>CM062818.1:281678040-283032025 GCA_031772625.1 Pinus tabuliformis
AAACACTTTCTAAAGGATGAGAAGAAACGGATGTGGAGTGTACAAGCCTAGTTTTCTATTATTGGGCTTGCTTTTAGCACACATGGTACACCCTTTAATATATCTAGAAACTGTTTCATGGATTCTTGGCCAATAACGGAACCTTTGCAGCTGTGCAACTATTTTACTTCACCAAAATGACCTGATATTAGAGAAGTATGTGCTTCTCGGATTATGTTAACTCTTTCAGTTTGAGGAATGCATAACTTTCCCAAATGATATAAGAGTTGGTCCTTTACATGATAATCCAATTCTTCTACTTAAGTATATTAGATGCATTTATGATTGGTCTTGATAACATATCTGAAACTTTATTGTGTATGCCCTTCTTATATCTAATGACAAGATGAAACTGTTGTAGACAACCCATCCACCTATAGTGTCTTGATTGCTGCAATTTAGTTTGTGAGTGAAAATGTTGAAGTGGTTGATGATCTGTATGTATAATTGTTTCTTTTTGCCCAATGGGTAATGTTCCACTTTTTCACACTCTGCACTAATGCATACAATTCGTTATTATATGTGGGATAATTAACTATTGTATAAGTAAATGTCTCTGAATGATAACATATGGGTTTACCATGTTACATCAACACTGCTCCCATGGCATAGTTGTTGGCATCGGTTTCAATCTCGAATGGTCTTTGAAGATATGCAATGCTAGTACTAATGTTGTACTAATTTTTTCTTTCAAGGTGTTGAAGGCTTTCTGTGTTTTCCTCCCCACTGAAACACCTTGTTCAATCTTGTTAATGCATGTAAGGGAGTTGTAATCAAGGAAAAGTTAGAAATAAACTTTCTCCAATATTGTGTTGCTCCTAGGAAGCTCCTAATATTTGTAGCAGATTTGGGTTTAGGCCAATTCACAATGACTTCAACCTTAGAGGGATCTATCTTCAATTCACCACCCCCTACAATATGACCCAAATAATTTAAAGATGTTTTTCCAAATTCACATTTTGACAAATTAACATAGATATTTTCTCTTTTCAAAACATCTAGAGTCTGATTTACATGCTTCAAATGTTCTTCCCACGTTTTACTAAAAACAAGAATGTCATCTAAGTATACAATTACAAAATCATCAATAAAAGGTCGAGTACATCATTCATAACTTTCATCAAAGTGGGAGGAGTAGTTAAGCCAAAAGGCATAACTAACCATTCATACAACCCTTGCTTTGTTTTGAAAGCAGTCTTCCATGCATCTTGTGCTGCAACTCTGACCTGATGGTAGGCACTACAGAAGTCCAACTTGGAAAAGTAAACAACTTCTTTAAACTGATCTAATAGATCATCTATGTGAGGAAGAGGATAATGATCCTTGATCGTTATTTTATTCAGCGCTCTATAATCAATGCACATCCTCCACAAACCATCTTTCTTTCTCTCACCAACACAATTGGAGATCTGCATGGCGATGTGTTTGGTCTTATGAATCCTTTATCGATCAACTCTGTACTTGCTTCTTGATCTCTGCATTCTCTAAAGCGGATAACCTGTACATTCCGATGTTAGGCAATGAAGCATCTTTTTGCAAATGAATATCATGTACAATTTCCATTTTGGGTGGTAGACATTTAGGTTCTTGAAATAGGATATTATATTTTGAAACAAATTTTTCTAAATCAGCTTTCTATTTATCATCACAACCTTCAAATGCATTGGTTTTATTAGGGGTATTTTCCTTTACAACCATTACTATAAATTTCTTGGATGAATTTACAATTCTTTTCATCTGCCCTGATTTTATGAGACTATAGTTATTTTTGAGATGATGAGCTCTTACAATATATTCTATTCCATCCTTTGTGAGTTGATACTTATTTTCAGCTCTATAGAAAATGGCTTTTCTATCATACAAGTAAGGACTTCCTAAAACAATACCACATATATCGAAGGGAACTATATGTAACTCAACCTCATCTACAAATGTTGACCCAAATGAAAACCTAAGTTTACATTGTCTAGTTACTTGTAGCTTTGCTTTATCACATACCCAACCACTATCAAGTTTACTTGTGAACCACTATCAAATAAAGTGTCAATTTTTGTGTGCTTAAAATAAATCTAATATGAAAAAACTCATGTATTTTCCTCTCATTTTCTTCGTTATCAACAGATTGTGTAGAATTACTAGTAGATGCTTCAAATTTTTTACCTTTTATACCTGTGGATGTGACTGTTGTTTCATCACCTGAGTCTGGCCCCAAATCTTTATGAATAGCACTAGTAGTCTTCTTCGTCTTGCCATCGCACTTCTTGGGTTTCAGCTCTGGATGCAAAGACCAACAATGTGTATCATCATGTCCATACTTCTTGCAGTGAGTGCATGAAGGTTTGTCTTTATGTATAGCATTTGCCTTCCTCTCTTTCCATTTCTGCTTCCTTTTTTTCCTTGTTCTTGCTTGTAGTGGGTTTTGATGATCCCCCAATCTCTGGGTTCACATTCTTCCCTCTAGCCTCTAGATGTGTAGCTTGAATGGATACCTCATATATGCTACTAGGGTTAAAGATGAGAATGGTGTGCCTCAAATAGATATGCAGATCACCTATATACTTCAACAAAGTTTTAGGTCAGTCTAGAGAAATGCGTAGCATTAAAGCTCTCTTTCTAAATTCCTAGGTATAACTTTGTCCACTTTGGCCCTTTAATTGGTGAAGAGTTTGCCAACTCATCATCACTTGTTGCATATAAGCTAGTGGATAGAATTGTTTATTAATGGTAGAAACAAATTCACTCCAGGTAGAAAGAATTTTACCATGATTCTTCAAATCGACTTGTGTCCTACGTTTCCACCACACTAGGGTAGTTCATCCAAGGTGAAGGCTGGCCAGCTGAATCTTTCTCCTTCCTGAATCGATGTTTTGCACCCTGCAATATACATCAACCTGTCTAATCCAATTATCTAGCTTTTTTGCATTTCATTCTCCATCATATATTGGCAAATAAAATTTTACATCTAATTTAATCAAAGATGTTTTCTTCTTTTAATTTCTAGGGCTAGAAGGAGGAGTTCATGGAGGAGGCTCTTCCCCTTTCCCTTTTCCTTCTAAATTGGAAAATAGAAGAGGTTCCTCTAGTCCTTTACTTCGAGCGGGTGTTGAAGTGATTGCACCTCGATCCTTCTTAAATTCTCGATATATTTCTTCCACTATGGCTCTCATGGTCATGAAAATGTCCATGAACTGAGAGTCTAATTCCAAGGGAATTTCTTTTGCCATTTTCCTCCTAGGAAAGACTCTTCCAATTTCTGGATTAGCATCAACCAGTTATCCTTCTCCTAATTTGAGCTTTGACCTAGTTAGCATTCAAAAATATAGCACAAGCTTGTCTAACCATAGCAAACCTAAATCTCTGATACCACTTGATCTGATAATGAGATCTTAGACAATTATTACTTCCCCTATATGTCTTAGATTAGCCAGACTACTTACATCACACTTCTATAAATGATTCTCTTAGGTAAAACTATTATCTTGTCAGACCAGGCACTGGCCAACCTTCTTCAATTATCACACCACACACCACAGATTTGGCGAGGAATGCGTTCTCCACCAAACCAAGATTATCCCTCAACATGTCAAACTTCTCCTTTACTAGTGACGGAGTCACTCACTATTCATATGGTGAGGCAGTGGTTGGGTGTGGGAATTGCACAGAGGGTAATGGAGGGGCCCAACAGGCATTTAAACGCAGTGGTTTTAGTTTAATGATGGGTTTAGGCGAGGATTAAAATATCGGATGAGATATGATTGGCGGATGATTTGACTTTAATTAATTGCAGATCAATTAATTATGTCATTTGTCATGGTTGGATAATTATAAAGCTTATATTTCAAACTTAGGGGTAGGGATATTAATATTAAAGTGGTTTAATAAAATATACGGGAAAAGGGTTTTTTGGGGAATTAACATATAAATAATGTTAAAAGTTAATATGAAAATTGCGGGGGATAAATGAAGTGCACTAAGCATAATGTGTTTTTGTAATTTTCTTTCTTTTTTACATAGAATATTATAACGTAAGCTAAGTGCATTTTGTGGGTTTTTCATAAAAAGGGGTATCCATGGGGGTGATTGCTTTTCCTTGGGAGAATGGTGTTTTAAGCTTACAAAAAGGGATTTATTAAGGGAAAAAGAATGAATTGAAGGGGCTGAATGATTATGGGGGATTTTAGTACTTAAGATCTATAAGTCATTAGGCCGAGGGTCTGGTCCCTCCAGAAGTCAGAGAAATGCTCTGAACCCCTTTGACATAAGATTTTGGGTACTTCAAATTTATTGCGGGACATTAGTTAAGTAAAGGGTGAAATGAATGAGGGAGAAATTAATCAATTTGACTTTGTGAAATTTATGCCCATCCAATTTCTCATTCATACTTTGAACTTTCATGCTGAGAGTGATAAATATGCTTTTGTCTAACAATCATCACAATTTTGTAACATTTCTTCTACTTACCTATCTACTCATCCTACCATTTTTACTTCTCTTTATTAGGGTGCATTTGAGCTAGCAAACCCTTATCAAACATTTTTATTTATTTACAATGGAAATCTAACTAAATCTAACCTTATTACATCGAAGGGCTCAGATTAAATATTTGAGCTCCTTTTATTTACTCTACCTAATCTATTTATCTACCAAGATTACACTGTTTGGTCAGATTTTTATTCTCTATCTATAAACATGAAATTAAAACATTAAATAGCCAAGTTTAAACATTTTGACCATCATGGATTGTGGTATAGGTTACAAATCGCACACAATCATTTATTCTACATAAAAAGTAAATAGTAGTGACATTTTGACTAGCACACTTTCATGGCCTTTTCTTTTCCTTGGGTTCATATTTTTCATATTTTGACCTTTTTATTCTTTTTGTCCTTTGATTTTTATTTTAGGACATATCCTCTTTACATTTTTTTTTTTTGAATATAGAAAACATTTGCAAAAAGCGAAGGTATGTACATATTACAGGTTTAATGTCAACCATTAAAAAATTATGACTCCTATTGGTATAGGAACCTAACAATGGCTCCACTTGAGGATGGCATTTCCTGGTGAAATGTCAAGAACTTTTAGATCAATCGCCTTTTGAATTGTTGTGATGTCACTCTGCAACTTTTTCCTTTTCAATTTTTTGCATTATTTCTATTTACGACAGTAAAACCTTTGAATCTTAGGGCCTTCTCTTCGAGCTTCAACTCCAAAGAATCACTATCCAATCCACTCTAGACTTTGAAAAACAGAACATGTACACATAGTTAGTGGATTAGTAATTATGTTCAATGTAGTGTTTAAGCATTCAACCATTAACTGGTCCTCCTTCTCCTTCTGTGCCATCCATATCTCTGAGGAAGAAAGCATCATTACCTTTGAATGCATAGATTATATATGGGCCTTTCCATAGGAAATCAAATTTCGCATGTTTACCTTTATCCTCTCTTCTTGAGTCCCATTTCAAAACATTGTCCCCTAGGTAAAAATATTCTACCTTAGTCCTTTTGTCAAAATCCTTTTTTATCCTTTCCTACACAACTTGAGATCAGTTTTACACTTCTTCCCTGGTCTGCTGCAAATGAATTGTCTGGTTGATTCTTCGTTGGATTGCATTTGGTTCAACCTGCAACTCTTGGAGCAACTTCATCACTGGTGTTCCGAGGGAAGATGGGAAAATAGCTTCCATTCCATAAACTAATTGATAAGGACTAGTACTAATGGATTTCTTTGTTGTTAGCCTATCTGCCCATAAGGCATTCACTAGCTTCTTATTCCATGTTTTCTCGTTGTCTTCTAATAGTTTTTTGATGATGTTCACCAGAACTTTATTTGATGACTCTGCTAGTCCATTTCCTTAGGGGTAATAACATGTGGAATGGCCCAAAGTTGTATGGTACTTGTTACAGAAATCAACAATTCTTTTAGGTTTGAAGGCTGCTGCATTATCAGTGATGATCTTGGCTGGTCACACAAATCTAGATAGGATGTTGGATTCGAGGAATGTTATTAGAACAGTATCAGTGGCTTGCCTTGATGGTATGGCTTCTATCCATTTGGTAAAGTAAGTTGTAGAAGTGAGAATCCATTTGTGTTGGGAAGAGGAAGGTGGGTGGATTTCACCAATGATGCCAAGATCCCATTGTTGAAAAGGTGCTTTAGCAGATATTGGTTTTAGGGGCAGGGGTAAAAGATTTTTCTTTCCTTCAAAGATTTGGCATTTATGACATGCGATTACAAATTTATTTACATCAGAAAAAAAAGTGGGCCAATAGAAACCAGCTCTAAGAATCTTGTCAGCAGTTGTTTTCCAGTAAAGATGTCCTCCACAGTCACCTGCGTGAAACTCTTGTAACACCTTGTCAAATTCTTCTTTTAATAAACCGTTAAGAAAGATACCTTCACGATTCCTCCAAAACAAAGCATTGTCAATTATGCAAAATTTTAAAGATTTCATTTTTAAAAACCTGCTTTTGGTCCTGGATAATTCAGGAGGAGCTTGTAAATTTTGTAAAACAAATATGATGTCAACATACCATGGTTATTCAATAAAGGCCTAGCTGATTGGTGGAGTCGCCATCTCCTCTCCATTATCCATTTTTGCAATAAAATTTATGTCTAAAGACTGACAGTTCGATTCAGCCAGGAGCTATGCTAAACCTTGTCCTTTGAATAACTTTGTTGGCTTTATTTCTAGGTCATATTCTAATATAGTAGCAATCCATTTAGCTCTCTTTCCATCTAGACCATCCTGTGTTAGGATATCCTTGACTACTACATTTGGAACATAGGCTATTATATGAGAATATAAAATGTAAACTCTAAAATCTTTGATAGCTTTGACCAAAGAAAAAACTTGCTTTTCCATTAAATTGTCCTTTAAAGGAGCATCTCTTAGGGCGTTGCTAAAAAAGGCAATAGGTTGTTCATAACCCTCATCATTTTTCTGCAGTAGGACTGCAGCCATTGTGTGTTCTGAGGCAAAGGAAAATATAATGAAATCCTTATCAAACATTGGACTAACCAAAATTGGTGTTTTTGTTAAGGCTAACTTAATATCTTCAAAATACTTCTTAGCCTCAACTATCCATTTTATGGTCGAATCTTTCTTCAACATGTTATTTAGTGATCTAATTAATCCTTCTAAGTTAGAAATAAATATACTAAGAAAGTTTATTTTTCCTAAAACGTCTTGTAATTTTCTGATGCTCCTAGGATGTTGTATCAGTAAGATGGCTTCAATTCTTGTAGGATCTATTCGGATACCATCTTTAGAGATTATGTGGCCTAGGAATTTACCCTCTTCTAACCCAAATAAAGATTCTTTAAGACTCAAAGAAATTCCATACTTCCTATATTTGATGAAAACCTGCTTAGATGATCTAAGTGTTGTTTATCAAATTTAGAGAATACATTGATATCATCTAAGTATATTACAAGGAAGTCATGGATTTCCTTAGCAAAAGCTATATTCATAGCTCTTTGAAAAGTGGCCCCTACATTCTTTAATCCGAAAGGCATCTTCACATACATGAATGTGCCCCAAGGAGTAGTGAATGCCATTTTTGCCTGGTCATCTGGGTGAACTAAAATCTGATTGTAACCAGAAAACCCATCCAATAATGAGATCCCAGTCGATCCTACTACCCTTTGTAATATGTTATCCATTTTAAGGAGAGGGTAATTGTCTTTGAGTGAAACTTTATTGAGATTCATGAGATCAACACACAGTCTAATCTCACCAGTCGTTTTCCTTGTGAGCAGCAAATTTGAAACCCAATCAGAGAATCTAATTGGTTCTATTATCTTGGCTTCATAAATTCTTCTGATTTTCTTTTCAATAGAAGTCAATAGAATAGGTTTAATCCTCCTAGGCTTCTTTATAAAAGGTTTCTAGTTTTCTTTTATGGGGATGGTTTGTTGTATTATGCTAGTGTTAGAGGACTTGAGGTCTTCATAACTCCAAGCAAAGACATCTTGGAATTCCTTTAATAGTTCTATGTACTTCACTTTTTTAGTAGGAGGTAAAGGCTTTGAAAGTTTTATCAATTTCGGATTTTCCTCAGTCCCTATGTTGTACTCCTCTATATCAGATTTTAAGGGTTCCATTTTTGGTTTTTTAGGGACATCATTTGAATCAAACAAGTCTTCCAAAGGGGTTAATCCTTTGGGCATAAATTTGTCTTTGAGATTAATGATTTCGGAATCTTCGTTAATTATTTCTTCAATTTCAACTTTCTTTAGGTTTTGAATATCAGATTTTGTAAACTTTGTGGGAAGAAATCTATCTATCTCTTCATCTTCTAATTTGTTAATTTCTATTTTATCTGTAAAATCAAAACCTAATGTTATGTCAGTATCTATGTTGCTATTTACAAATTTTTCATCTAAAGTCAAAAACTTATTTATTTTTTGGTCATTAGCAAATACTTGCCAGTTTTTCAAGTTGTCTAGGATAGCAGTGTTGGCATTATGATGCATGTGTTGTACTTGATGGCAAACAACTCATAGAAGATCAACTCACTTATATATATCTAGATGAATCTACGGAAGAGATATCAGATGAAAATTCTCAGTATGACAAGTCCAAAGGGGGAGATTGTTGGCATTATGAGACAAGTGTTGTCCTTGACGGCAAATCACACAAATGATAAATTATAGTGCAGCAAATTCATTTGATAAATTATAGTGCAACAAAGTTTACTCCATGTAGAGAAAAGTTCACGCACTTTTATGCAGAGAAAAGTTTATTCCATGTAGAGAAAAGTTCACGCACTTTTATGCAGAGAAAAGTTTATTTCATGTAGAGAAAAGTTCACGCACTTTTATGTAGAGAAATGTTCACACACTTTTATGCAGAGAAAAGTTTATTTCATGTAGAGAAAAGTTTACGCAATTTCATGCAGAGAAAAGTTCCCTTCATGCAAGAGAAAAGTTCACGCAATTTCATGGTTGGTTCATGGTATTAGTTCGACAGTTTTTGATCCTATGGTTTTGGCCCGTGGTATTGCATCCAAAACTGTTGATCTCACGTACTTTCATGGTTGGTTCATGGTATTAGTCCGACAGTTTTTGATCCTATGGTTTTGGTCCGTGGTATTGCATCCAAAAGTGTTGATCTCACACACTTTCATGGTTGGTTCATGGTATTAGTCCAATAGTTTTTTGATCCTATGGTTTTGGACCGTGGTATTGAGAAAGGACTAAGGCTATAAAAGAGGAAGAAGATCATTTGGCAAAGTATCTTCTGAATTATTGAATATCTGATAAAGTGCTAGATCTGGAATACTGTGATTGGGTTATGGTGCAGATCTGGATTTGAGCTAAAGAGGGATCTCATCGGTTGATGGAGAACAAGATCTAAGGATAGATCGGGATCAAATGGTTTGAAATGAACTATCTCTATATATTTGATTATGCTTATTCTAGATCTGTATACTGACGCTTGTAATGATCTGAACTGGGTATAACTTGAGTTTGAAATCGCTGCAAGTCATGTTTGAATATTTATAGATCTGTATGCGGGTTGGCTTTGGTGTAAGCGCGTATGTATGCAGGTTTGGTTCATTGTAGTAGCGTATACAATTTGAGCTATGATATTTGAAGTCACAGGTGGTTCTGGTTGTTGATGGGTTCTGATGATAGTTTAAAGGTGTCAGTATTCTACATATCCTGTTTGGTTGATTGTGTTTAGCTTCAGTATTGATGGATGAGAACTAATATTGGATCAAGATCATAATGACTCATATTTATGTGATCTGATGGACTAGATCTGGGTGCTAACACATATATTATCCTTGTATATGTATTGATGTGGTGTTTGGGTGATTCAGAAGATTGATTGATTATGTGCTTCAATGATATTAATGGGTCTAGTATGAAAATTGGATGAAACATGGCCTTTCAGATTATGTGTTGTGCTTCAGGAGTATCCAGTATGAAAATGTATGAAACGTGGTACCCGGAGGAGAGAATATTGTAGGGCAGCACCTACGTACTAGTATCTTAGCTAGTACAAGAGCTAAGGGGGTGGTAGCTCCCTTCCAGTAGCAGTTGAAAACTTTGGAGCATTGTAGCAGGTAGCAGCCTGTGTACTAGTAAATGGGTCGACTAGTACAAGAACTATGGGGGTTGTAGCTCCGTTCCAGGAGAGACTGGAGAACGAGAGAGGGTTGTAGCTCTCTGCAGGTAGAATCCTGCGTACTGGTATAAGACTGCACCAGTACATAAATATTGTAAAAGGATTTTCTTATTAAGAAGAAGATTGAGATGACTTGCAGCAGGTGGTTTTCTCCCACATTGGGTTTCCACCTTATATCATGTGTTCATGTGTGTGGCTTATGTGTGATGATCTGTTCTATTTTACTGCACCTGTTTACTGTTAATATGGTTGATAATGTTCTAATGCACTCATTAAGGATCAACTAACTGAATCATAAGAAGTTGTGGAAGTAGCATATATGAATCTGAATATGGAAATGAAAAAGTTTTATTGATGTGATAATACTGATTCACCCCCCCCCCCTCTCAGTATTATTTCCAACAATTGGTATCAGAGCAGGTCCTTTGGTAGAAGCTTGATCGCTTGAAGGAGATCCGTGGAACTATGGGAAAGAAGCTTAAGAAGAAAGCACCTAAGAAGAAGAAGACATCTCAGAAGAACTATGACAGTGGGAGAATCGATTGGGGATTAGGTATAAGAAGCTCTTCAGATTCAGAATCAGATTCAAAATCATTTCAGAATGAAGATGAACTATCAGGTATGAATTTGGTCTCCTCTGATTTTCCAGCTATCTATCCATTTGGAAAAGATGAAAGTGATAGTGAAGCAACTGAATTTGCTTTTATGGGTGAGCAAGAAAAGTATCAAATAGAGGCAATATTTAGAAGGCTTACAGACAAAATTAAGGATCAACAAGATCTATTGAACAAAAGGGAATGTGCTTTCAAAGAAGAAGTTACCAAACTAAAAGCTCAATCAGAGGAAGGAAACAAGGTAAGAAAGTTACTCAAGGACAAGGAAAATCAATGTCAAAAGTTGCAAGGTGAAGTGACATCATTAAGAGATGAAGTCAATGAAAGAAGCACAACCATCAAGAAACTTAGAGATAGATCCAGTTACTATGAAAGTCTTGAAGCCACGATCCGCTCGCTAAAGAAAGATCTTGAAGAATCAAAGAAGCATAATAAAGATCTACTCCAAGCTATTGAAAAACAGGAAAACGAAGTTATCAACTTAAAATCTCAACTGGAATGTGCCTTCAGAATTTGTCAAATGCAGCAGAATGTGAATGAAGAACAAGAAAAGGAGATTCTCAAACTGAGGAATCAGTTGGAAGAAGGAAGGAAAGCGGAAGAACACATGAAGAAGCAATGCCTTGAAAAGGAAGAACAACTTCAAGTTGAGGTAAATATCTTGAAAGGTAAATTAGAAGAAAAGGATAAACTATTATGATTTCAAGATAGTACTAAAGCATTGGATGATATTCTTAGTAGTCAAAGGTCTCCTGCTATCAAGACTAGTCTTGGTTTTCATGAATCTGTTGAAGGTGAATCTAGTTCACAAGGTGAGGCAAGGAACTCTAAAGAGAAATCTAAAATGATCAACAAAGAGATGAAAGGTCAACCCCATCAACAATCAAGGAAAGAGACTTCTCAAAGAAAATATCTTACTCCTAACTATGGTCGGCCATTTACTTAGATGAATAATATTGAATGTTATGAATGTCATAATCTTGGGCATGTTGCAGCTAGATGCAGAAGAAGGATGGTTCAAGATCATCACACAGAAAGATCATCACATTCCAGGTACTTCAATGGATATTGTTTTTCTTGCAATATGTTTGGTCACAAAGCTGCTGATTGCTACAGGAGGAATATGAAACATGTAAGATGTTATGCATGTAACAAGCTTGGACATATAGCAAAGGAATGCAGGAACAAAGGACGGACATCACACCAAAAGGAGAAAACATCATCACACTTGAAGATATGGAAGAAGAAGGAAGTATAGTCAAACAGATGTGGCACAGCACAATGTACTCAGATACAGCACAACACAGACATAACAGACTCAGAGGGAGCTGAAAGTATAAAACTTCAGTATCCTGAATCTCATACGCAAGTTCCATAAAGGGAAGTCGCATATATACGCGAATTAGACACTGCAAAGTCGCGTATATGTCAGTCTGAGGAAAAGTAGTGGGGACAGGCTCAGAAAAAGGGTATGATATGATTCAGTCCATTAATTGCTCTATTGGTTAATAGTTACAGTCCGTTGAGGATGTGTGGAAATGTTTTGATGTCTAGAAATGTTTTGATCCTAACTTGATGATGATGATGTCTTGATGCTTATTGCTGATATATGCATGATCAGATCTAACAGATGGCACAGGTTGAAGGGGAGCATATGCCTTTAATAATGCATTGTTGGCATTATGGTTAATAGCCTTGGTGATGATGTTTATATGGCTAAATGATATATCTTGCTATTATGTGGTTGTGAGTTGTCTATGATAAACTCTCATATGATGCTTGAGGTTACATAGTAGATGTTCAGATCAGATTTATGGTTGATTCTTTGATGATGCATATATGGTGCTTACATGGTGATCTTCAGAATTACAAAGCTTGAATATACATCTTCCTCACTTGATGATGAGTCTCTCATATGCTACTATCGTCATATGCATAAAGATCATACAGTTATGATGCAGGCACTCTTATGGATAAGGATTGTTGCTGTTGATGATATCAAGAAGCTTTGCCAAATGAGCTTGAGCTCAAGATACATAGTGCTGATACATGGATGACTACTCAAAGTTTCTTTGTTGGAGACATGATGATGAGTTCTTATCTATATGATGATAGGTTGATACTTACATATGTTGATTGATGCAGATGTTCCCAAGTAATGATACTTGGATCATGTAGATCTTGATGTTGATGAAATGGCTATGGTGGTCTCACACATGATATAATGTGAATGACTTTGAATTCTGTTCAAAGGGATGAATTGATGATGACTTATACTCTACAGGACATTTACAGGTTGTTGATCTGGAATTGTTTGTATGCGAGTTTCACAAGGAGTATCCGTGAATATACGTTAGTTTCTGTGGATTCAGTCGCGTATATGTTGGTTTGAATAAAATCAGTGGGCCAGACTCTGGTTGAAGAGAGTCTGATATGGGTCTGTCAGAGACCATCAGGCACAGGTTCAGGGGGAGCAGATAATCTTCTAACAATGCATTGTTGGCATTACCTTAGAAGCTCTTGGTTCTAGTACTCAAGCTATTTTTGTTTCAGGTGGATCAGCTGCAGAAAGGAGAATAGAAGAACAACATGGTTGCTGATATATACAGTGATTGTCATATGTTTCTGATAGTAGTTTTCATAGTCTTGATATTTCGTTTCTATGTCATGTATATCTTTTTTTATCAAGGTCATGTAATGGCCTATTTTGGTTTCCCCACTATGCCTGGGATGATTGATGCAATGTGATTGGTTGTCATATGTAAACTTTTGATGTATCCCCACTTGGTTGGGTGAATGAGTCAATTCTAGTATATCCCCACGTGGTTGGGAAATGGATGTATGTACTGAGTCTTTTGGTGATAGGAAGGTCTCCTATGATGTATAATTCATGGTTCTTCTTGAAGAACATCTTTTTGCAGATCTTGCCTTCAGTCAGGAAGAGCATGAACAACACACTTCAGCAGTACAGAGACTTGGCATGTACTCAGGGGGAGCATGGACAGATTGGTACACTTTGGCATATACAAAGGGGGAGAACATTTGGAGATTTCAGCAGGTACTCAGGGGGAGTATGAACAGCGGAATGCCTTTCTAGGAAAGAGAATATCTTGGTTCGCCCTTTGCCCTTGATGTCAAAGGGGGAGAGTGATTTGGTATTGTTGCCATCAAGTCCAAAGGGGGAGATTGTTGGCATTATGATGCATGTGTTGTACTTGATGGCAAACAACTCATAGAAGATCAACTCACTTATATATATCTAGATGAATCTACGGAAGAGATATCAGATGACAATTCTCAGTATGACAAGTCCAAAGAGGGAGATTGTTGGCATTATGAGACAAGTGTTGTCCTTGACGGCAAATCACACAAATGATAAATTATAGTGCAGCAAATTTATTTGATAAATTATAGTGCAACAAAGTATATTCCATGTAGAGAACAGTTCACGCACTTTTATGCAGAGAAACGTTTATTCCATGTAGAGAAAATTTCACGCACTTTTATGCAGAGAAAAGTTTATTTCATGTAGAGAAAAGTTCACGCACTTTTATGCAGAGAAGAGTTTATATCATGTAGAGAAATGTTCACACACTTTTATGCAGAGAAAAGTTTATTTCATGTAGAGAAAAGTTTACGCACTTTCATGCAGAGAAAAGTTCCCTTCATGCAAGAGAAAAGTTCACGCACTTTCATGGTTGGTTCATGGTATTAGTTCGACAGTTTTTGATCCTATGGTTTTGGCCCGTGGTATTGCATCCAAAACTGTTGATCTCACATACTTTCATGGTTGGTTCATGGTATTAGTCCGACAGTTTTTGATCCTATGGTTTTGGTCCGTGGTATTGCATCCAAAAGTGTTGATCTCACGCACGTTCATGGTTGGTTCATGGTATTAGTCCAAGAGTTTTTTGATCCTATGGTTTTGGACTGTGGTATTGAGAAAGGACTAAGGCTATAAAAGAGGAAGGAGATCATTTGGCAAAGTATCTTCTGAATTATTGAATATCTGATAAAGTGCTAGATCTGGAATAATGTGATTGGGTTATGGTGCAGATCTGGATCTAAGCTAAAGAGGGATCTCACCGGTTGATGGAGAACAAGATCTAAGGATAGATCGCGATCAAATGGTTTGAAATGAACTATCTCTATATATTTGATTATGCTTATTCTAGATCTGTATACTGACGCTTGTAATGATCTGAACTGGGTATAACTTGAGTTTGAAATCGTTGCAAGTCATGTTTGAATATTTATAGATCTGTATGCGGGTTGGCTTTGGTGTAACCGCGTATGTATGCAGGTTTGGTTCATTATAGTAGCGTATACAATTTGAGCTATGATATTTGAAGTCACAGGTGGTTCTGGTTGTTGATGGGTTCTGATGATAGTTTAAAGGTGTCATTATTCTGCATATCATGTTTGGTTGATTGTGTTTAGCTACAGTATTGATGGATGAGAACTAATATTGGATTAGGATCATAATGACTCATATTTATGTGATCTGATGGACTAGATTTGGGTGCTAACACATATATTATCCTTGTATATGTATTGACATTGTGGTGTTTGGGTGATTCAGAAGATTGATTGATTATGTGCTTCAATGATATTAATGGGTCCAGTATGAAAATTGGATGAAACGTGACCTTTCAAATTATGTGTTGTGCTTCAGGAGTATCCAGTATGAAAATGTATGAAACGTGGTACCCGGAGGAGAGAAGATTGTAGGGCGGCACCTACGTACTAGTATCTTAGCTAGTACAAGAGCTAAGGGGGTGGTAGCTCCGTTCCAGTAGTAGTTGAAAACTTTGGAGCATTGTAGCAGGTAGCAGCCTGCGTACTAGTAAATGGATCGGCTAGTACAAGAACTATGGGGGTTGTAGCTTCCTTCCAGGAGAGACTGGAGAACGAGAGAGGGTTGTAGCTCTCTGCAGGTAGAATCCTGCGTACTGGTATAAGACTGCACCAATACATAAATATTGTAAAATAATTTTCTTATTAAGAAGAAGATTGAGATGACTTGCAGCAGGTGGTTTTCTCCCACATTGGGTTTCCACCTTATATCATGTGTTCATGTGTGTGGCTTATGTGTGATGATCTGTTCTATTTTATTGCACCTGTTTACTGTTAATATGGTTGATAATGTTCTAATGCACTCGTTAAGGATCAACTAACTGAATCATAAGAAGTTGTCGAAGTAGCATATATGAATCTGAATATGGAAATGAAAAAGTTTTATTGATGTGATAATACTGATTCACCCCCCCCCCCTCTTAGTATTATTTCCAACAAGCAAGTCTATGCCTAACCTCAGTAGTGTAATGATGATTAGGTTGAAATGGTAACTTACAAGTGCTAGCAAACATTGTTAAACTATGAGCTTGCATATTATGTTTCCTTGGAATCACTGCAAGCTTACTTTCTAGAAAGTTTTCAATATTTCTACAATTGTCCCTCTATAAAAACTTAATCTAGGATCTTTGGTCATATATACAACATTAATTTGTTTGATAACCAACTTCGAATATCCCATAATAGAAACTCTTATAGCTCTTAACTTTTTAACCAATTTTAGACCTAAAATAAGTGCTTCATACTCAGCCATGTTGTTGGTCCATTTGCAATTCAGTCTGTAAGCATGGCCCTCTGAATAATCATTCTCTAAATTGTAAATCCACACTCCTGCCCCTTCTCCTAACTTGTTCACTAATCCATCAAATTCAAGATGCCATAATATTTCATGTTCATAATTCTTATTGTCTGGGGGAACAAAATCTTCTTTGATTAAGGTATCTTGATCATCCTTTCTATCTTAAAGCTCTTGAGTTTGGACAATTTCATTTTTAACTATAACTGCAATTTCTTTTGGTTATGAAATAGTGTTGTTTGAAGTGGTTTCTTGTGTTTGTTCAACATTGTACATAATAAAAGAATCGATGTCAGAATGCATGGAATAGATAGGAAAGCTTCGAGGCCTAGCCTGACTACTCACTACATATTTCATTAGGGTCTCTCTATATAGTTTTTTAGGATGTCCAAAGACTGGAATTGTGGCATATGACATGTCAAGTTGCAAACATCCTTGGTGTTTAGCCCCCCTTGATCTAGACAATAGCATGCCATATTTAGGTGGTATATCAACAACAACTATTTCCATGACAATTATATTAGCAGGGTATTGTACTAAGGAAACAGACAGGTCTTTGATTAGCCCTAGGCACTTTACTTGACTTGAATCACATGAAAATATGTCCTTGTAAGGCCTAGTGATATCTAAGTTCAACTTTTCCATAACAGATTTAGGCACTCAATTGTGTGAAGCCCCAAAATCTAACATTGCACTGTGTAAGATCTTATCATGAATGTTAAGGCTAATATAAAAGGGTGGTATTCCTCCTTCTAATGGTTTTATATTAACACCAGGACTAAAAATAAGCTTGGGCTGATCATCAAATAATTTAACAGGGACTTCATTCACAACGAAGTTTAAAGATTTGCTTATTTGAGATTTGTAAGTTTCATTTTTAATCAATTCTGTAAAGGGGACTAAAATTTTTAGCTTAGCTACCTCTGCTCCCAAATTGAAAGGCAAAGGGGCTTTCTCTATTTGAGGATTTGGAATTTTCATGGTAGGATTTGGAGTAGGTTGGTCTTCTTTTTCTACATTTGAAGTCTTTTCCTGTGGATTTTCTAATATGATGTTTGGAGATTCCTCCACTGTCTCCTTGGAGTGGATTGAAGTGGATTATTGATCATTAAGGGGTTGGTCATTGGTTATATCAACAATGGTGGGACTAGAAAGATTCTAATTTAGTTTAGAGAGGATTTGGAGACTTTTTGTAACTGGAACTGCTTTGATTTTCTTAGGTTGATTTGGTATTGCTTTCTTGTTTTGTTCAGGAGTATCAGTGTTCTTTTCACTCCTCAAGTTGTACTGTTTGTACACTTCGAAGATAGCATAATCATATCCTTGCTTGTAATCGAATGATTCTCCTGATTGGGTCTGCAATTGCTGAAGCATGTGTAGTTCCTAATCATCTTAAGTCAAAAAGACAGTTTCCTCCTCATCTAATCTCATTAAGTTAATTTGTGTTTCTTTTTCAAAGTCTTCTGAATGGGAAGTTTCAGCATAGTTTTCTTGAAAAGGAGGGCTAACATTCTAATCAGGTCCATTTTTTTCTAGTGTTTTTATTTTGATTCTTTCTAAAGTTTGGATTTCTCACTGGAGGTGTCTATTGATTATCTTAGTGAGGCTTCCTTTCAATATGCTCTATCCTATCCATTAGTTTTCCATTCCTTTGGCTAGGGCATCTATTTTAAGGTCAGAGGACGAGGCTTCATCTTTCAAGGTTCCTCTCCTTTCATTCCTAACCCTAGCTCTTTTTTCTAGCAGATTAGCTTCTACACTAACTGCTACACTCTGCGTGTCTTCTAAAGTTGGAGGATTTCTCTCTCTAAGTTGGAAGGCCATATCAATATCAAATCCATCAGGAAAATTTATCAGAGCTAAGCCAAGTGGGTGTCTAAGATTGACTAGTATTGCATTGTATATGTTGTTGAATATAGTACAGTAATCCTGGATTGTTTCATTTGGTCCTCTCTTGATATTTTCATAGTTTGAAAGGATCTACAGAGGGTTCTTTTTCTTTTCCCATCTATTTAAAAATTGCTAATAAATTACTTCTAAAGTGTCTATGTTTTTAGCAAGTAAAAATCTAAACCATGTTATGACATCACCAGCTAGAGTCTGGGCAAACAGTCTCATTTGGACATCCCCAATATCAATTTCATGTAATTCAAAGAAACCTGTCATTTTGTTTGTATGTTGTTGTGTTGTGTAAGTTCCTATGCCATCAAGTTAGACAATTTTGTTATGGTAATCTTGTGGCATGGCACCTCATGGAACAGGCAACACAAGAGGAGCATATCTATTTGCCATGGCACTAAGTTGGGTAGGACTAAGAAGTGGAGTTTGGTTTGCTGAAGATGATACAATGGGTGATGGGGAACTAGGAGTAATGGGTGACTGATGTGTAATAGTAGGTTGGTGGGGAAGTGAAGGTATAAATGGAGGTGAGGAATGAACTTCAGATATGGAAGGGAATAATTGTGAACTAAAGGGAGTTGAAACTGTTTCAGAAAGCTCAGGGATCTTAATAATATTAAGGGGTGACTGAGGGGAATTTAGAATATACTAATCAATTGACAATTTTTCCCTTTGGACTTCAATTTCTTCTATAAATTCTGGATCTAGAACTATGTCATCAAGTCCTCTTTCAGATCGAGTTCTAAATAGGGAAAGGTCAAATGACTCATCAAAGGGGAGGTCTTCTAAAGGCAACCACTCATCAGGGCATGAATCTTATTTAATTGATGGTGTAGGACTGACTGAACTTTCCTGTCTTTTAGATATTCTTGAAATCAAATTAGGATTATGAAATATTTGGGGAGGATTTGGGTCTGGGTTAGCCCTAGTATAGTGAGTACTCCTTGAAGCTAGAGTTTCAAAATTTTCTAGTTACTTTCTTTTTATGAGATTTTCATAAATAACTTCTAATAAACCCTTCAAGAGGATTGAAATAAAGATTTGAAATTTCTCAAAGGTTTATTAAGACTGAGGATTTGATTCCCTAGTATGGTCACCACTATGTTATTACTCAGATGTTTTCCCTAGAAGTTACTAAAATAAGGAATAATCTAAGGTAACCACAAACCAAATCTTTTAGACTCAGGTTCTAGCCAACCTAAGTCCAAAGAGGGCTCTCTCTTTATAATTTAACTTTGTTTTTATTAGATTTTAGGCTACTTTTTATTGTTCATGAGGACTTTGATTTTGGTTGAAAGTTGGGTGGTGGAATTCTTAGAACAGATGGATAGAACTAGGTTTATAAGCCATTGGGCTATGGAGTCAATTAAATGATAGCTTAATTGGACCAGATCATTAAAGGGATTATTTACAGGGTAGGCTAGCAAAGAAAAACGCAAATCTTCCAAGGGCTGATGGATGGAATGATTCTAACCAGGGTAAAAGGGAAATGAAGAATCCTTAGACAAGGATCAGAATCAGGAGTAGAGGGTGATCATCAACAAGGAGCAATTAAGAATTCCTTGCTACATAGACCACAGGGAGAAACTACGGAATCAAGGGAGCATTTAAGAATTCCCTAACTAAGATAGTTTAGCAGAAAACATTAAGGTAAATAGTTAAAACAGACAGCATTAAAGCAAGTTATGAAATATCATTCCTAGTTTACCATTCAGATTTCATAGAAACACATATGATTATTAATAAACATAAGGAAAAACAATAATACACATGAGAGAATACTTATTTGATTTTCACTTAACACAAGAATCCTGTAAACTGTCTGAACTTTATTCCATGATCCAGCAAGCCAATCCAGCTGTGATACAATAACACTTTGATTTTAGATACAAGTCTACAGAAATGTCTTTTAATCCACACTAAATACTTCAAAATGGGAGGTATTTATACAAAAAATATTACAAAATATCTCATAACAGTTTGAGATTTAATTAAGGAAATAAAAACATCTTCAAGCATGAAGATAGAGACAGATGGAAAACTGCATCATGTTGTGGCTATTGCAGTTGAACTTGAGCCCTTTTAGGCTGGCTGATATGTGTACGTTGGAATCATCTTTGTCTTTGGTCTTCAACTGATACTCTTTAACCTGTTACTCTTTGACCTTGTTTACCTGTTTCATCTGGCTGCCATTCAGATTTACTGTGGTAACTTATAGTAAATCTATCATCTTTTCCACCATTCATCTTCAGGTAATGTTACTTTGATCATCCTTCTATATATCTCATCTACCTCAGTATATTTGGGAAAATTTGGCTTGGTGATAAATAGATGTTTAACTTCATGCTCTAGGAAAAATATCTTTCTAAAGTATCATACAATACTTTCCCTCCTGGCAATGCTTTAATTCCTGAAGTGCTTTCCTGTTCTTTGGACAACTTCCTTAATCTGTCCACATAATCCAATTGGGTCATTAGCTTGTCATGGACGACCATAGGACTTGGAAGGCCTTTATCGCTCAAAATTTGAAACTTTTCCATGAATCTGTCAATGCCAACCTGCATGTTATGACATTTTTCCTCCAGGTTAAGCATAAGGTTTGTTTTAGAAAGAACCTTTTTGACTTAAATGCTGGCTTCAGTTCTATCCTCCACACCAAGCTCATTTAGTTCATGCATTTTTTTGCTATTAAAAATGGATGAGTCGATTAGCATCATTAGGTTGGTGTCCTATGTCTTCCTTTACCTTTTGTATTTCTTTGGTGGCCACTTTCACTAGTTCTGTTTGCTCAAATATTACTTGAATTGATGGGCAAATATCATTGACAGAGTCAATGATATTGACCCAAAGCATCTCTTCAGTCTATCCTAGTGGCTTTTGTAGAGTTAGATCATTCTCTTGGACCTTAATCTTCTCACCCATCCTTAGGACATTCTGTGTTTTTTCTCTTCGATGAATCTGGGCAAGCTTGCAGTCAGTTTCTAAGCTTGCCACTTTCTCCTTAAGCCTTTTAAGTTATGTTGCCTGGATGGACATTTCCTCTATGGCTTTCACTAACTTTGTTGTCTTTTCTGTCGAGGTTCCTACTGTGGTAGACTCAGTTGTGACTGGCAGTGCCATGGCAGGTGGAGCTGTTGGTGCCAAGGATGCTGCCAATGTTGAGGGAACTGCAGTTGTTACTGTCGAAATGGCAGCTGTAGAAGTGGTGGCTAGTTCACTTTGCTTGGACTGAATCAATGTGTCTAATTCTTTCTTTGTTTCTTTAAACTGGTCATTCAGCTTTAGAACCAAGTCCATAAGCTCCTCTTGTCCTTTTTGGGTCTCTAGGACCTCTGCTCTCTGTGGGTGATCCAGTGGTGGAATATTTAGTTACTTCTTCAAAGCAACTATGTCATCGTTTTTCTTCTTGATCAGTCTTTCAGTCGCCTTCACATCTTTGGGATCATGTCCCAACTCATTGATTATGTCCTCTAAGGACTTTATTCTGGTGTCTTTTTCCTATGAAGAGACCTTTTCCAATTGGAATTGAGCTGATATGTTATTTAGGGAATTCTGCAATTGGTGAGCTGCGATGGCTTTTCCTGTCAAGGTGGAGTAAATCATCTCCCCTATTTTTTTGTGCAGCTCAATTTGGTCAATAGGATGTATGTCCTTTGTCAGTACTTCAAAATCTACCTTTTTAAAGTCCACTGCTATTCTTGGTTGTTGGGTAGTAGGCTTCATAAATGTCATCTGCATTTTTCCCTCTTTTACATCATAAGTAGACATAAGCCTTGTCTGGTTTGTAGGTGCCATTTTTAGGTACTGTGCATAAATCTAGGCTTTTATCCTCTCATTCCTGGCCTTTATATCTTTCTACCTTTCTCTGATATCTTGATCCTTGTCAGTTGGCATCCTAGAGGAGGACACTTCAACACTATGTTCCCTTTCCAACATCTGAGTGTTTGATGTGGACAGTTCTATTGTGCCCCCAGAAGGAGTGGCAAGCCTTCTTCTTTCTTTCTCTATGCTGTTGGCCCCAACAGTTTCTTCTGTGAACTCCTGTTCTGACATAGGATTTAATCTCCACCTCTTAACTAGGCCGGTTTATGCATATGTTTGTATGGTTTCCCTACCTGATGTAGTGGCTTCTTCCCTATTCCTTTTGAGGTTTTTCTCCTCATTTAGAGGAGTTTGCAAGTTAGGGGGAGTACTCATAGTGGGCTACTGTATACCTGTTTGACCTAGTTCCTCTGATAGGTCTCACAACTTTGACTCTTCTTGCACTTGGGACTCTTCTTCTACATGAGATTCACTTTGTACCTATGATTCTCCTTGCGCCTATGATTCAGTTTGTGCTTGAGATTCTTTTTGTGCTTGAGATTCTCGTGGAACCTGTAGGAAAGAACCCTCATTAAGCCTTCTCTCTAAATTAGTTAGCGCATTTTCAACTATTACTTGAGTGCTATCCCTATCTACTAAATTATTCTCCACTCATTCCAATTGGTTTGAATATTTCTCTATCTCATGGATTCGATGGTGAATGTATGGAGCCATCTTGTTTTTTTGTCTCCTGTTGTAGATGAAGTCATAGGGGTCATGTCTCCACATGAAGCTTTGTTTAAGTTTAAGTCTCTGGAGGATTTCCTCTACTTCTTTCCTAGCTTCTCTACTATTACATACAAAGGGGCCTAGTTGATCTTTGATTCTAAGCTGGGCCTTCTTTTTTGCCTTAACAAAATGCACCTCATCTAAGTTGATTATTTTCCTGTAGTACTCCAGAGAAAATAACCTCATTTGGATGTATCTGTGCAGTTTATATGGGGCCAGTTCATAGCCATAGATCCTAATTTCTATGTGATTTTGGTACAAGTACCAATATCCAACTTTATGTTGTTTTGACAGTTGTAGTATCCTCCTGATATCTGAACTGACTCTTGGAGGAGGACTTCCTTGTAGCATGATCACTACTCGGTGTACAAAAATATCAATGAAATCTGTGTATGGATAAGAGGAATCATGCTTATGTATCAGAGGAGTCCAAAAAATTACTGACCTAAGATGACCTTTATTGTCAAGCTTTTGGAGAGTGAAAGGGAACTTGTCAGCTTGGTAATATAAGAAAAGATGGTACAAAATTGAAGTGTACTTAAACACTCTTTCATTACTCATTCTCAGAAATTGGTCATGCATCCTATAAGTTATGTATTTGACATTCATATATTACAGCAGGGGGTTGTCCTGGAGTGAAAATGGACATGAATGCTAAAATGATTTCATCTATGTACTCATTGGTGGTATAGCCTAAAACACAAGAAATCATTGCTACTATATCCTAACCAAATGGGGAAAATATGGTAGCCACATATGGAGGAGGTTTTGTTGGGACATGCTTTTCCTCCCTGATGAAGGTTTGGAGAATTTGAGTAATCTTGGCAGTGCTAAGCTTGGGAAATTTGTTTAGTAGGTCTCCAATTGAAATAGGGGTTATGTTTTTCCCTGGTTGTAGTTGCAACATCTCATTGATTGACTCAGCAGTGATGGTGAAAAGTATGGTTTGGTCGGGGGACATCACTGCTCTTTGACTTGGAATGTAGTTTGCATGGCAATAATGAATGATTTCAAAGGAAAATGTGCACGTCAGGGAATTGATACTTGGGAAAATTAAATTCCCACGGACCTATTTTATCATCTTGGTTTAGTTATTGGTCTTTGTATCGATAGTACAATTTGATAGGGGATTTTAGGACAGAGGTGTCCTTGATTTGGAAATCTTCATCAGCAAGAGGAAGTTGGTCCAAGTCTATGTGAGGGGTAGTAATTGGCCTGATGTCCATGGCAATAATGCCAAGCTTCCTTAGTTCTTGTGGATTTAAGAATGGGGGAAAAGTAAATTTTCAGTATTTGAGGTAATGGGGGTTCAATTCTAGGTGGGTTTTATGTTACTAAAGTTCCCTTTAATTGCAATTAAGAAAGCTTTAGAGACTAGTTCAGAAATTAATAGGGCTTCCAATGGATTCTAGCTTAAATACCTGGAATTGATGAAAATGGGGTGTGAACCAGGTTGAAAAGGCTTCAATCAGGCTGGAAGGCAATCTGGGAGGTTTTGGCATCTTCAGAGTGCAGGTGTACGTGGGTTGACGACTTTTCAATGTTCACAGACGTGTGCATGGAAAATTACAGTTAAAACGATAGAAACAATCATTTGGGTGGTTTTTTGGATTTATGCGCAAAAAATCAATTTGGCGGGTACAGGTGAACAGTGACCGTTTGTCACGTAGTGGGATGAACAGTGACAGTTTTGGCAGGTAGCAGGCTAGCGGTAAGTGGTTTACTTCTCACAGCCTTTGGGCGCTTGGCGATATTGAGGGGAGGCCACCCGATTCCACTCAACGAGTGCCACGTTGCCTCAAGGGCTTGGTGGAAAACAACCCATTTCGGGTGGGTATCATTTGAACTTTAAGTCCGAAATCAACATCGGCCACCAAATGGGGAGGGGGGAGATCTTGCAGTGGTCAGGCATGGGAATTGCATGGAGGGTAATGCAGGGGTCCAACGAGCATTTAAATGTGGTGGTTTTAGTTTAATGAGGGTTTTAGGCGGGGATTAAAATATCGAATGAGATATGACTAGTAGATGATTTGACTTTAATTAATCACAGATCGATTAATTGTGTCATTTGTCAGGGTTGGATAATTATAAAGTTTATATTTCAAACTTAGGGGAAGGGATATTAATATTAAAGGGGTTTAATAAAATATACAGGAAAGGGGTTTTTTCGGGAATTAACATATAAATAATGTTAAAAGTTAATATGAAAATTGTGGGGGATAAATGAAGTGCGCTAAGCATAATGTGTTTTTGTAATTTTATTGCTTTTTTACATAGAACATTATAACTTAGGCTAAGTGCATTTTTGTGGGTTTTTCATAAAAAGGGGTATCCATGGGGGTGATTGCTTTTCCTTAGGAGAATGGTGTTTTAACCTTAGGAAAAGGGATTTATTAGGGGAAAATTAATGAATTGAAGGGGGTGAATGATTATGGGAGATTTTAGTACTTAATATCTATATGTCATTAGGTTGAGGGTCCAATCCCTCCATAAGTTAGAGAAATGCTCTAAGCCCCTTTGACTTAAGATTTTGGGTGCTTTAGACTTATTGTGGGACATTAGTTAAGGAAAGGGTGAAATGAGTGAGGGAGAAATTAATCAATTTGAGTTTGTGAACTTTATGCCAGTCCAATTTCTCATTCATACTTAGAACTTTCATGTTGAGGGTGATAAATATGCTTTTGTCTAACAACCATCACAATTCTACAACTTTTCTTCTACTTACCCATGTGCTCATCCTACCATTTTTGCTTCTCTTTATTAGCGTGCATTTGAGCTACAAACATATATCAAACATTTTTCTTTTCTTTACAATTGAAATCTAACTAAATCTAACCTTATTACATCCAAGGGCTCAGATTAAACAGTTGAGCTTCTTTTTATTTACTCTACCTAATCTATTTTTCTGCCAAGATTACACTGTTTGGTCAAATTTTTATTCTCTATCTATAAACATGAAATTAAAACATGAAATAGCCAAGTTTAAACATTTTGACCATCATGGATTGTGGCATAGGTTACAAACTGCACACAATAATTTATTCTGCATAAAAAGTAAATAGTAGTGGCATTTTGACTAGCACACTTTCATGGTCTTTTATTTTCTTGGGGTTCATATTTTTCATCTTTTTTTTACCTTTTTATTCCTTTTATCCTTTTATTTTTCTTTTAGAGCATACTCTGTTTACATTTTCTTTTTAATATGGAAAACATTTCCAAAAAGCAAAGGTATGTACATATTACAGGTTTAATCTCAGCCATTCAAAAATTATGACTCCTATTGGTATAGGAACCTAACACTATGACTACATGCACCACCTGTGTTAGGTTCCTATAATTTATAGGATCAATTGATGATTATTTGTTGATTTATATATGAGATATTGTAAAAAATGTTTGATTCTACAAATTATTTCCAAAAAAAATGCATGAGAAATGGATTTTTAAAATCCAAATAATGTGCAACTAGTCTAAATGCCACATTATAGTAATATAAATAGGTTTAATGGTTTAATTCCATCATTTAAGCTTGATCAGAATTGTTGAATAAAGTGTGTTTAGTTAAAATAAGTAATTATTTAACCACACAGTGTAATCGTGGTTAAGTTAGTTTTGCATAAAGCAAATATAAATAGTGTAATCACATCATTAAACTATGATTATATTATTTTAAATAAATTTTATTTGACATGACATGATTTTTGTTTGTAACCAAGTTCGTGCATAGATAAACTGCCAATATCTCACCCGCCAAGATAAACATCAAGTGATGACTTCAGACCCCCCCACGGCCCTGCGAGAGTTAACGAAGGGGGGGTCTTCTGAAAAGTGGTTCCCCACCTACTGCCTTTGCAATGTGTCCTCCCCAGGAACATTTCAGACCCCTCATCCTTCCCCCCACCTAAAACAACTTACAATCCCTGCCTCTGAATTTTTCTTTTTCCTCCCACCTAAAAGGACCATTGACCATGTGCTCCCTCACTCCACTCCTATTTTTCCAAGTGGCACCTCTCGTCCCCACAACACTCCAATATAACGTTGCCACATGGCACTCCCCATCCACTCCTCTCCCATCACCGTCACATCCTTCCACGCTCTAATCCAATGCACTCTCGCCAAATGGCATCATCGTATGCTCATCATCAAACCATTAAATAAAACCATTTAATAACTTAACCATTTGAGCCCAAGATAAGATACCCACTTCATTAAATGGGTAATCCATCAAAGGTAAGATATTTATGTATTAATAAAGCCTAAATCTATTCATTTTCCTTTCCCTTTGTTGTTCTAAGACATTAGAGACCAGAAACTATTACCATCCAGTAGACCATAACCTGTTACAATGCCTGGTCAGCAAACCAGATCCCCACAGTGGCCAATTAGCAAGCAAATTACCTTTGTACCTAGACACCAGTCTTCATCCAGCCTATTCCTGGGTAATTCTAATTTCCCAGTTCTATCCTTTCTAGCATGGCTCCTAACTGAAAATTTAAGGCTATAAATTAAAATCCCCTGCTACCCCGTGTAATTGATTTGGACCGTCAACCACTGGTATATCAAGAATACAAAATCCTTGAGACCAGTTGCGAGTTCGACCTATACAAACTCCACAGCTAGTTAAAGAAGAATTGTATTGATCTTAGTGATGAATTCGATTTGTTAGACTCCTTCTTACCACAATTCAGTTTCCCTTAGACATACCATTTCCTTAAATTCGTTTCATGGTGCCACTTCTGGTATATTCCCATTCAAAGGGAAATTGTGGCCTGAAACAATGATATCCTTCTCACTAATACCTCTGATTCAATTTCCCTGATGGTAGAAATTTATAAATCTACCCCTTTGTAACCTTTTTCAATAGATTCCCTCATGGAAATCTACAAGAATCACACTTTCCCACATAGAGCAAAGATCTTTGAAACATTTCTCCCTAAGGATTCTCAATTGCGTAAGAAAAATCGCCCTTATTCATCCTCCATGTTCCCTAAAATGGAAAAACAGATTATCTCCATTGTTTCTCATTTACTGGGTTATCAATCCAATGAGTGTGTTGATGAGGCCATCATAGGTTTTTTGTCAGTCTTCTCAACAGGTGAGAAGCCCTCAATCATATTTAACTACGAGTTTCTAGTAGATTCCATTCATGAGAAGTTCCTAATTTTTCTACAAAGGGAACATTTAAGTATGCTTTAGTTCTAGTCTATCTATTTTTACTCCATCAAGGAAACATATTTTAGTTTCCCTTATATAAATTGGATGAGCAAGGAAATTCCCAATTTGTAATTCATTCGACTTCCTTGGCAAGGAAGCATTCCAATGAATTTACCTTTAGTGAGAATGTTGATTAATTTTTATATACAGTCTCTTCCCAATTTAATAGTAATGTTGAGCCAAGGATATCAACTGAGATAAAAAAAAATTCCTCATCTCAGCGAGCATACCAAGACAGGTGACTGGTACCTATACAAGAATTTCATAGAAATCAGGGTTTATGGGTGTGAATTTCCACCATACAGGTTGCCCAAGTTTGTCCCGATGAGATTTTTCTCGCTAGAGTATATCAGATAGAGGATTAACATGGATGAGCTACATTTTTTGGTAGCCAAGAGGAAATCTCAATTCAAAATGGAATCACAGATTGGTCCATTTATCTACAATACCACGGTAGCATCCAAAGAAGCATATATCCTCCTAAAGAAGATGAACTTCAAACTCAGTTTCACCTGGTCATCTGACCCCTTGAGAATAATTTTAAAGCTAAGAGTAGAATAGAAGAATACTCCCTACACTCATACTCCTAGGCCATTAATCGAAAAATACATCAACCAAGATCAATGGCAAGAGAATACTTTGCAAGAGGAAGAAGAACATTTTCTCTCAACAACTACAACACAGAATCCAACACCACAGGAGAAGCATGACAAGTGGCCAAGGGAATATGTTTCTGTTGCAGTCACATAAATCCAGGAGAAAGAGTTTATGATTTAAAAGAAGAGACAAATAACCAATCCAACAGAAGAATCCTTTCAAGAGGAAAATGTATAGTCTACTATTATTTTGAAAGGCCCCCATACATCCACCAGGAATGATGATAATTTTGGAGGAGCTCCATCCTATTCAGCCTATCAAGAGCCACTTGATACCTCTCAGTCGGGGGAATTTTTTCATGACCAAGATGAACATAATATATTGTCCAGGTATAGAGAAATTAAAAAGAAGAATGAGATGCTAAAAGCTACAACCTGTACATAGTTTTGGAAGTAGACAACATCCTCATAGAATAGGCTACTCTCTACCTTTCACACATAGAAAGAAAAAATGAAGATATCCTTCTAGGCTGAGGTTCGTTTCCCTAAGACTTTAAAATATTGCAAGAAATGCATATTTTCCTTCAATGTCAACCAAATTCATCCAATTAATCAAATAAACTTGCATGAGAAAACAGGGTAGATGTTGTATTCAACTTTAACAAGTTCAGCAATGGCAGTTGCTACGCTGCAAGATTCTATCAACAACGTTCAGTCACAACTCAAATTAGAGAAGATCTCTTCTCTAGCTAAAGACAAAAAAATCAAGAATTTAGAGGATCAAGTAATTAAGTTGGGTTGAGATCCCAACAATGTGAAAGATGAGGAATAAATCATTAGAAGGAAGAATGTTGGCATTGCAGCACTTAAGAAGCAGCTCAAGATTCCATCCACAAAAGACATACAAACTAAGGAATTTGGCTAGTTAGAGAAGGAAAAGGAGTACATGTTTAGAATTATTATTGAAGAAAGTTGACAGATCAAAGAAATGTAGGTTGAGATTGATAAGTTGTTAAAGGAAAGATAACAAGCAACATATTTAGAAGACATTCCACTCACAACAGTTCTCATTGCATCTACAGCAACAGTAGGGGCATCCACTTCAACGACCATCACAAATGGGGCACAATCTATAGATTCTTCAAAAGAACTAATCAAAGAAATGGATGAACTATAAATCAGAGGACAAGAAATTGATAAGAGAAAGACTCAACTAAGTAATCTCCATGAGTAGAAGTTTAAAATTGATAGTGTGCACCTAATAGAGCTACAAAAGACTCACAGATTAACCCAGAAAATTAAACAGTTGGAGAACGAGTCTGCAATGGCCCAAACATTGGCACAGGTAAAAGAGAGTATTTGGATATAAATAAATGAGTCCATGATTGAAATGTGGCACTCTATTTAGATTATTTTTGAGCAAGAGGAGTTTTTACAAAGATCTAAAGGGTTCATTTAAGAGGTGAAAGAAGATTTAGGATAGAAGCCAGGTGAAGCCACTGCTCCAATTAGGATTCTAAATTCAAATACTAAAGAGGAATTATAAGATTTTGAAATTGTAGATAGGAAAAAGATAATTTGGGAGGTGAGGAAGGTCCTTACAAAAAGGAACCTTATGCTTCAACTAGAAAAAAAGTGCCACAACTTATATTCCATCATTTAGAAGTTCCACAAGAAATTAAATTTACTAAATCTAAAGGGGCTACCAAGTTTGATAGGAATTGGAAAGAAGTTGATCAAGTTAGATGATTATCAGAAGAATTTGCAAGGATAAGTTAAAGTTTGTCACCATTAGAGGAAGCATCACAGGAAAATCCTTCATGGAATCTTTTGATTTCGACTTTCTTCTCGAACATGAGATAAAGCATTTATTCATTGTAGAACCTATTTTTCAGGAGTACATCGAGGTGAATGAAACCTACAGGAAGCTAGTTAAATTCTCCACTCTGGATGAAGACAGATGGGACAAATTGTGCCAATTACTTGGGTAAAACAATACTTCACCTTCAATAGAAAAGAAACACTTTTTCAGAATGAGTCATCATGAGCAATCCTCGAAGATAGTTCCAAAGGACTACAACAATTTCAGCTACCTATATTTTGTACTATTTTTATAAACTGTTTTTAAGATGCTTTGTAAAAATCTTGATTTTTCAAATCAATATATTTGATTTAGTTTTGCGTAAAGCTTCATAAAGCGAAGTACAAATGTTGGTACTTGTATCAAGAAAGAATACCTTGATGTAAATTTGTTCACTGAGCTAAAAGTGATAATTTCATTAATGAATAAGATCGTTCCAGGATTGATGTGCCATGAAATTTGGTGATGTTTTTTCACTTGAAAACTTGTCATATATTTATTGTTCATATTTCTTTCTTATCTGTATTTTTTAAAAGAAGATGAAGGGCTGAACTTGTTTAATTACACTTTTTCCTGGCTTATAAGAAATATATATTTTCTCAAGCTGAGATTAAATATATAATTGATGTTAAAATTCTCTATGTTTAATTGCATCTGAATCTTTTGCTCTCTTTCACTCCAAAAAGATTCTAAGATCCAATAGCCTACCTACCTTGGCTTGCTTCAAATCTATTCTGATATTTCTGTATATGATCACCCTAAGACCTTGAATCAATTTCCCAATGGCTTTTCCTTGCAGTTTCAACCAAACATTTCAAAAACAAAACTCTAAACCTAATATCTAGCCTAAAATCCAACCACAACAAATCTCATTCCAATAGAGAGATCCCTCTTTGAGTTTAGAAGGGCTAGCATCTAATATTAAAAGTGGTCTTGTGGTTACCTCTGGGATTCTTTCATAACCTTCATAAATTACAGAGTGATAACATCCTGGTGACCATGTCGGGGTCTTTCAAAAAATATGATTTGAATGCAATTTTCCCTGGTCAAAATTTTTATTTCAGGGCTTAAAGCTATTTCTATGTTTATGGTTGATAAATAGATCTAATTAAGGTTGTTTTCCACTTATAAGTTGTATGTTCTTTATATTTGTAAATATACTATTGTAGATCTGACTCCTAAGAATATATATAATAGAGCTAATCCAGATCCTAAACCACCAAAAATTGTAGATAATCTTGAAAAGAATCTCATAAATAAGAGTTTAATTAAGAGCTAAGAAACAAATAATCCACTCCCCAGACTTAATTCTCTTCTTGAAAGTTTAGAAATGGTAGAGGATCTTGAGTTTGATTTACCTTTTGAACATAGTCTCTTTCATTCTAAATCTGACAGCTTTGTACTTGAAACTTTTTTTTGTGAAAACATTTTAAAACCTTACATTTCCAAGCATGAAACTGTTAATCCAGACTCTAATGAAGATGTCAGTAAGCAATTTAGTAAGCATCAACTATTGGTATATGAATTAGATTAGGTTGTGCAGAAATCTCCTGAATCATCCAGACCTTCACCTTCTTCTTTTACTACTTCATCACCAACCCCACCACTGATTCCATCTACTTCTACTACCCCTCAAGAGATTCCACCTATTTCTACTACACCTCTAGTAATTCCCCCTATCTCCAGTCTACAAATTTCATCTACTATCCCTACCACCACTATACCAACACAACAAACTACCATCCCACCTCCTTTAATACCTTCAACATCCACATCTATTGTAGTTACCTCTTCCTCTCATATACCGATCATGGCAGGTTTTTATGCCCCTCTAGTTTAACCTGGACAACTGAATGCCATGCCACAAGATTGCCATAGTAGAATACCTCAATTTGATGGCACATGGCCAATCACTGCTCAACAACATATAGACAAAATGAACGATTATTTGGATTTTAAAGAAATTGATGATGATGAATTGAAGTTGATACTATTTTCCCAAAATCTCACAGGAGAAGTGAATAAATGGTTTAAAGCATTTCCAGCTGCCTCTATCTAAAATATCATATAATTTCATTAGAATTTCCTTGGAATATGGGAAGTAAAGAAAAACCCTCTTCAAATATTAGCTGAGTATGAGAGTATCAAAAAAGCCCTTGGTGAAACAGTCCAGGACTATTTCACAAGATTTAATAACATTTACAATTCTATCCCAACTGTAATACAACCCAAAACAGGATTGGCTTTGATCAAATTCCAAAATGGATTTTATTCAGACATGTCTTACCAACTTAGAGAAAAAAACCATGCTACCCTTGAGGAAATGCAAAGAAATGCAGTCATTGTAGAAGCCAATTTGTTGGAAAGGAGAGATAGGCTAAAAGTTGAGAGGAGAGTCACTATTAAGGAAGAACCTTCTTCTTCCTCATCAGAAGCTATGCTGAATACATTAGTTAAAACAATGGAGTAAATAATGGAAAGGATAATTTTAACTGATAGGAGTCCTCCAAGAGAAAATCAAGATGGCCCTCGAATTAGAAATCTTGTTTTTAGGAGAAATCCACCTCAAATCAAATAGAGAGAACAAAGAGGCCAAATTGATCAACAAAAAATTGGACCTCGTTTCCAAGAGAATGATGCAGATGAAGAATCTGAGCTACTAGAGGATCATGAAGAAAACCAAATAAACTTATTTGAGGAAAGTGAAATTGACCACATTTTCTTAACTAAAGAGGAACAAAATCTGTTCTTTCTTTCCCAATCAGAAGTTCTCCCTTTAGAGTCAAATGATTATAAAAAAGGACACCAAAATTCTATCATGGAGGTGCACAAATAGTAAAAATTGAGAAGTAAAAAGGCTGCTCAAAATCCTCCTAAGAAAATTGAGAATGAGACCACTTCTACTAGCCAATCAAAATATAATTCTCAAAGGGAGACTTCTAAAAAACAGGATCTAAATATCAAAGAGATAGACAAACCTAATACATCTTTTAGTATTGAAAATGAATTGGCCAAGGTGAGAATTTATATTCCTCTCATAGAATTAATCAACAAAAATTGATATAGACCTCAAGTCATGAAGGCTCTAATGGTAGGGCAAGGGACAGACATGATCAACTTAACTGATGACCAACCTGATTTGTTGTTTGGACCTGAAGTTGAAGGGAAGTCTCAGGAGGGTAGTGTGCCACCTTTCTATAATAGTTTATACATTCAGGACAAAATCCTGCACAATGAAATTCTTGATTCTGGTGCGTCTCACAATCTTATGCCTAGAGCTATCATGGAGAAGCCAGGAAAGTGGGATGCTTAGGGCTCATTAAATATTTATGTGTCACACTAGTCCAAATACAAGCAAAGAGTCCAGTCATGGACATTGTTGTTGTAGAAATACCTCCTAAGTATGGAATGTTACTATCACGATCATGGGGAGCCAAGTTACACGGTACTTCTCAAATGGATATGACCTATGCTACCATTCTTGTTTTTGGTGAACAGGGAAGATTATACAGGGAGATATTAATGAAGTACATGGTTAGTAGCCAAGAAAAAACAAACAATTACCCCCTATACTCTATGCATTTAGATTTGGACTGCTTTATTTTGTATAATGTTGAATCTGTAGAGGAGGAAGTTTCATACTTAGAAGCCAAACCGAGCAAGAGAGAGGAAATGAAATTAGATACTAAGAAATACAATGAAGAGGGAGAAGCCCTGTGGAATGTGGATTTTGATGGGGCTGTGAGCAAGGAAGTGGTAGGGCTAGGTGTTTTCAATTTTAAACTCACAAATAAATATACTTAAGGGACATGCTTACAAGCTAAATTTTCAATGTACAAACAATATGGAAATATATGAAGCATTAATATTAGGACTGCAACATTTAAAGAGGTTAGGATAAAAAATAATTTATGTGTATAAGGATTCAGAACTCATCATTTACTAGATTAAAGTCATGTACTCATCCAAACACCCTAGATTAAGAACCTACAGAAATGTAGTTTTAGATTTTCTTCAATGTTTTCCTGAATATCATTTGTCTCTTATTCCTAGAGGCCATAATCTTTTAGTTGATGCTTTAGCTACCTTAGCTAGTACTTGTAAGGTTCCATTCCATGCCAACAGAAAATATGAGGCGGAGATAAAAAGAAGGCCAGTTGTTCCAGATAATGTAAGATATTGGCAGGTTTTTGGTAATGATAAGTAGGCATCATTTTTTTTACAATTGAAATGTGAATTTGAGTGTGTACATATTGACACATATAATTATGTAGATGAGAATAAAAATGAACTCTAGTGTTAAATGAAATTGATGAAAATCCATATGAACATGAGGTTCTGCAACTAAAAGACAATGTGCTTCCAAGAGGATTGGTGCCATTGGAAGAGCTTTTTGATTTCAACAATGTAGCCAAGAAGCCAAAAATAGAACCAATAGGAGACGGGGTAGATGAATGTAATATAAGAACTGAAAAGAAGCCTAAAATTATGAAACTGTCCAAATCCTTACCTCCTAAAGAAAAAAAATTACATTGAACTCTTTAAATAATTCTCTGATGTGTTTGCACGGAGCTATGAATATTTAATATCATATGATACTACTATCATATAGAATACCATTCCCATCATGGAATATAAAAGACCCTTCAAACAAAATTGAGGAGAGTGAATCCAATCTTATTACCTTTGATAGAAAAAGAAGTTAATTTTTTTTTTTATGCAAAAATCATTTTACCTCTAATATTTTCAAAATGGGTCTCTAATCTAGTACCTACAAGAAAGAAAAAAGGACAAATAAGGCTCTATGTAGATTTTAGGAATCTATAAAAGGTCTCTCTTAAGGACAAGGACAACTACCCTCTACCTAAAATCGGTCACATCTTCCAAAAAGTAGTTGGTTCAAGTAGAATCTCTTTGATGGATGGTTCCTCAGGATACAACTAGATTCTACCTCATCCTAATGATCAACACAAAACAACTTTTAATACACCTTGGGGAACATTTATGTATGTAAAAATTCCCTTTGACCTTATGAATGTTGGGGCCACTTTCCAAAGAGACATGGATAGTGAATTTTTTGATTAGATAGATAGGTTCATTGTAATTTACCTAGATGATGTTATTGTATTTTCAAAAATAGATGAAGAACACCTATTACACTTGAGAAACATTTTTGAAAAATGCAGAAAATATGGTATCTCCTTAACCCCCAAGAAAATGCTTTTTGGTTTAGTCGAAGGAAAACTATTGGGTCACATTTTTTAAAGAAAAAATATCATAATAGACCCCAATAGAGTCACAGCCATACTAGAAATTGACCCTTCGAGAAACAAAAAAGAAATTGAATCCTTCATAGGTAGGATAAATTTCCTCAGGAGCTCTATTCCAAATCTCACCGAGATCTTAGGATCCATTACGAAAATTCTAAATAAATATATTGATATAAAATGGAATACTAAAGCCAAGAAATCTTTTAGTGAAGTAAAGTTAGCTTTAACCACTACTCCTGTTTTAATTAGCCCTGACTTTACAAAGGATTTTGTGATTTTTTCATTTGCATCCGAACATATTATTGCAGTTGTCTTGTTTCAAAATAATAGTGAGGGGCACGAACAACCTATAACTCTCTTAATTAGAGATTTAAGGGAAGCCTCATTAAATTATAATATCATGGAGAAATAAGCCTTTTCTTTCGTGAAGGAATTGAAAGACTTTAGAGTGTACATCCTACATTCCCATATCGTTGTGTTTGTTGCAAGTGTTGTGGTAAAACATATCCTTACACAAACTGATCCAGATTAGAGAAGAGGCAAATGGATTGCATTTATCCTAGAATATGACATTGAGATAAGACTCATTAAAGGTCAAGGATTCACTAAACTAATGGTTGAGTCCAATTTTCATGTACTAGATATTAATTTTATAGCTGCACATGATGAATGGTAAGAGCTGGTGACTCCATGGGTATTAGAATCCTTTGCTACCTCTCCTTAGTATGGATATATTATATTTGTATTACAAAAATTACAAGCTCCTCTTGGTTTAACAAAGACAAAATCTAGGTTTCTCAAGTTGAAAGCTATGAAGTTCTGCATTTTAGATCAGATTGTATATTTGTAAGATGTTGGAGGTGTTTTTCTAAAGTTTTGTTAAAGGATAAAGCTGACAGGGTCATGAAAGAATTTCATTAGGGAGACTATCGAGGAAATTTATACTGGAAGACCACAACGAACAAAATCTTTACGGTTGGATTTTACTGGCGTCCCTTATTTGCGGATGTGCATAAGAAAGTTACCACATGCAACGAGTGCCAAATTTTTGAAGGCAAGAGAAAGCTTTCACCTTTACCTCTGAAACCCATTTCAGTTGAGAATCCTTTTCAACAGTGGGGTCTAGATTTTATTGGGGAAATACATGCAAGCTCTTCGGGTCAACATAGATGGATCTTGACGGCCACTGACTACTTAACCAAGTGGATTGAGGATTTTCCAACTACACGGGCAACAAACACTATAATAATTCATTGTTTAAAAGGTAATATTATGTCTAGGTTTGGATTTCAACATAATATCATCACTGATAATGGTCTTGCATTCAACTCAAAGTGAATGATTGCTTTTTTCATAAATATAACATAAATCTAGGGCACTCTATTGCTTATTATCCACAGGGAATGGGTTAGCTGAGTATCCTAATAAGATTTTAGTTAAAATTATCATAAAAAATCCTCGCATAAGAAGTTGATTAATTCCCTCTGGGTTGACAGAATTGGCACTAAGAAATCTATTGTGGTGACTCCATTTCAATTAGTATATGGAGTAGAAGTATTTTTTCCTACATCCCTAAGAATCCCTATGCTAAAACTATTGCAGGAATCACATGTGGAAACAAATAATTTACAGAGAAGGATCAATTAGACCATATAGTTGCAGCAACCCAGGAGGGAGGTATACAATGATAGTCAACTCATTCAGGATAAAATTAAAAAGATCCCTGATAGAAGGAAAAAAGCTGATGACTTCCAAATAGATGATCTTGCGTTAAAATGGGACTCAAAGAATGAAGACAAAAGTAAGAATGGTAAAACCAAAATTTTGTGGAAAAGGCCCTAAAAATTGAGACTTTTAGAGGTAACAATGCACTCTTGTTTAAAGACATGACTGAAGAAGGATTTCAAGGTAGACCTATCAATGTCAGAATTCTCAAACACTACTTTCCTGAAGAATAGATTAGTTTTCATTTAGAATAATTGTAAATATAATTTTACCATTCTACTACAAGAGAGAGGGTGGCTAACATAAGGAGTTGAAGCTCAAAGAGAATGCCCTAAGCTTCTAATGATTTGTTACCCATATTTAAGAATAACAACAATTAAAGTAGTTTAGGTACAAAATAAGGACAACATGCCCAATGGATAGAGGCTATTGATCTAAAACATTCTTGACACCTCATAAAGAGGATATCATCTCCAATGGGGCCACTGTTAAGGTCCTATAATTTATAGGATCAATTCATGATTATTTGTTGATTTTTGTATGAGATATTGTAAATAATGTTTCATTCTGCAAACTATTTCAAAAAAGAAATGCATGAGAAATACCTTGGAAAATCAAAATAATGTGCAGCGAGTCAAAATGACACATTAGAGTAATATAAATAGGTTTAATGGTTTAATCACATCATTTAAGTGTGATTAGTATTATTGAATAAAGTGTGTTTAGTTAAAATAAGTAATTATTTAACCATGCAGTGTAATCGTGGTTAAGTTAGTTTTTAATAAAGTAAATGTAATTAGTGTAATCAAATTATTAAACTGTGATTATATTAGTTTAAATAAAGTTTTCTTGACATGAAATTATTATCGTTTGTAATACATTTTGTGCAAAGATAAACCATTGAGATCTCACCTACCCAGATCGATGACAGGTGATGACTTCGGACTCCCACCCCTCTAATGGTTAGCCAAAGGGGGGGGTTCCCGAAAAGTGGTTTCCCCACCTACCTCCTTTGCAACGTATCCTCCCCAGGTCCATTTCGCATCCCCCTACATGAAACAACTTACCATCCTCCCCCCCCCCCCCCATGCCTCTCACCTAAAAGGACCATTGACCCCGTGCTCCCTCACTCCACTAATATTTTACTAACTGGTGCCTCCTGTCCCCACTCCACTCTAATACAATTCCACCACATGGAACTCCCAATCTGCTTATCTCCCATTATCATAACATCCTTCCCTCCTCCAATCCAATGCACTCTTGCAACATGGCATCATCATATGCTCGTCATCAAATAGTTAAATAAAACCATTTAATAAATTATCGGTTCCAACCCAGTATAATGGACCCGCTACTTTAAAAATGTAATCCATCAATGGTAAGCTATTTATGTATTAATAAAGCTTGGATCTGTTCATTCACCTTTCCCTTTGTTGTTCCAAGGCATTAGAGACCAAAAACTATTACAGAACCTAGTCAGTAAGCTAGAACCTGTTACAACACCTTGTCAAGAAACTAGATCGCTACAATGACAAATCACCAAGTGAATTACCTCTATACCCAGACACTAGTCTTCATCCAGCCTATTCCTGGGTATTTCTAATTTCCCAGTTATTTCCTTTCCATCATGGCTCCTAAAGGAAAACATAAGGCTACAAATGAAAACCCCCTTCTACCCCCCTATAATTGATTTGGACCATCAACCACTAGTAGATCACGAATACAAAATCCTTGAAACCAATTTTGAATTTGATCTCTACGAACTCCACAACTAGTTAAAACAATTTTTTTTAAACTTAGTGATGAATTGGGTTTTTCAAACTCCTTCCTACCCCAATTCATTTTCCCTCAGACCTACCGTTTCCTTGAATTCATTTCATGGTGCAACTTCTGGTACATTCCCAAACAATGATATCCTTCTCATTGTTAAATCCGATTCAATTTTCCAGATGCTACAAATTCATAATTTTTCTCTTCTGAAATCTTTTTTAGTAGATTCCCTCATGGAAGTTTACAAGAACCTCACTTTCCCACACATATAAAAGATCTTTGAAATATTTCTCCCTAGGGATGCTCAATTGCCTAAGAAAAAACCCCCTTATTCATCCTCCATGTTCCCTGAGATGATAAAATAGATTATCTCCATTATTTCTTGTCGACTAGGCTATCAATCTAATCAGTGGATTGATGAGGCCATCATAGGTTTTTTGTGATTCTTCTCAACATATGATAATCCCTCAATCATCTTCAACTACAATGAATTTCTAGCGTATTCCATTCATGAGCAGTTCCTAAAGTTTTCTACACAGGGAACCTTTAAGTATTCTTCAGTTCTAGTTTATCTACTTTTATTCCATCAAGTAGATAGATTTCAGTTTCCCTTACAGAAATTGGATGAGCAAGGAAATGCCCAATCTGTAATTCATTGGACTTCCTTGGTAAGGAATAATTCCAATGAATTTATCTTTAGTGAGTAGGTTGATCAATTTTTATATACAGTCTCTTATTTATTGAATAGTAATGTTTAGCCAAGGATAGGATTTGAGATAAAATAAAATAATATATATATATATATATATATATATATATATATATATATATATATATATATATATATATATATATATATATATATATATATATATATATATATATATATTCTTCATATCAGTGAGCAAACCAAGATAGGTGACTCATACCTATATCAAAATTATACATAAATCAGGATGTATGGGTGTGAATTTCCACCATACAAGGTGCCCAAGTTTGTCCCAATGATACTTTTCTCACTAGAGTATATTAGATAGATGATTAACATGGATGAGTTTATTTTTGTGGTAGCTAAGAAGAAATCTCAATTTAAAATGAAAACGCATGTTGGTCCATTTATCTGCAATACCAGGGCAGCAACCAAAGAAGTAGATATCCGCCTCAAGCATATGAACTTCAAACTCATTTTCACCTTGTCATATGACCCCTTGGGAATAGTTTGAAAGCTAAGAGTAGAACAAAGAATACTCCCTACACTCATACTCCCAAGCCAAAAATCGAAAGATACATGAACCAGGATCAATGGCAGTAGAATACTTTGCAGGAGGAAGATGAACAAGTTCTCTCAAAAACTACGACACATATCCAACACCACAAGAGAAGCATGAAAAGAGGCCAACAGATGTTGTTTCCCTTACAATCACAAAAATCTAGGAGAAATAGTTTCTAATTTACAAGAAGATACAAAGGACAAATACAACAGATGTATCCCTTCAAGAGGAAAATATACAGTCTACTATTATTTTGACAGACCCCCATACCAGGCATGAAGATATTTTTGTAGGATCTCCATACTCTTCAGCCTCCCAAGAGCCACTGGATAGGTCTAAGTCAGGGGAATTGGTTCATGACCAAGCTGAACAAAATATATTTTCCAAGTATAGAGAAATTCAAAAGAATAATGAGATGCTAAAAGCTACAACCTATACATAGTTTTGGAAGTAGAAAACATCCTCACATCATAGGCTACTCTCTTCCTTTGACACAGAGAAAGGAAAAATGTAGATAACCTTCTTCCAAGTTGATGTTCCTTTCCATAAAACTCCAAAAAATTACAAGAAATCCATCTTTTCCTTCAGTGTTGACCAAATTCATATGATTTATTAAATAGGCTTGCATAAGAAAACATAGGAGATGTTGTATTCAACTTTAACAACTTCAGCAATGGAATCTCCTAGGCTGCAAGCTTCCGTCAATGACATACAATCACAACTCAAACTAGAGAAGATCTCTTCTCTAGCTAAAGACACAAAATGAAAGCCTTCAGAGGATCTAGTAGTTAAGCTAAGATATGATCCATTCAATGTCAAATTTGCAGAAGAAATCATTAGAAGGAAGGATGTTGACATTTCAATACTCAAGAAACTGCTCAAGCTTCCCTCCAAAAAAGACCCACAGACTAAGGAAGTTGGAAAGTGAGATAAGGAAAAGGAAGACATGTTCAGAATTATTATTGAACAAAGTGGACACATCAAAGAAATGGAGGTTGAGATGGAGAAATTGTTAAAGGAAACAGAAAAATCAACATAGTTGGCAGCCAATCCACTCCCAGCAGTTCCTATTACATCTACATCAGCAATAGGGGCATCCACTTTATCAACCATCACAGTTGAGGCACAATCTGCATATTCTTCTGAAAAACTAATCAAAGAAATGGATGACCTATAAATCATAGGACAAGAAATTGAGAAGCTGAAAAATTAGATAAATATTATCTAGGAACAGAAGTTGAAAATTGATAGTGTGTACCTAGTAGAGCTGCAAAAGTTTCATAGATTAACCTAGAAAATTGGAGAATTGGAGAATGAGTCTATAATTTCCCAAACACTAGCATAGGAAAAAGAGAGTAATTGGATAGAAACAAATGAGGCCATGACTGAAATATGACCCTCTATTGAGATTATTTTTTAGCAAGAGGAGCTAGTACAAATATATAAAGGGGTCATTGAAGAGGTGAAAGATGATTTAGGACAAAAGCCAGGTGAGGCCATTGCTCTGGTGAGGATTATAAATTCAAGTACGAGGCGAGGAAGGTCCTTACAAAAATGAACCTTATACTTCAACTGGAAAACAAGTACCAGAACTTAGAGTCCAACATTCATAAGTTTCGCATGAAATTCAATGTGCTAAATCTAATGGGACTACCATGTTTGATAGGAATTGTAGAGAATTTGATCATGTTAGATGATTATCAGAAGAAGTTGTATACTATAGCCAGAGATAAGTCAAATCTTTCCACCATCAAAGGAAGCATCACATGAAAAGACTTCATGGAAGCTTTGGATTTCGACTTGCTTATCAAGCATGAGATAAAGCACTTATTCATGGTCAAACCTACTTTTCAAAATTACACCGAGGTGCATGAAACCTACAAGAAGATAGTTAAATTCTCCACTCCAGATGAATAAAGATCGGACAAATTGTGTCAGTTACTTTTGTGAAACAAATTTTCAACCTCAATAGTAAAGCAACACTTTTTCAGGATGACTCATCACCTGTAATCCTCGAAGATAGTGCTAGAGGAATACAACAGTTTTAGTTAGCTATATTTCTGTACTATTTTTGTAAATTGTTTTTAAGATATTTTGTAAAAATATTGATTTTTCAAATCAAGATATTTTTTTAAGTTTTCCATAAATACTTCATAAATTGAAATACAAATGTTGGTACTTATATCAAGAAAACATACCTTCATGTAAAGTTGTTCACTATGCTAAAAGTGATCATTTTAGTAATACAAAATATCATTTTGGATTCATGTGTCAAGAAAATTAGTGATGTTTTTTCACTTGTAAACTTGTTATATCTTTGTTTTACATGTCTTTCTTATTTGTATATTTTAAAAGAAGATGAAGGGATTAACTTGTTTAATTACACTCTGTCCTAGATTATAAGAAATATATATGTTTCCAAACTGAGATTGAATATAGAATTCATGTTAAAATGCTCTATGTTTAATTGAATCTGGATCATTTCGTCTCTTTCATTCCAAAAATATTCTAAGATCCAATAGCCTACCTACCTTGCCCTCTTTCAAATTTGTTCTAATATTTATGTATTTGATCACCCTAAGACCTTGACTCCATTACCCAATGGATTTTCCTTGCAATTCCAACCAAACATTTCGAAAAACCCAACTCTGAACCTAATAACTAGCCTAAAATCGCACAAAAAAAAATCTAAATCCAATAGAGAGATCCCTCTCTAAGCTTATAAGGGCTAGCTTCTAAGCTTAAAAGTGTTTTTTTTGGTTACGTCCGGGTTTCTTTCACAGCCTTAATAAATTACAAAGTGATAACAACCTATACAATTTGGATGATTATATAACTGATAGTACATTTCCCTTGAACTCCAATATCAACTAAGTAACTCGTAGATCACACATGCATGAATTATTTATGGCTGGACTATCAATTAATTGGTTGAACACATAAATTTTCAACTCACTGCTATACCTCCCACTAGTTCCTCCAACAATTGGAACTAGTTTAACTGAATTTAACTTAGTTAAATTTAATTAGTTAGTTACAACTCAAGATAAACTCAACCAGGGATCCTATATAGTAGGAGAGACTCTACATGACTCAAGTTAGACCCTATAATCGAATTAAATGAACCAAGTTAAATTAACTTAGTTAACTTGTACAAGTTGTCTTCTTATGTGGAATTAAAATTTTTCTCCTAATTTAAATCATGGGAAAATTAAATCAATGTTTTCTTGTTGCCATTTTCAACACTCCCTCTCAACAAGAATGATATTCACATCTACCTTGATTCCAACACCTTTGGAATGTTTTGCATGCAACACTTCTCACTATTTTTGTTGCTAGTGCAAAATCTGCAATTGAAAGACGTCCAAAAATAAATAAATAAAATCACTTAATCAATATCCAATTGTCTACTCGGAAAATTGTGTTGTTTCTAACTCTGCTATGGCACATCCTGCTATGTTGTAAACAATGCTCTAAACTCCTCAGTATTTGACTAACATTGATCCTCCTACTACTGAAGACTATGGGCCCACATATCAAGGTAATGATCCATGAGATAAAAACACCTCAATGGACCCTTCCCAAATTTCTGCAACTCTTGGGATTATTACTTCACATCACCCCACATCACATCAGGAGGTATGGTTGCATGTGCTCCCTCTTCCCACTTAGATCAAAATTCCCCCCTACTAGAGGTCCCTTCTTGAGTGTATATTTCCACTCTCTCTCCTCTCTTCTTCTCCAATTGTGGCTGCTCCAAAACTTGTTGAGGCTTCCTATGAGGGTCCATGTTCAGAGGTAAATTATTCTCCCTCTCAACCACCAAGTATCTAACCTTTTCCTTGCTCCTAAAGGCTTTGTATGCATCTTCAACCTCAAGTGCATATAGGTTCTTGACTCACACATCGATCTGCTTCACCTGTCCCATGGAAATGTGTCTAAGGAAAACCTTTCCTTTTATAAATATCACATCGTAGACATGGTCTTCCAATACCATGATGGAAACATATTATTCTTTAGACCCGAAAAAAACATCACATACTTGAGTTTGAGATGGGAGTTAGACTCCCTCTAAAAGGTAATTGTACCAATATCGATCCCGTTATACCTCCCATCATCTCCAAACTCAATGTTCTACTTGATTTATTTGTCCTCCAAGTCACTAATGATATCTTTATTCTTCATCATATGGAATTAAGCATTGCTATCGAGATACCACATGCTTACAATTATTGTGATTTCCATGCATGCAGTGAGAGTGAAATATAGCTTGATTTGTGAAGCTAGAGCTTCACCTGCTTCTATTATTGCAGGCTCCTTCTTGCTTGCCTTCTTCTGTGGACATTGCAATGAATAGTGCCTGAATTCATGACAGTGAAAGCACTTGATGTTTGACAAGTCTTTATTCTTTCCCTCCTCAACTTAGGACTTATTTCCCTTGGATTTATTTCATTTTATGGCTAAGGAAAGGTCATGTTCCTTTTCTTTAGATGAGGTTCCATCTCTATTGTCCCACCTTATTTCTTCCTACACTATATTAGACCGTAACTGCTCGTAGATTGGTAGTTTCATCTACCATTCGTAGAATCCTAATAACCATTATAGCTCTTGGGAATACCCAACATAGCCAGAGCTACCAAATATTCTTCAGGGACAGTCACACTAACCCCATGAAGTTCATCACAACACAATATAAACTTTCTTAGGTACTACAAAATTATGTCATTCTTTTGCATCTTGATGCTACAAAGCTTATCCTTTAGTGTTAGCTTCTCATGGTGGTTGTAACTATTCTCAAACAAGTCAGTCATTATTCTCCACATAGCTAATGGAGTTTGTTTCCTGTGGAGATTAAATACAATATAATCTTGAACTCCCTCCAATATGATTCTCCTCACTTTAGCCACATCCTTCCTCCACTGAGCCAGATCCTAGGGATCAGATGTTGTGGGTTTAACTACATCTTTCTTGATGTAATATATTACCCCATTATCACCTAATACCACCTCCATACAGATCTTCTATGCAACAAAATTTTTGGTTCCTTCTAGAGCATAGTCAACCCTGAATCTGATGGAAATCATCTTCTTAGTCCTAGAGAAAACCTGCACCACCAATGCTATAATTTGAACCTCTTGCACAAAACATCAACTTCTATTGTCTACAATAATTCTAGCTCTGATACCATATAGAAATTCCTTGTAGATTAAATATACTAATTGTAATTTAATAAAACAATAGACTTAAATCTACTCTACAAACATTGAAAATAATTAACGATTGTGAAATCACGAAGCATACAAAAGAAATAAATCAATCAAAACATTACACAATGATTTCCTAGGGAAAGCCACAAATAAAAATCCCTGCTATCTGTATATTGCATTAGTCAGAAAATATGAGAAGATTACAATGCTTTGATTAAGCCCGAGCAACCAATGCACTATCTCTATCTGCCTCACAGCTTCCTAGAAAATCCTTGGACAATACTTAACTAATTTTATGCTTGTCAAATTCCATATTTCCTTGCGTTGTTTCCTTGGGAATTAGCCCCTTTTAATTAGGAAAATTCATCTATTGGAATTGCACAATCCATCATAGGCCTTCCTCTATCTACATGCACCATATGTACAATTTGGATGATTATACAACTGATAGTTCACTTCCCTTCAACTCCAATATCAATTGGGTAACTCATAGATCATGCATGCATGAGTTATTTATGGTTAAATTGTCAGTTAACTAGTTGAACACATGAGGTTGCACCCCACTGCTATACCTCATACTAGTTCCTCCAGCAGTTGGAACTATTTTAACTAACTTTAACTCAGTTAAACTAAATTAATTAATTACAACTCAAAATAAATTAACCAAGGGCTTCTATAAATTAAGATACGCTCTACATGACTCAAGTTAAACCCATAACTTGAATTAGCGGAACCAAATAAGTTGAGTTAGCTTACTTAACTTGTACAAGTTCTCTTGTGATGTGGAATTACAATTTTTATCCTAATTTAATTCAAGGGAAAATTAAATTAGGAATTTCTTGTTGCCATTTTCAACACAATGAAATGGATTTGAGGTGTCATATGCCCTGGCTATGTTGGGAATGATTGTTCTCAATGTTGTTCATGTTGTGCATGAATAAAGAGAGTCCTCTTAACCTAAACCTTATATTATCTGGAAATTATGGTGTGACTATGATTATGTTGATGTTTATATATCCATATATGTATGTAAGTATGTGTTAGGTTGCTATACTACTAATGTAACCCCTTATTGTTATTAGTACAACCCACGTATTATATTGTTGTGCCCATATAGTCCCCATATTAGTATTCTTGTGCCCTTGTATTATTATTGTTATGTCGGCTCTGAAAGTATTATGACCCGTTAGACTCATATATATAGAGAAGAGGTCTTGTCATTTGTATCATCCAAGAATTGTTCATTTGTATAATGTAAAGGAGGTTGCCCCCTCAAAGAGGCTAACTTCGAAGGTGTTGATCTATCTTTTCTATCTTTTTCTGAGTTGGTTTCATAACATTTGGTATCATAGCTTTGGATGCTAGGGTTTCGTTGCTCCAAACAGGTCATCGTGGAATTTCACTATAACTTTTTTTATGCGATGTTTCAAAAACTAGAAAAAAAACCATTTGAACCAAACTTGGTTTGAACCTCGAGTCTGAATTTCAAATCTTGTCTCCCTATATTTTTGGAAATTTGATCTGAGGAAGTTAGTGTTTTTGCAAGCTCCAAAATTCAATCTCAAAGAGGTCATTGTGGAATGTTCTCTATAATTTGTTTTCTATGAAGGTTCGGACTCTGAAATTAAAACCCATTTGATCAGCAATCGTGGGAGAGATCATGCCCAAATTTCAGCTCTTGTTTCACTATATTTGCAGAGATACAGTCCAAAATATTTAGGGTTTCTACAGGCCCCCGTATTACATCCAAAACAGGTGACCTGGGGAAAATTGTCATAAATGTCTCTCTAAGCATCATATTCAAAATTTGTACAAAGTTGCAGAAAGAGGATGGACTATAGTTTTATGTTTATCTTTTTTAGATCTGAAGGTCAAAATAGTGACACATTGAACTTCATACAAGTCCGTTCTTCTGAAGAGGTATATAATCAAGTCATCTTGGGGGATTGTGCATAACTCTTTCTTGGAGAATCCAAGTTCGATCCAATTGTTGGAATTGGAAAGAGGACGCAGAGGGCTACCACAGGTGGAAATTTCAGAACTAGGAGATCCGAAATTATAGAGTTACAGTCATTTCAAGATCAAGCACCTAAAATCGAGAAAAGGAGATATGAGGAAGTTTTATGGCAAGGATCCGATTAATTGGATACTACAGAAGGAGCAACATTTTGATGTACATGAGGTGCAACTGTTACAAAAGGTAGATATTGCATCTTTATATTTAGAACCGAATCATTTTTATGGTATGAAGGGATTTTTTCTCCTAAACCACTTGTCACATGGTCAATTTCCACGGAGGAAGTGATCACACATTATGAGGATGCAAAGAGAAACACCTTCTTTATTCAATTGATAAATCTCAAACAAAAGGGTTCAATGGCAGAGCACATTGAGGAATTTAAAAAATTAAATATAAGGGTAAATGGTATTCCATAGAAGTAAAGGATTGATGTCTTCATAGGGACTTTAAAGGATAACATTCAACATGAGGTTCTTCTTTGGGAACCTGATTCATTGGAGAAGGCATTTAGGTTGGCAAGAAAAATTGAAAGTGGAATTATCGAAACAAGGAATCCCAGCACTCACAATTATAAATATGGATGTGTTTTTGCTCCTAGGTTTCCACAACCTACAAGATTTGCGCCATAACAATTGGAAGAAAAAAGATAAAAATGGCTTTGTTACATTTGTGATAGCAGATACACTAAAGGTCATAAGTGAGATGAGAAGAAATTTTTTACATAGATTGTGAAGAGGAGGAAGAAAAGGATCAAGAAACATCAAAAGAAGAGGATATACACTAGGAACCAACCCTAGACAAACAAGAAATTAATCTAACCATATCTTGTAAAGCATTGGGAAGAATTACCACACATCAAACTCTCAAGATAGAAGGACATATCAAGAAGAAAAAGGTTCAAGAAGTGAAAGATCACATCGAGAAAGAAGAAATGAATCCAACCATATCTTGTAATGAATTGAACGGAATTACCCCTCCTCAAACTATCAAGATAGAAGTACATATCAAGAAGAAAGAGGTAATAGTATTGATTGATTGGGGTAGTACCCATAATTTTATTCATTATAAGATAGCCAAGGAATTGAATTTCTTCCTATATCCAGCACTAGAGTGTCAAGTGATGATTGCAAGTGGGGGAACCATACATTTCTCTGAAAAGTGTCATAATATCAATCTATCGATGGGAGAATATGTATTTAAGAGCCCAATTCTTTCCATTCCAATGGATGGTGCTCATGTTGTACTAGGAGTACAATGGCTACAATCCTTGGGTACAATAGCTTTTAATTTTCGAGAACTTTTCATGAAATTTTCTTTGGAAGGAAAGGAAGTTGAATTAAGGGGTATCACGGGGAAACATGGAATATAATTCGCTCTAATGGAATGACAAATCTTCTAAAGAAAGAAAAATGAGGCGTAATTGCATAATTATGTTCACTAGAGGTTCCCACATCAAAATCATTTATTTCTCCAGATCTCCAGAAAGCCTTGGACAATCATTCCAAGGTATTTGAGACTCCCAATGGCCTCCCACCTATTCTTGATCATGATCATTCTATTCATTTGATTCCAGGAAGTGTTCCTCCAAACATCAAGCCTTACAGATATCCCTATGCCCAAAAGAGTGAAATTGAACGTATGGTTGCAGGAATGCTAGAGGCTAGTATAATTCAACCTAGTTAAAGTTATTTCTCTACTCTAGTAGTATTGATGCACAAGAAGGATGGGTCATGGTGCATGTGTTTGGATTATAGAGAGCTCAACAAAATCACTATTAAAGATAAATTTCCCATTCTTGTCATTGATGAAATATTGGATGAATTGCATGGACTAATTTACTTCACCAAGTTGGATCTTCATTGAGGATATCATCAAATGAGTGATGACTGAAAACATTCTGAAAACAACATTATTGAAGAAAGATGCATTTTCATGGACTCAAGAAGAAACGAAGGCCTTTGAACATCTTAAAGAGGCAAAGTGCCAACCACCGGTCTTAGCTACACCAGACTTCAAAAAAAAAATTATTGTGGAACATGATGCATCAAGGAATGGAATTGGTAATGTTTTAATGCAAGAAGAAAGACCCATTTCTTTTGAAAGTCATCCAATCAAAGGAAAGTATTTACACAAAGCCATTTATGAGAAGGAAATGTTGGCAAGACAACATGCACTTAAGAAATGGCGACCTTACATAATGAGAAGATCCCAGTTCAAACAATATTGCTAGAACTTAACGAGGGAGGAAAAATCATATTGGAAGCTGAAACAACCATGAAAACAAGAACCCGACAACTACGAAGTCAATCAATTTTTGAGTATCTCATCAAGTGGAAGAACTTACCCACTGAAGATTCCACATGGGACGACGAGAATTTTATACAGAAGCATCCCATTACTACACTAGCCCAAGCGTGCTTTCAGAAGGAACCCAAAATTTTGATGTAGTTGATTGGGTATTTTTATGGCTACAACCATACAAACAAATGTCCCTCAAGCAAGCTAAGAAGGATAATAAAGTATCAAAAAAGTGTTTTGGTCCTTACAAGGCAGTGCAAAAGATTGGTACTATGGAATATAAATTAGAGCTTCCTGAATCTTCCCAAGTTCCCCTAATTTTCCATGTTTCATGTTGAAAGAAGTTTATAAGTGACAGGCTCCCAATTAAAACAATATTTTCGGAACTTGATGACGAAGGAAAAATCATATTGGAACTTGATGTAGTCATGTAAATAAGAACTTGACAGCTACGAAATCAATCAATTTCAGAGTATCTCATCAAGTGGAAGAACTTACCCATTGAAGATTCCACATGGGAGGACAAGAATTTTATACAGAAGCATCAAAAACTACTCAAGCATTAAGTACAACACTTTTTGAAGGAGAGGGGCATGTTACATCCCTATACTACTAGTATAACCTCATATTGTTATTAGTACAACTCCTTTATTATATTGATGTGCCCATATAGTCCCCATATTTTTATTATTGTGCCCTTACATTATTAGTGTTATGTCAGCTCTGATTATATTATGACCCCTTAGACTCCTATATATAGAAAGGAGGTCTTGTCATTTGTATCATCCAATAATTGTTCATTTTTGTAATGTAAAGGAGGTTACCCCCTCGAAGAGGCTGATTTCTAAGGCATTGATCTATATTTTCTATCTTTTTGTGAGTTGGTTTCATAACAGTATGTATGCATATATATATGGAGGTATGTATATATGTATGTATGTATGAATGTCATTGGCTGACAAGATCGTTAGGGATCATAATTGTTTTATGCAGATGTTCATATGTATATATGTATATATGTATGTATTTATGTATGTCATTGTCTAACAAGGTTTCCAAGGATCGTTCTTGTGGATGAATGATTGCTTATGCAGGTGAATGACATGAAGAGGTTCCTAATTATGAGGAATCAAGTGGGCAAAGTAGTCCTCACAAATCTATGAAGTCGTTACCATGAGGTTATGAATTGATATTATGTGATTATACTATATCTATGTTATGGATATGCCATGCTGAGGGTATCATTAGTAGAGTGAAACTAATGTACTTTGTGGTATGTTGGGACAAGCATGGATAAGACACTAGAAGCAAGGTCATTTGGTAAGGACAATGTGGTCTTAGGATGTGAAACATTGGTGTTGTGTACAAGTAGCATATGATCTATTGTGCATGTATGATGTTCTATGTCTATTGTACATAAAGTGTTGCGTGTATATTGCATATGTAGTGTTGGGTATAGATGGTACCATGTACATGTTTGCTATGTGGTGTTGTGTACATATCTTACTATGTGCATGTTTAATATGTAGTGTTGTGTGCATGTTGGATATGTGATATTGTGTACAAATGGTGCTCTGTACATGTTGTATATGTAGTGCTATGTATATATGGTGTTGTGTGCATGTTGTACATGTGGTGCTACGTAGATATGGTGTTGTGTGCATGATTTACATGTGGTACTGTGTGCATGTGGTGTTATGTACATGTTGGACATATGGTGTTGTTTGCAAGTGGTGTTGTGTACGTGCCATGCATGTGGCACTATGTACATGTGGTTTCGTGTACATGTAGTGCATGTGGCATTGTCTACATGTGGTGTTGTGTACACATTATACAGGTGGTTTGGTGTACATGTGGTGTTGTGTACATGCTGTGATCCACGTTTGGGTGTGACAAAGAACCCTTCCAAGACCTTTCAATTTGGTGATGTGTTAAATTTCATTTTTAAAAGAACATAAATGAATCCATCTACATGTTGTAAAGGAACATGACATTCATCAACACATGAAAACATAAGACATTGATAAAAGAGTTTGTCGAGGAGGGACTAAGTCTCTGGGCCCCAGTGTCAAGACGGTGTAGGCCACTACATTAAGTGTTTTCAATAGTGATGATGTACATAAGAGGTGATGTTGCTACCATACAAGGAAATTCCCTCACGCAAGAGTGGCTCCAAGAGATGTTTCGCTGCAGGAAACTCTCATTTAGGACCTATCAATATGACCTAAACTCATGCACGATGATAATGAGCATCCCACCAACATGGCATGAAAGGGATCTCAATGCAAACATACATGGCAACACATGAATATCCCGTAAACATGAAGATAAAGGGATATCAAAGAAAACATGATGAATCATGAAAACAAGTACATCTCATAACTGATTCCAGATCACATCAAGTAGGAATCATGAAGCAAGTAAGTAAACAAGATCCCACATCAAACATCATAAAGGGATCCATGCAACACAATGCATAGCAAAAAGAAGTACATGAACACACTACATATACCTCACATCCTGGGACCATCTGAAGAAGAGGATGTCAAACTACTGAAGCTGGCAGTACCATCGATCTCACAGTGTCGAATTGCATGGAAATGACTGCTCGCACATGAATGCTAACACTTGCAATCTACTTAGAAATTTGGCTGAAAAATAGAATGGTGAAATGGAAAATTTGAATACACCATCAGATTTTTGGTGTCAAATAGTGAAAAATCGACTGTCAAGTTTCTGAATTCTTAGAAAGTTGAAATCCGGGGCGTAAGGAATATTTTATATTCCCCCTAAATTCCTCAAAGATTCCCCCCTCCGGGTCCTCTACAAATGATCTACTCAGATTAGGAAACTGACCGCGCCATCATGTTCATGTTGTTGAGAGGTGTAAGATCAACATAAAATTTGTCCAATTTGGATACTATAAAATTTCACCTTCCTCAGAATTTCTCCCAATCATGGTTTTTCCTGTGTTTTTCTTAGGTTCATGGTTCCACCCTGCATAAAAAAAATTAATTAAAAATTCCTCGGTTTCCATGCACGCTCCTAGCTCCTCCATGCTTGCCCGGTGCACTAATGAAAATGAGTTTGTTTATAAATCTTCTGGCGGAGTTTACAAAAATCCATTGGGCGGAGTGGTTAGAGATTTGTTTGTTATGGAGGGGCTCGAGTGGTCAAACCCTGGCCCCTCAGATTTTTAAATAACAAAATTTAAAATTTTGGAAGGGAGGTCGGGTTAGGGCTACCTTGCACAGCCCGCCCACCTCACCTATACCCTGCTCCAAATATGTTTATGTGGGCAGTTGAATGTTTGGTGCACACCCCAAGGGTCAGCCCACATTTACTTCAAGTTCACGGTGTATCAGTTCTGGCCTGCCCAATATTCATGGGGTCTTCCAACTATGGGGGGATGGGCTAGGGGTAGTGGCCCAACCCTCCAATTATATATATTTGCTAAGCATTGGGGTAGCAGGGTTGATGGCCCGCCATCCCCTTTTTTTAATAATTTTTGTTTTATATAACAATACAGACCGTTTTGAAAATTCGGAATCTGGATCGAAGGAGACATTTTAAAGAGACGACAATTTCACCCAGAATCTAGCCGAAGTTGGTTAGATTTTGTCTGCTAGAAAAATTCTAAATTGTGTCTCCACTAAGCCTGTCAAGTCAGCAAAAGTCAACCAAAACTTTGACTGCCTCTAACTTTCGCATACGAGCTTGATCTGACGAACTGTTCACACCATTGTGATCAGGACGATAAGATCTACACTCTGGTTCTTGTTTGAAAACATTCTTATCACTTTTATTTTTGAGCTTCCGTAAGCCCTCTTTGTCCTATGTGTGTCCTTGGAGCCACTTGGATCAATCCTCCCCATTGAGGATCTTTTGGTCCTCCAAAAGCATGAAAAATAATTTGCAACTTTTTTCTACCTTGTTTGCATCACACACGTCCTAAAAGGTCTTGCTTTTGTCTCATTGACCTTTGTTCTTTGGAGCCTTAAGCGATGAGCCGACACCTGCGACCTCTGCAACCTGTAGTGCATTGTTTTTCAAAATTACATGCTTCACTTTCATGACCAAATAATGACCCAAGCATCCCATACTTGCCACGAGTTTATAACACATACTTAGTGGTCAAGTTTACATCAAAATGGAAACAATACCACAGCTATGAAAACAAGGCCAACGTAACATTGTTGCCTCAACAAGTGATGGAAAACACATCATCACTGCAACACATGATTTACAGAAATAAGGCCAAATGCTATTTTGTTTTGACAAGTGATGGAAACACGATATCACTTTCACAGTGTAAAATGCAACAAAAATAAGACCAGACATCATTGTTTCTTAACAAGTGATGGAAACACATCATCAATTTTACATTTTGAAATGCAACAAATGATTTACACAAGCATGACCATGACAAGCTAACATATCTAGAAACCATTTTTCACTTATTGTCGTGAATGTGTCATCCCCTTGTGGTGGTTTTTCTTGTCGAACAATCGTTTAGCTTGGTTTATGCATCGACACATTGTCTTTAAGGCGCTACTCTGGATGGAGCCTCCAACATGTGGACCTTTGATGGGCACTTTTGTCGCAATGACTGCAATAGTTCTTCTTCCTCCATATCTACTTTACTTGTTGTTGAGAGGGTCTTTCATGCCTCATATTCCTTTTGTGTGCTGCTATTCTTTTCCAATACTTAGAAAATTTATGGTTATGTAATCCACAAAAGGTACATGTTTTTCGATTCCATGATTTATGTCCATCATTAACAACATGATTGTTGGGTTGTGTTATATTCTTTCCACGACTAACCCACGTAGTGAACCGGGGGGTTAGAGGGGGGGCGAAGTCCCCCCTTCGTTGCGCCAATTGCGCAGCGGGGGGTCACGGGGGGGGGGGGTGGCAGCCCCCCTTGTTCGAGGGGTTTGAGGGGGGTGGGTAGCCCCCCTCTACGGGGTCCGGGGCAGTGCCTCGGGAAAAAAAAATTTGGACCATATATTAGGTTGGGCGAACCTACCTATGGTTTTCGGTCCATGGTATTGGATGCTTTGGCATGTATAAATATGTATTGTAACATTGAAAGGAATATAATGAAAAATCAAGCTGGTAGTCCCAGTTTTGGGATCCAGGGGAAATCTTTGTGTATATGTGTTTTATGTGTTATTCTCTCGCATTGTTTATTTTTCGGTGATTTAGAATTTGTATGCAGGTAATTTTTGTACAGGGTTAAAACCTACATTTGGTATGAGAGTTGTTTTGGCTTCAAGGGGACGCCTTTGTTGCTGAGCGGTTTCGCTCGGGACTATGGTAGACGTTGTTCAGTGGGAGATCTGCGAGATTGATTCTGGTGGTGAAAGAAGATTCGAGCAGCGAAAAGATAGAGATCGAGAAGTTCAATGGTTAGAGTTTTGAGTTGTGGAAACTGAAGATGGAGGATCTGTTGGTGGATAAAGATCAGTGGATCGCGGTAGATCCAGGTACTAAACCAACGGGAGTGACCAATGAAGAATGAAAGAAGTTGTATTGGAAGGAAAAGAGCACAATACGATTGTGTGTCTCAGATTTAGTATTGCTAAATATATCAGGGGAAGCTACGGTGAAGGCTTTGTGGGACAAGTTAGGGACTTTGTACCAATCTAAGTTTCTGGTGAATAAACTGTTCCTAGGGAAAAAGCTGTATAACCTAAGGATGGAAGATGGAGACTCGGTGATAGAGCATCTGAACGCATTTAATACTGTGGTAAGTCAGTTAGCGTCTGTTGATATTAAAATTTTAGATGAAGATAAGTGCATCAGTTTGTTGTGTTCTCTACCAAATTTGTGGGATAGTCTGGTTATTGCAATAGGTAGCAATGCAACTGCTTTGCAGTTTGATGAAATAGTCTCAGCCTTGCTGACGGAGGAGATGAGATGGAAAAATATGGAGAACCAAAATGGTGATGCCTTGTATGTACGAGGACGGTCCCAGAATAGAAACAAAAATAAGTCATCGAGTGGGAGATCTAAATCTAGAGGGAGATCTAAATCTCCAGGAAAACCTGTAAAGGTGGTGTGCTGGAAATGTGGAAAGGAAGGGCACTTCAAAAGGGACTGTAAATCTAAAGCTCTTGATAAAGGAAAGGGATCTGATGATGCTCCTTCTACAGAGGCGAAAACCACCTCAAATGAAGGTGGGGATGTGTACTTGGCTTCTTCAAGTACACATGTAGATCATGAGGCATGGTTGATTGATTCAGGTGCATCCTTTCACTTCACTCTCCATAGAGAGTGGTTCTGCGAGTATGAGAAATACGATGGTGGTGATGTCTTCTTAGGAGATGATAGGAAGGCTAGAATCATTGGTCGCGGAAAACTAAAGTTAAAGTTGCAAGGTGGAAGGGTTAGAACACTTCCGGGTGTTCTGCATATTCCTGCATTGGCCAGAAATTTGATTTTTGTAAGCAAGTTGGATGATGCAGGTGTAAAAACAGTGTTTGAGAAGGATGCCTGCAAGATGGTTAGGGGAGCACTAGTATTGATGCAGGGAGTTCGGATTGGAACTCTGTACAAGCTGCAAGGTAGCACTGTTGTTGATGGATGCAACAGTTCTGCGGTTCCTGAAAGTGGAGCTGAAAATCTAGTGGTCTCTGGAGAGAAGACCATGCTATGGCATCGAAGGCTTGGACATATTGGAGAGAAGGGCCTTTGAATACTTCATGGTAAAGGTATGGTAGAAGGTATGAGTAATAGCTCTCTGGATTTTGATTTCTGTGAAAATTGTGTATATGGGAAGCAAAATCGGGTGAGTTTCCCCTCAGGTGGTAAGAGGGCGAAACAGATATTAGAGCTTGTGCACAGTGATGTGTTTGGACTTGTGAAGGTTCCATCACTGGGTAAGTCTGTGTACTATGTATCATTTATAGATGACTTCTCAAGCAATACATGGATATATTTCCTTAAGAAGAAATCTGAAGTCTTTAACATGTTTAAAGAATTTAAGGCTCTGGTGAAAAATCAGATAGAGAAAAAGATAAAGGTGTTGAGGACAGATAATGGTGGAGAGTTTTGCAGTAAGGAATTTGAAGAATTCTGTAAGAAGTGTGGTATAACACGACAGAAGACTACTCCATATACACCTCAGCAAAATGGAGTCGCAGAAAGGATGAACAAGACGTTGATGGAAAGGGCAAGAAGCATGCTTAGTGGTGCCGGGTTAGGATAGGAATTCTGGGCAGAGGTGGTGGATACTGCATGTTACTTGGTCAACAGGTCACCTTCATCAGCGTTGGAGGATAAGACTCCACAAGAAGTATGGACTGGTAAGAAACCCTCTCTTTCACATCTGACGGTATTTGGATGTGATGCATATGTACATGTTCCAAAGGAGAAACGAACCAAGTTGGATAGTAAATCTGAAAAGTGCATCTTTATTGGGTATAAGGATGGTTTAAAGGGTTATAAGCTTTGGAACCCAGTCACACGGAAGGTTGTTTACATCCGAGATGTGGTGTTTAGAGAGGGAAAAGATGTTATTAAACTTGAAGTCCAACCAAAGGAACCTGAGAAGATAGAGTTTGAGCTAAAGGAGGAAGAATCAGACTCTGCAGCAGAGGAGGAATTAGAAGATGAAGAGCCACAAACTCCAGCTATGAGAAGATCAGTTCGAGAAAGAAGGCAGCCAAAAAGGTATAGTCCTTCTGCTTTCTGTTCAAATTTTGCTTTGTCTGTTACTGATGATGATCCCAGAACTATGAAGGAAGCAGTAGATTCAGAGGATGGAAAACTCTGGAAAGAGGCCATGGTTGATGAAATGGCATCTTTGCACAAAAATGAGGCTTGGGATCTGGTGGAGTTGCCGGCTGGAAGGAAACCCATTGGCAGCAAATGGGTGTTTAAAAAGAAGACAAATGTAGAAGGGAAGGTGGAGAAATACAAAGCTCGGTTGGTAGCAAAAGGTTATTCCCAGGTGCCGGGAATTGATTTTGGTGATATTTCTTCTCCTGTTACCAAGGTAACTTCTATTAGGTTACTTTTATTTGTTGCTGCTACTTTTGATTTTGAGGTAGAAAAGATGGATGTGAATACAACATTTCTTCATGGGGATTTGGAAGAGGAAATATACATGAAGCAACCTGAAGACTTTGCGGTGAAGGGTAAGAAAGAACTGGTATGCAAGTTAAAGAAGTCTATGTATGGGTTAAAAAAGTCACCAAGGATGTGGTATCAGAAATTTGATACATTTATACGGGGATTTGGCGTCACCAGAAGCAAAGCAGATCACTGTGTGTATTTCAAATTAATTGGTGACCGTGTTATTTATCTTGTCTTGTATGTGGATGATATGTTGCTGGTTGGAAATGATAAAGAAATTATCCAGGACTTGAAGACCCAATTGTCCTCCAAATTCGACATGAAAGATCTTGGTGCTGCAAACTATATTTTGGGCATGGAAATTAAAAGAGATCGGGCAAAGAGGATTAAAACAGAAGAAGTATGTCGAGACAATACTTCAGAGGTTTAATATGCAGGATGGTAAATCGGTGAAGGTTCCTATTCCTGTACGTGTGAGGCTATCTGCTGAACACTGTCCCACGACACAAGAAGAGGAAGAGGACATGTCCCGTGTTCCATATGAAAGTGCATTCGGTAGCCTGATGTATGCAATGATCTGTACTAGACCGGACATTGCACATGCAGTGGGAGTATTGAGCAAGTTTATGTGAAAACCAGGGAAGGAGCATTGGACAACAGCGAAGCGGGTTTTCAGGTTTTTACGTGGCACTATTGATTATGGTTTGTGCTACCAAGGAAGACTAGTATTGGACAGAGTGTTGGATATTCGTGGCTTTGTTGATGCAAACTGGGTTGGAGATCTGGATCAGAGAAGATATACAAGTGGGTATGTGTTTAACTTATTTGGAGGTGCAGTCAGTTGGATGAGTAAGAAACAATCTGTAGTGGCACTATCAACTACAAAGGCAGAATACATGGTAGCCACTCATGCAAGCAAGGAAACAGTTTGGTTCCGGAGATTGTGTTCAAGTATGGGGTTAGTACAAGGAGCTATAAGAATAGACTGTGACAGCCAAAGTGCAATTTTCTTGGCAAAGAACCCTGCTTATCATTCAAAGACAAAGCACATTGATGTTCAATATCACTTTGTGAGGGATATGATAGAAGACAAAAAGGTGTTGCTGGTAAAGGTGGACACTTTGAAGAATACTGCAGATGCATTGACAAAATCTGTGAGCTCTGAGAAGTTCTCTTAGTGTAGAGAAACAATGGGCATTTCAGGGCTGGAAAAATGACTAAGCTCTCCTGTGCCCCCCTGTGGAAAGAAAACAACAAGTGGGAGATTGTTGGGTTGTGTTATATTCTTTCCACGACTAACCCACGTAGTGAACCGGGGGTTAGAGGGGGGGCGGAGCCCCCCCTTCGTTGCGCCGAATGCGCAACAGGGGGGTCACAGGGGGGGTGGGTAGTCCCCCTCTGCGAGGTCCGGGGCAGCGCCCGGGGAAATTTTTTTTGGACCCTATATTAGGTTGGGCGAACCTACCTATGGTTTTCGGTCCTTGGTTTTGGACGCGATGGTTTTCGGTCCATGGTATTAGATGCTTCGGCATGTATAAATATGTATTGTAACATTGAAAGAAATATAATGAAAAATCAAGTTGGTAGTCCCGGTTTTGGGATCAAGGGGAAAATCTTTGTGTATATGTGTTTTATGTGTTATGCTCTCACATTGTTTATTTTTCTCTGATTTAGAATTCGTATGCAGGTAATTTCTGTACGGGGTTAAAACCTATAATGATTATAATCGAAATGAATGTTTGAATGTCAAGAGTGCTTATACATTTCCTTGTTGTCTATGGTGTAAGTATGTCGATGAGAGCTTGCCTCATCTCCTTCCCTGCAATGGGCACTTCCATGGGACAATGGGCATGTGCTCCCATCATTCTCTTTCGTCGATGATTTCGATGATGTCTCTGAAGAATTTGACACCTTCGAGCATTCTCCCTCAGTGTATCTCAAGCCTGCAAATTGATTGTTATGCATAGCCTCCAAAGTTTGAGTTATGCCTTAGTTATCAATACCAAGTTCTTCTCCTTCCTTGTATCTCATCCTGGTAAGGAGCCTCATGTTTGTCCTTGTAATTGGGATCTCCAAATCTCCAATAGAAATCATACTATGTGAAGATGAAACCAAAAGTAAATCAACATATTTTACCTCCTCTATCGATTTGGAAAGAATTGATGAGGGCTTCTCATCATTGGTTGTTGGTGGTTCACTAGTTGTCTCGACGCATTCCTCAACTTCCTTTCTGACATACTGAAGTCCTTCCCAATGGGGTAGTTCTTCTACTTTGATGGGGTTGACAATGCCCTGACCATTAATGCCTAAGGATTTTCCTTCATACCCCATTTTCCTCAACAGTTTGGAGCCAATTACTATGGTATGATTTTCAAAAACAACGAAATCATCATCAAGACACATACTTGGAGAACTACTTTTTACCTCACATGGGTCACACTGTAGCTTTTCCAAGGCTTCATCCTTTTCTTGCGGCTATCGTAGCAAACTTTTTTTCTCCTATTTCTCTTCATGTAGAAGCATCTTCAATTTAACATTCTTTGTTTGAATATGTTGGTTGGTGTGCTTTAGTTCTTCTAGGGCCTCTTCCATGGCTTGCAACTAAAGCTACAATCACTCCTTTTCCTCTATCTCTTTTTGTAAAGATTCATACATTATTTCCACTCTTTTGGAAATTTTGAGCATCGTCTCATGCATTGATTTTTCATCCCCTATCATTGCACATTCCATTGTTCACACTACAATTCACATCCACACAAAGACTGCTCTGATACCACATGATCTGGGTCTACGTGTGACAAAGGACCCTTCCAAGACCTTCTACTTTCGTGATGTGTTAAATTTCATTTTTAAAAGAACATAAATGAATCGATCAGCATGCTGTAAAGAATAGGAACATGACATTCATCAACACATGAAACATAATATGTTGATAATAGAGTTCATCCAAGAGGGACTACATCTCTGGGCCCCAGTGTCAAGATGGTGTAGGCCGCTGCATTAAGTTCTATCAATAGTGATGATGTACATAAGAGGTGATGTCACTATCATACAAGGAAAATCCCCTCACACAGGAGTGGCTCCAAGATATGTTCTACTGCAGGAAACTCTCATTCAAAAAGGACTCCTATTAGTATGACCTAAACTCATGCATGATGATAATGAGCATCCCGCCAACATGGCATGAAATGGATATCAATGCAAACATATATGGTGACACACGAGTTTCCCGTCAACATGACAACAAAGGGATCTCAAACAAAACATGTTGAATCATGACAACAAGTACATCTCACAAATGATTCTGCATCACATCAAGTAGGAACCATGAAGCAAGTAAGAAAACAAGATCCCACATTAAACATCATACAGGTATATGTGCAACACAGTGCATAGAAAAAAGAAGTACATGAACGCACTGCATATACCTCACATCGTGGGGCCATCTGAAGAAGAGGATGTCAAACGTTGAAACTGGTCATACCATCAATCTCACAGTGTCGAATCGCATGGAAATGACTACTCGCACATGAATGATGACACTTTCACTCCACATAGAAAATTGGCCAAAAAATAGAATGGTCAAATGGAAAATCTGAATACATCATCAGGTTTGTGGTGTCAAATAGTGAAAAATTGACTGTCAAATTTCTGAATTATAAGAAAGTGGAAATCTGGGACTTAAGGAATCTTTTAGATTCCCCCTAAATTCCTCAAAGATTCCCCCCTCTTGGTCCTCTGCAAATCCACTTCTCAGATCAGGAAAATAGCTGTGTCATCGAGTTCGTGTTGTTGAGAGGTGTAAGATCAACATAAAATTTGTCCAATTTGGATACTGTAAAATTTCACCCTTTTGAGAATTTTACCCAATCATGGTCCCACCCGTGTTTTTCTCAGGTTCATGGTTCCATCCTACATTAAAAAAGTTAATTAAAAATTCCTCAGTTTCCTTGTGTGCTCCTGGCTCCTTCATGCTTTCCTGGCACACTGAGAAAAATGAATTTGTTTATAAGTTTTGGGCGGATTTTACAAAAATCCATTGGGCTGAGTGGTTAGAGATTTGGTCGTTATCGATGGGGTCAGGTGGTCAAACCCTGCCCCCTCCCAATTTTACATAACATAATTTTAAATTCTGGAAGGGAGGTCAAGCTAGGGCTGCCTTGCATAGCCCACCCACCTCACCTATCCCTTGCTCCAAACATGTTTACGTGGGCGGTTGAAGGTTGGGTCCATGCCCCAAGGGCCGGTCCACATTTACTTCACATGCACGGTGTATCAGTTCTGGCCTGCCCAATATTCATGGGGTCTACCAACTATGGGTGGAGGGGCTAGGGGTAGTGGCCCACCCCTCTAATTATATATATTTTCTATGGATTGGGGTAGCAGGGTTTATGGCCTTTCATCCCCTTTTTTTAAAATAATTTTTGTTTTATATAACAATATGGGCCAGTTTGAAAATTCAGAATCTGGACCAAAGAAGACATTTTAACGAGGTGACAATTTCGTCCAGAATCTAGCCAAATTTGGTTGGATTCCATTTGCCAGAAAAATTCTAAATTATGTCTCCATTAAGCCTGCCGAGTCAACGAAATTCAACCAAAACTTTGACTGCCTCTAAATTTTGCATACGAGCTCAGTTTGACAAACGATTCACACCGTTGCGATCAGGACGATGAGATCTACATTTTGGTGCTAGTTTTAAAAAAATCTGATCACTTTGATTTTTGAGATTCCATAAGCCCTATATGTCCTGTGTGTGTCCTTGGAGCCACTTGGATCAATCCTCCCCACTGAGGAGCTTTTTGTGCTCCAAAAGCATGAAAAATAATATGTAACTTTTTTCTACCTTTTCTGCATCACAGGCGTCCTGAAAGGTCTCACTTCCATCTCATTCACCTTTGTTTTTCGGAGCCTTAAGCAATGTGATGACACCTGCAACCTATGCAACTTGTAGTACATTGTTTTTTCAAATTACATGCTTGAATTTCATGACCAACTAATGACCCAAGCATCGGATACTTGAGACGAGTTTATAACACACACTCAGTGGTCAAGTTCACATCAAAATGGAAACAATACCCCAGTTACGAAAACAAGGCCAACATATCATTGTTGCTTTAACAAGTGATGGAAAACACATCATCACTGCAACACATGACTTAAAATGATAAGGCCAAACACTATTTTTTTTTTACAACTGATGGAAACACGATATCACTTTCACAGTGTAAAATGCAACAAAAAATAAGACCAGACATCATTGTTTCTTAACAAGTGATGGAAAACACGTCATCACTTTTACATTTTTAAATGCAACAAATGATTTACAAAAGCATTACCATGACAACCTAACATATCTAGAAACCATTTTTCACTTATCACTGTGAATGGGTCATCACCCTATGGTGGTTTTTCTTGTCGAACAATTGTTTAACTTGGTTCATGCACCAAACGTTGTCTTTAATGTGTTGCTCTGGATGGAGCGTCCAACATGTGGATCTTTGATGGCCACTTTTGTTGTAGTGACTCCCATAGGTCCCCTTCCTCTAGATCTACTTTACTTGCTGTTGAGAGGGTCTTTCATGCCTCATATTTCTTTTTTATGCCACTATTCTTCTCCAAAACTTAGAAAATGTATGGTTATGTAATCCAGAAAAAGTGCATGTTTTTCAATTACATGATTTATGTCAATCATTAACAACACGATTATAATCGAAATGAACCTTTGAATTTCAAGAGTGGTTATACATTTCCTTGTTGTCTCTGGTGTAAGTATGGTGATGAGAGCTTGCCTCAGCTCCTTCCTTGCAAGGGGCACTTCCATGGGATGATGGACATGTGTTCCCATCATTCTCTTTCCTTGACTACTTCGACGATGTCTCCAAAAGATTTGACACCTTCGAGCATTCTCCCACGATGTATCTCAAGCCTACAAATCAATTCTTATGCAAAGACTCCAGAGTTTAAGTTATGCCTTGGGTATCAATACCAAGTTCTTCTCCTTCCTTGTATCTCATCTTGGTAAGGAGCCTCATGTTTGTCCCTATAATTAGGATCTCCAAATCTCCAATAGAAATCGTAATATGCGAAGATGAAACCAAAAGGAAATCAAGATATTTTACCTCCTCTGTCGATTTGGAAAGAACTGATGAGGGCTTCTCATCATTGGTTGTTGGTAGTTCACTAGCTATCTCAGTGCATTCCTCAACTTCCTTTCTGACATACCCAAGTCCTTCCTGACAAGGTAATTCTTCTACTTTGATGGGGTTGGCAATGCCTTGACCATTAATACCCAAGCCCTTTCCTTCATACCTCATTTTCTTCAACATTTTGGAGCAATTCCTGTCGTATGATTTTCAAAAACAACGAAATCATCATCAAGACACATACATGAATTTGGAGAAGTAATTTTTACCTCACATGGGTCATGTTGTAGCTTTTCCAAGGCCTCATCCTTTGCTTGCAGCTGTCGTAGCAAGCTCTGTTTCTCCTCTTTCTCTTCGTGTAGAAGCATCTTCAATCTAACATTCTCTATTTGAATATGTTGGTTGTTGTGCTTCAGTTCTTCTAGGGCCTCCTCTGTGGCTTGCAACTGAAGCTGCAATCACTCCTTTTCCTCTATCTCTTTTTGTAGAGTTTCATACATTATTTCCACTGTTATGGAAATTTTGAGCATTATCTCGTGCATTGCTTTTTCATCCTCTATCGCTACACGTTCCATTGTTCAACCTACAATTCACTTCCACGCAAAGGCTGCTTTGATACCACTTGATCCAGGTCCGAGTGTGACAAAGGACCCTTCCAAGACCTTTTACTTTAGTGATGTGTTAGATTTCATTTTTAAAAGAACATAAATGAATCCATCAACATGCTGTAAAGAATAGGAACATGACATTCATGAACACATGAAAACATAATATGTTGATAATGGAGTTCGTCCAGGAGGGACTATGTCTCTGGGCTCCAATTTCATGATGGTGTAGGTCATTGCATTAAGTGTTGTCAATAGCGATGATGTACATAAGAGGTGATGTCGCTATCATACAAGGAAAATGCCCTCATGTGCGAGTGGCTCCAAGAGACATTTTGTTGCAAGAAACTCTCATTCAAAAAGGACTCCTATCAATATGATTTAAACTCATGCATGATGATAATGAGAATCCCGCCAACATGGCATGAAAGGGATCATCTCAATGCAAACATACATGACGACACACGAGTATCCTGTCAACATGAAAACAAAGGGATCTCAAACAAAACATGATGAATCATGACAACAAGTACATCTCACAAATGATTCTGCATCACATCAAATAGGAATCATGAAGCAATTAAGAAAAAAAGATCCCACATTAAAAATCATACAGGTATCCGTGTAGCACAATGCATAGAAAAAGGAAGTACATGAACACACTGCATATACCTCACATCTTGGGGCCATCTAAAGAAGAGGATGTCAAACATTGAAGCTAGCCATACCATCGATCTCACGGCATCGAATCGTATGGAACTGACTGCTCGCACATGAATGCTAACACCTGCACTCCACTTAGAAAAGTGGCCAAGAAATAGAATGGTAAAATGGAAAATCTAAATACACCATCAGATTTGTGGTGTCTAATAGTGCAAAATCCATTATCAAATTTCTAAATTCTGAGAAAGTGGAAATCTGGGGCTTAAGGAATCTTTTAGATTCCCCCTAGATTCCTAAAATATTCCCCCCTCTGGTCGTCTACAAATCTACTTCTCAGATCAGGAAACTAACTGCGCCATCATGTTCATGTCACTGAGAGGTGTAAGATTGACATAAAATTTTTCCAATTTGGACACTGTAAAAATTTCACCCTCATGAGAATTTCGCCCAATCATGGTTCCACCTGTGTTTTTCTCAGGTTCATGGTTCCACCCTGCATAAAAAAATTAATTAAAAATGCCTCTATTTCATTGTGCACTCCTCGCTCCTCCATGGTTGCTCGACACATTGACAAAAATGAGTTTATCTATAAATTTTCGAGCAGAATTTACAAAAATCTGTTGCGCAGACTCGATAGAGATCTGTTTTTTATGGAGGGGGTCAGGCAATCAGACCCCATCCCCTCCCATTTTTACATAACAGAATTTTAAATTTTGGAAGGGAGGTTGGGCTGGGCCAGCCTTGGGCAGCCCACCCACCTCACCGGTCTCCTGCTCCAAAATTGTTTATGTGGGTGGTTGAAGGTTGGGTATGCACCCTAAGGGCCGACACACATTTACTTCGCATGCATGGTGTATTGGTTCCGGCCAGGCCAATATTCATGGGGTCTACCAAGTATGGGAGGAGGGGTTGGGGGTAGTGGCCCACCCCTCCAATTATAGATATTTGGTAAGGATTGGGGTGGCAGGGTTGATGGCCCGCTATCCCCTTTTTTCAGAAAAATTTTTGTTTTATATAACAATATGGGCCATTTTGAAAATTTGGAATCTTGACCAAAGGAGACATTTTAACGAGGAGACAATTTCGCCCAGAATTTGGCCATTTTTGGCTAGATCCTGTCTGCCAGAAAAATTCTAAGTCATGTCTCCATTAAGCCTGCCAAGTCAGTGAAAGTCAACCAAAACTTTGACTACCTATAAATTTCACATACGAGCTTAGTTTGACGAACTGTTCACAATGTTGTGATTAGGATGACGAGATCTATGCTCTTGTCCTAGTTTAGAAACATTATGATCACTTTGATTTTTGAGCTTCCATAAGCCCTCTCTGTCCTATGTGTGTCCTTGGAGCCACCTGGATCATGTTGTGCTGGTGGTGTCATGTACCTGTAGTGCTGTGTATAGATTGTGCAAGTGGTGTCAGATGGTACTGTGTACATGGTGTACGAGTGGTACTGGTATACATGTTGTATTGTGTGCAATTCATACATGTTGTGTTATATACATGTAGTACTACGCATGTGCATTGTGTCGTCATGGCATCATGACAAGTTTATTAGTTGTTTTGTACCTTGTGTACATATATGTATTGTGTTTTACATCAAGTGTAGGTGTAGGTGTATGTATGTGTTGTGTTGTACACCGGGTGTAGGTGTATTTATTTTGTTGTGATGTACACTACATGTAGGTATATGTGTTGTGTCATATGTCAGATGTAGGCATATGTATCATGTGCTGTCATACACTATGACTGGATGTATGTGTTGTGATGTGAATTGTGTATGTGTACATGAATGAAGAAAATAAAAAGGCATTGGGTGTTTTCTATGTGTGCCAACTATCGGTGTGTTTATCGAATGGGAAAAGGATAAAGGTACAAACGAAGGATTGATTAAAGGATTAGTATCAACATTTTATTTTAGTTTTATTATGCATGTGATCTATGATTCTAATTTAGGATGGTCACATGTGATCTATGGTTCTAGTTTATGATTATTGCATGTGATTCATTATTTTGATCTATGATGGTTGTTTTTCGAGCTAATTGGATGTGATATGTTAATAAATAATGATTTGATCAAAGAGTTAGTTTGTCTTGTTGTGACAGGAGGTAATCAAAATTGCAAGTGTGCCTCATTGATGAGCTACAAATGTGGTATGATTTTGATTTATTTAAATTCATTTTGAGTCTAATGGAGATTATGTGCTTGGTGCAGGAAAGCATGGAAAATTCTTGGGGTGGGTGGTTGAAATTGACTGCAAGCATTAGAAAAGACAACAAAAGGAATTGGAACATGCAACAGTATTTTGATAAAGAGCTTTAGGAATAGGATCATTGTGGGACACTAGTAAACAATAGTGCCCATTGATTTCCATGAGAATGCTATCACCAGTATGATGAGTTTGAGGTAGGGATATGCCTTGATTTTAGGACCTTTCGATCTGAGGAAACCTTGCTAAGGGTTGGATTGCCTGAGACATGGGATGCTAGGGAAATTGGAAGGTCGGTTACTCCATGGAAGAGGTGACCAGATTTTCCAAAGGACTATGTAGTAGGGAAGGGAAGGTTAGGAATGGATTTGTTTTGATCATTAGCACTGCCATATGGAATTAGATTCACATTGATGTGTGCCCTAGAAAAATGATCCAGTAACTGTTCACTAAGAGGACAAGTGGCGCAGGATTGTAGCGATGGAAATTAGATGCAGATTTGATTTTAACAGTTGATTATGGACTTCCTAGGAAGGAGGTAAACCTTTGTATTACCTTGAGAGTGGAGGTGTGAGACTTTGGATTCTGTTTTTGAAAATGAAGGTATCATATCCTTTTATTTCTTGGTTAGAGAAAATATACATATGTGTATATCATTGTAAATAATGTATTCAAATGGATCTATAAATCTCCATGGAAAATATGATTATTCTCTTGTTGAAGAAAATGTGCATAAGTATATGTGGTGGTTATTGGAAATACCATAATGAGTTGTGTTATAAAGATCTAATAAACAGTATGTTTGTCATTTTTTCAGCAGTGGTTCATTGTAAATATCGCAATGAGCTATGTTATAAAACTCCATTAGAAGTTTCTTTTTATTTTCAGTAATCTTTCTGGTTGTAGGTGTCATTGAACATTGAGGACGATGTTCCCCCAAGTGGGAGGGTCCTGTAATAGCCCTGGTTAAAAATTCATGTAAAAGATATAATACCAAGGTCATGGGACATGTATTCCAAGTTGAATGGTGGGAAAAACATCCTAGTGGGTGTCCTTGCCAGTTTTGGTATGCATGGTTATGTATGTGTGTTATTGATTCTTTTTTTGTCATGGAAATGGGTTTCTCTTGTTGTGACAGTGTTCTTCATCCTTTCCTTCCCATTTCTAGATGGCCATGGTGAGATGGGTTTCTCATGGTTTTAGTTGAGTTGGATTGCTGGATGGATTTGAAACTGAGTAAGGCGGTCTCTGAATGAAAGATCAGATGGACTAGTGATCCTTGAATTAGAATGTGGATTGTAATAAAGATTTGTATTGGTAACCCCTGAACCGGACTGTGGGTTGCTGTAAAGTTGGATTTTGTGTTACCTTGGTGGGCCTAGGAATCCTTGACTAGTGAATGACAGGATATATGGTAAAGCCTAGAGGTGGGTGACATCAGTGATGCCTAGCAATAATTGGCCAGTGAATGGCAGTATATATAGTAAATCCTAGATGGTTGAATCTTATTAGGCCTATGGATCCTCGATCATTGTATGGTGGGATGTATGGTAAATCCTAGACACTAGGAGATATGAAAATTCCTCACAGCATAGTTGGAGAAATCTAGCAACATCCATGCTTGTTCAAGGCCTAGTAACCTAATGGGGATTGAGGTAAAGAATCATTCTACTGATGTGGGTGGGTTGTTGTATCCTTGGGAAGCCTTGGTTGATTTTGTTTATGAGTACCACATTCATTCTTGGAATATGGAACGGGGGTGATTGGCTAAAAGAAATATCTGGTTCGTCCAATCTATGGTCAGGTGGTTCATGGAAGTCTCGTACCTAGTTGGCTTTTTCACTCATTAATAAGAGCTCTTTTCCTTAATATTTCATGTGTAAATGTACCAGTTTATATGTGGATTTTATGGTTTTCATATCCTTGTTATTTTTGTTGTTTATATACTAGTTATGAGTATGGGGTATGACAATGATGATGTATGGCTCTCATCATCCTTTGATTAGTAAATGAGCGTACAATGAATATATGACCTAATAGATGATAATGTAGCAATGTGATAAATTATTAATGCTTCTTAATGATTCTTAGATAATTATGAGAGCCCTATGCTCAGATCGGTTGTTATGACTTGTAGAATGCATATCTGTGACATGAGTGATAAAATGCCTATCATGGCTACTAGTGGTCTAGTCAAGTCATTGGTCAAATGTTTGCATTAGTACCTTTTTTTCTATGTTATATATAATTCCTAAAGCTTTCATGGAGTTTTGGGTAGTCGTAGAAATTCCTTGTAAATTCAAGTTGCTTATATAATATTCTAAAACAATTGGACTTGAATCTGCTCTACTCACGAGCAAAAAAAATTAAACAATTGAGAAATCACAACATAAACATGAGAAACCCCATTCCTGACAACCTTTGCACTAGTATAATCTATCTAACTACTTCCTAGACAAGCTTTGGTGAATAGTACATTGCCCTTGAACTCCAATATCAACTAGGTAACTTGAATTCTCTACATGGATGAGTTAATTTAGGTTGATTGATCAGTTTAACTAGATGATTACTTAGTGTGAAAAAAGTTACACACCCTTGACTGAACCTCCACTAGTTATACTAACAGTGAGAACTCGTCACACTGATAATAACTCAAATTAAGTGAACTAGATTACTACAAATTAGCAATCAATCATGTAGAACTGAAATCAAGTGACTCCAACTCAAATTAACGGATTTAAATGAGTGATGAGCCATATCACTTTATTTAAACTGCTCCAAGTATTTACTAAAATTTAAATTTAAATTTAAATTTATCCTAACTTAATTAAGGGAAAATTAAATTAGGAATTTCTTGCTGCATTTGCAACACTCCCTCTCAGTGAGAAAGGGATTATCTGCTACCCCGATCTTGCCTATATGGAACTCTAATTTTCATCTTGAAAATTCCTTTGTTAAAAAATTTGCATCTTCTTCCTCTGTAGGAATGTACTCCAACGACATGATTCTCATTTGCACAAAATCTGGTAGATGGTGATACCATATGTCAATATGCTTGGACTGATCATGAAAAATGGGATTCTCAGAGAGTTTGATACAAGTCGAGTTGTCAAAATCAATCACTGTAGGATCCATCATCTCATCAAATAACCCAACAAGGATCTTTCTCATCTAGATAGCCTCACATGATGTTTCGCTAGGAACCATGTGCTCTGTCTCTACTGAGATGAGAGAAACAAATCGTTGCTTTTTGTTGTACCAAGAAAAAGTTGGTGACTCAACACTAAAAATTCCTCCTGATGTGCTCTTATATTCTAATGGACTACCCACCCAATATGCATCTGTGAATCCTTGCAGCTTCACTCCATATTTCCACCTATACCAAATATAAAACTGAGTGCTTCCTTTGAGGTATCTCAACACATGCTTTGCTTCCATCCAATATAGTTTGGTTGGATTAACCATAGCTTGAATAAGTTGGTTAACTGAATAACACATGTTTGGTCATGTGCTCACTAATTAAATAAGTGAATCCACAAGCTACCTGTAGATGGTAGCCTCCACTACTTCACCTGAAGTAGCATCTTCCTTCCTCCAATTACCTGCTAGAGGAGTCTCCATGGGTTTGCTACTCTCCATGTGGAACTTCTTCAGTATCTTATTGGCATACTTTCCCTAAGAGACAAATAGTTCCCCATCTCCTTGACATACTTCCATAACAACAAAATAATGCATGAGCCCCTGGACCTTCATCTCGAATTCTCTTGCAAAATATTCTTTGCAAGACTTGATCAACTTATCATCAACAGTTCCATCAACATATAATACTATAATCAATAATCTACCTTCAACAATAATATGGTAAAGGTTTGCATCTGCTTCACTTTTGGTGAAGCCTAACCTGATGAGATAATTGTCAATCTTGGTGTACTAAGCACGAGGTGATTTTTTCAATCCATACAACGCTCACTTGACTTTTCACACATGCGAATCTCCGTCGAAGGTCTAAAATCCTTTCGGTTGCTCAATGTACACCTTTTCTTAAATCAATCGATTGAGGAATGTTGTATTCACATTCATTTGGGGGATCTTCCACCCCATCTGTGCTCCAAGAGCTAGAATTGATATGGTTGAAGAGTAGCTTGTAACTAGAGCAAAGGTCTCCTCATAGTAAATTCCATCCACTTGAGAGAACCCCTTGGCCACAAATCTGGCCTTCTACCTCTCGATGCTTCCCTCCACTACTTTCTTCAACTTGTAGATCCACTTGGAACCTACCACTGACTTGTCCTCTAGTCTTGGGACCACTTCCCAAACATTGTTTCTGATAATGGAGTCATACTCCTCTACCATGGCATCAGCCCATGCAGGTTGCTTCACTGCTTCCTCGAATGAGGTTGTCTCAATATCTACAAGTTGACTCACCAGGTCCATGTAGTCAGTGTACCGATCTGGTGAACTCCTCTACCTTCTTTGAGATGTGGGTGCTCCCACAATCTCTCTATCATCATACAATAATCTATCATCTTCTCTACTATGCTTCCCTCCATCTATGAATGTCTCTACTTGAGTAAAATCCTCCACTCTCTCAACCTTTTCTTGTGGTTGCTCCATAACATCCTGAGGTTCCTCTTTTGTAGCCAAAAGCTCCTGTTGTGAATGCAACTGAAGCTCCCTCTCAAGGAAAAGCCCCATTGCCTTCTCCTAATCAAACTTCACATATCTTATGACAACTATCATCCTGAGTGATGGAAGTACACACGATAGTTGTGAGGTGCATTAGTGTACCCCACAAATATGCCCAACTTAGTTGTAGGCTCTAGATTTTTCCTTGCATATTTGTAAACATGACAATGAACTGATGATCTAAAGATCTTGAAGTGTGACACATCTTGCTTCTTCCCTGGAAAATCTTCCTATGGTGTAATCACGCCAAGAATTCTTTGAGGACTCATAGTCTACAAATAAATAATTGTGTTACATGCTTCAACCCAAAAGTGCAATAGTAGGCTTTGATCATGTAACATGGCCCTTGCAACTCCCACAATACTTATTCTCTTCCTCTCAACCACTCCATTCTGTTGTGGGTTAAGGGTTTCTTTCAACTCCCATCGAGGGCATTATTTTGGATATAAGTTATTAAATTCATTCAATACATATTCTCCACGATTGTCTCTCGAGAGAGCCTTCACTTTCCTGTGAGTCTCTTTCTCAACAAGTGCTTTAAATTCAACAAATTTGGAGAATTTCTGGTCTTTCTTTTGCATGAAGAAGATTCAGCACTTCTATGACATATCATTTAAAAATTTCACATAATACACATGCTTGGCCATGGAGGTTATCAAGAAAGGTCCACGCACATCCAAGTTAACTCTTTCAAGGACTGCTTACAGTTTACTTTCCCACTCATTAAAGGTGGCTTTCATGTACTTCCCTAATGTACACCCTTTGCATGTATCTCGCTACTCTAGTGCACCCTTGGGAAGTCCTCTAGAAATCTTTTGCATGATCTTCAAATTACGATGGTTCAAATGGCCCAATATTGTATGCCATAATTCACCAATGTCTCGGCTCCTCACCTTCTCTACTTTTGTGCTCAATGCTCCACAATCTTCTACATCCAATTTGTAGATATTTTCACCTAAAACTTGATCTACTTCACCATTTGTGTGGCAATGTGTCTAAGGAAATCCTTTCCTTTACTAAATATCATATCGTAGCCACGTCTTCTAACATAGAAACTGACACGAGGTTCTTCTTCAGACCCGAAACATACATCACATATTTTAATTCTAGAGGGGAGTGAGACTCCCTTTGAAAAGTAATTGTACCCATACTGGTAGCACTATACCTTACTTCATCTCCTATTTCAATATGCGTCTGGAAGTCCTTCTCCTCCATGTCACTGAAGAATTCTCGATTGCCCAACATATGGAATGAGGTTCCACTATTGAGATACCAGACACTACCCATTCCAGTTCTCACCATACAAGCGATGAGGGTGAAATCACATTCGAATTGTGAGGAAAAAGCTTCACATGCCGCTCCTCTTGGTGGCTTCTTACCTGCCTTATTGTGTAGACACTTCGTGGCATAGTGTTACAGTTCATGACAGTGAAAGCACTTGATTTTCGAGAAGCATTTCTTCTTGCCCGCCTGACAAGAATCTTATCTAGATTGGGATTTATTTCCTTTCCCTTTATTTTCCTTTCCAACAAAGGCATAGTTCTCCTCGTCGTCACACTTGGATGAGGTTCCATCTTTAGTTTTTTGCCTTATATCTTCTTGTATCAAGTCGAACCACAAATTCTCCGTATTTGGTAGCTTCTCCCTCCCATTGACCGAAACCTAGTAGTTGTGCCAACTCTTGGGAAGGCGTAGAACTGTTATGATTACTAGATCATCCTCAACAATTGTGATAACAACACTCCCAAGTTCATCTAGACATTAGGTGAACTTGCTTAGGTACTGTGGTATTATGTCACCCTTCTCCATCTTAAATCTTTCGAAGCTATCCTTCAGTGCCAGCTTCTTGTGGTCACTATTGATATGAAACAAGTCTATAAAGGCTTGCCACATTGCAAATGGGGTATCCTTCCCATGGAGATTTGAGAAAATATGATCTCAAACTCCTTCTAATATGATCCTCCTCACCTTTGCCACACATTTCTTCCACTCTACCGGATCTTGAGCATTAGTTGTTGGATGTTTAGGAATATCATTGTCTATGAATTCCCTGAGCCCGTTATCTTCCAACACTACCTCTATCATGTCCTTCCAAGAAATATAATTTGAGCTACCCTCAAGGGGCAGATACTCGAGTCTCAATTAATAAGACAACATCCTGCTGGCCCTAAAGAATGGTACTATAAATTTGATTCACTTGCAAATAAAAACTTGAATTCTTCTCTTCTATTGTGATTCTTGCTCTGATACCATTTAGAAATTCTTGTAGATTCAAACTGCTTATATAATATGTTAAAAAAAAAAAAAACTTGAATCTATTCTACTCATCAACGAATATAATTAAATGATCGAGAAGTCACAACATAAACATGAGACAAGATTCAATCACATATGCTCAGAGATTTATCTAAGGGGAAAGCAATTGCTCAAAACCCCTTCCAATTTGTATTGCATTAATCAGAAGATAGAGAAGAAATACAATACTTGCTCAAGCCCAAGAAACCTTTGCACTAGTATAATCTATCTCATTGTTTCCTAGAAAATCTCTCATTCATACTTGACCAAATCTAAGCTTGCCCAAATCCCTATTTCTTTGTGATGTTCCTCATGGAATTAGGCCCTATTAATTAGGGAAATTCCCAATTAGAATTGTGCAATCCCTGTAGACCCTTCTCTGACTACATGCACCACCTGTACAATTTGGAATTGTCTACAACTGATGATACATTGCCCTTGAACTCTAATCTGAACTAGGTAACTCAAATTCTCTGCATGCATGAGATAATTTAGGTTGATTAATCAGTTTAACTAGATGATCACTAAGTGTGAAAAAAGTTACACACCCTTGACTAAACCTCCACTAGTTCTACTAACAGTGCAAACTAGTTATACTGACAATAACTCAAATTAACTAAACTAGATTGCTACAAATTAGCAATCAATCATGTAGAACTAAACTCAAGTATCTCCAACATGAATTAAATAATTAAACTAAGTGATGAGAGCCATATCACTTCAGTTAAATTCCTCCAAGTATTTTATTGAAATTTAAATTTGAATTTCTCCTAATTTAATTAAGGGAAAAATAAATTAGGACTTTCTTGCTACATTTTCAACAATAGTGGCCTGAGTCCTCCATGAAAAAGTTGTAGAAAAACCAGGGTCACTAGCTCAGAACTCGCTGAAAAAGTCTCGATCCGTTGGCATACCCTTGATGTGGGAGTGAATTTGAGGGTCCCAATCGCATGCATACCAATTTCATGGCAACAATTAAGGCTCTAGGTTAGTGAAATGTCAAGTTGCCTCAGGGGTTGGTCACCTCGAAGAGTTGGTTGGCTCCTAAAGGTTCTGTAACATTTGTAAAAGGTCAAATTGGTTGTATTTTGTTGGTTCCACTTCCTTAACTGTACATGGGGAGTTGAATCATATCATAGTAATCTCTTGTCAGATATTTACCCCAGTGAACCAATTAACTTGAATAAATATGAGAGGAAAATATTACACCAAAATTCAATTAAAATTGCTACATGTTATTACAATTTTTTTTTTTATATATATAACTTAAGAACTACTCGTTATCAATATTTTGTCCTACCACTTATTTGTTTTTTTATAGTTTGCTTTAGAAAGTATTCTTAAAAGATTAATAAACTATACATATCCTTTATTATCATTACTTGGTGTAAGCTTGGAATTTAACTACTAAATTGTTATCATAGAGTATTTTGGTGGTTAAATATAATCATATAAAACGCCAAATGTGTTAAAACAATGCAAAAACGATGAAAATCATAAATACTTGGGGTTTTTGAATTTCAACCCTACCTTAGTGATTATGAGGACATTAATCCTCATATCAAAGGTTTCGTATTATGAGGACATTAATCTTCATATGAAAGGTTTCATTGTCAAATACACTTGGTTTTTTGTGTGGCCTTTTCTACGAAATAACTTTCGAATAGCTTCTCTTCACTTCACTTGTTTCATGCAGAAATGGCTTCCAAAATATCTTTGAAAGATAATTATAGAATATTTAAATAAATTAAACTTATTATATATAAGAATAATGATGATGTAGAATATTTTAGTTAATTAAATTTATTATATAATAAAAATGTTAAGCTTAATTAATTAATAATAATATTAAATTTTTTTATAAATAATAAAAATATTTTTTAATAATCATATGGAGATATAAATATCTTATAATTTAATAAAAATAATTATTATATTGATATATAGAACTTTTAAATTTGAAATATTATAAAATTAAATAAATTAATATTAAAATTATTTTTATATTTCTGTACTAGGCATTTATGTTTATACATTAATCGTTTTAAAATTAAAATTATAAGTCTAAATTACAACACTCAGCTCGGCCATGATTTTTATCTTGCAATAATACAGTGAGATAATGATGACATCCATTTTAGATTTTAAAAAACAATAACTATACTATTCATTTTCTTTTCTTGAAATTGAAATAATAATACTAAATTACACAACTTATCTCAATCATGATTTTTGTTTTGAAATAATATAGTAGTGATAATCATGACTTCCATTTTAGATTTTAAAAAACAGTAACTGTACTATTCACTTTCCTTCCTGAGTTGCATTCCATCGACACTCCATTTCGCAATTCGAAAACAAGATTAGTGCCCTGACTCATCATAGAATCTCTGTGTTGCGTGACATCGGTTATCGATATCGAGTTTTACATTGCGGCTGATCAAAAAGCTCCGAAAAGTTTGTCCACGTAAGAATTTTAAATCCAGTTGCATTTGCATTCGGTAGGAACACGTAACATTTACTACAGGAACCGTGAGCAGAAATATCAATTAGACTAGTCTCAGACTTTTCGGAGATGTGTTCAAATCTCTGGAGGTGTAATGAGGAAGAGACAAGTAATATAAACCTAAATAATATAAAAACAATGTGTTCAAATCTCTGGAAGTGCAGTGAAGAAGATATAAATAATATAAAAACAAGTCTCATCGCCACTTCAACCCTCTAGAATTGTGATATTTTGAATCATATGCACAGAGTCCCACCACCCGTGTGAACAGAAGAAAACATAAGAAGGTTCGACGACCGTGTTTTCCTCTTTACCAGTTTTCCACGCGGAGCCAAACAGGAAAAACTTACGGAACTGTACAAGATTCTGCTATCCGAAGGGGTCCGGACTCTGGACTACATTACACGAATTCTCCAGTGACAAGGATTGGAAAATGATGTGAATAAGCTCGGCCGGTGTATCTGAGTAGCATAGATGAGCTGTCTGCATGTTCTCTACTCCATAAATTGTTTGTTTATTGGAATTTGATTTATGTCTTTTCAATCCCGCAGCCCAGATTCCCACTCAACTAGCTTTGTTGACCCCAAAACAGGAAACCACAGACTATGTTCCGACCACTGTATTGTATGCCTCGGATTGGTTTTAAATTGGGGTGAACTTCATCTCACAAATCTATGTTACATTCTGCAACATACTGTGCCGGATTTGGGATTTGGGATTTTTAAGATTTGCGCGAAAAAATGGTTTTAGAGGCCAATACCCATACGTTTCCTCCAATGGGTTTGCCGTACGAGAGTCCTGAGAAGTTTATTAGTCCTCATATGAGTGAAGATGCGATACTTATTCTTCTTGTGTCGCTCTGCACAGTCATATGTCTTGCAGGGCTGGTTTGGATCGTTCCGTGGCACCACGTTTGGAGGTCACAGAACGACTATACGGCCACCAGACTCGCTAATACCGGCATGAAGGAGAAATCTATAGAAGCACTCCCTTCCGTGATCTATGGAAAATCGATGCCACAGCTTGCAACAGAGTGCGCTATCTGCTTGGTGGAATTCGAGGAGGGTGAAGTTGTGAGGGTCTTGCCGTGGTGCAACCATGGTTTCCATATGAAATGTGTAGACAAATGGCTTCGATCTCACTCTTCATGCCCCACTTGTAGGCATTATCTTTTGGATCCTTGCTGTAAAAAAGCGGCAAACCAGACACAGCCCAGCAAATCGGATGCCCGTGTGATTCATCAATCGAGACCAGCGCAGGAATCCGGCGTGATCGTGGACTTAGAGTGTGCGGTTAAGCAATAAAAATGTCCTTATGGAGGGAATGGCTGAATTAACCCAATTGTTCGAAGACGGTATTCTATACCTGTGATCATGAATTTTTACTGTGAGCTGAATGTGATAATCAGAGCACACCGAAGAGACTAGGCCAGTGCGGGCAACGCAGGCATGTGCCGTTTGAAAGCATGTCAGGCTTCGCATACATTAGTTAATTTTTTTTCCTTTTAATTTATTATTATACAGATTTTAAATTTCTAAATAGATTTGGTTGTAATATGAGCCTATTTCTTGAACCTTATTACAATAAAATACACATATTTTTTGAATTTGGAACCGATGTATTTTTAAGTAATATAAAAATACTAATTTTATATGTACTTTTTTATAAAAATTAATTAAAGTTTGGTTTTTGTTAAATTTATTATTATGGAGATTTTAACTTTGTAAATAGAATTGGTTATAATATTATGAGTCAATGGGGTTTGGATTATGCTCTAAAACTATTTTTGCTTCGGTAACACGTGGCATGGTTTATCTTGAATAAGGGTGATGAGTCAGGCTAATTGGCAGTTTTTCACATATGGCAAAAGTGAAAACTTACCGTTTACAGACCACCAACGTGTTGTTCCAAGCGGCATAGTTTTTCTTAAATAAAGGTGATGAGTCAGCGTCATTCACAGTTTTCCCACATGTAAAAAATGCTTTAAGTCAATTGCCAAGGAGCTTATTACTTTAGCCTCATTACAATGAAGTAAACATATTCTTTGAATTTGGAACCCTAATAAATGTGATAACAAATTGTGCTCCAAACCAATCAAGTTACAACATGATCATTCTTTAAAAAAGGACATTTAAAGATATATTGTAATTACTACAACAATACAAAAGACAAACACATTACAATTTTAATAGGCATTCCATGAATTTTTGTTAAGGATTTTATTAAGTGTTTTAGGAATTTTTGTTGTTATATTGTTTTGGTTAATTTTATTTAAAATTTTGTTATATGTGTGTGTTTCAAATTTGGTAAAAGTTTAAAAATTTTATTAGAATTGTAAATATTAATGGTTGAAATTGTAGAGTTTCTATATAATGGTGGAATAGGTATGAAAGTTACTAATATACTTAAAATTAAGGAAAATATATAAATTGAAAAGTTGGATAGGTATTAAAACATTTTTCTCCTAATACATCTCAAATTGCAAAATTTAAAAAAATCATAAAACTTGATTAAATTATAATTTTATTTTCAATTATTATTATTATTATTATTATTAAATATGCCAATAGGTATGTTTATTTCGGAATAAGGTTTCTAGAATTTTAATTTAGTAATCAATAATAATTAGATGGATGATAGAAAAACCTCCATATGATATCTTAGAATATTCTTAATAGTATACATAAATTAAATGTTAAAATTTATTTTCAAAATATGTTATATATTTGTATCTCTTTTAATTAAATCTATTAATTAAAAAAAAATCATATGAACAAGTGTGAAAACTAATTGTGATTTTATTAAAATATTACCCATAATATTATAACAAAACTTATCTAAAAATTAAAAATATCTATAATAAAAAAATTCTTCAGGATTAAAAATCTTTTATATATATATATAACTTTTCATAACACTTTTTATTTTTTAATAATTTATAATAATAAATAACTAATAAACCAAAGCACCTCCTTTTTGGGGGCCATTTCTTGTATTAAAGTTGGAAATTAAATATCTCATAACCATTATTTTTATTTTTAATAATGAGAGACGACAGCTACAATACCATTCTTATTATTCAACCTACTTTCCTTTAACGAAAGATTTATTGCGTTTACATTGTGATAGTGTTTTCACTTGTTTCTTTTCCAACATAGAAAACCCACACGACCTTTAAAAAAATTAAATATCTTAGTGCTCCCACTTTATTCCCAAGTGCTCTTTACTCATCTTCCGCATTCACTCTATTGGAGGCAATATAGTTTTGAAAAGAGTACCAATGATACGACATGAACATGGAAATTTAGAAGATTCCTTCCGTGGGTTGAAAATCGACCGAGCCCTTTCATATTCGTATTAAAGCCATCCAACATATTTTCTTTAGAAAAGAAGGAATAAGTATTACGCATATATATTAATGTAAGATGCAACCTCTTCAGAATTACAACGCTTGCCTATTGGCTACCAACCAACATAGTCAACATTGATTTAATAATAATATTGCGTTATTAAATAAAAAACTTTTTTAAATATCCTTTCAGGTAAAGCAAGTTGAGCTATTACTTCCTTAAATCTATTATATCATTTTCTTTTGTTAAGTTTGGTAGATTTTTATTTTGTTGAATTGAGGCTTCTCTGATTCATAATATTTATAAGCAAGACTTCGGCGTAAATCACATAAAGAGAGACATTTGTTGACGCGTTTGGAACCAACCAGTGTGGCTCATCGTCAGGACAAGTTGAAGAAACAGATCCAGCCTTTGCATGCTAAATAGTCTGAGCAGAGCCTCCAACAGCTATCTTGATCAACGGCTAATTTTGACTTAGGGATAGTAGTTAAAAAGTCAAAATGATAATTTAAAGGGAGTTAGTTAGATTATAGATGTTGATTACGTTAATAGTTTAATAAAATCGCGACTTGTATGGGAATTAGTTAGATTAAAGACCTGAATTTTATCTATATATATTAAATAAATATATAAATAAAAGTTAGTTAGATAAAGGCCCTGACTTATATTTATATATATAAGTTAGTTGAAGGTTTGATTTAAAAATAAAGTAAGGGGAATTAGTTAGGATAAAGACCAATATAAATTTAATATTAAATATATAAATAAAAGATAGTTGAAAGGTATAAATTAAAAATAAATTAGGGGGAATTAGTTATAATAAAGACCAATTCCCCTTAATTTATTTTTAATTTATACCTTTGAACTATCTTTTATTTATATATTTAATATTAACTTTATATTGGTCTTTATCATAACTAATTCCCCTTACTTTGTTTTTAAATCAAACCTTCAACTAAATTTTATATATATATATATATATATATATATATATATATATATAAGTCAGGTCCTTTATCTAACTAACTTTTATTTATATATTTATTTAATATACTTAATACATATATATATATATATATATATATATAAGTCAGGTCTCTAATCTAACTAATTCTCATACAAGTTGTGATTTTATTAAACCATTAATGTAATCAACATCTATAATCTAACTAACTCCCTTTAAATTATCATTTTGACTTTTTAACTACTATCCCTAAGTCAAAATTAGTCGTTGATCAAGATAGCCGTTGGAGGCTCTGCTCAGACTATTTAGCGTGCAAAGGCTGGATCTGTTTCTTCAACTTGTCCTGACGATGAGCCACACTGGTTGGTTCGAAACGCGTCGACAAATGTCTCTCTTTATGTGATTTACGACGAATTCCTACTTATAAAGATTTTTATTTTCATTAATTTATAAAATTTACAGCACATAGATTGGCTAGGTGGCCTCAACTCGCCTAGTGGGAAACCGAGTCTGTTCGCTACCTATGCACATTGTATGTCATCAAGTAGCAAAATGTTTTTAGTCTTTTTATCCTAGCTATATAAGTCTCAGATTCATGTCCATACTCTAGAGATCTACATACATATATATTTGCATAAGGAAATGTAAAATCTATCTGCATATATAAACAAAATCAATAACAAAGATTTGCTAATCATGTTGTTCAGTAGAAGTTGATTCCACAAGCGCTGGGTCTTTGGCATTCGTCCCCAATAGCTTGATCTAGTCCAAGATGCAAGGCAGGTGCCTCTCAATTCTGTCAAGTCGAACATCTTGTTTGTGCAGTTGAAACTGCACCTTCTAGAATTCCTGTTTGTAATTCGGCATGCCTTGGACAGTGACAACCATGCCCACTGAAATTTTCTCCATACCCTTACTCAGCAGGATTTTCATCAACCAGTATAGGTAGAGGCTCTGATTGAATTGAATAATTCTACCCGTTGCGTTTCGAGGATCCGAGACAACGGTTCTCCAATCCTCCATTTCTGTGTCTGTCTCACTCTCCTATTTCTCTTCTTCTTCCCACTCCTCTAACAATTTCCAAATTCCATCATTTGTGCCTTCAAGATAGGCCTATGTCGCCTCATTAATTAACCTTTCCACAGTTTTCCTACCTCTTCGGGTCTTAGACGTGCCCAAATCCATGTCCCTCTTGGTTGCTTGGGCCTTCCTTCCATGACCATAGGTTTTCGAAGGATGAGACATGGTTCTGTTGTCCCAACCGTGTTCACTGCATCAAACCGTTGACCATTAACAATTTAACATAATATAACAGTAGCCTTGCATACACGTGGTAACATTACAACGTGCCAACCCGCCTTCTTCATGCCCTCCCTATTAGTTGCAATACCTGGCCCTCCGTGGTTGTAGGTCAAGTCCCCAGATGGGGCCAACCCACTACCACCCCTAGTGGTTACCCTTCTTCACAGACCCCTCCTCTCAGCCTCAATCAGGTTTTCTTCCGCTACTCGGTTCCAAGTTGGTAAGCGCTACCAATTTCCATCACGCAATGGACCAAGGAAAACATACCATTTCCCCTCTACCCACGACGCAGAAGGAGGACCCAACCCAAACATCAACCCATCCCTGAGCCCCATGACTCTGCCATCGCCAATCTTCCTGCCATAGCTAGTGTCACTCCCTTGCCATTCTTCTTTCCCATAATTCTCGACCTTCTCTCTCGTGTCAAGGTTTCTACCTATTTCCCTGCAGCTACGCATGCACCGAAAGAAAGGGATGTCACCCAAATTGCAGTTGGAGTGGCAGACTCTACCCTTGGTTCCTATCTCTCTAGCTTTACCAACAGGACTCCTAAGAACTACACAACTAGCCCTCTGACGAGTAGCACCGGAATTCCCATGCAGGAGAAAAGGACTTCAAAGAAAAGAGAAATGGATAGAATACCAAACAGGTGCGAGAAACAGACATAAGACGAAGCATATGCCACCAGCCTATGCCCCAAGTTCTTCCAACGCTGCTCAAATTTTCAATTCTCACCCATAATTCCTCCCCTCTCCCTTAAACGAAAACCAGAACAGGTCAACATTACGAGAGTGGAGAGATATTTGAGTACATACCCATTAACTTCCATACCCAGTTGATATGCTTGTTGTTGTGGATGGCATCGCAGAACACGTCCACTGCACCAGTCTATCCATCCACGAATGATGCATACAACACCAAACTTCCCTCCTTCACTGCTATTAAGACCAAAACTGTCATAAATTTTGCTACCATCTTTCCCATATTCCCTGCATACCGTGATGCAAAGGGCCATTGCACCCATCGCCCTGAGAATGTAGGGGGCGGTAGTATTGTACTCGGAGGTACAAACCAATAATCCTCAGTTGAAATGCCCAATTGCCAGCCCGCACCCTGATCGGGGTTTTGGCCACTTAGATGGCCATATTTAAGGCTTTTCCTATGATCTTGCTCTATAATTTCAACCAAGGTACGATATCTGTCATCCTAGGACTAGACTGGCAAAGTTTTTCCACTGAGTCATTTTGGTGATTACAACCCCAATTCGCTAAGAAGTCTGCCCCTTTATTCCCTTCTCGCCTGACATGATTGACCATGATGTAGTCAAACTTGTGAATCAACTCTCTGATTTCTTGGATTAATCTAGCAGTTCACTAGCTATGGCTAAGCTTATCCCATTTGGATCCATGGTACAAATTTGTTAGCATGTTCATGAACATGATAGAGTCTCCTTCAACCAGTAATTTTTTGTATCCCATGCGGATGGCTATTTGCAGGCCTTGCTTGGCTATCACAAATTCTACTTAATTATTGTTGGCGAACCCACAAGAATCTGCATATATTTTCCAAGTGTTCTTCTCGGAATCCTGGAAGAGGCCGCCTAGACCAGCCAATCTAGGGTTACCTTTTGAGGCCCCATCAAAACTCAATTTTATAAATCCTTCCCTCGTCGCTATGAAATGATCCTAAGATGTCATACCTACCCTACATTTTTCCAGGAAGAAGTGGCTATCATTTCCGATGATAGATTAAGTTTTTGCCAAATTTGAGCTTCCTCTGGGGGTACCTGCAAATTCTCCTCATGCCATTGCTCTGCTAAGATCATTTCCTTGATGTTCTGAATTATTCCTTCCCAGAATTGTTCTTGAGTTGAGGATTGGTTCTTGAAAATTTAGTGGTTCCATTCCTTCCATATGGCCCATAAGTTTAGTCCTAAGGCTAGTCCCCAAGCTCTGTTTATCACGAGGCTAGAGAATATGTGGCTTCTCCAGAGGATAATTGTTTCCCAAATACTATGGTGGTCCTCGTCCATTCTTCTAAGAACCCCTTGCATCTGTCTCCATTTTTGTTCAACAAACGGGCATGTGTTGTGCATATGTTCCAGGTCTTCGCTGTGTTGTTAGCAAATCTAGCAAAATGAAGGTCCATGAAATCCACTATTCTGGAGCTGATCCCATGTTAAGATATTTCCTTTGCTTACCAACCACAAGAAATGTGTCACCTTCATCGACCATCCTCCCTTCCATATCTTTTCCCATATTATACTCTTCCCTTCTCGGGCTTGCCCTATTTGGAGATTGTATGCTTCCTTTATGGTAAGGGTACCTTTTATGGTATGAACCCATCTCAAGACATATGGTTCATTTAGGAAAATTAGTTTTCTCGGTCACAGTTCTTTATCTAGATGGTTCGACTGCTCAGTCTTTATAGCCTAATGCCAATATTATTTCTTCTTCCATTGTTTCCAACCCCCCTCCCCTTGTTCTTCCTTCCATAATTTCTCTACCAGATAGATGTTCTTGTCTCTGGTATATATAAATATGTTTCTCAGATCTTGCCTTTCATTCAATCACTCTCTTTGTTTCCAGGAGTTGTGCTAGAGTTTTGTTGTTTTACCATTACGAATTTCCCAGAAAACATGTTGATGAATGAGGTTCCTATTTTGGGAAACCAGGTTCCAAACCATCATTCCTTTAGTAGGATCCCTATATTGGATAATGTCTTTAGTTCTCTCCATCGTGTTATATTTTCTTGTCCATATTTGTTTCCAAATGTTTGTCCCTCTGCTTATCCACCTCCACCATAATTTTTCTCCCATAGCTTGGTTCATAGTGTAAGGATCTTTAAGGCCTAGTCCCCCTTCCATTTTCTTTTTCACCAAGCCTAGCCAAGAAACAAAAGCAAATTTCCATGCTTGTGGCGCACCGCCCCAAAGAAATTTTTTAAAGATGTCGATCATTTTGGAGGATGTCGTTTTTGGGGTGGCCATTTTAGAGAGTTGATAAATGGGGATAGATTGAAGCACAACTTTGAAGAGAATTGTCCTACTTGCTAAGTTGAGGAATCTGAAGGCCCAACTGCTAAACATTTGTTGAAGCTTTTGAAGAATCGATTGTGAGCAGGAGGTCTGTTGGGTTGTGTGATATTCTTTCCATGAATAGCCCATGAAGTTAACTAGGGGATTAGAGCGGGGGGGCAGATACCCCCTTCGTTGCACTGATTGTGTAGCGGGGGCAGTCACAGGGGGTTTGAGGCATACCTACAACCCCACTTTATGGGGTTCGGGGCAACGCCCTAGAAAATTTTGGTTTTGGACCCTATGTTAGGTTGGGCAGACCCAACTATGGTTTTGTGCATGATTTTCGCACATGTTTTTAGACACGACAGTTTTTGGTCTATGGTATTGGATGCTTTGGCATGTAGAAATATGTATTATAACATTAAAAGGAACATAATGAAATATCAAGCTAGTAGTCTCTGTTTTGGGATCCAGGGGAAATCTCTTTGTATATGTGTTTTATATGTTATGCTCTCGCATTGTTTGTTTTCTATGTTTAAGAATTCGTATGCAGGTAATTTCTGTATGGGTTTAAAACCTACAGTGGTATTGGAGTAGTTTTGGCTTCAAGAGGACACCTTTGCTACTGCAGGGATCCGCTCGGGCCTTTGGTAGACCCTGTTCAGTGGGAGATCTGCAAGATCAATTCTGGTGGTGAAAGAAGATGGCGAGCAGTGGAAAGATAGAGATCGAGAAATTTAATGGTCAGAATTTCGAGTTGTGGAAACTCAAGATGGAGGATCTGTTGGTGGATAAAGATCAGTGGATCGTGGTAGATTCAGGTACTAAATGAACGGGAGTGTCTGATGAAGAATGGAAGAAGTTTGATCAGAAGGCAAAGAGCACAATACAATTGTGTGCCTTAGATTCAGTATTGCTGAATGTATCAAGGGAAGCTACGGCAAAGGCTTTGTGGGACAAGTTAGGGACTTTGTACCAATCTAAGTCTCTAGTGAATAAAACAATCCTACAGAAAAAGCTGTATAACCTGAGGATGAAAGATGGAGACTCGGTGACAGAGCATTTGAATGCATTTAATATTGTGGTAAGTCAATTAGCATGTGTTGATATTAAACTTTCAGATGAAGATAAGTGCATTAGTTTATTTTGTTCTCTACTAGATTCATGGGATAGTTTGGTTATTGCAATAGGTAGCAATGCAACTGCCTTGTAGTTTGATGAAATAGTCTCATCCTTGTTGACGGAGGAGATGAGATGGAAAAATATGGAGAGCTAGAATGGTGATGCCTTGTCTGTATGAGGATGGTCCCAGAACAGAAACAAAAATAAGTCATCGAGTGGGAGACCCAAATCTCTAGGAAAATTTGTAAAGGTGGTGTGCTGGAAATGTGGAAAGGAAGGGCACTACAAAATGGATTGTAAATCTAAATCTCCTGATAAAGAAAAAGGATTTGATGATGCTCCTTCTGTAGAGGAGAAAACCACCTCAGATGAAGGTGGGGATGTGTACTTGGCTTCTTCAAGTACACATGTAGATCATGAGGCATGGTTGATTGACTCAGGTACATCCTTTCACTTCACTCTCCATAGAGAGTGGTTCTGCGACTATGAGAAATTCGATGGTGGTGATGTCTTCTTAGGGGATGATAGAAAGGCTAGAATCATTAGATGCAAAAAAGTAAAGTTGAAGTTGCAAGGTGGAAGTGTTAGAACACTTCCGAGTATTCTGCACATTCCTGCATTGGCCAAAAATATGATTTCTGTAAGCAAGCTGGATGATGCAAGTGTAAAAACAGTGTTCGAGAAGGATACTTGCAAAATGGTTCGGGGAGCAATGGTATTGATGCAGGGAGTTCGGATTGGAACTCTGTACAAGCTGCAAGGTAGCACTATTATTAATGGGTACAACAGTTCTGTGGTTCCTGAAAGTGGAGCAGAAAATCTAATGGTCTCTGGAGAGAAGACCATGTTGTGGCATCAAAGGCTTGGAAATGTTGGAGAGAAGGGCCTTCGAATACTTCATGGTAAAGGTATGGTAGAAGGTATGAGTAATAGCTCTTTGGATTTTGATTTCTGTGAAAATTGTGTATATGGGAAGCAGAATCGGGTGAGTTTCCCCTCTAGTAGTAAGAGGGCGAAACATATATTAGAGCTTGTGCACAGTGATGTGTTTGGACCTATGAAGGTTCCATCACTGGGTAAGTCTATGTACTATGTATCATTTATAGATGACTTCTCAATGAATACATGGATATATTTCCTTAAGAAGAAATCTGAAGCCTTTGACAGGTTTAATGAATTTGAGGCTCTCGTGGAAAATCAGACAGAGAAGAAGATAAAGGTCCTAAGGACAGATAATGATGGAGATTTTTGTAGCAAGGAATTTGAAGAATTCTGTAAGAAGTTTGGTCTAGCACAACAGAAGACTACTCCATATACACCTTAGCAAAATGGAGTTGTAGAAAGAATGAATAAGACGTTGATGGAAAGGTCAAGAAGCATGTTTAGTGGTGCCGGGTTAGGACATGAATTCTGGGTAGAGGTGGTGGATACTTCATGTTACCTGGTCAATAGGTCACCTTCATCAGCGTTGGAGGATAAGACTCCACAAGAGGTATGGACTCATGAGAAACCCTCTCTTTCACATCTGAGGGTGTTTGGATGTGATGTATATGTACATATTCCAAAAGAGAAATGAACCAAGTTGGATAGTAAATCTGAAAAGTGCATCTTTACTGGGTATAAGGATGGTTCAAAGGGTTATAAGCTTCAGAACCCAGTCACATGGAAGGTTTTGTACAATCGAGATGCGATGTTCAAAGAGGTAAAAGATGTTATTATACATGAAGTCCAACCAAAGGAACCTGAGAAGATAGAGTTTCGGCTTAAGGAGGAAGAATCAAACTCTATAACAGAGGAGGAATCAGAAGATGAAGAGCCATAAACTTCAGGTGTGAGAAAATCAGTTCAAGAAAGAAGGCAGCTATAAAGGTATAGTCAATCTACTTTCTATTCAAATTTTGCTTTATCTATTACTGACAATGATCCCAGAACTGTGAAGGAAGTAGTAGATTCAGAAGATGGCAAATTCTGGAAAGAGACCATGGTTGATGAAATGGCATCTTTGCACAAAAATGAGGCTTGGGATCTGGTGGAGCTGTTGGCTGGAAGGAAACCCATTGGCAGAAAATGGGTGTTCAAGAAGAAGACAAATGCAGAAGGAAAAGTGGAGAAATACAAAGCTCAGTTGGTAGCAAAAGGTTATTCCCAGGTGCCGGAAATTGATTTTGGTGATATTTTTTCTCATGATGCCAAGATAACTTCTATTAGATTACTTTTATCTGTTGCTGCTGCTTTTGATTTTGAGGTAGAACAAATGGATGTGAAGAAAACATTTCTTCACGGGGATCTGGAAGAGGAAATATACATGAAGCAACCTGAAGGCTTTGTGGTGAAGGGTAAGAAAGAACTGGTATGCAAGTTAAAGAAGTCTCTGTATGGGTTAAAACAGTCACCAGGGATGTGGTATCAGAAATTTGATACATTTATACGGGGACTTGGCTGCATTAGAAGAAAAGCAGATCACTGGGTGTATTTTAAATTAATTGGAGATCATGTTATTTATCTGATCTTGTATGTGGATAATATGTTGCTGGTTGAAAATGACAAAGAAATTATCCAGGATTTGAATACCCAATTGTCCTCCAAATTCGACATGAAAGATCTTGGTGCTACAAACTATATTTTGGGCATGGAAATTAAAAGAGATCAGGCAAAGAGGAAGCTCTCGTTAAACCAGAGGAAGTATGTCGAGACAATACTACAGAGGTTTAATATGAAGGATAGTAAACCGACGAAGGTTCCTATTCCTGTAGGTGTGAGGTTATTTGATGAACAATGTCCCAAGACACAAGAAGAGGAAGAGGATATGTCCCATGTTCCATATGCAAGTGCAGTCGGTAGCCTGATGTATGCAATGGTATTTAATAGACCAGACATTGCACATGTAGTGGGAGTATTGAGCAGGTTTATGTCAAAACTAGGGAAGGAGCACTAGACAACAGTGAAGCAGGTTTTCAAGTATTTGCTTGGCACTAGTGATTATGGTTTTTGCTACCAAGGAAGATCAGGATTGGACAGAATGTTGGATATTCATGGCTTTGTTGATGCAGATCTGGATCAGAGAAGATCTACAAGTGGGTATGTGTTTAACCTATTTGGAGGTGCAGTCAGTTGGATGAGTAAGTAACAATCTGTAGTGGCACTATCAACTACATAGGCAGAATACATGGCAGCCACTCATGCAAGAAAGGAAGCAGTTTGGTTGCAGAGATTGTGTTCAAGTATGGGGTTAGTACAGGAAGCTATAAGGATAGAATGTGATAGCCAAAGTGCAATTTTCTTGGCAAAGAACCCCGCATATCATTCAAAGACAAAGCACATTGATGTTTAGTATCACTTTGTGAGGGATATGATAGAAGACAAAAAGGTGTTGCTGGTAAAGATGGACACTTTGAAGAATACTGCAGATGCATTGACAAAATCTGTGAGCTCTGAGAAGTTCTCTTGATGTAGAGAGACAATGGGCATTTTGGGGCTGGAAAAATGACTAAGCTCTTTTGTGGCCCCCTATGGAAAGAAAACAACAAGTAGGAGAATGTTGGGTTGTGTTATATTCTTTCCATGACTAGCCCACCTAGTTAACTAGGTGGTTAGGGCGGGGGAGCAGAGCCCCCCTTCATTGCACTGATTGTGTAGCAGGGGGGGGGGGTCATAGGGGGTTTGAGGTGTACCCGTAACCCCATTTTATTGAAAATTTTGGTTTTGGACCCTATGTTAGGTTGGGCAAACCGACCTATGGTTTTGTGCATTATTTTTGCACATGTTTTTGGATGCGATGGTTTTCGGTCCATGGTATTGGATGCTTCGGCATGTATAAATATGTATGATAACATTGAAAGGAACATAATGACAAATCAAGATGGTAGTCCTAGTTTTTGGATCCATGGGAAATCTCTGTGTATATGTGTTTTATGTGTTATGCTCTCGCATTGTTTATTTTTTGTGTTTAAGAATTTGTATGCAGGTAATTTCTGTACAGGGTTAAAACCTACATTTCTTCACAAAATTCTTAGATAGGTTCTTTCCTAAGTATTTAGATTGGATGCAGTTAGTGCCAACCCTAGGATGCTAGCAAGGTATGCTTGAATATTCCCTAGGCGTTAAAAAATAAAATACATGATTTATCATTGTTTATCCTTGTCCCAAAAGCCTCCATAAAGGTGAGTAGGACTTATTTTATTCGACGATCTTCTCTTAAGGATACCTGACAATATAGCATGATGTCATTTACGAATTTTTGGTGTGTGATGGCCAGGGAATTGCCCCAAATCCTTAGACCATGAAGCCTTGATTCTCGTACTTCATTTTCAATAAAACATCCCAGCCCTTCTGCCGCAAGAATAAAGAGGAAAGGAGATATAGGATTTCCTTGTCTTAAGCCACGAGTTGGTTTGAAAGTAGGTGTGGGAGACCCATTCAGCAGGATGGAGATAATAGGGGAGGATAGCATGCCATGTATCCAATTTATCCATCTTTGATCAAATCAAAAAGCTTTGACCATATTATTTAGGTGGGTCAAGCTTAGCCGGTCATAGGCCTTAGAGAGATACAACTTGATCATGATCCCTAGAAGCTTTCTCGTCTTTAGTGAATGCACTATTTCTTGAGAGGCTACAAACCCATCCAGGATTTGTCTTCCCTCTACAAATCTAGTTTTCTCTGGGGATATGAGGTTGGGAAGTAGAGGTTTAAGGTGCTTAACAATAACTCTAGCAATGATTTGTATATAACATTGCATAATGCAATGGGGAAAAACCCTTGTGGATCTTCAGATTTCGAATTTTTGGGAATAAAAGCAATGAAAGTAGCATTCAAACTAGGGCATACCTTTTGTTTATGATGAGATTCCTCCACCACCTCTAGAATGTCCTATCCCATGAAGCCCCAAGTTTCCTGGAAGAATTTCGATATGAGCCCGTTGGGACCATAGGCCTTATTTTTTTGCATTCCTTTGACAACCTCTTCCACCTCCTCAAACATGTTAGCTCTGATCTAGATATTTGGGGGAGGCCCTCAAGATCTAAAATATTGAAATAGATCTTTGGGGCCTCCCCCCAAGATCTGAAAAATTCAAATTGCCAGAAGAAAAAGAGGAGAATTCCTAATAAACAAAACCACAAAGAAAATTTTATTAAAATAGATAATAACTATAAGGACTACATTGTGGTGGACAATATGTCTTTTTACAAAATGTGACTTGTTACTTATAATATTTTTTAGTTACAATACCATCAGTCAATTCCATGGCTCAATGAATACCATCGGTGGATGTCACAATACCATGGATCAATTCCATGGGTAAATGAATACCATGGGTCGATGTCACAATACTAGGGTCAATTCCATTGGTGAATGAATACCATGGGTGGATGTCACAATACCATGGGCAAATACCATGGGTGGATGTCACTTACAATACCATGGGTGGATGCCACTTACAATACCATGGGTAAATTCCATGGGTGGATGTCACTTACAATACCATGGGTGGATAAATACCATGGGTGGATGCCACTTACAATACCATGGGTAAATTCCATGGGTGGATGAATAACATGGGTGGATGAATACTGGTGGGCTCCAGTATTGTAGCAATAATGCTACAACTCCTGGAACTCCCTTCTTTAATTTTATCAACCCGGTAGTTTGTAACAAACTTGGAAGCGACGGTGTTGTATGCACAAGTACTAGCTCTTGCCGCAACTGTCACTTGGTCAGCTGGCACAAGTCCACTAGGAGCTTAAGCCAACTTCTATGAGCTCTTAGAAGAAGCTTTTTAATTGATGGATGAAAGCTAACTCGAAGGAAGCTAATCTAATTGCAAAAAGAAACTGAAAGCCAAAAAGAAACGCAAACCCTAGCAAACCCTAATTCTACCAGCTAGTCCTACTGACGCAAAGGAGAGCATGCAAACTACTGAAAGAGATGCTATTACTTCTATGAAGGTAAAATACATGTGTCTAGACTACCTCTATCTGAAGAAAACATCTTTTTGTATTTTTGATTAAGTTGTTGGAATTATCATGCATGTGCTTCTAACTGGCTTTTTACTGTGCAGGGGTAGATCAAGGGGAGAAATGCTTGGGAAAGGTTGGGAAGGTTCAGAGAGGGTCTAAGGGGTCCCTAACACCCTTCCAAAGAGTTTCACAAAGTTTGGCTGCCAAGAAATCGTGTTTATGAGCTTCTACAGGAAGTCTGCAGGGGTTCTACAGGATGTTCTAGGATTTCTACAGGATGTTCTGTAATTTTTCTACAGGATGTTTAGTAATGGAATTTTGGAGCATGGATGGAGGGAAAAAGGTGGAGGAATGAGTATGGAGGTGAAATAGGGGTGTAGGGGAGTTCAAGACTTGGAGGATGGAGTTGAGGAGAAGGTGTAGATGGCTGGACTTGTTACAAGAAGGCTGGAATAATGCTGCACAAAAGGTAGGGTTATGAGGGCATTGTGGCAACGTGAGGCAAGAAACCAAGTTAGGAGATGGAGAAGATGGGTTTGAGGGAGTCTGGGCAGATAGAGAAGTGGTATAGGTGCTCTGCAATTTGTGTTTCCAACTGAACCAACAAAGACATGCAAGAAAACAAAGATCTAGTTATGCTACCCTAATATGATTTGGCTAACAGTAACGAGAATGGACAACAGCTTTATTTGCAAGGAAACCATGTATATTAACTATGAAATGAAGCATTCAGAGATCTAAACATGTAACCAATTTCTGCAAATGAAAACCAAACACTAATGATTGCATGGCAAAGCAAAGTCAGTGTTTTTGTGGGCAGCAAAGTCATCCTAGTCACAGCTCCTGATCCCACTGAGGGAGAGGTGAAACCACAGATGTTTGATGGCCCTTTTCTTGAAGCTTTCTCTGTTAACAACCTATCAACTAAATCTGAGCATGAACAACTATTTTACTCATCAAAAACAACCTCAATAACAAAACAAGATTTAAGTCTAAATAGCAGATTTTATTCTAAAAACGCAGCAAAGACACATGAAAGTAAACAAAGGAGGTATTCGGCACTTGAGATGGGCCCAACCCTAAGAGCTACAGCCTCCTAAGAGAGATTTAGAGCTGGTGCAAAGCTGGATTCATCTTTATTGAGCAAGAAAATAAGAGTTACATCAAAATTGTCCACAAGGAGAACTTAAAAATGAGCTGAAAGTAAAGCTAATCTATTGCCTAAAAAACGAAATACAAACTAGCTAACTTTTGCCTACAAAATGACTAACCATTGGCTAACTACTAGCTAACCCAAAAATGACTAACTGAAATGAGGCCCTAAGCCCTCTTATTTATACAAATTGAGGACCCAACAGTCCTCCTAAACTTTAGGGACTCAGCTGCCCAAAACTTGTAGTTAACAGCAGTCCTACTTGACTTGCTTGGCTGCCCTTGTGCTAATTGATTTGGTGGCCCTTGAACTCCGAGCTGATGGTGGAGAATTCGAGGTAAGGACCCATAAATGAAGGGGACACCTTCCTACAAATCCTCTCCCTTGTTCTCCCACGAATTTGGCTGCCAAGTGCTCATTAAAACCTTCAATTTTGTCTCCAAGTTGACCAAAGAGGCTACACAAAGCACCCATTAGACTTGTTGGTATAATGACTAACCCAATTCACTCTATTAGCATAAATATAATAAAAAACATGCAATAAACTAATGAGAATGGTGGATTAAGTTGAATTAGGAGGTTGAATGAGCCCAAATAATTATCCATTTTTGGGGCTCATCATCACCCCCCTACTGAAAGTGTTGCTCATCCTCTGAGCAACCAATCTATCTCCTCATTTTTGATGGCCTTGGTGGCCTCCTTGTCATGCCAAGCTTCTGAAGTGATGTCCTTTTCTCTGTCATGAAATCGTGCTTTTCTCTTTGCTTCTTCCCATTGCCTGCTCCTTTTCCTAGTGAATTCTCAACCTTGGTATGATTGTGCAAGTATATTCAATCTGATGGTGGCAATGGTGGTGAAAGGAGATGAAACCAGTGGAGGATGGAAGAAAAGAGTGGTTGAATGCCTCCTCAATAGACTTCTAGCTTCAAATACCTCTCCATAATTGATTCTCGCCTGCCCAAAGGCTTCTGCAGGATGTTTTTGGTAAAAATACAGAACTTCCTGTAGAAAGTCCTGTAGCTTCCTGTAGAAGGTTGAACCGTGACTAAATTGTGCCCGAACCCTAAAAAAAAATGAGTGTTCATGGAGGGGGTGGATGTGAGGATGCCTGGGAAATTGGTAGGGACACTTTTGCTTGTGCTGGGAGGCCGTTTTCTGACTTCCTGTAGAAACAGTTCTCTATCTTCCTGTAGAAACAGTCTGCTAACTTCCTGTAGAACCAGTTTTCTCTGATTTGGCTTGCTGGGCTAGGGTGCCTTCTCCTTGACCTGTGTTGTGGTTTCCTCGGGTGTGTCCCTACTTGTTTGGCCTTTTTCAATCTTCTCTGCTGTCTTCTGCAATCCTTTTCCAAGGTGTTTGTGCCATTGTTCCTCCCACAGCTTTAGGCTTAGCAATTTGGCCCATTTCTCCTTTTCCTCTCTATTTCTTCCTTCTTTTTATTTCTTGCTTTTCCTCTTGCTTTCCTTGTGGCTTTTTTCAATTCGTTGATTGCATGTTGTACCATAGGCCTCAGGAATCAACCGCGCCACCACAATAATTTCAGGTTTGATGTCCAATCCTTGATGTGTTGTTCTCAGCAACATTTCATTCTCCAATGCACAAACTTGATCAAGTATATACACAACCTGTCCACCAGTATCTGGCATTCCTAAAACAATTGCTTGGCCAAAATAACCCTGAGGTGAAAGAATCACAACATTAAAGACCATAGGAATCCTTCCTAGAAATGTTTCTAAAGTTGATGGATCAGGGGCCTGCAAAGTCTCCAAGAGCAAATGAATCATATCCAAGACATGTTCTGCATTGTCTCCCCATCCTTTTTCCAATCCCATTTCTTGTAATTTGTATTCAAACTCTGTATGTGGTGTATTCTTGGGGAACTTTTTAAGATATTCCACTGCCTTTACCAAGACTGAGCGTAGCTTGGACAAACTTTGTATTCTCTCATTCAGCATCAGCTTCTGGCCTCTGTAGCTGTGTGCTCGAAGTAAATGCAGCAAGGGCTGCATGCTTTCTCTATCATGGAATAATCTTGAGAACAAATGCTAATTGAGAAATTGAACTCCACTACCAATGGAAGATGGCTGTGTTGGGCGAGGAAAAGATTCATTGAAGGGCTCAAGGTCTAGCTTCAATGCATATTTATCCTTGACACTTTCATCCACAAGGTGCTCCTTGAATTCCAAATATTCAGCCACAGAAAGTTGTTCAACAGCAAGTTCATCAACATTTGACACGGACATAATCCCATATACCAGACCTTGGCCGTACTGCAAGGACAATCTATGGTGGAAGAATGATGTCCTCCTGTGTCTTAACACATCTCCAAATAGCCCTTCTTTGAGCGTTTGAAGTTCATCATTCTCTCCCAATACCTTTGTTAGTCATCTAATAAATGATGAGGCCGCAAAATCTTCTTCCCTTGTGCTACATATCTCTCTTCAGGCTCCAAATTTAATGAAAAAAACTCGGGCTTTTTTGCTCTGGACGGCTTTGCTATACTTTCCTGTAGGACGTCTTCCTGTAGAAACGCCTGTACAGTGCCCCTGCGCTTTTGTGCGAGCTTGATACACAACAGAATATCGAAGACAGGTAGAAAAACTCAGCGGAGGACGATAGGTTAATCATTTTGTGGAAGCAGAGGATGCATACTTCAGTTGAAAATGTTGCAAGTGCAAGTTAACAACAATCTGTGAGTTTCAGGTGAGCGTTCATTAATTGTTGCGTGATTTTTGGTGAAGGAGTGAGGTGGCCAGGTGTACGTGGCCACATGCAGACGGTAGTGCTATGATGAGCTGCATGTCCTCTTCTTGTTAATCAGTTGCACTGGAGTTAAAGCCTCTACCACTGTCTGTTTTTTTTTTTTTTTAATTTTCACGTGAGTTGTCTAACACGTACGCTGCATGATTCCTGGCTGATTGCTAGAGAATTGGAAAAGGAACTATCGGCTTAATCTTGCTATATTCGTGCCTTAATTCCACCATTCCATTTGTTCATGCAGTTTTTAAATTAGATCTGTGCAATAGAAGAACGAGTTTCAGTCACGTACCTGATGTCAAATGGCTATCGTGAGCTGTTGTGGACTGTCATTGCTGCATGCATTTGATTCTATGGTTGCATGATGGCTTGGTTGCTGATTCATGACTGGTTTCCTTGTGCAGGTATCCTCTGGCCAGATGCATGCTACAGGAGTTCATTTCCACGTTCAGATCTGCACCCTCAAGCTGCTGTTGCTGAATTTTCACTGGATAGAAACTTGTTTTTTCCATTGCTCCCAAACAGTAAACCGGATCAATCTGAAACTTGCTGAGCACATTCCTATCATCATTATGCATCTCCCATAGCAAAATTACGATCAATGGATGCACAGATTTCGAGAAAAATGGAAAATGGCTGAAGATTTCAGAGATCGATTTCTCGAAAACCCTGCATCGGAATCGGTTGAAACTGCTTGGGTAGGCTACTATCACCCATGTGCATCTCCCCATAAAATATGTTTTGAAACGGATGCATGGATATGGATAAAATGCAAAAATGGCTGAAGGAGATGGAGGCTGATTTCTCGAAAACCGTGCACCGGAATTGGCTGAAACTGCTCAAGCATGTTGCCATCACCCCTGTATGATTCTCTGTAAAACGGTTTTTCAAATGGATGCATGGTTTTCAAGTTATGGAAGAAACAAATTTTGTTCTAGGTATTTTTGCTTCAAGGCATTTTGCAGTTTTGTTGCATGGTATGAAAAATTGAGCTTGGGTTGTGATGCAGGCATGGAGATGATGGAGGAGGAGTTTGAAAAGTGCAGGAGGACTTCTGAACCCTTGAGGAAGCTACCATGTTCGCCAAACCACCTTTTTGAAATCCATTTCTAGCTTCCTACAATTTCTACAAGAACTTCCTGTAGAAGCACAATGAAGAAGCACAATGAGGTGGAGAAGATGATGGAAAAGGGTGAGGAATGGGAACATGGATGCTTGCAGGCATAACCAATGGATTCCAAGCTTTAGATCCCCTTCCAAAATCGAATCTGGCTCGCTTGAAGTTTCTACAGGATGTTTCCTGTAGAAATATAGAACTCCCTCTAGAAGGCACAAAAACTCCTTTGTCTTTGTTTTGAGTGATCCTCCTGACCTGCAATGTCATTGCTGCAACCTGAAATTATTCACTGGAAACTAGATTTATTTTTCTTTTTCTTTTTCTCTTTTTTTTTTTGAAAAATAACTAGGGCGCCTCATGGAGGTTTTCACCCTAATTGCCTGCCCTGGGCGCGTCCAAGGGAGGTTTTCACCCAGAGATATTATTCTCTTTTCTCTTTTTTTCCAACCCATTGATCGCCTTATGGAGGTTTTCAATCAATGAGCCAATCTAAGGTGCCTCCGAGGAGGTTTTCACCTTAGATTTCTATTTTCCTCTTTTTTCATTTTTTTTCTTTTTCTTTTTTCTCTTTTTTTTTCCTTTTTTTTTTTCCTACCCTACCCTACTTGAAAAACAAAATCATTTTCAAGTATAAGAATACTTCCAATGGAGCCATGTGAGAAAAAATGATGTGAAGGCTCGAAATGCATGCTTGGACAACTATCCGGACTTTAGAGACCAAATGATCTGACTTTGAAGGGATCAAACATAGCTGAGGAAGAGAGTACCGCTGCAACTTAGTGACCGACTGAAACCATATCTCAATATAGCTTTGATATCCATGGTCCTTTTGCTGATCTGGATCATTCTTCATGTCACCTTCTATCATGACCTTCTCATCTTCCTCTTTTTGCTGATCTTTCTCTTGAGTACATGGAGGATTTGATGGTAACCATGAGGGAACTCTCTCGATCTCTAATTCTGATCTCTTCTCTTCATCAAGTGCAGCCCATGGTTCTTTGATCTCCTCTTTGGAATCTTCTTTTTCCTTTGGTCCTTCAACGTTGTCAATATAATCTCTGTTTTGCAACACTCTTCCTAAGCTTTGGTGAACATCATTGAGCTCAAGAGGAGTCATTTGCACATGTTGTGCCTCAGCTTTGCAATTGGGTTGAGCTACTCCATTGTATGGCTTTGGAAATGGTACGGGTAGTTGAGTGGAGGTGTGAAATTGAGATGGAGATGGATGGCATTGTGGTTGGGTAGGCATTTGGGGTTGCCTTGGTGGAGGAGGAGGCGATGGTTGTGGATGAGCAGGTGGTGGAGGAAAATAAGCGGGAGGAGTGTTGTATTGGGGCCTCCACCCCTGATGATGTGCATTCCACTGAGGTTGTGGCTGAGCATAAGAGTGAAACAAATGAGCAGTTGGTTGGGCATAATATGGATCTATGAAGGAACAAGGAGGAGGTGTGAACCAGGAAGGATGAGCAGGGGGACCCCAAGAAGGCATGAAAGTGGCTTGGTAGGGGTCATAACAGGTCTCAGATGTCCCTTGCAATTCCTGCTGGTAAGATCTAGGTCCATGTGGCCTCCTTTGGTTCATATAATAGAGTGATTCAGTGGCTCCTTTGGCTCTCTGATATGCAGCTTTGATTCTGGGTAAGGAAGGGCACTGATTCGTAGGATGGTATTCTTCACAGATGAAACACACTTCTAGGGAGTGCATTGGACATTCGTTCCTAGGATGCTTTCTAGTGCACCTGGGACAAAAGATGACCAAAGCCCTCTTGGCTTCCTCTTGCTTCTTTTGGATCCACAGGGTATCCAATTGCATGGCAAGAAACTGCCTCATATCACTCTTGAAATCTTCGATCTGATTTTCAAATTCGTCTTTGGACAAGGGACTGCTCCCAACATTTCTGCTTGTAGCCATTTGCTCCAGAGGAATGTTTTCTTCTTCTTCTCCCCTAGAGGTTCTTTAAATATGTCTTTTTGGCCACTTAGGGGTTCTTCTCTCACAGCCATCGAAGAAGAGAGAAGGTTGGCTGTGTGAAGCAGTGGGGGTGTTGTGCAATCATTTTTCTGAACTATCTCTACTCCTACAAGGCATGAAAAGAAATCTTTTTGGTTGATTTTTGTATTTTTCTTCTTGTACCTGCAAAACTAAAATAGATTGAACTGCAACTAACTATCTTGCTGAAATGAAAATGCGGAATTGAAATGAAAGCAGGAAAGGACTAATCTATTTTGCTAAAATGAAATTGCAGGAATGAAATGCTAGGCTACGCTTGCGAAATTGAAATGCTAATCTATGCTTGCAGAAATGAAATTGTGGAATTGAAGTGCTAATCTATGAAAGCGGGAAATTCTAGTCTACTTTTGCAAAAACGAAATTGCATAATGGAAATGAAATAAACTACTTAGCAGAAGGTTGTAGTGGAAAATAGAAGAAAAGCGGAAATCACCAATACTCTGACGCTTCCCCGGCAATGGCGCCAAAAAGATGGTGGGCTCCAGTATTGTAGCAATAATGCTACAACTCCTGGAACTCCCTTCTTTAATTTTATCAACCCGGTAGTTTGTAACAAACTTGGAAGCGACGGTGTTGTATGCACAAGTACTAGCTCTTGCCGCAGCTGTCACTTGGTCAGCTGGCACAAGTCCACTAGGAGCTTAAGCCAACTTCTATGAGCTCTTAGAAGAAGCTTTTTAATTGATGGATGAAAGCTAACTTGAAGGAAGCTAATCTAATTGCAAAAAGAAACTGAAAGCCAAAAAGAAACGCAAACCCTAGCAAACCCTAATTCTACAAGCTAGTCCTACTGACGCAAAGGAGAGCATGCAAACTACTGAAAGAGATGCTATTACTTCTATGAAGGTAAAATACATGTGTCTAGACTACCTCTATTTGAAGAAAACATCTTTTTGTATTTTTGATTAAGTTGTTGGAATTATCATGCATGTGCTTCTAACTGGCTTTTTACTGTGCAGGGGTAGATCAAGGGGAGAAATGCTTGGGAAAGGTTGGGGAGGTTCAGAGAGGGTCGAAGGGGTCCCTAACACCCTTCCATAGAGTTTCACAAAGTTTGGCTGCCAAGAAACCGCGTTTATGAGCTTCTACAGGAAGTCTGCAGGGGTTCTACAGGATGTTCTGTAATTTTTCTACAGGATGTTTAGTAATGGAATTTTGGAGCATGGATGGAGGGAAAAAGGTGGAGGAATGAGTATGGAGGTGAAATAGGGGTGTAGGGGAGTCCAAGACTTTGAGGATGGAGTTGAGGAGAAGGTGTAGATGGCAGGACTTGTTCCAAGAAGGCTGGAATAATGTTGCACAAAAGGTAGGGTTATGAGGGCAATGTGGCAACGTGAGGCAAGAAACCAAGTTAGGAGATGGAGGAGATGGGTTTGAGGGAGTCTGGGCAGATAGAGAAGTGGTATAGGTGCTCTGCAATTTGTGTTTCCAACTGAACCAACAAAGACATGCAAGAAAACAAAGATCTAGTTATGCTACCCTAATATGATTTGGCTAACAGTAACGAGTGGACAACAGCTTTATTTGCAAGGAAACCATGTATATTAACTATGAAATGAAGCTTTCAAAGATCTAAACATGTAACCAACTTCTGCAAATGAAACCCAAACACTAATGATTGCATGGCAAAGCAAAGTCAGTGTTTTTGTGGGCAGCAAAGTCATCCTAGTCACAGCTCCTGATCCCACTGAGGGAGTGGTGAAACCACAAATGTTTGATGGCCCTTTTCCTGAAGCTTTCTCTGTTAACAACTTATCAACTAAATCTGAGCATGAACAACTATTTTACTCATCAAAAACAACCTCAATAACAAAACAAGATTTAAATCTAAATAGCAGATTTTATTCTAAAAACGCAGCAAAGACACATGAAAGTAAACAAAGGAGGTATTCGGCACTTGAGATGGGCCCAACCCCAAGAGCTACAGCCTCCTAAGATAGATTTAGAGCTGGTGCAAAGCTGGATTCATCTTTATTGAGCAAGAAAATAAGAGTTACATCAAAACTGTCCACAAGGAGAACTTGAAAATGAGCTGAAAGTAAAGCTAATCTATTGCCTAAAAAACGAAATACAAACTAGCTAACTTCTGCCTACAAAATGACTAACCATTGGCTAACTACTAGCTAACCCCAAAATGACTAACTGAAATGAGGCCCTAAGCCCTCTTATTTATATAAATTGAGGACCCAACAGTCCTCCTAAACTTTAGGGACTCGGCTGCCCAAAACTTGTAGTTAACAGCAGTCCTACTTGACTTGCTTGGCTGCCCTTGTGCTAATTGATTTGGTGGCCCTTGAACTCCAAGCTGATGGTGGGGAATTCGAGGTAAGGGCCCATAAATGAAGGGGACACCTTCCTACAAATCCTCTCCCTTGTTCTCCCACGAATTTGGTTGCCAAGTGCTCATTAAAACCTTCAATTTTGTCTCCAAGTTGACCAAAGAGGCTACACAAAGCACCCATTAGACTTGTTGGCATAATGACTAACCCAATTCACTCTATTAGCATAAATATAATAAAAAACATGCAATAAACTAATGAGAATGGTGGATTAAGTTGAATTAGGAGGTTGAATGAGCCCAAATAATTATCCATTTTTCGGGCTCATCAAATACCATGGGTTGATGCCATTTTCCATTCGGATCATTCTTCTCTCCTTAAGAAGCAATGGTCTCCATTGCGTGAATTTCCCTCCTACGAAGCATTTGTCGAATATGAAGAGAGATTGAAGAGAAGGGTTTTATGTGGTTAACCCATAACCATGATGAATGAAAATTGAAGGATAGAGATACCCTATAATGCTTGCGACCATCTGTGATACTGACAGTGTGCGGCCTAGAAAATGGACTTCGATGAAGTGTGGGTTTGTGGATGACCCGTAACCATGATGAACGAAGATCCAAGGATTGAGATACCCTCTAATTCTTGTGACCAACTGTGATATTGACAGTGTGCAACCTATCAAATGGTCTTGGATGAAGTGTAGGTTTGTGGATGACCCATAACCATGACAAACGAAGATCCGAGGATAGAGATACCCTATGATGCTTGTGACCAACTGTGATACGAATAGTATGTAACCTAGCAAATGGACTTCGATGACAATGATATTGTGTGGTTGACCCATAACTATGATATTCATTGTTGATGAAGTAGTAGGTTCCTACATAGCCTCTAGTTGGAGGTCACATCTCCAAATAACCCAAGTCGTATGTTTCTTTGCTAAAACTGATGAATGTGAAGTAGGTGCCTACTAGGGTGGGTTGGGAGGGCACGTCTTGAATGGGAACTCACTCTGAATGCTGCTCCATAATTAAAATGGACATAACTCGATCAATATAACTCAAAATATTTATTATAACCTGTTTTTGGAAGCAGAAGAACCATTTTGCATCTTGCCATGTGTTGGAAATCCTTATCTGGACACTCTAGAATCTCAGATTCGCACTGCAATTTTTCCACCGCCACAAAAATTCTAAAAAAATGGTTGATTTTAAATCAACGATATCTCCCACATTCGAAATTCGACTCAACCCATCAGTGCGATTTGCCATGGGCAAATACCATGGGTGGATGTCGCTTATAATACCATGGGTGGATAAATACCATGGGTGGATGCCACTTACAATACCATGGATAAATTCCATGGGTGAATGAATAACATGGGTAGATGAATACCATGGGTTGATGCCATTTTCCTTTCGAATCAAGCTCGCATCAGGGCTAGATTCTAATCTCGTGATACCAGTTGTGGAATGTTGTTCATAATTATTTGGATGGCTTCAAATCGGTCCTCCAACGATTATATAAGAAGCTATTTGAAGTGGTTCACCAGTATCTCATCCATTTCTTCATGAACCTTGTCATTCCATATGCATATTTCAAGGAGCTTATTCTATTGTGTTGCCTATGTTGGACCATGGCTTTATGGAAGAAACGAGTATTTCATTCACCTTCCCGTATCAAGTTCATCCTTGATTTTTGTTTCCACAGAATTTCCTCTTGTTTTCTTCTTTCCCCCAACTAGTTTATTAACTGTCCTTTTTATTTCACAATATCATTATATCTCCCTTCTTGTATAATTTGTTGTTGTAGCTCCCACATTCTCTTGTTGATCTAGTGTTGGGCATTCATAATATGTCCAAATTATTTCTTGTTCCATTTCCTTATTTTGTGCTTGAGTCCCTTCAATTTTAGTTGGAAGGTATGCATGCAGTTTCGCCCTTTCTCTTCACTCTTCACCCACCATTCATCAATTTCTTTTAGAAGACCAAGCTCTCTTAACAAGAATGACTCAAATTGGAAAGAGTAGTTCTTAGGTTGCACCTTCCACTCTATATCAAGTCTTATTGGCTAGTGATAAAAACCCATACATGGGAGGATCGATGTTTCCATGAATATGTTTATGCTTATGGCTTGCTCTAATATTAGGTATATATCTAGGCGGGAGGCGATATGGTGGTTTCCTCCCTTCCTATTATTCCATGTATGAACTCCATTAATCATTGGTAGATCTACTAAGTGGAGGTTCGCGATGAGATCTCCAAAAGCTTCCATATTATCTTTCGTTATTTTCATTCCTACCTTCTTCTAAGATAGGGAGGTAATCATATTGAAATCTTTGCCTATAACCCATAGGTCTTCTGGGTATAGGTTCCTTAGTTTTTCTATATTTTGAAGAAATCTCCCTCTTTCTCCTAGGATATCTCGTCCATAAACTCTTGTGAGCAGAACCCACTATATGTATCCAACATGCCAGAACTTGCATATGAGTAATTTTGGTGGAGTACTTATCCATTCAGATAACATTATCTCCCCAGGGTTCCATAGGATCACAAGCCCTCCTGCACTGCCATTTCCATCCTGAGCCATTAATTGGTATTGGGGTTTTAAATTTTCCAATTTTTCCTTCATCTCTTTCACTGGTCTTTGTTTCCTGTACTATCATGATGCTAGGCTTGTATTTCTTTAATCTCTCTTTAAGGTACCTTTGTTTGCCTCTACTATTGAGGCCTCTTATATTCTAGGATGTAATGATAATTTCAACAATTTGGGGGGTTGGTGGAATAACTCTAACAACAGTGCTACCCCTCTAGAATTTACTAGTAACTCCCCAACCATCTGGATGGACTCATTCAAAGTTATTCTTCCATGCTTAGTACCCCCTTTTCCTTGGGGTCCTATGCCTTGGACTTGGCTGGCTTGCGAGCTTAGATGTTTTGATTGAGCTATGATAGCTCTACCCTATTTGGATTTGTTTTGTTGGAAGGTTTCCTTATATAATTGCTTCTAGTCTTCTGGAATGAAACGTTCATCCAAGTGCCTCCATTCTTGCAGTAATCGCTTGATCGCTTATTCCTCTACACTGAGGTCTTCCTTCTAGTTATCGATCTCCATATGGATCTACTCTATCATTTCAATGGGGTTTTCCTTTCCTTGAGGTTCTATTGCCAACTTTTGCTTATGCTTGCTTCCTTCAGAGGGGTTGTTTTGTGGGTTTTCTGTTTCCATTGGAATGTAAGGGATTGTCACTCCTTCGTCCTCCTCCTGTAAGACTTCAAACCAGTTCCAGTTTCAGTGATCTTTTTTGTTTTGGCTAGCTCTCTAGTTTTCAGTAGGCCTATGATATATTTTCTATTGGTGGACCTCCTCAAACCCTTCCCCATCTTCTATTACTATCACTTCCCCTTCTTTTCTTTATCAAATGAAGGGTTTTCGATATGATTTAATTGGCAAGCTCAATACAAGTGTCCATATTCATGACAACACTGACATGTGAAAGGGATATGCTCGTAATCCAAGGGCTACTGCGAGAGCTCATCATGATATTCCATTTCTATGAAATCCGACAATGGTTATGTGATTTTCATGTAGACGTAGATTCTAGTATAAGAGGTGTACCTTCCCCATTGCGTGGAGTCTACAACCTTAACAATGGCTCCGATAGAGTTTCGAATCCCTTCTAAGATTTATGGATTCCAGAAATCCATTGGGAGGATGAATATCTGGACCCAAACTGGGGCAGCAAGGAGATTTTCCCGATCTTGGTTGTAAAATTCCTCCTAGTGACGTATAAAATGCCCTGCATTGTTGAAAAAATAGAGCCTGTCCTCAAAGATGCTCTCTTTGTCCTCCAGGTTGAAGAATATCACTTTAAATAAGCCTTTTTCTCCTAGTTTGAGATCAATGTGGCCCTTCGGCTATCATCTGCATTGGATCCATTTGATCAGCTCCTTTTCCATTGGCCATGCTCTAATACATTTGCTGATGAGAGCATTATCCGTAATATACTTTATGTATTCCTCCAACTTGTTATTAGGTGTAATGAATCTTGGTTTCTTGGCGGCACGTGGTAGGCACTGGCCTCCGAGATCTAATTTCCATTTTTCTCCTAGGACCAGAGGTCCTTTGCCACAACTGCCATTGTTGCTTGTTGGTGCTCCATGTTGGCTGGATTCCCTTGCCGCTATATTCATATAATAGGGGATCCCTCCCCCCCTGCCAGGCCACTCATGATCTCGATCAATATGTCTATCGTATAGTATTGCTGCAGTCCCTTTTCATCCACAGATTTTGCAGGTTTGTTAGGATTGTTTGGATGAAACCCTAGCCTCTATCCTCTCAGGTATCCCTCTTGCTCCTCTATAATATCAGTTATGGCTAAATTTTGAATACAATACATTATACCATTGAAACGAGTGAAGAGATAACTAAAATACGAATGTGAAAATTAATTGTTTTTAAATAAAATTGGGTAGAGCTAATATCGATAATATGTAAGTCAATATTAATGGTAAATTGTAACTTGGAGAAGGATGAGATGTTCTTTGCAGTGGGGATACTTAATCCTAAAGTAACATTATAATGGTTTATCTTAATTAATTAATATGCATAAATTTTATATTGTCTAATCTTAAGCCTATGACTTCTTACAAGAAAGTCCATGTTCACAATTATTAGGACCACTCAAGTTGTACAATAGGACAAACCTTATATCCTTTAAAGCTTGGTTAAAAGAACACATGGGCAACACCTTCGACAATAAAATTGCAAAATCTATCATTGTTGAGCACTCCCATACTATCAAACACCTTATTTGTTTTGACAAAACAAAAATCTTAGCATCTGCATCATTCCATTCCAACCGGGTCATTAGGGAAGCCCTTGAAGCTAAAAAACATCCTAATAATTTTAACTAGGATGATGGATACAAATTAAGCCATTCTTGAAAACCCACCATCCATTTCTTGTCATCTAAACCATTTTCCTCTAATTTAAATTCTAACCCTTCCTGATCCCTTCTTTCCACTATTTTTCTCTTTTATATTAATCCTTCCCACTACCCCTTCCTTATAAAATTCTTCCATTAATTAATTCTTCTCTTTACACAGTCATTCCTCGTTATAATATTTAATTCATTTACTTATTTCAAACATTTCCCCTTTTCCAATTTACCATCTTTGATAAAATAAATAAAATTAAAATATTTAATAATTTAAATTATATTTCATTTCTTAACCTTTGCAAATATTTCACTATTTTACTATTAAGTAACACCAAATCATATATTTAACGTTTTTTATATATTGTAATTCAAACTTATTCCTCTAGATTTTTTTCTATAATTTTCTCATAATATTAATATAATCATAAGTCTAAATTATAAATCCAATAATTATACTAATTATACATGTGATATAATTAATAAAATAATAATAGTTTTTAAATTCCAATGTTTAACTATTTTTTTGAATTTGGACCAAATAAGAATCTTAAATATCTTAATTTTATTCTATTCATTTTTAATCCTTTTACTTATTTATATATATTACTTTTTTCATTTCAATAATTCAAAAACCTTGGATAACTCCAATAATTATCATATTAAATTATTTAATTTTAATTTAATTTAAAAATATTAATTAATTAATTCTCTTTCTATAGTTTTAGTGATTGCTTTATTCTCTAACTGTTAATTTTCCCCATTCTCTATATATTTTGGTCAAGCATTCTTTCTATCATGAGTTAATCTTCTTGCCTCTGAAGATGGGTGAAGTGTTCACCCGAAACATCAAGTTCTTCGAAGAAAATACATAGATTGCCAGAAGTTCTCAATAACATTATGTTACTGACTGTGGAAATATACATGCCATAAGAGTTGTAGGTGTTGGGGGGTGTTATATGGCCCCAAATGTCAAATAAAACTACCTTACTGCTAGATTATGTATATAGTGTCTAGTAATCAGGCGAAGATGTACCCACTCTTACAAGGAACTAATTTGGTTAGAAAATTGTTAATTCACAAACTAATTATCATAGGAAAATCCAAAAATGTAACATCTAAAGCTTGGTACTGCTCCTTCATACCTATAGCTAATCTCCATTTTGAAGAAATTATTTCAGATCTACCATCTACTCCTTAATTTCATGCAAATAATGTTTTGGGGGAACTAAACTCGTTGGTGTATTCACTAGCCACCCAAGTTGTTTTTCATGAACTACAAGCATTGAAGGTCAATCGAACCATATAAAGCCTCCCCATTCGATAATCCAATAATGATGACAAATGGATGTTGTGATGTCAAGAAGGCAAGAGCACATATTTTTATTTAGGCAGAGGGATTGATGTGTCACCTATGTCGAAAATATCATGGATAAAATAGGGTGGATTTTTCCCACATAAATAGAATTTGTAGGGATCAATAAGGTCAACATTATTACAATCACGAAAGAATATTAGGCATGGGAGGAATAGTTTTGTAAGTGAAACACATAAGGGAGGAATACACTAGTAATGATGAAACCTTTAGGGCCACCTATATGTACCAATTTGGAATCAAAGGTTGAATATATCAGCTATTCCAAATTGATGTGGTTAGTTAAGCTTGTACAAAATCCAATAATATTTCACTTAGATTCTTTCCCACATTTAGATACCATATACTCCAATCAAGGCAACAGGGACATCAAGTGTAACTCACAACTTCAATTTTGTAATATCTTCTAGAATACGGAGAAGCCAAGGAAGCAAAGCCAACCTTTGATCCTCATTATGGAAGATAAGGATAATATTGTAATGTATAGCTTGGTTATAGTGTTACTATGGCTAAATTATAATTTTAACTCGTCATCCTCAAGTTACATATGGACCAACTAGTAGCTCATCCCGCCACAATGATGTAAATCTTAATAGAATAATGACATATGATCTAATGAAAGACCAATAAAGTAAATAATTTGAGGAAATTGTTGGAGATCTTGTAGGTCAATCAACAAGAAGGAGGCCATGTAACTATATCTATAGCATCCTCAATGAGTTTAAGGTGGCCCTCCCCTGAAAAATTTTCTTGACATAAACCAAGTAATATGTGTGGACAATATAATCACTTTAGATGAATTTGATGGCATTAAATTACTATAATATATGGTATGCCAACCAGTTATTATATATTTTTAGGTGTTTATTATAGGGAACACACTTATAGACATCCCTAATTTTTTCTGACAAGATATTGGTATACAAAATTAGTTAATTATAGAATTATCAAGGGAAAACTCTAGGAAAAGATTAGAATTTAGGCATCGACATGCCATTTTGTTGTCATTTCACATAGATTATGCTAATATAATTTACATATTACTGTAAAAATAAAGAAAAAAAAACATTATATTTTAACATTTTGTTAGTTTATTTGTTGTTCTAAGTATTTTTTTTATGTTTTTTTTTTAAGAAAAATAGTTGTTTTTTCCATTATTCTACCTCTATTTATGAAATAGAAGAAAATATAATATTTTTGTAAGGGATGTTTAGATAGTGAGTGGGGATTTTACAAAAACCCCCAAGTATAAGAGAATATGGAGATATTTTTTGCTTCTAAGTACTAAATGCTACCATGTCATAAGTATAGAGGAGAATGCTAAATTGTTTATTTTGTCTAGATTTTTATAAGAGGTGCCTCCTTAAAATTATATGAAATCCATATAATGGATTTTATTTCAATATATGTTAAAACCGGTTCCTTTCAATGTGAATAATGTTAATTCATTCTAGAGCTATGGATACCATGCAATTGAAGACAACTGCAATTGTTTGGTATTAGAGAAAACCCGTAATAGTGTAGAGTGGAGTCCATGTAAAATAGAGAATAGGAGGGAGGGGGGATGCAAGACATAGGAATAATGTAGAGGAGGAATTTCTCAAATGATTACATGCCATTGAGACTATGTCATCTCATGAAGGTTCCAAAAAAGAACCATAAGTTCAAAAGGGTCAAGTTAGGGCCATAGATCTCATCGAGAGGCCTATCAAAGTTATAGCCAATTAATGAACCAAATTTAATGTTAAAATATCTTGTTTAGAGATAAATTAAATCCAAAACATCTATTGGATTGAATTTAAGCATTAGAGAAATATTATGAGATGGAAGGAATTAAGGAAACCGATGACAAAAATGTTTAAAATTGTCACATTAAAAATGAAGTCTCTTACTGCTCTATGATGAGAGTGCCACCAAAATGTTAGGAGAGGACAAGGGAAAGAGAATAAAAATGTCACCAAATATGTTAAAACAATTGAAGTTTGTGTGTAATTCAAATGAAATATAGTGGAAAACCTAAGAACACTTGAAAATAAGAGATAAACCAAAGAAATATCCCTGTGATAATATAAGGCATAGAGTTGTGTTCACTTACCTCTTCAAGGGAGAAACAGTGTAAACTTTGAAATGTGAACTATAAACTCAAAATGAAACTCTGGCAAAAAAACCCAGTAAAAACAACAAAAACAATGCTAAAAATGAAAAGTGTTGATGCTGGAATAACACCTTTTTTTTTCTAGGGTAAATTTTCAACATGTTTTAAAAATGGTGGTGAAAACCACCTTTTTGTGCAAAAATTGTCCAAAAAACGACATCAAAATGAAAAGTGTTGATGTTCGAATAACACGTTTTTTCCATGATAAATTTTGTGCAAAAAACTGCTTCAAAACGAAAAGTGTCAACGCTGAGATAATTTTTTTTTTCAATGGTAAAATTTCAACATTTCGAAATAATGGTGTAAAATATTTTATCATAACCCTGAAAAACATTAAAATTTCAAAAGAATAATGAAAACATAAAATAAAATTAAAAATCAAAAAATTAAAACAATGAAAAAACACAAAAGAAATAAAATAAAATAAAAAAATAACAAAACATAAATTGAAATATATACTTAAGAAAAAACATAAAAAAACAGAAAAAACAGACATTAAAAAAAAAAAAGAAAAAAAAATCAATCATAAAAATGTAAAAAAAAAACCAAAATTAACCTATAAAAGATAAGAATTAAAAACTTAAAAATTATAAAAAAATAAACAGTAAGAAAATCATATTTAAAAAAAAAAAATGGGAAAAGAAATTTATCTTGTAAACTATAAAAAAAATTGGCAAAAGAAAAAAAATAAAAAATATATGGGAAAAAAAATAAAAAAAATTATAAAATTAGTTAGGTAAAAATAAAAAAATTTAAAAAACATTAACAAAAAACTAAAAAAATAAAGAAATAAAAGTTAAAAACAAACTAGATTAAAAAATAAAAAAAAATAAAAAAAAAATTAACAAAAACAACAAAAAATAAATTAAAAACTACTAAAATTAAGATTAAAATGTTGATTACTTAAAAAAACAAATATAAAAATATATATGAAAAAGACAAAAAAAAATGTTGAAATAAAAATTATCTCATAAACCATAAAAGAATTTGGAAAAAATTATATATATATATAAAATAAAGTAAGTAAAAAAAAAAAAAAAAACATTAACAAAAACTAGAAAAAAAAAATTAAAAACATTGTAGATTAAAAAAAAAAAAAAAAAAATAGTAAAATTAATTTTAAAAACATTTAAAAAAAATAGAAAAAATTAAACTCAAATTATTAAAAAAAACCAAAAAAATATGAAAATTTTAAAAATATATATATCTTAAAAAAAAAAAAATTATTAAGTCCTACCTTTTTTATTTAAAAACAAAAAAAAAATTAGAAATTAAAAAAATTTAATTTTTTTTAAACAATATTTTTTTTTAAAACAAAACAATTTTACCCCCGCTGCCACCCACCACCTGTGGTGGCGTGGCCCTGGGGGAGGGTCTACATGCAGACCCTCCTCCCACGGCCGTGCCACCAAGGGCGGCCGAAGAGGCGATTCCTTAATTATATATATATATATATATATATATATATATATATATATATATATATATTTAATTTTGTTTTTTTTTCCAAATTCTTTTATGGTTTATGAGATAATTCTTTTTTTAACATTTTTTTCTTTTTATTTATATATATATATTTATTTATTTATATTTGTTTTTTTAAGTAATCACATTTAAAAAAAGATAAATAAAACAACTTGAAAATTCGTTAAGTAATCATAATTTCAAAAAAAATTGGACATAATAAATTTTAAAGTGTGAAAAATAAGTCCTCTAAAAAAAGGGTATGTTGCATCAACACATTGCATCAACATGTTTCAAAATCAGCATGAAAATCACTAACATTTAAAAACAACTATTTATATTTGATACACAAGAAAATTTAAAATGTCAAAAATATGCTTCGAAAGAAAAAAAATGTATTCGCATCACCTCTTTTCAAAATCAGGTCACATTTTTACTACCCCTTCAAAATGGGTAATCATATCGGTTATTTAAAGTGCCAAAAACTATGCTCTAAAAAATTATGTGTGTTCTACATCGCCCCTTTTCAAAATTGGGTCAATTTTTTGCTATCTCTATAAAACGGGTAACGGTATCAGTTCTTGTTTCAAAGTTTACATTGTTGGAGAAATGTCCAAGGGAAATGCTCTAAAAAAATCAACATTCTTAACAAAAAAATACTTATCATTTTGCTCAATATATATTTATCCATGAAGAATATTAGCTACCTATGGACCCACTTTTGATAAGTGTGTACTAAGCAATTTTGGTTTTATTAAGAAGGAGGGCCCTTTTAAAAATGAGTGACTATTAACTAACTATTTAATAGGTAACATATATTAATAATGTATCTAATTAAGGGGGTTAGGGTAGGACCCTAACATTCCCCCACCCTTCTAAAGAAACTTTATCCTTGGGCGCAAAGATGAGGAAATTGTTGGAGAATCACTATCAATTTAAATGTGGCATCTTTTGGTTTCATATCTTTCCTCGAGATAGATAAATATTTCCTTTATAATCAATTGGTATAATTAAAAAATTTTGTTATTCAATACTACTTTTGGTTGGAGCGAAATGGAACCTTCTTCATCAAGTTCTAGTAGGTTGGTTTTCACTTCACAATTTGATTACATAAGCTTCTTCAAATAAGATACAAGAAACAATATGTGAATCTTGATGTGGCATGGAAGAGCGTGTTTGTAGGTTATAGGCCCTTGAACTATACATTTAAAGGCCCATCTATAACCTTTATCACTCATGAATACATGTATTTCCAACCTTGATTATTGTACATTTTCCTAGTTTACATGTCATTCCTTATGTTGAAGTGTGTTTCTAAGAGATTTATCCATACTAATCACTTTTGTAACCTTTGGAATCCTTAAGATTCTACCTTAGATAGTTTTTTGAATGCTAACGAGCTCTTATAGTAGCCACCCAGTAGCATATCATTAATATAGGAGCCTTGTCCCCTCAACTATTGATATACCCCTATATAATTAAACAATATGAGATCTATTAATAGTTAAAGACAAGGTGGATGTGGAGAAAACTTTAAAGAAATAATTATCATCATTATAGGGATTTTTGGAGGGAAAAGTATTCATTCTATTCAGGAGAATGCTCCCCTATATTTTTTGTACCAAGGGGAACTCAAGCTAGTGAAGGAAGTTGCTTGGAGAAGAAGAATAATATTTTCACTCTACAAGCCTATAGATTTATTAATTTCCATTTCTATAATGACAGTTTTTCATTGGTAAAAATGTGGACATTTTTGTAATATTTCAAAGTTGATATGGTTTAATGTTCTTGAGCTCCTTGGGGAGGGACCAACCATAAGCACTTTGAAACCCTTATTATACATTTTGTATATTATTTTCACATGTTTCTTTAAGTTCTTAAATTTTATAATTATTGTAAAATAACATTGGCATAGTTTACTATGTTCATATATTCTGAAAGATATCATTTCTTATTCTACAAGTGATGGTTAGATTTTCCATTCATTAGAATTAGTTTCATATAGATAATTTCATCTTTCCTTCATTATTTTGTTGCACTTATGTCATTTTTCAATTTTTGTATAGAGTTATAGGTATTCCTATAGAAATAAAAATTTCCCTATAGAACAAATCAAAGAGCTTTGTTTTTTCATTATTATTTAAGATTTAATGTTGGTTATTTTCTAATCCGGCAGATCAAGAAAGTGTTCAAAATTCAAAGTGCTCATATTGGCTCGAAACTAGTACAGAAGCCTATATCTCACCACCCTGAATCCAATGCAACTCGTTTCACTCAAATCTGACATGACATGTTCCCGAAATCATGTTCTGTTCGTTTTCGCAAACAAATAAAATTGAAATTTGGGTTGCAAGGATGCCCATTAAGCAGTCCATACGCTAATTGGGCCATGAATTGGCACGCTGAGTAGCCCTCCATTGGAAAATGAATGGGTGATACTTGGCACAACATGGTTGGTTCCATTTGGTTAAATTTTATTGGTTGTGACATGGTGGTTTTCTATTGGTTTATGGTTTGGTGTGGCGGCCCAATGCGGGAGTGCCACGTGGGCTAACCAGTGGTTGTTGCATGGCCTTCTCATGGCTAACTAATTTTTTTTTATGAAGTTCGGGCATCCCATAGGGTTCGAATGCGAGAACTCATATAAGCCAACAAACACCTCCACCAAATCCGCTATTTTGGTTCTTGACTTATATAGTAGCGAGGTTATATTTCAAGTTTCATGATGCACCATTGGGGGAAGGGGGTTGGGCTAAGCCCTAGCCCTTGGCCACCCTAGCACCACAGGACCATGGGTAGAGGGCCAAGGGCTAAGTCCTAGCCCATCGCACAAACCATGGACATAACCACGTAACACAAATCTGAAGGAGCTAAGAATGGAGGCTATGGGAAGAGGGACCAACTGAATGGGTCCTAGTGCTAAGGCATATGGTGCCTCATTTGATTGTGGGCATGGGAATTGAGAGAGGCAAACCCATGAGGGGACTAACCCATAGTCACCAGCACATCATAAAACCAAGGGCACATGCCGGAGCTGGGGGCTAGATAAAGTCAAGAATCTTCGCCTCCCTGTGTAGTCTTATGGTTGCCATGTGACCAAAAAAATAAAGAATGGGAGCTTAGTGGCAAATTTAACCATCCTTCAAATTCGCCCACCGAGCAGGAATGTAGGCCAGGTTTGCATGGAATTTCCACATTTGGGGTGCACAAGCCAGGTTTAGGACGAATTAGAGGATGATTAGTAGGAGAATTTGGGAGAAACTGAAAACATCCATAAATTTCTCAATTTTTGGCTAAATGAGGTGCATAAAGAACCAAAATGGGGATTTTTGAGAGTGATGGATCATTGCAGACACCCGTTATACTGTTAAAGCTTCATAAAGCACATAAACACATCTTTTAGTTCTTTTTATGAAAAAGGCCCTGCATTGGCAGCTAGACTAGGAGATGTAGCCTAGGAGAGGGGTGAAATCCTTTATCACGATTTGTGTTATGTGTTTCAGATGTGCTTCTTTGTCTCTATTGGGCTGTAAAATTTGGTTAAAATTTACCTTTTCATGTGTTTAGTAAACTGATCCACTACCCAAAACACATATAAATTTAACTTGCAAATTGTTAAAATCTTCAAGTTTACATATACATATTATTTTGGTATAAGAGAACAAGGTTTTTGTGAAGATTTTATTTTTTTGCTAGTGTTTTTCTCATTCTTACAAGGTTGAATCTCAAAAGAGGAGACAGATAACTTGTGGAGCCAAGATCTCAAACTGTTTCAAGTAGAACAAAAACACCTCAAGCTTCAATAGTCATGGCACATGGAGATGAACTTGAAGGGATGTCTGAAGATGAGAAAATTTTCAGAAAAAACATTCTTTGAGATGTTTGAGATGGTTAAGTTTTTGTATGAGTATAGGAACTCTGAATTGTATGGAGAGAGTTCAAATCCTCCAAAATGAGATGGAGGAAAAGGGGACAAGCCTCGAAAAGGGAATGGAGTGAATGGTGAAAAACCACCATCTTCACCTTCATCATCATCGTTATCATCATCTTCATCCTTATCTTCAACTTATTCTACCCTTTCACAAACACATCGAAATTCCCCAAAGGGTCATGGTAAAACTCCTTTTCTTAAGCTTGATGTTAAGTTTTAATTGCTTATGTACAATGGAGAGGTAAATGCAGAGAGATTAGATAATTGGATTTGTCAGATTGAAGTGTATTGCAGGACATAAAGAATCAAATATGATGAAACCAAGATTCAGCTTACTTCTCTTAGATTGGAAGGTGCGACATTAATTTGGTGGGAATTCAAAACTCAAGAGGAGATGGAGAAACATGGTAAAGTTTTATCCTCTTGGAATGACTTTGTTGTTTCAATAAGAAGGCAATTTTATCTATTAGCATACATTTAGAAATCTATTATGGATTGGAAAAACTTTAGGCAAGCTAAAGGGAAAAATATCCAATCTTATACACAAGAATTTAGGAAAAGTCATTTGATTTTGGGTATAGATTTATCGTCACAAGATAATTTTCTCAAATACATTGGAGAATTGCATAATTTTTTATACATACCATTGTCATGTTTAACCCTACAAAACTAGATGAAGTTTGTGTTCAAGCAACTCATTTAGAGACATGAGGGAAAAATGGTTATGAAGAAACTAGTGAGAGTTCCTTTGAGTCTTGAGAAAAATGAAATGTTAATTTCAAAGGGAAAGGGAAGAATAATGCTACCATCAACATGTCGAAATAAAATATCACATGTAGAAATTTTTCCAAAGAGCGCCATGATGAAGATCACTATCGGAATCTTCATCCAGAAATGAGAACCAAAATGTTTAAGAACAAGGAGAAGGAGCAGAAAACTGCAACTACACAAAATGTTTTAGGTTCAAATTCTAGAGATGAACCAAATATCACAGCGATGGGTTTGAAAGCTAAGAACATTACAAGTACTATTTCTTCAAATTGTCTCAATGAAACTCAAGATGAAAAAAGAAGAATAGAGATTTTCCACATTAGAGTTATTTCAAAACATACCAATATAGATACACTATTTGATAATAAAATCTTATCTCATAAGACATTGCCAATAAGTTGAATTTAAAAACCATTCCTCATCCTAAACCTTATCCTTTAGGTTGGATATGTTACAATGCAAAATTTCATGCGAAAAAAAGATATAAATTGAAATTTGCAATCACTCTAAACTTTTTAGATGAGGTATAGCTTGATGTAATACCAATTGATATATGTGGTATTGTTTTGGTAAGTCCATATATTTATGATAGGAGAGCTCTTTTTCATTGCCATGAGAACAAATATCATTTGTTTAAGAATGGGATTGAGTACGTTGTTAGAGAACATAGCGAGAATTTCAATGCATCCCTTGTAAATGAGGGACAAATGAAGAGGATTGTTAATGCTAGTTAGACCTTGCATTGTTAATAATCAAACATGAAGGTGTGGAGGAATATAAAGCCTTTCAAGGATATGAATCAAGATTGAAATCTGATTTCATTGATGTTTCTAATTCATGTTATAAGATGTTTCAGGAGTCTAACATGTTGCCTCCTAAAAGAGGTAAAAAAAATGAAGATAGCTCTGGGATACATCATTAATGTTGAAGATTATCTATTGTCGCATCCCCTGATGATGGACTCACTTCGTAGTCCAAAACGTTGGGTTCACAAAACTCTACAACAGGTCATTCCTCCTCTATCTAAAACCATCCTCACATGTATGGATTCACTATTTAACAACATCAAGTCCTACCATGGAAGGGATATGATGGACAGCGCACCAGATTTCGAAAAATTAACCTGCATATATATATTGATAAACATAGCTCTAGGATACATCATTAATGTTGAAGATTATCTATTGTCGCATCCCCTGATGATGGACTCACTTCGTAGTCCGAAACGTTGGGTTCACAAAACTCTACAACAAGTCATTCCTCCTCTATCTAAAACCATCCTCACCTGTATGGATTCACTATTTAACAAAATGAAGTAAATTTGTAGCAGCATGCATCATTATTGAACATTGGTGTGACCAAGATTCTAATGTTAGAGAGTGCAGAAGTCAAAGATAAAATGAAAAACAAAATTGACAAAGATGAAATTGGTTCCAAAAATTCTTGTCGTGGGTCTCATAATGTGTTGGCTTTGAAAAGGGATGGTGCATGGAGATGGCAATTGTTGGGCGCAACCTAACTTGGCCCATTTTTTGGTTAAAACTCCACATTTAGGGAGCGGAGTGTGCGATACCACAAACCTATGTATCACATGATGTTTTAGGGGCTTGGGGGTGGGTCAAAGTCCCTTCTTTTTGTAACAACTTTGGGCAATAATTGATTGTTTTTAGGAGGACCATTGTATTTTGATATACCCATTGACGTAATTACTATATATAGGAGAAAATATGTAAGTTGATGTCATGAATAAGATAGTAATGATAATAGAACAAGCAAACATCTTTGTAATCTATGTTTGGGTCTTGATGGGCAAGCTCCATAGTTGAGTGTGCAAACACCTACAATTGGGTACACAGTTCGAGGAATTTTACGTTGTTTCAAAGAATTAATATAAGAAGTAAAATTTTGATGGACACAACTTTTGTATTATTATTATTATGTATCATTTTCTTTTTGTTCAATATTTTTGGTATATGTTACTTTCGTGTAATATTGTGTATGGTGGTTAATGACATGGTTAAGTAGATAATCTAACATGAAGAAGTAAATAATAAAGTGTTAAGTGAAAATAGAGTAAGAATTCTTCAGTCATTATCCCTGAATGCTACAAAAACTTGGTTTTGTATCCTCCCATAGTCACTTTGGGTAAGACTATGATTTGTTTGCTGGTTGTTGCTGAAAGCCCTAGTTATTTAGGTTTTTGTTCATGCACAATAAAATCCGAACCTGGTTCAACCCCAACGTCAACCAACAAATGGTTTTTTTCTGGGAATAGGATCTTTTTGAGGGATATGTTTATGTGGCATCCATAAAAGAAGGAAATTCTAGATTAGGTAGAATAGAAGGAACGAGAATTTGTAGAGAAAGAGAATAGAAGCCCTCGTCTGTCCTTTGAAAGGTGGTTATAGAAGTATATTTTCAAAGATCTGTGTGAAATTTTCTTTGGCTCATTTTATGTTTATCTATATGAATGGATATGAAGGTTGATCGAGAGAAAAAAAATGTTTTAAAGGAGATGATCCTGAGGAGTGGACTCCTAAATTAATAAAACGACTTAAGGACACTAACAATAGGATCTCAAGAACTGTTAATTTTTGGATTGTGAGAATATTGGGAGGATTCATTAATGAGTTCATGATAGACTTGATTGTGTCCTACAACGAAGCTAACTGACAATTTTTCAAAGGACCACGAGGTAAGTACTTGAGATCTTTAAAACATTGGATTAAGATGCTTTTTTGTGAAAAGAGTCTTACGAATGCAGTGAGACTACTAACTTACGTATGTTTGGAGAAAATTTGAAGAAGAGACTGGGAAAACGCAAAGTGGAAAAAGATATAGAATATACACTAGGAATAGATCTTGTGGCCAAGATCTGAAGAGTTTCATAGAAACTGAGTATAGCCCTCTGATGAGTGAATATGGAAGTGAAGAAAGCCTCCCTGAAAACCACGAAGTAACCCCGCAGTATTCACCCTTCCAGCCTGAAAGTTCGTTGATGTCTGAGTCAAGTCATAATCAGGATACTTTTGGTTTTCCCCATCCCCTACCCCACTACCCTCCCTACTCCCCATCCCCCTCCCCTTACGAATCCCCCTTCCTATCCCCCTCCGAGAACAAATATGGCCAATGATATTAAGCTACATGTTTGTAAAGGAACTGGATCAAAGGATCCAGAACAATTTTGGTTCTTATGCGAAGTAGTATGGATGGAAAACCATGTCCATGATGAAAATATAAAGAATACACAACTCATCATGACATTCTGAGATTGAGCATTGACATGGTAGACGAATTATTCGAGAAATCAGATCAGATCATTCATAGACATTAAAACAACAGTCGTAAAAGAATTTAAGAAGTTGAAATATGAGTGGAAGTGTATCATAGAGTTAAAGGAGATCAAACAAAGGCATACTGAGTCTGATTTGGAATTTGACTAGAGATTCGAAGTATTGTTGGATAAGATGAGATTTGACATAGCTCTGTAACAACATAAGGAATGGTTCATAGTTGCGCTACTACCACATATAATATTTTCTTTGACACAATAGAAGATAGAAAATCAAGACGAAGCTTTAGAACTGGAGATGAAATTAGAACATTCACCTATTGGAGATAATGCATGTATGCAGTAGATTCAGATTCAGTTGGAAAATTTGACTCTGTAGTTACAAGATATGAATAAAAATAAAGAAGTCAGAGAAGAAGTGTGGTGTACAAAATGAAAATCAGAAGGCCACTCTAAGGAACAATGCCCTTTCTTCAAAAATTACATGGCCAATGGAGAACCAAATCCTTTGAATGTCAGATCCAGCCTATGGTGTCAGATATGCAGAACTAGAGGTGAACATCGCTCAGAAGATTGTTATTCATTGCAAAGATATGTCCAAACTCCAAAGAATTTATATTGCAAGTTCTGTAAATTGGTGGGGCATGATGAGAATAACTGTGGAGATTATGAATTAATGATGGATCAAAGTGCCGACACATATAGAATGCAAGCTAAAGAGCATGAACATGAAGTAAGTGGAAAACATGGTAGTTGAGGCAGCTATCAAGGAAGAGGTCAAGGTGGTGGAGTTGGTCGAGGTCGTGGACAAATTATATAGTACAACTGCGACCAGGCAGGTCACTTTGCACGAGATGTTAGAACCATACTATGACATGTAAGTATTGCAAATAATTTGATCATGTAGTTGAAGAGTGTCTGGTACTTATGTAAAAAATGCAAGAAAATAAAAATCAACAACTGACAGAAAACATTCAGATGATGACTATGGAACCAAGGACCAATGAACCTCACATTAATAATATAGCAAGGAGTGGAACTGCGACTGGAAATGATAAAGAAAATGGAAGGAAGGAAGATGAATCCACATGGATAAGATCGACTACGAAGAAAGCTCCTATCTTTTATATTCAGAAGGGAAAAGAAGTTTTATGGAGTAAGGGCGAATATTTATGGATGTTTGTGTTTCAACCTCTAACATGTAACCAAAACCAATGCATAAAAACAGCTGACATAATATCAACTGCGACACAAGATATGGGTCCAGTTATTTTAAAGTCTTTCCTACAATATTACATGAAGCTCTTAAGAAAATAGAAATTAGTAGAAGGGCTATAGGAATTGACAGATTCTCGTGCTTCTGGAGAAGTACCATGAAGTGACATGTGTACAGTTAACAATTTACATTGGCATAAGAGGAGGACTAGAAAAGAAATTAGGCTCACTACACAGATTGAAGAATACGATATGGATTAGGTTATTATCAATTTAGGATATGGTGCCAATGTTTTAGCAAAGAAGACTTGAGAATTGATGGGTAAGCCAAAGTTACAACGGTCACCAATTTAGTTGAGAATGGTCAACCAACAGAAAATTTTCCATATGGGGAGGTTACCAGGTGTTACAGTAGACATTGAAGGAGAACGCACTATTACAGACTTTGAAGTGACAAAAATTGTGGATGAAAGAAACCCCTATACAACAGTGTTTTGACTGGATTGAGCATTTCATAATCTAGCTATAATTAAATGAAAGAAGAGGAAAATGGTATTTGAAAAGGACAACATGAGAGCAATTTTTCCATTGGACCCATCAGAAGGGGTGAGATATATTGAGCCTGTTAGAGATGAGTATTGCGCAGTAGATATAGACAACATTTATCAAATAACAACTAAAGAAGAGTAATGGATTAACCCCACGGCTAATGGAAAATTGAGCTAGGAGCAGGACAATTCCTATACGTCAAATTCAAAAGAAGAATTGGAAAAATGAATAGTCTACGCAAAGTGTCTACAATGAGATGTGTAAGTATCACTAAATCACTTCGTTGTATAATTTCTGAGTTATGTAATTTGCCCTACTATGATGGTTTAAGTAATGTAAGAACTTTACTTGATGATTATGAAATAAAAATACTAGAAGAACAAAGGTTGTTAGCTTTAGATGTAGCCCTAAGATATATCCCTGTTAGATGGTCAGGTGAACATAAGAGAAATATATAAGATTGGAAGGAGTGTCGAAGATTAATGTGGATCAGGTTTGGGCCAGTAGATACAAAAATAGAGGTGAAATATGATGGTAAATATGAGCCTAGGGAGCATATTCACCAATGCACTATAGTATGGGAGGAAGTTCCACAGGAGGAATGGGTACACGGGTTTATCCACACACAAGAGAGAATTCCTATGTAGTGGTAACTCGAAACATAACGGTGCCATGGTACTATAAATTGGATAGATTTGGTTGATGGATTTATATTAACATTCAATTTTGAAGATGATATCATGTGCATAGAATTGACTCTTCAAATAGTCAGAGAAAAGATCTTTGGGAATGTGACGTCGCTGACATGGCAGCAACCAGAGTGGACTGCGTAGCTAGAGTATGCAGTGGAATGCTATAACATTATTTCAAAAGAAGATGAAGATCTACACAATATTGACATTGCAGAATCAAAAGGACACCACGAAGTCACTGGACCTAAGCTAGAAATACCATATATATCAAAGTTAATAAATACTAAGAAGGTGAATATAGGATCATAGGAGGAACTGATGTTCCCAATGATTGGAGAGTATTAGGACAATGATATTGTTAGTTAAGTTACAGAGCTACTACATGAGTACCAAGAGTTATTCCGTACAAAATTTTCTAAAATGAAGGGCATATGGGGGGATCTGGGAGTCATGATGATTCCCCTTAAACCTATGCGAAACGTGTCAAGCAAAGACTATACAGATTGAACCCAAAATATAAGGAAAAGGTGAAAGAAGAGTTAGCTAAAATGATAAAATCATGGATCATTGAACCTATGGAGGAATCAAAGTGGGTAAGTCCTATGGTGATCCAAGAAAAGAAGACTAAAGAAGAAATCAAGATTTGTGTGGATCTGAGGAAATTAAATGATGCATGCATGCATGATCCCTTCCCTAAACCCTTTACAGATGAAGTGTTGGATAATGTAGCAGGATAGGAGGCCTACTCATTCACAGATGGATTTTCTGGCTATCATCAGATCAGGATTACACTAGAGGATAGGCATAAGACCACATTTGCAATAGAGTGGGGTTTAGATCAATATACAATGTGCCTTTAGGGTTGAAGAACACCCCCACTATATTTTCAAGAATTGTGGTCACATCATTGAAGGAGCACATCCAAAAATTCCTGGAGGTATACTTTGATGATTGGACAATCTTTGGATTGTTGAAAAAGCATGCTCTGAGCTTAAGTGTTATGTTGGACATATGTAGGTAGTACCAGATATCATTGAACTCAAAGAAATGTATATTTTCTGTGCCTTTTGTCATATTAATGGGTCATGTTGTGTGAAAGTAGGGTTTGATGGTGAATCCCATGAAGATAGTTGTCATTGTGAACTTACCTCCACCAAACATAGTGAGATAGTTGCGCACGACATTGCGACACACTAGATATTATAGAAAAAAATTTAAGGGGTATGTGCAGATAACTGTGATAATGGAGAAAATATTGAATAAAGACGTGACTTTTCAATGGAATGAATAACACCAAAAAGGTCTCGATATATTGAAAGAAAATATTGTAACTACACCTATCTTGGTTTTCCTTGACTGGAAGAAGGGGTTTCACGTTCATGTAGATGCATCTTGCATAGCTTTGGGAGTAGTATCGACACAACAAGAAGGAAGTTCTCTAAAACATAAATTAACTACACTACCACAGAAAGAGAAGGCTTGGATATGGTATATGCATTGAAGAAATTCAAACATTATTTGTTGAGATCACATATTAAGATGTTCATAGATCATTCTAAATTGAAAAATCTAGTGAATAAACCTATCCTAGGAGGGACGATTTGTAGATGCCTGTTGTTATTTCAGGTGTATGATTTTGAAGTTGTTGTTAAACCAGGAAGGTTGAATGTCAAGCTTGGTCATCTATCAAGGTTGGAAATAATGGAAGAACCAATGAACATTGAACATAATCTTCCCAACGCATGGTTGTTTGAAATCAGGATTCCAAATGATCTCTTCGCAGACATTATTTAGTTTTTTGCCATAGGAATGGCCGTTGTGGAATACACTATGTAGAGGATGAAGGAGTTTGTGGTAAAAGAAGTGATTTTTGTTGATTGCAGGACATTTGTATGAGATCGAACCATATGAAATATTATGTAGGTATCTCCCCGAACATGAAACATAGAATATTTTGATAGAAGCTCGTTGAGGTGTAGCTAGTGGACATTATGTAGGTAAGGCTATTGCGCAAAAGGTCTTAACAAAAAGATTATGGTGGTCCACACTACACAAGGATGCAAAGGAGTATTGTCAAGCATGTGATGTATGTCAAAGAACTAGGAAGCCATCAAGGGATGAAATGCCATTAGTACCACAACTAACATTGTAGGCTTTCGACAAATGGACCATTGATTTCGTTGGACCTATCAGCTCACCTGGGAAGAAAATTGATGCAACGTATATAATCACAACAACTAACTATTTGCAAGATGGACTGAGGCACAAGAAGTAAAGGATTATAGTGCAAAAATTGATGTGAAGTTTATTTTTGAGTATATTTTGTCTAGACTTGGGTGCCCAAAGGTCTTGATGAGTGATCAAGGAACACATTTCCTGAATAAGACCATTGAGGCGTTGACTGAAGAATTCTAGGTGTATCATCCAAAGAGCACCACATATCACCCTCGGGAAAATGGCACAGTCAAAGCTTTTAATAATATTTTTGAAAATTCACTGACCAAAGTGTGCAATGTGAACATAGATGACTAGGATATGAAAATTCTAGTGGTGTTATCACTTATACAGCCACATGCAAGAAGCTGAAAAGCCAGACACCTTTCAGGTTGGTTTATGGGCAAGAAGTTGTGCTGCCCATGGAATATATTGTGCCAAGATTAAGGATTGCAACCTTTACATACATGGTCGACCCTAACATAATGGAGGAAAGAATGGTGCATTTGCTCACATTGGATGAAGACAGATTTGTAGCAGGATTTCATCAGCATGTGCAGAAGGAAAATGAAAAAGCTTGGCACAACTGACATATCAAGCAAAACACATTCCAGGAAGGATATTATCATAAAAACCAACCTATATCCATCTTAACTCCACATCTACCACTCTTAGAGAGATGAAATCTATTTATCCCTCCCAGCACTTGGTAGACACAGAATTAAGATAGATCTAAGCTGATAGAATTGCCCCTTTAAATAGTATATGCTCACATGAATACCGTGGTATTACCATGGCTCAATACCATGGGTTATCATAAACCTGGAGCTTAAAAAAAACTATTAGTAATTTATAAAAATTAGTAAAATTAATAATTGATATTTGTTTTAATTTTTTATTTTAACCAAGTTAAAATGTTTAAGTGACATTAAATTTCAAGATCCATTTTTACTCTTGATCTACCCAGCCCCAAGAGAGATCAAATATTTTTTCACTCTATGTTAGTTTGCATATCACGATATTTGATCCTGAGTAAAGATGGATCTATGCTAGTTTAATTCCCCCCTTTAAATAGGTTGCATTCCATGTGAATACCATGGGTCTAATAATTTGGCCCACGGTATTTGGCCCATAGGCTTCACCTAAATATAACACATTTTTTGAGTGTCCTTAAATATGAGGTGGCTTATGGAGTAAATATAAAAAATGTTTTATTTATTTACCATACCTCTCGTTTATTTATATTTTTATTAATTTACCATACCTCATTTACAAATATGGTATTTGGCCCATAGGATTCAATTAAATAAAACCTCTGTTTTGAGCCTTCTTAAATAGAAAGAGGGTTTTGGACTAAATATAAAAAGAGGTTTTATTTATTTACCATACCTCTCGTTTATTTATATTTTTATTAATTTACCATACCTCTTTTATAAATATGGTATTTGGCCCATAGGATTCACTTAAATGAAATCTCGTTTTTGAGCCTTCTTAAATAGAAAGAGGGTTATGGAATAAATATAAAAAGAGGTTTTATTTATTTACCATACCTTTAGAGTAAGTATAAAAAGAGCTTTTATTTATTTACCATACCTCCACTGTAATTATAATTTTTTTTATAACTATCATAAATAAATTTTCTTGAAAATGAAGGCGAATGGAAGATTATAACTCCTAATTTCAAGGGCTAAATTTACTTTTTTACCCTCTCCCTTAAAATAAGGTGGGCTAACCTCCATAGCTAAATTTTTTATAAAACAAATTTGAGGCGATTTGTAACAATGTACTATGATACAAAATATTCACACTATAAAAATATAAAACCCCTTAATTTAGACCGTTCGCCCCTAAAATTTTCCATGGCTGCATCCTAGACCCCAAGTTCAAAATGGAGATTCAGAGTTGCAGATAGAGTTGTTTTTTCTCTATGAGAATGATTGCATTTTTTTTCATGCTGAGATTTGTGATGGGGCACTTCTACAAGTAGAAAATGCTAGAATAGGAATTGTTCTAGCTACTGCTTTGATAGTTTCAAAGTTGGTTTGTTGAGGAACTATTATGATAGTTCTAGAGTTGGTGGTCGTATTTGAACCATCACTGATTGAGACCCTTGATTTCTCCCATATTTTGGTATCATTTATGGTTTTCTCTTCAAAACTACCATCCTTGTTTTGTAGTCATCCTTGAAAACTATTTCTAAAAGACATTCAACTCTTGGCTAAGATGCTTTTTTTCATTTTTAGCACTCATTCTTGGACTTTAATACATCCCTTCAGAATTAGGGGGAATGTTAGACACTTAATCCTCGGGATTATAGTTGGGTTGGTGTGTGTTATGGTGATTAGTTATTGGATTTCAATAAACCTAGGAAAAACTAAATCAATGATTTACTTATTTTATTTATATGTACTATGTACTATGTACATCATCCTTTACACCATTCTTAATAATATACAGTCGAATTGGTTTCTAGTTTGTGTTTTCCAACAAAGCACTCCTATGATCAGATTAAAAAATAAAAATCACCTAAATCTAGTATATATATATAATATAAAAAAAAAACAAAAAAAAATTATAAAAAAATAAATAAAAATTAAAAAATAATATATATATATATATATATATATATATATATATATATATATATATATATATATATATATATATATATATATATATATATCTATATATATATATATATATATATATATATATATATATATATATATCTATATATAGATATATATAGATAGATATATATATATATATATATATATATATATCCTTCATTTATACTTTTCGGTTTTTAGAATTCTCTTAAGATCGAGTTTCATACACTACTTTGGATTGTGCTCTTTATATCGATCTTGTCCAAAATCATATTCACTTGCCTTATTTCATGAGTACAAACTGAAATGAAATGTGAATCACAATATCTTTTTCGGGAGCCCTCCCACATGAAGACACTTAGATAGTATATGGAAAAGAACAAAGTGGCTTATAAGGGAACTAAAGAGGAGAGCAATACTGGGAGTTTGGGATGTAATATATGGGGTAGATGGATCAACCTCTACCTCTGTTGGTGCACTTGCTGGTGTAGCTAGATTCAATATCTCTGCAAGTTTCCCATGGAAAATTCCACATTTTCAGGATCATCAAGGATGTAGTGTCTTGGTTGTTTGTTTCTATTTAGTTGTTTTTTTAAGAGAGAATTTGAATCTCTATATTTTGGAGTCAATGGAACTTGTACGAATGACCAACAATACAATTGGTTGGAATTGATGTAGGGGGACATTACAACTACTTTGCGACTGTCAATTTAATGGTGACTAAGAGTGAATGAAAGTCACTATCCTTCTCATGTCAATAAATCTAGGGCATGGTGTATTAGATATTCTTTATATTTTTCAACATTAATATATTCTTGTCCCTTTGGGGGTCTTTAGTGCGGAATTAAAAGCCTAGAGCTTGGATATCCTTTGCCAAGTATGGTTCATACTTTGATAAGGTGGAACACCTAACCATTTAGCCTTCTATGATTAGTCAACACTCTTTTTCCGAAGTGGGTCATCAATGGCTAGTAGCATAGGGGGAAATAGAACATTGCTTTTTTTTGGAGAGGACACACAGAGGGCATGTTGGGACTCTCTTCTCTCTGTCTGGAGACTCTCATTGAGCTCAGGGTCCAGGCTAAGAATGATGGCCTTTCGTGCATAACCTCGATCATGTCTTCCACCTCTGGTATTCCTCTGTGTGATGGGGGGGGGCTTTACTTCACCAATAGATTGCATAACTTTCCCATAAGTAGACTAGACTATTAAACCTTGGATAAACAGAAAGGCCCTTAAAGTAGTTTCGTGGGAGCAACCATTCACTATCGGGGAAGAATCTTTCTGGGATAGTCTCAAATGCGTGAAATTGAGGGGTTTGGTGGGTTGGTGGCAACACTTGAGGATGGAGAGAAAATAGGTCCAAGCTTGGGTAGAAATTCATTGGTTTCAAAACCTAAAATACCACCTGAAACTTAGCATCCTCTCTAATGGGTGGATTTTCTTTCATTTTCACTGTCCTAGAGATACAATGCTTATTCTAGTGTCCCCTTGGGTCACAAGAAGGGGGTTTCTTATTCTACGGAGATGGAACACAGACTTTGACCCTCTCAATGACAGAATTTGGTTTAGGCAAAGCTACCCGGGCTACTACTAGAACTTTAGAACAAGACGATGATCAGTGACATTGCAAACCACATTGGTAAATGTTATTACTATGACGAGGGTAGTTTTGATTACCTTGACGAGAGGATGGTGTGTGTACTAGTTGAAGTAGATTATGGGAGGGGTTTAATGGATAATTTGGAGATTCGGTGGGGGACCTCCTCCTACGAATTATTCATCGATTATTGTGGTATTCCCTTATCGTTCTTGTTGTGCCATGAGACGAGTAACTAGAACATGCTCGCCCTCATCTTTATGCTTCCCCACAAGGGCTTCACTCAATAAAACTTTGACATATTAGTTGTGTTCATGACATACTAAACAATACCCCTAATTTGACTACATATTGGAATATACCTCTAAAAATAACATTATTTGACCCCCTACAAATACAAACCCAATAGACCTTCCCAATTTGAAAAACCCCTACTTTCACTAGATATTATAGGTATACATTTTTTCATTAAGATTTTTTATACCCCTTTATATTTTTCATTAACTTTGAGCTCCATTTTTTATACCTAACAGTATAAAAACCCTTTACCCCTATATATCCCGCAATATATTATGTCATTTTTCCGTTAATATATATCCCCCAATAGGAGCCCACGTGGTATGGTATTGCTCCCCCTATGAATTCCCTGTGTTCTTCCCAAGGCAATAAAGGACGAAGTTTTCATCGAGCCATATAGAGATGGGATACAAAGTGGATGTTCATGATGTTTTGACACGGTCATGGTTTGTGACTCCATGTAACATCCATCCCCCCAACCAGTTTGAACAGAATATTTCTATATTTTCTAACTTCTCATCCAAGGTGCCAACACGCCCATCGGAGAACCTGTAGCTAGTCAGGGGTCTATTTATCTCAAAAAAGGGATCCACAAACATCAATCACATGGGGAGAGATGTTCCTGCCTTGGTCCCCCATGGATCTATTTTTTCTTTGAGGGATGGTAATAAAGATTTCGTTACTTTTCCTTTCCTCACTCACAAGGCGGGGTTTAAGTCGTCTGGGCTTGGACAAACCCGCATGAACCATATTCTGTTGACACCCTTTGTGGCAGTCATTTCAGATCCAATCTCACTTGACAAGTAATTAGAGTCCTTATAACAGTCCTAGGATTTTGAGATGGAACCCCTAGATATTAGAAGTTCTTTTTTTCAACTCAGGAAGGGAAAGGAGAAGGATGCTCCCTTTGGGAATAAATCCCAAAGGTAGAAAAGGGTCACTAAATACAAAAAAGTTTCATTCTACGATCAATCTAAATCCTTGTTTCTTGATCTAGGTGAGTCTTGTGTGGGAGGGAAGTTGATCTAGCTGGACCATAGTTATGAGAAAGTAGGAAATATAGACACTCTTTATTCATGGGCCCTTAGAGTGAATGAGCCTGCTTCCTATATTCCCTATGATAATATTGTCACTAAACATTTGGGGCTTGAGTGCAGCCCATAGAGCTAGGGTACTTAGAGGACTAGTCCAACTTCAAAATCATTCTATCATTTTACAACAAGCAACTATGATCCCTCAGAAGAATACTTGGGTTGTACTTCTTTCTATCTCCATATATTGGCTTGTCTGTGCTTCAGATGCTAGGGGTCATTTTGGTGTCTTGGATGTGATGTCAAACCCTAAATGAATCTCATTACAAGCCTTCTATATCGATGCATACATCCTCCTTTCCACCCATCTATCAAGATCGCCCCATCAGTTTCGTATTATTAACCTATATGCCCCATTTGTGGGTAGGCGCTCTTTCTGTGAAAAAACTCGAGACTCTGGCATCTTGGGTTAAAGTTTATTATCTTATCTGGGGATCTCAATCTGACCTTAGTGAGAGGTGAAATCTAGGAAGATAAGGCCATAGAGGACCCTTTATCAATTTTTTTATTAGATTTGATGGACTATTTTTCTCTTTCTGACATTTCTCCCGGAATGATTACCCCTACCTAGCAGAATAGGTGCAAGGATCAAGAGGGGATCTCTAACTATATGGAACACTTCCTTATGAACCAGTATTTGGTTGGGCTTTTGTTAGTTTTCTTCAAAGAGTCTTCCTCCTTTTGTTTCAAACCATCAGGTGATACTTCTCTCATTGGAGGGAAGGGATAACATGAACAATTTCCCCTTTAAATTTAATTCTACATGGCTCCTTAATGAGGAATTTTTTGCTTTCGTGACATACGTATGTAGACGGTCAATCTTTCCTCCCCCAAGTGACTAGATGAGGACTTTTTGTGGGAAGCTTAGTGACATAAAGAAGGAATCTCGTTTATGGATAAGGAAGAAAAAAGAAGAAGACATGAAGACTCTTTCAGATATTGAGATTACTCTCAAGTATTATAATGATCTTGAGGACACATTATATTTCTCTAATCACTATAAGGGAAAAATTATGGGTTTGGAGGGGGGAAAGAATAGGATTCTGCACGCACAAGAATCTGAATGGAGATTGAAGAGTCGTGCTCTATGGGTCATGACTGAAGATAAAAACACCAAATACTTCCAAATGTGTGCCAATCATAGGATACATAAAAATGTGATTAGAGGCATCAAGGGTGCAGATGGTAATTATATTCAAGATAAACAGGGCTTTGAGTAGGAGGCTCTTCGCCATTTCAACAGACAATTCAAAGCACATTAAAAAAATAAAAATTACTTCACATATAAAGATCATTGCAGAGATGCCCCGGAGGATCAAATAGGAGGAAAAATATTTTTTGGCTAATACGGTATAGATAGAAGAAGTCATTTATGTGCTCAAGTCATGTGCGTAAGAGAAAAGTCCTGATCGCTATGGGTGGGGGGTGGAACTATTCATCCATTTCTAGGAGTTAATGTTGCCTAACATAGTGGCATTTGTTGAAGAATAATGAGCCACTAGACACATCTACGGGGCCACGAATACTACTTTTGTAGCATTAATCCCTAAGAAGGTGAACCCAAAATATTTTTTTGACGATAGACCTATATCATTATGCAATTTAATATACAAAGTAATCTCCAAGTTGATTTCCATAAGGATCAAGAAGACCTTATCTACCCAACAATTTGGTTTCTTAGATGGTAGACAAATACATGATGCTATAGCTATAGCACATAAGTGTTTGCATTCCATGAAGACTAGGAAAAAAAAGGCAAGTTTACTCAAGGTGGACTTGATTAAAGCATATGATTGCATTGATTGGGAGTTCCTGAGAATGGTTTTACATAAGGTGGGCATATCTCCTAATAACATTGATTGGATTATGGCTTGTCCACAGACTACAAATTTCATTGTGATCATCCACCATTCTCCGATCACAAAATTCTTTAGGGCTTACATGGGACTTTAGTAAGGTTGTGCTTTATCGCCATTTCTATTCCTTCTAATCAAGGACTACCTAAGCCGCAAGATAGGTGTTGCAAGGGAAACTGGAAAGATCAAGGGTGTAAAGCACACAAGGAATATTCATATTTTTTTGTAGACAACCTATTATTTGGTGGTATGAATAAACTTGAGGAATGGGGGGCAATCCATCTCATCATCAAGACTTTTAGCGAGGCATCGAGTCTATATATGAGTAAAACTAAATCTCTACTGATTTCTTGTGACATTGAGGATCCTCGATGCACAGAGATATGTCATTTATTTGGTGTGACAATGGTACTTCTAGAAGAGGGGATCACATATCTTGGCTTCCATCTCAAACCTAATAATTATGGCAAAAAGATTGGGTATGGTTGACGCACCAATTCACTAATAAAATTTCTAGGTGGTCACATAGGTGGCTATCAATTGGAGCTAGATTGACTATCATTAAATCTCTCCTCTAAAACATCTTTGTTTTCTAGATGCATTTATTTTTGTTGCCTATGGATATCTGTCACAAGTTAGATGATATTATGGCAAAATTTATTTGGTCACAAACTGAATTGAAGGGGAAAATCCATATGGTAAGATCGAAAGCAATAGCAAGGTTGATTGAATAAAGGGGTTGGGGTATCTTGGACACCCACAAATTTAACAGGGAACTAATAATCAAGAACATGTGGAGGGTGGTAACATAAAATTGTATATGGGGGCATCTCATTAGGGACAAATATATTAAGGGATATCGATACATGATTTTGACGAGGGAAGGGGCAAGGAGGACCATTGTTTCCTCCTACATTTGGAGAGGCATGACTAAAAACTACCAATGTATGTTTCAATTCCTAAGATGGGAGGTTGGGGATAGTAGATTGGTGGAGATTGGATTGGATGCACTGAAAGGTTTCTGTGGTATCCACACCTTAATGGTCAATCTACTTGATACCCTTCATAACAGGGGCATTTTTTATTTTGCACAAATCCATAGTATGAGCAATCAATCAATATATCAACAATCTTGGCTTAAGCTGGAAGAGCTTGGATTGCACAGTAACCTAGCCATCAAATGGGAGGATTACCTCACCCATCTTTACGATGCAAACATATCCATCAGTGAGGGTGTAGACAGTTTGTAGTGCGAAGGCACATTAAAGAATGGGGAACCACAAGTAAATAATGTTTATAACAAACTCCCATTGGATGAGAGAGATTTTGACTATTAAATTTGGTTTCAAGCAGCATGGAGATGAGAGATTCCACTAAAACGCATTTTCTTTGGTCGGTTGGCCATACACAACACAATGCTAACTTGGGATATTTTGAGATGCAAGGGAAGTTCATGGCCCTGGAATCTCCCCTATCATGTACAGGGATCACAATGAAGAGATTGATTACCTTTTGTTTTGTTGGCCATTTGCTATGGAGGTGTGGGAAGTTGTTATGGACTCTCTACACCTTGGACAAATTGGGACACATGAAACACTGAACACATGCTTCATCTTCTAGTTCAAGAATCGAACTAAATATCATTCATTTCCCTTATATGCCATTTGGTCTATATAGCATAGCATGATTTCCTGGATTTTTAAACATAAAGTGCTAGTGATTCCAAAGGTTGTTTTGAATGCTATCACATTTTTTTTTGTAGAGATTGGGCCCAAAAAAAAATAGAGAAAAAAGAGAAAGGTCATAATCAAGGACATAAAAGGGAAATATTCTACCAAGTCAACATAGCATTTGTGGGTGTGGTGTTGTTATCATTCTACAACAAAGGAGATAGTGCCACTTTTCATGGAAGGGAGGACAGGGTACAATCAATAGAGCAGACACTTTGGGATGTCATCCTTTTTGGCAAATGGTTATTAGATTGGAACCAATATATGTCCATGGTGATGCCAAGAGAATGATAGATTGGGTCAAGAAACATACATTCTTCAACCCCTAATTCATCATCCTTATTGACAAATGGTTATTAGATTAGAACAAATATACATCCATGGTGATGCCAAGAGAATGATAAATTGGGTCAAAGAACATACACTCTTCAACCCCTAATTCTTTCTAGCTAAATGAGGCACATAAGGATATTGGTATGTCATTTTCAGAACATATCCTTCACACACATCTTCAGAGATCATAACTAGGTTGTAAACCTACTTTAAAAGAGAGGAAGTCACTCATTGTTGGGTAAGTTTTTCTTCGCTGCATATGTTCATGACTCTCTCATGAATTCAGGATCCATTAACTTTACATAGGGCATCTTTTCCATATTTTCTTAATGGTTGTTAATGTTTTGTCAACCGATGTAAGAAAACTCTCTACAACATACTATCTATAAGTGGATGTAGTATGGCTTTCTGTTTCAGATGTAAAGGAGAAAGTAGAAGCATATAAAAAGGAATACACATATAAATCCCATGAGAACTCGTGACTATTTGAAAAAACTCAGTGAATCTACTATTTTTTCTTATAATGAAAACATTTTTTTCTCCCGAATAAAAAAATCGCAGTATCTCTTTAATGTGTAAGATTCAAATATTTATAATGTAAGATTCAGATATTTATATTCTATTTCAGCCCTAAATAACAAGTTTAAAGTGTAAGATTTAGATGTCTATATTGTATTTCAGCCATAGATAACAAGAAACATATTTGCACGCTCGAAAAGTCATCACGTTTCAAGGAGCTCTAGATTACATGTATTCTTTACAGAGGGTTGACTTTAATCAAATGAATCTGAACGAAATTTTGATGACCATAAGCTCTGTAACTTTGGTACCCACAAGCTGACATGTTTGTGGACTCCTAACGCATAAACCCTAGACTCCAAGTCGAGGATTTTGCAAGATTCTTGAGAAGCTCTCGGTGAATGAATCTACGGTTCCCGGGCGTCCGATTTGCCGGGCCGAATGTGGTTTTCCACTTTCTTACAGCCCGGATCAAGAACATAATGCCTACAAGTAGGGCATGAAGAGTGAGATCGAAGCCATCTGTCTATGCATTCCATGTGGAAACCATGGTTGCAGCTTGGTAGCACTCTCACAGCTTCAACTTCTACGAATTCCGCTGAGTAGATCGCGCACTCCGTTGCAAGCTGTGGCTTTGATTTGCCATAGACTATAGAGGGTAGTGCGTCTATGGATTTCTCCTTCATACCTGTATCGGCTACTCTGCTGGCCATATGATCATGGCGTGACCTCCAAATATAGTGCCATGGAAAGATCGTAGCCAACCCTGCGAAGCATATGATTGCGCAGAGCAACGCAAGAAGAATAAGTAGCTTACTTTCACTCATATGAGGACTAATCATCGCGTCCGGACTCTGGTATGACATATCCATTGGAGAAAACTTATGGGTTTTAATCTCTAGAACTATTCTTCCCTCCCTCATCTTAAAACGGCCAAATCCTGTGCTCAATGTGACATGAAAGACCAATCAGATGTCTCTTTCAGAGAGTGGTCACTCTTTCATTCGAATTGAAAACCAATGTCAGAAATTCAATACATTGGTCGGGGCAGAGTGATGTGTGGTTGCATGTTTCGAGGTGAGGAAAGCTCTTTAAGTAGGGGAGGGCCGCCATTACTTGTGTGTCCTCCCCGCCGCGTCGCAAAACCACATGTCAACCCACATGGATCCAGTACGAAACCTGTCCACTATGGAGGTCCACATGTTGGGCATTGTGTCATCACATAAAACTCTGTGTCCGCGCCATTTCCTTCGTTTGTTTGCGGTCATTGCTGCGATGTTGCATTTTCCCTTTGTCTTTCTTCTCGGGGCCAATTGTTGGGCGAAGCGCCCTCCGAAGATGGCATGGATAGCCCCAGAACCTGCAGGCTTCATCTCGTATTGAAATTCTAATGCAAACGTTTGTTTGAGGTTTAGGGTTTGTGGACCTGCGGGCTTCGTCTGGTATGCAGGTGCTGATGCAAATGTTTGTTTGAGGTTTAGGGTTTGTGGTTGGAACATCGCTTCTGCTTTTCTTGTGGTTTTCTGCCTAGATTTATTGGTCATTTCTGGACCGCCAGTTGTTTAGGGTTCCTCTAGTGGTGGTCTTATTTTCAGTTTTACCGAGCTCGAGGTGGAAGGTCTTTTTTAACAGGTAATTGCTTAATTCGTTGTTATGTGCTAGTTATTTTGTGGTTTTCTGTTGTCTAATGGCTTTTTCTTCTCGTTGCAAGTGTGGAAAAGGTCGTTGTAGGTGTGGAGAAGGTCTGGCGAGCTCCGGGTAAGGTCGGTGACCATCCATGGCCTGTATCCAGTAAGATTTTGATCCTACCAGCAATTTCTCTGTGTTTTTCAACACAAACAACTCTATTTGGGGTTTTTGTAAACTTTCTATGGTAGGTTTTAAGGGTTTAGGGTTTTTGTGGATATTTTGATGTTGTTTGTGGCTTTTCATGATGGTATTTGTGAATTTTCGCTGTTATCGTGCTTGGCCATCCCGTGCCATCCTCGGCGTGGCATCCTCAGCCATTTGCAGAGTTTCAATGGCAAATGAAAGATTCCTAAGAAGCACGGTTAGTATGCTTTGTGAATGGTCTTGACCTTGTTCTCCTCTGTTTCTATTTCTTGGTGCAGTGTACGAATATCTACAGAATAGTTATGCCAATTGAGTCATTTTTAGTCCTCTGTGTGTTGGTCTATGTTCACATAAGTGTTGAGGATGCTCACATGTGAGGTATTCAGTGGTTTTCCATCCTCAGCCATCCCGTGCCATCCTCGGCCAATTGTAGAGTTTCAATGGCAAATGATAGATTCCTAAGAAGCACGGTTAGTATGCTTTGCGAATGGCCTTGACGTTGTTCTCCTGTGTTTCTGCTTCTTGGTGCAGTTTACGAATATCTACAGAATAGTTATGCCAATTGAGTCATTTTTAGTCATCTATGTGTTGGTTTGTGTTCACATAAGTGTTGAGGATGTTCACATGTGAGGTATTAGGTGGTTTTCCATCCTCGACCATCCTGTGCCATCCTCGGTCGTCCCATGCCATCCTCAGTGGAGGGCTTCGACCAACAACCAGATCTGAGCAGAAAGACAAAGGGAAAACGAAACATCACAACAATGACCCCAAACAAACCCTCGAAACCCTTATTGGACTCTGGTTTAGGTTCTTATTGCCATATTTAGCTTTTTTCCTACTCTACTTAATAATGAGTGCTCTCAAAAACTTATTATGAGATAAGACTATCTGGTCATTTGATTTCTATATTTAGCCTTTTTCCTATACCTTTGGCCATTATCTCTTGTCTATTGTTCATATCCAATGTTGCCACCTCTGCAATGTTTATTTTATTTATTGGCCTGTAATAGTATTCTGAATTAGAATATTGGTTCTCTCGTTCATCGAACAACAACAAATCATTCTGTAGCTTTGCTGGCATATTCCTCTTGTTAATAAGAAATTTTCTTCTTCCCAGGCAATTTTTGGTCAATTTACCATTATTTAATTGTTGGTTTTGTCTCTTGCATCAAGTCTCTACGCCTGCTCGCAACTTTGAATCTAGCCTATCGAATCTGAAAAATGACTGAAATGATAATCCTAATGACCTTAGAATCCTATAATACAAATTTCATTATTTTTTTCCTTTTTATAAATAGATGTCAACTATATTTTAAAGATAACTGGGGAAGGGAAAATAACACCCAGAGATCGCATGGCGATTTGGCATCTCACTTCTCAGATGAAGGATGCCTTTGTTAGTACTAATTCTAAGCCAACAATTCCCTCTCCTCTTGGCATCAAGGACAGAGCACAGGCTCTGTTTGTCAACAAATAAAATGTGTTCAGGTTCTCTGATGTTAACAAGCCTTCGGAATTGTCTTCGTATATAACATTTATGTTTGTTTGTTTGTCCCCTTCTCTATTAGTTTACAGGAAAATTTTGTTCACGATGATGGGCTGCCATAGCTGGGCTTCATGTGCTGGCTATCTTGTTGTACAATTCTATATATACATGATTAAATGATACAAGTTTTATTTAACTGTTGCAGTTTGTAGCCACCGCAATTGAAATTTTTGTGTCCTATTTATTTTTGGGGATGAGAAGATCATTAAATGATGTCAGTTTTACTTAACTGTTGCAGTTTGTAGCCACCTCAATTGAAATTTTTGTGTCCTGTTTTTTTTGGGGGTTGAGAAGATGATTAAATGATGCCAGTTTTACTCAACTATTGCAGTTTGTAGCCACCTCAATTGAAATTTTTGTGTCCTATTTTTTGTGGGGTTGAGAAGAGATTTGGGTTTAGGTATGGTTATTGGTCAAAAATGCATAGGAGGATGATTAAACTTCATTTTCTTAAGGATTTAGGTTATTCTCATATTTACAGCAATTATATTGGATGTGACTCTCTAGTCATGTGGTGGTGAAGATCTAGACATGGGGTGTGTTGCTATATTAGTGATCTATGTTTGGACCTGGAACCTGAATTTGAATTTGAAGGTTTTCATATTAGTGATCTAGGACCTAGAACCTGAATTTGAATTCGAAGGTTTTCATATGGAAAAAAATATAGAGATGGGGTGTTGTTATTTTAGTGATCTATGTTTGGACATGGAACTAGGATTTTGAATATCTGAATTTAAATTTGAAGGTTTTTTCCTACTCTACTTAATAATGAGTGCTCTCAAAAACTTATTATGAGATAAGACTGTCTGGTCATTTGATTTCTGTATTTAGCCTTTTTCATATGCAACTTGATAATGAGTGCTCTCAATTTCTCAAGTGTCCCCTCAATGAATAAAATTATCAGTGGCTTTTTGACATTTAATAAAACTTATTATGAGGTAGATTGCCTCCTCATTTGAGACTGTTTGGTCATTTGATTTTTGTATTTAGCCATTTTCCTAAGCCTTTGGCCATTATCTCTTGTCCAGAGTTGGAATGGAATGTTATTATTGAATTCCTTACAATATCAATAGACCAATGATTATTTTGTTATGAATCTTGGTTACTGCGACTGATGGGATTTTACCAAGGTCTATTTCAATGCAACATGGTCTATCAGTCAATAATCTTGAAGTGTTTCACTGAGATTTACCCAAATAATAGTTATCCTCTTGAAGGCTCTATCCTCTTGAATGAGCCTTCAAGGAGACAGGGATCAGTTCTAACCTGTTGACCCTGTCGACTTGGCCCAGAAACTAACCCCAGTTATCTCACAAAGTTACTCATGGATTCCTCTTTCATTAATTTCCTTTTCTCTTTTAGCTACAACCACTGAAATAATAGTTTTCAGTTCGAGTTTAATAGAAGCCATAAATAGTTTTGCTAATCTGCAGCAACTTAATTTAGTTCTAGAAATTTTATTTCAACACAACCACAGTTACACAGTTTAACCCAGCCGCTTCGAATATAACTAATTAACCAACAATGAAGGAAACTATTTTTCAATACTTATCTGTTTCCTTCCTTTATTCCTCTAAGCTAGCCACACAAAGTTCACAGAATAACTTATAGAAATAGTTTTATCATAATTAATATTTCACAGAAAGGCATATTCGATTGGAAATTTCTTTTCAACACACAGTTAGGTTGCCACAAGAAATCACTACTAGGTTGTAAGCCAAAATGTTTCTGTGACAAGAAAAAGATACAATCTAGTGTTATAAGCCAAAAAATTTCTGTGACAAGAAAAAGATACAATCTAGTGTTGTAAGCCAAAATGTTTCTGTGCCAAGAAAAAGATACAATCCATCCAAAATCCACATCATAATGTGGTTAGAACCAAAAACATATGACACTCCTATTCTTTATGGCCCTGAGAATCTTGAGTGCCAAAACTCCCCAAGTTACCTTCTTCAGCCAGGTAGGTTGGCCTGCCAGTCAAGGGTTGATTAGGAAATGCTTGATTGTTGCCATATGATTGATTCCAATTTGCAGCTTCCAACCATGGAGGTACTGAGTACCCATACCTCACATTTGCAGTACTGACCCCTACATTAAGTGGAGGTGTGTAATGAGCATACAAAGAATTGACAACAACTCTGGTAGGAACAAGGCAAGTGGGTAAACCCTCAGTTTGATAGTGGGGCACTTGAATGTTTATGAGATTTTGGAATAATGGTGTATTATCTACAATGGAGTCTAATGAGTTTGAAATAATCCTAGTTTCATCAGCTATTCTTGTTCCTTTTCAAGAAGTTGTTGTGCCTTTCATTTTTCCTTTTTCTGTCTTGCCATTTGCTTTTGTTGGTCCTTAACTTGCCTTGCTTTATCTCTTTCAATCCTTTCATCTACTCGATGTTGTGTTGTAACAATCCTTGCTGCCTTCTTCTCCTTGACTAGATCCTTCTTTTTTTGTTTTGATTCTTGCATTTCAATTTTTTTTCAGACTCAACTAACAGGTTTATATAGTCCTCCGAGGTGAGTAACTATGAGCTTCAGCCCAGACGAAGACTACCCAGTGCAGCTTGCTTTTTTTCATTGATACTCACTCTACTGGTAGCTTTAGGAACCGTCCAAGTGTCTTCTCCACCCCTCCCACATGCATGTCATTGCTTGGTACTTCCCCTTCAGTATCTGTTGGAACTGATTGAGCTATATCATTATCTTCATTTGATGCCTCATTATGTCCTTCATCTCCTTCCATTGATCTATTGTCCACAAAAAATTGAACAATTTCACTATTCAATTTTGCTGGTTGTGAGGGCATGTTCATGCTTTCTTGATTGGTTGTTGAGACACTATGTGCATTCATATTGATCATTGCTTCTACTAGCCATGAAGGTGGGGTTCCTTGACTTGGCAATGTCAATTGGTCATTGTCAACTGCATGTTCAACAAGATCATTAACAACATCAGCAATAGGAATTTCATGTTCTTGAGTTGGTAGAACGATCTCCATGTTACTGCGAATTTGTTCATTGTTATATTGTGTTTCACATACAGTTTCATCATCTTCAGCATATAAGTGGCCTTGAGATAGGGAAATCATATTACCAACTGCAATAACGTCATCTTGGTCATCTACTTCTTGCACTTCAACCCCTGTTTTGGCATTCCCTTCTTCCTGACCATCCACAAGAAACGCTTGGCTACAACCAGTGTCATGAATAAGAGCATCATAGTTCAGTGGCTAGATTCTTGTCCTCCTAAATCAAGCCTTGATATTTGATGGTGTCAAAGCCCTTTTAAAAGCTTTACTTGCAAGCTCTGCTAGCTCAAACCATTTCACCTCAACCCCTAGATTCGTTGCCATCCATGCAGCGCGCTTCGACATGAAATAGTTATTTAAAGGGCCAAACACACTAACGTCAAGGGGTTGCAGTCTGTGAGTGGTATGAGCGGGCAATGTCAACAAGTCGATGCCTAAATTTTCTACTTCCTCAATTTTTTGTACATCCATGTGGCTCCCATGGCCATCTAATATCAAAAGGTGTTTGTTATTAGGCAAGACGCCACCTAGTACTGATGCAGCAAAGTGAAAAAGCCAACTTTGAAATAGTTCTTTAGTCATCCATGCATGGGGATGTGTAGCCATGCATGCACCTGGTTCACAATTATGTATGTAGTTTTTCAATTGATTTTTACCTTCGAATAGATAAAATCTTGGGATTGAAGTACCAATTGCATTGACACAACATAAAATAATTATCCACTCCTTGCTCTTGGGCAAAAGCTTTGGCACATTTTGGCTCCCTCTCTTGGCAATTACCCACATGCCACAATAACTCCCTGTCTGTAAACCTGTTTCATCATAGTTCCATATATGTTCTACTCCATAAGAATGTTTATCGTAAGCACTAGAAAGTGTGTCGTAGAACTTTTGCACAACTGCAGGGTGCAAATTTAATGCTCTATCTCTATCAAGGCCCTCAGTAGTATGCAATACAAGTTCTAGATGCCTTTTCTTAAACCCAAACCACCATGATTTACCAGGAAACCCATCTTTGAATGGGTTTGGCCTCCCTTGATAAATTTGAGCAACTGTTGATTTGAGTTGTATCAACTCTAGCCCATGTCCCAGTTGGGCCATCTCTTTACACCACTCAACCACCTCGGCCTCCTCCTCCTCAGTCATAACTGTAAGAGGCCCTCTACGTTTTGTATGAGTCAGTCCATTTATCCAATAATGTATTAATGAGGGACGAATACCATGTTTTTTTGCAGATGCCCGAACTGCGTATCCGTTAAACTCTATGTCATCAATTGCAACTAACATTTGTTCTTCTGTTCATCCTCTTATAGCACTGATCTTTTTGGTTGAGCTTGCTCCTTGGACTGTTGTTGATGGTGGTTCTGTGGCTGATGGCGTGTTAACATCAACTGTTGTCACATGGTCATCCTCAACAATGTTCCCTAGTGCATTGTTGGCATTGACATCAGCTGTCCTGTCCTCATCAGATGATGTGCATTGCAGCTGCGCACCCCTTGTCACTCTCCCGCCACTTCTCCTTGTACGAGCAGAGTAACTTCCTTTTTCCATAGATGCAAAAACCTGTAAAATTATTGCATCCATTTAGACATTAAAATATTTGTAAATTATGCTTTATTACTTCTGCAAAAAAGCTTTTCCTTTATTAGAGGAAATTATCAACATGTATGTTACAAGAAATTGAATTGTATTACTTCGTAGTCTCTCATTGCAAATTACTGCGTAGTCTCTCAATTGCCTACCTATTCATCAGTTTAGCAACTTTTATATGGATTCAAGTAGGATTCTATGATAGTTGTTTCAAATATCATTTTCCATTTTTTTTGCTATTTGGCATTGCCAAAAATGTCTCAATACTGCAACTTCTCCATTGCAGTCCATGGCCACCATTCGAGGCATAAATTCTATGTTGGGAACAAATTGCAACTGTGATCAGCCTTGGAATGGACTTATCAGTCATAAAATGTTTTAGAAAATTGAACTAAAAAAATTAAGTATGTTGAAGGCATTCATTTTTTATTTTATTTTAAGGAATGGTTTTAACTTTTCTAAATAGCTGTATTTAGAACCTACCTTTCATTCAATGGCTATTTGTGAAACTATCCAGGTATCCTTTTAGCAGTTATGGCCAGACACATCATGTAAGAACTCTAATAAATGAAAACAATGAAAACAGAACTGTAAGAACAATGACTTTCAATGGCTGTTTGTGAAACCATCCAAGTATCCTTTTAGCAGTTATGGCTAGACAACTCATGTAAGAACCCTGATAAATGAAAATAATGAAAATAGAACTGTAAGAACAATGACTTTCAATGGCTGTTTGTGAAACCATCTAGGTATCCTTCTAGCAGTTATGGCCAGACAGATCATGTAAGAAATCTCATAAATGAAAACAATGAAAACGGAACTGTAAGAAGAATGAGTTATAATTGATATAACTAACCTGGATATATTGGCAATTGTTTTGTGATGTTCTCTTCAAGTTTGCTAAATAGTTTGAAAGCATAAGATGAAACTTCAACAGTGGGTGGACTTCTTTTATAGTTTTTGGCACTTGAATTTAATTGGTGGACATGGATGCACATGGATTGCAATGGCTTCATTTTGAATGTGTGGTCTCAATTTAATTTGATGTGATCTAATGGTTGGGAATTGGTTGTTTCTTGATCCATGTGCTTTGATCTGCTTTAATGAGAAATACAGTGAGTTGGGTGTCATTTATTGCAGTTATTGGGTCTGGGTGTCATTTATTTAATAAACTGGGTTTAAATGTTATTGGGTTGGGTGTCATTTATTGAACATAGGGTGTTTAGTTGTTGAACAACACAGCAGTTATGGCTGACATACATTCCGTTTTGTTTTGTGCAAGTAGGCATATTTATTTGGGCTGCAAAGCTGTAGTTCTGATGAGTGGGGGTTGAAGTGACTACTGCTTTTTACTTCTGGAATAGACCATTTTGGAAGCCTTTATGGCTTTAGCTGTTTTCTAGTTGGGTCAATATGGTTTGCAATCTTAAGTAGTAAAATACTATTTATGGACAGTTGTGGGCCCAGTCAATGTATGGGGAAATTTTAGACATAAATTAATACTTATTTATACTTAATGTTATTTATTTTTGTTTAAATATTGGTTTCAAAAGTCTCAATTTATGGTGGTTTGGTGGGACCAGTACTATGTCAATTACTGATCCCTGCACAACATTAGGAATCTTTCCCCTAGATTGGAAAGTTAAAAAGTGAATTTGAATAAACAAAGAATTTATGGAATACAGCACATGCAGACAGCTCATCGATTCTGATCAGATACAATGGCCAAGATTATCCACATCATTTTGCAATGTCTCTGAATGTGATAATAAACAAAGGGTTAGTGTAATCTAGTATGGACTAGTTGGGTCCCTATAATACTAGTGATTACCCCATTACTATTGTAGTTATACCCCTTATTAATATTGTTGTGCCCCTATTTCCCCCATATTGTTATTACTGTGCCCCATCGAATCCCTCTATTGTTATTTTTGTGGCTTTATATTATTATTGTTAGGTCGGCTGGATTATATTATGACTCCTTAGACTCCTATATATAGAAAGGAGGTTTTGTCATTTGAATCATCCAAGAATTGTTCATTTATGTAATGTAAAGGAGGTTTCCACCTTGAAGAGGCTAAATTCTAAGGTGTTAATCTATCTTTTCTATCTTTTCTTGAGCTAGTTTCATAACATTTGGTATCGGAGCTTTGGATTCTAGGGTTTCGCTGCTCCAAACAGGTCAGTGTGGAATTTTCTCTATAACTTTTTTTTGCGATGTTTCAGAAGTTGAAAAAAAAACCCATTTGAGAAGAAATCGTGCTAAACCTCAGGTCAGAATTTCAGAATTTTTTGCACTATATTTGCAGAGATATGATCTGAGGAAGTTGGTCATTTTGCAATTCATCCAGTAATTCATCAATGACAGCAATGGGGAACCTATCTTTAATAGTGAGCTTGTTGAGCTCCCTATAATCCAGACACATGCGCCATGATCCATCCTTCTTGTGCACCAATACTATTGGAGTAGAGAAATAACTTTGACTTGGTTGAATTATACCAGCCTCTAGCACCTCTGCAACCATACGTTCAATTTCACTCTTTTGGACATAGGGATATCTGTACGGCCTGATATTTGGAGGAACACTTCCTGGAATCAGATGAATAGCATGATCATGATCACACATAGGTGGGAGACCTTTGGGAATCTCAAATACCTTGGAATGATTTTCCAAGACTTTTTGGAGATCTGGAGAAATAGATGATTTCGATGTGGAAACATCTAGCGAACATAATTGTGCAATTACACCTCTTTGCTCCTTTTTTTCTTCCTCTTCACAATCTATGTAGAATAATTTCTTCTCAGCACACTTATGACCTTTAGTGTATTTGCTATCACAACTGTAACAAAGCCCTTTTGCTCTTTTTTCTTCCAATTGTTGTGGTGGAATGTTCGGTTTGCAAACAAAATAAATTTGAAACAATTAAGACATCGGGTCTATTACAACCTTTATCCATTCCAAGCCAACGTTGGGAGGAAGTTTCAATGGATTTTATCACAGGTTTATCCCAGTCTGAGGGAAAGAGTGTCATCATGGTGGTAGTTGACAGAATTACCAAGTATGCACACTTTTGTGCATTATCACATCCATTTAAAGCCAATACAATTTCTACTACATTTATGGAAACAATTCAAAAGCTACATGGAAACCCAAAGATTATTGTAAGTGACAGAGATCCAATTTTCACTAGAAATTTTTGGACAAAATTATTTTCTTGTCTTGGTACTCAGTTAGCTCATAGCTCATCTTATCATCCTCAATCTGATGGGAAAACTGAGATAGTAAAAAAATGTTTGGAAGGATATCTTCGTTGCTTTGTATTTGATAAACATACACAATGGGTCAAATGGTTGCCTCTGGCTGAATGACGGTATAACACTTCCTTCAATAAAAAAACAAAAATGACCCCATTTATGGCACTTTATGGGTATCAACCACCATCCATCACATCATATTTAAGAGAAAACTCTAAGGTTCAGGCAGTGGAACATCACATCGAACATCAACATTAAGTCCTCCAACTCTTAAAGGATAACCTCGTGTTGGCACAGAATAGAATGAAACAACAGGCAGATCAACATTGCAGTGAAAGAAGTTTTGACGTAGGTGATTGGGTATTCCTATGGCTACAACCATATAAGCAAATGTCCCTCAAGAAAGCTAAGAAGGATAATAAATTATCACCAAAGTATTATGGTCTGTACAAGGTGTTGCAAAATATTGGTACTATGGCATACAAATTGGAGCTTCTTGCAGCTTCTCGATTGCACCCAGTTTTCCATGTTTCATGTTTAAAGAAGGTTATAGGCGACAAGTTCCCAATTCAAACAATATTTCCAGAACTTGACGAGGAAGGAAAAATTATATTGGAACCGGAAGCAGTCACAAAAACAAGAACTCGACAGCTACGAAATCGATCAATTTCAGAGTATCTTATCAAGTGGAAGAACTTATCCGTTGAAGATTCCACATGGGAGGACGAGAATTTTATGCAGAAGTATCCAGAACTACTCAAGCGTTGAGGACAACACTTTTTTAAAGGAGAGGGGCATGTTGGGTCCCTATAATACTAGTGATTACCCCATTACTATTGTAGCTATACCCCTTATTAATATTGTTGTACCCCTATTGCCCCCATATTGTTATTACTGTGCCCCATAGAATCCCTCTATTGTTATTTTTGTGGCTTTATATTATTATTGTTAGGCCGGCTGGATTATATTGTGACTCCTTAGACTCCTATATATAGAAAGGAGGTTTTGTCATTTGAATCATCCAAGAATTGTTTATTTATGTAATGTAAAGGAGGTTTCCCCCTCGAAGAGGCTGAATTCTAAGGCGTTAATCTATCTTTTCTATCTTTTCTTGAGCTGGTTTCATAACAGGACCCCTTCCGGACGAGCATAATCTTCTACAGTTCCTAAAGGTTTTTCAAGTTGGCTCCACATGAAAAAAATGGACAAAAGGACAACGCTCTCACGGGTGACCTTGTGATTGAATGGTGGTGGAGCTATGGAGCATAACCAAATTGGTAAGTTGGTATCAGAGGGGCATATGTATTACCCATTTCAGGTGTGGCTTCTCAGTAGCGAATCCTATAGAGATTGATTCCTCATCTTGTTTCCACCATTCTGAATTTCGCTATCTTGGAGATCTCCTATTCTTTTTTTTGCTTATAAGCTTGAGTAGTAATGTTCATCCATCGCTCTCAATGCATTTGTATAATAATAGAACTTATCATTTCTCAATAGAAAAAATATTTTAATTTAGAATTTTGGAAATCAAACTAACTTTTTTTCAAACTATAATAAACAAAAAAAACTAAACTACTTTCATTAAAATAAATTATTTATTAATAAAAATAGAAGTGACTTTTATTCATAGGATTCTTCCCATTAAATTAGGACTCTTTATATTCTTAGCAAATTAATATTTAATATTTATAAGAATGCTTAGAATTTATTATATTTCTAATGTTATGTATTCCAGATTATCTTAAGAATATGAAAGCATATTTGTATATATATTAAAAAAAAATATATCCAAATTTTTCATTTTTGGGGTTTTGATGAAGATGTCTACATATTATTCATTTGTGAAAGAATGTATCAATGGAATTTGTTGGGTTTTTACCTGATGTATAAGTAAATGAAAATGGTTTTGGGTTGATTTGTTAGGTTGAAATTAGAGGTATATAAGAAAATGGTACTTTGTATTTATTTGTTAGGTTGAAATGGGATTTTTGGTTAAATTGATCAAATAACTATAATCAATAAAAAAATATAGTTATCACATATTTCTCTTTAAAATCCTTATAACTCTTGATCCAAGAGTTATGAGGCATTCTCAAGTAGACAAACCATTTTCCTTATTCCCATAAAACCTAGGTGAACATCCTAATGCTTTTAAATCATCCACCTTAGGCTATTTGATCCCAAAGTTTTGAGTTCTTTTAAATACCTTAAAAATCACTTTATAACACATTAATGCTTAGTCTTGTAGTAATAAGTTAGGAAAAACTATATCTTATTCCCATCCATTATGTGGTAGTAAGGTAAATAAGACTATTCCTTATTCATATCAAAGTTTAAATGGAATATCTCTCTATATGTTAGTTGCATGGTGACTCTATACTTTAGTTGCATGGTGAAATTCATTATCTAAATTTGTAAATAAGAGTGTGCAAAAGCTATATATATTTAATTGTGTCATACAACTTATTTTAGACAGCTATAATTATTTATAGTTAATTGTATCATGAAATTTATTTCCTTCTTTTGATATAAGTTATAGATTTTGTTCCAGTACACTAAAGAGAGAGGAGGAGTCCCAGATTTGTTCAACAACTCTTTAATAAGATTCTCTTGCAAAATAAATACATTTTTTCGATATTGGATATTTTGTATAAGGAATATAACTTTTTTCATTCTCTAGGAACTAATAACAAAACTCATCATGTCAATTGTGGAAATTGAACCTATGTGGAAAGGATAACAATCATTTCTCCAAACCACCTCAAATAAGTCCAAAAAAATTACTAATTTCTAATTTCTAATAATATTTAAAAAAATAATAACTTGTTTTATTATTATTGCAATGTAATATTATTTATACCCTTTAATTATTAATAATACTTTATATCAAGTTATTCTAGTTGAGTTATGTAGACATTTTCTTTTAAGTTTGTATTTAATAAGGTTGCCTTCACTTTCATGTGATGAATTGTCACCCTATTTTATGTAACCAAAACTAATTGATAACTCATTTCTATGGGGCTAAATATATCATCATAGTCTATGTCTTCCTTTTATGCAATACTTGTTCATGTAGAACCAGAGTCAATTGCTTTTTTTTTCAATGAAGGATCCACTAACCTCCATGTCCCATTCTCTTTTAGAGTGGTATACTCCCTCTATGTGGCCTCTTTCCACTCATGATAAGTAGCTTCATCAAAAGAAGTTAATTCAATGTGAGTGTGTAAATTCAATTCATAATCATATTGACCATTCATATCATTTACATCGATGAATCTGAATTATCTACATCGCCATATTCTCTGGTTTAACATTTGGTTCCTATCTTTTCAATCTTATTAGAATGAAAAATATCTAGTGTCTTTATTAGCCACTTTGATTGACCTTTATGATATGGTATAGGTCTCTCCACTAAATGTGATAGTGTTGCACACAATTTTTAAACTTTTACTACAAGAAATACATATATAGAGTATCTTTAAAAAGAAAAATAATATAGGTAATTACTCATAATACTCAAAGGTTTACATTTGAAACCCTTAGATGAGAAAACCAAAAAATGTTTAGATTCACAACTATTAGTTTCTTCATCATCTAGAACCATAATTTATAGCACAATACATAGGATTTTGTGGCATCCAAAACCCTAGGATCCTGATCCATTGACTCACTTTAGATTTATTGACGAGAATTATGTTATAATGGGACAAGGAAACAATGGAAAAAAGGGAAAACAAAAGGGTAGCGAAAGAATACTGAAGATAATCACTTATTTTCTTAGGGGCTTCACCTCCCAACCTAAAATAAGGAACCTTGAGTGACCCCCCTTTGATCCCTCCTTACTTCCATATCAATGTATGGTACATGTAGCTAATCATGCAAAGAATATAGAACATATCCAACATTCTCTCACTTCCTATTTGCATATGGGGGGTCACAAGGTTATGTGATTAGCAACGCAAGCTAGTGATGCCCATTCTTTCCCTACACCAAAAAGTTCTCAATACTTGCAAGGTTTGTTAATCAATATGCAACAATCTCCAAAAAAATTATCTTCTCCAATAGTACCTTCCCATCTTCAACCATGTTTTTCATAAAGTAATAATGAACATCAATATGTTTTTCCTTGGAGTAATAAGTTAAGTTCTTTTCTAGAAAGATTGCATTTTAATTGGCACAATCTAACTTTACAACCTGTTATAAAAACCCAATGCCTAAAGAAACTATCTATAATAATACAACTTCCTTACTCATATGAGTCTCTTCCACGTATTTAGATTCTATTATTGACAGAGAAACTACAAACCATCTCTTACTCATCCAACATATTTATTCTCCAAATAGGGTAAACACATAACCACTTATGGATTTTTTATGATTTAGATCTCCAACCCAATCAATGTGAACAAAGCCACATATATCCAATAGCCTTTCTACTCTAGGTGTTCCTTGGTAGCCAATTCCAAAATTTGTATTTCCACACAAATATCTAAACCAATTTTTACAACTATATAATTTTACTTCATTTTAACATAAATATTTTTAAAACCCTCACTACTTGCACAATGTTTGGTGAACTACAAGCCATTATATTTAGAAGAAAGCTCCTATCTTCTATATTCAAAAGGGAAAAGAAGTTTTATGGAGTAAAGGTGAATATTTATGGATGTTTGTGCTTCAACCTCTAACATGCAACCAAAACCAATGCATAAAAATGGCTGACATAATATAAACCGCGACACAATATATGGGTCCAGTTATTTTAAAGTCTTTCCTACAATATTGCATGAAGCTCTTAAGAAACTAGAAATTTGTAGAAGGGCTCTAGGAATTGACAGATTGTCGTGCTTCTGGAGAAGTACCATGGAGCGACATATGTACAGTTAACAATTTACATTGGCATAAGAGGAGGACTGGAAAATAAATGAGGCTCACTACACAGATTGAAGAATACGATATGGATTAGGTTATTATCAATTTAGGATATGGTCCCAATGTTTTAGCAAAGAAGACTTGAGAATTGATGGGTAAGCCAAAGTTACAACGGTCACCAATTTAGTTGAGGATGGTCAACCAACAAAAAAATTTCCATATGGAGAGGTTACCAGGTGTTACAGTAGACATTGAAGGAGAACGCACTATTACAGACTTTGAAGTGACAAAAATTGTGGATGAAAGCAACCCCTATACAACAGTTTTTTGACTGAATTGAGCATTTCATAATCTAGCTATAATCAAATGAAACAAGAGGAAAATGGTATTTGAAAAGGACAACATGAGAGAAATTGTTCCATTGGACCCATCAGAAGGGGTGAGATATATTGAGCCTATTAGAGATGAGTATTGCGCAGTAGATATAGACAACATTTATCAAATAACAACTAAAGAAGAGTAATGGATTAACCCCGCGGCTAATGGAAAATTGAGCTAGGAGCGGGAAAATTCCTGTACGTCAAATTCAAAAGAAGAATTGGAAAAATGAATAGTCTACACAAAGTGTCTACAATGAGATGTGCAAGTATCACTAAATCACTTCGTTGTATAACTTCTGAGTTATGTAACTTGCCCTACTATGATGGTTTAAGTAATGTAAGAACTTTACTTGATGATTATGAAATAAAAATACTAGAAGAACAAAGGTTGTTAGCTTTGGATGTAGCCCTAAGATATATCCATGTTAGATGGTCGGGTGAACATAAGAGAAATATATAATATTGGAAGGAGTGTCGAAGATTAATGTGGATCATGTTTGGGCCAGTAGATACAAAAATAGAGGTGAAATATGATGGTAAATCTGAGCCTATGGAGCATATTCACCATTGCACTATAGTATGGGAGGAAGTTCCACAGGAGGAATGGGTACACGGGTTTATCCACACACAAGAGAGAATTCCTATGTAGTGGTACCTCGAAACATAACGGTGCCATGGTACTATAAATTGGATAGATTTGGTTGATGGATTTATATTAACATTCAATTTTGAAGATGATTTCATGTGCATAGAATCGACTCTTCAAATAGCCAGAGAAAAGATCTTTGGGAATGTGACCTTGCTGACATGGCAGCAACCAGAGTGGACTGCGTAGCTAGAGTATGCAGTGAAATGCTATAACATTATTTCAAAAGAAGATGAAGATCTGCACAATATTGACATTGCAGAATCAGAAGGACACCATGAAGTCACTGGACCTAAGCTAGAAATACCATATATATCGAAGCCAATAAATACTAAGAAGGTAAATATAGGATCATAGGAGGAACTGATGTTCCCAATGATTGGAGAGTATTAGGACAATGATATTGTTAGTTAAGTTACAGAGCTACTACATGAATACCAGGAGTTATTTCGTACAAAATTTTCTGAAATGAAGGGCATATGGGGGGATCTGGGAGTCATGATGATTCCCCTTAAACCTATGCGAAACGTGTCAAGCAAAGACTATACAGATTGAACCCAAAATATAAGGAAAAGGTGAAAGAAGAGTTAGCTAAAATGATGAAATCATGGATCATTGAACCTATGGAGGAATCAAAGTGGGTAAGTCCTATGGTGGTCCAAGAAAAGAAGACTAAAGAAGAAATCAAGATTTGTGTGGATCTGAGGAAATTAAATGATGCATGCATGCACGATCCCTTCCCTAAACCCTTTACAGATGAAGTGTTGGATAATGTAGTAGGATAGGAGGCCTACTCATTCACAGATGGATTTTCTGGCTATCATCAGATCAGGATTACACTAGAGGATAGGCATAAGACCACATTTGCAATAGAGTGGGGTTTAGATCAATATACAATGTGCCTTTTGGGTTGAAGAACACCCCCACTATATTTTCAAGAATTGTGGTCACATCATTGAAGGAGTACATCCAAAAATTCGTGGAGGTATACTTTGATGATTGGACAATCTTTGGATTGTTGAAAAAGCATGCTCTGAGCTTAAGTGTTATGTTGGACACATGTAGGTAGTACCAGATATCATTGAACTCAAAGAAATGTATATTTTCTGTGCCTTTTGTCATATTAATGGGTCATTTTGTGTGCAAGTAGGGTTTGATGGTGAATCCCATGAAGATAGTTGTCATTGTGAACTTACCTCCACCAAACATAATGAGATAGTTGCGCACCACATTGCGACACACTGGATATTATAGAAAAAAATTTAAGGGGTATGTGCAGATAATTTTGATAATGGAGAAAATATTGAATAAAGACGTGACTTTTAAATGGAATGAATAACACCAAAACGGTCTCGATATAATGAAAGAAAATATTGTAACTACACCTATCTTGGTTTTCCTATACTAGAAGAAGGGGTTTCATGTTCATGTAGATGCATCTTGCATAGCTTTGGGAGTAGTATCGACACAACAAGAAGGAATTTCTCTAAAGCATAAAATAACTACACTACCACAGAAAGAGAAGGCTTGGATATGGTATATGCATTGAAGAAATTAAAACATTATTTGTTGAGATCACATATTAAGATGTTCACAGATCATTTTGAATTGAAAAATCTAGTGAATAAACCTATCCTAGGAGGGACGATTTGTAGATGCCTGTTGTTATTTCAGGAGTATGATTTTGAAGCTGTTGTTAAACCAGGAAGGTTGAATGTCGGGCTTGGTCATCTATCAAGGTTGGAAATAATGGAAGAACCAATGAACATTGAACATAATCTTCCCAACGCATGGTTGTTTGCAATCAAGATTACAGATGATCTCTTCGCAGACATTATTTAGTTTTTCGCCATAGGAATGGCCCCTGTGGAATACACTATGTAGAGGATGAAGGAGTTGCTGGTAAAAGAAGTGATTTTTTGTTGATTGCAGGACATTTGTATGAGATCGAACCATATGAAATATTATGCATATATCTCCCCGAACATGAAACATAGAATATTTTGATAGAAGCTCGTTGAGGCGTAGCTAGTGGACATTATGTAGGTAAGGCTATTGCGCAAAAGGTCTTAACAAAAAGATTATGGTGGTCCACACTACACAAGGATGCAAAGGAGTATTGTCAAGCATGTGATGTATGTCAAAGAACTGGGAAGCCATCAAGGAGGGATGAAATGCCATTAGTACCACAACTAACATTGTAGGCTTTCGACAAATGGGCCATTGATTTCATTGGACCTATCAGCTCACCTGGAAAGAAAATTGATGCAACGTATATACTCACAACAACTAACTATTTGCAAGATGGACTGAGGCACAAGAAGTAAAGGATTATAGTCTAAAAATTGATGTGAAGTTCATTTTTGAGTATATTTTGTCCAGACTTGGGTGCCCAAAGGTCTTGATGAGTGATCAAGGAACACATTTCCTGAATAAGACCATTGAGGCGTTCACTGAAGAATTCTAGGTGTATCATCCAAAGAGCACCACATATCACCCTCGAGAAAATGGCACAGTCAAAGCTTTTAATAATATTTTTGAAAATTCACTGACCAAAGTGTGTAATGTGAACATAGATGACTAGGATATGAAAATTCTAGTGGTGTTATCACTTATACAGCCACATGCAAGAAGTTGAAAAGCTAGACACCTTTCAGGTTGGTTTATGGGCAAGAAGTTGTGTTTCCCATGGAATATATTGTGCCAAGCTTAAGGATTGCAACCTTTACATACATGGTTGACCCTAACATAATGGAGGAAAGAATGGTGCATTTGCTCACATTGGATGGAGACAGATTTGTAGCAGGATTTCATCAGCATGTGCAGAAGGAAAATGAAAAATCTTGGCACAACTGACATATCAAGCAAAACACATTCCAGGAAGGATATTATCATAAAAACCAACCTATATCCATCTTAACTCCACATCTGCCACTCTTAGAGGGATGAAATCTATTTATCACTCCCAGCACTTGGTAGACACGGAATTAAGATAGATCTAAGCTGATAGAATTGCCCCTTTAAATAGTATATGCTCACATGAATACTGTGGTATTACCATGGCTCAATACCATGGGTTATCATAAACCTGGAGCTTAAAAAATACTATTAGTAATTTATAAAAATTAATAAAATTAATAATTGATTTTTGTTTTAATTTTTTATTTTAACCAAGTTAAAATGTTTAAGTGATATTAAATTTCAAGATCCATTTTTACTCTTGATCTACCAAGCCCCAAGAGAGATCAAATATTTTTTCACTCTATGTTAGTTTGCATATCACGATATTTGATCCTGAGTAAAGATGGATCTATGCTACTTTAATTCCCCCCTTTAAATAGGTTGCATTCCATGTGAATACCATGGGTCTAATAATTTGGCCCATAGGCTTCACCTAAATATAACACATTTTTTGAGTGTCCTTAAATATAAGGTGGCTTATGGAGTAAATATAAAAAATGTTTTATTTATTTACCATACCTCTCGTTTATTTCTATTTTTATTAATTTACCATACCTCATTTATAAATATGGTATTTAGCCCATAGGATTCAATTAAATAAAACCTCTTTTTTGAGCTTTCTTAAATAGAAAGAGGGTTTTGGACTAAATATAGAAAGAGGTTTTATTTATTTACCATACCTCTAGTTTATTTATATTTTTATTAATTTACCATACCTATTTTATAAATATGGTATTTGGCCCATAGGATTCACTTAAATGAAACCTCGTTTTTGAGCCTTCTTAAATAGAAAGAGGGTTATGGACTAAATATAAAAAGAGCTTTTATTTATTTACCATACCTCCACTGTAATTATATTTTTATTTATAACTATCATAAATACATTTTCTTGAAAATGAAGGCGAATGGAAGATTATAACTCCTAATTTCAAGGGCTAAATTTACTTTTTTACCCTCTCCCTTAAAATAAGGTGGGCTAACCTCCATAGCTAATTTTTTTATAAAACAAATTTGAGGCGATTTGTAACAATGTACTATGATACAAAATATTCACCCAATAAAAATATAAAACCCATTAATTTAGCCCAAAGGCGAAAGTTCGCCCCTAAAATTTTCCATGGCTGCATCCTAGACCCCAAGTTCAAAATGGAGATTCAGAGTTGCAAATAGAGTTGTTTTTTCTCCATGAGAATGATTGCATTTTTTTTCATGCTGGGATTTGTGATGGGGCACTTCTACAAGTAGAAAATGCTAGAATAGGAATTGTTCTAGCTACTGCTTTGATAGTTTCAAAGTTGGTTTGTTGAGGAACTACTATAATAGTTCTAGAGTTGGTGGTCATATTTGAACCATCATTGGTTGAGACCTTTGATTTCTCCCATATTTTGGTATCATTTATGGTTTTCTCTTCAAAACTACCATCCCTGTTTTCTAGTCATCATTGAAAACTATTTTTAAAAGACATTCAACTCTTGGCTAAGATGCTTTTTTTCATTTTTAGCACTCATTCTTGGACTTTAATACATCCCTTCAGAATTAGGGGGAATGTTAGACACTTAATCCTCGGGATTATAGTTGGGTTGGTGTGTGTTATGGTGATTAGTTATTGGATTTCAAGAAACCTAGGAAACTGAATCAATGATTTACTTATTTTATTTATATGTACTATGTACTATGTACATCATCCTTTATACCATTCTTAATAATATACAGTCGAATTGGTTTCTAATTTGTGTTTTCCAACAAAGCACTCCTATGATCAGATTAAAAAATAAAAATCACCTAAATCTAGTATATATATATATATAATATAAAAAAAAAAACAAAAAATAAATTATAAATAAAAATAAATAAAAATTAAAAAATAATAGATATATATATATATATCTATATATATATATATATATATATATATATATATATATATATATAGATATATATATATATATATATATATATATATATATATATATATATATATATATATATATATATATATATATCCTTCATTTATACTTTTCGGTTTTTAGAATTCTATTAAGATCGAGTTTCATACACTACTTTGGATTGTGCTCTTTATACCGATCTTGTCCAAAATCATATTCACTTGCCTTATTTCATGAGTACAAACTGAAATGAAATGTGAATCACAATATATTTTTCGGGAGCCCTCCCACATGAAGAGACTTAGATAGTATATGGAAAAGAACAAAGTGGCTTATAAGGGAACTAAAGAGGAGAGCAATACTGGGAGTTTTGGATGTAATATATGGGGTAGATGGATCAATCTCTACCTCTGTTGGTGCACTTGCTGGTGTAGCTAGATTCAATATCTCTGCAAGTTTCCCATGGAAAATTCCACATTTTGAGGATCATCAAGGATGTAGTGTCTTGGTTGTTTGTTTCTATTTAGTTGTTTTTTTAAGAGAGAATTTGAATCTCTATATTTTGGAGTCAATGGAACTTGTACGAATGACCAACAATACAGTTGGTTGGAATTGATGTAGGGGGACATTACAAATACTTTGCGACTGTCAATTTAATGGTGACTAAGAGGGAATGACAGTCATTATCCTTCTCATGTCAATAAATCTAGGGCAGGGTGTATTAGATATTCTCTATATTTTTCAACATTAATTTATTTTTGTCCCTTTGGAGGTCTTTAGTGCGGAATTAAAAGCCTAGCGCTTGGATATCCTTTGCCAAGGATGGTTCGTACTTTGATAAGGTGGAACACCTAACCATTTAGCCTTCTATGATTAGTCAACACTCTTTTTCCGAAGTGGGTCATCAGTGGCTAGTAGCATAGGGGGATATAGAACATTGCTTTTTTTTGGAGAGGACACACAGAGGGCATGTCGGGACACTCTTCTCTCTGTCTAGAGACTCTCATTGAGCTCAGGGTCCAGGCTAAGAATGATGGCCTTTCATGCATAACCTCGATCATGTCTTCCACCTCTAGTATTCCTCTGTGTGATGGGGGGGGCTTTACTTCACCAATAGATTGCATAACTTTCCCATCAGTAGACTAGACTATTAAAGCCTGGATAAACAGAAAGGCCCTTAAAGTAGTTTCATGGGAGAAACCGTTCACTACTGGGGAAGAATCTTTCTGGGATAGTCTCAAATGCGTGAAATTGAGGGGTTTGGTGGGTTGGTGGCAACACTTGAGGATGGAGAGAAAATAGGTCCAAGCTTGGGTAGAAATTCATTGGTTTCAAAACCTAAAATACCACCTGAAACTTAGCATCCTCTCTAATGGGTGGATTTTCTTTCATTTTCACTGTCCTAAAGATACAATGCTTATTCTAGTGTCCCCTTGGGTCACGGGAAGGGGGTTTCTTATTCTACGGAGATGGAACACAGACTTTGACCCTTTCAAGGAAACTTTGTGACAGAATTTGGTTTAGGCAAATCTGCTCGGGCTACCACTAGAACTCTAGAACAAGACGATGATCAGTGACATTGCAAACCACATCGGTAAATATTATTACTATGAAGAGGGTAGTTTTGATTAGCTTGTCGAGAGGATGGTGTGCGTACTAGTTAAAGTAGATTATGGGAGGGGTTTAATGGATAATTTGGAGATTCGGTGGGGGACCTCCTCCTACAAATTATTCATTGATTATCTTGGTAGTCCCTTATCGTGCTTGTTGTGCCATGAGACGAGTAACTAGAACATGGCCGCCCTCGTCATTATGCTTCCCCACAAGGGCTTCACTCAATAAAACTTTGACATATCAGTTGTGTTCGTGGCATACTAAACAATACCCCTAATTTGACTACATATTGGAATATACCTCTAAAAATCACATTATTTGACCCCCTACAAATACAAACCCAATAGACATTCCTAATTTGAAAAACCCCTACTTTCACTAGATATTATAGGTATACATTTTTTCATTAACATTTTTTATACCCCTTTATATTTTTCATTAACTTTGAGCTCCATTTTTTATACCTAACAGTATAAAAACCATTTACCCCTATATATCCCACAATATATTATGTCATTTTTCCATTAATATATATCCCCCAATAGGAGCCCACGTGGTATGGTATTGCTCCCCCTATGAATTCCCTGTGTTCTTCCCAAGGCGATAAAGGATGAAGTTTTTCATCGAGCCATATAGAGATGGGATACAAAGTGGATGTTCATGATGTTTCGACACGGTCATGGTTTGTGACTCCATGTAACATCCATCCCCCCAACCAGTTTGAACAGAATATTTCTATATTTTCTAACTTCTCATCCAAGGTGCCAACACGCCCACTGGAGAACCTATAGCTATTCAGGGGTCTATTTATCTCAAGAAAGGGATCCACAAACATCAATCACACGGGGAGTGATGTTCCTCCCGTGGTCCCCCATGGATCTATTTTTTCTTCGAGGGATGGTAATAAAGAATTCGTTACTTTTCCTTTCCTCACTCACAAGGCGGGGTTTAAGTCGTCTGGGCTTGGACAAACCCGCATGAACCATATTCTGTTGACGCCCTTTGTGGCAGTCGTTTCAGATCCAATCTCACTTGACAAGTAATTAGAGTCCTTATAACAGTCCTAGGATTTTGAGATGGAACCCCTAGATATTAGAAGTTCTTTTTTTCAACTCAGGAAGGGAAAGGAGAAGGATGCTCCCTTTGGGAATAAACCCCAGAGGAAGAAAAGGGTCACTAAATACAAAAAAGTTTCATTCTACGATCAATCTAAATCCTTGTTTCTTGAGCCAGGTGAGTCTTGTGTGGGAGGGAAGTTGATCTAGCTAGACCATAGTTATGAGAAAGTAGGAAACATAGACACTCTTTATTCACGGGCCCTTAGAGTGAATGAGCCTGCTTCCTATATTCCCTATGATAATCTTGTCACTAAACATTTGGGGCTTGAGTGCAGCCCATAAAGCTAGGGTACTTAGAGGACTAGTTCAACTTCAAAATCATTCTATCATTTTACAGCAAGCAACTATGATCCCTCATAAGAATACTTGGGTTGTCCTTCTTTCTGTCTCCCTATATTGGCTTGTCTGTGCTTCAGATGCTAGGGGTCATTTTGGTGTCCTGGATGTGATGTCAGACCCTAAATGAATCTCATTACAAGCCTTCTATATCGATCCATACATCCTCCTTTCCACCCATCTATCAGGATCCCCCCATCAGTTTCGTATTATTAACCTATATGCCCCATTTGTGGGTAGGCGCTCTTTCAAGGAAAAGACTCAAGACTCTGGCATCTTGGGTTAAAGTTTATTATCTTATCTGGGGATCTCAATCTAACCTTAGGGAGAGGTGAAATCTAGGAAGATAAGGCCGTAGAGGACCCTTTATTAAATTTTTTATTAGATTTGATGGACTATTTTTCTCTTTGTGACATTTCTCCCGAGACGATTACCCCTACCTAGCAGAACAGGTGCAAGGATCAAGAGGGGATCTCTAACTATATGGAACACTTCCTTATGAACCAGTATTTGGTTGGGCTTTTGTTAGTTTTCTTCAAAGAGTATTCCTCCTTTTGTTTCAAACCATCAGGTGATACTTCTCTCATGGGAGGGAAGGGATAACATGAACAATTTCCCCTTTAAATTTAATTCTACATGGCTCCTTAATGAGGAATTTTTTTCTTTTGTGACATACGTATGTAGACGCTCAATCTTTCCTCCCCCAAGTGACTAGACGGGGACTTTTTGCGGGAAGCTTAGTGACATAAAGAAGGAATCTCGTTTATGGATAAGGAAGAAAAAAGAAGAAGACATGAAGACTCTTTCAAATATTGAGATTACTCTCAGGTATTATAAAGATCTTGAGGACACATTATATTTCTCTAATCACTATAAGGGAAAAATTATGGGTTTGGAGGGGGAAAAGAATAGGATTCTGCTCACACAAGAATCTGAATGGAGATTGAAGAGTCGTGCTCTATGGGTCATGACTGAAGATAAAAACACCAAATACTTCCAAATGTGTGCCAATCATAGGATACATAAAAATGTGATTAGAGGCATCAAGGGTGCAGATGGTAATTATATTCAAGATAAACATGGCTTTGAGTAGGAGGCTCTTCGCCATTTCAACAGAAAATTCAAAGCACATTAAAAAAAAAAATTATTTCACATATAAGGATCACTGTAGAGATGCCCCGGAGGATCAAATAGGAGGAAAAATATTTTTTGGCTAATACGGTATAGATAGAAGAAATCATTTATGTGCTCAAGTCATGTGCGCAAGAGAAAAGTCCTGACCGCGATGGGTGGGGGGTGGAACTATTCATCTATTTCTAGGAGTTAATGTTGCCTAACATAGTGGCATTTGTTGAAGAATATTGAGCCACTAGACCATCTACGTGGCCATGAATACTACTTTTGTAGCATTAATCCCTAAGAAGGTGAAGCCAGAATATTTTTTTGACTAGAGACCTATATCATTATGCAATGCAATATACAAAGTAATCTCCAAGTTGATTTCCATAAGGATCAAGAAGACCTTATCTACCCAACAATTTGGTTTCTTAGATGGTAGACAGATACATGACGCTATAGCTATAGCACATAAGTGTTTGCATTCCATGAAGACTAGGAAAAATAAGGCAAGTTTACTCAAGGTGGACTTGATAAAGCATATGATTGCATTGATAGGAATGGTTTTACATAAGGTGGGCATATCTCCTAATAACACTCATTGGATTATGGCTTGTCCACAGACTACAAATTTCATTGTGATCATCAACCATTCTCCGATCACAAAATTCTTTAGGGCTTACATGGGACTTTAGTAAGGTTGTTCTTTATCACCATTGCTATTCCTTTTGATCATGGACTACCTAAGCCGCAAGATAGGTGTTGCAAGGGAAACTGGAAAGATCAAGGGTGTAAAGCACACAAGGAATATTCATATTTGTTTGTAGACTACCTATTATTTGGTGGTATGAATAAACTTGAGGAATGGGGGGAAATCCATCTCATCATCAAGACTTTTAGCAAGGCATCGAGTCTATATATGAGTAAAACTAAATCTCTGCTGATTTCTTGTGACATTGAGGATCCTCGATGCACAGAGGTATGTCATTTATTTGGTGTCACAATGGTACTTCTAGAAGAGGGGATCACATATCTTGGCTTCCATCTCAAACCTAATAATTATGGCAAAAAGATTGGGTATGGTTGACGCACCAATTCACTAAAAATTTCTAGGTGGTCACATAGGTGGCTATCAATTGGAGCTAGATTAACTCCCATTAAATCTCTCCTCTAAAACATCTTTGTTTTCTAGATGCATTTATTTTTGTTGCCTATGGATATCTGTCACAAGTTAGATGATATTATGGCAAAATTTATTTGGGCACAAACTGAATTGAAGGGGAAAATCCATATGGTAAGATGGAAAGCAATAGAAAGGTTAATTGAATAAAGGGGTTGGGGTATCTTGGACACCCACAAATTTAACAGGGCACTAATAATCAAGAACACGTGGAGGGTGGTAACAGAAAATTGTATATGGGGGCATCTCATTAGGGACAAATATGTTAAGGCGATACATGATTTTGACGAGGGAAGGGGCAAGGAGGACCATTGTTTCCTCCTACATTTGGAGAGGCATGACTAAAAACTACCAATGTATGTTTCAATTCCTAAGATGGGAGGTTGGGGATGGTAGATTAGTGGAGATTGGATTGGATGCACTGAAAGGTTTCCATGGTATCCACACCTTAATGGTCAATCTACTTAATACCCTTCATAACAGGGGCATTTTTTATTTTGCACAAATCCATAGTATGAGCAATCAATCAATATATCAACAATCTTTGCTTAAGCTGGAAGAGCTTGGTTTGCACAGTAACCTAGCCATAAAATGGGAGGATTACCTCACCCATCTTACGATGCAGACATATCCATCAGTGAGGGTGTAGACAGTTTTTAGTGCGAAGGCACATTAAAGAATGGGGAACCACAAGTAAATAATGTTTATAACAAACTCCCATTGGATGAGAGAGATTTTGACTATAAAATTTGGTTCAAGTAGCATGGAGATGAGAGATTCCACTAAAACTCATTTTCTTTGGTCAGTTGGCCATACATAACACAATGCTAACTTGGGATATTTTGAGATGCAAGGGAATTTCATGGCCCTGGAATCTACCCTATCATGTCCAGGAATCACAATGAAGAGATTGATCACCTTTTGTTGTGTTGGCCATTTGCTATGGAGGTGTGGGAAGTTATTATGGACTCTCTACCCCTTGGACAAATTGGGACACATGAAACACTGAACACATGCTTCATCTTCTAGTTCAAGAATCGAACTAAATATCATGCATTACCCTTATATGCCATTTGGTCTATATAGCATAGCATGAATTCATGGATTTTTAAACATAAAGTGCTAGTGATTCCAAAGGTTGTTTTGAAGGCTATCACATTTTTTTTTGTAGAGATTGGGCCCAAGAAAAAATAGAGAAAAAAGAGAAAGGTCATAATCAAGGACATAAAAGGGAAATATTCTACCAAGTCAACATAGCATTTGTGGGTGTGGTGTTGTTATCATTCTACAACAAAGGAGATAGTGCCACTTTTCATGGAAGGGAGGACAGGGTAGAATCAATAGAGCCGACACTATGGGATGTCATCCTTTTTGGCAAATGGTTATTAGATTGGAACCAATATATGTCCATGGTGATGCCAAGAGAATTATAGATTGGGCCAAGAAACATACACTCTTCAACCCCTAATTCATCATCCTTATTGGCAAATGGTTATTAGATTAGAACAAATATACATCCATGGTGATGCCAAGAGAATGATAGATTGGGTCAAAGAACATACACTCTTCAACCTCTAATTCTTTCTAGCTGAATAAGGCACATAAGGATATTGGTATGTCATTTTCAAAACATATCCTTCACACACATCTTCAGACATCATAACTAGGTTGCAAACCTACTTTCAAAGAGAGGAAGTCACTCATTGTCGGGTAAGTTTTTCTTCGCTGCATATGTTCATGACTCTCTCATGAATTCGAGATCCATTAACTTTACATAGGGCATCTTTTCCATATTTTCTTAATGGTTGTTAATGTTTTGTCAACCGATGTAAGAAAACTCTCTACAACATACTATCTATAAGTGGATATAGTATGGCTTTTTGTTTCAGATGTAAAGGAGAAAGTAGAAGCATATAAAAAGGAATACACATATAAATCCCATGAGAACTCGTGACTATTTGAAAAAACTCAGTGAATCTACTATTTTTTTCTTATAATGAAAACGTTTTTTTCTTCCAAATAAAAAAAATCACAGTATCTCTTTAATGTGTAAGATTCAAATATTGATAATGTAAGATTCAGATATTTATATTCTATTTCAGCCCTAGATAACAAGTTTAAAGTGTAAGATTTAGATGTCTATATTGTATTTCAGCCATAGATAACAAGAAACATCTTTGCACGCTTGAAAAGTCATCACGTTTCAAGGAGCTCTAGATTACATGTATTCTTTACAGAGGGTTGACTTTAATCAAATGAATCTGAAGGAAATTTTGATGACCATAAGCTCTGTAACTTTGGTACCCACAAGCTGACATGTTTGTGGACTCCTAATGCATAAACCCTAGACTCTAAGTCGAGGATTTTGCCAGATTCTTGAGAAGCTCTCGGTGAATGAATCTACGGTTCCCGGGCGTCCGATTTGCCAGGCCGAATGTGGTTTTCCACTTTCTTACAGCCCGGGTCAAGAAGATAATGCTTACAGGTAGGGCATGAAGAGTGAGATCGAAGCCATCTATCCACGCATTCCATGTGGAAATCATGGTTGCAGCTTGGTAACACTCTCACAGCTTCAGCTTCTACGAATTCCGCCGAGCAGATCGCGCACCCCGTTGCAAGCTGTGGCTTTGATTTGCCATAGACTATAGAGGGCAGTGCGTCTATGGATTTCTCCTTCATACCTATATCGGCTACTCTGCTGGCCATATGATCATGGCTTGACCTCCAAATATAGTGCCATGGAAAGATCGCAGCCAACCCTGCGAAGCATATGATTGCGCAGAGCAATGCAAGAAGAATAAGTATTACTTTCACTCATATGAGGACTAATCATGGCATCCAGACTCTGGTATGACATATCCATTGGAGAAAACTTATGGGTTTTAATCTCTCGAACTATTCTTCCCTCCCTCATCTTAAAACGGCCAAATCCTATGCTCAATGTGACATAAAAGACCAATCAGATGACACTTTGAGAGAGTGGTCACTCTTTCATTCGAATTGAAAACCAATGTCAGAAATTCAATACATTGGTCGGGCAAAGTGATGTGTGGTTGCATGTTTCGAGGTGAGGAAAGCTCTTTAAGTAGGGGAGGGCCGCCATTAACTGTGCGTCCTCCCTGCCATGTCGCAAAACCACATGTCAACCCGCATGGATCCAGTACGAAACCTATCCACTGTGGAGGTCCACATGTTGGGCATTGTGTCATCACATAAAATTCTGTGTCCGCGCCATTTCCTCCGTTTGTTTGGGGTCATTGCTGCGATGTTGCATTTTCCCTTTGTCTTTCTGCTCGGGGCCGGTTGTTGGGAGAAGCGCCCTCCGAAGATGGCACGGGACAGCCCCAGAACCTGCGCGCTTCATCTCGTATTGAGATTCTGATGCAAATGTTTGTTTGCGCTTTAGGGTTTGTGGACCTGCGGGCTTCGTATGGTATGCAGGTGCTGATGCAAATGTTTGTTCGAGGTTTAGGGTTTGTGGTTGGAACATCGCTTCTGCCTTTCTTGTGGTTTTCTGCCTAGATTTGTTGGTCTTTCTGGACCGCCAGTTGTTTAGGGTTCCTTTGGTGGTGGTCTTATTCGCAGTTTTACCGAGCTCGAGGTGGAAGGTCTTTTTTAACAGGTAATTGCTTAATTTGTTGTTCTGTGCTAGTTTTTTTGTGGTTTTCTGTTGTCTAATGGCTTTTTCTTCTCGTTGCAGGTGTGGAAAAGGTTGTTGTAGGTGTGGAGAAGGTATGGCGAGCTCCGGGGAAGGTCGACGACCATCCATGGCCTGTATTTGGTAGGATTTTAATCCTACCAGCAATTTCTCTGTGTTTTTCAACACAAACAACTCTATTTGGATTTTTTGTAAACTTTCTATGGCAGGTTTTGAGGGTTTAGGGTTTTTGTGGATATTTTGATGTTGTTTGTGGCTTTTCATGATGGTATTTGTGAATTTTCGCTGTTATCATGCTTGGCCATTCCATGCCATCCTCGGAATGGCATCCTCGGCCGTTTGCAGAGTTTCAATGGCAAATGAAAGATTCCTAAGAAGCACGGTTAGTATGCTTTGTGAATGGCCTTGACCTTGTTCTCCTCTGTTTCTGTTTCTTGGTGCAGTTTACGAATATCTACAGAATAGTTATGCCAATTGAGTCATTTTTAGTCCTCTGTGTGTTGGTCTGTGTTCACATAAGTGTTGAGGATGCTCACATGTGAGGTATTAGGTGGTTTTCCATCCTCAGCCATCCCGTGCCATCCTCGGCCATTTGCAGAGTTTCAATGGCAAACGACAGATTCCTAAGAAGCACGGTTAGTATGCTTTGCGAATGGCCTTGACCTTGTTCTCCTCTGTTTCTGCTTCTAGTGCAGTTTATGAATATCTATAGAATAGTTATGCCAATTGAGTCATTTTTAGTCCTCTATGTGTTGGTCTGCGTTCACATAAGTGTTGAGGATGCTCACATGTGAAGTATTAGGTGGTTTTCCATCCTCGACCATCCCGTGCCATCCTCGGTCGTCTCATGCCATCCTCGGTGGAGGGCTTCGACCAACGACCAGATCTAAGAAGAAAGACAAAGGGAAAATGGAACATCACAGCGATGACCCCAAACAAACCCTCGAAACCCTTATTCGACTATGGTTTAGGTTCTTATTGCCATATTTAGCTCTTTTCCTACTCTACTTGATAATGAGTGCTCTCAAAAACTTATTATGAGATAAGACTGTCTAGTCATTTGATTTCTATATTTAGCCTTTTTCCTATACCTTTGGCCATTATCTCTTGTCTATTGTTCATATCCAGTGTTGCCACTTCTGCAATGTTTATTTCATTTATTGGTCTGTAATAGTATTCTGAATTAGAATATTGGTTTTCTCGTTCATCGAACAACAACAAATCATTTTGTAGCTTTGCTGGCATATTCCTCTTGTTAATAAGGAATTTTCTTCTTCCCAGGCAATTTTTGGTCAATTTACAATTATATAATTGTTGGTTTTGTCTCTTGCATAAAGTCTCTACGCCTGCTCACAACTTTGAATCTACCCTATCGAATCTGAAAAATGACTGAAATAATAATCCTAACGCCCTTAGAATCCTATAATACAAATTTCATTATTTTTTTCCTTTTTATAAATAGATGTCAACTATATTTTAAAGATAATTGGGGAAGGGAAAATAACACCCAGAGATCGCATGGCGATTTGGCATCTCACTTCTCAGATGAAGGATGCCTTTGTTGGTACTAATTCTAGGCCAGCAATTCCCTCTCCTCTTGGCATCAAGGACAGAGCACAGGCTCTGTCTGTCAACAGATAAAATGTGTTCAGGTTCTCTGATGTTAACAAGACTTCGGAATTGTCTCCGTATATAACATTTCTGTTTGTTTGTTTGTCCCCTTCTCTATTAGTTTACAGGAAAAAAAATTTCACGATGATGGGCTGCCATAGTTGGGCTTCATGCGTTGGCTATCTTGATGTACAGTTCTATATATACATGATTAAATGATACGAGTTTTATTTAACTGTTGCAGTTTGTAGCCACCACAATTGAAATTTTTGTGTCCTGTTTATTTTTGGGGATGAGAAGATCATTAAATGATGCCAGTTTTACTTAACTGTTGCAGTTTGTAGTCACCTCATTTGAAATTTTTGTGTCCATTTTTCTTTGGGGGTTGAGAAGATGATTAAATGATGCTAGTTTTACTCAACTATTGCAGTTTGTAGCCACCTCAATTGAAATTTTTGTGTCCTATTTTTTGTGGGATTGAGAAGAGATTTGGGTTTACGTATGGTTATTGGTAAAAAATGCATAGGATGATGATTAAACTTCATTTTCTTAAGGATTTAGGTTATTCTCATATTTACAGCAATTATATTGGATGTGACTCTCTAGTCATGTGGTGGTGAAGATCTAGACATGGGGTGTGTTGCTATATTAGTGATCTATGTTTGGACCTGGAACCTGAATTTGAATTTGAAGGTTTTCATGTTAGTGATCTAGGACCTGGAACCTGAATTTGAATTCGAAGGTTTTCATATGGAAAAAAATATAGAGATGGGGTGTTGTTATTTTAGTGATCTATGTTTGGACATGGAACTATGATTTTGAATATTTGAATTTAAATTTGAAGGTTTTTTCCTACTATACTTAATAATGAGTGCTCTCAAAAACTTATTATGAGATAAGACTGTCTGGTCATTTGATTTTTGTATTTAGACTTTTTCATATGCAACTTGATAATGAGTGCTCTCAATTTCTCAAGTGTCCCCTCAATGAATAAAATTATCAGTGGTTTTTTGACATTTAATGAAACTTATTATGAGGTAGATTGCCTCCTCATTTGAGACTGTTTGGTCATTTGATTTTTGTATTTAGACATTTTCCTAAGCCTTTGGCCATTATCTCTTGTCCAAAGTTGGAATGGAATGTTATTATTGAATTCCTTACAATATCAATGGAGCAATGATTATTTTGTTATGAATCGTGGTTATTGCGACTGATGGGATTTTACCAAGGTCTGTTTCAGTGCAACATGGTCTATTAGTGATCAATAATCTTGAAGTGCTTGACTGAGATTTACCCGGACAATAGTTATCCTCTTGAAGGCTCTATCCTCTTGAATGAGCCTTCAAGGAGACAGGGATCAGTTCTAACCTGTTGACCCTGTCGACTTGGCCCAGAAACTAACCCCAGTTATCTCACAAAGTTACTCATGGATTCCTCTTTCATTAATTTCCTTTTCTCTTTTAGCTACAACCACTGAAATAATAGTTTTCAGTTCGAGTTTAATAGAAGCCATAAATAGTTTTGCTAATCTGCAGCAACTTAATTTAGTTCTAGAAACTTTATTTCAACACAACCACAGTTACACAGTTTAACCCAGCCGCTTCGAGTATAACTAATTAACCAGCAATGAAGGAAACTATTTTTCAATACTTATCTGTTTCCTTCCTTTATTCCTCTAAGCTAGCCACACAAAGTTCACAGAATAACTTATAGAAATAGTTTTATCATAATTAATATTTTACAGAAAGACATATTCCATTGAAAATTTATTTTCAACACACAGTTAGGTTGCCACAAGAAATCACTACTAGGTTGTAAGCCAAAATGTTTCTGTGACAAGAAAAAGATACAATCTAGTGTTGTAAGCCAAAAATTTTCTGTGACAAGAAAAAGATACAATCTAGTGTTGTAAGCCAAAATGTTTCTGTGCCAAGAAAAAGATACAATCCATCCAAAATCCACATCATAATGTGGTTAGAACCAAAAACATATGACACTCCTATTCTTTATGGCCCTGAGAATCTTGAGTGCCAAAACTCCCCGAGTTACCTTCTTTAGCCAGGTTGGTTGGCCTACCAGTCAAGGGTTGATCAAGAAATGGTTGATTGCTACCATATGATTGATTCCAATTTGCAGCTTCCAACCATGGAGGTACTGAGTACCCATACCTCACATTTGCACTATTGACCCCTACATTAGGTGGAGGTGTGTAATGAGCATACAGAGAATTGACACCAACTCTGGTAGGAACAAGGCAAGTGGGTAAACCCTCAGTTTGATAGTGGGGCACTTGAATGTTTATGAGATTTTGGAATAATGGTGTATTATCTGCAATGGAGTCCAATGAGTTTGAAATAATCCTAGTTTCATCAGCTATTCTTGTATCGTTGATCATCCCTTGTTCCTTTTCAAGCATTTGTTGTGCCTTTCATTTTTCCTTTTTCTATCTTGCCATTTAATTTTGTTGGTGCTTAACACTCCTTGCTTTATCTCTTTCAATCCTTTCATCTGCTCGACTTTGTGCTGTAACAATCCTTGTTGCCTTCTTCTCCTGGACTAGATCCTTCTTTTTTTGTTTTAATTCTTGCATTTCAAATTTATTTTTTTTAGACTCAACTAACAGGTTTATATAGTCCTCCGAGGTGAGTAACTATGAGCTTCGGCCCAGACGAAGACTACCTGGTGCACCTTGCTTTTTTTCATTGATACTCACTCTACTAGTAGCTTTAGGAACCGTCCAAGTGTCTTCTCCACCCCTCACACATGCATGTCATTGCTTGGTACTTCCCCTTTAGTATCTGTTGGAACTAATCGAACTATATCATTATCTTCATTTGATGCCTCATTATGTCCTTCATCTTCTTCCATTGATCTATTGTCCACAAAAAAATGAACAATTTCACTATTCAATTTTGCTAGTTGTGAGGGCATGTTCATGCTTTCTTGATTGGTTGCTCAGACACTATGTACATTCATATTGATCATTGCTTCTACTAGCCATGAAGGTGGGGTTCCTTGACTTGGAAATGTCAATTGGTCATTGTCAACTGCATGTTCAACAAGATCATTAACAATATCAGCAATAGGAATTTCATGTTCTTGAGTTGGTGGAACGATCTCCATGTTACTACGAATTTGTTCATTGTTATATTGTGTTTCACATACAGTTTCATCATCTTCAGCATATAAGTGGCCTTGAGATAGGGAAATCATATTACCAACTGCAATACCATCATCTTGGTCATCTACTTCTTGCACTTCAACCCCTTTTTTGGCATTCCCTTCTTCCTGACCATCCACATGAAACGCTTGGCTACAACCAGTGTCATGTATAAGAGCATCATAGTTTAGTGGCTAGATTCTTGTCCTCCTAAATCCAACCTTGATATTTGATGGTGTCAAAGCCCTTTTAAAAGCTTTACTTGCAAGCTCTGCTAGCTCAAACCTTTTCACCTCAACCCCTAGATTCGTTGCCATCCATGCAGCGCGCTTCGACCTGAAATAGTTCTTAAAAGGGCCAAACACACTAACATCAAGGGGTTGCAGTCTTTGAGTGGTATGAGCGGGCAATGTCAACAAGTCGATGCCTAAATTTTCTGCTTCCTCAATTGTTTGTACATCCATGTGGCTCCCATGGCCATCTAATATCAAAAGGTGTCTGTTATTAGGCAAGACGCCACCTAGTACTGATGCAGCAAAGTTAAAAAGCCAACTTAGAAATAGTTCTTTAGTCATCCATGCATGGGGATGTGCAGCCATGCATGCACCTGGTTCACAGTTATGTATGTAGTTTTTCAATTGATTTTTACCTTCGAATAGATAAAATCTTGGGATTGAAGTACCAATTGCATTGACACAACATAAAATAGTTATCCACTCCCTGCTCTTGGGCAAAAGCTTTGGCACATTTTGGCTCCCTCTCTTGGCAATTACCCGCAAGCCACAATTCCTCCCTGTCTGCAAACCCGTTTCATCACAGTTCCATATATGTTCTACTCCATAAGAATGTTTATCGTAAGCACTAGAAAGTGTGTCATAGAACTTTTGCACAACTGCAGGGTGCAAATTTAATGCTCTATCTCTATCAAGGCCCTCAGTAGTATGCAATACAAGTTCTAGATGCCTTTTTTTAAACCCAAACCACCATGATTTACCAGGAAACCCATCTTTGAATGGGTTTGGCCTCCCTTGATAGATTTGAGCAACTGTTGATTTGAGTTGTATCAACTCTAGCCCATGTCCCAGTTGGGCCATCTCTTTACACCACTCAACCACCTCAACCTCATCCTCCTTAGTCATAACTGTAAGAGGCCCTCTATGTTTTGTATGAGTCAGTCCATTTATCCAATAATGTATTGATGAGGGAGGAATACCATGTTTTTTTGCAGATGCCCGAACTGAGTATCCATTAAACTCTATGTCATCAATTGCAACTAACATTTGTTCTTTTGTCCATCCTCTTATAGCACTGATATTTTTAGTTGAGCTTGCTTCTTGGACCGTTGTTGATGGTGGTTCCGTGGATGATGGCGTGTTAACATCAACTGCTATCACATGGTCATCCTCAACAATGTTCCTTAGTGCATTGTTGGCATTGACATCAGCTATCCTATCCTCATCAAATGATGTGCATCGCAGCTGTGCACCCCTTGTCACTCTCCCACCACTTCTCCTCGTATGAGCAGAGTAACTTCCTTTTGCCATAGATGCAACAACCTGTAAAATTATTGCATCCATTTAGACATTAAAATATTTGTAAATTATGCTTTATTACTTCTGCAAAAATGCTTTTCCTTTATTACAGGAAATTATCAACATGTATGTTACAGGAAATCGAATTGCATTACTTCGTAGTCTCTCATTGCAAATTACTGCGTAATCTATCAACTGCCTACCAATTCATTAGTTTAGAAACTTTTATATGGATTCAAGTAGGATTCTATGATAGTTGTTTCAAATATCATTTTCCATTTTTTTTGCTATTTGGCATTGCCAAAAATGTCTCAGTACTGCAACTTCTCCACTGCAGTCCATGGCCACCATTCGAGGCATAAATTCTATGTTGGGAACAACTTTCAACTATGATCAGCCTTGGAATGGACTTATTAGTCATAAAATGTTTTAGAAAATTGAACTAAAAAAATTAGGTATGTTGAAGGCATTCATTTTTTTTTTTATTTTAAGGAATGGTTTTAACTTTTCTAAATAGTTGTATTTAGAACCTACTTTTTATTCAATGGCTATTTGTGAAACCATCTAGGTATCATTTTAGCAGTTATGGCCAGACAGATCATGTAAGAACTCTAATAAATGAAAACAATGAAAACAGAACTGTAAGAACAATGACTTTCAATGGCTGTTTGTGAAATCATCTAGGTATCCTTTTAGCAGTTATGGCAACACAGCTCATGTAAGAACCCTGATAAATGAAAATAATGAAAACGGAACTGTAAGAACAATGACTTTCAATGGCTGTTTGTGAAACCATCTAGGTATCCTTCTAGCAATTATGGCCAGACAGATCATGTAAGAAAACTCATAAATGAAAACAATGAAAACGGAACTGTAAGAAGAATGAGTTATAATTGATATAACTAACCTAGATATATTGGCAATTGTTTTGTGATGTTCTCTTCAAGTTTGCTAAATAGTTTGAAAGCATAATATGCAACTTCAACAGTGGGTGGACTTCTTTTATAGTTTTTGGCACTTGAATTTAATAGGTGGACATGGATGCACATGCATTGCAATGGCTTCATTTTGAATGTGTGGTCTCGATTTAATTTGATGTGATCTAATGGTTGGGAATTGGTTATTTGTTGATCCATGTGCTTTGATCTGCTTTAATGAGAAATACAGTGAGTTGGGTGTCATTTATTGCAGTTATTGGGTCTGGGTGTCATTTATTGAACAAAGTGGGTTTAAATGTTATTGGGTTGGGTGTCATTTATTGAACATAGGGTGTTTAGTTGTTGAACAACACAGCAGGTATGGCTAACATACATTCCGTTTTGTTATGTGCAAGTAGGCATATTTATTTGGGATGCAAAGCTGCAGTTCTGATGAGTGGGGGTTGAAGTGACTACTGCTTTGTACTTCTGGAATAGACCATTTTGGAAGCCTTTATGGCTTTAGCTGTTTTCTAGTTGGTTCAACATGGTTTGCAGTCTTAAGTAGTAAAATACTATTTATGGACAGTTGTGGGCCCAGTCAATGTATGGGGAAATTTTAGACATAAATTAATACTTATTTATACTTAATGTTATTTATTTTTGTTTAAATATTGGTTTCAAAAGTCTCAATTTATGGTGGTTTGGTGGGACCAGTACTATATCAATTACTGATCCCTGCACAACATTAGGAATCTCTCCCCTAGATTGGAAAGTTAAAAAGTGAATTTGAATAAACAAAGAATTTATGGAATACAGCACATGCAGACAGCTCATCGATTCTGATCAAATACAGCGGACAAGATTATCCACATCATTTTGCAATGTCTCTGAATGTGATAATAAAAAAAGGGTTAGTGTAATCTAGTCTGGACTTGTTGGGTCCCTATAATACTAGTGATTACCCCATTATTATTGTAGTTATACCCCATATTGTTGTGCCCCTATTGCCCCCATATTGTTATTATTGTGCCCCATAGAATCCCTATATTGTTATTTTTGTGGCTTTATATTATTTTTTTTAGGTCGGCTGGATTATATTGTTACTCCTTAGACTCCTATATATAGAAAGGAGGTTTTGTCATTTGAATCATCCAAGAATTGTTCATTTATGTAATGTAAAGGAGGTTGCCACCTCGAAGAGGCTGAATTGTAAGGTGTTAATCTATCTTTTCCATCTTTTCTTGAGCTGGTTTCATAACATTTGGTATCGGAGCTTTGAATTCTACGGTTTCGCTGCTCCAAACACGTCATCGTGGCATTTTCGCTATAACGTTTTCTTTGCTACGTTTCAGAAGTTGCAAAAAAAACCCATTTGAGAAGAAATCGCGCTAAACCTCAGGTCCGAATTTCAGAACTTTTCGCACTATATTTGAGGAGATATGATCTGAGGAAGTTGGTCATTTTGCAATTCATCCAGTAATTCATCAATGACAGGAATGGGGAACTTATCTTTAATAGTGAGCTTGTTGAGCTCCCTATAATCTGGACACATGCACCATGATCCATCCTTCTTGTGCATCAATACTACTGGAGCAGAGAAATAACTTTGACTTGGTTGAATTATACCAGCCTCTAGCACCTCTGCAACCATACGTTCAATTTCACTCTTTTGGACATAGGGATATCTGTACGGCCTGATGTTTGGAGGAACACTTCCTAGAATCAGATGAATAGCATGATCATGATCATGCATAGGTGGGAGACCTTTGGGAGTCTAAAATACCTTGGAATGATTTTCCATGACTTTTTGGAGATCTGGAGAAATAGATGATTCCAATGTGGAAACATCTAGCGAACATAATTGTGCAATTACACCTCTTTGCTCCTTTTTTTCTTCCTCTTCACAATCTATGTAGAATAATTTCTTCTTAGTACACTTATGACCTTTAGTGTATTTGCTATCACAACTGTAGCAAAGCCCTTTTGCTCTTTTTTCTTCCAATTGTTGTGGTGGAATGTTTGGTTTGCCAACAAAATAAAGTTGAAACAATTAAGACACCGGGTCTATTACAACCTTTATCCATTCCAAGCCAACGTTGGGAGGAAGTTTCAATGGATTTTATCAGAGGTTTACCCAAGTCTGAAGGAAAGAGTGTCATCATGGTGGTAGTTGACAGAGTTACCAAGTATGCACACTTTTTTGCATTATCACATCCATTTAAAGCCAATACAGTTTCTACTGCATTTATGGAAACAAATCAAAAGCTACATGGAAACCCAAAGATTATTGTAAGTGACAGAGATCCAATTTTCACTGGAAATTTTTTGACAGAATTAATTTCTTGTCTTGGTACTCAGTTAGCTCATAGCTCATCTTATCATCCTCAATCTAATGGGTAAACTGAGATGGTAAACAAATGTTTGGAAGGATATCTTCGTTGCTTTGTATCTGGCAAACAGACACAATGGGTCAAATGGTTGCCTCTGGCTGAATGGTGGTATAACACTTCCTTCAATACAGCAACAAAAATGACCCCATTTATGGCACCTTATGGGTATCAACCACCATCCATCACATCATATTTAAGAGAAAACTCTAAGGTTCAGGCAGTGGAACATCACATCGAACATCAACAACAAGTCCTCCAACTCTTAAAGGATAACCTCATGTTGGCACATAATAGAATGAAACAACAGGCAGATCAACATCACAGTGAAATAAGTTTTGATGTAGGTGACTGGGTATTCCTACGGCTACAACCATATAAGCAAATGTCCCTCAAGCAAGCTAAGAAGGATAATAAATTATCACCAAAGTATTATGGTCCGTACAAGGTGTTGCAAAAGATTGGTACTATGGCATACAAATTGGAGCTTCCTGCAGCTTCTCGATTGCACCCAGTTTTCCACGTTTCATGTTTAAAGAAGGTTATAGGCGACAAGTTCCCAATTCAAACAATATTGCCAGAACTTGACGAGGAAGGAAAAATTATATTGGAACCAGAAGCAGTCACAGAAACAAGAACTCGACAGCTACGAAATCAATCAATTTCAAAGTATCTTATCAAGTGGAAGAACTTATCCGTTGAAGATTCCACATGGGAGGATGAGAATTTTATGCAGAAGTATCCAGAACTACTCAAGCGTTGAGGACAAAACTTTTTTGAGGGAGAGGGGCATGTTGGGTCCCTATAATACTAGTGATTACCGCATTACTATTGTAGCTATACCCCTTATTAATATTGTTGTGCCCCTATTGCCCCCATATTGTTATTACTGTGAACCATAGAATCCCTCTATTGTTATTTTTGTGGCTTTATATTATTATTGTCAGGTCGGCTGGATTATATTGTGACTCCTTAGACTCCTATATATAGAAAGGAGGTTTTGTCATTTGAATCATCCAAGAATTGTTCATTTATGTAATGTAAAGGAGGTTGCCCCCTCAAAGAGGCTGAATTTTAAGGCGTTAATCTATATTTTCTATCTTTTCTTGAGCTGGTTTCTTAACATGACCCCTTCCGGATGAGCATAATCTTCTACAGTTCCTAAAGGTTTTTCAAGTTGGCTCCACATGAAAAAAATGGAGAAAAGGACAACGCTCTCACGAGTGACCTTGTGATTGAATGGTGGTGGAGCTACGGAGCATAACCAAATTGGTAAGTTAGTATCAGAGGGGCATATGTATTAGCCATTTCATGTGTGACTTTTCAGTAGCGAATCCTATAGAGATTGATTCCTCATCCTGTCTCCACCATTCTGAATTTCGCTATCTTGGAGATCTCCGATTCTTTTTTTTGCTTATAAGCTTGAGTAGTAATGTTCATCCATCGCTCTCAATGCATTTGTATAATAATAGAATTTATCATTTCTCAATAGAAAAAATATTTTAATTTAGAATTTTAAAAATCAAAACTAACTTTTTTTCAAACTATAATAAACTAAAAAACTAAACTACTTTCATTAAAATAAATTATTTATTAATAAAAATAGAAGTGACTTTTATTCATAGGATTCTTCCCGTTAAATTAGGACTCTTTATATTCTTAGTAAATTAATATTTAATATTTATAAGAATGTTTAGAATTTATTATATTTCTAACGTTATGTATTCCAGATTATCTTAAGAATATGAAAGCATATTTGTATATATATTAAAAAAATATATATATCCAAATTTTTCATTTTTGTGGGTTTTGATGAAGATGTATACATATTATTCATTTGTGAAAGAATGTATCAATGGAATTTGTTGGGTTTTTACCTGATGTATAAGAAAATGAAAATGGTATTTTGGGTTGATTTGTTAGGTTGAAATTAGAGATATATAAGAAAATGGTACTTTGTATTTATTTGTTAGGTTGAAATAGGATTTTTTTGTTAAATTGATCAAATAACTATAATCAATAAAAAAATATAGTTATCACATATTTCTCTTTAAAATCCTTATGACTCTTGATCCAAGAGTTATGAGGCATTTTCAAGTAGACAAACCATTTTCCTTATTCCCATAAAACCTAGGTGAACATCCTAATGCTTTTAAATCATCCACCTTAGGCTATTTGATCCCAAAGTTTTGAGTTCTTTTAAATGCCTTAAAATCTCTTTATAACACATTAATGCTTAGTCTTGTAGTACTAAGTTAGGAAAAACTATATCTTACTCCCATCCATTATGTGGTAGTAAGGTAAATAAGACTATTCCTTATTCATATCAAAGTTTAACTAGAATATCTAACTCTCTATATGTTAGTTGCATGGTGACTCTATACTTTAGTTGCATGGTGAAATTCATTATCTAAATTTGTAAATAAGAGTGCGCAAAAGCTATATATATTTAATTGTGTCATACAACTTATTTTAGACAACTATAATTATTTATAGTTAATTGTATCATGAAATTTATTTCCTTCTTTTGATATAAGTTATAGATTTTGTTCCAGTACACTAAAGAGAGAGGAGGAGTCCCTGTAGGAATTTACAGGGTAAGTTCCTCAGAAAGAATACCAAAAGGACACCGCTCACAACCAGATCTCAAATCAATACACCAGTATTTTTGACGTGGTTAAAACCCTCAGAGTGCAAGGAGGGAAACAGTCCACGGCCTGTCCCAACGTGGGTACAGACAATTTATTAATCAAAGAATGAAAATTTACATAAGCTTCTCTCATGCACGGATTACACGAACAATGACCCTCCATGCGCTTTAAATAGAACTCATGGACCAATCGGGTGTCAAGCCACGGATCAAGTGTCGATAATACCGAGGTGAGAGTGAACCGTCGGATCACTACATATCGTGACCGTCGGATTGTAAGTTACAATATGTACAACGGTAAAGAAAGACACTTTACCTAACTCTATACCTAACTCTAAACTAGACCAAGTTGATCTTAACTATATCCTATGTGTCGGAATATCCTAACATCCCCCCTTAAGAACAACTTGGGATAGGATTGAAGGATTTACAAATATGACACAATAGGAGAAGGAAGGAGGCACTAGAGCCTATCCCCCCTTAGTGACAACTTCCTGAACTCTAAGCATATATCGAAGTTTAGTGAACTTCGCCTCTGTGAGAGCCTTTGTGAAGATGTCTGCAATCTGATCATCTGTTGGACAATATTGTACTTCAAGAGCATGGTCATGAATGAGTTTTCTGATGAAGTGCATGTGTAGTTCGATGTGTTTGCTGCGCTGATGCTGGACTGGATCTTTGCATAGCTGAATGGCACTTTGATTATCACACCAAAGGGAGGTTGGATGCTGCTGCTCAAAGCCAAACTCTGATAGGATCTGACGAAGCCACAAGGCTTCCTTACTAGCTTCCACGGCACCACGATACTCTGCTTCTGCTGACGAAAGAGAAATGGCAGCCTGTTTCTTACAAGCCCATGTAATAGGTCCTGAACCAAGAGTGAAGACATAACCGGCAGTAGACTTCCGATCATCAGGGTCACCAGCCCAATCAGAATCAGTGAAACCAACTAACAGAGGAGCTGCTTTGGCACTGTAATGAATCCCAAACTGTACTGTACCTCGAACATAACGAAGTATTCTTTTGGCTGCTTTCCAGTGACTTTCACGGGGGTTTTGCATAAAACGAGCAACAAGGCCAACAGCAAAGGAAAGATCAGGACGAGTATGGGTTAAGTACAAGAGTTTTCCTACAAGTTGACGGTATAAGGTAGCATCAACTTCAGGAGAAGTACAAGAGACTGAAAGTTTGACTCCAGACTGAAAGGGAGAAGGGGCTGGCTTACAGTCTTCCATGTGAAAATGACGAAGAATATCACAAGCATACTTGGACTGGGAAAGGGAAATACCCTCCTTGGATTGCAAGACTTGAAGACCGAGAAAATAGTGTAAGTGTCCTAAGTCTGTCATTTCAAATTTCTTTTTAAGGATAGACTTCACATGGTTTATAAGGTTGGGATCACTACCAGTAAGGATAAGATCATCAACATAAAGAACAAGGATGATAAGAGAGTCACCCACTTTCTTGGTGTAGACAGTATTGTCAGAATGACACCTAGAAAAGCCAGATTCTAAAAGAAAGCTATCCATTTTGGCATACCAAGCCCGAGGAGCTTGCTTGAGACCATAAAAGGATTTCTTAAGTCGACACACAAGGCTTGAGTCTGTTTGTATGAAGCCAATGGGTTGTTCCATATAGATTTCTTCCTGCAAGTCCCCATGCAAGAAGGCAGATTTAACATCCATTTGATGGACTTCCCATTTTAAAGAGGCAGCAAGGGAAAGAACAAGGCGGATAGAGTTCATTTTGGCAACAGGGGCGAAGGTTTCAGTGTAGTCAATTCCTTCAACCTGTGAAAAGCCCTTAGCAACAAGACGAGCTTTATGTTTATCAATTTTGCCATCTGGTCCATACTTGGTTCTGTAAACCCATTTACATCTTACAAGTTTTCGTCCCTTTGGTAGAGGAACAAGATCCCATGTATCATTTGTCATCAATGAATGATATTCTTCATTCATAGCTGCTTCCCAATGTGGATGGCCTGAAGCTTCTGCAAAAGTGTCAGGATCATGATTTACTGGAGCTTGAGCCAGTAAAGAAGAGGCTCTTTCAAACTGAGAACGTGTACGTCGCTGATCTGTAGGATCACCGGCAAGATCACCTGCTGCATCTCGAGTAGCACGGACCCATCTTGGAAGTTGAGGATCCTGAGAAGGTGGGGGAGGATTGTCATCCTCACTTTCATCATCTGAAGAAGAAATGTTTTCAAAAGTAGAAGAGATAGGAAGAGGTGGCACATCCGCCGGACTAGGCTCGCAGGCCGATTTATTTTCATCAAATTTTACATCTCTTCTAATGATAACATTTTTGGACTTAAATGGAATAAGTCTGTAACCTTTTACATCTTCAGAATATCCAACAAAAGTGCATTTCTCACTCTTAGGTTCTAAAGCTTTATGCTTTTCATCTGGAATATGGGCCCATGCTTCACTTCCAAACACACGAAAGTGACTTACATCTGGTTTAATGGAACTCCAAGCTTCTTCTGGAGTGATATTCTCTAGAACCTTAGTAGGAGTGCGATTGATTATATAATTTGCACAATTAATTGCTTCGGCCCAAAAACTAAGACTGAGTCCTTTAGATTGCAGCATACAATTAGCCATTTCCTTTAAGGTGCGATTTTTCCTTTCAGCTACACCATTTTGTTGTGGAGTGTATGGAACAGTATGTTGCATTTGAATTCCATTTTCAGTGCAAAAGTTGATGAATGTGTTTTTAACATATTCTCCACCATTATCAGTTCGTAGCTTAAGAATTTGATGTCCAGATTGTTTTTCAACAAAGGCTTTGAAGGCCAAAAAAGTGTTAAATACTTCGCTCTTGAGTTTTAAGAAGTATACCCAAGTGCGTCTGGAGAAATCATCAATGAAAGTTAAGAAGTACTTGCAACCAGAGAATGAAGCAACAGGAAGAGGACCACATAAATCACTGTGCACAAGCTGTAAAGGGGCTGAGGCGTGCCAAGAGGCACGTTTGTCAAAACTGTCCCGATGATGTTTTCCGAGTACACATCCGGAACAAACACCATCTCTGCAAGATACCATAGGAAGACCTGTCACCATATTTTCTTTACATAGATGCTGAAGGGAGCGATAGTTTAAGTGACCAAATCGCTCATGCCAAAGTTTGCTCACTTCATCATTATGAGCAACAAATACTGAGGGAAGATTTGATGACCCAAAGTTGTGAAACTTATACAACCTTGTGGAATCATCAGCAAGACCAGTAGCTAGAATCTGTTTAGGATCTTTTAGATCCTTGATTACAACATCATGAGGTGAAAATTCAACAATTTTACCTTCACCTGAATGAGTTATCTGATAGACAGATAGAAGGTTGCAGGATAAGGTTGGAACACATAATACATCATTAAACTGACCATTGTCTAGATGAACAGTTCCAGTCCCTACAACATTAAGAGATCTATCATCACCAACATATATATTTTTGGTGTTACAATCATTTAAAGAAGAAAACATGGCTTGGTTTTTGGCCATGTGATAAGAGGCTCCAGAATCAATGAGCCACTCATGAGAATGAGAAGAAGAAGAAGATACATTTAAAGCATAACCAGACTGAGATGATTGACAATGACATGCAGAAAGTGCCATTCCGGAAGTTGAAGTTGAAGTAGGCTCCACATGGATGTTATGTTTCTTCATTGCGGCTTCCAAGGCTTCCATCTTCTTAAAGCATTTAGATTCTAAGTGGCCATCTCGATTACAAAAGTTACAATGTCTGTCAGTCCTCTTCCATTTGTTTTTATTGGTCTTGTCATTTTGCTGAAATGATCTTTCATCTTGAGGCTGAGTTGGTTTAGGACCATTCCTTTGAGGATAAGACTTCTTAGGATTCTTTGAATTTGGTTGCTGCTGGGCGGCTAACGCTTTCGAGGAAGAGTTTCCAAGATTAAGAAGACCAAGGTGTAAGAGTTTTTCTTGTTCTCTTATTAAGGAATCACAAAAGGAGTCAAAGGAAGGGGGTTTGTAGTCTTTGCCTTGACAAATGAAAGCTTCCCTTGTAGAATGGAAAGTGGAAACAAATACAGAGTAGGCTGGTCCCAACTTAGTAAGGATGGAATAAATAAGGTTACCATCTTCTTTCTTAACTTTAACACCTTCCAAGAGATATCTAAGGGTCTTGAATTTGGACAAGAAATCTTCAATGCAAGAAAAATTATTAGGATCCAAAGTAAGCAACTCATTCTCAAGTTGATGGGCTCTAATTTCATTTTTAATCCCAAAAACTTTAGCAAGTTTTTCTAATGCTTCATGAGGAGTTTCAATTTCTGCAATGTGGAATCTAAGATCAGGAGAAACAGACATTCCTATCAAACCACGTGCTTGATCTTGTCTATTTTCCCATTTTTCGGCCTTGTCTTCATCTTTGGGTTTCTTCTCTTGGTCTGTGGCTATTCTGAAGAGACCTTTACTTCTAAGTAAATCTCCCATGTAGGCTACCCATTGGAAGTAGTTAGTGCTGTCAAGAATGACTTGGCATGGACTTTCCATTTTTTGAAAAAAAACTGAAGCTGAAGATGCTGAAAGTAAGTGGTCCAATGGATAGATCTCGAAAAAATAGGCGGTTTTAAAAAAAACGGCTCTGAAAAAGGCTTCCGGATGAAGAAGTTATGGCTTTTTGAAAAAAAATTGTTGACGTTGCCGGCAAAGTGCGCGAATGTGCGGGAATGAAAAAATCCGCCCCCACAAAATGGAGACTTGAACCCAAGACCTCTACTCTCTTAAAAAGTCTTTGAACCAATTGATCTATACAAAATATTTGAGAGAGAGAGAGAGGGGGGGGGGGGGGGGGTGGGCCTCGATTTGCGTGCTTGCCTTGGGAAGGCTCTTTTCCCCTACAAAACACAAAACACAAAACCCAACACGAATATGCAAAGAAAAACGAACCTTACGGCTCAAAGTTAGCTTTAGCCAAAAAACTAGAATTTTAAAAAAAATCTCAAAGTTAGCTTTTAACCGAAAAACTAAATATTTTTCTCAATGTTTCTGATTTTCCAAGATCACACTAAGGTGCAGGGAAAAGAGCATACGCATGAGAAAAAATCCTTTCTTTCTGTTTCTGATTTGCCCAGATCGCACAGAGTCGCAGGGCAAAGAGCATACGCAGAAATGAAAGGTATAGATCCGGGAAAAAAAAGGCTAAATAAACCGAAACCGAAATAAGCAGAGAGAAAATGACAGTAAACTGCAAAAAAAACATTGTATACCTCCCGATCTGAAAAATGACGCAGCTAGGGCTACCGGAAACCTTTTCGCGTGAAACGAAAGGGGTTCCTCACTGAAACAGATGCTCCGAACGCAACAGAGCAGTCCTCTCGGCCCGAAAGCAGTCAGAAACAACAGATCTAGGAAACGACAGCCGCATGCAGTTCTACCGGCTTCAGATTTGGATCACCAATGGACGCGGCCCTCAAATAGCTCTGATACCATGTAGGAATTTACAGGGTAAGTTCTTCAGAAAGAATACCAAAAGGACACCGCTCACAACCAGATCTCAAATCAATACACCAGTATTTTTGACGTGGTTAAAACCCTCAGAGTGCAAGGAGGGAAACAGTCCACGGCCTGTCCCAACGTGGGTACAGACAATTTATTAATCAAAGAATGAAAATTTACATAAGCTTCTCTCATGCACGGATTACACGAACAATGACCCTCCATGCGCTTTAAATAGAACTCATGGACCAATCGGGTGTCAAGCCACGGATCAAGTGTTGATAATACCGAGGTGAGAGTGAACCGTCGGATCACTACATATCGTGACCGTCGGATTGTAAGTTACAATATGTACAATGGTAAAGAAAGACACTTTACCTAACTCTATACCTAACTCTAAACTAGACCAAGTTGATCTTAACTATATCCTATGTGTCGGAATATCCTAACAGTCCCAAATTTGTTCAACAACTCTTTAATAAGATTTTCTTACAAAATAAATACATTTTTTCGATATTGGATATATTGTATAAGGAATATAACTTTTTTCATTCTCTAGGAACTAATAACAAAACTCATCATGTCAATTGTGGAAATTGAACCTATGTGGAAAGGATAACAATCATTTCTCCAAACCACCTCAAATAAGTCCAAAAAAATTACTAATTTCTAATTTCTAATAATATTTAAAAAATAATAACTTGTCTTATTATTATTGCAATGTAATATTATTTATACCCTTTAATTATTAATAATACTTTATATCAAGTTATTCTAGATGAGTTATGTAGACATTTTCTTTTAAGTTTGTCTTTAATAAGGTTGCCTTCACTTTCATGTCATGAATTGTCACCCTATTTTATGTAACCAAAACTAATGATAACTCATTTTTATGGGGCTAAATATATCATCATAGTCTATGTCTTCCTTTTATGCAATACTTGTTCATGTAGAACCAAAGTCAATTGCTTTGTTTTTCAATGAAGGATCCACTAACCTCCATGTCCCATTCTTTTTTAGAGTGGTATACTCCCTCTATGTGGCCTCTTTCCACTCATGATAAGTAGCTTCATCAAAAGAAGTTAATTCAATGTGAGTGGGTAAATTCAATTCATAATCATATTGACCATTCATATCATTTACATCGATGAATCTGAATTATCTACATCGCCATATTCTCTGGTTTAACATTTGGTTCCTATCTTTTCAATCTCATTAGAATGAAAAATATCTAGTGTCTTTATTAGCCACTTTGATTGACCTTTATGATATGGTATAGGTCTCTCCACTAGATGTGATAGTGTTGCATGCAATTTTTAAACTTTTACTACAAGAAATACATATATAGAGTATCTTTAAAAAGAAAAATAATATAGGTAATTACTCATAATACTCAAAGGTTTACATTTGAAACCCTTAGATGAGAAAACCAAAAAATGTTTAGATTCACACCTATTAGTTTCTTCATCATCTAGAACCATAATTTATAGCACAATACATAGGATTTTGTGGCATCCAAAACCCTAGGATCCTAATCCATTGACTCACTTTAGATTTATTGACGAGAATTATGTTATAATGGGACAAGGAAACAATGGGAAAAAGGGAAAACAAAAGGGTAGTGAAAGCATACTGAAGATAATCACTTATTTTCTTAGGGGCTTCACCTCCCAACCTAAAATAAGGAACCTTGAGTGACCCCCCTTTGATCCCTCCTTACTTCCATATCAATGTATGGTACATGTAGCTAATCATGCAAAGAATATAGAACATATCCAACATTCTCTCACTTCCTATTTGCATATGGGGGGTCACAAGATTATGTGATTAGCAACACAAGCTAGTGATGCCCATTCTTTCCTTACATCAAAAAGTTCTCAATACTTGCAAAGTTTGTTAATCAATATGCAACAATCTTCAAAAAAATTATCTTCTCCAATAGTACCTTCCCATCATCAACCATGTTTTTCATAAAGTAATAATGAACATCAATATGTTTTTTCTTGGAGTAATAAGTTAAGTTCTTTTCTAGAAAGATTGCATTTTAATTGGCACAATATAACTTTACAACCTGTTATAAAACCCAATGCCTAAAGAAACTATCTATAATAATACAACTTCCTTACTCGTATGAGTCTCTTCCACGTATTTAGATTCTATTATTGACAGAGAAACTGCAAACTATCTCTTACTCATCCAACGTATTTATTCTCCAAATAGGGTAAACACATAACCACTTATGGATTTTTTATGATTTAGATCTCCAACCCAATGAATGTGAACAAAGCCACATATATCCAATAGCCTTTCTACTCTAGGTGTTCCTTGGTAGCCAATTCCATAATTTGTATTTCCACACAAATATCTAAACCAATTTTTACAACTATATAATTTTACTTCATTTTAACATATATATTTTGAAAACCCTCACTACTTGCACAATGTTTGGTCAACTACAGGCCATTATATACATCAAAGTGCTAGCAACAATAGCATAAGGGAAATTTCTTCCTATTATTTTGTTTTGGGAGATCCTCTTATGTATTTTTTGTAGAAAATGTTAGTAAGGAATACTACTACCCTAGAACACTAAAAAAATTTGGTATTTAAATTAGAAACCCAACTTGAAATGAATGGATATACATTTTTCATATGTTTTCATCAAGAATGAAATTTAGTAGAAATAAATAGATGTGAATAACGATATGTGAAAGAATAGAACAAATATCAATTACCCACAGAAATGCTTACAATCAAAACTTGTGGAAAGGGATTTTGGAGAAAAAGGATCCATTCGCACACCCTGCTTGAGATGGTCCTTCAATAATATGAAGTACATGGTGATCCCTCTCATCTATGTATGATATCAACAATTGTGAAGGTTGACATGAAATGGGTAGCACTTTGTTACTCTCAAATAATATCAACGAAAGATGCAATGGTCATAAGGAATGGGGAAAACTCTTCAATTTAAAATAAAAATAGTTGTTATTTTTAGATGGTAAAAAAAGTAAAAGAATGAGTATTTAACTAAATCAAATCTAACCATTACCTGAATATTTTAAGATTTTACTTGTTTAGCTAAAATTAAAATTAAATGTCCTAAAAATGGCTTATGATTTCAACTAAACTTAAATAATTTAGGAAAAGTAATTTTTTAAGTTTTCTAATTGAATATATGTAAATATGATAAAAATAAGTTTGGAAATGTGATCCCTTTGGCTATTTTAATGGGATAAAAGTGTGAAACTAATTGTAACATGGAAACCCCAAACTAAAATAGTGTATTTTGGTATTCCTTGTAATTTCGGTTAGGTGATCAATTATTGGGTGATAACACACTAATCTATAGATAATTGTAATACATTTAGGAAAAATAACCTTTACAAGTGGCATGTTTTTATAGATTTTCACGAAATATTCTTTATTAGGATTTTTATTGTTTTGGTTGAGCGGTTACAAAGGTTGGAAGAGGAACATAGAAATTAGCACCCTATTGTATCATGTAGTTGGAATCTAGAATTAGTGTATAAGGTGAACTTTGTAAGTAGCAAGGTTTCTCGCGCAGTTGATTTTTTGTTGAATGACGTGTTGGAAGGCTACGTTACTGAGTTTTCTATAAAGGGTACTCACTCATATAGTGAAATCGAAAGGGAATTATTTAAGGTACCATAAGGATTATATTTGAGATCATTTCCCTTCTAGATAAAAATGTTATTGTGTGGCAAAGGAGTTATTTCATTAGAATATGAAAACATGAACATCTAAACTTATTTTCACATGATAAGGGGGCTAGGGGCTTAGCAAGGGATAGCCTTAGGGAAAAGAGGCATGGGATACAATAAAGAATGAGAAAATACTAGATTATTTGAGTATTTTAGGGAATTATAGAGACAAAACAAAATAAAATTTGAGAAGGATAAGAGCATGAACATCGGTGTCATAGGGAAGCACGATAGGAGAGGTAAGCAGAGTGTTGCATAGTGCAATGGTATTTTCTTGTAGTAGTGGGATAAGGAAGATATGTACATTAATACCTATGAATAATATGGAGATAGTAAGGAAAGTCATAGAAATAAAGTGAAGACAACATCATAACAGGTATTGATATTTTAGCGACGAAGGAAAAGAGATCAACGCAGACCAACCTATGTGATGAAGTACCATGTATTGAAGGTAATGAAATATTGTGAAACCTAAATAATGATAGGAGAAGGAATTAGAAAAAAAATCATCAACTCATTCCAAGACAAAAAATCAAGTTTGCTTAGCCTATACCCTGTGTTGAACCCAAGACACTAGATGCATCTCCAATTCAATTGTTAAGATCATTTCATAGCTTCTCGCATACACTTTTAATTATTGAAGGAAGTAGGGATAGTAGTGAAGATATTAAATGCAGTGGCATGTTTTTATAGATTTTCACAAAATATTCTTTATTGGGATTTTTATTGTTTTGGTTGAGTGGTTACAAAGGTTGGAAGACGAGCATAGAAATTAGCACCCTATTGTATCATGTAGTTGGAATCCAGAATTAGTGTATAAGGTGAACTTTGTAAGTAACAAGGTTTCTCGCGCAGTTGATTTTTTGTTGAATGATGTGCAAGAAGGCTACGTTACTGAGTTTTCTATAAAGGGTACTCACTCATATAGTGAAATCTAAAGGGAATTATTTAAGGTACCATAAAGATTATATTTAAGATCATTTCCCTTCTATATAAAAATTTTTTTGTGTGGCAAAGGAGTTATTTCATTAGAATATGAAAAAATGAACAACTAAACTTATTTTCGCATGATAAGGGGGCTAGGGGCTTAGCAAGGGAGAGCCTTAGGGAAATGAGGCATGGGATACAATAAAGAATGAGAAAATACTAGATTATTTGAGTATTTTAGGGAATTATAGAGACAAAAGAAAATAAAATTTGAGAAGGATAAAATCATGAACATCGGTGTCATAGGGAAGCACGACACGAGAGGTAAGTAGAGTGTTGCATAGTGCAATGAGATTTTCTTGTAGTAGTGGGATAAGGAAGAGATGTACATTAATACCTATGAATAGTATGGAGATAGTAAGGAAAGTCATAGAAATAAAGTGAAGACAACATCATAACAGGTATTGATATTTTAGCGACAAAGGAAAAGAGATCAACGCAGACCAACCTATGTGATGAAGTACCATGTATTGAAGGTAATGAAATATTGTGAAACCTAAATAATGATAGGAGAAGGAATTAGAAAAAAAATAATCAACTCATTCCAAGACAAAAAATCAAGTTTGCTTAGCCTATACCCTGTGTTGAACCCAAGACACTAGATGCATCTCCAATTCAATTGTTAAGACCATTTCATAGCTTTTCGCATACACTTTTAATTATTGAAGGAAGTAGGGATAGTATTGAAGATATCAAATGTAGTCAAAGTAGTAAAACAAAGGGGGAGGAACCCAAACCATAAGAAAAATCAATCAAGTGGAGTATCATAAGGTAATTGTAACACATCACCACACATTTAGACATGTAACCAACATTTAACCATTATAGAACCTTGAAAAACTAGTCATAAAATCATAACTCGTGCTCATTATTCTCAATAAGAATCAGCACATAATAACATATGCAAATGCCAACCAAGTAAGGTACCTCCACGTACCACCTAACCATAGATTGGTCTAAACCAAATATTTATTTCAACCAATCACTCCCATGCCATATTCCAAGGATGAATGTGGGATCTCATGGGATAACCCAAAACAAAAACAACTAGGTCATCTAGAGGCTAAACCACCTCAACCCTCAACCACATTGATTTTAGCAAACTAGTCCAAAAATCCCCAAACCAACAAAAGCTTGGATGCCTCATAATTTATTCATCATACCTAGAATAATTTTCATGTCTTCACCCACATGTCAATGGATTCTTGGATTAAACCATCTCCACCCGCAACCCTTAAGATTTTCCTAATACCACCTCACCCTGATCAAAAATCTTTCAGGAGTTCAAAGCTCAAGCTTGAATGAATCCCATCCTACCATGGCTATCCAAGAAATGGAAAGGCAAGGTTGAGACCACTATCCATCTAGGAAAAACCCATTCCAATCAAAACAACATAACCAAATAACCAAATCCATACACCATGCATTCAAATATTGTCAAGGAAATCACACATGAAACATGTTATCTATAAAATCCTCTTGTTGTAGTTATTGTTCTGACTTTATCCTTATTCTCCCTTACTTTCCTTTGCTTTTCCTTTTCCTTCCTTACTTTCTTGCTTTATCTCTCTCCTCTTGGAGCTCTATTTATGCAATTGATCAAAAGCTCAAAACTGACAAAAGTCATTGATTGTTTCAATGATGCATTTTTATCATTGATGTCTAGTGTCTCTCCCTTTCCTTTTTCCTTTTTCATTTTTTCATGATTTTCCCTTATTTTCTCTCTAATTTCCCTTGCATGCATATTTGTGTCTCTTCGTCTTCATTTTCTCTTATTTTCCTTTATTTCTTATTTTTAATTTCCATTTTTGCGCCTTTTTCCTTTCCCAACACCAATGCCAATTTTCTTAGCCATTAATTAACCACAATGATACCCAATTTCATGATTTTCCCCTCCATTTAGCTTAGAATAGATGTCCATGACCTTGGCCTTATTTTTTCCTTTATAATGTCCCTACATTTACATGGAAACTCAACACAGGGCTATTACAAACCCCTCCCCCTTGGGTGAATGTCGTTGTTGTATGGAACTTATTACTTAAAAACTGCTGAAAAAAACATATTGCTTATTAGACCTTTATAACATAGATCGTTGCAGTATTTATAATAATAAACTACTAAAAAATGACAAACATAGTACTTATTGGAGCTTTATAACATAGCTCGATGTGGTATTTACAATGACGGACATATACATATAAAGAATGATATAATTCCCACATCTAATATACCATTTCCCATGTACCTTCATCGGGCCCAAAGTGCATCCACTGCACTTTAAATTTTTGTATTGCTTGGTTTCAGAGCATGAGTTTTTTCACTACAATATGCATTGTGGCTCTAGTTGGAACTCTCCCTCAAGTTCTACCTGTAATACAGACCAATCAGTCACATGATCAACATCCTTCACATCTATTTTAAGCAATGAAACATGGAAAACATCATGGAAATTCACTCTTGGCAGTAGTGCAAGTCTATGGGAACTTAAAGCAACTCCTTTTAATTGAAGATGGTGGTTCTGACTGGTTATGGGTCCAGTTAACCTATTATCTAAGACAAACCTAAAACTAATATAATACTAATCTAACCTAAATTAAGATTCAATCTATACACATCATGGTATGTTACATTTCCTTTATATCGAACTTTAAAGATGTAAATTAAAGGAATAGATCAACACAAAGGTTTGATCAAATTAAAGGTTAATCAAACTGTAATTAAATGATTTATTTTCCTCTCTAAGAGAGTACTTGATGCAAACTAATATGTAAATGTAGAACTAATATAAAACATGAAAAATCTATCTCTAATTGGAATGGGACAGCCCTATCCTAATCCGAGAGAAAGTTAACAAAAATAGGGGGAAGGATTGGTATAATTAATCACATGATTTTTTATTAATTAAAGGAATTAGTTCACATTAATTAATAAAATGGAAAGAAAAATACGCCTATAAATGAATAATAAATAGTTATCAGTCACCATGGGAGTACTTCAATGAAATAAGATTGATTTTGATCTCAATCTACCCTACAAAGATAACCTTAACAAAGTTTCAACAAAAAAGTAGCAATGACACAACAATAGTATAAAATATCAAAGAAACGTAATACTATTTATAATAAAGATCCCAACAAAAAATGAAACTTTAATAGTGATACAATAATCCTACATTCCAGTATTAGTACATTAGAATAAGAATTAATTAAAAGCATGTAAAAAATTTATTACCATAGTTCCGAGAGTAGCTCTGACCCTTAATGAAAGTCCTTGCTATAGTGCAAATTCCCTTTATAACAAAGCCATAATTTATCTACAATCTCTACAATAAAACCCTTTGCGCTCTACAATAGTGCGAAAGCACAAATCAAATTATTACAAAGCTCCCTATGTTTGATCACGACCTCCCCAATCTTATTTAAGAGACAGGTATTTATACAGAGTTTTAAAGTTAACAAATACCTTGAGTTTCACAACAAATGAGAAATAAAAGATAAATGAATCTGGAGGTTTTGTACTTTTTTGAAACAAAATATGAACTTAGAAGATCTTAGAAGCTTCATTTGGATCGGATAAAAACAGTCTTCGAATGAGCGGAATGGTAGTTCCTCAAAAATTCTTTGAATAGGATTTTTCAAGTGGTTCAACTGTTCAATTAAAATCGGAAGAGAAAGTTCTTTTAGAATCGACCCTGCAATCCAAATGAAATAAAGTAATCAACATTTTACACATAATTTCAATCTAAATTAATCCTAATAAAAAACAAATCATAAATAGCCATAGACCATTAAGAGTGACTTAGTCAAAACTTAATAATAAAGATGGAATCTAAGTGTGGAAAATGGCGAACAAGGATGAATATCAGAGGCTTTGAGTATCAGAGATTTAACATAACGCACTCTACAAAATTTGAGATACATGGAAAGTTCCGATGAGGATCATATGCAATATTATATTAAATCATTGTGATAAATTCCATCGGATCTGCAACCAAATCAGCGATCGCAAGATCAAGTAATATTGGCGATTTTAGATATGTGTCATTTCAAAAGTTCTGATATGAGAGTGGACACGATATTCGGATTAGACCAACATTAATACACATATCGGTTCCACTTATCAGAACGAATAGTATGTCGAAGATTCGATCGAAGGCCTATCAAAGTGCAGAGGTAAATGATTGTCATCATATCGAAGATTGGAGAAATATGATATCGAAACTTTTAAGGGGTGACACATAACAAAAACTCTGATATGAGGGATTCTCCGATATATGGGAGTGGGGGAGGGTTACATGATATGTGGGTCCTCTGTAATACTTCATCCACTTTATAATATATATCACCGAAGTCTATATTTGTTTGTTTGTATTAAAACCATTTGTCATATAGTTCGTAGTTTATATTTGTATGTTTATTAAAAATGGCTAAGACACTTACCACATTATAATATGGTTAATGTATGAATCGTAGTCTCGGGGGCGATGTTTCATTAATTAATCTTATTAAAACAAAAGAATAATTACAAGTTTATTAACTTTAGAAAAATGAATACTTTAATTAACTTAAAAGTCTAAATACTAAAAATAAGGCTAAATTTGAAAACCATAAGGGAAGATGAAACAAGCGATAATGAAATATGACTAGGATAAATTGAAGCAATAAACACTCAAAGCCTAAATGGATGCAAAAGGGTCCCTATGTCTATTATGATAGAATCAAATGGGTGTGTTGTGTTTTCACTACAAAAATGGCGACAGACTAGGAAGAAGCAATTATCTCTGTCATAAAGATACATAACTTAGTTTAAAAATGAAGGAATTATAATTAGATCATTTGAAATGTTGAAATTCAGATATCCTAACCATTTTGTCCCTATTCTATGTTGTCAAATAAATAGATACACCATTATCATTCATGAACTTGTAAAAATTTACCCCATGAATTCAATGTTTCAGTAAATTTATATGTACAACAATCAGCTTAGTTGGGCATCAATTTTCAAGTAAACAAGCTAATCAATAAAACACAATATTAATTTAACTTCCATACCATAGGCATGGCCACTGCTACTAGAATGTGTCTATAGCCTCAACAAGGATGCCTTTTAACCCTTTTAGGTGCCAGTGTCCCATCTATTAGGAATAAATGCATAGTTGAAAAAGATCATCTTAAATTTATTTGAATGCCAATTGAAGATCATTGTACTGGCTTGGTAACTAGTTGACGACAATTCCATTTATGATATCCAATTATGGTGAACTATTCGGCTTGTGATGAGACCTCTTGTCTCTCAATGTTGTGGTTGAAAGTCATTACCTTGGCTTGGTGACCAATAATGGTAATGTCACAATGTTAGAACTCATGATCATGGTAGGTCAGCCTACGATGAGACCTCATATCCTTCAATTGACCATTTTTTTTATGTTTAACTATGATTATTGTTAATTTCATATATATTACTTAATACATGGGGTGGCATACTACTCTTTAAGAGCAAGGGATGGCATAAAAAGGTTTAAGTTGACTACTATTCTCTTGACTAAACTTGTTTTCCAAAAAAACACATGACCTTAAGTAACTATTGTTAAATGCGTTTTACTTTCTTCAAAGATATGGGTTAAGTATAGTTCATTAGAAAATAACAGAAATATTTAAACTCAAAGAACAAAAAACCAGGGACTCTACTTAGTTAGGAAAGATAAAAATTAACATAAACAAAATCATTTTCATTGAAGTGATCCTTAGAGATTAGATTTCGTCAATAAATTAAAGCATAAAACTGACTCGCCCAATGATTATGCCAAACTAAAAGAGAAAATATTACTCCAGCTTATTGTGAAATGAAATGACAAAAATCCAATTAAGCCTAAAATTCTTATCAAGTTAGAAAGAAGGTAATCAAGAAAATGAACCTTGAGATACATCTTACAAGATAATATAGAGAATTAACATAAAAATGATATTATGTTGATTTTATCTTCTAGGATGATTTGTTAATAAATCTCTTTTGTTTCAAAACATAGTTATTGATTTAGACTTATTGTTGTATGCTTTAACAGGGTTTTCTTACTTTTGCAAATCTTGTTTAAAGATAGTTTGGAGTCTTTATAGATTCAATTTTAAGAATAATACCCACAATCGATTTCAAAATGTACGCAAATTTAGAAAAGAGAAAAATACCTAATATCATATGATGAATGTTCTTATGAAATGTATGTTGCGAGCAAAGCTGAATCTATAAATCAAATTCATGGGAACCTGGAAGAAGAACAATAAAGTATAAGAAAGAAATAATGATTAGAAGAGAAAAGAAAAGCTGAAATAAATCTCAAACTAGATGAGGATGAACATATAAATGTGTACTTGGAAGAATTAGATCATAATTTTACCTAATGAATCTTCATTTTCTCCCATGTATTAGTCAAATTTCAAAACCATCTTCTTATTCAATTTAAAACTACTACTAAACTAGTCCTAATCCTAATCTAAAAGGTACAATAAGACTAAGTGAAATCGTACTTCCAATGTAGTCATTCAAACATCTTATGTTCTGCATGAATGTATACATCAAACATTAGTAACAAAAGTATAAATCTACTTAAACCAACAGAAATAAATCTGAAAACATTATGTACAATTATTGTCAATGTATTTATAAGAAGTAGCTTATTTACAGTCACCTTTTCTTGAAATATCGTTTCCAGCTGAATTTCAATTGGATCATAGAAATCTAGATGGATTTCCATTAATGATTGCAAGATGTTTAAAGGAGAAGATAGCAGGGTAGATTGTGGAAGTGGATTTTTAGATATAATGACCTGCAAAAAATTATCAGTCTTATGTACATATGTTAAATTATTAATAATATTCTCTAATGGAAATCTTTCAAAATGTATCTCAAATGTGTCAATGAAATATGGATGGAAATCCAATAGATTCAATGGAAGATTATTAATAGAATTAGATAGCTAATGATATTTTAAAGATACACTCTCTTGTTGGCACTGTTTTGGAGAGGAAAGTAACAAGTGATAAGAAATGAACATCAATTGGAAGTGGAAAAATAATACTCTCGATGTTCATGATTGTCATTTGAAACTTCATATTCCCATTCAGGTAGTGCATCAATTGAGTGTTCAATACTAAGATGCTCAATATGTCAGCATAAGATATCAAAAAACTGAAATATGAAAATAACAAACAAATCTGAAATCGAACAAAATAAGTGAATGAACAACAATAAATTCAAATCATACTTTACGCTATTGTTACATCTAATATTACAACTCAATTGGGACTAATTTGAAGTGATTTTCTCTTCACAAGAATTGGCAAGAATAATGGAATTCGAATGATCACCAATTAGAGAGAGGGTCCGGATATGAATGAGTCATAATTCGATCATAATAAAAATCATAAACTGGAATGGGTTCTTGAATGTTGAAATCATGAGTATGATTAATTGTATGAAAATAAGAACTAGATGGAAAACTTTCTAAGTTAGAATGTTCTTCATTTTTACATCTGATTTGACTTTGATAATCAGGATTTAATATATAAGAAGATAAGTCAACATCTTAAATGTTAGAATAATTATCATAAATGACTTCACAACATTATCTAGAATTCTTTTCAATCTCATCTAATGTATCAAAACAAGAAGGAATATGAAGCATATGGTCATTAATGCTAGAAGAATGATCAATGAATGATTCTCTATCTTGATAAAAGCTAATTGGAAATTCATTTATATCAGTCTCTCTATTTTCCGGAATAACATTAAAGCAAAGAGGGGATAGATTGATATCAAAAAAAATATCAGGATAAAGGTGAAAATGAAAATCAAAAGAAATGAATTTAGAAATATCTCTATTTGTGAATTATTGTGCATTTTCTTCTTTACATATTGCAGATTCTAGATCATTTACTTGGCTAATTGTGCTTTCTTGAATAATTTTCTCTATCTACCCTGAATTTTGTATTTGATCAACATGATCAAATTCAGAAATTTGTATAATAGGTCACATATTATTGGAAATTTCAATTTTTTCTTGTTCTTGTTGATTTATAATTTGATTTTCTGAATTCAATTCATAATGATTTTTAGATTTCATGGCAAATGGTCCTTCAAGTCTATTACTAATTTCTTCTTGTAGTTGTTTATAAAATTCTTGCAGCTTTGTGATAATGGTTCATCAACACGATTATCATTAACAATGTAAGAGGTGTGTACTAAATTTAGGAATTTATCGTACATGGATGAGGCCACTTCAACATGATTAATATGCACCTCTAAATCATATTTTTTGATGATATTACTGGAATTTCAAGGAGAGTCATCAAATATTGCAATTGTATCATATGGATTTGAAATAGGAGGAAGAGAACAAATATATTCAAACAATTCTATCAATTCATTTCCTGAAGGTTTATCATCAACTTTGAATCTCAAGTAAATTAATTGAAATTTAACAATAAAATTTAAGGGAGATTCATTTTCAAACCATTATAGATCTTCAAATCATCACATACATGTTCATAATCATATATGTCAAACTATTAAAGGAACATTGTGATAAATTGATCCCAACTGTGAATAATGGAAACTGGAAGAGATTGACAATATCTTATGGCTTTTCCTAAGAATGTAAGAGTAAAAATCCTACATAGAATACCTTCATAAATATCATGATAAGTAGAATTTGAAATTTTTTGAATAAATTGCAAGTCATGATCAAATGCAGAAGCATTCCTCTTACCATTAAGTTCTACCTTTGACAAGTGTCTTACTATTTTTGGTGGAGTATTGGCAGATGCACGTTCAGAGATACAACTCCAAATTGGAAGTTTGAGAGGAACCATTGTGATTAAATTAAAACCTTAAAATACAAAAAATACATAAATACAACAAGTATTCATGCACTCCTTCTAGCGCCAGAAATGTTGATCAGCAAAAATGTCCTTCGGCAACATTAGGGGAGACCACTCAGTCGGGAAGTTAGAGCAACTCCTTTTCCGTTGAAGATGGTTGTTCCAACTGGTTATGGGTACAGTTATCTTGTTATCTAAGAAAAACCTAAAAATAATCTAATACTAATCTAACTAACTTAAGAGTTCATCTATACACATCATAATATGTTACATTTCCATTATATCGGTATTTAAATATGTAAATTAAAGGAATTGATCAACACAAAGGTTTGATCAAAATAATGGCTGATAAAATCACAATTAAATGATTTATTTGGCTCTCTAAGAGAGGACTTGATGCAAACTAAGATTTAAATTTAGAATTAATCTAAAACATGAAAAACCTATCTCGAACTAGAATGGTATAGCCCTCTCCTAATCCGAGAGCAAGTTAACTAAAACAAGGGGAAGGATTGGTATAATTATTCATGTGATTTTGTATTAATTAAAGGAAGTAGTTCATATTAACTAATACAAGTGAAAGTAAAATAATTCTACAAATGAATAATAAATATTTATCACTCACCACATGAATACTTCAATGAATTAAGATTGATTTCAATCTCATTCTACCCTACAAAGATAGCTTTAACAAAGTTTCAACAGCAAAATGTCAATGACATAGCAATAGTGCATAATATCAAAGAAACATAATAATGTTTAGAATAAATATCATAACCAAAAATGAAAATTTAACAGTGAATCCTACATTGCATTAATAGTACACAATAATAAGAATTAATTAAAACCATGTCAACATTTTATTACCACAGTTCTGGGAGTAGCTCTGATCCTTAATGAAAGTGCTTGCAAAGTCCCTTTATAACAGAGCCATAACTTCTCTACAATATCTACAATAAAACTCTTTGCACTCTACAATAGTGTGAAAGAACAAATTAGATTATTATAGAGCCCCATGTATGTGATTGCAACCTCCCCAATATTATTAAAGAGATGGGTATTTATACATAGTTTTAAAGTTAGCAGATCCATTTGGTTTCTCAAAAAATGAGAAATAAAATGTAAATGAATGGAAGTTTTGTATTTTTTTAAATCACAAGCTGAACTTAGAAGATCTCGGAAGCTTCATTTAGATTGGATTCGAAGAGTCTTCGAATATGCGAAGGGTAGTTCCCAAAAAATTCTCTAAATAGCCTTTTTCAACAACCTCTATCTTTATTTAGTGTTATAGTGTCTCAACTATTCAATTAAAATCGGAAGAGAAAGTTCTTTTAGAATCGGCCCTCCAATCCAAATATAGCAAAGTAATCAATGTTTTACGAATAATTTGAATCTAAACTAATCCTAATTAAAAAACAATGATAAATAGCCTGAGACCATTAACAGTGACTTAGTCAAAACTTAATAATAAAGACCAAATCTAAGAGTGTCAAATTTTGGACGCGGATGAATATCAGAGGCTTTGAGTATCGAAGATCTAACATAACACACTACACAAAATTTGTGATATATGGAAAGTTCTGATAAGGGCAGATGCGATATTATATTAAATCGTTGTGATAAATCCCATCAGATCCACAACCAAATCGACGATTGGAAGATTAAGTCATATCAACGATTTTATATACATTTCATTTGAAAAGTTATTATATGAGAGTGGATGTGATATTCTGATTAGGCCTACATTATTACACATATCATGTCCACTTATCAAAAGGAATAGTATGTCATAGGTTGGAGAAAAGGCCTATCAGAGATCGAAGGTAAATGATTATCGGCATATTAGAGATCATGGAAATATGATATTAGATCTTTTAAGAGGTTACACATAAAAAAATCTTCAATATAAAGGATTCTTCGATTTAAGGGAGTGGAGGAGGGTTATGTGATATGTGGGTCCTCTGTAATACTTCAACCACTTTATAATATATATCACCAAAACCTATATTAATTTGTTTGTATTAAATCCATTTGTCATATGGTTTGGAGTTTATATTTGTATGTTTATTAAAAAGGGAGAAGTCACTTACCACATTATAATATGGTTCATGTATGAATCTTGGTCTCGGGGGCTATGTTTAATTAAAACAAAAGAATAATTACAATTTTATTAACTTTAGAAAAATGAATATTTTAATTAACTTAAAAGTCTAAATAATAAAACTAAGGCTAAATTTTCAAACCATAAGGGAATATGAAACAAGAATTAATGAAAGATGATTAGGCTAAATTGAAGAAATAAATGCTAAAAACCTAAATGCATGAAAAAAGGGTCCCCGCGTCTATTATGATAGAATAAAATGGGGGTGCTGCTTTTTCACTACAACAACTCCTCAGTCCATTCAAATTTATTTCCTTTCCTCTGCAAAGATGTGATAGGATAACCAATCTTGGAGAAGTTCCTAGTGAACCTCCTATGATAACCTACTAGTCCCATGAATGATTTCACTTCATCCACATTTCTTGGAGCTGACCACTCCCTCATAGCTTTAATACTTTGGAGATCCACTATTATTCATTCCTTGGAAACAACATTTCCAAAGTAATGAATCTTATAATAGAAGAAACTACACTTACTTAGTTTGGCATGCAACTTATGCTCTCTTAACAATCTTAACACCTCTCTTAGGTTCTCTACATGCTCCTCCTCATTATTTGAATATACCAATATGTCATCAGCCAAGACTATCACAAACTTATCCATATAACGGTGCAACATGCTATTCATCAAACACGTGAATGTGGCTAGAGCATTAATAAGACCAAACGGAACCTCCAAAAACTCATAGTATCCATACCTTGTATCAATTGTAGTCTTGTCGATGCACTCGTCTTTGATGCACACCTGATGATATCCTAATCTCGTATCAATATTTGAATATATTGTTTCTCCCTTCAATTGATCAAGAAAATCATCAATTCATGACAATGGATATCTGTTCTTGATAGGTACATTGTTCAACTACCTGTAATCAATGCACAATCTGAGAGTATTTTCCTTCTTCTTTACAAACAACACTAGTGCACCCCAAGGCAACACAATTGGCCTTATGTACCCCTTATCAAGCATCTCTCTAAGTTGCAACTTAAATTCTGCCAACTCTAGAGTGCTCATCCTATATGGTACCTTAGATGTTGGTGTTTCTCCTGCTACCAACTCATTAGAGAAATCCACTTCTCTATAAGGAGGAAACTCTAGAATATCTATAGGAAGCATATCCTAAAACTATTGTAAGATAGGATACCTCCTCAGTACTTCATCTTCCTCAACATATTTCCCTTTACCATTGGAAACATGAACTATAAACAATACACGTCCTTTCCTGCATTTGCGCTTAGATTGCATAGCTGTAACCATTCCCACTGATGTAGAATTCTTCTTTTCCTGCAATATTATCTTTTCCTCGTCATCATTTAGGAACTCAATGGCCTCCTCATTGCAATCCACCTTGGTCTTGTGAATAAACATCGGATCAATACCCAAAATCATACCATATGAAACTAAAGGAAGCACATTTAGATGTGTTGATGTAGGCATGACATTAACCTCAAATTCACAAGATATCACCCAATTGTGAACTCCTCTCTTGGTGCCTATAGCCAGTTGCACCAACAAATATTATGAATGCACTTATTTATTTAAATGAAATTGATCCACTAGCTGAGGACTAACATAGCTATAATTCGATCTAGGATCAATAAAAATAGAAAAAACTTGACCATGAACCTTAACTTCCATCTCAATAATAGATTTTTGATGATCTGCCTACCTATTATCAAGCATTGCATAGATCTAGGGAATGCTCTAGCCAACATCCCCAACTACCTTTACCTCCTTAGAAATGTACGTATGTGGCCTGCTACCATGGTACAGTGTGTTGTGTGTGGAGCCTGATTATCTTCTTTATTCAAAGGTATCACAACATTGGACCCTAGTCCGTAATGGGGAGGAAACGCTGCCTATTATTTGCGCTGCAATGGTGGTCTAAGGGGGCGCGCAAATCTTTAGGAGCGCCCCCCCCCCCCCCCCCCCCCCCCCCCTTCTCTTGCGGAGGATCGGGGGCAGCTCCCCCGAAGCTAAAAATACATGTAAAATCTCCTTGCAAAACGTTGTAATTTCGTAGTCAATCTAGGTCATTCATTGGGTGGAAATCTGACAGTAGAAGTTATGTTTAATTTAGGGTCTTTTGCCCTAGAGGGAAAACACTCACTATATATGAGCGAGTTGTATTGTGGCTATCTATAAGTGTATTCTAAATGAGAAAAAGAGAAGAGATTGTGTGAGAGCGAAGAGGGAATTACAATGGATCTGCTGTAAGTTGTATCTCTTCATTTTCTGGATAATATAAAAGGAACGATTGACTGTTTCTCTATGGACGTGGCCCAAATTGGGTGAACCACGTATATCTATGTATCTCTTTTTTTATACATTTTCTGTGTTTATATTTCTGCAATATATTCTATGTGTTCCATTGCTCTGTAATATATAATTTTCTAACACAATGGACAATCCTTCTTGCAATGGTATTTACCACAAATCTAACACTTTGCAGTTCCCACCCATTTCCTTTATTCTATTTCTCTCCAAGATGAGACCCATGTCCTTTCTCAGCTGCATTAAATTTCTTATTTGGGGATGCATTTTATTTCTCACCTACATCCTAATATCTTCCTCACTTCTTGGGCCATTTTTCTTTTTTATTCTCATTATCTTTCTAGTCATGCTTGAACTCAGGCTTGTGATTTTGATACTCATAACAATTCTTTGATGGCTTATTCTAAAGATAGAGTCTCAAAAAACTCAATCTTGTCCTTGAATGAAAAAGGAAATCTAATGATAAGCATTTGGATCTTTTCTTTCTCATCCTTAAGGTAGGGCACATACCTCAACAACTCTAGAAATTTGGTTGTATACTCTTCAACTGTAATGGAACCCATCCCGAGCTCATAAAGCTCCTTACCTTTCCATCATAATACCATTCAAACAAGTACTTTTTCTTAAATATTCTTTAAAAATAATCCCATGTCAACTTTGCTTCCTAGATTCCTCTGACATTCTTAGCATCTTTCCACTAGATATCTACATTTCCATTGAGACTGAAGATGGCTATCTTGGCTTTCATGTTCTCTGACTAATCATGCAATCTAAAAATTTTCCTCATTCCAAGCAGGCGTTCTTATGCATCTTCTAATTTCTACATTTCCCAATCAAAAGTAGGAGGCTTGGCTTTCTTTAACTCTTCTAGAAAATACTCACTTCTAATATCATGCTCATGGTGATGGAAACGATGTCTCCTAGAAGAAGAACTACAATAAAACCCATACGCACCATTCCTCTTGTCAGGTGTATCTAAGAGTCTTCCACTCTTCATTGTATCATTCATGTCCAACATGTACCTTCTATGATGCCTTTGACCATTTGTCCCATTAGTCTTCTCCTCCTACCTATCTCCATGACTGATCCTCAATTGTCCATCCTTCTTTAAGTCTGAAAGGCCTTGAAAAATCACTGCATTGACTTCAGCTTTCTTTTCTTGAGCCTTGGCAAGTATTTCATTTGCCCTAATCAACATGTTATTATATACCTTGCAACTTCTAATATCTTCCCTTAGACTCCTCAGTGTATCTGCTAGATCAAGAGAATTGTTTCTCAACTGACTTTTCCCATTCAATTGATTTCACTTCAAATCTCTACGGGGAATCATGCGAACTATAATCCACCAATTTTATCTTCATATTTGGCCTTCTATTTCCTACAAACATACCATGTTAGATAAATAAAATAGAAGACACAATCAAAATCATACCTCAATGTATATCATGGGTGTCTATTGAATCTGCACAAATCAATCCAAATTAACACAATATATAATAATAGAAATAGTGTATCCACATCATCCTTCATGCATAATAATAACATAAAAACTTAACAACCACTACATGAATGTTAACCATAACCATCTGCATGTACCCCTAGGTCCAATATTATAAACCTTTCTTTCATATGACTCTATGATACCAGTACCAGAGAAAGGTTTGCATGGGACAGAACTGCTTTGATACCACCGTGTAACACCCCACCCCACATTTACCTACTTTTACAATCTCTCCATGGTAAAGATGAGTTGAGAGTTACTATGACATGACCCGGCATCCAAATTATAGTTATGGAAGTGGGTTCTACTAACAAGAAACCTTGTAAAACCTCTTAAGGACACCTTATCACCAAAATTTCAAACAACATCCACTTGTGATCTCACCCTAAGTTAGAACATTATTTTTACTTGACCTTACAACCCAGTCACATGCACGAAAAGATGTGCATGTGGCTAGAAGTCTCCAATCACATGCACATGCCTTCCTCTATGCGGTTGTAGCCGAACTTTCTTAGTTTAAAGGGTGTGACTAGAAATACTTATCTGGATTTTTAGGGCCAGTTCTAGGCTAACTACCCAAAACTACCCATAATTCATCATAATCCCGTTAATCACCTACAGGAGTCATAACTCACTTTTTTTCACTCAATTGTTGCCCAAAATTATAAAATACATGAGAATCATTTAGGCAAACAATTTGTGGTCAAGGTACCTATAGGCCATAAATGCATAGTTTCATCAGAGAATCACTGGGAAGGCTTTCTACCATCTCTTCATTGTTGCAATAACTTACATCAGCCTATGAATTCATATCAATTAATATAAAAACACATCATTTATGAGATACATATCATGCATGTAACAAGAATTTAACCATAATAGAACCATGAAAAATCAGTCATAAAAGCATACATAAAATCAAAATTTGTGCACAGCTCCACCAACAATGAATCCCATTCTACCATGTTATCTAGGAAATGGAAAGTCAAGGCTAAAATCGCTATCAATCTGGGAAAAACACATGCTAATGATAGAAACATAACCAAATAAACAAATGAATAGATCAGGCATTCAAATCCTATCAAGTAAATCACCCGTGCAACCTGTTACTTGTAAAATCCTCATGTTGTATTTGTTGTTCTAGTTTTCTCCTTATGATCCCTTGCTTTCTTTTGTTTGTACTTTTCCTTTCTTGCTTTCCTTATTTATTGTGTCCAAGTTCTTGCTCTCTCTCCTCTTGGATATCTATTTCTAAAATTGATCAAAAGCTCAAAACTGAAAAAAAAAAAATAAAAAAAAATCCATGAATAGTTTCTTTGATGCCCTTTTATCTTTGATGTCTAATGCCTCTCCTTTTCCTTTTTCCTTTTTCCTTTTTCCTTTCTTCTTCATTGTGTTAGAAAATTATATATTACGGAGCAATGGAACACATAAAATATTGCAGAAATATAAACACAGAAAATGCATAAAACAAGAGAGACGCAGATATACATTGTTCACCCAGTTTGGGCTACATCCAAGGAGAAACAACCAGTCATTCTTTCATTATATTATCTAGCAAACTAAAGAGATACAACCTACAACAGATCTGTTGTAACTCCTTCTTCACTCTCAATATCCTCTCTTTTCCTCACTCAGAATATAGATATATATAGACGCAATACAATTTCCTCATATATAGTGAGGGGTTGCCTTCTAGGGCAAAAAACCCTAAATTAAACATAACTTCCACTGTCAGATCATCTGCCTAGTGAACGGCCCAGATTGACTAGAAATTACTAGACTTATACAAGGCAATTTTACATCTATTTTTAGCTTCAGGGGACCGCTGGCCCGCAGACCCCCCAGCCAGGGGGGATCGGGGCCCTTTGAATCCTGGCGGGGGCAACAAGTCCCCCCTGCACCCCCCCGCATGGAGGGGTGTACAATCTTCATGGGGTATACATCCGGCTGAGACCTTTGAATACAAAAGATAATCAGGCTCCACACCCAACACATTGTCCCTTATTTTCTCCCTAATTTCCCTTCTATTTGTGTCTCTCCATCTTTCCTTTCTCTTATTTTCTTTATTTATTATATTTAATTGGCACTATTGTGCCTTTTTCCTTTTCCAATGCCAACACCAATTTCTATAGTCTTTAAGTAGCAACAACGATACCCAATGTGATTTTTTTCCCCTCTATTCACCTTGAAATACATGTCCCATGACCTTGGTCTTGTTTTTCCCTTTATAATTTCCTTCCATTTACATGGAAACTCAACTTGGGGTTGTTACAGTAAGAATATATGATACAAAATGTTGTGTTGATCCTACTTTGCGAATGCCTTATTTCATGGTTTTAGAATGAAGGATATCAAACAACATTTGTTGTTTGTGAGGTGGTATGGAATATTAAGAAAGTTCTAGATGAACAAGTGAAGGTTATGTTGTTGGAAACCACCTTCAGAGTTCACACACTTACTTGGCATATGAACTAAAAGGCGACTACGCCAACAGGGAAGACTAGGTTATTGGTGGACATCAGCAAAGGGATTTTGGAAGAATTCTAAAAGCCAAAATCAAAGTCTCAGTGTATCACAGAGATCAAAGAGATAAATAGAATGTTAATGAGAAAATATGGGACTTCAACCAAATATTTAAGGTATTGATAGATTGATTGACATTTCATATTTTCGATGTACAACACAATGAATGGTTCATCATAGGATCAATCCCTCATATCTGCATCCCACTATCTTAGCAAAATATTGTGTCATAGTTGGAAGCACTAGAAATCACTATGTAATTCGAAGCATCTCTAGTAGGAAATGAAAACAACACAAGAATGGCCCAAGTTCAGTCACGGTTGGCATCCTTAACACTGCAGTTACAATATATGGTTAAAGGAAATGAAAATCACGAGGAAGTACAATGTACTATATGTAGAAGATAAGGTCCTCACATAAATGAGTGCTCGACTGTGGTGAATTACATGGCTATAGGGACCGCAAACCCTTTGTCACAAGGTAGAGGCTCGTGGTGCAAAATTTGCAGAGTATGGGGCATGCAAATACCTCATCCCATGATGCAGAAGCACCAAAGTTTATTTAGGACTATATTATGTGAATTTTGAAAATCTATGGGGACTGATATCCATGCATGTCACACATTAGAATGGATAAGGGAGATAAATTATGATCCTATTGATGGTCCAAAATGACCATTTGTTATGAAACCAGCTCACAAAAAGATAGAAAAGATAGATCCACACCTTAGAATTCAGCGTCTTCGAGGGGGTAACCTCCTTTACATTACACAAATGAATAATTCTTGGATGATAAAAATGAAAAGACCTCCTTTCTATATATAGGAGTCTAAGGGGTCATAACATAATCAGAGCCGACATAACAATAATAATGTAAGGGCACAATAATAACAATAGTGGGCTTCAATGTGGCACAATAGTAACAATATGGGCACTGCATGGGTACATCAATATAACAAGTGGGTTGTACTAATAACAATAAGGGGTTACGCTAGTAGTATAGGGGCCTAACATGCCCTTCTCCTCCAAAAAGTGTTGTCCTCAACACTTGAGTAGTTCTTGATGCTTCTGTATAAAATTCTTGTCCTCCCATGTGGAATCTTCAGCGGGTAAGTTCTTCCACTTTATGAGATACTCTGAAATTGATCGATTTCGTAGCTGTCGGGTTCTTATTTCTATGACTGCTCTAGGTTCCAATATGATTTTTCCTTCCTCTTCAATTTCTGGCAATATTGTTTGAATGGGATCTTTTGAAACTTTTGAATAAGTGGCCATACTTCTTCGTCCACCTTCCATTCATCCCTTGCTTCGTTTATCCAATCTAGTTGGATAATAGAAATGGCACAAAACGATGCTTCTCATCCTTGAAGAGTCTTCCCATTCGATAAGGTCACCATTTTTTAAGTGCATTTAGTATTTCCAACATTTCCTTCTCATAAAAAGCTTGCCTGAGATTTAGCAGTAAAAATACCCAATCACCTACATCAAAACATTTTTCACTACAATGTTGATCTACCTGTTGTTTCGTTTGATTTTAAACCGAAGTGGCGTTATCCTTTAAAAGTTGGATAACTTGTTGTTGGTGCTCGATGTGATCTTTCTCTACTTGAACCTTTTTCCTCTTGATATATCCTTCTATCTCTAGAGTTTGAGGAGTGGTAATTTCTTCCAATCCTTTACAAGATATGGTCGGATTCATTTCTTGATGCTCAATGTGATCTTTCAATTCTTGGACATTTTTCTTCTTGATATGTCCTTCTATCTTGATAGTTTGAGGAGTGGTAATTTCGACCAATGAATTACAAGATATGGTTGGATTCATTTCTTCTTTCTCAATGTGATCTTTCACATCTTGCACCTTTTTCTTCTTGATATGTCCTTCTATCTTGAGAGTTTGAGGAGTGGTAATTCTTGCCAATGCTTTACAAGATATGGTATGATTCATTTCTTCTTTCTCTGGGGTGGGGTCTTGGCGTATATCTTCTTCTTTTGATGTTTCTTGATCCTTTTCTTCCTCCTCTTCATATTCTATGTAAAATAATTTCTTTTTAGCATACTTATGACCTTTAGTGCATTTGCTATGACAATTGTAACAAAGCCATTTTTCTCTTTTTTCTTCCAATTGTTGTGGTGTAACCCATGTAGGTTGTGGAAGGCTGGGAGAAACAACACTTCCATATTTATAGTTGTGAGGGGTATGTTTCCTCGTTTCCATAATTTTGCTAACCACTATGTCACAAAGCCCTTTTACTCTTTCCAATTGTTGTGGTTCTGCTCTAAAGAAGGTGTTGTTGTTTGTATCCTCATAATGTGCTATCATTTCCTCCATGAAAATTGACCACGTAACAAATTGTTTACGAGGACAAAGCCCTTCATACCATACAAATTGATCTGGTTCTAAATATGAAGATGCAATACATACCTTTTGTAATAGTGGTACACCATGTAGATCAAAATATTGCTCCATCTGAAGTATCCAATTTACTGGATCCTTGCCATCAAACTTCCTCATCTTTCTTTTTCTTGATTTTAGGAGCTCAATCTTGAAACGATTGTAACTCTGTACTTTTGGATCTTTAAGTTCTAAAATTTCGACCTGTAGTAGCCCTCTGCGTCCTCTTTCCAATGCCACTAGTCTAATCCAAATTGGATTCTCCAAGAAGGAGTTATGCACAATCTCCCAAGATGACCTGATTATAGACCTTTCCAGAAGATCGAACTTGTATGAAGTGCCACGTGTCACTATTTCGACCTTTGGCTCTGAAAAATATATAAAAGAAACTACAGTCCATCCTCTTTCTATACCTTCTTACGAAATTTCAATTCAATGCTAAGAGAGAAAGTTATGAAGATTTTCCCCAGGTCACCTGTTCAGAATGTAATTTAGGAGTTTGCAAAAATACCAACTTCTACAGATCATATCTCCGCAAATATAGCACAAAAAGCTATAAAATTTGGACCCGAGATTCAACGCGATTTCTTATCAAAATGGGTTTTTTTTTAGCTTCTGAAATGTCGCAGAAAAAAGTTATAGCGAAAATGTCACGATGACCTATTTGGAGCAGAGAAACCCTAGAATCCAAAGCTTTGATACCAAATGTTATGAAACCACCTCACAAAAAGATAGATCAACGCCTTAGAAATCAGCCTCTTCGAGGGGGCGACCTCCTTTACATTACACAAATGAACAATTCTTGGATGATACAAATGAAAAGACCTCCTTTCTATATATAGGAGTCTAAGGGGTCATAACATAATCAGAGCCGACATAACAATAATAATGTAAGGGCACAATAATAACAATAGTGGGCTTCTATGTGGCACAATAGTAACAATATGGGCACTACATGGGTACATCAATATAACAAGTGGGTTGTACTAATAACAATAAGGGGTTACACTAGTAGTATAGGGGCCTAACACCATTCAAAAATAAAACGGAGACCTCCTGATCGTAAAATTAAAGCAACTCCTTTTATGTTTGGAATGGTGGTTTGAACTAGTTAAACTAGGTCTAGTTACCTTCTCTCTATCTCTACTATCTTAAATTATGTCTTTTACTTACCAATAGAGAAGAGACATCAGATCATCTCTCTTGTTGAACTGAGGAAAGGAATTGATATTTAAGGTGATCTAGGGCTCAGCCAAGCCACAACTAAAGTTTTTCTCTTTGATAAAAGGACTTTTAAAATGTAATGATTAATCTAAATGACAACTAATCATATAATGCAAGTAAAAGGAAAGAAATCCTAAGCCTATCTCGATTAGGAAGATGTAGATCTAACACAACCAAGAGCAAAGTAATTAAATGATTGGGATTTTAACATGCCTGATTTTAGGTGAATATATGGCTAATTAAATAGTTCTACTAGATGATATTGTAATTACCAAAACAGAATATATTCAAAGACCTATTAACGGTGAATTATTAACCAATAACATGAGGACATAGTTCACTTTATATCAATGGTAATTAAATCGAATTTAGATAGAAGATTTCTGAGTAAAAATTTACTTAGAATACAATTTGAGCATAAGTGAACAAAAGAAAAAACTGATAACAGATCTATCAGGCTCATGAACTAGATATCTAATTGAAAAGACAATTTTCCATATCAAACAATAGTGCATAATATAAGAAATATTCACACTGATATGTTATTCAAAATAAAATTTGCATTACAAATAATAGTATTGAAAATACAAATATATTAACCTAGTCTCTGCTATGTTCCTTGAACTGACCTCCAACAATCTCTTACAAATCAAATACTCTGTCATTAAAAGGAAGAGTTGCAATAGTGAAAGGTTTCCTCATAATACAAAGTCTACATTTGAAAAAGACAAGTCCCAATGACTCAAATCTAAGCTTTTCCTTCTACTTCAACAACTCAAAAATCCCTTACAATAGTGCTTCAGAATTCCCTAGGTGCAGAGAAGAGGAACCCCCTGTATTATTCATTCTCTAAAAGGCATATTTATAATTATAAAGTGAAAATCAAAGTGAGAGAGTTGTGGAAGAAATAAATTTGCTCCAAAAAATTGATTGGCCAAAATTCTTATTCCTCTTTTGCTGGAGAAATTTCATTGTTCCAAATATTCTCTTCTTCATTTCCTAAACTTCTCTCCTGTCAGAAACAATTGAAATTCAGAAATTAAAACAAATTTGATGAATAAAATAGAAAACAAAACTCATTTTCAACAATTGTTAGAAATAAAATATATATTAAAATCAAAATGGATTTCAAGATGTGATTGCTTCTCTTGAGTCTTATTTTATTTTGAGTAATGCTAGAGGATGAATTAATGAAAATGGTTTTTCCAAAGCCAATAACATTTGTCCAATTCAACATAAACAATTTAATTTTGGATGCAAATTCGTCACTTTGCCTTCCACTGGATTTACGGGTCATTAAATGATACAATTTTCTAAAATTACCCATTCTATATTACTCTCCTATGTGTTAGCTTTCCAATGAGCTATTGCAAGTCTCATTTGGTTGAGTAGATCTCTAGATATGCCTCTCCAAAAATGAGGTATAAAAAATATCAATATTCTCGAAAATGTCTGCTTAAACTAAAATTAAGACATTTTAACTAAAAAAAAAAAAAAATCTAATTATCAATCAATTTCATCAAATATATACAATTTCTTAAAAACATTAATATACAAAATCAATTTACAAATTAATTAAATTAAAAAAAAAGGGAAATAATTTTAAAATTTAATTTAACTAAATTACAATTATAATTTATTAAAGAAAATATAAATTAAAATAAGATTTGAATAATATTTAAATATTATTAAGACAAATGTTATATACGGCGATTCTTATTTCCAACCCTATTGAAATATAAATGCGGTCTGACATGCGAGGGGAATAGGAGTTGCCTTGCATTTATATTTCCCTCAAAGTTGACTTTGGCATGTTAGCAGCAAGGCACCTCCTATTCCCCTCGCATGTCAGACACATTTATATTTCAATAGGGTTGGAAATAAGAGTTGCCGTTATATACAATGTCCCAATTTCCAAACGAATAAACCATGAGTCAAAAGGAGTTTAAAAATATTTCGGAGCCTTTTTGTGAAAAATGGTTTTCGAACATTGAAACCTCGGAGTATCGGAGAACTAAAATATCAGGTTTCTATTTGAAACAAGCTCCAATATTATATTTGTTGAGGTTCAATTAATAACCATAGGAACCACTATTATGCAACAAACTTTATATATCAAAACCCTTAATAAAAAACCATTGAACAATGGAGTTTGCTTCGGGGATCGAAAGTCTTGACATCTAAGTATGAGGGACTATCAAACGTCGGAAGTATATTTAAATTTAAATGAGAGTTACGATATTTAAGAAAATACTATGGTGTCGCATGAACTTTGATCGACAAATAGAAAACGGAAGAGATGGCTCTCATGGCGTTTTCCTCTACTTTCGCATGCCCTCTGAAAGAAAGAGATGGTTACCAGATGTGCCGTTCTCAACCCCTGGTTGTTAGATGCGCAGAGACGGCCAAGGCCATCAAGAAGATATGGGAGTATATCAAGGGAAACAACATGCAGGATCCCGCGAATAAAAAGGAGATGGTCTGCGATGAAAATCTCAAGAGCTTTTTTGCAGGAAGGGAACGTGTTGGCTTCGATGTCTTCGTCGAAACCCCCAAAAGGATAACAATTGTTGTCGCTACGCTTTCAACGGCCAGATTGACCCATACACAGGATGCGCGGAGCAAGGGCACGGGGGGAAGAAGAAAAGAACTCTGGGACGTGACAGGGAAGGGATCTGCAGGTCCTCACACTGTTACGGTTATAGAAATCAAAGAAGGGGGACTGCATGAAGCAGATCTGATCCCTCTCTCAATGATTTGGTCCAAATATAGCAGATCCGGTCTGGATCTAACCGATCTGGCCAATCGACCCTCTAACAGATCAGATCGGGAAGGCCCCTCATCGAATAAGTTGTGCCGAGACAAACTGAACAGACAAGAGATCAGTCCAGACCTGCGATTCCAAACCTATGACGCGGCCGTGTGGAGGGAGAGAACCCTGAACGCAGACGAAGACAAAGCATGCAATTTACAAGGTACTATTACTGTGGTAAGGGCAATTTCGTTTTCTCCTTCCTACATACCCAATCTTGCCCAAGATGCACTTGCAGGATTAATGCAAAGAACTGGATCGGGCATCCCATCCACGGTAGGTTATCAGCTGCCCAGATCTACCATTAAATCACCAGATCAGACGCCCAGTAGAACAGGGAGCCTTAAAAGAACCCAGATCTGTGGACATGCAACCGTCCAGAAGGGCTCAAACCCCATAGAAGTGGACTTTACACAGCTCCTTTTGAAAGCACCAGAAGGAAGAAGTTACTGCTTGAGATTATGGAGGGGCAGTAGCATCCTAGAACTATGGAATAGAATACAAACCCTTCTTGGCATCCCTGAACAAGGGCAAAATATGATCTACAAGGGGCGCAGTCTACAGGACCACTACACTCTCCAGGAATACAATATAACCACAGATTCAACAATCATCATAAACCTTCGTCTGAGAGGAGGATGCTCTGGATCCAGTTCAAAGAATACAGGCTCCTTCAAGGACGCGGTGAAAGGTAAAGGGGAAAACATTCAACCAAAACCAGCACCAGCACCAGAGCTACCAGGTCCCTATATTGTGGAACAAACACTGGAATCTCCAACGATCCAAGTAACTTCGCCGGAGGTAACTAATCTACACACTGATCTAGCCACACATGTTGTTATATGTAGATTTAATGGGTTCTGGCCAAAATCAGATGCACTGCATCACTGGATCTTCTCAACATGGTCACCTGACTGTGAAATTCACCTATGCTCAAAGGGTTTCTTCATAGTTAGCTTTACAACAGAACAAGAACGTGACAATATTATCAATCAGGGGCCTTGGTTCTGGGGCAAGGCTGGCCTCTTCACCACCCCCTGGTTTCCCGAATTTGATGCAAATACTATGAAAGTATCAACAGTTCCTGTTTGGGTGAGGCTTCACAACCTCCCTCTCCACTTCTGGCACTACAAAGTTTTATCAGCCATTGGAAATTCTTTGGGGAAATTCCTTAAAATAGATGGAGAAAGAGTTAACCAAGGAATATTCACCTATGCTAGAATATGTGTAGAAGTGGACCTAAGTCTGGGGCTACCTGATCACATTACATTGAACTATAATAATACACAGAGGATACAACCGCTTGATTATGAAAATACAGCATTCAGGTGCCTAAGATGCATGCAAACAAGGCATCTTCAAAACACCTGCCCACTAGGAAAGAAGGACCCTAAAGAGAACAAGAAACAACAAAAAAAGCCAAAAGGATGGCAGCACACCGATTGGAGGGAAAAAGAGGATATGTAGACAGAACCTACAGGGAACCAATCGAAACCTGATACACAAATGGAACAGGAATATACACAGGAAGGAAATGCCCCAGACACACAATTGGGGCTTGACAATATGAAACAGCAACAAGAAATACAGTTGGAAGTAAGCGGCATCAAACGAACTCATGGATCTGAAGGCTCGGAATCTGACAAGGAACAACAAATAAATACAACGGAAAATCAGCTGGCTATCACTGCACCCAACTCCAACTCTGATGGCTGGCGAAGGGTGGAGAAGAAGAAGGGCAGGAAAGCATAGGCCTGCCGACATTTAATTTTTGTTACTTTGTAATCTTTGTTCACTTGTGAATACAGGGACAGTCATCTGCATATGCTTAAGCATCTACAAAATGTAATTTTTTTCATATGAATAAAATTACGACTTTTTCTACGGGAAAAAAAAAAGAGTTACGATATTTAATGTTCTGATATATGCGAAATAGTTTATAAACAACGTTTAATACAAGTTCATCAGAGGTTTATTAAAACCGCCCCGAGGTCATAAAACGTGTTGAGGTTCGAATAATGTAATCAGAGGACTCAGGAGAGAGAACCATGGAGGATCGGGAATTATTACTCATCAGAGGTTCTATAAAAAAATGTTTCGATAAAAAAAAACTTCTGAGCTCTGACGCTTGACGAGCGAGTATGGGGTATCAAGGTTTTGAAATATCGGAGAATTATTTAAGGGAGCTTCGATATTTTAAAGTCCCAATGTTATGAGGTTATAATGTGAAAAGGAAGATGAGGGCAACTTGCAGTAGGACTTTTTCTCTTTGTATTGACTACAATTTCTTGATATTAAGGTTCTGTTAATATTAAAAAAATAAAATTATAGCTATTTGAGCTTTTTGGGATTTTGGATTTCGATATTTTTATTAAAATTAAAATTAAAATTAATTTCTGAAACATTATAATTTTATTTGTTCTACAATTTGGCTTTAGCGATTTTTTTAAGATCATTAGATAAAAATGAGTAAATTAGGAAAAATAATTAAAAATCGATATTTACAATTAATTTACAAAAATTAAAATAATATACATCTTTTTAATTGCAGCAGTAAAATTATCAATCTTTAGAGAAGCACTATTTGCAAATCGTGCATCCAAATGAGATGAAACAAGGATCGATAGAAAGCTAGCAAAAAGTCGAACCGAATGAAGCAATAAAAGAATAATCTAAAGAAAATAAAAATTTGGCAAAATTGTAGGACACTTTACCAAAAGAAAATGTTCAAAGGAAATTTAGCCAAAATTGATTAAAAGGGCCTCCATTATTTGAAATAAATAAGTTAAAAAGATGGAGGGTGTTGAGTTTTCACCTCAACAATTGGCGACACACGGGGAAGAACCAGTTATCTTTGGTTAAAACATTTGATGAACTTCAATATACCCAAAGGTTAAAAATGATGGATTTTATTAAGTCGTTGAATAGTAAAACATTTAGCACAGGTACCACGTTAGTAAATCGAGAAATATAATCTAAATAGAAAAGTACTCAAAGTAGACTGAGTTTAAATTCATGAATCAAAATTTTGGAAAAAGTGTAATATTTAAGATTACCTCATATGAGAAATAAAAGAAGATACAGATAGGAATTTTGTTATAAAGCATATATCCATCACTATGAATGGTCTCTGACATTGCTTCATTGCTAGCGAGCTTGGTCAGTACCCCAGTGAAGTTGTCATTTATGCCATACAAGCATGGCACTGGTGCGAGTGAGCGTCTGTAGCCCTGACAAGTTTACTTGTATTTCCCATACTTCCCCTTTTGATCACCCTTTTGATAGGCACATTTGCGAGCTTTAGTTTATGATGTACCCAAGTGAAAGAGATGGGATGGTAAAATAAACTTAAGAAAATGGATATAATACTTCCATAATGTTGAGTCCATGTCTTTCCCTGCAACAATCAATCAGAGGCTTTTATCAAGTGAAGCGATGGGAGGAATCCATTGAGTTAAACTCAATTCGGTTATTTGCTTAAAAATGTGACTATATCAATTAGAAAGGATACATGATCCTCCATGGAAAATATTTAAAGTAAGAGGGCTTTAGGATTCCATAAAAATATACTTTGAAGGTAAATGAAACTCATTGAAATAGATAGAGTATAAATTTCCCATGTATTCCAATCAAAGTTGGGTGAGGAAAAGTAAATTTCTTCCACATAAATCTTGATGACATTGCCCAAAACCAAACCATAACGAATAAAAAAAAAGGAAAAAAAATCCAAACTGAAGTGAAAGAAATCGGCAAACTCCAAAAATGTAAAATGAAAGGAAAAGTTGAAAAAAAATCCCAAATTAAAAACAACCCCCAACAAGATTTGTTGGAAATAATACTGAGAGGGGGGGTGAATCAGTATTATCAGATCAATCAAACTTTTCAATTTCATACTCAGAAACATATACGCTACTTCAATTAAGTTAACCCGCGTGTACACGCTACTGTGTCTAATGAAACTCGCGTATATCCAGAGATCTTATAATTCAGTTAGCTTAATCTTCAGTAAATGCATCAGATCATTATTAAGCATATTAACAGTAAACAGGTGCAGAATAACAGAACAGAACATCACACAAGAGCCACACACATGAACACAAAGATATAAGGTGGAAACCCAATGTGGGTGAAAACCACCTGCTGCAAGTCATCTCAATCTTCTTCTTAATAAGAAAATCCTTTTACAATATTTGTACTGGTGCAGTCTTATACCAGTACGGGAGCTACAACCCCCTTTGCTCTTGTACTAGCCGATCCATTTACTAGTACGCAGGCTGCTACCTGCTACAATGCTCCAAAGATCTCCTTTAGCTTTTGTACTAGCTTAGATACTAGTACGTAGGTGCTTGCCTACAATCTTCTCACCTCCAGGTACCACGTTTCATCAATTTTCAGACTGGATACACTGAAGCACAACACATAATCTGAAAGGCCACTTTTCATCCAATTTTCATACTGGACCCATAACTATCATTGAAGCTCAAAACAATCATCAAACTCTGAATCACTGAAACCCTGTTAACAATAGTCACCAGAACACAGAGCAGACACAGAACTCTGTAATAACCATCAGATCCATCTGCAACTTCAAATATTAAGATTTACAATGTATACGCTACTTCGATGAATCAAACCCGCGTGTATACGCGCTTTTATCAAAGCCAACCCGCGTACAGATCTAAAAATAATTTTTCATAACTTGCAGCTGTACCAGACATCAGTCATACTCATAACACTTATAGAACAATACATGCGTCAGTATGTAGATCTAGAATAAGCATCATAAAGATAGTTCATTTCAAACCATTTGAACCCGATCTCTCCTTAGATCTAGTTCTCCATCAACAGGTGAGATCTCTCCTTAGCTCAGATCAAGCAATGCATCATCAACCCATAACCCTGCATACTGGATCTAATGCTTCATCAGATATTCAAGACATTTCAGATGCACTTGCCTAATGATTTCCTTCTCCTTATATAGCCTTAGGCCTTGTTCAATACCAAGGGCCACAACCATAGAAATCCAATACCATCAACTTCAAAACTAGGGATCAACACGTCCGTCGAGACACCAAGGTCCAAAACCATAGGCACAACTTCCAAGGACTAACCGTCATGGACCAAAATGAGTTTTCCACATACACGCGCTTTTAATGAAGCCAACCTGCGTGTACACGCGACTTGGTATATAGCGAACCTGCGTATACGCGACTTGGTATATAGTGAACCTGCTTGTATACGCGACTTGGGCTTAATGAACCTGCGTGTATGAACTTTCTCTTCTTCTTATAGTCTGATCATCAATTCCTTGCTGCTGTCCTTCTGCACTATGATTTCTCATCAGTGTGGTTTGCCATCAAGGACAACACTTGTCTCATAATGCCAACAATCTCCCCCTTTGGACTTGATGGCAAAGCTAACTTGTCACACTTAGAACTATCATCTGATTCCTTTGAGCTGTCCTCCATCAGTCACATCTGACATCTCTTCTGAAGATTCTTCCAGTTATACATAAGTGAGATATTCTTCTATGAGAGGGTTGCCATCAAGTACAACACATGCATCATAATGCCAACAATCTCCCCCTTTGGACTTGATGGCAACAACACCAAATCACTCTCCCCCTTTGACATCAAGGGCAAAGGGTGGACCAAGATATTCTCTTCCTTTGCTGAATCATTCCACTGTCCATACTCCCCCTGAGTACCTGCTGAAATCTCTGAATAATCTCCCCCTTTGTATATGCCAAGGTGTACCAATCTATCCATGCTCCCTCTGAGTACATGCTGAATCTCTGTACCGCTGAAGTGTGCTGTTCATGCTCTTCCTGACTGTAGGCAAGATCTGCAAAAGATGTTCTTCAAGAAGAACATGACTCTATACATCATAAAAGACCTTCCTATCACCAAAGACTCATACATACATCCATCTCTCAACTAAGTGAGGATATACAAACATTGACTCATCCACCCAACCAAGTGGGGATACATCAAAAGTTTACATATGACAACCAATCATATTGCATCAATCATCCCAGGCATAGTGGGGAAACCAAAATAGGCCGTTACATGACCTTGACACCATGAAAGAGATACCACAAAAGAGATATATGACATAGAGACGTAAGAACTAGACCAAGACTTATGAAAGTCACCAATAATCGCCAGCATCTTGTCAATCACCATTCAGATCAGCAACCAAGAGATCCTTTTGTTCTCCCTCTGACTTTGTTTCACCTGAAATCAACAACAACTTGTGAACTAGAACCAAAGGCTTCTAAGATAATGCCAATAATGCATCATTGGAAGATTATCTGCTCCCCCTGAACCTGTGCCAGATGGTCTCTGTCAGACCCATATCAGAATCTTCATTCTGGGTTTGACCCACTGATTTCCTTCAAATTATCATATACGCGTCTGTATCTTCATAAAAAAAGCGTATATACGCGGATAGTCCTTATCCAACTCGCGTATACCAATTTCCATATCAGCAACCTGTAAATGTCCTGTAGAGAATAAGTCATCAACCTATAACAAGGTATGTCTGCATCAATTCATCCCTTTGAACAGAATTCAGAGTCATTCACATGTGTGAAACCACCATAGCCATTTCATCAAGCTCTACATGATCCAAGTATCATTACTTGGGAACATCTGCATCAATCAACACATGCAAGTACCAACCTATCATTATATAGATAAGAACTCATCACCATGTCTCCAACAAAGCAACCTTGAGTAGTCATCCATGTATCAGCACTATGTATCTTGAGCTCAAGCTCATTTGATAAAACTTCTTGATATCATCAACAGCAACAATCCTTATTCACAAGAGTGCCTGCATCATAACTGTATGACCTTTATGCATATGACAACAGCAGTATATAAGTGACTCATCATCAAGTGAGGAAGGTGTGTATTAAAGCTTTGTACTTCTCCTTGTCCTTATGAATATCACCATGTAAGCACCATATATGCATCATCAAGGAATCAACCATAAATCTGATCTGATCATCAACTATGTAACCCCAAGAATCATATGTGATTTTATCATAGATAACTCACAACCACATCATAGCAAGATATATCATTTAGCCATATGAGAATCATCACCAAGAATTATTAACCATAATGCCAACAATGAATTACTAAAGGCATATGCTCCCCCTCAACCAGTGCCATCTGTTAGATCTGATCATGCATATATCAGCAATAAGCATCAAAACATCATCATCCTCAAGTTAGGATCAAAAACACTTCTAAACATCATACAAATAACAAAACATTTCCACACATCCTCAGCAGACTGTAACCAATAGAGCAAATAACAGACTGAATCATATCAGATCCTTTTTCTGATCCTGTCCCCACTGCTTTTCCTCAGACTGACATATACGCGACTTTGCAGTGTCTAACTCGCGTATACACGCGACTTTCCTTTAAGGAACTTGCGTATGAGATTCAGAACACTGAAGTTTTACACTTTCAGCTCCCCCTGAGTCTGATATGTCTGTGCTGTGCTGTGTCTCAGTACATTGTACTGACTGTACTTCCTTCTTCCTCCATATCTTTAAGTGTGATGAGGTTTTCTCCTTTTGGTGTGATGTCCATCCTTTGTTCCTGCATTCCTTTGCTATATGTCCAGGCTTGTTACATGTATAACATCTTACATGTTTCATATTCCTCCTGTAGCAATCAGCAGCTTTGTGACCATACATATTGCAAGCAAAGCAATATCCATTAAAGTACCTTGATTGAGATGACCTGTCCGCATAATAGTCTTGAACTCTTCTTCTTCTACATCTAGCTGCAACATGTCCAAGATTATGACATACATAACATTCAACATTATTCATAGGAGGAGTAAAAGATTTTCTTTGAAGACTTTCTTTCCTTGGTTGATGATGAGATTGACCTTTCATCTCCTTGTTGATCATTTTGGATTTCTCTTTAGAGTTCCTTGCCTCACCTTGTGAACTAGATTCACCTTCAACAGATTCATGGAAACCAAGACCAGTCTTGATAGCAGGAGACCTTTGACTACTAAGAATATCATCCAAGACTTTAGAACTATCTTGAAATCGTAAAAGCTTATCCTTTTCTTCTATTTTACCTTTCAAGATATTTACCTCAACTTGAAGTTGTTCCTCCTTTTCTAGACATTGCTTCTTCATGTCTTCTCCATATTTCCTTCCTTCTTCCAACTGATGCCTTAGTCTGAGAATCTCCTTTTCTTGTTCTTCATTCAGATCCTGCTGCATTTGACGAACTCGGAAGGCACATTCTAGTTGAGATTTTAAGCTGGTGGCTTCGTTTTCTTGTTTTGCAATAGCTTGGAGTAGATCTGTATTCTGCTTCTTTGATTCTTCAAGATCTCCTTTTAGTGAGAGGATTGTAGCTTCAAGATTTTCATAGTAGCTGGATCTATCTTTGAGTTTCTTGATGGTTGTGCTTCTTTCGTTGACTTCTTTTCTTAATGATGTCACTTCATGCTGCAATTTTTGACATTGGTCTTCCTTGTCCTTGAGAAGCTTTCTCACCTTGTTTCCTTCTTCTAGTTGGGCCTTTAGTTTGGTAACTTCTTCTTTGAAAGCACATTCCCTTTTGTTCAATAGATCTTGTTGATCTTTAACTTTGTCTGCAAGCCTTCTAAACATTGCCTCTATTTGACACTTTTCTTGCTCACCCATAAAAGCATGTTCAGTAGTTTCACTATCACTTCCATCACTTTCAAAAGGAAATATGGCTGGAACATCAGAGGATAACACATTCATACCTGATAATGATTCTGAATCTGATTCTGAATCTGAAGAGCTTCTTATACCTAATCCCCAATCGACTCTCCCACTGTCATAGATCTTCTGAGATGTCTTCTTCTTCTTATGAGCTTTCTTCTTAAGCTTCTTTCCCATTGTTCCACGGATCTCCTTCAAGCGATCAAGCTTCTACCAAAGGACCTGCTCTGATACCAATTGTTGGAAATAATACTGAGAGGGGGGGTGAATCAGTATTATCAGATCAATCAAACTTTTCAATTTCATACTCAGAAACATATACGCTACTTCAATTAAGTTAACCCGCGTGTACACGCTACTGTGTCTAATGAAACTCGCGTATATCCAGAGATCTTATAATTCAGTTAGCTTAATCTTCAGTAAATGCATCAGATCATTATTAAGCATATTAACAGTAAACAGGTGCAGAATAACAGAACAGAACATCACACAAGAGCCACACACATGAACACAAAGATATAAGGTGGAAACCCAATGTGGGTGAAAACCACCTGCTGCAAGTCATCTCAATCTTCTTCTTAATAAGAAAATCCTTTTACAATATTTGTACTGGTGCAGTCTTATACCAGTACGGGAGCTACAACCCCCTTTGCTCTTGTACTAGCCGATCCATTTACTAGTACGCAGGCTGCTACCTGCTACAATGCTCCAAAGATCTCCTTTAGCTTTTGTACTAGCTTAGATACTAGTACGTAGGTGCTTGCCTACAATCTTCTCACCTCCAGGTACCACGTTTCATCAATTTTCAGACTGGATACACTGAAGCACAACACATAATCTGAAAGGCCACTTTTCATCCAATTTTCATACTGGACCCATAACTATCATTGAAGCTCAAAACAATCATCAAACTCTGAATCACTGAAACCCTGTTAACAATAGTCACCAGAACACAGAGCAGACACAGAACTCTGTAATAACCATCAGATCCATCTGCAACTTCAAATATTAAGATTTACAATGTATACGCTACTTCGATGAATCAAACCCGCGTGTATACGCGCTTTTATCAAAGCCAACCCGCGTACAGATCTAAAAATAATTTTTCATAACTTGCAGCTGTACCAGACATCAGTCATACTCATAACACTTATAGAACAATACATGCGTCAGTATGTAGATCTAGAATAAGCATCATAAAGATAGTTCATTTCAAACCATTTGAACCCGATCTCTCCTTAGATCTAGTTCTCCATCAACAGGTGAGATCTCTCCTTAGCTCAGATCAAGCAATGCATCATCAACCCATAACCCTGCATACTGGATCTAATGCTTCATCAGATATTCAAGACATTTCAGATGCACTTGCCTAATGATTTCCTTCTCCTTATATAGCCTTAGGCCTTGTTCAATACCAAGGGCCACAACCATAGAAATCCAATACCATCAACTTCAAAACTAGGGATCAACACGTCCGTCGAGACACCAAGGTCCAAAACCATAGGCACAACTTCCAAGGACTAACCGTCATGGACCAAAATGAGTTTTCCACATACACGCGCTTTTAATGAAGCCAACCTGTGTGTACATGCGACTTGGTATATAGCGAACCTGCGTATACGCGACTTGGTATATAGTGAACCTGCTTGTATACGCGACTTGGGCTTAATGAACCTGCGTGTATGAACTTTCTCTTCTTCTTATAGTCTGATCATCAATTCCTTGCTGCTGTCCTTCTGCACTATGATTTCTCATCAGTGTGGTTTGCCATCAAGGACAACACTTGTCTCATAATGCCAACAAGATTAACTATAAAGATGTATCAGCAAAGAGTAAATATGAAAACCATGTGTGTGTTCATGTTATGTTGACATTTTAAATAACTTTATCTTTCATAGTTAGAACCAATTAGGCTGTCAAACCATAAAGGTGAATAGTAGTCATGTGATGAGATTAAACCAAATGAGAAGTTTCTCAATGCTGCAATTTTTTTTGTTTCATAGCAAATCCTACTATAAAAGCATCTTAACAATTTTGTAATCACAACAATGTTGGAGAAACAAACTAAAAGGTTCAGGGACTCCCCAATTTAGTTGATTTGAACATCACTACTACTCTTCCAAAACCTCGAAAGAAAACAATAAAGAGAATGAGTTCCCAATCTGAGCTAGTAGGGGTGTGAAACAATTCTTGAGGTCCTGCAAAAACAAGATGTATATATCAGCAAAAACTTAAAAAAAAACTGAAAAGAAAATGTAAATAAGTGGAAAAGGATGACAGTGGGTGTATGAAACTTACCATTGGAAAATTTCATTTAATTTTACTTGAGAAATATCGTTTTCTCCAACAAAGATAACCTCTTCTTTTAATTGGAAGTAAAATCATGAAGAATTTGTACTCTTTGAAATCTCATTGACCCAAAATCATCATTTATTAAATCTAAACAAAAGCAAGTAGTAAACTACATGAAAACATTGTTACATGATTAAGGAATTTTAAGTAAATAAAATCCATCATAAATGAGAATGATGATGCACTTCTCTATGAATTGCAATGAAATTGTTATGTTTATATTTTAGATTTCATATTTCAGAAATGTTCTCCACGATTTTCATAAAATGTCAAGAAACAAGACCAAGACCCAACAATGCAACAATGGTTTGTGAAGACAATGAGAGGACTTGAGTATTCACTTCTATCCAAAATTTTACATATGCTTTGATTTTGGAGCCTCTCTTCTAAACCACAACAGCTCATCTTTCACTCATCCAGGTGCTTGTGCTTCGACTGAGATTTATTATTTTCATATTGGCTTGTGTTTGCTTACTTAGTTCATTTTCTAACCCACAAGTTGGCCTCTTGACTTAGTCTTTCGACAGTTCCAATCGTGCCTTAGAGAATTGTGCAATCATTGATGGCAATAGACCTTGCTCTTGGGAAATGCATAGTCCTCAATGACAGTGGGCCTTGAGCCTAGGAATTGCGCAAAAATGGGTGGCAGCCAACCTTGAGCTAGGAAATTGCGTAGAACATGAGATGCAACCCAGAGCCACTCAGGCCAGAAATTGCACAGAAGTCTTTCTGCTTAGAAGCTTCTTAGTGCATGAACCAGAGAGTTGTTTGGTTCTCCCTGGAACTGCACTATCTCTCTACGAAATGCATTGTATCTTTTTTATTAAAAGAAAAATGAAAAAAGAAAAAAATCATCCCTAAAAATAGGGATCTATTTTTAAAAATCTTGAGGCACTTGAGTTATTTTGAAACTATCGGAAGGTGTCACTTTTTCCTTGATTTTTAGCCTTCGCGTCATAAACCCTAATTTGAACAAAACTATTTAATTCATGATGCTAGAGCTCATTTTCACATTCAATCTTGGAGACCTTGAATTGTTGAGGAGATCAAGGAACCTTCGTTGGAATTGTCGTTTCTTTTCCTGGTGAGTTTTGTTTTTCTAGTCTTTTTGCACTTTTTTGTCATTTTTTGTTATTTAGCTTGTGAGAGTGTTGTTCCACTTGTTTCTTTGAACGAATGTTGGCATTTTAATTTGTTTCTTTGAACGAATGTTTTCATTTTAACTTGTTTTAGCTTGTAGAAGTGTTGTTTCAAGTTTTAGATTGCCTTTCCCAAGTGTCGCATGTATTTTCCCATTTTTGCACCAACAGTAATCGTTGTTGTGACTCCCATCAGATGCTTCGTCTTACTTCAGTTTTATTGATTCCTGCACTTGTTTTACTTACATGCATCATCACTTAGTCATATCTCCACTTAGCATCACATCATCCTTCAGATCTACTCGATTTCACGATCCCCTTGGGTAGATTTGGGCTCCCCTTGCCCAGATATTGTATTTCCTTGCATCCACTATGCATTCTTGGATCTCAAGGCCTCTGCCTTGGCTTTTGGAATTACACAGAGGCTATCTTGGACTGGTTGGAACTGGGCACTGCACAATTCCAAGAGCCAGCCTCCCATCTTGGCCACCGAGACTGCAGAATGCACAGTCTCTCTCGACCTTTGCCGAGACTGAACTGCGCATTGCGCAGTTCTAGTTAGAAAGCTTCCCAACTAACTGTTGGAACTACACAGTGACCAATTCCCGCAGTTATCCTGTGACCTCTGCCAACCAAATTGTGCATTCCTTCCAATATTGAGCCCTATTGTTTTCTTGATCGTGTCTTGAAGTTGCTTTGGTTTTTGCGCTTACATTTTCTTGCAAGGAGTGTCCTCTTTGTCCCACAGGTACAATAGTTTTTGAGCATCTCTCAAGTAGTTACAGTTAACATGGCATCCAAGAGAGATGCATCAAAGGAAACTGCCAAGAGTAGTGCCAAGGAAGCAGTTGAGCAGATATGTGTTGATCTACTAGTATATGCAGATACTCAGTTGTTCATTGAGAAGGGCACAAAGTTAACATGGGACCAAATCAAAGATATATTTGCAGAGGAATTTAAGGAAGACATAGAGGACTGGCTAGTATTTATCAGTATCCAGTGGTCAGGCTAATACAAGGTTTCATGCAGGTACTCCACCTTCCCATGTGTGTATATTATTGGCTATATTGTCTCACACACAGATCAAGAGACTATGACATTAAGTAGTGCGAGCAAGATAGAGCTTCCCACTTTCAAGGAAGATAACTTTCAGCGGATGTATCATTTACTCAAGCCAGTGAGGCACATGGACACAATTCTCTATCCTACCCATAGCCATGTGAACCTGAGGGATATATTCAAGTGTTAGGTGAAAGAGCCATCAAAGTTTAAGAAAACACCCAATTATGTTTACAAGACAAAGTATCTCAGGAAGGGTTATTGGTTCTTGATCATCTTTGCATGTAGAATATATATTCAAGGGAAAACAAAAACCTTTCCTCAAGGTTGGGTATTCTTACTGGACAAGTTGGTGAATGATGGAAGGCCATTCAACTGGTCTGACTTATTGGTTCATTAGTTGAAGATCCATGTGACTAATGCTGGGAATCTGCCTAAGAATGATTAAGAAATATTCTACATGTTTGTGTACTTACTTGATGCAATTTGTGCGTAACAACAATTCCCTGGCATGAGCTGGACATGGACACCAAAGGAGACTGTCTTCAATGTTTATGAAAGCTACTTTCTAACTATAGTTATCAAGGAGGATGAAAATGTTAACTAACCATCTTGTCATCCCATTATACAAGCTTATATTTGAATAGGATCCACCTTTCATGTCCCGAGAAACAGTCGAAGTGATAGTGAACATTACAGGTTGGTATGCCTCACCAGGTGAAACCTTCATCAGAGTGTTTTAGGGAGAGGAGCCTCTACATTTTCTGCCAAGGTATACCACTAACAAGTTTTTCATGCAAGATGTCTCATATCACCTCTCCATAGGGTTGTCAACAAGAATGCATAGGAAGACGAAAGTGCCTTGGCCTACTCTTCCTTTGTGGATCACATTGTACGAGATAAAGAGCTTGAGGGATGAAAATGTCGAAGCTAAGGAGATAGCTACATTCGAGTTAGGAATGAAAGAATTTAATCCATATGATCCCCATGATATTTGCAAGGAAAACTATTCAAGATTGTACTTTCCATGGATCCACGAGACATTTCATTGGGTGGAGGAGGACCCTTGGAGGCACTATTATATTTCCTAAAGACTTAATGAACTGGTCAATATAGGAACGAATTGGAAATTTACTCTATAGATAACAGCAATAGAGGAAGCAAGAAGAGCAACAACAATAGGAAGCAATCTAGTGTAAGTCAACAGAAAGAGGAAGATTATCGAGAATCCAGAGGTAGATCAAAGTGGAAAGATGAAGGTAGATCCTATCATGGAGAAGGAAACTTTGGCAGTGGAAAAAAGGAGGGAGAAACAAATGAAGAGGGCAGAGCAAAGGAAGAGATAAAAGAAAATGTTGTAGGAAACATAACTAAAATTGCATGAGATGGAGAAGAAGTTGAAGGAAGAGAAGGAGTTGAGGAGGAGAGAGAGAGAAGAGAAGAAAAAATACGAGGAAGAAGAAAGGTAAGGGTTAATGACAGAGCAAACAATGCCCATATAGGTTGAGGATTTAGAACATCTAGTAGCTGAGGAAGACACTGAACAGATGGAGTATCAGGAGCTTGCTCAGTAGATTGAGAAACTAATTGAAGTAACAGAAATGGAGTTGGAATGGGAGCAACAAAATAAAGACACTAACCTTATTCGGATATTTCCATAGGTCATCTCTCAGTATCCACCACCTCCATTGTCAGAACCAGTCCAACAAGCAAGGAGAGGCGGTTCTCCTTAATGATGATCCAGTCATTTATGTGTACAATATATCATTTGATGAGTTGCAGAAGAGGATTGTACAGGTGCGGAGGAAGCACTTTTTGGATGATCATGAATCACCTACATTCATGAAGGAAATTGTGATAGTGTCAGACAAAATAAAACATCCAACTACCCTTGTTGATGTCAGCTTCACCTATGCAGGAGCCACAAGCTCAAATGTTAAGTTCATGTTGGGTGAAAATGAACAATTGAGAATAAATTGCAGGCTACTAGGAAAGAGGTAGAAAAACTCAGAGAGTAGAGTGCATTTTTCGCAATGCGAGAGATGAGAAAAGCGATACTTGCTTAAGTATCAACACTTGAGACTACCATGTGGAAGCACTATGCCAGATTTGTCACCATGCATAAAGAAGTTGTCTGAGTGCATGTCTTACAACAATGGAGTAAAGTTTTTGTTCAAACTCTCAATAACATACATGCTATCATTACCCATGTGCAAGAATGGACAATGTGGTACAAAGGGGCCCTGCTTCACATAGTCAAGAAGATGAAGCCACAAGCAGAGCTTGAGAAAGATAAAGTCCATATGTTGATCCAGAACTATGATCACATCACCCCATTCATTAGTAGCATATAGGTCTCATATGCACAGTTGTACAACAGTTTGGATGTTATGGTGAGAACGCACAATATCCCATCAATCAGTTCTCTCAACGAGGTTAAACCAAAGAACCAAGTTCGACTAGAGATCAATGACTACATGGAGCAGCTAAGATGAGAGGTCACTAGGGAAGACTTGAAGTTGAGCGCACATAACATGCAGAAGTACATTGGTGGTCCCATCATGGTCAACACCATGTCGCACACGCTTTAGAATGAGTTGGACACAGGTTCCAATACCATATAGTCAGATTCCATGAAGGCAAGAGTCCATTATCAGAAATACACCATCAAGTAGTTTGGGGACATCATCATGCAATAGCAAGCTTGGCATCAATATGTGATCGAGAAGCACCAAGTGAAGGTTGTTGAGTTCGTCTTTCTCTAAACTTCGGAGTCATAGTGTTTTGTCCTGTTAGGTTATCTCTTGCCTATTTTTTCTCACATGGGTACATGTGGAAAATGTTATATTATTTGTAAATATGTTGTAAGTGAAATTCCAAGTGTCATTAGTGGAATGTGAAAGGTCATCATCTTATGTAATGATTTTTTTGTAAAGAAGTTGAAGATTCATGAGGGTAGCCAAAGTGTCACAAAGGGGAATGTCAAGGGTCACCCCACCCTTTGTTATAAATAGAACCTCATAACTCATAGAAGAGGCTTTTAGGAGCTAATATTTTAGCTAGGCTTAGGCTTAGAAAAGTCTTGGGAGTATTCTGATGAGCCTTGGCTTCTGTATAGCATAGAGCGAGTATACTTCTTTGGAGGAGCAGGTGTTCTTGACTGTATTGTTTCACTATTGGGGCCTGTTGTCATCAATGGTGTATATATGGATGAAACTTTCACTTATAATAATAATATTTGTTGGGCGCTGGATCCCCCAAGGGAAGTTTTGGGGCCTAGAGCCCAGATTTTGGTCAAAAGTTGTAATTCAAATGTAAAGACTCTGCATTCTTTTCGTGGAGAGTGTAGTTTGTTAAAGAATCATAGGGTTGTCCGCCCTTAATTTTGTTATTGTAATGTTAGCTATAGAGATCTATCCATGGTCCATGGACCATGGGATTGTATAAATAGAGCGAGGCTCTAAGTAGTTGGAGAAGGTAAGGAAAATGAAGAACTCATGATGTGTGTGAGATAGATTTGACGTGAAAAGTCTAGTTTTGGGTCGTAGAGTAGGAGAGGGCTCTGCAGTTGAGTGCGTAGAGGCCTAGTAGTCCACAGCTGAGTGCGCAGACCCCTGCAGTTGAGTGCGTAGGGTGAGTTGAGTCTGTAATAGTTGGAAGTATTAATAAAGAGAATTTTCCTATCATTTCTGTCTACTTATTTCCTGTTTTATCCATCTATTATCTTGGGTATGAAATTCACTTCTAATACTTATATGATGCGTGAATGTGTATAATTGTATTGATTAATTGAATGCAACATAGAATATCTATTTACACGAAGTTAACTAAGATATGTTAAGAACATGAGTAAGATACGTGGTGTAGTTTGGGGAATTAGTACATTTCACTGCCATAAGTAGCGTGAAGCATCTCAACCCTTGGTTAGGGCTGCGTGAAAAATGATTGTAACAGATCGTGAAGGTGTTGAAGGTTGGAATAGTGCATGAAGACAGGCATAGTTGGACTAAACCAACATCATAGACATCTCGAGGGTGCAGAAACTTGGTTCCAGCATCCCCCCATACTGCTTCGGGTGAGACTTCAGTCCGCACTCTACGAACTGATGCCGAAAGGGATAGTAGTGTAGGGATTTGTTTGGCTAAATAACTCTGAACCTAGGTCAGGCCCCCATAAGCCAACAAATGGTTTCGTTGTTTGATGTCTGATGTCGTAGCATTGGAATCCAGCGAAGAAAGAAATTGAAGGTTGGTTGGACAGAAGAATTCATGAGTTTGCAGCGCAGGAGAATAGAAACTCATGACTGTGAAAATAAGAGTGGTTAGACAGCTACCTGTATACGGAGATACACGAAATATTCTTTGCATCCTTCCCTACTGAGCTATACAAGTGGATCATGAAGCTAGCAGATAGCCAAGGAAGGTGGAAACTTGACGGTCCAATTGTTTGGACCCCAGAGCTAGTGCGAAGGTTGGAAGCATCAGAGGATAAGATCATGCATGCTGTTGATAATTGGCTTGATCGAATTATAGGAGAATTTTTTACTGAGTTCGCGGTTGATACCTCAGTCAGCTACAGCGAGGCAGAGCGAAACTTTCTCAAACGACCGTGAGGTAAGTACGTAAAGTCTTTGAATACATGCATTAAAATGCTATTGTGTGAAAAGAGGGTTATGCAGTTACCTTGATGTTCAGGGCTACGCGAAGTGGAAAGATTTACAGGAATGAAGGAAATAAGGATCTAAAAAATAGCCCCTTGATTTCACCTTCGTGAGGAGATGAGAAAGAGCTCGCAAAGGTCTCTCCACGAAGTGTCATTCATCTGATAAGGCAAATAATTTTTTGAATACCACCTCCACGCACACCAAAACTGGCTTCACCACCATCACCTCCATCCTCACTCATACCAACTCCACCACCACCACGATTCAATATGGATAGCACAATGAAGTTCCCTGTTTTCAAAGGTTTGGGAAATGAGGATCCGCACCAATTCTCATTCATTGAAAGGGTTTTATGGGAAGCGCAAGGTGTTATAGATCACCATATAAAGAAGGCGACATTGTTTAGCACCCTATAGGATCATGCATTGACCTGGTATATTAAGTACTCCGAGGATAACCTGAATGTGAGAGTCATGGATCCAAGCAGTGCTAAAGAGAGAATTTAGCAAGCCTAAATATGAAGCATAGTCGATCATTGGATTTAAAGAGATTACGATGCTACCAGGTGAGACTCCTTGGGAGGCTGAAATGTATGATTCACGAAGCCAATATGAATCCAATGGACAGATAACATTGCGAGTGGTTTGTAGCTTCACTACTACCACATTTAAGGGGTGCGCTATCGCAGCAGAAGATAACGACTCAGGTAGAGGCCTTAGACATTGCTATGAGGCTACATGAGACCTCGTTGCAAGATCCTAACCTAGGAGTTCAACAGATCCATGTGCAACTAAAGAATCTATGCCTTGAGATGTAGAGCCTGAAACAGGATAGGACGGTTCAACCAGAAGTGCGTGAAGAAGTATGGTGTGTGAAATGCAAGAGTCAGGGTCATGACAAAGACCACTGCTCAGTTTTTACAAATTACCTTGCAGGAGGAGGACTGATGCCTTTAAAGTCATATTCTCAAGTAGGACCTCGCGCGATCTGTCAAATAGCTAGAAAACATGCCACAGACAATTGTCACTTGTTACAGAAGTGTACGCAAAAATCGCAACAGTTGTTCTGCAACTTTTGTAGGTCGGTGGGACATGATGAACACACTTGTAGAAGCTATGAGTTGATGATGGATAGAACTCCCACCTACCAAGTTCAGGCCAAAATGTGTCCCCTTCACCAAAATGCAGGAATGGCATGAACAATATTTCAGGGGCACAAATGAGGCCGAGGAAGAGGAGCACCTAGGAGAGGTTGCGGCAGTTGATTTGTTATAATTGAGGAGGGATAGGACATTATGACTGAAATTGCATGAATCCAATGCACTTATCATGTTTTTATTGCATGATGTTTGATCATGAGACAGAAGATTGTCCTATGCCGATAGCTAGGATATGCGACAAAGAAGCGCTATAGCCTCCCCCGACTCAGAACCTACAGATGATGAGGTCTAATCCACGCGAGGAAGATCTGAATTTGAACATTGTGCTCTGAAGTGGAATCGCAACGGGAGGTGACAAAGGAAAACAACCAGAAGATAGTACATGGGTTTGTAAAGCCTCGGCGAAAGAAACAAAGTTTGATTTGGAGCGCACTCGGGAAACCTTCATGGAAGCTAAGAAGAGCTTCACTGATGCCTCCACTTCAAGAAGAAAAGATAAACAAGAGTTGGAAATGGACCCATCTATGCTCACAAAGTTCCTAGAAACCTGTATGAAGTTACTGCGTGATAGTAAGGCTGTGAAAGGGTTACAGGAACTCATCAACAGATGCACTCAGACCGTGCTAGGAGAACTGCGTATAGTCCAGAAGATTGGAAAGCATAAGACAAGGACGGGACAAGAAATGAGGCCAACCGCGCAAATCGAAAAATATGAGGTGGATCAAGTCATCTTGGATTTGGGATTGGATACGAATGTTCTGCCAAAATAGACATGGGAGCGAATGGGAAGACCTGCACTACAGTGGTCTCCAATTTAGCTAAGGATGACAACCCAACAGAAAATAATACCCATGGCATGATTGTAGGGAATAACTATGGATATTGAGGGAACAAGCGTGCTGGCTGATTTTGAAGTGATAGAGATTGTTGATGGCAGAAATCCCTACCCCACGCTCCTAAGAACTGACTGGGCCACTGACATGAATGGGGTAATTAATCTAAAAAAGTGAAAAATGATCTTTGAAAAGAAGTCACTACACGTAATTATACCCTTGGACCCTGCTAAAGGATCGCGCTATATGGAGCTGGTCCGCGACTATGAAAGTGATGATGATATAAACTACATCTACAATATAAAAGCATGAGACCAAGATTGGGTGAATCCCACCGCAGATGGGCAGATTACATAGGAGCATGATAATTCATGCACTTCAGATTCTAATGAAGAAGTAGAACGATGGCAGAATCGGTTACACGAAGTAACCACGCTGAACTGCAATATGTCGACAATGTCATTGCGATGTGTGTCAATGGATGTAAGAAATCTGCCTACTTATGATAGTCTAAATGAGGTAGATACTTTCTTAGATGCATTTGAAAGGGGGGTGTCATAAAATAAACACTTCCAGGCCTTGCATTGGGTACTGCGTGCTACGCTTATGAGATGGTGGGGTAGGCACAAAGGAATCTTTGATGATTGGCATGAATGTAGGAGAAGGATGAGAGCACGCTTTGGGAAGTCTAAGATGTGAGTGGAAGACAAGTATGATGAACAGGATGATCCATGCACACGTTTGGCCAAGTGGATGTAGGCATATAGAGAAGAGCCACAATCTGCTCAGATGCACAAGAACTCTGTGCTAAAATACATGGTCAATAAGCATGTGTTGGGGGGGTGACCTTGCAGATGGCTCTTAATTTTAGGAAGACATTATGCTGGAAGAGTAATTACGCAGATGATTCTATGCGCAGAAGCGTTCAACAAGGTATGCAACGCGCTAACCAAGGTATGCAATGCGCAGCAAAGTGATTGGGACCTACGCATACCTACAGTGTTATTGGCTTATCGGATGACATGCAAGAAGCTGACAAGACAGGCGCATTTTACGCTTGTATATGGAGTGGAAGCCATAATGCCTATGGAATACATCATGCCTAGTCTGCGCATAGAAATTCTCATAGGTATGACGGATCATGGAGCCTTAGAGGAGAGCCTCGCACAACTGGAAGAGCTCGAAGAAGAATGATTTTTGGTTGAGTTCCACCATTAGGTCAAAAAGCAGCACGGAAAGGCTTGGCACGATTGACATATTAAGCTGTGCGCATTCAAGGTAAACGATCTAGTGTTGTTGTATGATAGTAAGTTTGATAAATTCCCAGGGAAATTCAAAATCCATTGGTTAGGGCCGTATGCTATTAAGGAGATTACAGATGGAGGCGCGATATAGTTGGTCAAGTTAAATGGTGAGCCCTTCCAAGGAAAGGTGAACGGTAGTCATTTGAATCCATACATAGGTGGCCCGACCACCTGACTAGCTGATGGAAGCACAGTCTTAGCGCTCTGGGTAGCTGAAAGGAGACGCGGGACTATAAACTACTCTGCCTGGAAGCTGCACATTGTTAAGACCGCGCAGTAGCGAAGTGTCACAGGGTCCGCGACAGCGTCAGGGTAGCTGCACTGCCACACAGATCAGTTGGAAAGTGACCGTTACACTCACTATTCACGATGTGATGCTTGGTTTGAAAGCATATGGAGCGGGCAACAGGCATTTAAGGCAAACTTAATGAGCTAGATTCTTGAAAATCTGCTTCCAATTGAGCATTGATGGACTGAATGTGGGGGGAACGGTCGAATTCAAATTCAAAAGGCGCTATAAATTACAAAGGGTTGTCCAGGAAACAACACTTGGAAATTTTGGGACTGAGTTATTGCGCGCACAGACATTCATGAACTGAGACTTTTTTGATTTTCTGAAGGCGAATTCATTGCTTGAGCAATTACCCGAGATGTTGAGAGAATTTTGGAATCACACTATGGCAACACTCAAAGAAGCAATGATCACTGAGGAATCCGTGCAGGAAAGTATGGAAGTGGAAGCCCCAGAGAATGTCGGGATAGTCGTTGAGATCCCTAAATCACCGCGCACACTGAGACCTAAGAAAGACAAGCATGCCATGGTACCAGTGCACGTATCACCTAGAAATCCACTGAGGACTAAGCTTGCCATGGAATAAAAGGGGAAGGATATCAATTTGGAGGCCACTGAGGAAGAAGACTTCAAAGAAATCCTAGTTGAGGAGGAGGATGTAGAAATGGAGGTCGAAACCCAGGGTGTGGACCCTCCCACCAGGTTACCTGCATATGTTCCTTCGTAGAAGGGTAAAGCAAGGGTGCCCAAGGATATAGATGAGAGAAAGAGCTCTCTACAGACTCTGCTGCTCCTTGATGACATTATTTTTGGCGGGGCGCACTTGGGATGGGTGCCCGTGCTGAAATTTGAAGATTGGGACCCACGAACCATAAGAAGTTCTCGCATCTCGCGACTGCACAAATAATGTGCCAGAAGAGAGATAAGTCGGTTGGGATAATAAAGTTGGAGTCACAGAAATGGATGAGAGGTGTAGAGAAAGTAGGGTTACTAAACCTGCTCTGGGTGCCACATTACCATTGCACCCCAGTGACCATTTCTATCATCAGGCAGCTGCTCTACTTGGTGCATGATGGGTGCTTATGACTAGAGGAGCCATACCCATCACATACCATATGATTCATAGGATTACATAGCTCCCTTGTGCAGGGGAGGACCTAGCAAACATTTCAAAAGGGAAGAGTGATGATTTGGCCATCGCAAAGGCCATGAAAAATAAATTTAAACTAGATAAGAAGAAGTGAGGGTATGCCATTTCCAGCATCAACAACCCTGCAGTTAAGGTCGCAATGCAAATGTTGGTAGGGAAGGTGATGCAGAAATGTCACGCAGATGAGGTGCCTATGGAGGTGGTTGAACTAGCAGCGCAATGCACAGAAGGGGTCTAGTTTAACTGGGAAAACTATCTATGTGGTGAGTTCCTTGAGAACTGCCGCAAGGCACAGGTAGGGAAAAACCTTTCAATATGCATGGCTTATGTTGCCAATAGTACTCATGGCATGGGAATTTCCCAAAGATATCCAGTTCCCAATGATCACGTAGGACCTTCCAGAGGCAGCGAAGTATGCTTCACATTGGGCAACCAGGGATGCACAAAGGATAAGGCAAAGAAAAATATTTTGGGTGCTCATGGAGATGACATCAAAATGGGGATTAATCGCAAGTTGTGGTTAGTGTCCATGGTCTACAACAGTATGTAGAGCTTCACGGAGTTCAAAGCAAAATTCCACCATGTCTTCATCAGGGCACGAAAGGACCCTACGAAGACGTGGAGTGAGCTACCCTATTTGGCAATCGATGATGTAATTTTTGCAGTCCTTGAGTCTTGGTTGCCAGAGTGGCGCTCTCCATATGGCTCTGTGGTGGAAGCAGAGAAGTTCGTCGCATAGTGGAAGAAGTAAGAGGCGAAAACATGGATGGCGCCGCTCACGAAAAAACGGAGGAAGGAGGAAGCAACGGCTAAGGCCCAGGTGGTACGCAACGCTGTGAAGTTGGTAGAGGAGCAACAGAAGGCAGCAGAAGAAGAGCATGAAGGATAGAAGTTGCCTTCATCCTAGCCGGAGTCCGATACAAAACAAGGTGGCCCAAACCCACAAACAACAACCACCCAACTAAAACGTCCACACCCAAGACAGAAAGTAGGGCCACGAAAGAAGACGAAGGCCTCAAAGACTTCATTTGACTCGATCACCCTCACTGAGGTGGATCTACATGACTTTGGCAAGACTGTGAGGGATGTTACCGTGGAGGCCCTCCATCAATTTGAGGAGCAACACCAGATGGTATTGGGGGCTCTCCGGATGTAAATACAGGAGTTGCAGGTGCGCACTCCACAGGCTAGTACAGTGTCAATGAACCTCGCAGTTAGCACATCGATGGCTGAGGAAATTTTGCACACCCAGATGACCAACACAATAGTGCTGCCAGATGGAGAACTTGTTACAGAAAATGAGGTCGATAGGCCTATTATCAGCAGGTTGAAAAGGATCGGGTTAAACATGGTTGTGCTCCCTTGGGAAGCACTCTATATTTTGTAGGATGGAGCCATTGCAGAGCTTCAGGCCAAGGGGAGCCACGCTATACAAATAATGAGCGAGTAGTGCATTAGCATTGAGCAGTTGAGCCTTCAGCACAACGAGTCAGTGGCGTAGAACAAACATATAGTGTAGGTGGTGGAGGAAGCCTACCAGATGATCTCGGAGTTGGCCATCCAAGCAGAGGAACCGATGGAGGTACGCTTCCGAAATTTAGCATCGAGGGTGCGCGATGCCATAGCTGAAATGGCCAGGGTTCAACTGGAGCTGAACCTTAGATATCAGAACTGCAGTTGAAGGCGTAGCCTTCAACTTCGCCAGAGGTTTAAGGAATAACATGCCACTATACTAACAACAGTAATAACGGTGGTTAACAGTGCAGTGACAGACTGCACAAAGCTATTCGAGTAGTCATTCGAGGTCCTAACCACCCTGTAGGAGGACTCGAACATAGAGCACCTGGAGAAAGAGGCGTGCAACCTGCAACAAAGATACGAAGAAGTAAAAGGGACCATGAAAATAGTTTCCTTTACACAGAGGCTCGCAAGGATGCTGCAGGCTAAAGCACTCAAAGAGCAAGTGGATGTTTCTCGGCATAAGGAAGCAATTTTGAAGCTGCACCTACAACCCTAGATCGATGAGGCTTATGCCATTACAGCCTCCATTGAAGAAAAGCTCACGCAGCTGCAAGCAACACAGGAGAGGATTCAAGGCAGCAGTTCAGCCACAGCAGTCACTGAATAGCGCGTAGAGGAAGTATAGCAGGCAGTTGCTCAGCACGCTGCCAAACTTGCAATGATCTAGTCAAGGTTTGGAGGTCTTCGTGAAAATATCTCCGCACAAACAAAGTGACTCGCGGGTGAGTCATAATGTTTGTGTTGGGGGCCTATTGGGCATGGGATCCCCCAAGGGAAGTTTACGGGCTTAGAGCTCAGATTTTGGTCAAAAGTTGTAATTCAAATGTAAAGAATCCACATTTTGTGGTAACGGAGCACGTAGTTTGTTAAAGAGTCATAGGGTTGTTCACCCTTAATTTTTTTATTGTAATGTTGGCTCTAGAGATCTACCCATGGTCCACGGACCATGGGATTTTATAAATAGAGAGGCTCTAAATAGTTGGAGAAGATAAGGAAAATGAAGAACTCATGATGTGTGTGAGATAGATTTGAAGTGAAATGTCTAGTTTTGGGTCATAGAGTAGGAGAAGGCTCTGCAGCTGAGTGCGCAGAGGCCTAGTAGTCTGCGAATGAGTGCGTGGACCCTCGCAGCTGAGTGCGTAGGGCGTGTGGATTATATAACATTTCGAAGTATTAATAAAGAGAAGTTTCCTATCATTTCTACGTATTTATTTCCTGTTTTATGCATCTGTTATCTTGGGTATGAAATTCACTTCTAATACTTACATGATACGCGATGTGTATTTTGGTATTAATTAAGTGAATGCAAGAGAGAATATCTATTTACATGAAGTTGACTAAGATCTGTTAAGAAGATAAGTAAGATACGCAGTGTAGTTTGGGGAATTAGTACAGTTCGCTACCATAAGTAGGATGAAGCATCTCAACCCTTGGTTAGGGCTGCGTGATTGATGATTGTAACAAATCGTGAAGGTATTGAAGGTTGGAACAGTGCGCAAAGATAGGCATAGTTGGACGAAACCGACATCACAAACATCTCAAGGGTGCGGAAACTTGGTTCCAGCATCCCCCCATACTTCTTCGGGTGAGACTTCAGTCCATGCTCTACGGGCTGATACCGAAAGAGCCAGTAGTGTAGGGATTTGTTTGGCTAAATAACTCGGAACCTAGGTTAGGCCCCCATAAGCCAACAATATTATAACCAACACGCTTTCTTGCATATGTTGTTATCGTAGTTGGACTATTATGGTTGATTTAGTAATGTATGTTTTTTAGCTTACACATTTTATTATGACCTACTTTTTATGCAATTGTAAGAATCTTATTGAATGTGTGTTGTTAGATTAACCCATCACTTTAACTTGTGGACTATTCCAAATTTTATCTTGTGATGTCATTCCTCTCGTGTGTTCCTTTCAAGTTGCATACTATTACAGGGTTCTAGGGGGCACACTTCATTTTCCCCTATGTGTGTTAGAAACCCCATGCATCGCACTTGACTATCTGTAGGGTCACACACTTTCTCTCACCCAAAGTTGTCTTACTTACCTATGCACACTACCACGGTCAAAGCATTACACTACCACCCACTGCTAGGACTCATACTCCAAATGGTTTGAGGTCTACTTGGGACCTCTTATCGGGGAGATCCCCTGAATGTTGGTGGGCCCAGTACCATCAATAGAGTGATACATCAGAAATAGTAAAACTACAAGAAAATTAAAAGATAATAGATTGCCCATGATTTATTACCTTTGCCTCTTCCATATTCCTTATCAATTGTTGCAATATTATAGTGGTTGATCAAAAGTGTCTTTGAAAAGAAAATAAAAGGATGCATATTAAAATATAATCATATGATGAAATGAGCATCCAATATCGGGACAAGGACAAAAAGTAAACAAGCCACAAATGATGAAATACTTAAGGAAGATTTTCGAGAAGAGTAAAACGAGGCCCATGTGCACATACTACAAAGAATATATATTCCCAAAGTCACAAAGTCATCCCGGGAAATGAATGCTTGGACGTTGGACTAAATTATAATTAAAAACACATCCAAGCTCTCGAGTATCAAAGTAACATGGAAGTTAGCATAAATATACAAAGATAAGAAATGATAAGTCAAACTACATAGTAATGGATGAATTGATGAGAGGCCAACAAGATTATATAATATGATATCTCACTAGTCTGTGAAATTAAGAGGCTCATAATATAGAGAAATGGAAATCTCGTAATAATAAATAAGAGAGGATCGGGATTCCAAGATTTACGCGCTAGAGGCTCTAAATTGTCTCGGAAGATGTGACTAAAGTGGATGAGTGCTATGTAGAGGTTCAAATCAACTTTGAAAATGAAATATTACTAATAAGCAAAGGTAGATAGGAGCATTTTATAACTTGCTACAAAAATCAATTTGTGCAATTTTCCTTTGTGTATGACAAAACTGAACAAGAAAGAGTCATGAATTTCATTTGAGTTGCAACAATGAGAGGTAGAATTATGATTATTGACTCATATAACTAAATTTGCAAAGAGAGCAAAATATGTAAATCATTAATTCAGTGCACAAAGTAAAAATATTTTGGATGAGAAAGAAAAATACTTCCTTGAGCATGCTTATGGTTAAGAAAAAGTTAGCTTCTTGCTTTATTCTAAAGCTAACTAGGTTTTCTTGTAAAAATAAAGTCTCCAAATCAAGGTAATGATGACCTTCAAAGAGAAGTAAAATATAAATAATAAGTAAACTAATGGAAATAGAAATTGAAAATAGATGAGGATGAACATGTCAATGCATATGTGGTAAAAAAAGAAATCTGCAACTTTACCTCATGAATATTCAAGTTCTCCCATGCATTTCTCAAAATTTGCATATGTTCAAAATCACCAACTATTCAATCTAAAATGTTGAGTAATGAACTATTGATTTGCATCAAATTCATAGTAGCATTGAGGGACAAGAGTGGGAAAAGTGATCATATAGGAACATTTGTGAATTGAAAATTGAATTTCTCAAGAGCGCTCGATTGTAAAGATTCCTTAGAACTTCACCCTCCCTGATTTTCTTTACAAATTTCAATATTATGTGAAGCTTCATCAAGAAGAATAGGAAAGTGCATCATAAGCGTAATTTCAGCAATCATGCTCTTTGAACACTCTTAGCATGATAGGCTCATTACATGCTCATTAAAAATATGCAATAATGAAATAAATGCAAACATGAAAGGAATATCAATATAATTTAATATATCCCTAATCCTAATTTGGATGAAAGGAAACATGGCTAAGTATAGTTATACTTCCAACGTAACCATTCAAATATTTTATGACCTGCATGTATTTACAGATCAAACATCAGTACCAAAAATAAAAAGATAATTAAACTAACTGAATAAAATATGAATGGAGTATGTACACGAACTGCTAACATATTTACAAAAAATGGCTTATTTACAAGCACCCCCTCTTGAAACTTTTCCTCCAACCAAATCTATATGGGATCATAAACATAAGGATGAATATTTGATAGAGAATGGAATATGTTAAATGAAAGAGGAGTTGAACAACCATTAGTATTATGTATATAATACAAGCTATTATAAATCTTCTGAGAACATGAAGCTTCCAAACATCTTTTGAAATGGATCAACGAAGTGTGGATGGAGGCTTAGTGCATATGTGTGAAGATCTTCAATTGGGTTAACTAGTTGGTCATATTGGATCAATGTACTCAGAAGCGTTGACTCATGTTGACAATGCACTCTAGAAAGCAAAGTAAGTTGATAAGATATGACCATCAATGGAATTCGAAAACCAACAAATCTTGATGGTCATGATCTGAATTTTGAGATTCTTCTCTACATTCCAGCAATGGAGATTCTGAATTTTCAAAACTTAATTGCTTAATATGATAGCAAATGACATCTAAAAGTGAAAAGTGCTAATAGAAAATTAATATGAAAAAAAACAAAATAAATGAAGGAAGAATAATAAAATCATATCGTAGATTACAATATTGTTACAATTGATGTTACAACATAATTGGAACTGATTTGAAGTAATTTCCTTCTCACAAGCGCTTGCCAAAATAGTAGAATTAGAAAGATCATTGGCAACAAATTTGTTGATCTAAAGATGATCTGAGATTGTCATTGATGTCAACCCAAGTAGCACCAGGGGCTACCCTGATCTTGCAAGGGAATTTTGACTTGACAAGTTACTCTGTTTTGAGTCAAGGATCTTCTACATGGATTCTACTCGTCAAGATGTTTTCGTTGATATATGGCACGCCAAGTAATTCTTCACGGTTGAGAGATATTCATGTTTGAAGTTAGTAAGCCCAGTTAGTGGGCTATAATCCTATGGAGTTGTGGCATGGCACTCATAATTGGTTTTGGTCATTGAATAGTCAATAATTAATAATTTTTTAATCTCCTAAAATCCCTCCAATGTTCCCTATAGAAGTCCCTCTCAACTCTATAAAACGAATTCTCATATATCCTCCAAATGATGTGATCATGGAATTTTCGCTATAACTTCATTTCTGAGAAGTTTTAGATTCTGAAATGAAAACCCATTTGCTTCACAATCCTGATGAATGTTATGATAGAATTTAAAATCTTGGTTTGCTATATTTTCGGAGATATGATATGTGGAAGTTAAGGTTTTTGTAGGCTTCTGAATTTCATATCAAAGAAGTGACCTTTGGAAAATCTTCATAACTCGTTCTCTGAGAAGAGTATTGGCATTATGTAAAAAGTGGCGATAGTACATGGAATTTAGTTTTTTGTTTATCAATTTCAAAGCCGAAGGAGGAAATAGTGACATGTGCCACGTCATACAAGTTCGCTCTATTGAAATAGTCCATAATTTGGTCATTGTGAGAAGCGAAAGTCAAAGAAGCGGGTTACAAGGATTTCAAAGGAAGGTACAAGTACAACAAAATCTCGAGAAAGTGACTATTGTGTACCAACCCTTGATTTTGACGCAGATAATTACTAGATATGGGAATCTAGGATGGGAGTGTCTTTGCAGGAAAACGGAGTATGGGAATCATTTTTTTCTGGAGACACATCTACTGACAAAGCTAAAAGGTACAATTCAAAGGCCATGAATGTAATTTTGAATGTTTTGCCAAATTCTGTGTAAAGAAAAGTTGGTCAATGTTCAATGGCTAAATCTCTTTTGGAAAAGCTTCATAATCTCTATTCGACAAAGAAATAAGGTCAAGATATTATTGAAAACTCATATCCTTCTGAGTATGATGAAGCAGGGTTGACCATAGAAGAATTTTCTAAGAAGGTAATCAAGCTTATAAAAGAGCTCAAGGATGAGAAGATCCGTTCCAATACTCTTGAAGAACAAGTCCAAGGTCTCAAAATTGAGCTTGAAGAACACAAATGTATTGAAGAGTCACTTCAAAAGAGGTTGGAAGAAATCAATAATACAACAGCACGAGACCACAAGAGAGAAGCCTAATAGAAGCAACAAGAACTCGACACAGCATTTGCAGAGATTAGCAACATCACACAACAGATGCAGGAAGTAGAAATTAAAAGGGAGGAATCTGATCAAAGATACATAACCGCCATTGACCAAAAGAAAAAGGAATTAGAAACATATTCAACAGAAATAAGAAGACTCAGGATTGAAAATGAGAAGCAGAAGGAACAGATATAGGTTCTCAACAAAGAAGTAGAGAAGACCACTCTTCTCAAGCTATAGGTTGAGGAGGTAGAAAAAGGAAGGAAGATCTTGCTCAAAATCAAGAAGAACTTGATGCAACTCGTGATCAGATCAACAAACTCAAGGGATCGCAAAAAGAATACTTACAAGATAAGATAGATGAAGAAGCAAAAATGAAGAAAATTAAAGATGGTAAAGCTCCAGTTGATGAAGGTACAAGCTCCATAGCTTCACAGGATGATTCTAAGAAGGAAGTTGATCAAAGTGAAAATCCAAATAAGAATGTTGCAACTCCAAAGAACAAGACCAAAGCAATCAAGAACAAAGGACCACAAGAAACTACAACAATGCCTCCAAAGAATAATGAGAAATCTTCCAGGTATGTTTATTTATTTAATAGTTATTGCTTCTTATGTGCTAACTATGGAGATATGGCTAGGGATTGTGATGTTTTTGACAAGTACAATCATTATCTGCAAAACCCTAGAAGCAAGTTTGCAAGATCATGAGACAGGTTCCACGATGATTTTGTCATAAGAGAATATGTGCTAGATGGGCCAAATATTGAATGTTTCAAATGCCATAACTATGGCCATAGCGCTTGTGGTTGCAGATATCAGATGGAATCACCTATGGACAACATTAAATGCTTCAAGTGTCATAACTATGGGCACATGGCTTGAGATTGTAGGAATAAGAAGGTCTGGAAAAGGAAACAGGTACAGGAAGACAAAGCATATAACAAGGTTTCAACAGTTATGCTTTCAGGATTTGCAAAAGCAAAAAGGTCATGAGGAATTAGTAGTTGCTTTAGATATTGACTCAAGTCAAGATGTCTCCTTAGGTGACTCACTATTTTGAACAATCTGGCTTGTTGGCTCCTTAATGTCTGTACAAGGGGATTCTATGCAACAATATATGGAACAAGTATACGATTGACAGGAAGGTAGTTTAAACAATATGGTAGTTTCATTAAAGGTTCGGGGGGAGCAAAATAGTTGAAGGATTACAGGTTACCAAGAACAAGACAAGATTAGTCAGCAAAGGATATGCACAAGTGGAAGGAATTGATTTCAATGAAACATTTGCACCAGTTGCCAGAATGGAAGCCATCCAGATGTTTCTCACCTATACATGTTCAAGAAAAATAAAAGTCTACCAAATGGATGTTAAGTCAGCATTTTTGAATGGAGAATTAGAAGAAGAAGTTTACATCAAACAACCTGAAGGTTTTCTACTATCAAAAAAAGAAGACTATGTTTGCAAGTTAAAGAAGGCTCTGTATGGTCTCAAGCAGGCTCCTAGAGCATGGTATGCTCGTCTTGATGGATATCTACATCATCAAGGGTTCAAGAAAGGTATTGTTGATAGCAATGTTTATGTAAAAATAGATAAAGATAATTTAACAATCATTGAGGTATATGTGGATGATATAATCTTTGGTAGCAATGATGATCGACTACGTAAGAACTTTGCTACAAAGATACAAAGTGAGTTCGAGATGTCTTTACTTGGTCAATGACATACTTCTTAGGGCTTCAAATATCTCATCAAGAGAAAGGAATATTTATATGTCAAGCCATGTACATCAAGGAAATGCTCAAGAAATTCAAAATGGAAGATTGCAAACCCGTCCTTACTTCGGCGGTAACAGGTTGCAAATTGAGCATAGACGACGTATCTAAGGATGTGGATAATAGGTCGTATAGATCTATTCTTGGCAGTCTTGTATATGTAATAGCCTCCCAGCTAGATGTTATGCAAGCAGTTGGACAAGTAGAAAGATTCCAAGCAGCACCAAAAGAATCACATATTATTTCCATCAAAAGAATTCTTCGATATCTAAAGGGCACAATAGAATATGGCTTGTGGTATCCCAAGGGAAACAATCTCATTATTCAAGCCTTTACAGATGCAGATTGGGCAGGAAGCGTTGATGATTGTAAGAGTAATAGTGGAGCAGCATTCTATCTAGGTGGTTGTCTCGTATCATGGTTGAGTAAAAATAAAACCTTAATCTCGTTATCCATAGGAGAAGTAGAATATATCGCGGTAGCATCTTGTTCTCCTCAAGTTCTCTGGATGAAGAAAAATTTTCAAGATCTTCAAGTCATGTTTGATGAGCCTATTCCCATATTTTGTGATAACACCAGCGGCATCAATATCTCCAAGATTCTTGTGACACATTCCAAAAAGAAGTACATCCTGGTTAAATATCATTTTGTTAGAGAGAAGGTCGCCAAAAACAATATCAAGCTTGAATATGTTGGTACAAAAGAAAAAATCATTGATATCTTCATGAAACTTTTACCTCGTGAAGCATTTGAATATCTTCGCCTAAAGCTTGGGATTCTCCAAAGTTCTCATTAGATTTTCCTTCTTCAGAAAATAAAGGGGGAGTGGAAGTGTGTATAGATCTGTAGGATGGTTGTGTGTCCGGGGCAATTACCCTTTGCCATTGATGTCAAAGGGGGAGATAAGGTAGTAGGAAGAGGTGCCCTGATCACAGGGGGAGTACTTGTGTTGCCATCAATGCCAAAGGGAGAGATTGTTGATCTAAAGATGATCTGAGGTTGTCTTTGATGTCAAACCAAGTAGCACTAGGGGCTACCCTGATCTTGCAAGGGAATTTTGACTTGACAACTTACTCTATTTTGATTCAACGATCTTCTATATGGATTCTAATCATCGAAATGTTTTCCTTGATATATGGCATGCCAAGTAATTCTTCACGGTCTGAGAGATATTCATGTTTGAATTTAGTAACCCCAGTTAGTGGGCTAAAACCCCATGGGGTTGTGGCATGGAACTCATAATTGGTATTGGTCATTTAATAGTAAATAATTGATAATTTTTTAAGCTCCTAAAATCCCTCCAACATTCTCTATAGAAGCCCCTCTTAACTCTATAAAGAGAAATCTCATATATCCTCCAAATGATGTGATCGTGGCATTTTCGCTATAACTGCATTTCTGCAAAGTCTTAGATTCTAAAATAAAAACCCACTTTATTTTCAATCCTGATGAACGTCTGATCTTGGTTTGCTATATTTTCGGAGATATGATATATGGAAGTTAGGGTTTGTGCAGGCTGCCGAATTTCATCTCAAAGAAGTGACCTTAGGAAAATCGTCATAACTCTCTCTCTGAGAAGAGGATTGGAATTTTGTAAAATGTGGTGGATAGTGCACGAACTATAGTTTTTTGTATATCAATTTCAAAGATGAAAGAGGAAACAGTAACATGTGGCACGTCATACAAGTTCGCTCTACTGAACTAGTCCATAATTAGGTCATTGTGAGAGATTAGGCATAACTTTGCCGTGAAGAGTCCAAATCGGATCAAACCTATGGCATTGGAAAGAAGACTCAGAGGACTTCTATAGTACCTAAGATCACATGTTGGGGATCTGAAATTGCACAGATACATCAGATTAAATAACGTGATCCTAGAAGGAAGAAAAACTACATCAAGTGTTGTCAAGGGGTGCAAAGGACCAGACTTTCTAGGGGAACAAAGAGCAAGGTGCAACAAAATGATGTAGTAGAGGTAAGCTACAAGTAACTATATTTTGTATATGCAGGTTCATTTCTTAATTGCATTAGGTTCTTTGTATCCTAATTTTTTTCTTTTGTTTAGCATTGACATATGCTCTGTAGGATGAGGTAAGTTTTGCTATTATCATGTCATGGGTATTTCCTTGAAGACCTTTTGGAGGTATTATATATTCATAAAGAGAAGACTAAATGCATAATCTAATGTTCTGAAGAGTGAGAAAGGGTAGCATGACAAGAGCAAAAATCAAGTTGCAGAACAGCAATAAGAACTTGACCATATGAAGTCTTCAAGTGGGAAGCACTGCATACAATCATTGTAAAAGTATCATTTTACAGAGTCATTGTAAAAGTATCATTATAAAAGTTGTACAAGTGTCTATATGCCAAGAGTTGTAGAGGCAGTGTTGGGAGGTCTAGGATCATCATTAGGTGGTTGTGTCATACTTGGGGTTATGGTCTAGTGTGTCTTCTTCTTATACATCATTCTATATCATTGTAAAGTGGACCATTTTCCCTTGTATGGGAGTCCATTCTTCTTTTATTCTTCTAGAGGGTGGTAGGGTGGTGCTAGGCTGGTGCATGAAGTCACCAACAGGTTCAATCCTATGAAAACTTCAGGGTGGTAGGGTAGTTCTTGGGTGAGTTGTAGCTCATTTCGTGTTGGGGCATTCGTTCAGTTGACTACTGAAGAATCTCAAGCGTTGGAGCGTCCATCGAGTGGGAGCTGGAGAAGAATGATTTTCTAGATTCGAGGAAGTTGGAGCTTTCTTTTCAATTGGAGTTGAAGATTAAAGAATTATTAGAAAACCATTCAATGGTTTTTGACCCGAAGGGGGTTTTCCACCTAAAATTTTTGTGCCTCCTGTGTTATTTTATTCACTATTGTTACTGCATATACATTAATGATAATTGAAGATTAACTAATGTTCTGAAAATATTTAAAAGTGCTAATTGCTAAGGAATATTGATTCACCCCCCCCTCAGTATTTTCCAAAACAAATTATGGGAGAGAGAATCATTTTGGATTATGAACAAGAGTGAAAAAGTGATCATCATAGGAATCATAAATTGGAAAGGATTCTTGAATGCTAAAATTAGGAAGATGATTCATTGTTTTAAAATTAGAACTATTTGGAACAATTTTTGAGTTAGAATGTTCTTCATTTTTGAATGTGATTAGACTTTGATCATGAGGATTTTATTGAGAAGAAGATAGATCAACATCCTCAATGTTAGAGTAATCATCATAAATAATTTCATGACATTCACTAGGATTTTGTTCATTCCCATATGATATATCAAGACAAGAAGGAATATTGAGCACATGTTCTGCAATGTTCAAAGAATGATTAATGAATGATTCTCTATCTTGATAAAATTTAATTGAAAATTCATTAATACCAACCTCTCTTATTTCTGGAACAATATTAATGCAAAGAGGGGATAAATTACTATCAGTAAAAATATCAAGATAAAGAGAAAAATGTGATTCTGAAGAAATGAATCTGAAAATATCTCTAGTCGTGGACTCTTTTACATTTTCTTCATTATAAATTTCATATTCATGACCATTCATTTGTATATTTATGCTTTCTTGAAGAATGTTTCTTGGTTGTCCTAAATTTGGCATTTGATCAACGTGAGCAAACTCAGAAATTTCTACAGCAAATTACATATTAGAATCTTCAATTTCTAATTTTTCTTGCTGATTTTCTAAATTAATTTCAGAGTGATTTTCAACTTTCATGATAGGTGGTTTTTCAATATTATTACTAGTATCTTCATGCAGTTGATTAGAAAAAATTTCTAAGCTTCATGACTGTGTTTCATTAACATGAGAGAGACCATCATGATCACTATTAATTCTTTAATAGGTGTGTACTAAGTGAAGGAATTGACCATACACAGCACAGGAAACTTCATATTGATTGGTATGCACCTCCATATTGGAATTCTCAATTATGTTAATAAACGTTGAAGAAGATTCATCAAGGATGATGACGAGGGTGCAGGCCTTAGAGACAATCTCCCTAATCTGTCAGCAAGCTCTTCAATATTTCTATCAATTTCCCTTTCTTCTGCTCTGGGTGCATCAGTCATTAAACTGATGTTTCATTCTCAAAAAAAACTCACTATCAGGCTTATTAACAAATAGTGGCTTTTTCGGGAGCTCTTAAAAGAAATTCCCAATTGACGGACTTACACAACACAATATATGTATGTGCCACGTTATATAGTGTTTACACCTCAGCTCACATATTCCCACTATCGCAAGCAATCCACATAAACCCAAACCGCTTACGCACACATAATTATATATAACAGTTATGTCTCCCTTTGCTCCTTGGCCTGATGCGAGATCGCATTGACGATGATTAAAGGTGAGGCCTTACCGTGGACAAGGCACGGGTATATATCGCACCGACGACTATATATATCTCCGCCTCTATGCTAGTTTCGGGTCAATATATACATAAGTCGCATCGCCCAAACAATGTTCTCCCTCTGGAACCGATATACTTCTATGCATCAGTTAATACTTCGGTGATTCTGCTATTCGGTGGTTGACTCAATTTAACAATTTCTCACCTCCAAAACGACGGACTCAACGATATGGATATATTGCAATTTATATTAATTCGGCTCCCAATTTCAGAACTCGCCCTTTGTCACACTATGGCTCCTTCCCAAGAGAAAAGCCTTGTAAACTGAACACACGACTACCATTTTAAAGGACCTCTCGACGCCTATATGGTCTCGGAACCATGAAGTAAGAACTTACAGTTATAAATTTCCAAATCCGCTACAGTCACTTAATATGATTCGCAAGAGTTCTTGGGATAACAGAGACGCAAGTGCAATTGTAAAATCAAGACCTATATAAACATAAAATGAAAGGAAATTAATTCCAATGATTAATACACATTATTTGCAGCGTGTGGAAATGGAAACTCTTCAACACCGTCGCACTATCCAATAATCTGTGTATGCATACTACAGAGTCATTAATAAGAGACGTCGAGAGAACAAATTTTCAAAATAATACTATGGCACTCGCACCTCTCCTCTGTCTGATGAGGGCTTCGCTGCCTCTTTATTTATAACTGAGGATAGGCCCTCTCGGTCCTTATCCGATACAAAGAAAAGCATGCTTTACAGGATGATTTGAAAAGCTCTGTTACAAATAGCATGATTTATTGCTAGATTTTTTTCTATTTTTTATTAAGAAAGCATAGAAATTGTAGGCTAAAGGACCCCACTCCCTTTCCTGTAGATTTTTTTTTTTTTTTTTAAATAATTTGGAAGATTTTTCCCCTCTGAGTTACATGCTCCCGCATCAGACTCTTGAGGACAAAATTCTTCATGGGCTCCTGTCCATGAGCTCATCTACAGATTTGCCCAATTTCTATAGAATGTCTTCTGTAGTCCAAGTAGCTTTAGCAATCGGCTGTCCCTTCCACTTCACCAGATACTGGAAATATTCTCATCCCCTTGTCTTTTTATACACTTTCTTGTCCAGAATTCTTTCTGGCTGTAAATTCTTTGCTGTGGGTAACTGTTTTACCCAGTCAATCTCTGGAGTCTCTTGATCCTGTGTTGTATCATATGCAGCTTCATTCTCATACTTGTACAAGTCTGCAACATTAAAAATTGGTGATATTCCCACACCAGGTGGTAATTCAATCTCATAAGCATTTGCAGAGAATTTCCTCAATACCTTGCATGGTCCAATTTTCTTGGATTTTAACTTATTATACTCTCCCTTTGGAAATCTCTCTTTTCTGAGGTGTGCTAAAACCAAGTCTCCAACTTCAAAGTTCATTTCTCTTCTCCTCATGTCTGCTCTGGTTTTATATTGAATGTTGTTGTCCTGTAGCTGCTGTTTCACCTGTTCATGTATCGCCTGCATTCTTGAAGCAAAGTCTTCACCTTCTGCACTTCTTATTTCTTCTTTTCCCAAGTTCCTTAATTCAGATATTCCCCTTGGGTGCATTCCATAAACAATATGGAATGGGCTCTGTCCTGTGCTCCTGTTTGGTGAGTCATTATATGCATATTCAACTTGTGGTAACACTTGATCCCATTGCTTTGGATGTTCTGCAGTAAAGCTCCTCAAAACATTGCCTAAACTTCTATTCACAACTTTAGTCTGTCCATCAGTTTGTGGATGATAGGCAGAACCGAAATTTAATTTAGTTCCCAGCTTCTTCCATAGTGTTCTCCAGAAATGTCCAACGAACTTTGAATCCCTGTCTGAAACAATGCTTTTGGGCAATCCATGTAATCTTACAATTTCTCTAAAAAACAAGTTAGCAATGTGAGAAGCATCACTAGTTTTATAACATGGAATAAAGTGTGCCATTTTTGAAAATCTATCCACTACAACAAAAATTGAATCATAGCCTCTTTGAGTCTTTAGCAATCCTAGCACAAAATCCATACTTACCATATCCCAAGGCCTATCTGGAATTGGCAATGGAATATACAACCCTGTGTTCTGGCTCCTCCATTTTGCATACTGGCAGACTTTACAATTTCTTACATATTTCTCTACTTCAGATTTCATTCTCGGCCAGAAGTAAAATCTGTTGAGCTGTTCAAAGGTCTTCTCTCTACCAAAATGTCCTGCAAGTCCTCCACTATGCTTCTCTTTGATTAAATTCTCTCTCATTGAACAGTTGGGTATGCACAGCTGATTTTTCTTAAATAACAGTCCATTTTGTATAAAATAATCCATCCACTTGCTCCTGTCTGCCAAAACAGGATTTTTACAAGCCTCAAATGCCTCCTTAAAATCTGAATCGGTCTCATATAATTCCTTAAGAAAATCAAAACCCAACACTTGGATTTGACTTTCTTGCAGCAATACACTTCTCCTACTTAAGGCATCTACGACTTTGTTTGACTGTCCAGTTATATGCTTCAACACAAAATGAAAGCCTTGAAGATACTCTACCCATTTAGCATGTCTCTCGCTAGGTTTTGGCTGCTGCATTATAAACTGCAATGCATGGTTATCTGAATAAAGAATAAATTGTTTCGACATTAAATAATGCCTCCACTTCTTTAGTGCCTGCACAACTGCGTAAAACTCCTTACCATAAGAAGAATACTTCATTTTTGCATCATTTAGCTTTTCACTGAAATAAGCTATTGGTCTATCTTCTTGGCTTAAGACTCCTCCAATTGCTTCTGCGCTGGCATCACACTTAACTTGAAAAGTTTTGTTAAAATCAGGTAGAACCAAAACAGGGTTTTCCGTTATTTTCCTCTTCAACAGTTGAAAATTTCTCTCTACTTCAGCAGTCCACTTAAATGGTTGTTTATCTTTCTTTATGGTCTCAATAATAGGTGCATTAATCTTACTAAAATTCTTAATGAATTTTCTGTAAAAACTAGCAAGACCATGAAAACTCCTTACCTCAAAAATACTCTTGGGTGAAGGCCACTCCACAATTGCTTTGATCTTTTCTGGATCCATCTTCAATCCTTCAGCTGAGATAACAAATCCCAAGTACACCAGCTCCTCTTTCTTAAATAAACACTTCTTCAGATTCAACAATAATTTTTCTTTTTATTTTTAGAGAAGAATCTTCGGCGAAAATCACATAGAGATAATTTTTTGTCGACGCGTTTCAAACCAACCAGTGTGGTTCATCGTCAGGACAAGTTGAATGAGCAGATCTTGCTATGCATTATAAATAGATCACAGAAGCCTAAATTCAATAATAATTTTTCTTGCTGCAGCTTCTGTAAAACATAATTTAAATACCTCAAGTGTTCCTCCTTGGATCTGCTATAGACTAATATATCATCCAGATATACTATTACAAATTTACCAATGAATTCTTTAAGAACTTCATTCATAAGCTTCATGAATGTACTTGGTGCATTGGACAGCCCAAAAGGCATTACTCTCCATTCATGTAATCCTTCATTGGTCTTAAAAGCAGTTTTCCATTCATCCCCTTCTCTTATCCTTATCTGATGATAGCACTTTTAAGATCTAACTTTGAAAAATATTTTGCGCCAGATAAGCAATCCATTAAATCTTCAATTCTGGGTAATGGAAATATGTACCTGATTGTAATCTTATTGATGGCTCTTGAATCTGTACACATTCTCTAGCCTCCATCTTTCTTCGGGCTCAACATTGTTGGCACTGCACAAGGACTCAGGCTTTCTTTAATCAACCCCTTGTCAAGCAATTCTTGCACCTGTTTCTTAACTTCTTCATTCTCTGCAGGAGTCATTCTATATGCTGCTTTGTTAGGTAGGCTTGCTCCAGGAATCAAGTCTATATGATGACTGATTTTTCAAATTGGCGGTAATTCGTTAGGCAAATCATCAACAATAATATCATAATAATTCTCCAGCATTTCTTGAATTTCAATGGGTAATTCAGAAATTTTAGTAGAATTCAATATTACCTTGGGCTTGCAAATTACAACAAAATTTACCTCATTTTCTTCAATCTGCTTCAAGTATTCCTTCCCTCCAAGTAACAGAGTTTTTGGATCAGTCTTCTGTCCCGATACATCTTCTTCTTGCAGAGGCAACAATGTATGATTAACACCATCTTTTCCAAACTTGTAGGTGTTTCTCTTCCCATCATGTATGGCTCCTCTGTCATATTGCCAAGGCCTCCCAAGCAATATGTGACACATGTCCATAGGCATCACATCACAAACAATTTTATCTTTGTACTTGCCCACTTGAAATTCCACTTCACACTGTTCACTTAACTATTACACCTTATAAGGTGTTGGATGCTTCATTTTCTTCAGCTTCAATTTCTCCACTACTTCTGTAGAGACCAAATTATCAGCGCTGCCACTATCAATGATCATCTGGCAACATTTCCCTTGGACTTTGCACACTGTCCGGAATAAAGTTTTCCTTTGTGGCGGTTCAGCAACCATCTCCTTCATTGACTTAAGTAAGACTTTATTAACCACCAGAGATTCTCCTCTTTCTGGTGTATTTTCTTCTTCTGCTACTGCTGCCGCTGGCGCTTCTTCTTCAGCTGGAGCAACAATTGCATTCCTCTGCTTTATGTCTGCATTCTCTGGGCACTCAAAAGCTCTGTGTCCCAGCTTGTTACATCTGTAACATCTTATTTCTCTGCCTCTTCCTCTGCCTCCTCTGCCTTTGGAAAAACTCCCTCTACCTCTTGCATCACCTTCTCTGGGTGCATGCTGGGTTGAGCTACTGCTAGCTCCATCTCTAGGTGCTGTAGATCTTCCGCTACCACCTTGACTTCCTTTTCCTCTGAAATTCCCTCTCCCTTTGGCAGACTGCTTCTTTATGAGTTTTTCCTCAGCTTTCAGTGCTATCTGATAAGCTTCCTCTACTTTTTTTGGAGACAGCAGACTTATCTCATCCTGAATGTCCATCTTGAGGCCATTCATGTATCTAGACACCTTCTCATCTGTGTCTTGGGCTCCTCCAGCTCTTATGCTTACTTTATAAAACTCTTCTTTATATTCTTTTACAGTTAAAGCTCTCTGTCTAAGATTTTGCATTTGTCTAAACAACATTTGCTGATAATTACTTGGCAAGAACTTACCTCTTAACTTTGCTACCATTCGGCTCCAGTTTTTGATTGGCTGCTTACCAAGTCTCTTCCTTTCCGCCTGCACACCATCCCACCAGAGTGCTGCGTGGCCTTTTAACTTGGTGACAGCAAAATTTACGTTCTTCTCATCCTCTGTTTCCTCGTAATCGAAGAATTTCTCCATGCTGTTAATCCATTCAATCAATTCTTCTGGATTCAATCCTCCTTGATATACCGGTACTAATTGGTTCCATGGCCTGGCTGTGGATTTTAACACGGACTGAAAGAACCTCACCTCAGGAGTAACCTGTACAGCTTCCTCCTCTTTAGCAGCTTCAATTTCGAGCTCACTGACATCTCCATCATCTATATTTCTATCTGAAGTTAATGCATCCACTCTAGCTCGCAGCTCTTCTACTGTTTCCATTAGTTCAGCATTTGCAGCAAGTCGTCCTCTTCCACCACGTCCTCGTCCTCTTCCAACTCTGAAAGCCATCCTTCTTCTACTCCTGAGATTCAATTCAATGTCAGTTGATGGCTCTGATACCACTAATGATGACGAGGGTGCAGGCCTTAGAGACAATCTCCCTAATCTGTCAGAAAGCTCTTCAATATTTCGATCAACTTCCCTTTCTTCTGCTCTGGGCGCATCAGTCATTAAACTGATGTTTCATTCTAAAAAAAAACTCACTATCAGGCTTATTAACAAACAATGGCTTTTTCGGGAGCTCTTAAAAGAAATGTCCAATTGGCGGACTTACGCAACACAATATATATATGTGCCACGTTATATAGTGTTTACACCTCAGCTCACATATTCCCACTATCACAAGCAATCCACATAAACCCAAACCGCTTACGCACACATAATTATATATAACAGTTATGTTTCCCTTTGCTCCTTGGCCTGATGCGAGATCGCATCGGCGATGATTAAAGGTGAGGCCTTACCGTGGACAAGGCGCGGGTATATATCGCACCGACGGCTATATATATCTCCGCCTCTATGCTAGTTTCGGGTCAATATATACATAAGTCGCATCGCCCAAACAATGTTCTTCGTCCCTCCGGAACCGATATACTTCTATGCAGCGTTTAATACTTCGGTGATTCCGCTATTCGGTGGTTGACTCAATTTAACAATTTCTCACCTCCGAAACGACGGACTCAGCGATATGGATATATTGCAATTTATATTAATTCGGCTCCCAATTTCAGAACTCGCCCTTTGTCACGCTATGGCTCCTTCCCAACAGAAAAGCCTTGTAAACTGAACACACGACTACCGTTTTAAAGGACCTCTCGACGCCTATATGGTCTCGGAACCACGAGGTAAGAACTTACAGTTATAAATTTCCAAATCCGCTACAGTCACTTAATAGAATTCGCAAGAGTTCTTGGGATAACAGAGACGCATGCGCAATTGTAAAATCAAGGCCTATATAAACATAAAATGAAAGGAAATTAATTCCAATGATTAATACACATTATTTGCAGCGTGTGGAAATGGAAACTCTTCAACACCGTCGCACTATCCAATAATCTGTGTATGCATACTACAGAGTCATTAATAAGAGACGCTGAGAGAACAAATTTTCAAAATAATACTATGGCACTCGCCCCTCTCCTCTGTCTGATGAGGGCTTCGCTGCCTCTTTATTTATAACTGAGGATAGGCCCTCTCGGTCCTTATCCGATACAAAGAAAAGCATGCTTTATAGGATGATTTGAAAAGCTCTGTTACAAATGGCATGATTTATTTCTAGAATTTATTCTATTTTTAATTAAGAAAGCATAGAAATTGCAAGCTAAAGGACCCCACTCCCTTGCCTGTAGATTTTTTTTTTATTTTTGAAATAATTTGGAAGATTTTTCCCCTCTGAGTTACATGCTCCCGCATCAAAAGATTCTAATGGTTTCTATGTATTAGGAATGCAAGGAAGAGAGAAAATATATTCAAACCAATCCAACTATTAAATCTCTGAAGGTTTATCTTCAACTTTGAATCTTCACACTTTAATCGAAATCTAATAGTAAAAATCTATGAAAGATTCATTTTAAAACCTTAGTAAGTCTTCAAATTCATCAGATACCTGTTCGTAATCATAACTATCAAATTCATAAAGTAACTTTATGATAAATTGATCCCAACTGTGAATAAAGGAAACTCGAAGAGACTGACACCATCTTTTGGCTTTTTTCAAGAATGTAAGAGTAAAATTCCTACATAAAATACCTTCATCAATATCATGAAAATTAGAATTTAAAATTTTTTGAATAAACTGTAAGGCATGATCAAATGTAGAAGAATTATTCTTACCGTTAAATTTTATGTTTGACAAGTGCCTTACTATTTCTTGTCGAGTATTGGCAGATGCACGTCTAGAGCTACAACTCCAAATTGGAATTTTGGGAGGAGCCATAGTGATTAAATAAAAAAATTTAAAATGCAAAAACTCCAAAGGACAAAAAATCATGAGGACCTCCTTCTAGTGCCAAAAATGTTGATGGTCCAAAGTGACCATTCAACATTATAAGAGAGACCACTTGGTTCGAAACTTAAAGCAACTCCTTTTCCATTTGGAGTGGTGGTTTCAACTGGTCAAGCCAGGTCCAGTTACTTTCTCTCTATATCTACTATCTTAAAGTATATCTTTTACATACCAACAGAGAAGAGACATCATATCAACTCTCTTGCTGAGCTCAGGTAAGGAAGTGATCTTTAAGTTGATCTAGGGCTCAGCCAAGCTACAGCTAAAGTTTTCCTCTTTGAAAAGAGGACTTTTAGAAATGTAATGATTAATCTAAATGCAAACTAATTATAGAATGCAAGTAAAAGGAAAGAAATACTAAGCCTATCTTGATTAAGAATATGTATATCTAACCCAACCAAGAGAAAAATAATTAAATGATTGGGATTTTAACATGTCTGCTTTTAGGTGAATATCTGGCTAATGAAATAGTTCTACTAGCTAATATTATAATTACCAAAACATGCTTTGTTCAGAGGCCTATTAACGGTGAATGATTAAGCAATAACATTAGGAAATAGTTTACTTAATGTCAATAGTAATTAAGTTGAATTTAGATAGCATATTTCTGAGTAAAATGTTACTTAAAAATCTGATTTGAGCATATGTGAACAAAAGAAAAAATTGATAACAGATCTATAAGGCTCATGAAATAGATGCTAATTCAAAACACAACCTTCCGCATCAAGCAATAGGCCATAATATAAGAAATCTTCACACAGATCTATTATTCAAAATGAAATTTTCATTACAAATAATATTATTTAAAACACAAATTTAAATTTTCATTACAAATAATATTATTTAAAACACAAATTTATTAAAGCCTAGTCTATGTGCTCTATTCCTAGAACTGACCTCCAACAATCTGTTACAAATCAAATACTTTGCCATTAAAAGGAAAAGTTGCAATAGTGCAAGCTTTGCTTATAATACAAAATCCAAATTTGAAAAACAAAAATACCAATGACTCAGATCTGAGCTTTTCCTTCTACTTCTACAGCTCGAAAATCCCTTATAATAGTGATTCATAATTCCCTAGGTGCAGAGAAGACGAACCCCCCCTTATTATTCATTCTCTAAAAGTCATATTTATAATTACAAAGTGAAAAACAAAATGAGATCGTTGTAGGAGAAATAAATGTGCTCCAACAAATTGATTGGCCAAAAAAAAAATTCCTCTCTTGCTGGAGCGATTCCACTGTTCCAAATCTTCTCTTCCTCATCTCCTCAACTTCTCTCCTGCCAGAAACAAATGAAATTCAGAAATTAAAAAAAAAATATGATGAATAAAATAGAAAACAAAATTCATTCTCAATAAATTGTTAAAAATAAAACAATAAATTAAAGTCCAAATAAATTTCAAGATTTGATTGCTTCTTTTGAGTCTAATTTTCTTTTGAGTAATGTTGGAGGAGGAATTGATAATGATGACTTTTCCAAAGTCAATAACATTTGGCCAAATGAACATAAAAAAATAAATAAATAAATTATATAAAAAAAAATAATAATAAATAAATAAAATTATGCAAATTCATCACTTTGTCTTTCGTTGGATGATACAATTTTCTAGAATTAACTATCCCATATTACTCTCCTTTTTCTTATATTTCCAATGAGCTATTGCAAGCCTCATTTGGTTGAGTAAATTTCCATATACGCCTCTCCAAAGTGACATATCAAAAATATCAAAATTCTAAAAAATCTCTGCCTAGGCTAAAATTAAGAAATTTTAATTAAAAATCTAATACTAAGTTAAATTAAATTTTATATATATATATATATATATATATATATATATATATAAAAGTTAATTTTGTTAAATATATACAATTTATTAAAAATATTAATGTGAAAAAGCAATTTACAAATTAATTAAATTTCAAAATATATAAAAAAGTTAATTTTAAAATTTAATTTAACAAAATCAGAATTATAATTCATTAAAGAAAATATAAATTAAATAATATTTGAATATTATTAGAATATTATTAAAACAAATGTTATATACAAAGTTCCAATTTCCAAACAAATAAGCCACAAGTCAAAAGGAGTTTAAAAATATTTCGGAGCCTTGTGTGAAAAATGATTTTCGAACATTGTTTGAATAGAAACCGATATCGTAGAGTTAAAATATCAATAGGTTTCTATTTGAAACAAGCTCCAACATTATATTTTTCTAGATTCCATTAATAACCATAGGAATCACTATTATGCAACAAACCTTATATAACGAACGCTTAATTAAAAACCCAATTGAGAAAGGGAGTTGGCATTGGGTATCGACATTGGAACATCAGGGAGTATCAAACATCGGAAGTTTATTAGTCCCTGCCATCTGGCATCCGGCAGGGACTATAGTAACCGTTCGGAGGGCAGATAACATTAAATCGCCGGGTTTTTTAGTGGTATTTTTAGTTATATCCTAAAGTTTGCACTTCAACTTCTGTTGGCCATCTTATTTGGCCTCTTCCCGAGGCGGAAGAGGCCGGACCATATCTTAAACTGCTACTTACCCACAATCAACTGGCCTTGACGGTTTGCGGTTTCGATTTAATGCTGACATTAATTCCTTAATTTTTACTGTTAAGTGCGAATGGGTACATATGCTAAGTTGCTTGTTCGCAGGTGTTGGCATATTGGCAGGTGTTGGCTGTCCGTTCTCTTCGTGCATGGCAGGTGTTCTGCTGTCCGTGCTCTTCCTGCATGTTCTCGTCCCGGTGTAACTAAATGCGTGAGATGCAGCTCATTAAAACGAAAGGAGTGGTCTCTGCATATGGATGGGGAAAACTTTAATAATCAATGCTTCCGACTGAAATTTTGCTAGTTCGCAATGTCCGAATGACGAAGTGCGTTCTGTAGCCGAGATTTCCTTGGCCTCCGCAATTTTTGTGCAAAAATTTAACAGGCAATAGACGCGAAGGAACGGGGAAAGAATTGCTTCTTGAAGTATGGAGATGATTGAGAATTTTTTGGTGAAGATCGAAGAGGGAAAGGAAGAGCAGAACGGCAAGCCTTCAGTCGGCCCTGCTTACCGAAATATATTAGCAAAGGATGGATTCGCGCCTCTGCCGGAAGGGATCGAGTGCTGCTGGGACCTTCTCAGGTGCTTCTGATTTACCCCGCGGACCGCGGCCCATTTCTGTTAAAAAAATGCTAAGTTAGGGTGCTTAAGCTTGATATCGTGTCTATAGGCCGATTCTTTATTTAGTTGACTTGATTCTTGATAGAAACTATAGAAAAATGTATGAATCCATTGAAGGTTTCTCATTTAATAAAAGGACGGTAAACCAATCCTTCAGCGTGTAAATCGTAAGCGTAATAACATAAAACAGCTGAAACTAAATTTGGAGTAGAGTTTAGCGGTATTGGAATTAATTAGACACGCTTGCTTTTCCGAAAATATAAGCTAATTATAGTTATAATTTAAAACTACTTACTGTTTTTCCGAACGGATGAAGCTAATTATAATTATAATTTGAAACTACTTACTGATTTAATACAGCCACGCGTTTGGATTCTTCGAGGATTTTATTGATTGTGAGAGGTTCTTAAATCAAACTGCTTTCCGAGTCTGGTTTATGATCCGTTGAATTTGCTTTGTAGATGTCTGCACGCTGTTGTAACCGCATGTAATCCATTTGCTGCTGTAACGGCCTGTAATCCATTTGCTTTGTCGATGTCTGCACCCTGCACGCTGTTGTAACTGCCTGTAATCCATTCTATTTTTTCCATTCCGTAAGTCTATTATACACCGCTTTGCATTCTTGTTCTTATGGTTGCACGCTGCTGTAAGTCTATTATTCACCGCTTTGCATTCTTGTTCTTATGGTTGCACGCTGCTGTTGAGCGATGAAGAGTTACCTGGATCATGCTCTGGCCATGAGCCCTCTGTTGCACTTCCTAGGTAGATTGAGATTTGAGCGATGAAGAGTTCCCTCCTCCGTCTCGACCTTTCGTGGTTTCTAGTTGATCGTGCAAGCCCCTCTAGTTCACTCATCTGTGGCCGCAGGGTATGTCTGAGGCACTGTAGTAGCACCAAATTATTTCTCAAGGCCTGATTGTGGCAGCGAGTACTATCTGAGGCACTTCTTAGGCCTGGTTTGTGGCAGCGAGAGGTTTCTAGCAACCTGGTATTGAATTAATGGTGACAGTAGGCTGGAATTCCCTCCATGAGTTAGTGAATAGTGGAACTGAGACAGCAAGGAAGTGAGGGATCCCTTCCCTGTAGCAGCAAAGTGGGAACCCCCATTCTGAAGCAGCGAGGGTGCATTTAGGCCCGCGGAAGAACCCCACATGCCTGTACAGGTCCCTTGTGGTAGCAGAGGTCGAGATGTTGTTTCTGAGGTTGCTGGTAGCAGAAATAAACACCTGTGAGCAAACGCGCTAAGTATCGATACCGTGGCGGGCCGTGGAACGACCACTCTGTATCGGGGGCCAAAATCTTCCGCACTGTCGCGCCATCTTTCGATTCTACCGCAACGTACAGCCGAAGAATAGCCTTTTTATTTTCTTCACCCTCCAATGTGCAGTCTGTTGAGTAAGTTGGGTTAACGAGCATTGAAGACGTTGGAGATTACAGAGACCAGAACAGCCAGACAGCAGGTGAATCGAAGGCCATGGGAGGAATTAATTGGTCTACATGGGAACAATTAGTGGGTGCTCTGTGTTAAACGCTGGCTTTGTGAATGAGTTACATATGTTAGCTTGATGCAACATTTAAGTGGCGCTGTTACGGATTGCATGCTATGTAATGGTGATAGAGGATAGAGTGGCAAGGCATGTGGCTCTCATGCGAAGGCCCACATAGTCCACTAACTTTTTTTCCTTTTTTTTTATTCCATGCGCCTTTACCTGCCAATGATAATACAATTACATGATTCTGCCTTTATTTTCCGTTTGCATTTTCATTTTCCCCATTGTTAAGAATGCCGCGTTTTATAAACTTCAAATAATTAAATGGCTTTGGTTCTGAAATAAGAAAAATTTCAAACCATTAAATTGCTTTGCTTCTGAAATAAGGGAAATTACAACTTATTAGCAGTAATACTATACATTTAAAAGCACTTTGTAATATTAAATTGACGGATGGGGTTTTTCTAACAAACATGTGAATAATTGAGCCTTTCACTTTCGTAGCAAGAAGCCATCTAACGCCATCATGCAAGACTATTTATTTTAAGTGAAACTCTTATCATTTTCATTCAAACACGTAAAAGCCAGCATGCTTCTCAGGCGTCGAAACCATCCCTCTCTCAATCATCCAAGACGATGATTTATTTAAAATATATAAAAGTCCGGATGCTTATCAAATGCGCAAATTAATGTCATTTTATTTTAAAGTCTACGCAGCATCAGATTTATGAAGATCCTTTCTACGTGCGTGGACCCGCTGATTGCTCATTCTTTGATGCAAGTGGAGTCGAACTCTGGGTTCGGAAAACTGCTTGATTTTATCAGGGGAGCTATCTTCATTGAGCTGGTAACAAAAAAAATCTCTTTTGCTCTTCTACTTGTTTTTATTTTTGTTCGGATGTCGGTTTATTAGATGCTAGATTCGAAGTTATGTTACATTATTCCATCTCTATTATGTTGTTATGTTTTTCAATTTAGAAAGAGTATAAATGGATTTAGGCTTGGGTAAATTATATTTTTATATCACATTATTTATATATACATTTTAAAATATCCATCTATTTGACCTCTAGCTATTGCATTAGTTTGTAGTAATGGCAAGTTCCCTGGTTATCTATTCTCAACCCTGACCAGTGTATCGTGGGTGTGCTGGATTTGGCCTCACTCTGTCACAGCACAGCAGATTGGCTAGTTTAAATGACATGCGTTGTTATGGTGCAGGGAAATATGGCAGCGTGTTGTAGCAGCATCCAAAAACAATCGGCCTGATATCCATACTAAATTGATGCGCAAATACCCTGACATCCCACAATGGTGGTTCCCCTTCATGCACATTGCTGGTTACATGACTTAGTGGATTATCAATGCTTCAATTTTTCAGATCAAAATTTGTTACGGCTTTGTTACTTGCATGCCTTGAATCAAGTATTGAGATATGGAAATTCTAACAAGCTGGAGTGAATTCTGTATTGAGCTAATTTATCTTTTGAGCTTCATTTGATGCATCCATTACTAATGATAAGATTGATCATTGAATATTCTTACTGCACATTTTTCCCCTTCATTGTTGCAAAGCACTTTGGGTTATAATCTTTTTATGATATCAATGCTTCTTTCGATGCTTAAGTCTCCTTTTTTATTTCCATAGAAAAACAAATCTTTATATTAATGTTTCCAAGATAGAAATCAAATATACATTGAACATTCCTTCTTGGATCGGTTACTTATCATGACCACCTGTTCATATATGAGCAAAAGAGATGCTAAATGTACTTATTACAGTCTTCCTCCAAAAGTCAAAAAGCATTACAGCTTATCCTGGAAGCTTATACTAACTTTCAGTACCTTACATACATTCATAAATTTGTCCTCCATAGTGCTAATATCATCAAAACATTTGTACAAGGATTTCTCAGATTTTGAAATGAGAGAACCTTCTCTGTACTCATGTACAAGTAGAGTACCCTCTTGCATAATAGCTTTTTTCATATCTGCTCGTGTATTGAATTCAAAATAAACATGAGTAAATGGGATAAACTCAAAAGTGGCCTTTACCTCGTTCACTTGTTTCATAACAGCAATTAGGTCCAGATTCCCAGTGCTTCACTGTTGATTTGCCCAATCTATCATAAGTTTTGTGTTTCCAAAGACTTAGAGATGCTGAGCCAGGCAGTTTCTTTCTTGTCAGACTTCAAGCTCGGCCATTAAGATAACTGGAAGAAAAGTTAGATTTTTATTTATCAGATAACTGGAAGAAAAGTTTAATTTTTTTGAGGAGCTGATTCTCCCTGTGTCAAAAGAACTGGTGTTAGGTTTTGGCTTTTTTTGAGGAGTTTATTCTTTTTGTGTCAAAATAACTGACGTTAGGTTTTAGCACTGTAGTTTATACTAGTCTAAACTACAGGTTTAAACAAGTATAAACTACAGTGCTAAAACCTATACTTGTTTAGGTTTTAGTTCTTGAGCAATTTGGTGAACTGATAAAAGCATTGTTTGCTACAAGATCTTCTCTATTTGTTTGGCTTTAAATCTCTCCTCAAACGCTTCAATAGAAGGATGGCACAACCCTCAGATTTGAAGGTATTCCACTCATTTCTAATTAACTTCTCCAAAATATAATATTATTTTCTATTCTTTCATGAATCTTTCTCGTCATCTCATCTGTTTTTCTTTAATCTTTTTCAACATTTCTTTCCTGTATAGCTGAATATGGATTGCTTTTTGCAGCCCGGATCCATATAGTGGCGTCGTACTCAGTTTCAAGCTATCATTTTGCGTGGCTCGTCATAGTCGTCCATTCCAAGCCACATTGCGTGGCTCATTATCGTCGTCAGCCAAACTCAAAGAGAAACTCACCAGAGATGTTGAACACCAGAAGTCGTCTTCGAGTGCCGAACCACGAAACCCTTATTTTAAGCATTTTTGTTTGTCGATGTTGTTGCTTTTAGGTCATAACCACTCAGGCTTTGAAGTCTGTAGGAATTACACTCACCCCTTTTATGACTTCGACTTGAAGTTTTATCACTTTCTGATGTTACACAGAAGCTCTTATGTTGATACACTGTTTGAAATGTCTGATGTCTGAAATCAAAAAGGCTGAAGTTTCTAAAGTCCTTGGAGACAAACGCCATTGCGATAAGTAGATATAGACATTTTTGTAAATCTTGTTTTGTGACCAACGCTCTTGTAAGTTACTGTTTTTCCCATGCGTCTCAAGAATTTATAAATTCTAGAGTTAAAACATGTATAACATATATCTGTAAATTGGCACCCAAACTAATGAAAATCAGTGGTTTATTGCGTACTCCAGTAAAATTTGGACAAATATGTTTCGTACCCGTGGGAAATTGTTTATTTACCGAAAATTTGAAAAGGGAAGGGTTTTATAAAAATCTATTAGAATCTGTACCATAATGCAGTTAGTGCTCCTGTGTTGATTAGGGACTGGCTACAGGTCGTGAATGAAGAATTTGCTATTGCTGAGGCCCTCATGGCCACTGTTCATGCAACAACAGGTACGCATGGGCCTCTTTGTTTTAACTCCTGAATTTAAAATGATAATAAAGTTGTTATGATTCTTTTCTTCTGATCCTTAGATCCAGAGCTGACTACTTTGCTTTAAACGTGATATAAAAATAGCTTGAGGCCAACAGGAGTAAAGAACTTTATTGATTTATTTCTTGTAAATCATCTAAGCAGAAATATGCAAATGCCATATAATAACTGATGTTGGCTTCTAAATTGACCAATGGCCTCAGGGCCCCATTGGTCAAGCATTTACTGATTTTTACTTAAGACGATCTACAAACCTGTTACCATAATGCAGTTAGTGCTCTCCAATTGCTTCTACCATGAATGCCAATCTACCAAAAAGAGAAACCAAAAAGTGCGTGCCATGAAGACGATGCTGAATGGTAAAATTCCAAAGGTCAGTGACAAGGTTTGCTCTTAAAATTTTTGTATTTATTCCATATTCGGCGTTTAATCTTGTTGAGATCATAAAAGGACAGTGGATCTATTTTGATCTCTTCAACAAACCCTAATCTAGTAGTAGTGCAAACAGCTTCTTGCTCATCCATGTCAGATTGATATGCCCTGCCGCCTTCTTGCTCATCCATGTCAGATCGATATGCCCTGCCGCTTCCATATGTCATTTGCACCCCATGTCAGATCGATATGCCCATCATTAAGGGGCACCTAATTTCGCATTTACTACTGCCGCCACATCCATCATTCCATATGCCATTTCAACCCCATTTCATTAAATACTGCCCTGATCCAATCTGATCTTCAAGATTATTTCTGCACCTAGATCTACCAGCAAGATTGCCCGATGTCAGATACATCACTTCTACCGCCAAATACATCATTCCATATCCCATTTGCTCCCCATGTCTTATCGACCACTTAATTGCACCTCAAGTATTTTAGCACCATATGCATCACTTCTACCGCCAAATACATCATTCCATATCCCATTTGCTCCCCATGTCTTATCGACCACTTAATTGCACCTCAAGTATTTTAGCACCATTCACACTTAAAACCACCTCACAAACACGTTGAACTTTTGTATAAATTGGCACACCTCCCCGCTTCACATAACATGGAATCCATTAGCATAAGCCAACTTACTGAACTCACAGCATTGTTTCTCTTAGCACTTATTCTCATGACTCTTCTGATCATTGACATCGTAAAAGTCGAAAGACAAAGGAAAAAGAAACCAAAAAAAAAGTAACATCTTTTTTGGATTATCTTATGCATTGTCTTATTTCCCCGCTTCTTTCTCTATTACAGGTGTACAACGGATGCTTCAAATATGCATTTGGGTCCGCCATCACCGTCTCTACTCAACTGCAGACAGCATGTATCTCTCGGCCTACAGTCAATGTCCGTGTCCTAATAACTTCATAAGTTAGATAAGGACTGCAGTGTGTAATAGTTTTGTCATTAAGGCTTTTGCCTACCTTTTGCTCTTAGGAAAGCAACTGGATGCAGCAAAAATCAATGTCAATTTGCTATCTCTGATTTCAACGATGCTCTATACAGAAGCTGCATTTTGCTTCTTAAAAACTATATTGATATGTGTTTTCCTCTACTTTGTAGTGCGTAATAGACAGGCTCAACTTGCTTCTTAAAAACTCAGTTCATTGTTTTATGCCATTGACTATATAGTGACACAATTCAACGATGCTGTATACAGAAGCTGCATTTTGCTTCTTAAAAACTCAGTTCATTGTTTTATGCCATTGACTATATATTGAAATGTGTTTTCCTCTACTTTGTAGTACATAATAGACAGGCTCAACTTCACGCAGGGACTCGCTGCGTCGCAGCTCCCCTTGTTTAAATGAGAGTTACGATATTTAATGTTCCGATATATGTAATAAACAACGTTTAATACAAGTCAATCAAAGGTTTAATAAAAGAGCCCCGAGGTTATAAAACGTGTTGAGGTTCTGATAATGTAATTGAAGGAAAAGAACCTTCGAGGATCAAGAATTATTACACATCAGAGGTTCTATAAAAAAGTTCCCATAAACAAATTCCCGAGGTCTGATGGAGGACAAGAGAGTATGGGGTGTCGGGTTTTGAAATATTGGAGGATTTTTTTTTAAAGAAGCTCTAATATATCAAAGTATTGATGTTTTGAGTAATATGAAGAGGGGAGAGGAGGGTTACTCGAAGTGGGATTTTTTTTTTTTTTTCTATTTTTTTTGGTATAAAATATATCTATTTTATGATGATGATGATGATGATTAATGTCTACTGAGATCAAATTTTGGTCTATCAGACCTAAAGAAACAAATTATTTAGTTTGATTTAAGATTTTATTCTTATGCTCAAAAGATTGGAGAGAAGCCTCCCGAACTCACTATAATTTTGACATCGTAAAAGGCTAGGAAGGTGAGTATTGTGACAAAGATTATGAAACTGAGATCTAATGTGGTTGTACACGGGGCACTCTAAGAAGAAGTGGTTTTCATCCTCGATGTTCCTATTCTCACGAAGATGGCAGATCCTTTCCAGCCATACAACCACTTGAGTATTTTGGGATTTCGGATCTTGAAATTTTTATTAATATTAAAAAAAATACAACCACTTGAGTATTTTGGGATTTCGGATCTCGAGATTTTTATTAAAATTAAATTTTAAATGAATTTTTGAAATCCGATAACACCATCATTTTAATTGTTCTGCAATTTGGTTGTGGCAATTTTGTAGGATCGTTAGCGAAAAATGAGTAAATTAGCAAAAATGAATTAAAAATAGATATTTGAAATTAATTTACAAAAATTAAAATAATATACATTTTGTACATTTTTTTAGTCATGGCAATAAAAATTATCAATTTTTGGGTAAGCACCATTTTCAAATCGTGCATCCAAATGAGATGAACAAGGATCAATGGAAAGCTAGCGAAAATTTGAACACAATGAAGCAATCAAAAGAAGAATCTAAAGAAAATAAAAAATTGGCAAAATTGTAGGACACTTGAAAAAAATAAAATTTTAAAATGTGATTTAGACAAAATTTATTGAAAGGATATCCATTATTTGAAATACATAAGTTAAAAAAATGGGGGTGTTGAGTTTTCAGCTCTACAGATCCATATAGATGTTATAGACATTTTTGGGCACTACAACCCCAATCAATTATGTCCATAAACCGAGGGTTCCTAAGTCCCTAAAAGTTTTATTCCAACCCCTAAAAGAAAAAGGTCAACTGATTACATCATCTCCCAGAAGTTCTCCATGAAAAACTACTCAGAACTGGTCAAAACTGGACCATCTCACCTGCTCCATGGTCAAAGTGTGCTGCATCCCACCTAAATGCACATGGGAGATGCGATGCATACTGAAAAGCCCTTCTATGGGGTGCGATGGGTGAGAGTGGACAAATGACAGAGTCAATTTGCGAGGTGGAAGATCATGGAATCTTCCAGAAACTTCTCCTGCGACACTTGCCTCTCTGCATTCGCCCAGGGATGAGTAAGAGATCATCAATCTCCAAGCGGAATCAAGAACTATCAAATAGAGGACACTAATAAAATCTCAGAAGCTGACTCACCCCCCTTTGCAAACATCTATATATGGATCCCTCATCCCAGAGATCCAGAGGCTGGAATTTTGTATCTTGTAAGGAAGTGCTGCTGGTTTCTTGGTGTAACATCATAGAGCTAGGTGATCTAAGATTTTCATGAGGTGAAGAAGGGCTTTCTTGCTGAGAGGATGACGTTGGGTCAGAACAATTGGTTGTAATCCTTTTTGCTATTCTTGATATTAATAAAGCTATTCAAGTTTTCCTCCACATTCTTGTGTGATTGATGATATATGCATTTGTGTGGTCAATGTATATCTGGTCCTATATTGTTTATAATAGTAGATCTCTGTTCTTGGATAGTGTTATGCTGCTTTGATTCCACAGGTGCTCTTTGAAGCTGGGTAGATGAGGAAGCGAGTGACAAAGATCTATCAGAAGGGAGAGGAATCAAGCAAGGAACCAAGCGCAAGACAGAGGTTGGTCTCCTTTGTTCCCCTCTTACCTACTTCTCATAAAGGAAAACGAAAGTAGTTTTAGTTTGTTTGTTTCTAAGATAGCTACCAGTCTTAGTGGGACTAGGAGCTCTGCATAGACACTAGATTTCCCGATAACAAAATGGAGACTCCACTGGGGAGCGAATAAATTGTTTGTTTGTCTATATTTGTTTGCTTTATAAACTTACAGACAAAGCCTGAAGTCAAGCCATCTAGCCTTCGAACTGCATTTGCTATGCAAGTGAAAAGTAGATCAATGCTGCTTCATTCCATCTCCGGGTTTTGTTTATGAACTGAACAATCGACTTACAAACTCTCTAATTGCCCTTGTGGTGGCTCTAGTAACCTCCTTAGATCTACCCTTGTGATTTATTTACTGATTATCACTTGCTCGGCCTAAATCCCTGAACTGTGCTGCAAACTGTGATCAAGAACTGGATCAAAAGTCTCGCATTGTACCATCGCACCCTCTCTTCAAGGATATCAGTATGCATCGCACTTCCCGTGTGTTGTAGGTGGGATGCATACTGGAATCCCTGTGTAACAGGTGCGCTGATCAAAAAAGGCTAATTTTGCCTCTAGACTTTGGTTTTTCTTCACTCTTTTTAGCTCTATTCAGGAGTTTTGCTATTTGTAGTCAGTATACCTCTGTTGGAAACCCCCTTCCTTGCCATTATTCTGCCTCCATTGTGCAAAAGAACTGTAAATGTTTTTATGTATTGTGAGGCATTTTCAGTTCTCTTTTACAAAGAAGTAGCGTAATTGAACTGTCATTTATTGATTTCGAAGTGTCGCAAGTGTCGTTTTCAGTCATAGAAGAGAATCCAATTGTTCTTGATAGTCGATTACACTGTTACTCTTGTATTTAATTTGAATTAGTAGTTTTTCAAGTGTCGAAAGCAAGTTTTCAATTCCAAATCGCAAAGTGTCGCCATTGTCTTCATTTTGTCTTGAAAAGAAGCTTGTTAGTAATGTCGCTTTGAAAAATAATTCAGATTTGCGCTTAGCTTTCTTTTTATCATTCACACATTAAGAAGGCTGAAAACAAATACATGCACGTGAATTTTCATTTAGACTGTTTGTTGGTTTGATTTAGGACAGTGCATATAGTGTGTGCTCTCTGCTCTATGTTGAAAGAATATCATCTTTCTTTCTTTAGTAGCTAGGATTTTCATTGCAAAAAGAAGATTAAACGGTTGTTTATCATCTTAGATTGCATTTTAGGAATTGTATATCTACATCACGTGGTGAACCTGAAAGACAAATTTCTTAAGAAAGATCAACTGTAAAATAAATTTAATGAATCTAAAAACGCTTTGGAACCTAACGCACAACATTTAGAAGTCTAGGCTAGAGACGTATTCCGGGGCCGTAAAGCCTGGTAACTATTGTTTTCATTGTTGGTTGGGTGATTCCTCCACTTTGAGATGACAAGTGCCAGTACGGACTTGTGCCTCCATGTACCGTCGAGTATATATTGGGAGACCACAATAGGCTATATCATTTATCCATAGGAAGCCGTGTCTGCCGCCCTATCGATCGCAATGCACTGAACACAACATTTGGGAAGATTGACTGCCGTACTATAAAAAGTATTCTGCAATATTGCGATTGGTTTGGTAATCCCTCTGTCTAGATTTCCAGAGTAGTCTCTTTCGTTCCTTTTCAGACTCCTTAAAGGAAAAGGTCCATCTGAGCACTTGTCACTTCAAGCTCATTAAAAATTGAAGGCGACTAGAGTCATCTTTTGTTTTTTCTCGACTCTTAAAAATTGAAAAAACAAGTTGTGTCAAAGCGTCTAAAATTCATTTAATACAGAAACATATTTCTCCTTGATTTTTAGTTGATTGAGTAATCCGCAATCGTGGAAGAAAGTCAATTGAAACCTCGTCGTTCGCAGAGGCTTACGAGTCAACCGTCTTTGTCTCCAGAAACAGAACTGTTACGGACGAAGCGGACTCGTTTAACCGGTTCAAAATCCCCTGGTAAAGTTGGAGCAAGTGTTCCGACATCATCGGAGGCTCTGGTTACTCCAAACATTTATGGTATCTCTACCTTTATAAAATAAGTTCTACAGCCACCAAAGGACAGTAGGGTTGATCCTAGTGTGAAGGTAAACACTTGTATTACTGAACCAGCTCCATCTACAGCTGATTCCGAGGGTGTTATTCCCCAAACATCTGTCGCTATAGAATCTATACCTTCTTCGACACCAGAAATATTTTATGAACCTGATGGTCTACCTCTTACACCTGGTCTGATTGCTATAGAAGAGATTGTGGAGGATCCTCCATCTAGTACTCCATCGCAATTTGGAGTCGGGATCACCCTATATCCTTCCTCATCATAAATTAGTCTACCATTATCGGAAGCTCCTATAGAATTGTTAGGAAATCTTTTGGATAGACTAGAAATGTCTGAACAACTATCGACATCTAGGACTGTGTCATCTGACACAGCAATGGCAGAACTTCCTGTTGTCACTCCAACAATGTTCACTGGCATACCATCTGTCCCAACTAGCTCTCAATCGCTAGATGGGGCCCACTCAGGGGCTAGCTCAACAGTATCGTCCGTTCCCGTTTGTTCATCCAGAATAATATCTGGGAACTCTCATGTTGAGTCTCAGCAAATTGATCCTTCACAGTGTCAATTTGGGCAGTCCGGTCCTCAAGGGAAAACCATTCCTTTAAGTACCGGATTACCGCCATATGGGGGGCAATATACCCTTTCATTGCCTCCTCCGGGAGGACAACCATACGAGAATTCACAACAAAATTCAGGTTATGCTGGAATTACATCTAGCGGTTGGGTGCCAATACTGCCTCAACAACCAAGAGTTGTATACTCGATGCAACAATGTCTACCTATGTCAAATATACCAACTACACCAGCTGTTGTGATGGTGTCGCAAGTACAAGCATCTCCTGTTGTATGCCAACCTCAGGTTTCTCAAGTTGTAATGCAACAACCTCTTATACTTGCGACTCAACCACAATCGCCAACTACTGGAATGACACATGCCCAAACAAGTACATTTACCCCTCATCTTGGTCAAACAGCCAGTATTGGACAACAGCACATGGCTTCACAACCATGGCTGGTACAATATCAACAACCGCAATTCCAACAAGTTTACCAAGGATCTCAGCAACAAATCTTTGCAAATAATGGGCAGTCATATATTCAAAATGGTCAAAATCAACCATTCTACAATGGTTATGCCCATCAACCTTACCAAAGTTACCAACATCAAATGCATTATGCTGGTATGCAAAGACCAATTGCCTAGGCGATTCCATCTTATCCTAGGTATGCTTCACCAAACCTGAATCAATAGTTACCCTTCGTGGTGACTTTAGAGTTACCGGATCTAAGTTGGCTAACGAACGATCCAATTGCTTATGCCCCTTGGTTGCCAACAATTCGGCATAAACTTCCGCCAGATATTCCTAAATTTAATGGAAATCCAGGTGAAGACCCATCGAATCATGTGATGACCTTTCATCTGTGGTGTTCATCAAACACCCTAAATGATGATTCGATTATGCTTCGCCTTTTTCAGAGAACGTTAACTGGTCCGGCAACAAAATGGTATATCGAATTATATAGAGCTTCGTTTGATAACTTCAATACCCTAGCCATAAACTTTTTAACCCATTTTCAGCTACCCATAAGGTACGAAACGGGAACAGAACTTCTTACCAATTTCAAGAAAACGACGGCCACTCACATATCCGATCATATTCATGAGTGGCGACGTCGTCGTAGAATGGTAAAAACGTATGTTCCTGATCAGCTTTTAGCTGAATGGTTTATTAAGTCATTATTACCTTCCATTACAGAAGATGTGGCAAAGGGAGGATTCGTCACTGCAGAGAAAGTTATTGCTCATGCACAATATTTAGACTTGATTTATACTCAGTCTGGCACGCTCTATGATAAAATCCCTGACGCTCCCAGACCGGAATTTTTCGTTCCTCCTCCTCCTAAATCGAACAATGACTCTCATGCCGGCGATGGCATGATTGGTACGATAGACACGAAATCAACAATGGCTACATCTAAAAAGGCCCATAAGATTTCTAGTCAAAATGAAAAAGAAGAACTTCTCACCTCGAAAGTAAATGCCGTCTCAACTGACAAGGGCAAAGAAACCAAGCAACCAGGAGGCAAGAAGAAAAACAAAGGAAAGAAGAAGAAACAGGAGGAATCATCACCCAAAAAATCTTCTGTAAACCCTTCTGGAGATAAGAAATCAAATCGTCCATGTCTTATATGTGATGAGGATCATTGGGTAAGAGATTGTCCATATAAAGCCGAACTTAAAAGATTCTTCAAGAATTCAAAAACCTCGGTAGTATTAACTGAACTGTTTCCAAATCCAGGAAGAAATCTGGTTGCCAGTGATAATGCTTCCCCATCCTAAGTGTTGATGTTGTCGGTTTCGAAACAACAAAATGATGCCTTGATAATGACAAGGAATAAAGATTACGGGAATCCACAGCTGTCGAACAACAAGGATAAAGATCAACCTAGTAGTTCGACAACAACTTCAACAGAAGTTGCACTGCCCATCATTCCAGAGCTAACAATAAAACCGCCAAAGGGAGTAGTACACAAGTCAACATTTAATCCTCGTGCCAGAGCAGCACAACATTATAATATAGTGGAAGATCTGGCCCAATCGCCATCCGCTATGTCGACACTTGAGGTACTGCAAAATTGCCCCTCCCAAAAGTAGGCTTTATTATTAGAAATAGGTGGGATTGACCCAAAGGATTCTAATCTTGTGTCCTTTAATCACAAAGGATATGATCCTCAGTTACTAGCTCAACTAGCTTTCCTCATTCAAGTGAAAGCCCTCAACAAAACTGTTCATCGAACAATTATTGATGAGGGGGCATCTACATGTATTATGTCGATGAGTTGCTAGAAAACTTTAGGATCTCCAACCTTGTCGCGATATTCGACGACATTAAAGCATTTGATGGACGAACATATACCCCATATGGGATTTTAAGTAGCTTTCAAGTTGAACTGGGGGGAAAATAGTAAAAATAGATGTTGAAGTAATCGATGGAAACCTTGATTACAACATCCTACTGGGAAGGCCCTGGATATATGCTATGGCTGCAGTTGTGTCGACCTACTTTAGGAAGATTGCATTTCCCTTTCAAGGGGGAATTACAATCGTTGACCAACAAACATTTCTCCCCGATAGTTCCCAAGTTACGGGAAGCATTCCGATGATCCATGGAAGTCTCCATTCGCTTCAAAATATCGGAGTAGGCCTATTAAAAGACCCCATATTAATGGGGACTTTTTCCCTACCACCTCCAATCAATATGGCGGAAGTGGCAACAGTAGGAACCTACAATATGATATCTTCTATTCAAAAGATCTCAGAAATCGGTATTAGCATGGATCATCTGCAGGTATTGCCTCCAAGCCCAATAGAAATATTGTAGCAATCAATGTTTCTGGCATGGGAGGCAAGCCTTAATCAATGCTCATCAAACGTTTGGATAGATAGGTCTAAGGAATATGTCACCCCTTCAGATTCTTGGTCGCAAGTGCATTACACCGACGAAGGAATTGTTCAGTCAATGATAATTGACAAGGCGCAATGGGAAGATTACCACCATCGTTCCCATCTTCCAGATTGTCAAGAAGATACTCCTGATGGCCTTCATCATCCTTCAGTTTTTGATTTCCTATCAAATACTATAAACACAGTGGATTTCGAGCGAAACTTGTCCAATATCGAAGAGACTATTGCCATAAATATCTTGACCAAAACAGATGTTGTAGAGAATATTTATGTTGGCAAATGTTGTTCTCCTTTAGAACTAGAAATATACAAAGTTCTTTTTCGCAAATTCAGAGATGTCTTTGCTTGGTCATATGATGAAATGCCAGGCATTGACTCGAGTATAGTTGAACACGAAATAAAGATGTATCCGGATGTCAAACCAGTATGACAACGACTATGGTAGGTGCACCCCAAGAAAGCCGCTGCCATCAAGGCAGAAGTTGAAAAACTTCTCCATGCTGGTTTTATTTACCCGGTTCCTCTAACCGATTGGGTATCAAACATTGTTCCTGTAATGAAAAAAGAAGGAACGATTAGAGTGTGCGTCGATTATAGGGATGTAAATCAAGCTTGTCTAAAAGACAACTACCCTACACCCTTTATTGACCAAATAATTGATGAATACGCTGGATGCGAAATCTTTTCATTTATGGATGGATTCTCCGGGTATAATCAAATAAATATCCACCCACAGGACCAGTCTAAGACTGCATTTATTTGTCCGTGGGGCACATTTGCATATCGCAAATTACCCTTTGGTTTAAAGAACACAAGGGCAACATTTCAGAGTGCAATGAATTATGCCTTCCATGACATCAAAAACATCGTTCAACTATATCTCGATGATATTCCGGCTCATTCGTGAAAGCGGACCGATCATCCGCAGCATTTGAGAGCGATATTTCTACGTTGCCGACACTACAAGATACGACTCAATCCACACAAATGTGTGTTCTGTGTCAGTTCTGGTCATTTGCTTGGCTTTGTAGTCTCAAAGGACGGGATTCATCTCGACCCATGTAAGGTTTAGGCAATCATAAATTTGCCTCCACCTTCAAATTTGCTTCAGATTCAGAAACTCCAAGGGAAAGCAAACTTTCTGAGGAGGTTCATTCCAAATTATGTCGAACTTGCTAAAGGTTATACACGTCTATTGAAAAAAGAAGTACCCTTCGTCTGGGATCAGGTCGCGCAAGCTTCCTTTGATGCTTTAAAGGAATCCCTAATGAAAGCATCATTAATGTACGCTCCTGATTATCAAAAAGACTTTAACCTGTATCTGGCTGCAGTGAATATAACCATCGCAATGGTTTTAGTTCAAGAAGACAATGGAATTGAACATCCCATATATTATTTGAGTAGAAACTTAAATGATACAGAAAGCAAGTATTCCTATGTTGAAAAGCTGGCTCTCACAGCTGTTAAAGCGATACAGAGATTTTGACACTATGTCCTCTTCAAAAAACTACCATTTTGTCATATTGCAACCCCATGACTTATATACTGTCACGACAGTTGTTGGGGGGCAAATATTCAAAATGGATAGAAATTCTTCAAGAGTTTGATCTGGAATTTGTAAAATATAGATCGAAGAAATCCCTGGTTTTCGCGGAATTACTATGCGATCTCCCATCGTCGTCCAACGATGAAACATCCAAAGAAACCATCGTGGATGAATCTTTGTTTCTGATATCTTCAAGCAATCCATGGTATGGAGATATAATCATCTATCTCCAAACCCAAAAATATAGGTCTAATACCTCTCGCTCGGAACAAAAATGTATTTGATACCAATCAAAAGACTACATGATCATCGATAATACGCTTTACCGTCGTGGTGTCGATAAAGTTCTGAGGAGGTTCCTCACCCATGAGGAGGCCGAAAAAGTCCTGAATGATTGCCATTCAGGCACGTGTGGGGGGCATCAATCTGGTTACACTACGACACAAAAAAAATTTACGAGCAGGATAGTTCTGCCCAACAATGTTCAAAGATTGCATAACCACAGTCAGAAGTTGCCATGCATGTCAAATTTTCGATAGCAAAACCAGAAGACCACCCGCACCCCTGCAGCCAATAGTTGTTGTTGAGCCATTCGCCAAATTGGGCATAGATTTCATGACATGTAACCCCACCTCGACCGGGGGGCATGGGTATATCATAGTCGCGGTAGACTATTTTACCAAATGGGCCGAGGTGATGCCTACATTAAACAACACCGGCGAGACAGTTGCCCTTTTCTTTTTCAATCATGTAGTCACCAGATTCGGCATTCCACAGGCCATAGTCACAGATCATGGATCTCATTTTTGCAATCACATGATGGTTGAATTGGCTGCCAGATTGGGGTTTTCCCATGACAGCTCTACTCCATATTACCCGCAGTTGAAGTAATGAACAAAGTCTTGAAGCAGATGCTGCAAAGGATGATTGGAGTCCACAAAAGGAGTTGGCACCTGATCCTGTACTCAAACTTGTGGGCATACCGAACATCGGTAAGGAATGCAACAGGGTTTACACCCTTTCAAATAGTGTATGGCCTAGAAGCAATCTTACCAGTTTAGTGTGAGATCTCGTCCCTCAAACTCGCAGTGGAACTTCTCCCCAGAACTTCAGAAAAGGAGGCTCGTTTCTTGGAACTAATCCAATTGGATGAAACCCATCGTGATGCCGCTTTGGCTAATGAAGCCCATAAGAAACGAGTCAAGGCGCAGTTTGACAAGAATGTCAAACCTCGTGTCTTCTCAGAAGGTGACTTGGTCTTACTTTATGACCAGGAATCCGATCAATTAGGAGCAAGTAAATTCAAGTCTTTGTGGATGGGCCCCTATATTGTTAAATGTGTATTAGCAAAAGGGGCCTACGAGTTAGTGGATTATGATGGGATTCCACTGGCGCAACCCCGTAACGGGTTGTACCTTAAGCGTTACTATGCAAGTAACCCCTATGCTTTTGTTACATTTTTTTTCGCTAAGGGTAATTGTTTTGGTCAAGTAATCCACTTTTTACGTTTGTTGCAGATGTCGAACATATTGGAATAATTTTTTGGATATGCCAACGAAGCGAGTCATAGTTCGCGAAACTTATCTTCTGCGGCCTGGGCCATGTTTGATCCAAGCGGCGAGTTAATAAGTTTCAGAGGGGTATGCATTGGTCGGTCAACAAATAACATCGCTGAATATAGCACGTTGATAGAACTTCTCTCTGATGCCATCACACATGGCACGCGCCGACTTGTCATCATGCTAGACTCACAACTCGTCATCCTACAACTGACTAGTATCTACTCCGTCCGAAATCCAACTAACTATCGCATGTTCCTAAGGGTCAAGATTTTGGAAAGGCAATTTGATTTTATTCAATATCAGCATATTTCCAGAAACTTAAACACATAAACAGACTCATTGGAAAATTATATGTTAGATAGACATTTGCAACATTTATAAAAAGAAGCATTTCATCAATATTTGCATCAGGATCATGTAACTTAACCAAAATAAAACTCCGAAAATCAAAAATATATATATAACTGTTTATGGTTTACACATAATGTTCTGTAACCAATACAAAATTGGTCAGATGACCCAAAACTCAAAATGCTAGGGGGCACCCTAGTCTAATGATGCTGGTGATAACAAGTCACCGCCTATGCAATCATGCGTAAAAGCCTAGTCCATCGACTCGGCACGCTGGTAGTATGTCGCTGCAACCTTAGAGACAGCTCGTCAGTCCCCACATCTGAAATACCAAGAGTGAGGCCCTCGACCTGATCCTGCAATACTGAAAGAGTCTTGGCCACATCAAGGTTGTGAAGGATAGCCCTTCCCACAGCCTCTCTTGCTGGAGCGGTAGCTGGCACTCTCAGGCGTACTACTAGCTGAACTGGTCCAACATCTGCATGAACACATGAATTTTGATTAGTCCTGATAGAGGAAAGCACAAGAACATTATATAAAGAAACGATAAACAGAGATATGGTCAGAGAATTTACCGATGTCACCCCACTGTTCGCCAGCCGGCAGCACCAAATCCGGGTCACCCAGGAAATCCATACTAGCATATGGATACTCGGAAAAAACCATCTCCTGACGATTGAAACACTCAAAGAAGGTATCAGAAGAGGAAACCTAGGACTCACCAGCATGTCTAGCCATAAGGTTGACCCATCTTTGCATCCGTGGCTTAGTCGGTGGAGGTAAACCAAGTGAAACGTACTGCAGTTGCATCAGCGGGATCTTTTCCAAGGCAAAAGTGGTCAAAATAGAACCATAACCAAAGTTCTTCAATCTTCCATTTTTTAACTTGGTCAGTTGTTCTTTCATCACAGAGAGTACTGCATCACACCAATTGAACACCTTTGGTTCAAGGCATTCCAAGGCATACTGCATATAAGACATGTTGGCCACATGAAGAGCCGCACTACCAGCCAGTCTAGCAAAAGTGAACAGAATGGTCCTCAAAGACGTGTCAGTGATGTCTAGGATATTCATCTTGCCATCCTTACTCAGCTGAGATCCCTCTCTGTAGTACCGACGAATATAATCTCTCACGGATTCACCCCCACGGGCCGAACTTGATAATGAGATCGGGGCACCATGCCTCGATAAGCCGATCAAAAAATAGATGTCCACGATAGTCAAAGGGATGGATTTGACCCTAATCTAGAACCCCTGGTTGGTAGGATCCCATGCATCGAGAAAATATTTCAACAAGTTGATTTGTTGCCTCATGCTAGAAATGCGGAAAAACTTGAACAAGCCACTGTTCCGCAGTGCATTTACCGTAACTAGATCATGTAAATCAAGGATGTCCTCTTCTTCATGCTCATGTTCTCGCCATTTAACAAGCATTTTTCTCTAATGAATCTCTGAAAACAAACAAGAGAAGAGTCAGGATCCTGATTTGGTGAAAAACAGGCAAAAATTTCCATGAAAAACAGTGCACAAGTTTCCCTCCTTGTGCCCATCGCACCACCAGTTGTGCACTGGGTGGGATGCATGCTGACTGGCTAATGGCCAAGCCAACATGCATCGCACCTTTCGATATAGGAATGGTGCGATGGAGCCAGGGCGAATTCTTCAAACCCCAGGGGCTCAGAAAAACTAGGAAACATGCTCAGAATTCAAAAAGGAAAGAATGAAACTGAATAGCTCATGTTTAGCTCTTACCTAGTCCAAACGGCGCTAAGAATCGTCCACAGAATCTCCCAGAATCAGCTAGTGAAAATCAACGGGGAAAGCACCTCCAAAGCTCCAACAAACCAAAGTTCAAATGAAATGGTAAAATGAGAGGTAAAAACCACTTTTAAATTACTTTTCACGTAATTCAAGTAAAATATTAGTGTTTTGACTCATTTTTCAAGCATATATTATTTTTTTCTAACTAGTTTGATGAAGCAATTGAATAGGCAGTACAACCTTTGAAGGAACAAAGTTGTCAATGGTAAAATCAAGGTAATCAATGACCATTATATCGAGCAGTTTTTTTTGTGGAGTTCAAGCTCGTTAAAAATTAAACATAAGCAGTGAGCAAATGTTTCCCCCAGAGTTTAACCTCATTCATTAAAAAATGAACCAATTTCTGGTAAATAACCATCGTGAATTCATTATCATCAGCCTTCGAAGCCTTGGTCGTGTTCTCATCATCACCTCCACTCTGTATTAGTTGATCATTCACCTCCATTTGATTGTTTACCCTTTTTGAGGAACAGCTGTGAAGAGTGATCCTGTTAGCCATCCTTGTGACACTGCCGTAATTGGAAAATTCCAAACCTTACCTAGAATTAGCTGCTACCCGAATTTATCACTCGTTCCTCGAAAAACAAGTCTCCTTTAAGCTCTTTTCATCTGACTTGTAAAATATGAAAAGATTGACGAGTAATTGGCCTCTCCAGCTCATTAAAGTGACCGGGAGTGCTATCCCTCCTCTAGATTTTAATCTTTTTGGACCTGAGGGATTATTACACAAAAATATCGAGTGCTTGTTTTGTTCGGCTCGTTATATTATCGAAAATTCATCCCTTTTGTATTATTTTATACTTTTTCGGACTTAAGGGATTATATGACGAAAAAGGATTGTTGGAGTTTTCTTTACATCCCTTTCAGACTCTCTAAAATTGAAAAGGACTGAGTTATCTTTGTCGTTAAACTTGTTAAAACCGAATAGCGACAAACTTGTCCGTACCGACAAGAACGAGTTTCACTATCGCTAGGCTCGTTAAAACATAGCGATGGGTTTGCCTGAAGGGAAAATTGTAGAACAAGCATATGTTATCCTCCTCAAGCTTGAAAAAATAAAGAGGTACTGGTCAACAATGACTGGGGAAAATTGTGAAGAAAACTTGAAGAAACTTTATTGGTAGCAAGTCGCTCTTGAACATGACACTTTCGCTCCGCATCCGAGTCGGGTTGGGTTGTTCCGTTCACTAGTCATATCACCATTGGTCCATCACACCATCCACATTTGGGGTTAACGCTACCAATCCATCATGCCAGTGTCGCCAATATGTTCAAGAGAATTCACCTGTGTCTCATCCACTGCAATACATTTACGCTCCATTCTTTCATGAGCGCCACCCTGAACCTTATATCATCAAATCGTTTTCACCTCCATTAAAATCATTTTCTCCATTCCGTGTCATAGATGTGGGATTCACTAAGGCCCTCCTATGACGGATCGCTTCTTGTCGACATCATCTCATTATCCAGGAAGTCGATCTAGGAACAACCCTTTCAGTACTTTGGAGCTTGCATGCCTTAATGGCAAGTTTCTCACTTTTGGTGACAAGTTTACATCAATGGCCTTCAACCGAAAGATTTTGCGTGGTGTTCAACGCCAAGTCCCTTATTCACACCACGTGAATTTTACTGTAGTACCTTGAGGGTCATCATCATTATCGGTGATTCCTCTCGCGCCTGTTAACAACTTACATCATTGGCTGTAATCAGGCGATGTCTTTCCATGTTCAACTCCAGAACATCTCTCACATGGATCGACTTGTACTTCAAGTGAAGATCGAACGAGATTGAAGACCCCGGATCTAGTTTCATCCATTCGGGCTACGATATATATTCAGGAAAATAAAGACATCAATTCTACATCATTTCTGCACAGATAATCATCCAATCTAAGGGATGATGGCTCTACCAGAATCATCAGTCTGCACACAGACAATTGTCTGTCTTATGTACATGAAAATGAATTTATAAAGCTGAGCATGGGAATGCCCACGTCAGCTAGATCATGAAAATATTATGAAGATAATGTATTGTATTGTATCTTATTACAGGTCACCTTCCAACTCGAAAAAACTTCAGATCCTCATGATGAAGCATTTCAAACGACATCAAAAGATTAACGACCTAATGCTTTAGGGGGCAACTGTTATAGACATTTTTGGGCACTGCAACCCCAATCAATTAGGTCCATAAACTAAGTGCTCCTAAGTCCCTAAAAGTGTTGTTCCAACCCCTAAAAGAATAAGGTCAACTGATTACATCATCTCCCAGAAGTTCTCCATGAAAAACTACTCAGAACTGGTCAAAACTGGACCATCTCACCTGCTCCATGGTCAAAGTGCACTGCATCCCACCTAAATGCACATGGGAGGTGTGATGCATAATGAAAAGCCCTTCTATGGGGTGCGATGGGCGAGAGTGGAAAAATGGCAGAGTCAATTTGTGAGGTGGAAGATCATGGAATCTTCCAGAAACTTCTCCTGTGACACTTGCCTCTCTGCATTCGCCCAGGGATGAGTAAGAGATCATCAATCTCCAAGTGGAATCAAGAACTATCAAAGAGAGGACACTAATCAAATCTCAAAAGCTGACTCACCCCCCTTTGCAAACATCTATATATGGATCCCTCATCCTAGAGATCCAGAGGCTGGAATTTTGTATCTTGTAAGGAAGTGCTGCTAGTTTCTTGGTGTAACATCATAGTGTTGGGTGATCTAAGCTTTTCATGAGATGAACAAGGGCTTTCTTGCTGAGAGGATGACGCTGGGTCAGAACAATTGGTTGTAATCCTCTTTGCTATTCTTGATATTAATAAAGCTATTCAAGTTTTCCTCCACATTCTTGTATGATTGATGATATATGCATTTGTGTGGTCAATTTATATCTGGTCCTATATTGTTTATTATAGTAGATCTCTGTTCTTGGATAGTGTTATGCTGCTTTGATTCCACAGGTTCTCTTTGAATCTGGGTAGACGAGGAAGCGAGTGGCAAAGATCTATCAGAAGGGAGAGGAATCAAGCAAGGAACCAAGCGCAAGACAGAGGTTGGTCTCCTTTGTTCCCCTCTTATCTACTTCTCATAAAGGAAAATGAAAGCAGTTTTAGTTTGTTTGTTTCTAAGATAGCTACCAGTCTTAGTGGGACTAGCAGCTCTCCATAGACACTAGATTCCCTAATAACAATAGGGTACAGGAAACTTAAGGAACTGAAGGAGGAGCACAAAATTATAATAATCAAGGAGCCTATAACCAACTAGATAGAGGTCATGGAAAGAAAGGAAGAGAAAAAATTTTCCAAGAAAGAGAATGGGGAGGATTTGGAAGAGGTAGAGGTTCATCGATCTACTATAACTATGTGTAGCCGAGACATATTACACAAGATTTATCAAACCCGTGTAGGACTTCTACGTATTTCATACAATTGGATCATGCTACAAAGGATATTCCACAACCCATTGTGAAATGGCAAGAGAAGAGAGGTCAAAACCTATAGATGATATCCGTTGAAGTGCCCAAGGATCATCCACAAGTAAGAGTAGTTATTTAGATAGGTAAAAGGGCATGTCTAGTAGATGTAGATGGAGAAGGAAACCAGTCTCACCAGTGGATAAGAAAAGTTGCAAAACCAAATCCAAATTTTGACTTGATAAAAGATAAAGATACATACAAGGAAGCTAAAATAGAGTAGGTTACAAAAAAATGGGTTCCATCAAGTTGAAAAACACATTACGGACTCCTCGTATATGATATCCCTTTTTTATATGAAAATTTTGCACCTAGAGAAGTTGTTGTTGGAGTGAGCTCCATTAAAAATTTCTTGAAATTTTGTTTAGAGCTAATGGAGTATGAATTGGCCCTAAACAAATTATGTAGAATGGTTGAACAATGTGCACATGAACGAGAAGTATTTACTGCACAAACACCTCAGTTCATAAGTAAAGAGGTTATGCACAAACGAAGTATGAATGTAGAATTGAAATTTAGCATGGAAATAGGTGATTATGATATGGCATCATTATTCTAGACTTAAGCTCAGATGTAAATATCTTCCCTAAAAGGAGAAGCGAAAATATGTGGAGACCGAAGTTGACTTGGTCACCCATCTAGGTAAGGCTAGCAAACCAAAACAATATTTTTCCCATTAGTCGACTAATAGGTGTACAAAACAACATTAATGGAGTGAGAATCACTGCCAATTTTGAAGTAATAGAGATTATGGACAATACAAATACATATCTTTCTCTGTTAGGGATCGATTGGGATTTCAATAATTAGTTCATAATCAACATAAAGAAGAATAAAAATATTTTTGAATAAGGATATTTAAGGGTTACTATTTTGTTAGATCCACATGAAGGGGATCAATATATGGATCTTATAAGGAAATAGTTCAACACAAAAGTCCTAGCCAACCTTTATAAAGTGACCATGCAAATACAAAATTATGTTAATCCAACTACATATGGTGTGTTGATTTGGCGTATCATTAACTCTTATTCCTCATATTCAGAGGAGGAACTTGACAATTGGCAGTAGAGATTACATGGAGTTTGTATTAGAAGACAAAAACATATTACCCATGTAGTATGATGGATAGGAATAGAGGCATGCAATACCCCAAAGTTTGATGGAGTTTCAGATGTATATTCTTTTGTAGAAGAGTTTGAGTCATAAGTACCTAAAGAAGTGCAAGTACAAGCCTTAGGCATAGCTCTCAAAGAATCTCCTATGCATTGGTGGGTTGCAAATAAAGACAAGATGGAAATTTAGGAGACATGCAAACATTTTCTACAGATCATGTTTGGATTAGATATTAGAAACATTGGGCAAAGGTATACTAGACTATGTTTCCCTACCACTCATCTCAAGGGTTGAATCATAGCATGGTATAAGAAGAATAGACTGAAAGAGGAATTTGTGCATATGTTTATACATATATTGGATAATATCCCAAGGAAAAGGTATAGAGAAATAGAAGTGTGCAGTGGAATAGCAGATTGGGGAGAAATGACTCAAAATTTTAAGATAACATTCAAATCCTTTAGTTAATATAGCATTCTATACTTTCAAAGGGAATATATTTGTGCTAGAATGACATACTATGCATAGAACAATACCCTTGTGCTTCACATATAGACATTCTCATATTGTTAAACAATTCATGGAATATTATAATCATAGAAGAATGTGAAGAAGAGGATGACCAAAGGAGCTTACAAGCACTAGAAACAAAAGGGGACCACGTAGTAGTATGCCTAGAGCATGAATATGAAGACTATGCAAATATTGTTAAAACACACAAATTGAACATTGAAACATAATTAAATCCTAAGATTATAGTTATTAGAGAGTCTTATTAGGAGGAAGAAATAGTAGGCAAGATTGTTGATTTATTGGACCAATACTAGGACCTGTTTCCAACAACATTTCTAGATATGAAAGTGATTGTTAGAGATATATGGGAGATGAAAATCCCCTAAAACCAAGCATGAAGCCAGTAAAAAAAACCATACATATTGAACATACTCTATAAGTAGAAAGTAAAAATAGTTAGCTAGAACATTGGAAGCCATAATCACTGAACTAGTGGAAAAATTAGAATGGAGAATCCCAATGGTAATGCAGGACAAGAAGACAAGAGAGATCAAAATCTATGTGGACCTGAGGAAGACCATCAATGCTTGTGTAGATGATCCATTTCCTACCACATTTATAGATTATGTGCTAGAAAATGTAGGAGGACAAGAGGTTTATTCCTTTACTAATGGATTCTTATGTTATCACTAGATTAATATTGCACTGGAAGACAAAAATAAGAATAATTTTCTGATGAAATGGGGATGTTTTCAGTATACTGTCATTCCTTTTGGTCTAAATAATGCACTAACAATATTCACTAGGGTCATGGTTGCATATCTAAATATTTCATTCATAAGTTCCTAAATATATATTTGGATGACTAGATTGTATTTATCCTTTTCAAGAAGCAGATTGATCTTCTACGTTTGATGCTTGTTAGATGCAAATAGTTATAAATTCATTAAACATGAAGAAATGTATTTTTTTCTCACCATTTGGTATTATGTTGTTAAATTTTTAGATTGTTCTATGTTGTATCAATTACTTTTACACAATTTAATACTTCAATTAGCAATATTTATGGTTACAATTAATCTTTCCATTCATCAACAGTAATTGAAGATAGAACAAGTAAATTCAATGGCAAAGTTGACAATCAACAAATCAGAGAGAGACACCAGGTTTGGTTAGAGGCCAAGGAAAAACCCACTAAGGGGGTAAACCCTTTGAAAGATTAGATTGTCATAAAATGTTGCATAGAGAGTGCAATGAGCCCAATACAATATCATTAGCAAAATAACCCAACAACATTCATAAATAAGATTCCAACATCAGAATATATGAGAAAAAAAATTCCCTTTTGCGATCAACTTTGGTCTTTGGTCAAATTTGAGTCAAACATCCCAGTTGCATGCAAGAGGATTTATGCGAGAAACTAGAGGCTTCCAGTCGCACCCTTGATTCTTGTGATCCAAAGACTATGGTCATATTTTCCCTGTGATGTGCCTCTGACTATAATCCAAAAACACTAAAATAGATTCGAGCCTTGAACCTTATAGTTTCATACCTTTGTGAACTTTTGTTGTCATCCATGCCTCATACCTCAGTGAGCCAGTCAATGAAGAAGAGAAGAAGAACATGCTTGGTGATGTCCAAATGAGCTTGCGGTCACTTGTATAAATAGGTTTCCAAGGGTGACCAATTTTCTTTAGGGCCGACCTTGATCAAATGTGCATATGTGGGATTTCCTTCACAAGTACACTTTACTTTATCCAAATTGAGTGATATTTTAGATCACTTTTGGTCCTCTCGAAAATAGGAATTCAATTCCATTGTCATATCCACCAAATGAGCTATCCAAAGTGTAATTTGATGGTAGTTTTCTTTGGGAGTGTGCGTTGCACCCTATCTCTCCCTTAGGCATATAACGCACTTGGGAAGCCCGAAGCCTTCCCTTTCATCCCTTAGACTTGTGACATGCACCCTACCTTGATTTATTTCTTCCTTACGGTCCATGAACACATGTTTAAGCTTCAAAGATCCTCCTCCTCCATCCTTTAGCCTTTCCGAGTGTGCCCTTGCATTTTGAAGCTTCATTGACCATTTTAAGCGCGTCGAAAGAAAATAAACAAGAAAATATGAATAAAACATGGTAGAGTAGGATATTTTCACACTAATAGTTTCTCATCATAATTGACTGCAAAAAAAGTATTCTAAGAAACTTATGGAAATTGTACATAAGAAATATCAACCAAGGAGGGTAAACGAAGGAAGCATAAGAAGAACAAAGAGTACGCCTAAAACTTGATAATCAAAGCACTATGAATACTCCAAAGTTTGAATACCCTTTGGAGCATGGAAGCACCATGAAAAGATGATGATAAAAAAATACACAGTGGTAGCCATGTCACCACTGAAATAGATCCATGTCATCAGTCACTTCCATGTCCCAGTCATCTAAGATAGTGACATGTCCAGTTTCATCATATCACGATATGGAAGAAAAATATGTATTATTGTAATGATTGTAAAAGACAAACAAGTAGAAGTCCAAGAGTCATGTGTGAACTCAAGATTCATGGAAATCCAAATGAAACGTAATACCAAAATTCATAAGTAATTCCAAAAGTCATTTGGAACTTCAAAGGTTGCAGAAGTCCAAATGTCACTAGAAGTTAGAAAGTTGAGACTCATGAGGATATGAAAGGTCACTCCTCAAGTTATAAATAGATCCTCATTTATCATGTAAAGGAATGTTAACCTTGGCTTCTCCCATAAGGCATAAGAGAGATAAGTTAGTACTTTGGGAGAGCAATTAGTGGCTCCAATGCTCCACTATTGGAACGAGTGATGTTTGTTGTATTCCTGCATATTGGGACTTTTACTTAATAATTGAAGCCTAAGAGCCATCACTTTTTCATACATGGATTATGAATGTTTGTAAGACTATTCTATGAATTTTTTTTATTCATATTCTCTTTTACCAGTACTAATATAGCTAAATTATTTTAGTTATTTTAGTGCTTATCTAATTGAGAACGTGTTGTGATGCTTGTAACAATCATCGAGTCTTTCTGGACTATTATGATGGATGGTAGATGATACATTCTTATTCATGTGTTTCTTTATTAGGGTGGTACTATTACATCTCTCTTGGAGACTCACTTTCTCTCCTCCCTATGGTAGAAGAGAATTGATGCACTTGCAACTGAACATTCACCAGGCACACTAGCTTTCTCTTGAAGGGAACATAAGTCATTCTCTCTCTTCTGCTAACAATTAAACCCAAGGAAAATATTAAAGTAAATGGAAGCCAGGTCATATCCTATATGGGGCTCCTATCCAAGATGGTGTGAAGATTAGTTAGGACTACATATCGGGGATACCCCCTTGAATGTTAGCAGGTCCAACATTGTCAACATTTCTACCACTAGAAGGAGGGAAGCCATATTTGTATGGTTGATAACTCCACCCACCCACATCACACATACTCTAGTCAGAGCAACAACATTCCAAACACTTCTCTAACTCATATTCCTGAAGTAGGCAAATCTTCCCAGCCTAACCATGAAAAAAATTGTAAAATTTCTTACAAGGACATCCGAGAAGTTTGGCCTATAAACTGTCATTTTTAAATGGTTATTAGAGTAATTCTTGGAGCACATAATCTTCCTTATTTTCATAAGAAGAGGTAAAAAACTCCTATAGGGATAGCAGTTTCTCCAATCGAATATTTGATTTTCACTGGCCTTGAAGAGATAATGGAATCTACAAAATCTACAAAAAAAATTAGAGCAACCTCCATCTTTCTACGAGGGTGGAGAAGACAACATTGTGCTCTTAAACGATACTTTCCATAGCTTAGGTAGTCTGAGAGAACACTCCTCAGATTCTAAATAAGAGGAGGAGGATAAAGAAAGAGAACATGGCAGACCAAGGTATGGCTTGGATGACTTAGGGTCCACTTTCCCTTCTAGGTTTTTTACACAAGATGCCAAAGCACTGAGAAAATATATTAACAAAAGATGACCCTGACAAGGTGATCAAAGAAGAAGACCATTTGGATAATTTCTACCTACACCTGCAAACGCTCAAGGTATGTTATCACGATGTTGCATCTAGACTCTTTCCTTTTATCTCAGATGGTAGAGAAGTTGCTTAGTATTATAGTCTTCCTACAAATTCAAATCAGAATTGAGAGGGTTTAAAAAGTTGTTCCTAGAAAAGTTTGTCGATGATAAAACCCCATCCATTTTATTAAAAGAGTTAGGGAACCGGAAGATTGGGGAAAATAAAAGGTCAAATAATTTAAACAAACGTTCAATTTGGTATTTAACCAATTTCTTCCAGATAGGGAACCTCATGCCTCCATTACAATCGATTACTACACTTATGATTTTCCAACAAGCATATCATAGTTTGTGAAGAGAGCAGTGAAGGAAACTTTGGCCAAAAAATTTGAAGAAGCCATTTCCTTTGAGAAGGACTTGCATGCAATTGGAGTCATTGTTGACGATGAATCATCTAAGGGCTCGAAGGAGATAGGTAAAAGTTCTTAGGAATATTCAAGAAAGGCCAAAGATAAAGAGACTACCGATCTAGAAATATTGAGCCACAGTATGAAGAATTTGTCCAATGAATTGGAAAAACTGAAGCAAAGGACAAGAGAGACCATTGTTAGCAGCAAGAACCCGAAGTTTAACATCCTTAAGAAGTTCAATAACAAAAGCAACAAAAATATTCACGTAGCTAAGTCTGCATAGAGATTGAATGTTGTGCTAAATGTCGATAGTATGGGCATGGACAATTATTGTTCTTTTCACCAGGAATATCATTCAGAAAATACATGCCCACGGTGGAATCATGGCATGAATTCTCTGGCTATGTATATTATTGAATGAGTGCTTGGAGATTAGAAAACTAAAAAACCAAAAGAAAAGGAAGAGTCTGAGACGGCTAAAGAGACTACAAGTGTCAAACATGTAGTTATACTTTTGGTTGTGTGTTCAAAGATAAGAATAAAAACACAGAAGAACCACCATCGAATGAGGCCCCAACACAGAAGTAAACCAATCAATATAAATTGAGAAGTCACGGGAATTGTTCTTGAACAAGTGTTGACAAGGAAAACGTTGAAAGAACATCTATTAAGGAAGCTCACTCCTCCTGTCAGCCAATCTCCGAAAAAGTCTGGAGATGCTACCACAATAAAGAACAATTCCACCAGCACTAAAATTAAGACCATCATGTGGGAAGTGCCAGTAAAATTCACTCCTCCAGGCACTTCAAAAATCCCTACTGCACTTGACTACAACATATTTGAGGGTATGAAGAGAGCACACACAAATATTTAATCTTTCACCTTACAAGAATAGAAATCTAGCAGGAACTGCTTGTCCGAGCCTTAACCAAGCCTCATAAGGTAATAGTGTTTCTTCTGATAAGGTATATAGTAGTCTTATCATACCCTAGAGTGAGTTGTTAACATTGCAACATTAGAAGCTAATACTCGTTGCCCTTCATTTCTATTGAATTTTGAAAATTTCAATTACAATGTTCACAATTGTTTAGTGGATTCTAGTGCATTAGTAAATGTAATGTCATTATCTATTTCAAAGAAAATAAATGCCAAATGGGATAAAACTAGTGTACAGATTATTGAGCTCGACAAATATCTGGTCCAGGCTATTAGTGAACTTAGAAATGTTCTTATCGTATTATCTAAAGACGATTGATTTCATCAATGTATAGATATCATAATTGTGGACATATCAAAAGCATATGGTTTACTCCTTAATAGATACTAGTCAACAACTTACAAGGGTATGTAATTTGCAACTGACTAGTAACATTTGTGGCTTCTGTAAAAGGGCAAGAACAATTAGATCTGGGTGGAAACAAATCCTTACATGAAATACATGGCTACCTCCTTCGAAGGGAAAAATGATTCAATGCTTTTTCTAATCTAATTTTCAACAATTGCTTTGTGGAAACTAACCTTGCGTGCTATCGCAGTTGTGTGATTTTCAACAATCGCACAACCATCACCAAGTACACCAGATACATTGATGGATTTCCTTCCTTGTTCTTCGATTGGTTCAAATGGTTTATGTAACATAGATGTACATAGTATTACTAGTGATAATAGTAGTAATTGTACATTAAATAACTTAGTAGCTTGTAAAGTTTGGACTTTTCACTTTGATGGTTCTAAGACGTAGGAAAATTATGGAGCCGGTTGTGTCCTTACGGACCCTCATAACAAGAAACATGTACTTTCATGCCTTATGCAGTTTGAGTGCACTAATAACACTATAAAATATGAAGAACTCATACTTGTATTAAAAAATGTTATAGACCTTAAGGTATAGTTTCTGAAGGTAATCAGTAACATAGAGGTAGTCACTCGTCAGGTATGAGATTCTATACATTATGGTTCAATTCACCTAAAAAAATACGAACAGGAGGTATGGAATTTGATAAATCATTTTTAAAATTTCAATATTGTTTATATTCCGAGAGTTAGAAATGTAGTAGCAGATACATTAGAAAACGTTGTCACTAGGATGTGGCCATTGAAAAATGGTTTTTCAATTGAAATTGTATATAAACCATATTTACTCAACAATAACACTAAATTACACATTTTAAATATGCCTTCATAGAGGAGGATGAGCACAAGCAGGCTCTGCAAGAAGAATCTCAAGAATCGAAAGGAAACATTATGCCAAAAGGTGTGGTTCCCCTAGAGAAATTATAGGACGTGTCAAACCAGCTTAGAGGGCCAACAAACACAAAGAATCAGAGTTCAAAGCTCACATATAAACAAGTCAATTTGGGAACCCCACAAGATCTAAAATATGTCAATCTCGGTACCTGTCGTTCCTCACAAGAGCGACAAGAATTTATTCATTTATTCAAGCAGTATTGGATGTGTTCACTTGGACATGCGATTATTTCAAGACTTATGATAGCCACACGATCCATCACATGATTCCCATAAAAGAAGGGGTGAATTATCTAACACTGGAGCCCCTTATTCAAAAGGAATTGAGAAAGTTGTTGGATGCCCAGACGATTTTCAAAGTGAAACATTCTATGTGGGTTTCCATGATCCATGTAGATATTGGTGCCCACCCACATATTCCACCTAGACCTCTAGTCGGTTTCATAAGTTTCCTTGATTGTGAAGCATTTACTATTTTTAGCAGTTTTATGGGTCCTAAACTTCTAATGTTATTCTGAGCCCCTAAACAACGTTTTTTTTTTTAGATTTGTAGCAGGACCATAGCCATAGGTAGGGGCTTGCAACAAGTCCTATAATATTCGAAGAGGTATTTCCAAAGAGGAATCATACACACCAAATACAAATCATATGACCAAGTTACGACCTTTGGAAGTTGGTTGCCCAACTAACACCAATAGGGCCCACAAACTCTTGGCATTCCATCTCCTAGGGTTAGGCTTTTGGTTGTTTATGGTTCTCCCTTGTTGTTCAATAATAAAAATTCCCTTGAGCCTCATTGTAACATAGTCAGAGGCATGTAGCCACCACATCTCTTCTTAGAGATAAGCTACCATTGCCCAAGCTAGTTTATTTCCATTATGTATGTAAGAATATTTCAATTTCTTTGATATTAATGAAATGAAGTTTTATTTATGTTGCATCTATTTGTTTATGTTTATATCTCTATTATGTTGCATTCCTGAATAAGTTTGGATCAATGGTATCAGAGTGGTCTACACTTTCTCTGTTTTTCTTTGCATGTCCCCAACGAGGTCAAGGTATAAGGATTTTGGGCTCAAACTGGTTGAACCTTTGCAAGGTTAGCCTCGCAAACCCTGACAAACTCCCATGGAGGAAGAAAAGAAATACGAGGGAGCAGGATAACCTTTCAAAATATTCTTGAGGGAAGCCCTCGAGGGACAAATGAACATGATTATGGATAACTTTTCCAAGATCCTTTGGTGGATACCTAGGGGTGGCGCATATTCATCCAACAACCACTTTGGAGGCACCACTCCTTTTAAGTTACAAGTTAGCTTTGACATTCCCATATTTTAAGGCCATATAGATGTAGACATCGTAGACATATGGTTAAATCTGTTGGAAGGATATTTTTCAGTTCATGACTTTTCCAATTAGGAAAACATTAATTTTTCACTCCTCAAATTCACCCCCCATGTCAAGGATTGGTGGGAAACCTACTGTGAACAAAAGGACGAGAGGGAATCCTCACTTTTTTCAGCCACACCCACTTGGAATTATTTTCAATACACCATAAAGGAGCAATATTACCCTATCAAGAGCTATGCATATAAATACATAAATTGGACCATGTTGCAGTAGGGAAGGGACCAAAGTGTGCGAGAATTCAAAAATATTTTTCATATTCACACGAAGATGGATATCAAGGATTTTGAGTGACATTTTGTACTCAAGTATCGTGACTGTCTAGACAAGTACATCTAGGATGAGATGTAGTTCTTGGGCATCTCCTCACTCGTTGTCACCTATCAATACATTGTCAAGATTGAGCAGAAATTTAAATAGAAGAAGCGATAATTTTGATATGCGAATATGAAGAAATGGTAAGGCGAACCTAAATTGCAGAATAAAGGGCAAAGCCAAGGCGGGACGACTTATAAAAACCTGCCTAATCCACAAGAAAATAACAACACTAGGAAGACAAAGAATGACACAGGGAAATGGTGTGAGTTCCAAGAGAGACCCAATCAAAACACAAGTGAGTGTCGAGCAAAGCAATCACTGGTGGCCAAGTTGAAATCTTCTGAATCATATGCATGTTTCAAATTAGATTCAGAAACTGATAAAGGGAATCATATTATTTATGTGAAGTCTAGTGTTATCATTTACACCACCAAGATCCATAATATTTATCTCGAACATCCAAAGGAGGGGGAGCGTCTCCTCCACTCATAGATGTTGGTGAAGGGTTCTCCACTATAGTTCATTGTCGACAGTAGAAGCCAAAAGAACCTTATTTAAGAATATTACGTGAAGAAATTAGGAATATTTACCACACCACACCCATAGTCGTACACCATTAGGTGGCTTCACCAAGGGACAGATCTCCATGCAAGTAGTGACGCCTTCCCTATAGCATCAAGCCCTTCATAGATGAGGTATTGTGCGATGTTGCTCCTGTTAAAGTTTGTGACGTAGTATTAGGCCAACCATACTTATGTAAGAATGATGTGTATCATTCTCGGCCTTGCACTGCCATTATTTATTTGGGAAAAAATCTATATAGGATATCGAAGGTAGCACCACTTATCACCATCTCTTTGATCTCTATGAAGCAAGCAGTAAGGTCATTTCCCACACCAAGAAATTTGTCCTATAATTCATTCTCAGTGAAAGAAGAAGACTATGGCCACATCCACATCCTCTAGACAGGGTTCCTCTGCACAAAAACAGTAGATGGACAAGGTCATGGAAGCGTATAGATACATCTTCACCTCACCGATAGGGGTACCCCTACACTTTCATGTCAAGCACTCCATCGATCTAACCCCAGGTGCACTACTACCCAACGGACCAATCTACGAATGCTCTATTCTAGAGAACAATAAAATTAAGAGGTAGATTTAGGAGTTGGTGCAAAAAGGGCCCATTAGGCCATGTTCATTATGGGAGCTTGATCATGGTGGTACAAAATAAAGACGACACTTGGGGACTCTATATTTACTATCAGACAGTGAATAAGATAATTATCTACAATAGGAATTCAATCCCATGGATTGATAACCTTCTAGACCAGCTCAAGGGGGAAAAATATTTCAACAAGATTGAATTGAAGTCCAGTTATCACCAGGTACCAATTAAACCCGCCGATGTGTGGAATATCACCTTCAAATCCAAGGAGAGCCTTTTTGAATGGCTGGTCATGCCTTTTGGGTTGACCAATTCCCCTGCAACCTTCATGTGGCTGATGGAAGACATATTGTGACCCTTTACCAACCTGTTTATGGTAGTGTACCTAGATGACATCCCAATATTTAATCGGATATAGGAAGAGTAAATACACCATATCTGACAGGTCCTCCAAACCTTACGATAGCACAAATTGTGTGTCAATTTGGAGAAATGCACTTTTGGTATGACCCAGGTTCAATATCTAGGGTAAATCATTAATGAATGGGGCATCGACCCAACTAAGATACAAGCTATTCAATATTGTCTAACCCCAAACACTCTAACAGAGCTCCATAAATTTTTGGGTCTTTCCAATTTCTATCGTAGGTTTGTTTTGGGATTCTCTCATATCAGTTGGCCTTCGAGTCCAGTCACAAAGGGCGGAGTGAAAGAAAATTTATTTTGGTCTGAATCCTAATAAAATTATTTTTTCGAGTTGAAACATCACCTATTCTCTTCACCAGTTCTCACATTACTATATCTACAACAAACATTTGAAATAGAGATATATGCCTCTAACTATATTATTGGTGCAATTCTTAACCAACAGGGGCATACAGTGGCATATCATAGTGAGACACTTTTAGATACAGTTTGAAAGTAGCCCACTTATGACAAAGAGATTTATTTTATTGTGTAGACCTACCAAGAATGGAAACCTTACATTATGGGGAAGGAAGTGATAATCCACAGAGAACACCAACCCTTGTAGTTCATACAGGCACAAGGGAAGTTGCAAAATGATTTCCATCATAAATTGTCCACATATCAGCAATAGTTCCATTTGAGCATCAAGTACAAGAAGGGAAACACTAATAATTTTTTAGACTGTCACAACCGACCCCTGATTATGGTGTTGACCACTGTGCTAGACACTTGTGGACACGAGACTTCGGTGTGACCACATCTTTACCAGAGCAATCTAGAATTCAGCAACACATACCCCATGCTCCTAGGAGGCAAAAAAGCTCCATATTTTCACCTCCAGGGTGCACTGTTATGCCACATGGGACAGGTCTATGAGTTCCTACAACTGATCATGCCAAGATGATTTGGGACGCACACTATAGTCAGGTTGTTCGACATTTTATAGTAGAGAAAATAGTGGCAGTGTTGTAGAAGTATTTTTATTGACTGAACCTTCGACAAGACTTTGGGAAGTACATCAAATATTGCACTACCTGTGCCATTTCCAAACCAAAATTCAAGAAGAAATTCCTATATACTCCATTTTCTACTCCTAGTAAACCTTGGGAATCCATGTCCATGGATTACATGTTGGGTATTCCTTCTACTAAGCATGCCAACAATTGCCTGTTCGTGGTTGTCAATAGATTCTTTAAGATGGAAATTTTGGTGACCTGCAATAAGAGTACGATATTAGTATCCACTGGTAAGATCTTCTTTTAACAAGTGTGGGTACATTTTGGGATCCCACAGTCCATTATCTCAGATCGGAATAGCAGGTTCCTAAGTACAATTTGGTCAAGCCTCTGGCCAATGTTGGATACCAGGCTCACTAAGTCCACAACCCTCCACCCCCAAACAGATGACCAAACATAGGTCTCAGCATGATGATCATGAATATTTTGTGAATGTACAACTCGAAGCATCCACACACATGGGATGAAAGCCTCCCCTATGTCTAGCACAACTATAACACAACTCTCCATACCTCAACTAGCCACAACCCCTTTTAGGTAGGGTAGGTATTCCAGCCATTATGTCCCATTTATATGGACATACCATTTGTATCTACACAAGTTGATTTGACTCATGTCTAGTTTGAAGCTCACTAGGCTAACAACTTCATTGAGAATATTCAGCGCATCCACTAGTAGGTCCATGATATATTGGACATAGTCAATGCCAAGTACAAGTAACATCATGATCAACATCAAGTGCCACATAAGTTTTAGGGGGGTGATAAAGTTTGGAAAGGGTCTACAACAAATAACGTAGTACCTAGAAATATCTTTCCAATGAGGTATTGTACGTGCTAAACAAAGATCAAATGACCAAGTTACGAACCCGGGAAGTTGGCTACGCAACAAACCCCAATTGGACCCACACAATCTTGGTGTTCCATCTCTTGGGGTTAGGATTTTGGTTGTTTATGGTTTTCCCTTATTGTTCAATAATAAAAAGGCCCTTAAGCCTCATTGTAACACAGTTCAGAGGCATGTAGCCGCCACATCTCTTCTTTGAGATAAGCTACCATCGCCCGAGATAGTTTATTTCCATTATGTATGTAAGCATATTTTAGTTATTTGATATTAATGAAATGGAGTTTTATTTCTGCTACATCTCTATTTTTATGTTTATATCTGTATTTTTTTGTGTTCTTGCATAAGTTCATATCATTCCAACTTGTTCTTGGTCAGAAAGAAGTCCAAAGAAATATGTCTATGTGTCAATTTTTTAAATCATAACTGGGCTTCTAATAAAGATGACTATCTAGTGCCAAACACAGAGCGGTTACTGTAGATAGTGTCTGGGTTTGAAATACTTTTTCTATTAGATCGATTTTCAGGTTATAACTGTGTGCTATTACTAGAACCTGATAGATTGAAAACTACATTTTGGACTAAATGGGGAACATTTTCTTTCAAAAGAATGTCATTTGGGCTAATCAACACTATTGTATCCTTTCGAAGAGAAATGAACATCACCCTTCACAGCCTTATAGGTTAGAGTGTTATTGTCTACTTGGATGATGTCACCGCATTTTGTAAGAGAAGGTCAAATCATGTACATCATCTAAAACAGATATTTGAGTAGTGTCAAAAGTATGGAATTTCTCTAAATCCCAAGAAGAGTGTATTTGGTGTAGCTAGAGGGATCCCTCTAGGGAACATCATAACAAAGAGTGGTATCAAGATTGACCCAGAGAAGGTCAAGGCTATCACACAAATCTTCTTCCTGATGAATAAGAAATCCATGCATTATTTCTTACGGAAAATCAATTTCCTTAGAAAAATCATCTCTGATTACGCATAAATAGTCAAACCCATACAAGAGGTTCTTAAGAAAGATGTAGTATATAAGTGGGACAAATGGGAGAAAGACACTTTTGCTGAGATTAAATAGGCTATTGTCTATGCACCCACACTTTTTATTCCATATTACGGTAAAGATTTCCTACTCTGCACATTTGATTAATATTTATTGATTGTCATTGTATTAACTCAGAAGGATAATGAAGGAAATGAGAGGCCTATCTCTTTTATGAGCACTAGTTTATAAGGACCATAATTAAATTAACGTGCCATTAATAAAAAAGTGTATGGAGTATGTAAGGCAATGAAGTATCTCAAGTTGTACTTATTGAAATCCCACACCATTATATTCATACCTCATCCAATAGCAATAATGTTGGTTATGAAACAAGGGCTGGGTGAGAAGAGGGTTGATTGGGTGACTTATCTTCAAGAATATGATATAGAGTACAAATTAGTTCATAATATAAAGGGTCACGGCCAATGTAGACTAGCAACTGAAGTAAAGGATGCTCCTAAATAATATCTCTCAAGATAGGAGTAAGAAATTGAAATGTACAATATTGGTCGCGTCCCTCAATCCATGTCCATAGTGCCTTGGTTTGTAGAGTTACGGAAATTTTTGGAACACAAAAACTTTCCCTCGCACTTATCAAGTAAACAAAAAAGGGAAATACATTTAAAGGATATTTGATATCAACTGGTCCATGGAGTGCTTTTTGGAAAACACCACAATGGAGTCTTGCTAAGGTGCCTTTAGCCGAAAGATACAGAGAAGGATTTGAAGGATCTACTTGATGGATTGGTAGGTGGCCACTTTGCAGGTGACACCACAACTCACAAAGTTATGAGGGTTGGGTACTATTGGCCCACTCTTTGTAAGGATGTTCACGCTTATGTTCGCAAGTGACAAGCTTATCATAAATGTGTCGGTCTTGATCAAGCGTTAGTCACTCCACTACTCCTAGTAGCAGTCGAAGAACCATTTCAATAGTGGGGCATTGATGTTATTGGAGAAATCCTTCCACACTTGTCAAAGAATCATTGGTATATCGTCATCACTACAGATTAATTCACCCATCAGTAGGAATTAGTTCCTCTCTGACAATTAAATGACCAGGAAGTAAATCACTTTATACAACAAAACATCATCACTAGGTTTAGGGTTCCTATGTCTCTTGTCTTTGATAATGCAACTTATTTTTCATCATTAAAACATTATGAGTATGCATTGTAAAATGATATTGTTCTTGAGCATGCATCTAATTATTATCCCCAGGGAAATCATCTAGCTAAATCAACTAATAAAAATCTTATTCACATTATTAAGAATACTATTTTATCTGAAAACGACAGTTGGAATACTTATTTGACTAATGCTCTTTGGGTTGATCATGTTACCCCCAAGACTTCTCTGAAGACCTTGCCATACTTTTTGGTATATGGCTAAGGAGTTATCTTGCCTCTGATCCTTTACCTCTCAGCCTTACAACTCTCCCAAGAGTCACAAGGAAAACCTTCCTTACTAGTTTTGAACATGACAGACGCTTTACTAAAACTTGAGGAAGAGTGGCTCAAAGCCAAGGACCAATTTTCCACGCATCAAAACCATATAAAGTGTTGATTTGATAGAAAATATGTAAGGGAAAAGAGCTTTAATGTGGGTGATCTAGTTCTAAGATGAGATAAGCCCCGCGAATACAAAGGTAAACATACAAAGTTCCAACCATTGTGGATTGGACCATTCATAGTTAAAGACAAACTCAGTCATAACACTTTCAATCTCAAATATTTGGACAGGACGATTGAGCCCCTACCACTAAATGGCTGAGATCTAAAGAATTATTTTCAGTAACAACTACAATTTGTACTTCCCTACATATTTTATTTATGTTATCTTTAATTTTGTTTAAGTCGGTTGAGTGTCACATTTCTATTATGTTTTGTTGTTTCATGTCCAATTGTTGGTAATTGTACATAAATAAAACATGTGTGTAAAAGGCATGGCCTAAGAACCGTGTAGTGTAATCAAAGAGAAGTGTGACAATTGCAACACTTGGTTTTCTTATTATTCTCATTCTTTGTTCTGGGAATGTGCAGTAGGTTGAGGTAAGTTCAAATGGAAAATATGATTTGTCCAATATGAGAGCATTGAGGGAACCTACTAGATCGATGCTTATGTTAGCACCTGAAATGCTCAACTTAGCCTATGTCTACTTGTGTATTAATGCTTGACCAATTTAATAGAGAAGATGTAAGGGGAAAATCTAAAGTGAGCAAACCTAAATCAGAGGTCTCAAAATACTTCTCTAAAGGGGAAACATCATTTTCTCTTAATAAGTTGGGATCCCTCTTCCGCTCATTAAATATAATAGGTTCCAATGCACAATAATATAAAATAAATAAATTAAGGGTAAAAAAATAGTAAGGCTTCCTATGTAGCAATGTCAAGCAAGCAACCTCACCAGGGTACTATCCAGGCTCACTAGTAGTGAAGAAACATTTGTTATTCTGAAGTGACTCTATCAGGGTACTATCCAGGCTCACTAGTAGGGGAGAAACACCAAAGATGAAAACTCTATACTATGAATATCATAAACTCACCATGCACATTACCCTTTCCTAAATTGAACCAATTGTGATACAATGTATCATTGTGTGAGTTCAACTAAGTAGAGAAAAGAGAGGCTGCTATAAATGAAATCAGGTCGAAAGGGGGAATCAATACTACTTGAAGTTTTGAACCCTAATGAAAAGATAATTCTCAAATAGAGAAGCTGAAGTTCACCCATTGTGTTGCCAAGTGTTGTTGTTGCTACAATGCCCTCCAAAATTTCACTACATTTAAATTTTGGTGCCTACCTCATTACCATGTCAAGTGTCACCTTGGTCGTCAAGTCTCATTTTATGTTGTTTCATATGTTTTGATTTCTCTTGAGTGTTCTTAAGGGTTGTCACATTGATTTGAATATCCTTATATGGAGTTCATGATCACAACAACTTTCTTGTTGTAAAACGACACTTTTGGGTCACAGTCGCACACACTTCACCATTTGTACTTTGGGAATGTGCATGAAGTGGAATTTTCATGTAAATTCATTGTTGATCAAGAATTTCTAAGTTTTCTTAATGAGTGAGTAACTTTTACACATGGTTTTATGTCTAGAAATCATATTATCACCCATTGACCAATTATCTAGACTTAGACAAATTTCAATTGCAAAACGACCCCATTAAGGCTAAGAGCACATAAGCACACTCTGAAGCCTTGGGTAACACTTCAGTGTTCAAAATTTTGCCCTGCGTCCCCCCAAAGTGCTGGGCACACTCCAAAATAATAAAGCCCTTTCTCTGCTACTAATTTCCCCCTAAAAAATTAAGTCTTTCTTGGGAACACTCCTTCAACTCAAGGAAGTGTACCCTCCATGAGCACACTGGAAAATCTTGAAGACCCGATGCTCAGCCCTTCAACCTTCCCTGATGCACCATGCATCCTCTTCAATTGACTTGAACACACTCCCACATAGTGAAGTCATGAAGCCTCAACCTTTAGCCTTCAAGAGTGCACCCTACACCCTTCTGAAGGCCTCTTAGGTGCATGAGCACACCTCGAAGGCATGAAGCCTCATCCTTTAGCCTTCGAGAGTACGCCTTGTGCCCTCTCTTTCTCCCTTGGGTACATAGTGTGCTTGGGAATCCCAAAGCCTTCCCCTTCATCCTTCAGACTTGCGAAATGTGCCCTGCCTTGATTTCTTTCTTCCTTAGGGAATATGAGCACTTGTTGAAGCCCTGAAGCTCCTCCTCCTCCATCCTTTAGCCTTTCTGAGTGTGCCCTTGTGCTATGAAGCTTCATTGACAATTTTCAGCACACCGAAAGAACATAAACAAGAAAATATGCATAAAACATGGTAGAGTAGGATATTTTCAAACTAATAGTTTCTCATCACTAATGATTGCAGAAATATCTATTCCACGAACCTTATGGAAAACACACACAAGGAATATCTCGCAAAGAGGATAAATGATGGAGGAATAAGAAGAACCAAGAACACACCTAAAACTTGATCATTAAATCACCATGAAGAGTCCAAATTTTGAAGACCCTTTGGAGGGTGGAAGCACCATGAGAAGATAATGATAAAAAATAGACACAGTGGCAGTCATGTCATGACTGAAGTAAATCCATGTCATTGGTCACTGCCATGTCCCATTAATCTAAGATAATGACATTTCTAGGTTCATCATATGATGATATGGAAGAAAAATATGTATTATTGTAATCATTGTAAAATAAAAACAAGTAGAAGCCCAAGATTCATGTGTGAACTCAATATTCATGGAAGTCCAAAGGACGTGTAATACCAAAATTCATATGTGATTCCAAAAGTTATTGGAAACTTCAAAGGTTAAATAAGTCCAACGCTAACTAGAAGTTAGAAAGTCAAGAGTCATGAGGATATGCAAGGTCACTCCTCAAGTTATAAATAGATCATCATTTCTCATTCAAAGGAATTTTAACCTTGGATTCTACCATAAGGCATAAGAGAGATAATTTAGTACTTTTGGGGAACAAGTAGTGGCTCCAACGCTACACTATTGGAGCAACTAATTTTTGTGGCATTCATGCATCTTGGGTATTTGAGTTAATAATTGAAGCTTTACAGCCAACACTTTTTCATACATGGATTATGAATGTTTGTAAGACTATTCTCTGAGTGTTTGTGATTCATATTTACTTTTACCAATACTACGATAGTTGAAATATTTCAGTTATTTTAGTGGTTACCTAATTGAGAACATGTTGTTATGCTTGTAACAATCGTCACATTTTTTTGGACTATTCCACTGGATATTAGATGAGACATTCATATTCATGTGTGTCATTATTAAGATGGTACTATTACCTCTCTCTTAGCTACTCGCTTTCTATCCTCTCTGTGATAGACAAACCTTGATGCACTTGCAACTGAACATTCACCAAGAACACTAGCATCCTTTTCGAAGGCACATAAGAGATTATCTCTCTTCTGTTGATAATCAAATACAAGTAAAATATCTAATTACATGGCAACCGAGTCGTATCCTGGATGGGGCTCCTACCCCAAATGGTTTGAGGTCTAGTTGGGACTACATATTGGGGAGACCCGCTTGAATGTTGGAAGGTCTAGCACTATCAACACCACCATAAGTCTATTGGGGCATATAGAATGTGAGGAACATATCCATATTCAAATACTAGTCCTCTATTTTAGATTCATTGGTAGCTAAAGTGTTTTCATATTATGATATTCTCCCAATTGATGAAGGCTCTCATGCTTCACATAATATTATTATTGAGCAAGTGAACAAATCTCAACCTTGGGCCTTTTTTAATGGAGAATGTTCATAAAATGGAGATCTTGGAAGGAGTACCTTGTTCTATACATCCATGAAAATCATTTTTATAAACTACAAAGTAGTTTGGGAAGGGGAACCAACAACTATGCCAAATTTCTCAGCCTCAGACTCTTTCTCCTTTTTACAATTGAAAAATAATTTCATACTCAGTAGATTTTTCGTGATTCTATGATCATTATCAATTGGTTTGATGAGCTTTATCATTGGCAGATTCACACACAAAGCCCCATTCTTTAGGAAGTTTTATAGCTAAAAAAATTGTTTGATCAAGTTACTTCTCACCATATTTACAGAGAGCAGAAGCATGTCGTAGATGCACTCTTTGAGGTTGGTTTTGCATAGGCTTTAGGGGTATGGAAAGTATTTGAGTCGTTGAATGGGGTCTCCACAAAATATTTTCATAGAAGGGCTTCATTGACATTCCTCATACTTGAGTTTTAATTGATGGTTTTATAACTTGTGTGTTTTGCAGGTTCATCCCTCTATGACAATCATTTAATGAAACCGAAGGCCATAGTTTTGTTATGTATTTATTATGATCATAGTCTATTAGTATTTTGGTTTCTAGTATTATGGTCTATTTTGGTATAGTCAAATAACTTTTTTTTTGGACATTGACAAAACTAAGACTGCTTTGAGTGCACCATGTACATATAAAATGTAATTTTATTTTCTAAATAAAAATTACAGTTTTCTCTTTTGAAAGGGAAAAAAAAATGTAAATTTTTCAATTTTGTATGATTATTAAATAAATATAAAAATAAGAAGTATGATATCTAAATATATATATATATATATATATATATATATATATATATATATATATATATATATATATATATATATATATATATATATATAGATATATAGATAGATAGATATACATTTATGTATATATATGTATATATATAGATATATGAGAGAGACCTAGGGTTTGTTCCTAGCCGAAATATTTGAGGTATTCCACCACAACCTGAGGCGGAGCTGCATCTTTGTCCCCTGCTTCCCCCATCAACACAAATCTGAACCCTCGCGATCGGCAAATAAAGAATCTTTCACCAAAGTGCAGCACAAAATTCCTCTTTCTCGTCTTCGGCTCTAAGAACATCAGAAGAGTGTCGGCATGACTTGCAACGAGTATAGACTCGGGAGGCTGAGAAGTGAGTCCATATTTTGTAGATTTTGGAGGTCTACAACTTGAACCCCTTATGTGTCATTCTGCTTTGGTAGACAAGCCAAGGAGAAGGCCTTTGGCATTTCTAAACTGAGCTGCGGAGCGGGAGCGGGGAATTTTTGGTCTTTAGGTTTTTACTGCGTGGCGAGGTGGCTACCCTAGCTGCCTCTGCCCCCAGACTCGTCTCTGCTCCGGTTGGGACCGGATGGATTCCTTTTCTACGGAAGATGGTACTGTTTTTGGTCGCTCGCTGGCTTATCCACTGCGGTTATTTGGAGCGTTGAGGGAACTGGGGTGTGGAGGTGACTGTCTCTGCATTTTTTTTGTGCCGCTTCATTATGGCTGGGTTTGTTGGGGTTTCCACAGGCCACTGAGGAAGTATGGGGCAATTTTGTTTCTACCTCTGGTTTCGTCTGATTCATGAGGAGAGTTTGAGGGGGCGGGGGACGAGTGGCTACCCTGGCTGCACTCTTCCTCATTTCGTGCCTCTCCTACTTATCTGGGCGGCCAGATATAGAGCTTATTGTTCGCGTTTTCCCTCCTCAAGAGTTTTTATTTGCTGTTTTTTGTAATGGGTTTGGGTATCCTCTACAGGTCTGTTTTGGGCACTGTTTCTGCAGACTTGCTGGGGTATACATACCCATTTTCTTGCTGCCCTATCTGAGGGCTTTTCTAGAATACTTCATTTGGAGTATTGTTTTGTAAGTGGCTTTGCCCACACTTCTGCATATGCTTTTAGCATCTACAACATGTAATTTTTTGATTAATCAAAATTACATATTTTCTCCATGGGAAAAATATTATATATCTATATATCTATATATCTATATATATATATTAAACATATTAATTAATGTTTTTCTTAATAAATTTTATGGGGTTATTATTAAATAAAGGACATAAAGGATATAATTTTATCTTTCAAACTATATAAGAAAATGACAATTAAAAGAATGTTGCATAATATTTAATGGTGTGGATTGATTACTTATGAAAGATCTAAATTAATGACTTTGTATTAATGATTTCAATTCAATATCCAACTATCTATGTCAATATAAAGTTTCGACCCTCATTCAACTTTGAGTCTAATTTGAATATGAATCTATATTCAAATTTTGAATTATAAGAGCAGTGGACTATGAATTTTTTACCATGTTTTAATTTTATTATTGGGAGATAATATTTTTATTTCCTTCCAAACTATATCTTACATGATAGTCCTCAACATTTTATGTAGGTCAAGCGCTGCAAAAACCTATCCTTCTTTTCAAGGAGGCAAAAGACAAAATGTTGCTTAAAGAATCAAAATCTCAAATACATATGCCAAATATCACACCTTTAAGGCCTTGAGAAAAAAGAAAAGAAAGCTATAAATTATTAAACTAAAACCATAGCGAAAGGAAATTGACTAGGAGGAGGAATCCAAATCTTTGGTTGGAACCATAATAGGATCCTTGTTGTTATTTGATGAGCAACCAGTAGTAGGAGGGATTTCTATGAGTTTTTCAATGCTCTCTAGTTGATGATTAAAGTCTTCCATGTGCTGGTGTAGGTGTTCCATGGAGGGGTGGAGGTCCTTTGACTTTTTTCTCTTTTTCAATGATAATTTTCCAAGCAAAAAATTCATCTTCCAATAGAGTTCCACCATGTACATTTTTTTATTGTATCATATACATGTGTGACCTACATCGGGAAGCCAATCAACCATATGAACCAGAACAATTGTATCCCAAGAGAAGGCATTGTTTATTAGTTATTTCCCTCTAGGCCTATAAGATTTTTTCTTGGATAGGAGGTCGAGTAAGTTCCCAAAATTGTGTTATTGAGCCTTCAACTCTGAGCTAATATCATATATGTCCCTAAATTCCATGCTCATGATAGTGCATTTGTAACTCCTTCCTCCCACATCTACCCAAGTAACCAACCATTTTGGGTAAACATGCGACGAGAGGCTACTATGATTAGATTCGACCTCCTATGTGACCTTAAGGAAGTGAAATTGACGAAAACATAACACACAGACATTCAACATCAGCTTCATGACCCTCAAGAACCAATCCAACACTTCAGATAGCTTTCCATTGGGTCATGGTAACTTTTTTACCATATTAGGCCTTATTTTTTCTCATGCTATACGCATGACAGTGTCCAGAAACCCAGAGTCGCTCTCATAGGCTTTCCTGCCAGAGTTTAGAGACTCATTTTTCTAGTTATGTGTCAGCGTCCATGGGGTTTGAGCCACTTTTTCAGGCCAAGAGCCAAGGTCACTGCCCAGAATTGAACGATAACTTAGGAGCAACAAATAGCATGGAAACAATGATGCAAAATAATTAAGTTAAACAATATCCTAATTAGACCTCTACTAGCCATGATAGGCATTTCATTGAACGTATTGCACATATGTAATCTACATGTGTAACCAATAGAATTAAACGTAGGTATTGTGTAGTTATCTAAGAATCACTAAGAACCATTGTTCCCTCATGTCATTTGTTGCATTATCATCTATTAGGTCATAGATACATTATCCATTCATTTACAAGTAAAAATATGTTGAGAGGCATACATAGATGTTCATACAACATACATATAACCAACATACTAAGAACAAAAATACCGTAAATATATCAGCCATAAAATCCAAATATACATCAATACATTTACACATGAAAACCAAGGGAATGAATGTCTCATTAATGAATGCAATAAACCAATCAGAGATGGAACTACCAAGTTCCACCCGACCATAGATTGGCTGAGCCAAGTCTCTCTTCAAGCAATCACCCACATGCCATATTCCAAGCATGAATGTGGGACTCATAGAACACACCAAAAAAGTCAACAAGCATGGATTCCATCGGATTTTTCCACCTACACTATGAGGAATTTGAGTGCCTCCTAGTCTCTTAGGCTTTACTATAATTGACAGTATGATCCAGGGATCACTAAGCCCTACACCAAGACACACTCTCCAGTATTTACTATACATCCCATCTCGGGACTATGCCACCTCTTGTATTTACCATATATCCTTCCATTCATCGGCGAGGACTCCTACGTGCACCGAGGCACATAATCATGGCTTTACCACAACCCATAGTCTGGCTCAAGGGTTTCTAGGCCAGTGGATTTACCATGATCCATAGTCTAGTTTAGGGTCCATTTTTCCATGTTTTTGTCATTTCTAAGAACCACCCCACTCAACTTTGAATCCATCTCTCTATCCTAGTTCAATGGAATATGATAGCCCATCTCATCAAAGCTATCAATAAATTCCAAGGCTAGGTTGAAGAACACTGTCACAGCTGGAAAAACCCATGCCATGATAGAAAAGAACCACATGGAAATCCATGCATCCCAAATGTAGCAAGGAAAATACACATGCAAGTTAATGCCTGCAATGAAGCCTACTATAGCTGCTTAATCCCGTACTTCCTTGCTTGATCTTTTCTTCCTATTACCTTCTTTTCCTTTCTTTCTCCAATGCAAAAGTTCTCAAAGAAACTCTGTGTCCAAGAGTGAGAGGGAGAGAAAGAATAATCAGAGAACTTCAAATCTCAACTGAAAAAAGGTTACCAACTGATCCTTAGAAGCCTTTTTATGAATAAGGCCTCTATTTTCTAAATTTTCCATCATTTCCTCCATTTTCCTCCTCACATGCAACCTGTGACCTTTCACCTCTTTTTTCTCCTAATTTCCATTATTTTCATAAATAAATGTGCCAAAAATGTAATTTTTCCTTTCCAAAGCCTTAGCCATTTTGTTTTCTAGTTTCCTTAGCCATAAACAACCAAATGAACACCCCCTAGGTTATCTTTCCCAAAATTCAACTTGGAATAAGTGTCCCATCAATCGTGGTTATTATTTTTAACTTTTATGACATGGACTTTTCACCAAGGTTGTTGCAGAAGCCTCCCCCTTAGGGGACACCATCCTCAGTGTTCAATCACACATATACCTCAGCAAAGTATTGGAAATAAGACATATTGCTCATGGAGCTTTATAATATAGCTCGATGTAGTATTTACAATGATCAACCTGTTGAGTATTAACCCACATGACATAATATAAACATGATAACATAACCATATGATAGGATAGTAACATGACAACATAATCAAAATGACATGACACCCATACCTCTTAGTGGAGATTTATAACATAGCTCATTGTAGTATTTACATCCATATACATATGTACATATAGAAATATCACCAAAACATATACCAATACATCATATCAAAACATATACCAAAACACCATATCAAAACATGTACCCAAACACCATATCAAAGCATATACCAAAACACCATCTCAACACTGATTTGCCTCAATTAGAAAACAAGGAAGGATACATAGCTCGCATCTAATTTTCCATCTCCCATGTAGCTTCATCGGGCCCTAAGTGCTTCCACTGCATTTTAACTTATTTGATTGCTCGGTTCCGGAGCATGAGCACATTTTTCTGCAATATACACTGAGGCTCTAGCTAAAATTCTCCATCTGGGTCCACCTGCAATATAAACCAGTCAATCACATGATCAACATCTTTATTATACTTCTTAGGCAACGACACATGGAAAACATCATGGAACTTCACTATCGTATGGAGTGCAAGTTGATAGGCTACTGGCCCAATCCTCTCAATTATATTGAGGGGTCCACAAAACCATGGTGTGATCTTGGCACACGATCTAATCCACAAGGATCTCTTCTTCATTTTGATGCGCAAGTACACATGTTCCCCAACCTAGAACTCCTTGAATAACCTCTTCTGATCTGCATAACTCTTCTACCTATCCTGCGATGCCTTTAGGTTATTCTTGATCACCTATGTTTCTTGTTCCATGTCCACCAATATGTCTGGGCGAATCAACACCCTATTAACCAGATCACCCAAACTAATAGGAGTATTGCAACTATGCCCATACAGTGCCTCAAAATTACTCATCCTCAACGACTCATGATAACCATTGTTGTATGAAAACTCAACCAACGAAATATACTCCTCCCACTTCCATTGTTGATGCATCACGTACATCCTCAACATGTCCTCCAATATCCCATTGACCCTCTCTATCTTTCCATCTATATGTGGATGATAAGTTATGTTGAAGGCCAACTATGTCCCCAAACCTACAAACAACTCCTTCCAAAACTTGGGAGTGAACTTTACATCCCTGTCTGACACAATTTTATTTGGAACACCATGCAACCTAACCACATCTCTGATGAATACCTATGCCGCATCGCTAGCTAAGAATGTAGACTTGACTGGAATGAAGTGTACAACCTTTTTCAACCTATCCACAAAAACCATGATGGAATCATGTTGTCTCACTCTCCTCGGTAACCCTATGGTGAAGTACATGGAAATGACCTCCCATTTCCATTATGGAATTCCAATCAGTTATATAAATCCACCTGGATTTTTACACTCTTCCTTCACTCGTTGACAATCAAAACATCTAGCCACATAATCTACCACATCCCTCTTCAGATTCGGTCAATATTAAAATTTCTTCATTGCATTCAATGTCTTCTTATAACCTCAGTGGCCTGAATAAAGTTTCACATGAAACTCTCCCAATATCACCTTCTTGATCTCGCTCTTATCTGGCACATATATCCTGTCTCTAAATTTGACCAATCCATCCATTGTAAGACAATAATCCATACCCCGTGCACCTACACCTGTACCTATACATGTTCATGTACCTATACTTCCATGTGTGCTTGTACCACGACATGTACTTGAACCTTCACCTGTACCTATACCTGTAATATCACTTGTACCTATACCAACACCCTACTGCAACCTGTGCACAATCTCCATTAACCTGACATTTTGTTGACCTACCTACAAGATCCTATCTTGTAAGTTTGTCCCATAGGATCTCATAGTTGCAAAGTGATTTACTTGTACCCGCCTACTGATAGCATCTACCACCCTGTTCTCTTTTCCTCTAATGTGCCTGATCTCAAATTCAAACTCACTAATTGTCACCAACAATCTAGCCTAGACCTAGCATTCAAATTCGACTGGTCAAACAAATATCTCAACCCAATATGATCACTCATCAATACAAACATCCTTCCAAGAAGATAGTGCCTCCACATCTTCAATCCATGTATGGTAGCTATTAACTCAAGATCATGTGTTAGGTAGTTCTTCTCATGCTCATTCGGCTTTCGTGACTCATAGCATACCACCTGTCCATCCTACATAAGGAATCCACCAAGTCCTCTCTTGTCATCATCTGTGCATACTACAAACTCTTTGTCCAGGTCTGCCAACTGTAACACCAATGCATGTGTCAAGAACTGCTTAAGCTACTCAAAACTAGCCTCACACTCCTCTATCCATTTGAAATTCTTACTTTACCTTTTCAATGCTCTAATAGGATAAGAAATCTATGAGAAGTTCCTGATGAACCTCCTATAGTAGCCTTCCAACCCCATGAATGATCTCACATCATCCAAATTCTTAGGACCTACCCACTCCATGATGGCTCTTATCTTCTCTAGATCTAATGCAATGCCCTCCTTGGATACAACATGCCCCAAGTAATGTACCTCAGTCTGAAAGAAAATGCAGTTGCTGAGCTTAGCATACATCTGATGCTCCCTGAACAACCTCAACGCTGCTGCTAAATTCTCAGCATGGTCTTCCTCATTTTTATAATATATCAGTATAACATCAATGGACACAATAACAAACTTATCCAAATATAGACGCGACACACTATTCATCTCGCATAAAAATGTAGTTGGAGCATTACTTAAGCCAAATGGAACTACAACAAACTCATAATTCCCATACCTAGTCCAAAAAGTTGTCCTGTAAATTCCCTCCTATTTGATGCGTAATTGATGGTATCTGGATCTCAAGTCAATCTTCGAGAACACTACTGCTCCTTCTAGCTTATCGAACAAGTCATCAATCGTCGGTGAAGGGTACCTATTCTTGATGGTCACTTTGTTCAACTGCCTGTAGTTAATTCATAATCTGAAAGTTCCATCTTTCTTCTTTACGAACAACACTAGTGCATGCCAAGGTGATACACTTGGCCTAATGTATCCGGTGTCCAAAATTTTCTTCAATTGTAGCTTTAACTCAGCCAACTCAGATGTGATCATCTTGTAAGGTGCTTTTGACGTTGGAGATATCCCTGGAACTAACTTGATAACAAATTATACTTCCCTTTGGCGTGGCAACTCTGAAATATCCTCTAGAAATACATACTGAAACTACTACAAAACTTGGTACCTTCTCAACACATCGACATCCTCAACCTCCTTACCCTTGTCACTAGAAATGTGCACTACAAATAACATAGACCCTTTCCTGCAACTATGCTTTTTCTACATAGTTGTCACCATCCTAACTGTTGTGGCTTTCTTCTTACCCTACAATACTCTTGGCATTCCATTGTCATCAACACACTCAATGGATTTTTCATAATAGTCTACCTTAGTTCTGTGAAGATATAACCAATCCATGCCTAACAACATACTTTATGATCCCAATGGTAATACATTCAAATGTGTTGCAGTAGTCATACCATTTAAATCAAATGCACAAGCTATTACACAATGATGAACATGCTTCTTTGTACCCGCGGCCAACTACAGTAACCATGACTCTGCATGCAATTCCTTACTGAAACCACACTTATCCACCAAGTCAAGACTAACATAGTTATAATTGGATCCAGTGTCAATAAATAACTTGATCACAAAGCTTACCATCCATCTTAATGATAAATGCATGGTGTTCTTCTTGCTTGTTGTCCACTATTGCATAGATACAAGGAATACTCTACCCTACATCGCCAACAATTTGTGCCTCCTGTGCACTGTATATCTTAGGCCTACCACCCTCATGCTAAAGATAATCTCTCCTAAGGTGTTCCCCTCCACATGTCCAACACTCCAACAAACTAGTTCCCTCACCTCTATGTTACTGTTGCAACCCATCTCCCTGTATAGTTGCATTGAACTTATTTTGCAGGGCCATATTTTATTTCCCATCTGCGTTTTCAGGCCCTACTCTCTTAGGCTTTCATTTACCTTTATCTTTGTCCTTCCCTTTTCATCCCTACTGAGATTCATTCTTATGCTTTGAATACTCATAAAAATGCTTCAATTTCGCAATGACTTGCTTCGGTGACTGAGGCTCATAATACTCAATCCCATCTCTAAATGCTAATGGAAAACCACTAAAAAATATTTGAACTTTAGCATTCTCATATGTATGATATAGTACATACCTCAGTATCTCTATAAACTTGGTCGTGTACTCTTCATCTAATATTGACCCCATATTTAGCTCATATAATTCATTGGCCTTACCGTTGAAGTACCTCTCTCACAAGTAATTTCTTAAAATTCCTCTCGAACTCCCGCCAACTTAAGTCATTCGTCCTGATGTCTCTGACCCACTTAACATCTTCCCACAAAATTTCTTCTTTACCTTTCAACATGAAGATAGTGACTCTAGCCTCCATGTTATCTGTGTACTCATGCAACTCAAACAATTTTTTCATCCCAAATATCCAAGCCTCTACATCTTCTGGCTTCTTCACATCTCCATCAAAAGCAGGTGGCTTTTCTTTCTTAAACTCATCTGGAAAGTATCCCCTATCATTCCTACTATAAGGATGATAATGATGACGATCTTGATGTCTGTCAGAACCAGAACTAGAATAGTACATGTACTCATCACCCCTCCTATCCTAAGTTTCCAATAGCCTTCCATCTCCCACTGTGTCAAATCTATCCGACTTGTGTCTACTAGGAGACCTACTGTCATATGCTCCATTAATTTTGTCCTCCTATGCATGGCTGATCCAAAGTGGTCGTTGTCATTGAAATTATAAAAAACTTTGAAGATGTATAGCATTAACCTTTGCTTTCTTCTCTTGTGCCTGTATGATCCTAGCATTATCTGCCTTACAACTCCTTATTTATTCCTTTAAACTTCTCAGTGTAACTGCCATATCATAAGAGTTCCCAACACCATGCTGCTCTTTGAATTTTTAGGGAGAATCTTTGTAGTCAACCTCAGCTAACCATTTGATATTTCTTTCCTGCAAGCCATACCATGTCAGCTAAACTGAATCACAATAAACCAACGTACTTTAGCATAATTCAAGGAGGATACCTTGTCTGCAACATCAACAAATCAACGTGATAAATGTATAACATAAACATAATAGGATATAGACATGCAAATATAAATGCATCAACACATAAACGTCATTCTAGGCACGGTCTAATCATCAATTAAAGGCAATATCAACCATGCATGCTATGACCTCATGCCTAACAACAATCATTACTCCATTGTACCCATTGTCACATGAAACTATCAAAATGCATAAGAAATGCCCAATCAACTACACATATGCATAAATGCATGAGGTCGAGCATAAGCGATCAACTCTTGTAACCAAACCTACATAATCAATCGATATATAATCAATATGTAAGAAACATACAACAATATGTAACTAGTCACATACTCATGATGATGCATTCCACAAAATCAATCATCAATTTCCTCATGACAACTTTACTACAATCATGATCATCAAGATGCAATGAAACAAGCACATAGAATTCAAGTGTAAGAGACACACATGCAATTGACCCACATGCATGACCAACACATAGCTCATCCAGTCTGAGGGGTGAACCATGCTCTGATACCACTTTGTAACACCCTCCTCCCAAATCTACCCAAGTAACTAGCCAACCGGGGTAAACATGCGATGTTAGTTTACCATGAATGTATTTGACCTCCTATGTGACCTTAAGGAATTGGAATCGATGGAAACATAACTCATAAACATTCAACATCAACTTCAAGACCCTCATGAACCAATCCAACACTTTAGATAGCTTTCCCTTGGGTCCAACTAAAGTTTTGACCATCTTAAGCCTCAGTCTCTCTCATGTTATATGCATGACAACATCCAGAAACCTAGAGTTGCTCTCATAGGCTTGTTTGCCAGTGTCTAGACTCATTGTGCCAGTTCTGTGCAAGTGCCTCTGCTATTTGAGCCACTTTTTCAGGCCCAGAGCCTAGGTCACTACCCAGAATAGAATGATAACTTAGGAGCAGTAAAAGAACATTGAAACAATGATGCAAAAGCAATAAGTTAAACAAGACTTTAATTATACTCCTACTACCCATGACAGGCATTTCGTCAAACATATCGCAAATATGTAATCTACAAGTGTAGCCAACAAAATTAAACATAGGGATCCCATACTTATATGAGAATATCTAAGAACCATTGTTCCCTCATGTCATTTTTTGCATTATCATCTATTACGTCATAGATACGTTATCCATTCATTTACAAGTAAAAACATGCTGAGAGCCATACATATTTGATGTCATAAAACATACATAGAACTAGCATAGTAGCAATAGAAATACCATAAATATATCAGCCATAAAATCCACATATACATCAATACATTTACACATGAGAACCAAGGGAGTGAATTTCTCATTAATGAATACAATAAGCGAACCGAAGATAGGACTACCATGTTCCACCTGACCATAGATTGGTTGAGCCAAGTCTCTCTTCAGCCAATCACCCTCGTGCCATATTCCAAGCATGAATGTGGAACTCATAGAACACACCAAAAACACCAACAAGCATGGATGCCACCCGAGTTCTCCACCTACACCATGAGGAATTTGAGTGCCTTCTAGTCTCTCTGGCTTTACCGTAATCCAAAGTTTGATCCAAGGATCACTAGGCACCACATTCTGACACACTCTCCAGGCTTTACAATACATTCGATCCCTGGACTACTAGGCCCAATAGAGAGAAATCCCCTGCTTGGCTCTATGTATATCATGCCATTCACCACTAAGGATTCCAAGGCCCACCAAGGAACACAATCCTAGATTTACCCTAACCCACAGTCTAGCTTAGGGGTTAATAAGACGGTGGCTTTACCGTGATCCACGGTCTAGTTTAGGGACAACTAGGCCATGTGCTTTTCATTTCAGAGATCCATCCCACTCAGCTTCAAATCAATTCGGTTATCCTAGCTCAACCAAATATGAAAACCCATCTCATCAAAGCTATCAAGAAATGACAAGGCTAGGCTGAAGAAGACTATCACACCTGGCAAAACCCATGCTATGATAGAAAAGAACCACATGCAATACCATGCATGTCAAATCTTACAAGGTAAATACACATGCAAGTCGATACCTGCAACAAAGCATGTTGTGGTTTCTTGATCATGCCTTTCCCTGGTTGATATTTTCTTCCTCTTTCCTTCTTTTCCATTATTTCTCCAATGCCAAAGTGTTTCAAGAAACTCTAAATGTCCAAGAGAGAGAGAGAGAGAGAGAGGGTAATGAGAGAGCTCCAAAACTCAACTAACAAAAGGTTACCAACTGATCCTCAGAAGCCTTTTAATGAATGACACCTCTATTTTCTTCATTTTCAATTATTTCCTTCATTTTACTGCTCACATGCAACTTGTAACCTTTCACCTCATTTTTCTCCTAATTTCCATTATTTTCATAAATAAATGTGCCAAAAATGCCATTTTACCTTTCCAAAGCCTTGGCCATTAGCTTTCCCAATTTTCTTAGCCATAAGCAACCAAATGAACACCACCTAGGATTTCTTGCCCAACATTCATCTTGGAATAAGTGTCCCATTAACCGTGTTTATTATTCTTAACTTTTATTACACTGAGTTTTCACCAGGGTTGTTACAACATTACCCTCTCGTGAACATGAGCCTTTTGACAAATAATTATGGATGCATAAGGAGATAAGTTATTCTGATAGTTGAGAGAGCAATTATCAGAGATGAGACAAGGGTGGGACGACAGTGAGGTGTCCACTTAAGGGCGGTCCCAAAGTAAGGTATTTTTTGTTTTAATTTATTATAAATTAAATTAAATATACAAGTATAGCAAAGAATAAATTAATTCAGTAAACAATTAATTTTAATAAGTTCAGTAAATCTATTGTCATTAAAATGTTATAGTTTTTAAGTAAGAAATAAAGTTTTATGTGAGGGATATGTGTGCAACTTGCATTACTGCAGAAATATGTTTGTAGCTTAGATCATGTGGTAATAGCCTAATGCTCTGCTACTTTAGCTTTTGATACTCTGCTACATTAGCTTTTGAATCTCTCTATCTTTGTGGGTCCCTTCGCTACCTTTGCTACTAGATTTGCTCCTAGCGGCTTAACTATAAAGTATTAATATTAAATTTATTGTCATATTTTGGAAATTTTAAAATTTAGTTTAAATAAAATAAATAATCTATTTTAATTTGTATTTTTGAATAAGTAAATTTAAATTTTTAGAAATTATTTATTGAAAGAAAAATTCATCATCAAATTTTACATTACTATTAAGTTTATTAAAAATTAAAATATAATTAATGTGTTTTTGTTTTGATTTTGTTTTTTAATTATATATTAATGTTAAATAAAGAATATATTTTTATCTTGGAAAGTATATACAAAAATGAAATTAAAAAAAATATATATATATTGATAACATTTAATTATGTGGATTATTTATTTAAGCGAGAACTAAATTAATAGCTTTAGATAATGTTCAATATGCTAATATAAGGTTTGGACCCTCATTTAATGTTGATTTTAATTTAAATTTGATTCTCTGTTAGTTTAAATTATAAAAGAGGAGGATTATGAGTTTGCTATTATGTTTTATTTTTTATAAATTAAGTTAAATATATTAATATATCAAAGGCTTCAATTAATTTTGTAAATAATTATTTAGTGAATTCAATAAATTTGGTCTCTTTACAATGTTATGGTCTCAGCACTAAGTTATGTTTTCAAATAATATTTTTTGAAAGAGACTTTAATTTCTCAATCTATTTATTAGTAAGCTTTCTTCCATAGGAGTTGTTAGTTTTAATTATGAAAAAGAACTATCATTTAGCATATCTTATAATTTCTTTTTATTTCCCACACATAAAACCAAAGATACAAATGAGATAAAGGAAGTGTCCATGAATCAATATTGGTACCATTAAAGGGCCATTAAGTGTTCCTTTTAGCAATCTTGAAAAGTCTAGCATACAAACCTCCTTAGTAATCTCTCTTGTGCCTCTCAAGATGAAAAATTAGATTCCACATAGAGAAAAAGTGAATTAGAATTAGGTGAGGCCTCATGTCTATGTTGGAGAATAATTAGAGACTTGTCAACATTCTTGGCATTATAGATAAGAATTAATACTTTCCTTTGAATTGGATTCATTTATATAAAAAAAAATCAACCTTTCAAACACCCCTCAAGCATTATCGAAAATTAGTTTTAACCAATTATCTTTGGATGGATCCCATGTCATCTAAATGTTTTTCTTAGCATTCAATGAATTAATAAGGCATCTATAATCATATGCAATAAAATAATTCATGATATATGTACTACCAACTTAACATACTAGGTTTTGATTTTCCTCAATTTTGTGTTTACTATATTTAGGAGTTTGTGAAACTATGGTGTTTCTTCTAGGAAATACAGGATTTGAAATGAAAAATAAAAAGAAAGAAGAAAAATACATGAAAAAGTTTGTTGATAGATTGAAAGAGAAAGTGTACAGAAAAGAAAAAAGAAAAAAAATCTTTTGATTTTCGTCAATTTTGTGTTTATTATATTTAGGAGTTTGTGAAACTATGGTGTTTCTTCTAGGAAATAGGGGATTTGAAATGAAAAAATAAAAAGAAAAAAGAAAAATACATGAAAAAGGTTGTTGAGAGATTGAAAGAGAAAGTGCACAGAAAAGAAAAGAAAAAAAATATATATCGAAGAATAGTTTACTTCTATATTGTTTTTTTTGGTAAATGCCTATCTTTATAAACTTGTTTGTAATCTCTTCGATTAGTGCTTTCATTATGACACATTTTTTTCTATGTCCCTCTTATCATTGTTAGGATGTAAATTAATGGATTAAGTATAGGGAAAAAGACAATTACCGTTGGACCATGGCTTGTCTATATTTTGGAGAGTGATGATAGGTTGAGAGTTATCTTTGAATGGAGTCCAAATTATCTAAAAAATTTCCTTATCTTGTAATGAAGTATGATTTATGTGTAACAAATAAATAAAGTGTAGAAAACTAAATTATACACATAATACCAACTTAGCATGCTAGCTTTTGATTCTCCTTTGTTTTATGTTGAGTATATTTAGCTTGATTTTGTGAAGTTATGGTGCTTCTTGCATGAAAATATTAAGGCTTTGGAAAAAAATAAAGCAAGAAAAAACTTACATGCAAAAAGTTTTTAATGGATTAAAAGAGAAAGTGTGATGGCAGATTGATAGATGACTTCTCAAAAATAAATACATTAATACTTCTTGTAGTGAATCATAGTTTAACATCCATACCATTCCATTCCCTATGGACATTTTTGTAATCAAAATTGTAAAGGAACTAATAGACATTGATTCTCCAAACAAATTAATATTGAATCTTGGCACTAAACAAATATATATTCTTTGTCACTTCCAGAAGAAGAAGAAGAAAAATTAAAATAAATTGTAACCTCAACCCCGGCCCCAAATTATCATTCTATATTATAATTGGGAGGGACCAATAATGTCTCTTCTTCTATGGATTGAATATTATTCTAAACATGATAATAAAAAGCATGATGTATAACATCTTAAAAATTAACATTCTATATATCTCTTCCTCTAATTTACAAATAATTAAAAGAAAATAAACACAAAAATAAAATATTCTTTTAAAAAAATTTAACAAACTATAAAATTATATCCATAAAACATTTAAACTTCAAAACATTGTAAAATAAAAATAAATATTAAAAGCCCACGGGGTTTTAGATTGACGGTGAATGGGTGTGATGTTAAGGCACTCCTTGTGATAGGTCACCCATTCAAATCCCCCGTGGGTACTTACGTTAATCTTAACTAGAAGGAAAAAAAAAAAAAAATATTAGAAATTAATTAAACATAACATACCACAACACATTATACTTTCATTTTACAACGTATCTACATATCTACCTTGTATTCTTTGAGGCGTTCCCTCGAAGCAGGGTATGCAATTTATTATTATTATGTAAAACTAAAATTGGTAAGTGAAATTTGAATCTATGTTGATCGTATATTTTGCGAGGATAGCCGTAGGCAAATTCATAACATCTAAACGATGAAGTCTTTCAACCCATGAAAGCAGGAATGCAGTGATTTTTATTGTAGGTGATTAGTTTTAGTGTGATTTATTTATTTATTTATTTATTTATTTATTTATTTTAAGTTTTTTGTGTTTGAATTTTGCGGAAAATGTGAGATGTGAAGTGAAAAAAAGTTTGAGGCTGAGATTTTACTTGTAAACTAGTTTTGTGAGTGTAGATATCGATTCCGTTTCTTAAAAAAATTCTTAAGGCACTTATATTATATAGGGGTTAGCTACCAAACTTATAATTTCAATAAATTTCTACTAGATTTGAAAAATTAGACCATAAAATTTCATAGAAAAACTTCCAAAGTATCTCACTAAAATTAACTAGTTATTCCTTTCCCACAACCAAAAAAAAAAAGAGAAAAGGAGGTATGAAAAAATAACTTCGGCGTAAATCGCATCAAGACAGAGATTTGTCAACGTGTTTCGAACCAACTAGTGTGGTTCATTCCTCATCGTCAGGACAAGTTGAAGAAACAGATCCAGCTTAGCATGTTAAATAGTCTGAGCAGAGTCTCCAACGACTAAATTGATTAATGGCTAATTTTGACCTTAGGACCCAGGTCAAATTATTATTTATTAATTCAATATTATTTTTATTTTTATTATTATTTTTCTTATTATTATTTATGAAAATAAGTTAAATTAGATAAAAATACATAAATAAATAAAATAATTTTAATGGTTGGTTTAAAAAAGGAATTTATTCATTTATTTGAATTATATAATTATATAATTATATTATATATTATATATATATATATATATATATATTAATTAAAGTTATAATATTAGGCTATTAAGATAAAAGTTAGGATTAATAAATAAAATAATTAGATATCGATGGTTAGCTTGAAAAGATAATTTATTTATTTATTTATTTAAATTAATATATATATATATATATATATATATTTTAATTAAAGTTATAATATTAGGTTATTAAGATAAAAGTAATAATTTGGATGGTTAGTCTAAAAGATAATTTATTTATTTATTTAAATTATATATATATATATATATATATATATATATATATATATATATATATATATATAAATTAAAGTTATAATATTAGGTTATTAAGATAAAAGTTAGGATTAATAAATAAAATAATTTTAATGGTTAGATTAAAAAGATTATTTATTTATTTATTTAAATTATTTAATAATTATTATTAATATTATATATATATATATATAAAATCATAACGTTAGGTCAAGAATTTTCATTTATTAAATTTAATAATAGTTTTTAATGGTTAGTTAAAAAAAAAAAAAGTAATTTAATAATTTATTTATTAATAATCATATATATATATGTATTTATATATATTATAATTAAAATTATAAAGTTAGGATAAAACACTATATAAATAAATAAAATAATTTAATGGTTAGTTTAAAAAGGTAATTTATTTATCTAATTAAATTATTTATTAAATATTGTTAATATTATATATATACATATATATTCTAACTAAAATTATAATATTAGGTTGATAAGTTAAAAAATAAATAAATAAATAAATTATAGATAAATACATAAATAAACAAATAATAATAATAATAATTATATATATATATATATATATATATATATATATATATATATATATATATATATAATATATATATATATAGATATAGATATATAGATATAGATAAAGAGCTCAAAAACGAGGAGGGGGCAGAAAAACCGACTAAGAAGAGAGTGCTGGAATCCAGCACCTACTGATTTTCCAGCCATCATCTCTATTGAGATTGCTCGGCCTCTTTTCAATCTCAATAGCTTCCCTCAATTTACGATGATGGAATTGAGTAACTTTGGCAACAACCTTGGCCTCCTCAATACACACCTGATGCTTGGTCTTTTCCACATGCTCAGCTAATGTTGAAGACTTGGATCTCCCATGTCTTAGGTCGGCCGCATGTTCGCAGATTCTTTGATGGATGGAGCGCCCTGTTTCCCCAATATAGGGGGTCCCACAAGAATAAGGGATCAAGTAGACACCCTTCATGTCCTTAGAGTTAATGGGATCTTTCACCGATCGGAGGGAATTGTGAATGGTGTTGAGGGGCCTAAAGGTTGAGGGAATATCATACCTTTTAAGGATCCGAACAATCTTGTCCGTGGTTCCTTGAACATAGGGAAGATGGACCCCTGGACGACGTTCTTTTCGCTCTTTCTTAATTAAAGCATTTTTAGAGGCTTTACGGAAAGCCTTCTGACCCAGGCGTCTACTATATCCGTTCTCCACAATTAGAGATCCTAAGGGCACGAGTAGCGAGGGTGTTAAGAACACCCAACTTCTGAGCAGGGAAATGATGGGAATCGGCATGAAGATACTGCTCAGTATGCATTTTCTTTCGAAACACAGAGTGGGAAAGAAAACCATCCTTATTCCGAGATATAAGAATATCTAGGAAAGGGAGGCAACCATTGACCTCTTTTTCCATGGTGAACTTAATGGCAGAGGACCGGCTATTGAGGGAAGCTATTGAAATTGAAAAGAGGCCAAGCAATCTCAATAGAGATGATGGCTGGAAAATCAGTAGGTGCTGGATTCCAGCACTCTCTTCTTAGTCGGTTTTTCTGCCCCCTCCTCCTCATTTTGAGCTCTTTATATATATATATATATATATATATATATATATATATATATATATAATTTTTATTATTATTACTATTATTATTATTGGTTTATTTATGTAGTTATCTATAATTTATTTTTTTATTTTTTTTTTATTTTTTTTTAACTTAACAACCTAATATTATAATTTTAGTTAGAATATATATGTATATATATAATATTAACAATATTTAATAAATAATTTAATTAAATAAATAAATTACCTTTTTGAACAAACCATTAAATTATTTTATTTATTTATATAGTGTTTTATCCTAACTTTATAATTTTAATTATAATATATATAAATATATATATGATTATTAATAAATAAATTATTAAATTACTATTTTTTTAACTAATCATTAAAAATTATTATTAAATTAATAAATGAAAATTCTTGACCTAATGTTATGATTTTAATTTATATATATATATATATAATAATTATTAAATAATTTAAACAATTAAATAAATTATCTTTTTAATCTAACCATTAGAATTATTTTATTTATTAATCCTAACTTTTATCTTAATAACCTAATATTATAACTTTAATTAATATATATATATATATAGATATAATTATGAATAAATAATTTAAATAAATAAATAAATTACTTCTTTAACCAACTATTAAAATTATTATTGAATGTAAATACTCGTCACTTAACAACCTAATATTATGATTCTAATTAATATATATATATATATATATATATATATATATATATATATATATATATATATATATATATATATATTAAATAATTTAAATAAATTATCTTTTTAAACTAATCCTCGAAATTATTTTATTTATTAATCCTAATTTTTATCTTGATAACCTAATATTATAACTTTAATTAATATATATATATAGATATATTAATAATTAATTTAAATAAATAAATAAATTCCTTTTTTAAACCAACCATTAAAATTATTTTATTTATTTATGTATTTTTTACTTAATTTAACTTATTTCCATAAATAATAATAAGAATAATAATAATAATAATATTGAATTAATAAATAATTATTTGACCTAAGGTCAACATGCTAAGCTGGATCTGTTTCTTCAACTTGCCCTGACGATGAACTACACTAGTTGGTTCGAAACACGTCCACAAATGTCTATCTTCATGTGATTTAGGCCGAAGTTATTCTTTCAACTATTATAGATCACAGAAGCCTCAATTCAACTAAAAGGAGGTATGTCATCCATGTAGGTGCCTCTTCTATCTATTTTTCCATCTGCCTGTTCGGGTATCTACGGTGTTTCAACTATTATGGATCACAGAAACCTCAGTTCAACTAAAAAGAAATATATCATCCATGTAGACGCCTCTTCTATCTATTTTGCCATGTGCCCATTTGGGTATCTGTGGTGCGTGTCTATGAAGCTGCAGTTTTAATATCTCACATTGGTCGTTCGGTTTACCAAATCATTCAATCAGACCCGCCATCACTTCACATATGCTTTAATTGGTCATACCTAATCCGTGATAGTAGCTTTAATATTGTGCACTTCATTCATCCATGTGCACTTTTACTGTTGACAACGGAGGTGCACCTGTATGAAGCTGCACTTTCAATAAACCAAAGCATTCAATGAAGGCAGTGGGCCACTGGAATACCTTTGATTAGATACATGAAAACCTGAGGAATTTGTCACTGCGAAGATGTGTTCGTCTCTATGTACCCCTCGAGTAAAATTTTAAATATACGAATATTAATTAGACTATCAAAAGGTGAAAACATGCGAGTTTTTTAACTCGTAAAATTTATTATAACTTTTTTGTGAAACTAGGGGTAAGGACAGTTATTACTGATGGTTATTTAATACAAATTGACTCGTTGCTTTTATTAAAAGAAATTATATATAATTTTGAATTATTTATTTATTTTAAATTATATATAATTTTGAATTATTTATTTATTCAGGGTAAACATGCGATGTTAGTTTAGCATGAATGTATTTGACCTCCTATGTCACCTTAAGGAATTGGAATCGATGGAAACATAACTCACAAACATTCAACATCAACTTTAAGACCCTCATGAACCAATCCAACACTTTAGATAGCTTTCCCTTGGGTCCAACTAAAGTTTTGACCATCTTAAGCCTTAGTCTCTCTCATGTTATATGCATGACAACGTCCAGAAACCTAGAGTTGCTCTCACAGGCTTGTTTGCCAGTGTCTAGACTCATTGTGCCAGTTCTGTGCAAGTGCCTCTGCTATTTGAGCCACTTTTTCAGGCCCAGAGCCCAGGTCACTACCCAGAATGGAATGATAACTTAGGAGCAGTAAAAGAACAGTGAAACAATGATGCAAAAGAAATAAGTTAAACAAGACTTTAATTAGACTCCTACTACCCATGACAAGAATTTCGTCAAACATATCACAAATATGTAATCTACAAGTGTAGCCAACAGAATTAAACATAGGGATCCCATACTTATATGAGAATATCTAAGAATCATTGTTCCCTCATGTCATTTTTTGCATTATCATCTATTACGTCATAGATACATTATCCATTCATTTACAAGTAAAAACATGTTGAGAGCCTTACATATTTGATGTCATAAAACATACATAGAACTAGCATAGTAGCAATAGAAATACCATAAATATATCAGCCATAAAATGTTAGGGTCCCACCCTGACCCCATTATTTATGTAATGGGATCACGTCATAGTCAAGAGTCAATAAAGCCCATATTAATAATTGTAAGTGGTTAATCCACAATTAATGACGGAACCACAGTTAGTTGCAAATGGGCTATAGTATTAGATAGATGGTATTAATAAAACCCACGGTATTGGCCCGTGGTATTGCATGTATGAGTCATATATAAAGGATAGAGACTCCCTGCGAGGAGCATCGTGTCTTATCTGTAGTCGAGCTCTGCTCTATTGGAGGTTGCCCCCTCGAAGAGGCAAGTGAACATTACTCTCTGTAATAAAATCATTGCTATTCTGTGTTCTGGGTATATTTTCTTCACATATTCTGTATTTGGGTATCATTTTGCAGGTTGAGAGCATAACAAGTGGTATCAGAGCACTTTCCAGGGCCGGTGGGATCTCCATTTCTTAGCAAAAATTTTTTTGGCTAGAGACGTGTTCCGGCGTCTTTAAACCATGGGATCTGTCGTTGAGCGCATAAACCTACGGATTTGGGGAGGCATGCACGCAGGAAACACAAGAGGTGGTCACGTCTGTTGGACTCCCTTGTAACCCCTGTGGGTGCCCCTTCGATTAGTAGCGCATTAGACAGAATCGCACACGGATTGTCTTCCACGTACCCTCTGGGTATATCGGAAGCCCCCTAGGCTCCCTTGAAACCTCGCCATAGATAAACCGTCGGTCGTCTTGCGGCTACAGTACACCGAGAACAGCACTCGGGGAGATTACTCGCCCGTACGATAGGGTAGTCGGGTTGTACGGCTAAGGGTACGGTCGATCCTCCTTAGTTAGAGCCCTGAAACATTGGGCCGAGTACTACTGCCAGACCCTTATGTATATTGCGATCTGTAGCACCTGACACTCCTCAAGACCTTAGTTCCCTTTTCTATCAGGGGATCACACAGCATCTCTTCCAGATCCGCCTGTGCAAAGGGGTGCAGCAGCAGCAGACATCAGTCCCGCAGTCTCGAGTTCACAGATCAGCCATTCCGATCTATTAGATCCATCAGATCCATAGAAGCAGTCTGTTCCGCCATTCAGATCTCTCAGATCCCCTAGATCGGAGTCGTTGTGAAGGGTTCCTATACCGGGGTATAATTTTCGCAGGACTTTTGGCCGCATTGACATTTTGAGGATTTGGCCACTGCAGTATTGATAAGCAAGGAGTAAAACTCCGTTGGGAGTTTTCAGAAAAAAAAAAAAAAAAAAAAAAAATCTGGGATCTTTTGGGGTGCTTATTGGTGATCTAGCCCATCAGAATCAGGACGACGAGCTGAGCACGGTGGTACCGTTCACTTCTTAGTGAAAAATTTTTATGCGGTCCCAATTTTCAAAAAAACCCGGTTGCTGTATGGTAGAAACTAGAGCTCAAGCGATGGCCAATGAAAGGATGGACAAATTTGAAGAATCAATGCACAACCTCCACCTTCAACTTACCAGACTATGTAACATGGTCGAGAAAATAGTCCCGAAGGGCAAGGAGCCAGTCCACGAGGAGGAGTATAATGGCACTGAACACAATGAGGGTGAGTCTAGCCACTCTCCTCACGTTTGGCACACCCACCCACCACCCAGTCAGCGACCTCCCAAGTTTGATATTCATAAATTCGACGACTCTCACCCGTCGGCATGGATAGCACAAATGGAGCAGTATTTCAAACTGAATCGCATCTTCGATGATGAGACTCAGCTTATGTTGGGGAGCATGTACTTGGACAATGAAAGGTGGCAATGGTGGGAATGGCATCAACGTTGCACTGGACCTTTTAAGACTTGGACCAAATTCACCAAAGCTCTTCAAGACCGCTTTGACCAGGAATCATCTTTTTTGGGTCGTCTTACTAAGCTCCAACAGACTGGTACAGTGGATGAATATATTACAGCTTTTGAAGCCTTAGCCTTCCGCACTTGGGGTCTCTCAGATGTGTTCTACACGAAATGTTTTATCAGCGGTCTTCAAGAAGCTATCAAAGCCCAAGTCCTACTGCACCACCCTCCCACATGGACGGAGGCTTGCAAGGTCGCTCATAACGTGGAACGTGCATTAGCAGCCCAATACAGTCGCCCAAATTTCTCCGCTAAAGGTCGCCCTCCACAGGCTCACAACACGACTCAAACACTTAAGGTCCAAAAGGTGTCACCTGCGGAAATGGCCGAAAGAAGAAAGCAAGGCCTATGTTACTACTGTGATGAAAAATACTCCCCAGGTCATAAATGCAAGGAGCCCAAATTTTTTCAAATTGATGCCACTGACTACAGCTCAACAGAGGAACATCCACCACTGGAGGAACATGAGCCGCTAGAAGAAGACAACCAAAAGGACAATGTCTCTGATGAACCAGTTATTTCATTGCATGCTTTGGCAGGGATTTCTTCCCCTCAAACTCTCAAAATCAGAGGTTTTATTAAACATCGCCCAGTAGTAGTCTTGATTGATAGTGGAAGTACACATAATTTCATCCATCAAAAAGTCACAGAAGCAGTGCATTGTTTTGTATGAAATGTGAAGGCCGCTGTGAAAATGTCAAACTTCAAATGGGGGATTATCAGTTGAAAACTCACATGTTTGCCATACACATGGGGGGTTGCGACATTGTCCTCGACGCTAAACAGCTCCGCACTCTTGGGCCAATCACAATGGATTTCCAGGAGTTATATATGAGTTTTAAGCAGAACAACTACACACATACCCTTCGTGGACTCCAGGCGGGAGCCCCCTCTATCATCAGCTCGCATAGGATGGAAAAATTGTTAAAAAAGGGCAATCATGGAGTTGTAGCTCAATTTAATGCCATCCAGGCAGTTGAAACCGAGCCTCTGCCAATTCATCCTGAGATGAAACCGATTTTAAATAACCATCTACTGGTCTTTGACAAGCCTCATGAGCTTCCACCCTCGCGAGGGGAACATGATCATAGCATCACCTGGGTTCCAGGGGCCCAACCCCCAAATGTGCGCCCATATAGATATCCGTTCACCCAAAAGAATGAAATAGAAAACATCATCAAGGAAATTTTGGAAGCAGGTGTCATTCATCCCAGCATTAGTCCTTATTCATCCCCAGTGGTCATGGTGCTCAAGAAAGATGGGGAGTGGCGGATGTGTCCCGACTTCAGGGCCCTCAATAAGTTGACAGTCAAAGATAAATTTCCCATCCCGGTGGTTGATGATTTGCTGGATGAACTCAATGGGGCTCAATTCTTCACTAAGTTCGATCTTTGCTCAGGCTACCACCAAATTCGCATGAAGGAAGTCGACATCCCCAAGACTGATTTCTGAACTCATGAAGGCCATTATGAATTCCTGGTCATGCCATTTGGTCTTTGTAATGCCCCCTCTACTTTTCAGAGCCTTATGAACCACATTCTCAAACCATATCTCAGGAAATTTGTCCTTGTCTTCTTCGATGACATCCTCATCTATAGTTGCACTTGGGCCGCACATCTTCAGCATGTAGATCTACTCTTGCAACTGCTCCGCAAGCGTAAATTATTTATCAAGATGTCCAAGTGTTCGTTTGGCATGGCAGAAGTAGAGTATTTGGGCCACATTGTGGGGCGTGAAGGTGTCAAGGTGGACCCCAAAAAGATCTAGGCAATGCAGGAATGGCCTCAACCTAAGACCTTGAAGAGCTCGAGAGGATTTTTGGGTCTCACAGGCTATTGTCGTAAATTTTTCTGCAACTATGGTCGCATAGCAAAGCCCCTCACCCAACTCCTAAAGAAAAATTCATTCTTCTGGAATGAGGAAGCACAACAGGCCTTTAAAGCTCTAAAAAATGCCATGTGTTCCACTCCAGTCTTAGCACTACCTGACTTCACCAAATCTTTTGTCATTGAATGTGATGCTTCGGGTACAGGTATTGGGGCGGTCTTAATGTAGGAAGGGCGACTGTTGGCCTTCACAAGCCAACAACTCAGTGGGAGGAATCTGGGCCAGTCTACCTACGAGAAGGAAATGATGGCCATCTTACATGCAGTCGAGACCTGGCGACCTTACTTATTGGGGCGACATTTCCAAATCCGCACAGATCATCACAGTCTTAAATATTTTTTGGAGCAACGCCTATCCTCCCCACAACAAAATAAATGGCTAGCCAAAATGCTAGGATATGATTATGAGATAATTTACAAGAAAGGGAAAGACAATAGTGTAGCAGATGCATTATCTCGCCAATTTGAGGAGGAAAGTACTCTGCTAGCAATTTCCCTCCCCATTCCAGAATGGATTGAAGAGGCTCGCAGGGAATGGTTTTCACACCCCGGCTCTCCCAACTCATTTCTCAATTGCAGGTAGATCCAAATTCCACCAAGGGCTACTCGTGGCAGGATGATATTCTTCACTACAAGGACAGAGTCGTAATATCACCAACATCCACCCTCAAAAGTCGCATTTTGGTAGAATTGCACTCATCTCCCATTGCAGGACATTCTGGCTTTCAAAAGACGGATGCTCGCACCAGAAGATCATTTTTTTGGACAGGCATGAAAAATGACATCCTTACTTTCGTAGCAGAATGCGATGTCTGTCAACGCCACAAAGGGGAAACCGTCAACACACCAGGCACATTACAACCATTGCCCATTCCGGCATCAATTTGGACAGAGGTTTCTATGGATTTCATTACAGGTCTTCCAAAGTCAGGGAACAAGTCAGTCATCATGGTGGTTGTGGACCGACTGTCGAAGTATGCTCATTTTTGCGCCCTACCCCACCCATTTACACCAACTTTGTTTGCTCAATCTTTCATGGATTAGATCTTCAAATTGCATGGCATGCCCACTTCTATTGTGTCCGACCGCGACCCGATCTTCACTAGTAAATTTTGGCAGGAACTCTTCAGAATACAAGGCACTCAACTAGAACTCAGTACTTCCTATCATCCACAAACAGATGGTCAAATCGAAGCCGTCAACAAATGTCTAGAAACCTACCTTAGGTGTTTCACTTCAGAAAAGCAACACCTTTGGGTAGAGTGGCTACCTCTGGCTGAATGGTGGTATAACACCAACTATCATGCCACCTACAAAATGACTCCCTATGAAGCAGTATATGTTCAACTCCCGCCTTCACCTACTTCGTATCTCAAGGGATGCTCAAAAGTACAAGCAGTGGATCAACTCCTACAACACCGCGCAACCATGCTCGCCCATCTTCGAGAGAATCTTCATCAAGCTCAGAACCGCATGAAGCAACAGGTAGACCAGCATCACTCAGAGCGCCAATTTCAAGAAGGGGATCAGGTCTTTTTATGGCTCCAACCATATAAGAAAACATCACTCAAAGACAAGGGGTGTCAGAAACTCTCTCCCAAATTCTGCGAACCATATCAAGTACTTCAGCGCATTGGAGAAGTGGCCTACAAGTTGGCCTTGCCACCTACTGCAAAAATCCATCCAGTTTTCCATGTCTCATGCCTCAAGAAAGTGATTGGGAACAATTGCAGAATTCAGACCAGTCTACCTGAATTGGACGAAGAAGGGTCCATCTGGCTTCAACCCGAACAGGTCCTAGACACACGAGACAAGCAATTGCACGGCCGCATGATTAAGAAAGTCCTCGTCAAATGGAAAGACACCTCTCCGGAAGATGCAACTTGGGAACCAGCCAATATTCTTCAGCACTTTCCGCAGCTTCAGCCTTGAGGACAAGGCTAGTCTTAAGGGGGATGGCATGTTAGGGTCCCACCCTACCCCCCTTATTTATGTAATGGGATCACGTCATAGTCAAGAGTCAATAAAGCCCATATTAATAATTGTAAGTGGTTAATCCGTAATTAATGACGGAACCACAGTTAGTTGCAAATGGGTCGTAGTATTAGATAGATGGTATTAATAAAACCCACGGTATTGGCTCGTGGTATTGCATGTATGAGTCATATATAAAGGATAGAGACTCCCTGCGAGGAGCATCGTGTCTTATTTGTAGTCGAGCTCTGCTCTATTGGAGGTTTCCCCCTCGAAGAGGCAAGTGAACATTACTCTATGAATAATAAAATCATTGTTATTCTGTGTTCTCGGTATCTTTTCTTCGCATATTCTGTATTTGGGTATCATTTTGCAGGTTAAGAGCATAACATAAAATCCACATATACATCAATACATTTACACATGAAAACCAAGGGAGTGAATTTCTCATTAATGAATACAATAAGCGAACCGAAGATAGGACTACCATGTTCCACCTGACCATAGATTGGTTGAACCAAGTCTCTCTTCAACCAATCACCCTCGTGCCATATTCCAAGCATGAATATGGAACTCATAGAACACACCAAAAACACCAACAAGCATGGATGCCACCCGAGTTCTCCACCTACACCATGAGGAATTTGAGTGCCTTCTAGTCTCTCTGGCTTTACCGTAATCCAAAGTTTGATCCAAGGATCACTAGGCCCCACATCGTGACACACTCTCCAGGCTTTACCATACATTCAATCCCTGGACTACTAGGCCCAATAGAGAGAAATCCCCTGCTTGGCTCTATGTATATCATGCCATTCACCAGTAAGGATTCCAAGGCCCACCAAGGAACACAATCCTAGCTTTACCCTAACCCACAATCTAGCTCAGGGGTTAATAAGACGGTGGCTTTACCGTGATCCACAGTCCAGTTTAGGGACCACTAGGCCATGTGCTTTTCATTTCAGAGATCCATCCCACTCAGCATCAAATCCATTTGGTTATCCCAGCTCAACCAAATATGAAAACCCATCTCATCAAATCTATCAATAAATGACAAGGCTAGGCTGAAGAAGACTATCACACCTGGCAAAACCCATGCTATGATAGAAAAGAACCACATGCAATACCATGCATGTCAAATCTTACAAGGTAAATACACATGCAAGTCGATACCTACAACGAAGCATGTTGTGGTTTCTTGATCATGCCTTTCCCTGGTTGATATTTGCTTCCTCTTTCCTTCTTTTCCATTATTTCTCCAATGCCAAAGTGTTTCAAGAAACTCTAAATGTCCAAGAGAGAGAGAGAGAGAGAGTAATGAGAGAGCTCCAAAACTCAACTAACAAAAGGTTACCAATTGATCCTCAGAAGCCTTTTAATGAATGACACCTCTATTTTCTTCATTTTCCATTATTTCCTTCATTTTACTCCTCACATGCAACTTGTGACCTTTCACCTCATTTTTCTCCTAATTTCCATTATTTTCATAAATAAATGTGCCAAAAATGCCATTTTACCTTTCCAAAGCCTTGGCCATTAGCTTTCCCAATTTTCTTACCCATAAGCAACCAAATGAACACTGCCTAGGATTTCTTGCCCAACATTCATCTTGGAATAAGTGTCCCATTAACCGTGTTTATTATTCTTAAGTTTTATTACACTGAGTTTTCACCAGGGTTGTTACAATATTACCCTCTCATGAACATGAGCCCTTTGACAAAGAATTATGGATGCATAAGGAGATAGGTTATTCTGATAGTTGACAGAGCAATTATCAAAGATGAGACAAGGGTGGGACGACGGTGAGGCATCCACTTAAGGGAGGTCCCAAAGTAAGGTATTTTTTGTTTTAATTTATTATAAATTAAATTAAATATACAAGTATAGCAAAGAATAAATTAATTCAGTAAACAATTAATTTTAATAAGTTCAGTAAATCTATTGTTATTAAAATGTTATAGTTTTTAAGTAAGAAATAAAGTTTTATGTGAGGGATATGTGTGCCCCTCAACTTGCATTACTACAGAAATATGTTTGTAGCTTAGATCATGTGGTAATAGCCTAATGCTCTGCTACTTTAGCTTTTGATACTCTGCTACATTAGCTTTTGAATCTCTCTATCTTTGTGGGTCCCTTCGCTACCTTTGCTACTATATTTGCTCCTAGCGACTTAACTATAAAGTATTGATATTAAATTTATTGTCATATTTTGGAAATTTTAAAATTTAGTTTAAATAAAATAAATAATCTATTTTAATTTGTATTTTTGAATAAGTAAATTTAAATTTTTAGAAATTATTTATTGAAAGAAAAATTCATCATCAAATTTTACATTACTATTAAGTTTATTAAAAATTAAAATATAATTAATGTGTTTTTGTTTTGATTTTGTTTTTTAATTATATATTATTGTTAAATAAAGAATATATTTTTATCTTGGAAAGTATATACAAAAATGAAATTAAAAAGAAAAAAATATACTGATAACATTTAATTATGTGGATTATTTATTCAAGCGAGAACTAAATTAATAGCTTTAGATAATGTTCAATTATCTATGCTAATATAAGGTTTGGACCCTCATTTAATGTTGATTTTAATTTGAATTTGATTTTAATTTTAATTTGATTTTCTATTAGTTTAAATTATAAGAGAGGAGGATTATGAGTTTGCTATTATGTTTTATTTATTATAAATTAAGTTAAATATATTAATATATCAAGGCTTCAATTAATTTTGTAAGTAATTATTTAGTGAATTCAATAAATTTGGTCTCTTTACAATGTTATGGTCTTCTCAGCACTAAGTTATATTTTCAAATAATATTTTTTGAAACAAACTTTAATTTATCAATCTATTTATTAGTAAGCTTTCTTCCATAAGAGTTGTTAGTTATAATTATGAAAAAGAACTATCCTTTAGCATATCTTATCATTTCTTTTTATTTCCCACACATAAAACCAAAGATACAAATGAGATAAAGGAAGTGTCCGTGAATCAATATTGGTACCATTAAAGGGCCCATTAAGTGTTCCTTTTAGCAATCTTGAAAATTCTAGCATACAAACCTCCTTAATAATCTCTCTTGTGCCTCTCAAGATGAAAAATTAGATTCCACATAGAGAAAAAGTGAATTAGAATTAGGTGAGGCCTCATGTCTGTGTTGGAGAATAATGAGAGACTTGTCAACATGCTTGGCATTATGGATAAGAACTAATACTTTCCTTTGAATTGGATTCGTTTATAAAAAAAATCAACCTTTCAAACACCCCTCAAGCATTATTGAAAATTAGTTTTAACCAATTATCTTTGGATGGAGTCCATGTCAGCTAAATGTTTCTCTTAGCATTCAATGAATTATTAAGGCATCTATAATCATAAGCAATAAAATAATTCATGTTATATGTACTACCAACTTAACATACTAGGTTTTGATTTTCCTCAATTTTGTGTTTAGTATATTTAGGAGTTTGTGAAACTATGGTGTTTTTTCTAGGAAATACAGGATTTGAAATGAAAAAATAAAAAGAAAGAAGAAAAATACATGAAAAAGTTTGTTGATAGATTGAAAGAGAAAGTGTACAGAAAAGAGAAAAGAAAAAAAATCTTTTGATTTTCCTCAATTTTGTGTTTAGTATATTTAGGAGTTTGTGAAACTATGGTGTTTCTTCTAGCAAATAGGGGATTTGAAATGAAAAAATAAAAATAAAGAAGAAAAATACATGAAAAAGGTTGTTGAGAGATTGAAAGAGAAAGTGCACAGAAAAGAAAAGAAAAATAAAATATACTGAAGAATAGTTTACTTCTATATTGTTTTTTTTGGTAAATGCCTATCTTTATAAACTTATTTGTAATCTCTTCGATTAGTGCTTTCATTATGACACATTTTTTTCTATGTCCCTCTTATCATTGTTAGGATGTAAATTAATGGATTAAGTATAGGGAAAAAGACAATTACCGTTGGACCATGGCTTGTCTATATTTTGGAGAGTGATGATACGTTGATAGTTATCTTTGAATGGAGTCCAAATTATCTAAAAAAATTCCTTATCTTGTAATGAAGTATGATTTATGTGTAACAAATAAATAAAGTGTAGAGAACTAAATTATACACATAATACCAACTTAGCATGCTAGCTTTTGATTCTCCTTTGTTTTATGTTGAGTATATTTAGCTTGATTTTGTGAAGTTATGGTGCTTCTTGCATGAAAATATTAAGGCTTTGGAAAAAAATAAAGTAAGAAGAAACTTACATGCAAAAAGTTTTTAATGGAGTAAAAGAGAAAGTGTGATGGGAGATTGATAGATGACTTCTCAAAAATAAATACATTAATAATTCTTGTAGTGAATCATAGTCTAACATCCATACCATTCCATTCCCTACGGACATTTTTGTAATTAAAATTGTAAAGGAACTAATAGACGTTGATTCTCCAAACAAATTAATATCGAATCTTGGCACTAAACAAATATATATTCTTTGTCACTTCCAGAAGAAGAAAAAAAAATAAAAATTAGAAAATTAAAATAAATTGTAGCCTCAACCCCTGCCCCAAATTATGATTCTATGTTATAATTGAGAGGGACCAATAATGTCTCTTCTTCTATGGATTGAATATTACTCTAAACATGATAATAAAAAACATGATGTATAGCATCTTAAAAATTAATATTCTATATATCTCTTTCTCTAATTTACAAATAATTAAAAGAAAATAAACACAAAAATAAAATATTCTTTTAAAAAAAATTAACAAACTATAAAATTATATCCATAAAATATTTAAACTTCAAAACATTGTACAATAAAAATAACTATTAAAAATTAATTAAACATAACATACCACAACACATTATACTTTCATTTTACAACGTATCTACATATCTACCTTGTATTCTTTCAGGCGTTCCCTCCCCGCAGGGTATGCAATTTATTATTATTATGTAAAACTAAAATTGGTAAGTGAAATTTGAGTCTATGTTGATCGTATATTTTGCGAGGATAGCCGTAGGCAAATTCATAACATCTAAACGATGAAGTTTTTCAACCCATGAAAGCCGGAATGCAGTGATTTTTATTGTAGGCTTTTTTGGGTTGGTGTTTGAATTTTGCGGAAAAATGTGAGATGTGGGGTGAAAAAAAAATTGAGAATTAGATTTTAATTTGTAAACTAGTTTTGTGAGTGTAGATATGGATTCAATTTCTTAAAAAATTTATTAAGGCACTTATATTATGTAGGGGTTAGCTACCAAACTTATAATTTCAATAAATTTCTATTAGATTTGAAAAAATTAGACCATAAAATTTCACAGAAAAACTTCCAAAGTATCCCACTAAAAATAACTAATTATTCCTTTCCCACAACCAAAAAAAAGAAAGAGAAAATGAGGTATGAAAGAATAACTTCGAGGTAAATCACATGAAGACATACATTTGTCAACGCGTTTCGAACCAACTAGTGTGGTTCATTGAACCAACTAGTGTGGTTCATCGTCATAGTCTGATCAAAGTCTCCAACAGCTAAATTGACTAACAGCTAATTTTGACCTTAGGACCGGGGTCAAATTATTATTTATTAATTCAATATTATTATTATTATTTTTCTTATTATTATTTATGGAAATAAGTTAAATTAGGTAAAAATACATAAATAAATAAAATAATTTTAATGGTTGGTTTAAAAAAGGAATTTATTTATTTATTTAAATTAATTAATTATATATATTAATTAACAAAGGCCCCAAGCTAAGTTGGATTTCAAACGATGTTGATATTATATCAGGTGCACACATTCCTTATCTTTTTATTTTTCTAATACATATTTGCTCATATAATTTCAAGTATGAATATTTCACCACAGTTGCCAAAGATTACCAAGGGGAGACCTAGCACAGTTACTCTACAAGGCCTTTATGAGTATATAGAGTCTTTAGAGAAACGTAGAGAAGAAAGAGAAGCCAAGCTACAAAAAGAGTTAGAAGCCATGCTAGAAAATAAATTTGCATCTCTTGAAGACACGATCCAAAAACAAATAGAAAATAAAATAGAACTACTAGAGAATAAAATGGAGGCAATGGAGACTAGACTGCAAGTTATAGAAAAACATAACTAAGATACTAACCAACCATCCCAGCAAGGAGATGCTGATACTTTAGAGAGTCTTAAAATGAAAGACATGATTAAAGAACTAGAAGAAAAAGTTAATAGCCGTCTCACCCTAAATAATGTGGTAGATAAGTTAGATATCAAACCAATTAAAGATGAAATGAAAAAATTAATAGAATTAGACCACGAACATAACAAAAGGGCCTTAAACCTTATAATATTCAGTTTAAAAGAGGAAGTAGATGAGGATACTTTAGCCTTAGCCCAGACAGAACTACATAATAGATTACAAATTGAAACATTGTGTCTCACAGAAGCAACAAGGTTGGGGAAATTAACCGAGAATAAAGGAAGACTAATCCGCATAAAGGTGAGCTCCACTGATCATAAGCACGACATACTTAGTAAAACCTCAAGTCTAAAAGGAACGAGAATATTCATAAATGAAGATCTCATTCCAGAAGACCAAGCAGAATTAAGAAAGGAGGTTCAAAAGGTAAAAGAAGCTAGAAAGGAAGGAAAATGGGCAATAATCAGAAATAGAAAAGCCTTTATTCGAGATAGAAACCAAAAAGATAGTAATCAATAGCAATTAAACATGCTCCGGATCCTTTCTTGGAATTGTCGGGGCTTCCCATGGAACAAAGGCCCCAAGCTAAGTTGGATTTCAAATGATGTTGATATTATTTTGCTTGTTGAAACTTGGGAGCACGAAGAATCTAAGGTCCCTAACATAGATGGCTTTACGCTATGGTCTACCTGGAACAAGCGATCCTCCCATAGAGGCATTGGGGGAATAGCTTGTTACATTAAGAAGAACCTCTCCCCCCATGTTAGGATTTATAAAAATGACTCTCACAACCAATATAGTTGGATAGAGATCAAAGACATTAATAATAAAAAGTCCTACATAGCAATATGTTATTTTACCCCCATTAATTCTAACTTCTATAAGAAGAAGAATCTAGATAAAACTAACCCTTACAATAGTTTAGAGAATGATATTTCTAGCCTAAGGTGACTTTAATGCTCAAACTTCAAACAACCAAGCTATTATTCTAAGCAATCATTCCAACCCTAATCCTCTTTGGTTAGATGAAGACCCTACTCTGGTTAGCAGGTACAAAAGGAATTCTGAAGATCTCGGGGAAAATTTGTTTGGGTCGGAGCTAGTCAAGCTCTGTAGTGCTCAGGATCTCATAATTTGCAACGGTCTAAAGAAGTGTCCCAATTCTAGCAAGATGATCTGCATCCATGGGCTTGGTAGCAGCGTGGTAGACTATGTTATTTCCGATCTCCCATTATACAACGAAATAATAAATTTTGACATCTTAAATGACCATGAACCTCACTCTGATCATAGGCCTTTACTTATAACTCTCAATTTTGTCATGCATAGAGTTCCCATAGAAAATAATACTTATAGCCAAAAGAACTTAATATTTGATAGAAATAAAAATGATCTCTTTCTAAATGAATTAAAAACTAATTTGCTTCCTTTATCTAATATAGAAAACATAGAAGACCTCTATCATAATTTTACTACAACGCTCTCATATTCTATTAACAAGTTCTCAATTGAAGTTTCAAATAATAAAAGAAATAGCAAAACCAATCCATGGTATGACAAAGATTGTAAAAGTGCAAGGAGAGCAATTAAGGAAGCTGTTGATGAATCTCTTAAAATGGACAAGATAAAAATATACAAAGCCCTAACTAAAAGGAAAAAGAGGCAGTACATTCGTCAAAGACAGGAGAATCTCTTACACCTCTCTAAGGTAGCTCCTAAGAAATTTTGGAGGCAGATTCTAACTAGGAAGACTAAGGATAATAATAAAATTGCTCTTTGCGATTGGAATTCCTATCTTAAAAAGCTTTATGAATCTCCAAATGTCATGGATAATTTGGAAACCCTTCTTACAACGAAAGAATTTTTCTCTTTAGAAGACATTAAGTTTGGGGTTAATCGCCTCGCTAATGGGAAAGCTAAGGACATTGAAGGTTACCAAGCGGAAATCTTAAAAATTGGAGGTCCTGTCCTCATCCCCCACATCCACAAGCTTTTCAATCAAGTAGTCAAGCAAGGGTTCCCTAAACCTTGGACTGAGAGCCTCATTATCCCTATTTTTAAAAGTGGGGATACAAATAACCCCTCTAATTATCGAACAATTATGATCAGCCCTCTCTTAGCCAAGTTATATGGTAGTATTTTGGAAAAAATTTAAGCATATGGCTTGAAAGTGAAGGTAAGCGGGCTAAAGGCCAAGCAGGTTTCAGAAGGCATCACTCAACAACAGACCACCTTGTTACGCTTAGGATCATTGCGGAGGAATGTCGTAATGATAAATCCAATTTATTTTGTTGCTTTGTGGACTTTAGAAAGGCTTTCGATACGGTTCCTAGATCCAACCTTTGGAATAGATTAGAAGAGCTAAAGGTTCCTCTCGAGTTGAGAGCTGCCACTATAAGGTTATACGAGAATGTAATTGCCAAGCTAAAGAGCAATGAAGGGTGGTCGAAAGATATTAAGTGTAACATCGGAGTTAAACAAGGTTGCCCCCTCTCCCCTACCCTATTTGGCATTTACATCGATAAGCTCGAAGGCTATTTAGAGGAAGTAGGATGTGATGGCACGATCTTAGCTGGGATAGTCGTCATCCTTCTTCTTTATGCTGACGATATTGTTCTTTTGGCAAGGTGCCCATCTGATCTTAATAAGCAACTCAAGCTTCTTAAGGATTTCTGCTCTACCATGGGTATGACTGTTAACACTGACAAAACAAAAGTTATGATTATCAAATCCAAGAAGGACACTTACGCTAATTTTATGTATGACAATAATAACTTGGAGGAAGTGTATTCTTACAAGTACCTAGGAATTGATATTCATCACAAGCTCAACTGGAACCATAGCATTGAGAAAAGGATTAATGGGGGGTGGAAAGCTTACTATGGTCTTGAAAATAATTGTAAAATTGCAAACCTTGTAATGTGGGATAAAAAGAAGTTCCTCTTTGAAACTTTAGTCACTCCTGTTATCTTATATGGCTGTGAGGTTTGGGGTTGCAGCATCTCCAGAGAATCATGGAGAAAGATTGAGCAAATCGAGAAGCGTTTTATAACTTATAACCTGAAAATTAAAAGTAATACACCCTATCCTATTCTCCTTATAGAAGCAAGTCTTTCCCCTATTGAGAGCCTAGCTATGCTTAGGTTTCTGTTGTACAAGCACAAAATCAGTAACATAAACGATCATAGACTTCCTAAGCTAGCTTTAAATTCTAGCCAAAACCACCTAAGGGTCAATCGAGGGTGGCATAAAGACACAAGGGCCTGGTTAAACTATTGGGAGATCAACGAAAATGATGCATTGCAAAACATAAATAACATTAAAGATATTGTTACTTCTAAGTTCAAAGAAAAAATGTGGTGTGAGAAAGACTTAGCGGCTAAAAGGAAATTAAGTTATTATAAGAAGGTCATCAACCCCACCCTAGAAGATCAAAAGTATCTCTCTATTTTAACTAGCTCAAAGAAGAAAATTAATATAGCAAAGATTAGAACAAATTCTCATGAGCTCCATAGTGAAACAGGTCGTTGGGCAGTTCCTAAAACGCCATGGACGGAAAGGATCTGCCATATATGTAAGAATAGGAACATCGAGGATGAAAACCACTTCCTCTTAGAGTGCCCCGCGTATAACCACATTAGATCTCAGTTTCACAATATTTGTTACAATACTGACCTTCCTAGCCTTTTACAATGTCAAAATTATAGTGAGCTCGGGAGGCTTCTCTCCAAGCTTTTTGAGCATAGGAATAAAATCTTAAATCAAAATAGATAATTTGTTTCTTTAGGTCCGATAGACCATTATTTGGTCTCAGCGGACGTTAACCATCATCATCATCATCATCATCATATATATATATATATATATATATAGATATATATTAAAGTTATAATATTAGGTTATTAAGATAAAAGTTCGGATTAATAAATAAAATAATTTCAATGGTTAGTTTAAAAAGATAAATTATTTATTTATTTAAATTATTTATTCATATATATATATATTATAATTAAAGTTATAATATTAGGTTATTAAGGTAAAAGTTAGGATTAATAATAAAATAATTTTAATGGTCAGATTAAAAAGATAATTTATTTATTTATTTAAATTATTTAATAATTATTAATAATATTATATATATATATATATATATATATATATATATATATATATATATATCATAACATTAGGTCAAGAATTTTCATTTATTAATTTAATAATAATTTTTAATGGTTAGTTAAAAAATAAAAGGTAATTTAATAATTTATTTATTAATAATCATATATATATATATATAGATATATGTATGTATATGTATATATATATTTATATGATGATAATGATGATGGTTAACGTCCTCTGAGACCAAACATTGGTCTATTGGACCTAAAAACAAATTATTTAATTTGATTTAAGATTTTATTCCTATGCTCAAAAAGCTTGGAGAGAAGCCTTTCGAGCTCACTATAATTTTGACATTGTAAAATGCTAGGGAGGTCAGTATTGTAACAAAGATTGTGAAACTGAGATCTAATGTGGCTGTACGCGGGGCACTCTAAGAGGAAGTGGTTTTCATCCTCGATGTTCCTATTCTCACATATATGGCAGATCCTTTCCATCCATGGCATTTTAGGAACTACCCAACGACCAGTTTCACTATGGAGCTCATGAGAATTCGTTCTAATTTTGCTATATTAATTTTCTTCTTTGAGCTAGTTAAAATAGAGAGATAATTTTGATCTTCTAGGGTGGGGTTGATGACCTTCTTATAATAACTTAATTTTCTTTTAACCGCTAAATCTTTCTCACACCACATTTTTTCTTTGAACTCAAAAATAACAATATCTTTAATGTTATTTATGTCTTGCAAAGCATCATTCTCGTTGATCTCCCAATAGTTTAACCAGGCCCTTGTGTCTTTATGCCACCCCCGATTGAGCCTTAGGTGGTTTTGGCTGGAATTTAAAGCTAACTTAGGAAGTCTATGATCATCTATGTTATTGAGTTTGTGCTTGTACAACAGAAACCTAATCATAGCTAGGCTCTCAATAGGGGAAAGACTTGCTTCGATAAGGAGAATAGGATAGGGTGTATTACTTTTAATTTTCAGGTTATAAGTTATAAAAAGCTTCTGAATTTGCTCAATCTTTCTCCATGATTCTCTGGAGATGCTGCAACCCCAAACCTCACAGCCATATAAGATAACAGGAGTGACTAAAGTTTCAAAGAGGAACTTATTTTTATCCCACATTACGAGGTTTGCTATTTTACAATTATTTTCAAGACCAAAATAAGCTTTCCACCCCCCATTAATCCTTTTCTCAATGCTATGGTTCCAGTTGAGCTTGTGATGAATATCAATTCCTAGGTACTTGTAAGAATACACTTCCTCCAAGTTATTATTGTCATACATAAAATTAGCGTAAGTGTCCTTCTTGGATTTGATAATCATAACTTTTGTTTTGTCAGTGTTAACAGTCATACCCATGGTAGAGCAGAAATCCTTAAGAAGCCTGAGTTGCTTATCAAGATCAGATGGGCACCTTGCCAAAAGAACAATATCGTCAGCATAGAGAAGAAGGATGACGACTATCCCAGTTAAGATCGTGCCATCACATCCTGCTTCCTCTAAGTAGCCTTCAAGCTTATCGATGTAAATTCCAAATAGGGTAGGGGAGAGGTGGCAACCTTGTTTAACTCCGATGTTACACTTAATATCTTTTGACCACCCCTCATGTCTTTTTAGCTTGGCAATTACATTCTCGTATAACCTTATAGCAGCAGCTCTTAACTCAAGAGGAACCTTTAGCTCTTCTAATCTATTCCAAAGGTTGTATCTAGGGACAGTATCGAAAGCCTTTCTAAAGTCCACAAAGCAACAAAATAAATTGGATTTATCATAACGACATTCCTCCGCAATGATCCTAAGCGTAACGAGGTGGTCTATTGCTTTAATGGTTAGTTTAAAAAGGTAATTTATTTATTTAATTAAATTATTTATTAAATATTGTTAATATTATATATATACATATATATTATAACTAAAATTATAATATTAGGTTGTTAAGTTAAAAAAATAAATAAATGAATTATAGATAAATACATAAATAAACCAATAATAATATATATATATATATATATATATATATATATATATATATATATATATATATATATATATAAAGAGCTCAAAAACGAGGAGGGGGCAGAAAAACCGACTAAGAAGAGAGTGTTCGAACCCAGCACCTCCTGATTTTCCAGCCATCATCTCTATTGAGATTGCTCGGCCTCTTTTCAATCTCAATAGCTTCCCTCAATTTACGATGATGGAACTGAGCAACTTTGGCAACAACGTTGGCCTCCTCAATACACACCTGATGCTTGGTCTTTTCCACATGCTCAGCTAATGCTGAAGACTTGGATCTCCCATGTCTTAGGTCGGCCGCATGTTCGCAGATCCTTTGATGGATGGAGCACCCTGTTTCCCCAATATAGGAGGTCCCACAAGAACAAGGGATCAAGTAGACACCCTTCATGTCCTTAGGGTTAACGGGATCTTTCATCGATTGGAGGGAATTGTGAATGGTGTTGAGGGGCATAAAGGTTGAGGGAATATCATACCTTTTAAGGATCCGAGCAATCTTGTTCGTGGTTCCTTGAACATAGGGAAGATGGACCCCTAGACAACGCTCTTTTGTCTCTTTCTTAATTAATGCATTTTTAGAGGCTTTACGGAAAGCCTTCTGACCCAGGCGTCTACTATATCCATTCTCCACAAAGACATTAAGGAGATGGGATCTCTCCTTATCAAAGCTCTCACAATCAGAGATCCTAAGGGCACGAGTAGCAGGGTGTTAAGAACACCCAACTTCTAAGCAGGGAAATGATGGGAATCAGCATGAAAATACTGCTCAGTATGCGTTTTCTTTCGGAACACAGAGTGGGAGAGAAAACCATCCTTATTCCGAGATATAAGAATATCCAAGAAAGGGAGGCAACCATTAACCTCTTTTTCCATGGTGAACTTAATGGTAGAGGACCGGCTGTTGAGGGAAGCTATTGAGATTGAAAAGAGGCTGAGCAATCTCAATAGAGATGATGGCTAGAAAATCAGTAGGTGCTAGATTCCAGCACTCTCTTCTTAGTTGGTTTTTCTGCCCCCTCCTCGTTTTTGAGCTCTTTTTATATATATATATATAATTTTTATTATTATTACGATTATTATTATTAGTTTATTTATGTAGTTATCTATAATTTATTTATTTATTTATTTTTATTTTTTTTAACTTAGCAACCTAATATTATAATTTTAGTTAGAATATATATGTATATATATAATATTAACAATATTTAATAAATAATTTAATTAAATAAATAAATTACCTTTTTAAACTAACCATTAAATTATTTTATTTATTTATATAGTTTTTTATCCTAACTTTATAATTATATATATATATATATATATATTATTAATAAATAAATTATTAAATTACCTTTTTTTAACTAACCATTAAAAATTATTATTAGATTAATAAATAAAAATTCTCAACCTAATGTTATGATTTTAATTAAAATATATATATATATATATATATATATATATATTATAATAATCATTAAATAATTTAAATAAATAAATAAATTATCTTTTTAATCTAACCATTAAAATTATTTTATTTATTAATCCTAACTTTTATTTTAATAACCTAATATTATAACTTTAATATATATATATATATATATATAATTATGAATAAATAATTTAATTAATTAAATAAATTATCTTTTTAAACTAACCATCCAAATTATTTTATTTATTAATCCTAATTTTTATCTTAATAACCTAATATTATAACTTTAATTAAAATATATATATATATATATATATATATATATATATATATAATTTAAATAAATAAATAAATTCATTTTTTTAACTAACCATTAAAATTATTTTATTTATTTATGTATTTTTACCTAATTTAACTTATTTCCATAAATAATAATAATAATAATAATAATAATGAATTAATATAATTATTTTACTGGGTCCTAAGGTCAAAATTAGCCTTTAGTTAATTTAAGACTCTGCTCAGACTATTTAACATGCTAAGCTGGCTATGTTTCTTCAACTTGCCCTGACGATGAACCACAATAGTAAACACGTCCACAAATGTCTGTCTTCATGTAATTTACGCCGAAGTTATTCTTTCAACTATTATGGATCACAGAAGCCTCAATTCAACTAACAGGAGGTATGTCATCCATGTAGGCGCCTCTTCTATCTATTTTGCCATGTGCTCGTTTGGATATCTGTGGTGTTTCAACTATTATGGATCACAGAAACCTCAATTCAACTAAAAAAAAATATGTCATCCAAATAAGGGCCTCGTCTATCTATTTTGCCATGTGCCCGTTTCGGTATCTGCGGTGCGCGTCTATGAAGCTGCAGTTTTAATATCTCACATTGGTCGTTCGGTTTACCAAATCATTCAATCAGACCCACCATCACTTCACATATGCTTTAATTGGTCGTACCTAATCCGTGACGGTAGCTTTAATATTGTGCACTTCATTCATCCATGTGCACTTTTACTGTTGACAACGGAGGTGCGCCTCTATGAAGCTGCACTTTCAATAAACCAAAGCATTCAATGAAGGCAGTGGGCCACTGGGATACCTTTGATTAGATACATGAAAACCTGAGGAATTTGTCACTGCGAAGATGTGTTCGTCTCTATGTACCCCTCGAGTAAAATTTTAAATATACGAATATTAATTAGACTATCAAAAGGTGAAAACATACGAGTTTTTTAACTGGTAAAATTTATTATAACTTGTTGTGAAACTAGGGGTAAGGACAGTTATTACCGATTGTTATTTAATAGAAATTGACTCATTCTCCGAAGGTGGCAAAACCTATCAAACTCAGGTGTCAAACCAACAGTGAGGACAACCATCTTTGGCTGCTATCCGCGAATGTCGATTTGACTCATCACCGTTATCAAGGAAAACCACGCCACTTGTAATAACCCGCTGGTAGTCCGTTTATCAAGGAAAACCACGCCACTTGTAATAACCCGCTGGTAGTCCGTAAGGGAGCAGGCTTTCACTCCTGCCAGATGCCTCTGGGTCTTGGGCCGTTAAACTGTTTCCTTACGTCCGAGGAAGACGAGCTCTTAGCCAAGCTTACGGCATACTCCAGGCCGAATACAAATTGACTCATTGCTTTTATTAAAAGAAATTATATATAATTTTGAATTATTTATTTATTTTAAATTTAGTCAATTTTTTACTTTTAAATTTTTTTATTAATTTTATTTAAAAAAAATATTATATATTCAAAAAAATATAATTCAAACAATAAAAATATAAATTATTTGGGTTGAGGACCTAAATATTTTATCGAAAAAAATTACATCAAAATTTATATTTACATTACTAAGTCAATTTACGCTCTTCAACTCAATCCACTAAATTCAACCTATGCTGCGTATTGTGAATGGTTTGAATCAGTGAGTATTCGTCCAACACAACGGTTGACCGCTATCATAATAACCTGCAGATGTATTAACTCCACTAGTAATTTTTTCTCTTCACATGTTACACCAGACGATTTAGGGGTTAGTGGTTTGAACGAGAGAGATCACAAGAGTGCCTATGGCTCGACCACTATTGACTCCTCACATGTCGTATAAGGTTACTTGGGAGTTTGAATTTCTCACATACATAATGTGTATTTTAAGATAGGGCTGAGGTTTTAAATTAGTAACATTACAAAGAGTGCTTATGCCCTCTATCACTATTGTCATCTCACGGGTTTACATAAAGGCTACTTGAGGATTTGAATCAGTGAAATCACAAAGTCTCACGCGTTTACATAAAGGCTACTTGAGGATTTGAGTTAATGATATCACAAGTAGTGTTTTAATAATACATTAAAGAATTTTTTTTAAATTTTTTTGTTCACTAAACATATCAAGTTGAAAACTAATAACATTCACAGCAATATTGTCCTAACAATACACTCTATTGCTCACTTTTCTAAATCACAATTAATTTTTTCGATGTAACATATATGATTTTTTATTTATTTAAATGGATAGATTTTAATGCAAAACGACTATGAATGTAATTTAATTTAATTAATATATTAAAAAATACATTTTACAAAATCGATGTCACCCAGATATTTATTATTTTAAATCCACAGTAATTACACCGTAAGGGGTTCCCCTCTGAAACCAACTTTCCTTTGAGATTTCCTTTGAGATTACGTGTCCATTTGTGAGCGCTTGATTTAGTTGTTAGACGATTAAAATTGTTTGAGCCATCGGATTGATTCCACCGAAACGTTATAAGAATCGCAACTGGTTGATTCCACCGAAACGTTATAAGAATCGCAACTGGTTCTTCAGGAAAGCAAGGGGACCTCGGTCTGGGCAGGGAGGTGGAAAAGAATCAGCTCACTCAATGACAGAGGATGTGGCTGAACAAAACAACGATGTTGCTCTAAAGAAATCTTACCTAGCGGAACCGGGAGCGGATCTGGGATGGAAGAGGAGGGACCAGGGGGAATCGAATGGAACCGATCCCCAATGGGTGAGGGCAGACCAGGAAGGGACGAGGAAGCACCAGCATGAACCACAGGGAAACAAGCTCCGGCCGAGACATTGGGACGCAGGACGGACGAGGAAACATGATCATCGCTCGGTGATCTGCCCAATCCGATCGAAGAGGAGGGTTGGCCTTCCACTGCGTTAATTTCAGAGCCATCTGGAGCTAAATTTTGATCCAAGACTGGACTGAAATCAGAGGAGGGTTGACCGTCCGAAGGAAAGGAACTCCGGACACACGGGATATCCACGTTCAGAAATTCCGAGGAATGCATATGCATAAATTTTGACCGCAGTTACAATTAAGAGTGTGACACGATAGATGACGACGGTGAAGAAGAATATGGGGATTTGAATGGTGCAATTTTATTTTCATCTCCAGGGTGCTGTGAGCTAAGATTTAACATTGTTATGCAATTTCAGGGTTTCCAGGGTGCTGTGAGCTAAGATTTAACATTTTTTATGCAATTTCAGGGTTTGAAGCAGACAAGGGTTTTTTAATTGTATGTGTTGATTTTTGTGGTGGAAAATGGTCCTTGGAGGGGTAATCTGTTTGCAAAAAAGGCGAAGGTCACAGATGTGGACAGGGTGATATTATCACTTAAAACCCAGCAGAGAAAGCTTGCACAATACCAACAACAGGTTGTTGATCTAATATTTATTTTCAGAAATATATATATCTTTTTCTCTTTATAAAAGAAATCTTACCTAGCAATAAAGAAAGAAAATTGATTTTTGGCAATTGATTTTTCCGACAAAATTGACCTTTCTTTTAGCTCTGTTTCTCGCCTGTTAATTAAATTTCTGCACTTTGTCTTAACTGGCAGCGGAAATTTGACGTTCATTGAGGAGTTTTAAGGCTGAAATTTGATAATTTAATTGTCTGTCAAGTCTGTTTATATTGCAGATAGTTTCGCCCGCTTTGAAGTCTCTCCATTTTTTTCTCCGTATATACACACACTAGAATGTTACAGATGTTTTCCATTCCCTTTCCCTGTTTCTCTCGAAACTGAGTGTATAAGTACGTGAGCGCATTCATCACCGTAAATCGATTTACAATTTCCTCGGTACTTCTCCAAATCACCTCCCAGTAAAAATCTATCAATAGAGGACATCTGCCTGATTAGAGTGCGGGCTCAACCCCTGGCCCTTGGAAATGTAAAATCTATTAATGGCGGGCATCTCCCTGATTAGCATGCCGGCTCTATTCCTAGCTCTTGGTAATGTAATTGGAAACTGAGAACTGTAATTGGAGGAACTTAGACCCAAAATGCATCAGACATTTATTCATCTGGCCACAAAGATTTTCCTTTTTAATGCTTACGAAAACATCTATGAATAAATCAATAACTATGATAGAAAAGGTCATGTGCAAAAAGTGATACGGGCGTCATGAAAGAATTTTACTTATCTCCCTGATTAGCGTGCCGGCTCTACTCCTAGCCCTTGGTAATGTAATTGGAAATTGAGAACTGTAATTGGAGGAACTTAGACCCAAAATGCGTCAGACATTTATTCATCTGGCCACAAGGATTTTCCTTTTTAATGCTTACGAAAACATCTATGAATAAATCAATAACTATGATAGAAAAGGTCATGTGCAAAAAGTGATACGGGCGTCATTTCTTTTTCATCGAAAAACTCAGCATGAAAGAATTTTACTTATCTCCCTGATTAGCGTGCCGGCTCTACTCCTAGTCCTTGGTAATGTAATTGGAAACTGAGAACTGTAATTGGAGGAACTTAGACCATTGCAGCTATGGCTGCTGCCAAAGAGGCCACAAATAAAGGGGATATGACAGGAATGTGTCCTCCCTCTAAAATTGGCCAGTTCTATGAATTCTTCTCGTTCTCACATCTCTTGCCTCCTCTCCAATGTTAGTATACCATTATACCATTCCCTGAAAATTTTTATAATTTGAAAGTAGTATTTTTCAATCTTGTGTATAATAGAAATATTACGAGAATGCATATATCCCATACAAATATGGATATGATGTTGAAAGATTTTCCATGTACTCTTCAAGCCATCAAACTATGGTTCTTTATTTGATTGTAATGCAAAGATTCCAGAAAATTTTGAACTATGAAGCATGGAAAACAATGTGCACATTGCCAAATTTAATTTGTTGATTTTCTTTGGAGCTTATGAGTTAGAACTTTGAAGGGAAAAAAAATTGAATTACGAATAGTATTTTAGTGACTAATGACATTGGGATGTACAGTCATAAGGAAGTCCACAAGGCAATCTATTGAAGACAAACGTCCTAGAGATTTTTTTTCTATAGACGTGAGCGCTTCTTATCCAATCTTGCACTAATTTTGAGCTTCACCTCCATAATGGCTAGGAACTGAATTGTTTCTTCTGTAGATTTCTTATATTTGTCATGCCATTTCCCCTGATATACAGGTGAAGCTTTGCAATGGAAAGTTGGTGACTGTAACAACATCCACCAAAGGTTTTTATAGTGTTAGAAAGCAGCTTGTTCAAAGTCATGCACATGTCAACTTGCTACAGCAGTTGAGCAGGGCTTTTGCAAATTTCCATAGACGTGAGCACTTCTTATCCAATCCTGCACTAATTTTGAGCTTCACCTCCATAATGGCTAGGAACTGAATTGTTTCTTCTATAGATTTCTTATATTTCTCATGCCATTTCCCCTGAGGTGAAGCTTTGCAATGGAAAGTTGGTGACTGTAAGAGCATCCACCAAAGGTTTTTATAGTGTTGGAAAGTAGCTTGTTCAAAGTCATGCACTTGTTAACTTGCTATAGAAGTTGAGTAGGGCTTTTGCAAATGTGAGTATCTTTAAGGTCCAAACCATACTTCTATTGCACCTTATATTATTTAATTGCTTACAAGATGCCTTCTCTCGTGTTTAAAAAATTGACATCAGTGTTTAATGTTTGGGCATCGGTCTTCTCTTTGTGGGATCGATCTTCTGAATGTTTTAATTTCCTTCTAGCTATTAAGGATTTAAGAAATTATAATGATTTTGGATTTTGAAATAGTTTGTTGTGTTGATAAAAATTGAGGCTTGGACATATTTGTTGTAGACGCTTTCTTTATGGGCTACATCAAGTGTTGAAGAGGTTGCTTCCACTGGACCAGGCATTCGCTTTTTTCAACTTTATGTAAGTTTATCATTTCCACCCATATGATTCTCTTCCCATGTTTTCTGAGATGTAATTGAGTTCATATCCATCCAATTGTATTATAGGCTCCTAAACCAATGGTAAGATCACTTATATTGCATTGGTTTTACTAAATGTGGATGTATGAGTGGTGTTTAAATTTAGATGTCATTGCTGTCAGGTTTACAAGAATAGGAATGTTGTTGCACAACTTGTTAGAAGAGTGGAGAGGGTTGGTTTTAAGGCCATTGCACTGACTGTGGACACACCTCGACTTGGGCGAAGGCAGTCTGACATTAGAAATAGGTAGTGAAAATTCATTCTATTTTAGATTTGCTGACAGGACTAGGTAGACACGTGGGATAAATCTTATATTCAGAGTATAATCCTCTTTAACATTATGAGTTTGTACCCATGTTTTAACACTTTCTCAGCTCTCAATAAAAATCAGAACATTGTGGAATTCTTTTAGGATCAGAAGCGATGCTAGGGTTAGAAAAAGCATTTAGCACCTATAATGTATCAAACTTAAAATAAGTCAGAAGTCTCCATTTTATCTGGGATTCCTCTTTTTTCATCCCTTGTCTGACACTGAGGTATCTAATGTTATGAAAAGTCTCATTGTGATATCCACTAACAGAAGCCATGGGTCTAAAAATTGTTTAGTTCGAGTTTGTGAGCAGGATGTGAAATGGTTCAATTTGTTTCTGCATGGTTGTTTTTTATTTTTTTTACAAAGATAGCCCTTCAATTGCTTGCATATTATGAGTTTCTTATGGATTCCACAATCTCCCCTGTTTAGCTACTGTGCTAATACATAGTCATTTGAGAAAGATGTACCTTCAGCTCCAGTATCTATTTTTTCACCAACTTTATGACTGTAATCAGATTAGATAAACATTGAATAGCTATAATTTTCAATTTTAGTCACCCTGTCTTGGGCCAAACTTTTGAACATTATGGCACCTCTTTCATTACAAGCATCAGAGGAATTGACATTATTACAAAGATTTTAGTTGATGTTGTATGTATCAGGTTCCATCCCTATATATTGGTTGATGTAACAAAGGTGGATCTCAGTACCACTGTGTTGGGATTCAAGATATCAATGCCTATTATGATTGCTCCAACTGCCATGCAAAAGATGGCTCATCCCGAAGGTATGCATTAGATTATTGTATTACAGTTAACATCCTATTTTGATGCATATATTTTCTGAAAGTGAATCCATCAACTTTTACAGGAGGGTATGCTACTGCAAGAGCTGCTGGAACTATAATGGTTTGGGCATCGGTCTTCTCTTTGTGGGATCGATCTTCTTAATGTTTTAATTTCCTTCTAGCTATTAAGGATTTAAGAAATTATAATGATTTTGGATTTTGAAATAGTTTGTTGTGTTGATAAAAATTGAGGCTTGGACATATTTGTTGTAGACGCTTTCTTCATGGGCTACATCAAGTGTTGAAGAGGTTGCTTCAACTGGATCAGGCATTCGCTTTTTTCAACTTTATGTAAGTTTATCATTTCCACCCATATGATTGTCTTCCCATGTTTTCTGAGATGTAATTGAGTTCATATCCATCCAATTGTATTATAGGCTCCTAAACCAATGGTAAGATCAATTATTTTAGATTTGCTAATAGGACTAGATAGACACGTGGGATAAATCTTATATTCAAAGTATACTCCTCTTTAACGTTATGAGTTTGTGCCCATGTTTTAACACTTTCTCAGCTCTCAATAAAAATCAGAACATTGTTGAATTCTCTTAGGATCAGAAGCGACGCTAGGGTTGGAAAAAGCATTTAGCACCTGTAATGTATCAAACTTAAAATAAGTCAGAAGTTTCCATTTTATCTAGGATTCCTCTTTGTTCATCCCTTGTCTGACACTGAGGTATCTAATGTTCTGAAAAGTCTCATTGTGATATCCACTAACAGAAGGTACGGGTCTAAAAATTGTTTAGTTTGAGTTTGTGAGCAAGATGTGAAATGGTTCAATTTGCTTCTGCATGGTTGTTTTTTATTTTTTTAACAAAGATATCCCTTCGATTGGTTGCATATTATGAGTTTCTTATGGATTCCACAATCTCCCCTGTTTAGCTACTGTACCTTCAGCTAATACATAGTCATTTGAAAAAGATGTACCTTCAGCTCCCGTATCTATTTTTTCACCAACTTTATGACTGCAATCAGATTAGATAAACATTGAATAGCTATAATTTTCAGTTTTAGTCACCCTGTCTTGGGCCAAACTTTTGAACATTATGGCACCTCTTTCATTACAAGCATCAGGGGAATTGACATTATCACAAAGATTTTGGTTGATGTTGTATGTATCAGGTTCTGTCCCTATATATTGGTTGATGTAACAAAGGTGGATTTGAGTACCACTGTGTTGGGATTCAAGATATCAATGCCTATTATGATTGCTCCAACTACCATGCAAAAGATGGCTCATCCCGAAGGTATGCATTAGATTATTGTATTATAGTTAACATCCTATTTTGATGCATATATTTTCTGAAAGTGAATCCATCATCTTTTATAGGAGAGTATGCTACTGCAAGAGCTACTGGAACTATAATGGTTTGGGCATCAGTCTTCTCTTTGTGGGATCGATCTTCTGAATGTTTTAATTTCCTTCTAGCTATTAAGGATTTAAGAAATTATAATGATTTTGGATGTTGAAATAGTTTGTTGTGTTGATAAAAATTGAGGCTTTGACATATTTGTTGTAGACGCTTTCTTCATGGGCTACATCGAGTGTTGAAGAGGTTGCTTCAACTGGACCAGGCATTCGCTTTTTTCAACTTTATGTAAGTTTATCATTTCCACCCATATGATTGTCTTCCCATGTTTTCTGAGATGTAATTGAGTTCATATCCATCCAATTGTATTATAGGCTCCTAAACCAACGGTAAGATCAGTTATTTTAGATTTGCTGACAGGACTAGATAGACACGTGGGATAAATCTTATATTCAGAGTATACTCCTCTTTAACGTTATGAGTTTGTACCCATGTTTTAACACTTTCTCAGCTCTCAATAAAAATCAGAACATTGTGGGATTCTTTTAGGATCAGAAGCGATGCTAGGGTTAGAAAAAGCATTTAGCACCTATAATGTATCAAACTTAAAATAAGTCAGAAGTCCATTTTATCTGAGATTCCTCTTTGCTCATCCCTTGTCTGACACTGAGGTATCTAATGTTCTGAAAAGTCTCATTGTGATATCCACTCATGCATGCTAGACAGTAAGGCACACCTCTGTGTTGAGATTCAATTCTGGATCCATAATTGTTTTTGACTTCTATTGATTTTTCTTTGTCAAAAATGTAGATTCACATTGCCTCGAATTGTGCTTCTGCTTCCCCTCAAAAGAGACCATCAATGAAGGAGGTATTGCATTTTCTAGAAAAAATGCCATCATCCACAACCGATTAACCAATTATTTCTTCCTATGTAGCATCCTTGCTTTGACATAAGTTGGACAGAGATGAGGACTTACACCCACATTCCGTATTCAACAGCTCTACTTAGACATTGACATAACTGATATAGACACCTCTATGATTGGGACTCAGACAAACTCTACTGTCAACTCAGCTGCTTATGAAATCTCCAGAGTCTTCTTAAAAATTTCAATATTTCTACAGTTGAGGATTGTAGCAAAACTCTATGAGGCATCCACATTCTCACAGTTTACTTGCATCTCATTCACAGTTTTAATGGGAAGGTGATATATGGTGTTTTATTGTTGCAGTGGCAGGGGATGGATTTTAATTGCTGGTTGGACCAAAAGAAATTGATGCAAATCAATATTGAAAATTAGATTTATTAGTTCAGCTATAGTTTGCATATACAAAGAAGAAACTGCTCCTTTTTCAGGTTAGAATATTTATATATACATGTTCATCTCAGCAACAAATGATAATTTATCAAAACCATGAGAATGCTACACAACTTCCTTCATAAGCCTTCTTAGGAAGACCATGAAATAAGACAAGTGACCCTGTGCTTGTATTTGTATCTTATTCTACATAACATCTTCTTACTTAGCTGGAGAACAATTGGCTGCAGTATTTATATCAATTTCTATGGAATGTTTTTGTTGTTATATATTGAACAGGTCCATTATACCATATTACTAGATTCTGCAGAGTCTATCCCTGTTTTCTCTTCTTTAGAATATATATCAACCCTTTTGTTTTGTTTCAAGGATATGTTGCAGTTTATTTCATTTCTCTTTTCTCTTTAAGATGGATATTTATCTTTTTTATCGCCACGTTCTCTGTGGTTCATTTAAATTGGATATTTGTCATTTTGTTCACTGGGTTCTCTGTATTTTGTTATAACTAGTTATTGATAATTTTGCCCATTGAGTTCCTTGAGGTCGAGTATAATGCTTTCCTTGCTTATCAAAGAGTATTGATTCCTTTTCAATTTCAACATTCTGGATAACCAAATCCATTTCTCTGTAATCATTGCAAAATGGAGTCCATTATCATGTAGGGTTTGAATTGTTATTCTCCTCTTGTTGCATGCTAATCTTGATCATCTTGTTCAGCTTCTAAGGTTCTTAGTGGCCTATCCTTTTTAGATCCTTTGACTAACACTATATCTCTCTAATCTTGCAGGATGGTCATCAAACTCTCCCTTTTATCTGCCATGGTTGGCCAGGATTAAAATTGCAAAGGGAGTAGCCAGAGGCCTGGCTTATTTACATGAAAGGAAGTTTGTTCATGCAAATATTAAGCCAAGCAACATCCTTCTGGGCTTTGACATGGAGCCATACATAGCAGATTGTGGGCTAGAAAAACTACTGGATACTGCCAATGTCAAGTATAGTAGCTCTGCTATCCACCTAAGGAACCTTGAAGGTATATTTTCAGGGAGAAAATGCTCGGCTCCCGCGATAGCCTGCAAACAACATTTTAATTTAAAAGAGAATTATCATGGTAAATTGGTATAAGAATATTAGTAGAAAAAATTACCTAGTTATAAGCCTAAATATTGGCAAAGGCTAATTCTTCATGTGGCATAATCAATTAGCCATGTTATCTTGCTACATGATGCAAAAAAATGACCCATGGATCCTAATACGTTTTAGGGTTCTTTTTCAATTCAATAGGCTTTTCTTCTTCTTCTTCTGCCTGAGATGGTAAAGATAATGACTCAAGAATGACTCTAAGCTTACTAGATAACCAAATTCTCAACATACCTTGCAATTTCCACACTAGCCACTTACGGATTTTCAAACATCAATGTTTAGATAATAAATAATGGATGGGCATAAAAAAACATAAACATTAACACCAAAAATAATAATAATCACATGAACCTACTGAGAAAGCGGAAACACATAAGATATCATCTTCACATTTGATACTTTGGAGAAAGGCAATCTTGAGTACCACGATCAAATAAAGAAACACCAGACTACGGGAGAAGTGAGAGTTAATTTTTAAAATTTTGATATAAACATTGGTTTTCAAGAGAAATTGCAATTAACAATGTACAAATTACTGAATAAATAATTACCAATTAAACTTTTAAGTCACGTTTTAATGGGTTATATGCTTAAAATTCTAGGATTTCAATGCATATTTGTTACACCTCTATTATAGACCAAGACAAATGTAACAAATCAATGTACACTAGTGGATCAATATGATTGTTTTCACATAAGGCTTGATCATTAAAAGGACATTAAGGTTTGTACCTTTGGGGAAAATTGCTAGTATAGTCAACATCAGAGAAAATACAAACGACCCAGAACATGAGAGAAAATACAAATGACCTAGATCCATTAAAACCTTGAAAGTTTGTTCATGAACTCTCCGAATTTGGTATAAAATGTGTGCTGTATTTGAAACTTCAATTTGCGATTAAATTAATGGGACATGAATTCCCACAAAGGAGTTCAGAAATGTGCAATTAAGTTGAGCTTTCATTTTGTTATTCAATTGATGGACACTGAATATTAAATATAAGATAAATATATAGAAGTAGCATGTGAGTGTCAATTTTATAAAGAAGATTCTTTTTATTATTAATAAAAATATAGATAGTTAGTTTCATTTTAAAGGGTTATAAATATGAGTTATGAATACAAGACTTAAAAGGGTGTAAATATGAGTTATGAATTGTTTTTACTCAAAACCTGATAAATAGCAATTTAGCAATTTCTTTTTAATTGAGTGACTCAAATTCATGTTTCTTTAGGTTGAAGGTAAAGCCACTAAAGTGGAAAAAAATTGTGATGCCAATAATTAGAGGGATTGTCATCATGGGGTGATAAGAAATTTAATATTCCAAGAAGAGGAGGTAGTAGTAGATTCTAAATAAATTAGCAATGCAACAACATAAATGTTTGAAACAAATTTAGAGAGATCCACCTTGTTGAATAATGCACACACTACATGAATAATGCATTTCCGCACTTTATGCCTTACGGCGTTTTTTTTGCAACATCTGGTGCAAATGCTAGTTTAAATATGGTGGACTCCTCTTCGACTAGTTAGATTTTGGCTTAACAATTTTCTTTTAAAGTTTTGTGTGAGTTGTCGTTGGGGATAAGCATCCCAACCTAGCTCGTTCCCCCCCTTTTTTGTAACGTATTGGTTTTTGGTAAGTCTAAATTATGTGGAATGTCTAGTTCTCAAGCAAGTGGGAGTGGCTCTAAGTATCACATTTCGATTATGGGTGTATAGTGGCAAGCATGGTTAGAAGGTAAATGTATTATAAACACTCCAAAGAACTCTAAATTTGTTATTCCTTTTAATTATTTGAATGAATATTGAAGGCGGATGAAGGACCATGTCATGTTTGCAAATTTGTGGGTGGATGGCTTATTAAGAGAGAATTGGAAAGGTGGATTAAAAAAAAATAATAGCCACGAGGTGAGTTTGATCTGAGACTCGGCCCTAAATGTTTTTCTACAGTAATTTTTGTTGATTTGGAAGATAAGAAGCATATTTTTGATCGAAGTCATTATTTTTTTAACAATGTGGATTTGTATATGCATCACTATGAGGAGTGTTTTTATGCAGACAAGAAAGAGTTTCTCGCAACTCTGATCTAGGTAAGATTTTATTCTCTTCCTGCAAATTTTTGGCTTTCGTAGATCTTGGATGGTATTGGTAATGTTTTGGCCACTTTTTTTAAGGTTTAAAAGGTAACTAAAAAGGGTCACAACATGTCTTATGCTTGATTATGTATTTACATGAATGTATCCCAACTGTTGCTGAAGTCGATTGGCCTTGATTACTAGGGCCAAATTTGGGCTCAAACTCTCGACTACGAGCATGTTCCATTTCGTTGTTGATATTGTCGCGAGCATGCTCATATTTTCTGTGATTATCCAATTAAAAAGAAGAAGCGAATGAATTTAGGTCCTCTGCCATTTGAAGGTTTTACAAAGGTTACTTCCTATCATCGAAATTCTTGAGGTCGACACTCTCAATTGGCAAGCAAGTTGAAAAATAATAATACTTTTGCAGTTTTGGATGACATGGAAGAATATGTGATTCAAGGTCCAACAAATGATGTGCTTATGTTGGAAAACCCGATAGAAGCTAGGTTGGAGAAACAATGTCAAAAGTGAAAGTCTCTAGAGGGCCAAAAAAGTGAAGGAAGTTCTGAGAATCTTTTAGATTTACCTACTATTGATGAGGTTTAATCCCTTTCAAAGGCTAATTCTAATTCACTTTCAAATGAATAAAAATCCCTTATAGGGCTTATTAATGATTGGGTAGGTCAAGGTTTAAGGGAATTTAAAAAGCAACATTGAGAAATCTATGTAAATGATTACCTTGATTGGAAAACAACAAAGTGACAATTATCAATTGATCCTCATGTGCCTCATACTATGCAGGAACATAAAGAAAAAGGGAATGAATTACTGCTAAAAGATTTAGCTAAGGATTTTAAGAGTAAGAGCTATAAATCATCTAAGGATCATTTGAAGAACCTCGGGTAAGAATTAATTAGTTCTAGCCACGTAAATGCTATCTCTCAGTTCTTTCCTCCTTCTCAAAAGAAGTCCTAATGAAGATCCTTTCTTGGAATATTCGTTGTCTTAATCATAAGGGGAAGCAATGTTATCTTAGAGATCATATACAGAAGAAGAATATGACACTTTTTATTCTCTGAGAAACCAAACTCTTATGGAGCATTCTTTCAAACATTTTTTTATTTTTTCTTGGAAAGATTGTGATTTTATGGCTCTGGATGCCTGTGGTAGTGTTGGTGGGCTTGAAGTTTTGTGGAGCCTAGTGGTGATTCCTTTTTAGGACTAGATGGTGAGTCCATGAATCTTATCAGGTAATTTCCAATATCTTGGATCAAATGAGGTAGTGGCTCCTACAACAGTTTATGGCCCATTTGTCATAGGAGATAAAACCAAATTTTTGGAGAATGTTGAGCTTCATAATCAGTTGATTGGAAGCTCATTATGGATTTTGGGTGGAGATTTTAATCTCATTCATTCTGTTTCAGAGAAAAAAGGGGGGATTTATATATTGGACCCTGAATCTGCCTCTTTTTTATGGTTTTATTGAGAAATTGTGTTTGGTAGATATTCCTACTATTAATGGGACATTTAGTTGGAATAATCATTGAGAAGGTTGTCACCATGTAGCAAGCCCTTTGGATACTTATTTTTTTTTGAAGTGGTGTTGGACAAAGATATTTTATGGAAACAACTATTTTACCTTTGTTGGGTTCTCATCATTGGCCCAATTGGCTGGGAATCAACCTTCAAGAGCCTCCTCACAATTGAACCTTCATGTTTGAAAAATTTTGGTTGGACGCTCCTAACTTTGTGGAAAATGCAAACATTTCGTGAAATGAACTTTTTTCATCCAGTAGGAATAAAATGTATTCCCTTCATTTGAAACATAAGGTGTTGAAGGAAAAAATCAAGCTATGGAATTGGATGGAATTTGGGAACATTTTTGAAGTTAAGAATCAATCGAAAGCTCAAATCATAGACATTCAACCACTTATCATATTGGAAGGGAGATTGGAGGAGTTAATCCTCTTAGAAGGCTCTAAGCTACATTAGTTAGAGTTATGTAGGAAACAAGAGGAAACCCTTTGACAACAGAAGTTGCGGGTTCAATGGTTGAAGGAGGGTGAATGCAATACAAGATATTTTCATAAATCCATGTTCCAACATCGACATGTGAATCAAATATTCTCTATTTAAGCGAGGGATGAGACACACAAACTTTTACATGATGAGATCGCAATTGAATTGATTGATTTTCATAAAGGTGTTCTCTTAGAGAAATCGTATAATAGGAAACCATAGATTAATAAGATTGCACAAAGTCTCTCAAGCATAGTTAACTAGAAACAAAATGAGGCCTTGATGTGTCCAATTTCCTTTCACGAGGTTGAAGATGTAGTTATGGGTTTGACTAGAAATAAATCTCTAGGTCCCCATGGTTTTACATCTGACTTTTTTTAGGCTTGTTGGTCATTTATTGGGGAGGGTATTCATGCAATGATAGAGGAATCCCATCAAATGCACTCATTATCGTGAGGGATAAATGCAACTTTCTTTACATTAGTTCCCAACGCAGGTCAATCCAAATATCCTAGTGGTTTTCATCTTATTGTGCTTTGCAATTTTATTTACAAGGTGATTTCTATTATGGTGGTTAATCATCCTAAGCCACTCCTATCCCTTATAATTTCTCTGGAGCAAACAGATTTTATCAAAGGTAGATATATTTTTTATGGGATTATAATAGCACGAGAGATTATTCACTCATTCCAACAATCTAAGCATCTAGTTATGATGATAAAACCTGATTTATCCATCGATTATTATTGTATTAGTTGGGATTACCTTATGAAAGTGTTTGATGCCTTTGGTTTTTCTTAGGAATGGATTACCCAGATTTAGTAATTAATCTCCTCCCTCTTTTTCTCCATTCTACTCAATGGTTCTCCCTCTACTCCTTATTCTTCCTCTTGTGGTTTGCATCAAGGTGATCCTCTCTCCCATTTTTTTATATCATTACCATTGAAGATCTCGATTAGCTTATTACTCTTTCAATATCTCATGGACATATTAAGGGCTTAAGGATTTTTTGAGATGATATTCTAATCACTCATCAATAGTTTGTTGATAATGTTTCCTTATTTGGGCCTCTATCTCTGAAGGAGGCTAATGATATCAGCTCTCTCTTTCATACATTTATGGTGGCCTATGGAACCCAAATCAGCAAGGACAAAACAAGTATACATTTTTTCAATTATAAGGATTCCATTCAATTTCATCTCACACATGTTTTGTAGTTTTGTAGAGCTTATCTTCCTTCTAAATATTCGGGGGTTCCTCTAGCCCTTCACCCATTGTGTATCTCTTGCTAGTAGGATATTCTTAAAAAACTTCATTCCCTAGTCTCTAATTGGTCTTTTCCTTCTTTAAAGTTTGTGCATCGATTGGTTCTAACCAAATCAGTGTTATAGGGAATCCCAATTTATTAATTATCTATAATGTCGATAACAAAGGCAGTATGTGGTCAACTCAGGTCTCTTTGACAGGATTTTCTTTGGCATAGCTCTAATAAGGCTAAGAGATGGACTTTATTTCTTTGGGATTCCCTCATCAAATCTAAGTTGTTGTGTGGATTGGATCTATGTGACTCATAACTTATTAGTGAATATTTTACAACGAAACTATGGTGGCATTGGGTTGTTGGAGGAGATGAACTTTGGAAGTATATTTGGAAGCATAAGTGTGCCCCCCTTATATCATACTGAGCTATATTATGGAAGGAGTGTACTACCTTTGGATCTCCTCTTTGGGATTGCGCTAAGGGTAGTAAAAACATGGTGCGTCAGTATGCCTTCTAAGAGATTCAATCAGGTCAGTCAGCTCTCTTTTGGGATGATGTGTGGTAGCAAATTCCATGTCTTAGTGATTCTAAGGATTTCCATGATTTAAAGCTTTTCTTCATTCATTCTAAGGCAGTCAGAGTCAGGGATTACTAGAAATAGGGGAATCCTCAATTTTGGAGAGAATGGAATAATTTATAGGATTGGGAGGTGGTGTCTCAAGCTTTTCCCTGGGCTACTTTCCAATAAGAGCTAGAGACCTGAAATGTTTGGTATGTAATAGTCCAGGTTAAAAAATCATGTTAAAGATATATAAGACCAAGGTGATGGGACACATATTCCACGCTGAATGTTGGGAAAAAAAATAAGTGATGGGGAGAAGTTCTGATTAATTAATGGCTATGGAAATTGGCAAAGGAAATGACAAAGGCTTTGGAAAATCAAAGTGGGATTAATTGGAATTTTATTTATAAAGATAATGGAAATTAGAAGAAAAATAAGGTGAATGTCACATGTTGCATGTGACGAAGAAAATGAAGGAAAAATAATGGAAATTGAAGAAAACAAAGACCTCAATGGTAAAAAGGCTTATGAGGATTAGTTTTTAGCTTTTTCTAGTATTAGAATTTTGTTAGTGCACTATATTCTACTTTCTTTCTCCCATACTCTTGGACACTTTGAGTTTTCTTGGAGAACTCTTGGAGGAGTGTGGAATACTTGGGATTGGATTGAGAAGGCACAAGGAAGAGCGGGAAAGCACAAGAGGACATTAAGATGAACAACTGCAATGGTTTTTTCTTGTGCATACCAAGTTGCATGCATGATTTCCTTGCTAGTTTTGGCATACATAGCACATGCATGTGGTTTCTTGGTCATGATCTATCATTGTCATGGAGTATTGCCTGGATTGATAGCGGTTTTTCCTAGCCTTTCCATTTCTTGGATATCCATGGTGTTGTGGGTGTCTTTCCTTTTTTTCCTAGTTGGTTCTCATGTTCCTTATGGTTATGGGTTGAGTTACTAGTTCTTGGAAGCATTGGTTGGACAAACACTCTGGAATCCTTGTAACAACTAGGGTTGAGTTACTAGTCCTAGAAGCCCTGGTTGGAAAAATGCTCTGGAAGCCCTTGGTGGGTTGATTTACTAGTCTTGGAAGCCCTGGTTCGACAAACACTATGGAAACCCGACAACAGTTGTGGGTTGAGTTACTAGTCTTGGAAGCCCTTGACAAATTGGGTAGAGAACAATCTAGTGATGGCTAGTTATGTCTGACTATGAGGTGGAATCACTGGTTGATGTTTGAGGTGGTTTGTACTCTAGAAGCCCTATTTTGGTTTCATTTTATTTGTTTCATGAGATCCCACATTCATTCTTGGAATATGGCATGCGGGTGATAGGCTAAAAGAGAGATATGGTTTAGCCCAATCTATGGTTGGGTGGTACGTGGAAGTCCTAGACCTGGTTGCATTTTTCATATGGTAATAAGAGCTCCTTTCCTCTAATATTGATGGGTATATATACTTATTCATATGTGGATTTTACAATTTTTATATCTTTGTTAATTCTGTTGAGTATATGTTGGTTATGAGGATGTTTTATGACATAATTGATGTATGGGTCTCATCATGTTTTGATTAGAAAATGAATGAAAAATGAATATATAACCTAATGGATGATATTTCAGCTATTGTGATAAGGAATCAATGCTTCTTAATGATTCTTAGATAAGTATGAGACCCCTATGCTTAGATATGTTGTTATGTCCAGTAGATTTCATATTTGTGACATGTTTGACGAAATGTATGTCATAGCTAGTAGGGGTCTAGTCAAGTCATTGATCAATGTTTTGAATTAATAATTTTGTTTCAATGTTATTTATCATTTCTTAAGTTTTCATGAAGTTCTAGGCAATGTCCTGAGTCCTAGCCCTGAAAAGGTGGCACATAATTCGGAGTCACAGGTTCATAACTAGCTAAAACAATCCATAGTCGCTAGCATGCCTTGTTGTGGGAGTGACTAGAAGGCCCCAGTTGCATGCATGAATTCTCATGGGAGTATTTGGGGGTCTATATCAGTGAAATGTCAGGTTGTCTCAGGGGTTGGTCACCTAGAAGGGTCAATTGGCTCTTAAACATTCTGTAGCATGTGTGGAAGGTTGTAATAGTGTTGTTTTGTCAGTTCCACTTCCTTAAATGTACATGGGGATTTGAATCACATCATAGTAGCCTCTTGTCCCATGTTTAACCCAACGAACTGGTTAACTTGGGTAAATTTTGGAGGAGGGTGTTACAGAGTGGTATCAAGGCATGGTTCACCACTTACACTGGATGGGTGGAATGTGTTTGTCCTATATGCAAGTAGGTTGTATATGTGCTTGTTATGAATGCATGTTGGTTGTCATTATTAAAGTTGTATTTCCATGTAGGATTTGATTTTGTTTTTAGTGGTCTATGTGTTTTTCATGAATGCATGTCAGTTGTATATGCATTTTTTATGCATGCCAATGTCTATATATTGTTATGCATGCATTGACATGGGCATGGCTATCGTGCATGAGGTCATTGAATGAAGTTTGTGTCATTATGATGTTTTTCGTAGGTTATGATGGTAATGTGTTAGATGATATAGAGAAATAGAAACAAAACATCAAAGCGAGGTTGCATCACTAGACCTTGGGGTAAGATAAACTCAACATAAAGATTTGTATGTTGCCATGCAGGTATGTTAGTAAATGGATTGTTATATGAATTAGGGTATATACATGTTTTTCATTCTATTTTTGTTATGGGTATATGCATGATAGTGTTACACCCCCTCCCAGGTCTACCCAAAGTAACCATGCCAACCGAGGTACAAATGATGAGAGACGCTACTAAAATCATATTCAACCTGCTATGTAATCTTAAGGAAGTGGAATTGATAAAACATCACATACAATCATCCAACATCATCAACATGACCCTCATGAGACAAGTCAGCCACTCAGACAACTTGTCGCTGGGTCCCACTACTCTTTTGTAGCTCTTAGGCCATAGTATCTATCATGCTATAGGTAAGGGAGTGACCAACAACCTAAAGTTACTCTCACAGGCCTACCTTCAAGCGACTGGGGACCATAATTTCCAATTATGTGCCAGCGAACCCAGGGTTTAAGCCACTTTTCTAGTCCCGAATCTTGTTCTTTGCCCAGAACTTGTTGTAACTTCCATAATTCATTAAAAACATAATAAAAGCGTTGACCAATCAAAATAAACCTCAGGACTAGACGTGAGCATCCCCAACTAGGACTGACATTCTATCAAAAACTTGTCATCAATGCAACCTACAGGTCCAGGATACAAGACAGAGCATAAATGATTGAAACAACTTATGAAACATAACTAGAAGGATTGCCTCCTTCTCCATTGAACAACTACATCATCAATTAGGTATTTCATCCATTCATTCAATAGTCACAAGTAAATATATGAAATAACCATGACATCAACCAGTCATTCAACAATTCTTATAACCATCTTAAAACCATAGAAATATCAGAGATATGAGATCCATTAAAACCACATATAAATCAGTGAAAAGTAAGACAACTTAGCTTTTATTAATCATATGAAAATCTGACCAGGTTCGAGACTTCCACTTACCACCTGGCCATAGATATGGTTGAACCAAATCTCTCTTTCAGCCAGTCGTGCCGTATTCCAAGCATGAATGTGGGATCTCATAGAAAAACCAATCCAAGAAAAACCAAGGGAATCCAGAGGTTAAACCACCTCCATCCTCATCCAACCGTGATCACACCAAAACTGGTATTTTAATCACAACCAAACAGAACTTGGAATGCCATCCTGAATCCATCATTATCTTCAGGAATTTTTCGTCTACTTGTTTCTCAGGGTTTAACGCAATCCAAACTCGTATAACTAGGCCCTAAGCCGAGACATCTCTCTTAGGCTTTACCTTGTATCTCTCCAAAACTGGTCAAGGGATTCCTAGGCCTTTGGGAATGAACCTTGAGACGACCTCCACCCCTGAATCTGAAATCCATCCAGAAAACCAAAGCTCAGAATTGAAATAAACATCCCAACATACCATGGCATCCATAAAAAGGCTAGGCTAGGCTAAAATCCACAGTCATAGCCTTACAATACCATGCCACTGACAGCAAGAGAACCATACACAAACATGCAAATCCATGAATATCCCAACCAGCTAGGAAATCACACATGAAAAAGGTGACCTGCAAGTATTCCTGCTAAAGTTGCTTGATCCTACTTTCCTTTTCTTTGATCCTTACTTTTTTTTCCTTTCCTTTAATTTTCTCCAAATTGGAGTGCTCGAAGAAAAATCTAAGTGATGAAGAGAGTGTGAGAGAGAAGAAATAATGAGAGACCTCCAAACTTGACCTTTACAAAATCCATGAACTGGTCCTCATAAGCCTTTTTATGCATGAGACATCTAATTTCTTTATTTTCCATTATTTTCCTTCAATTTCCTCCTCACATGCAACCTGTGACCTTTCGCCTTACTTTTCTCCTAATTTCCTTTATTTTCATAAATAATTGTGCCAAAATTCCTTTTTTTCCTTTTAATGCCTTTACCTTAGCCTTTGCCAATTTTTCTTAGCCTAAAAACACATCCAATGATGCCCACTAGGATATATTTGCCCAACAGTTAGCTTGGAATAAGTGTCCCTTAACCGTGTGCCTTTATTAACTTCTATTACATGAACTTTTCACTAGGGTTGTTACAAAACCCTCCCTCTTAGGGAACATCTTCCTCAATGTTAAACCACACCAAGATCTCAGGAAAACTTTTGAAAGCAAACATATTGCCTATGGAGCTTTATAACTTAGTTCCTTGCAGTATTTACAATGAAGGGCCTGCTCAAAAGAAAAACATCATGACAATATGAGAAGATAATAGCCATACTGCTTATTGGAGCTTTATAACTTATCTCATGGCAGTATTTACTTCCATATACATATACATATACAAATATAAAAGCATCACCAAAACATATGCTAAACATAAAAAAACATCAACAAAAAATGATTTTCCTCAACTAACAAACAATGAAGGATATAGAGCCTGCATCCGATCCACGAGATCCCATGTAGCTTCTTCAGGTCCAAAGTGCTTCCACTACACTTTAACTTTCTCTATGGCTATGCTCCAAAGCATGAGATGTGTCTGCTGTAATATGCATAGAGGCTCTGGTTGGAACTCTCCTTCTTGCTCCACCTGCAATACAGACCAATCAATAACATGATCAACATCCTTTATATACTTCTTAAGCAATGAAATATGGAAAAAATCATGGAATTTCACTGTTGGAGGTAGTGTAAGTCGATATGCCACTGGTCCAATCCTCTCAAGGATACCAAAAGGTCTGCAATATCATGGTGCCAACTTGGCACATGAACCAATCCTCAAAGATCTTTTCTTGGGCTTGATCCGCAAATAAACATGCTCCCCAACCTAAAACACTTTCAACACCTTGTGATGATCTGCATAACTCTTCTATCTATCTTGTGCTTGTTTTAGATTCTTCTTTACAACCTACATTTCCTGCTCCATGTCCACCAAAATGTTTGATCCAATAATTACCCCATTCACTCGGTCACTCCAACTGATGGGAGTGTTACAACTTCGTCCATACATTGCCTCGAAAGGACTCATCCTCAAAGACTCCTGATAACCATTATTGTATGCAAACTCTACCAATTGAAGATACTCCTCCCATTTCCTTTGTTGCTGCATCATGTACATCCTCAACATATCCTCCAAAATTATGTTGACCCTCTCTATTTGACCATCTGTCTGCGAATGATAAGTTATACTGAAGGCCAACTCTGTACCCAAGCCTGCAAATAGCTCCTTCCAAAATTTGGAAGTGAACTTTGCATCCCTATCTGACACAATCTTCTTTGGAACACCATGTAGTCTCACTATCTCTCTAATGAACACCTGTGCTACCTCACTGGCTGAATATGTAGTCTTCACTAGAATCAAGTGAGCTACCTTACTCAACCTGTCAACCATGACCATAATAGAATCATGCTTCTTCACTTTCCTCAGAAGACCTGTGATGAAATCCATGGAAATGTCCTCCCATTTCCATTCTGGAATTGTACTAGGTTGTAGTAGACCACCTGGATGCTTGCATTCCACCTTTACCTACTAACAGTCTAAACATCTAGCCACAAAATCTGCCTCTTCCTTCTTAAGATTTGACCAGTAGTAAAATTTCTTCACCGCCGTCAATTTCTTATGATATACTGGATGACCCGAATATGGTTTCACACGAAACTCCCTCAAGACAAGTTTCTTGAGCTCATTGTAATTCACCACATAGATCCTATCTCGAAACCTCACCAATCTATCTACTATGAGACAATAGTCTGCATCCTGATCACCTATACCCTTACATGCACCTAAACCTGTACTTGTGCATGTACTCTGTTGTAACCTATGCATGATCTCCATGTATTTGTCATCCCGTTGTCCTGCCTGCAAGATCCTATCCTGTAACTCTATCCCATAGGAGATTATAGTTTCTATATGATTTACCTATACCTTCCTGCTAAGAGAATCTACAACCCAGTTCTCCTTTCCTTTGATGTATTTGATCTTGAACTCAAACTCACTAAGGGTAGCCAACCATCTAGCTTGCCTGGCATTCAGATTCGACTGGTCAAAAAATACCTCAACCCACTATCATTGCTCATCAATGTAAACCTCCTACCAAGAATATAATGTCTCCACATCTTCAATGCATGTATAATCGTTGCTAGCTCAAGATCATGTCTTGGATAGTTCTGGTCATGCTCATTCATTTTTTGTCACTCATAGCACACTACATGTCCTTCTTGCATGATAACTCCACCAAGTCCCCTCTTGCAAGCATATGTACATACTACAAACTCCTTATCTGGATCCACAATATTTAGCACTGGTGCATGTGTCAACAACTGCTTAAGTTGCTCAAAACTATCTTCACATTCCACTATCCATTCAAACTTCTTACCTTTCTACTGCAATGATGTGATAGAATATGAAATGCACGATAAATTCTTGATGAACCTCTTGTAGTAACTTACCAATCCCAAGAATGATCTCACCTCATCTACATTCTTAGGAGCTGCCCATTCCATGATGACCCTTATCTTTTATGGATCTACTGATATGCCTTCCTTGGAGAAAACATGCCCCAAGTAGTGTACCTCAGTCTGAAAGAAGCTACACTTGCTAAGCTTAGCATACAATTGATGCTCTCTTATAAATATAAACACTACTGCTAAATGTTCAGCATGTTCTTCCTCATTCTTAGAATATATCAATATGTCATCAATGAATACAATAACAAACTTGTCTAAATAAGGACACAACACCCTATTCATTAAACACATTGAATGTAGCTGGAGCATTATTCAAACCTAATGGAACAACAAAAAACTCATAATGCCCATACCTAGTCCTAAATTCACTCTTGAAGATATCCTCTTCCTTGATGCATACTTGATGGTATCATGATCTCAAGTTGATCTTAGAGAAAATTTCTACTCCTTTTAGCTTATCGAATAAGTCATCAATCCTTGGCAATGGATATCTGTTCTTGATGGTCACTTTGTTTAGATGCCTGTAGTTAATGCATAATCTAAGAGTACCATATTTCTTCTTTACAAACAACATTGGTATGCCCCAAGGTGATACGCTAGGTCTAATGTATCCTTTGTCCAACATTTCCTTTAGCTACAACTTCAACTCTACCAACTCAGGTGTGCTCATCTTGTAAGGTGCTTTTGATGTTGGATTTTCCCCTGGCACTAACTCAATAGAAAAATCTACCTCCTTGTGTGTTAGGTCCCTATACTACTAGTGTAACCCCTTATTGTTATTAGTAAAACCCCCTTATTATATTTTTGTGCCCATGTAGTCACCATATTGTTATTATTGTGCCCCATAGAAGCCCGCTATTGTTATTATTGTGCCCTTACATTATTATTGTTATGTCGGCTCTGATTATATTATGACCCATTAGACTCCTATATATAGAAAGGAGGTCTTGTCATTTGTATCATCCAAGAATTGTTCATTTGTGTAATGTAAAGGAGGTTGGCCCCTTGAAGAGGTTGAATTCTAAGGTGTTTATCTATTTTTTCTATCTTTTTGTGAGTTGGTTTCATAACATTTGGTATCAAAGCTTTGGATTCTAGGGTTTCACTGCTCCAAATAGGTCATCGTGGAATTTTCACTATAGCTATTTTTATGCGATGTTTCATAAGCTACAAACAAAACCCATTTGAGCCAAAATCGTTCTAAACTTTGGGTCTGAATTTCAAAGCTTGTTGCATTATATTTGTAGAGATATGATCTGAGGAATTTAGGGTTTTTGGAGACTCCCGAATTACATTACAAACAGGAGACCTGGGGAAAATCATCATAACTTTTGTTTTGAGCATCAGAATGTAATTTCGTAAGAAGTTTCATAAAGAGGACAACTTGAAGTTTTTTTGGATCAGTTTTAGGTACTAATGTTGAAACAGGGACACGTGGAACTTCATACAAGTTCGCTCTACTAAACTAGTCTATAATTAGGTCATCGTGGGAGATCTGATATAACTCTTCCTTGCAGAATCCAATCTTGATCAAACTTGTGGGGTTAGAAAGAGGACTCAGAGGGCTACTGCATGACTTAATTTCAGAGCTTGGAGATCTAAAATTACAGAGTTACAGTCGTTTCAAGATAGGACTCCTAAAATCAAGAAAAGACGATATGAGGAAGTTTGATGGCAAGGATCCAGTAAATTGCATACTACAGATGGAGCAATATTTTGATCTACATGAGGTGAAACTGTTACAAAAGGTACGTATTGCATCTTCATATTTAGAACCGGATCAATTTTTATGGTATAAAGGGCTTTGTTCTCATAAACCACTTGTTACGTGGTCAATTTTCATGGAGGAAATGATAGCACATTATCAGGATACAAAGAGAAACACCGTCTTTAGCCAATTGATAAATATCAAACAAAAGTGTTCAATGGAAGAGCACATTGAGGAATTTCAAAAATTGAATATAAGGGAAAATGATATTACAAAGAAGTAGAGGATTGATGTCTCCATAGGGAATTTAAAGGATAACATTCAACATGAGGTTCGTCTTTGGGAACCTGATTCATTGAAGAAGGAATTCAGGTTGGAAAGGAAAGTGGAAAGAAAAATTATGGCAACAAGGAAGTCTACCCCTCACAACTATAAATATGGAAGTGTTGTTTCTCCTAGCCTTCCACAAGCTACAAGGTTGACACCACAACAATTGTAAGAAAGAAGAGCAAAATGGCTTTGTTACAATTGTGATAACAAATGCACTAAATGTCATAAGTGTGCTGAAAAGAAATTATTTCAATAGATTATGAAGAGGAGGAAGAAAAGGATCAAGAAACATCAAAAGAAGAGGATATACACCAAGAACTAACCCCAAAGAAAGAAGAAATGAATCCGACCATATCTTATAAAGCATTGGAAATAATTACCACTCCTCAAACTCTCAAGATAGAAGGAGATATCAAGAAGAAAAAGGTTCAAGAAGTGAAAGATCACATCGAGAAAGAAGAAATGAATCTGACCCTATCTTGTAATGCATTGGCTGGAATTACCACTCCTCAAACTATCAAGATAGAAGGACATATAAAGAAGAAAAATGTTCAACACGTCAAAGATCACATCAAGCATCAAGAGATCAATCTGACCGTATCTTGTAATGCATTGGAAGAAATTACCACTCCTCAAACTCTCAAGATAGAAGGACATGACAAGAAGAAAAAGATTCAAGCAGTGAAAGGTCACGTCAAGCATCAACAACAAGTTCTCCAACTTTTAAAGGATAATGCCACTTTGGTGCAGAATCGAATGAAACAATAGGTAGATCAACATCATAGTGAAAGAAGTTTTGATGTAGGCGATTGGGTATTTTTACGACTACATCTCAAGCAAGCTATTTATGAGAGGGAAATGTTGAAAATACTACATGCACTTAAGAAATGGTGGCCATACCTAAGGGGAAGACACTTTAAGGTAAAAATGGATCATGATAGCCTTAAATACTTTTTAGAGAAAATATTATCTTTAGAAGAACAAAAAAAATGGGTCACAAATATGTTGGGTTATGACTTTGAAATCATCTACAAAAAAGGGAAGAAAAATGTTGTTGCAGATGCACTCTCAAGAAAGGATGAGGATGTGGAAGCATTGTTTTGTGCTATTTCTATTATCCAACCATATTGGATAAACAAAGCAAGGGATGAATGGAGGAAGGACGAAGAAGTGTGGCTACTCATTCAAAAGTTACAGAAGATCCCAGTTCAAACAATATTGCTAGAATTTGACGAGGACGGAAAAATCATATTGGAGCCTAGAGTAGTCACAGAAACAAGAACCCTACAGCTACCAAATCGATCAATTTTAGAGTACCTCATCAAGTGGAAGAACTTACCCGCTGAAGATTCCACATGGGAGGACAAGAATTTTATACAGAAGCATCAAGAACTACTCAAGCGTTTAGAACAACACTTTTTGAAGGAGAGGGGCATGTTAGGTCCCTATACTACTAGTGTAACCCCTTATTGTTATTAGTACAACCCCCTTATTATATTGTTGTGCCCATGTAGTCCCCATATTGTTATTATTGTGCCCCATAGAAGCCCGCTATTGTTATTATTGTGCCCTTACATTATTATCATTATGTCTGCTCTGATTATATTATGATCCCTTAGACTTCTATATATACAAAGGAGGTCTTGTCATTTGTATCATCCAAGAATTTTTCATTTGTGTAATGTAAAGGAGGTTTCCCCCTCGAAGAGGCTGAATTTTGAGACGTTTATCTATCTTTTCTATCTTTTTGTGAGTTGGTTTCATAACACTGTGAGCTGGAAACTCTGTAATTTCCTCCAGAAATACATCCCGAAACTGCTACAATACTAGGTACCTGCTCAACACATCAACATCATCACCCTCCTTACTCTTGTCACTAGAAATATGTATTGCAATCATCACATAACCTTTTCTACAACTTCACTTAGCCTGCATAGCAATAACCATCCTCATTGATGTAGGGTTCTTCTTTCCCTGCAATGTCCTCTTTTTCCCTCTATCATCTACACACTCAATGGCCTTGTCGAATCAATCCACTTTGGTTCTGTGAAGTTATAACCAATCCATACCCAAAATCATATTATACGATCCTAATGGAAATACATTAAAATGAGCTACTGTAGACAAACCACTCAACTTAAATGCATAAGATCTTACCCAACGGTGAACTCGCTTCTTTGTACCTGTAGCCAATTGTACCAACCAAGATTCATGCACTTATTTTCTCAAACCACACTTATCCACCACGTCAGGATTAATATAATTCTAGTTAGGTTATGGATCAATCAAAATAGAAACATCTTGATCATAAATCTTACCATCCATCTCAATGATCGATGCCTGATGATTTGTCTTCCTATTGTCGATAGCTGCATAGATCCAAGGAATGTTGTGACCAATATCACCAACTGTATGGGCCTCCTAATCACTATAAACCTAGGGTCTACCACCACTTTGATGTTGCGGACAATCTATCTTACGATGACCCTTACCACATATCGAACACTACAATGGTTCCCTACCACCACCTTTAGCCTGCTGTTCTCCATGTCCCTTCTCAGTTGTATTGAATCTCTTGTAAGGAACTGCATTATCTTTCTCACTTTCATCTTGAGGCCTTCCTTTCTTTCGTGGCCATTTTCATTTAGCTTTATCATTTCTCTTCAAGTCATGTTTTGGCTCAACTTTGCGCTTCGACCGCTCATAACAATGCTTCAACTTTTGGATGGCCTCCTCCAACGATCTAGGCTCATCAAAATCAATACGGGGTATGTATGCAACTGGAAACCCACTAATGAATCTTTGAATCTTAGCCTTCTCCTCTCTGAGGTGAGGCACATATCTCAACAACTCCAAAAATCTACTAGTATATTGCTCATTTGTCATCGAACCCATATGCAACTCATAAGACTCAGCTCTGTCATCATAATACCTATCAGAGAAGTAATTCTTCTTGAAGAGCCTTTAAAATGCATGAAAATTCAAATCATCCTCATGTTGTCCTTTACATTCTTCACGTCTAAATATTCGCTTTACCTTTGAGACTGAAAAGGGCTATCCTTACTTTCATGTTTTCTGAGTAATCATGCAATCTAAAGAATTTCCTCATGCCAAGCAACCAAGCCTCCGCATCTTGCAATTTATTCATCTCTCCATCAAAGGTAGATGGCTTTTCCTTCTTGAACTCATCCAACAAGTATCCCCTATCATTCCTCCTGTATGGATGATAATGATGACGATCATGATGTCTATCAGAACCAAAACTAGAGTAATACCTGTGTCTATCACCCCTCCTATCCGGAGTGTCCAACATCCTTCCATCTCTGATAGTGTTAGATCTATCTGACCTATGTATACTATGAGACCTGCTTCCATATGCCCCATTAGTTATGTCCTCATGTCCATGGCTGATCCGAAGAGGTCCCCGTCGCTGCAAATCTAACACACTTTGAAGTAATATCGCATTCACCTCTGCTTGTTTCCCTTGTGGCTGCATGATTTCGTCATGGTCTTCTTTGCAACTCCTTATTTATTCCTTCAAGCTTCTCAATGTGTCTACCAAGTTAGAAGATTTCCCCACACCATACTACCCATCTGATGCATAGGGATATTTTATGTAGTCTACCACCTTGCTAGCCATCTGATCTCTTTCCTCCAAAGCATACTATGTCTGCTAAACCAAATCACCATAAATCAACATACCTTAGCATTCTCGGGGAGTATACCCTATCTACAATATCATCAAATCAACATGATGCATGTACAATATAACCATAATAAACTATAGACATATATCAATAAGTGCATCAATGCATAACCATCATACTAACTAGGGTCTAGTCATCAATGAAAGGCCATATCAACATTGCATGATATGAACTCATGCATGACAACAACCATTACTCTAGTATACACATTGCCTCATGCAACTCTTCACCTGCATACGAAATGCCTAATTAGTTACACATACGCATAATCGCATGCAGTTGAGCATAAGCGATCAATTCTTGTAATTGACCTACAAGACTGATGCATGCAATCAAATAACCATGAATACAACCCAACGTACAAGGATGTAATCGAGCTGCATGTAATTGTATAACCAATCATATAATCATGACGATGCATTCCATAAAATTGACATCAAGTTCCTCATTATAAACTTACTACTACCATGATGAATATGATGTAGTGCAACAAGCACATGGAACTCAAGTTCAAGAGCCACACAACAACTGACATTCATGCATGACCAGCACTTTCACCCATATCTACAGCACGAGATATGACTCAAAGAGAGCGTAGCTATGCTCTAATAACAATCTATAACACCCCCTCCCAGGTCTACCCAAAGTAACCATGCCAACCGGGGTAAACATGAGGAGAGATGCTACTACAATTAGATTCAACCTCCTATGAACCTTAAGGAAGTGGAATCGATGAAACATTATATGCAGTGATCCAACATCATTAATAGAACCCTTAGGAGACAAGTCAGCCATTCAGATAACCTATCCTTGGGTCCCACTACTCTTCTGTAGATATTAGGCCATAGTATCTCTCATGCTATATTCAAGGGAGTGACCAACAACCTATAGTTTCTCTCATAAGCCTTCCTGCCAGCGATTGTGGACCAGAATTTCCAGTTCTGTGATAGCAAACCCGGGATTTAAGCCACTTTTCTAGCCCAGAATCTTGGCCTCTGCCCAAAACTTGTTGTAACTTCCAAAATTCATTAAAAACATAGTAACAATGCTAACCAATCAAAATCAACATCAGGACTAGGCCCGAAAATCCCCAACTGGGATTGACATTCTATCAAACACTTGGCATCAATGCAACCTACAGGTCTAGGATACAATACAGAGCATAAATTACTGAAACACATAAATGACAGAGGATTCAACCATTCTTATAACCATCATAAAACCATATAAATATGAGATATATGAAAACCATTAATACCACATATAAATCAATGAAAAAGTAAGAGAACTTATCTTTTATTAATCATAGGCAAATCTGACCAGGTTCTGGACTTCCACATACCAGTCGACCATAGACATGGCTGAACCAAATCTCTCTTTCAACCAGTCACCCTTGTGCCATATTCCAAGCATGAATGTGGTATCTCATAGAATAACCAATCCAAGAATAACCAAGGGAATCTAGAGGTTAAACCACCTCCACCCTCATCCAACCGTGATCACACCAAAATTGGTTATACGATCACAATTGAACATAACTTGGAATGCCATTTGGAATCCATTATTATCCTTGAGGAATTTTTCATTTCCTTATCTCTCAAGCTTTACCACAATCCAAAACTAGATCATTAGGCCCTAAACTGAGACATCTCCCTCGGGCTTTACCATGTATACCTCCAAAACCACTCAAGTGATTACTAGGCCTTTGGGAATTAACCTTGAGACTACCTCCACCCTGGATTTCAAAATACATCTAGGAAACCAATGCTCAAAACTGAAATAAACATCCCAACATACCATGGCATCTGGAAAATGGTTAGGCTAGGCTGAAATCCACTATCATAACTCGACAATACCATGCCACCGAAAAAAAGAGTCCTGCTGAAGTTGCTTGTTCTTGCTTTCCTTTTCCTTCATCCTTGCTTGTTTTTCCTTTACTTTAGGACTTGCTTTCCCTTCCCTTTGCTCCAAACTAGAGTGCTCTAAGAAAACTCTATGTGACCAAGAGAGTGAGAGAGTTAGAGAGAAAATAATGAGAGATCTCCAAACTTGAACTTGACAAAAGCCATGAACTAATCCTCAGCAGTTTTTTTATGCATGAGGCCTCTAATTTATTCATTTTTCATTATTTTCCTTCAATTTCTTCCTCACATGCAACCCGTGACCTTTCAACTTACTTTTCTCCTAATTTCCTTTATTTTTATAAATAAATGTGCCAAAATGCCTTTTTTCCTTTTAATGCCTTTCAATGCCTTTGCCTTAGCCTTTGCCAATTTTTCTTAGCCAAAACACACATCTAGTGATCCCCACTAGGATATATTTGCCCAACATTCCGCTTGGAATAACTGTCCCTTAACCGTGGTTTTATTTTTCCTTTATTAACTTTTATTACATGAATTTTTCATCAGGGCTATTACAGATAGATGCTAGTGAATCAATGTCGTCATATGCATGTTCTTCGGATAGCCATGCATGGTAGTTAACTTCTTGTTATATGCATTGCAGTCATATGCATGATGATTATGGTCATTGTAGCTGAGATCTTGATGTTATAATGTTTTGTGTTAGTTTTGATTGACCTATGTAGATGATTATGGTTCTGATATTCAGGTATGAGTTAATATATTTGTGATATTGTGTCATACTAATATGGACTAATTGTGCAGATGTGATAGCCTCCATTGATATACCTTGAGGTATGAGTTTGATTATGTCATCTATTTGGTTACGTAACATGGTATGTTTATAGTTCGTTTGAATGTTTGAATAATTGCATGATATGAGTATGTGTCTATGAGATTGAATGAAGAAATTATATTGGTTTAAGATGATTGTACTAACACATTATGGGTTGAGATCGTTGATATATACTTGAGTGCAAGTGGGTTCTAGTTGTAACATTATGATTAATAATTGTTAGTTGATTATTTCATGGTTGTTAGTCTTGGTAAAGGATGATTTAAAATTAATATACATGATGTATTGATCTTTGGAACATGTGATTGACTTGTGTGAGCAGTTGTAGGGAAACATGCTTGGTATTAGTGTGACAAGGTAATAGTTGATTTCCTTATATAATTAACAAATGGGTGATGTGATAATACATAATAAGACTCAATTGTGGTAAGGTAAAAGGTGAAAGAAATGAATTTGGTGAGAATTCCTTTGGCTATGTTTGGAGAATTCAACTCCAAAAAAAAAGGATATTTTCATGAATATAGGAAGTCTTTTGAACCTAGTTTTTGTCTGACATTATGTAGATATATGTTATATTCCTAAACATGTATTTCAAAGATATAACAACTAGCTTCTAGTTATATCTAGATTCGTAAAGGAATTGGAGTTCCTTGAAAGGTGTACATGTTCAGTTACAAGGAAGCGTGCATGGAGCAACAAGGTAAGGTGACTAGTGTATTATTATATTTATTTATAAACTGACATTCATGTGTTTATGGTAGTATGATGCAGGGGATTACATGGAAAAGGAGACTACCATGAAATGTGAGAAAGGCTTACGTTTATCTTTCCCTTGAAAACATTGGGAACCCATGGGGATTGAGTCATGGTGTCTATTGAGAGTCCTGTGATTTCGGTGCTTTGTGCTTTATTTGCACTTGATTTGCAGTTTCTTTTATTTCCAGTGTATGGACATACCACTTTTCTTGTGGTGTCATATTGTTATTGGTTTTCATGGTTTTCTTCCTGTCATTTCTTGTTCTTTCCTTTTTGTTTTGAGGGTTTTAGGAATTGGTTTGAGGAAGGCGAAAGTTAATGGAACTCAGGGAAAGTTGAACGAAATCTGATAGGTAATGTAAGCACTGGATGAAGCTCAGTTCATGAGTGAAGGGAAACTAAAGGTAAATAACATCACAACTAGTTGGATTGGTTAAGTTCATTTGGGTAATTGGACGATGGTAAGATAAGCATGAGAAAGGTAACTAGAAATGTAAAATAAATGGATTTGAGTCATTAGATGCCTTAGCTATGTGGGAATTTTTGTTCTCAATGTTGTGCACATATAAAGGGAGTTCTCGTAACCTTGACCTTATTGTATATTCTAATTATGTTGTGATCATGATAATGTTGATGTCTATATATGTATATATGAATGTACATATGTTGTTATCTGACGAAGTCGTCAGGAATCATGATTTCTTTATGCTAATGTTTATATGTATGTATGTATGTCGTTGTTTGCCAGGGTTGTTAGAGATCATGATTGTTTTATGCTAATGTTTATATGTATGTATGTATGCATGTATGTATGTCATTTTTTGACAAGGTCACCAGGGATCATGCCTGTGGAGGAATGATTGCTTATGCAGATGTGATAGCCTCCATTGATATACCTTGAGGTATGAGTTTGATTATGTCATCTATTTGGTTACGTAACATGGTATGTTTATAGTTCATTTGAATGTTTGAATAATTGCATGATATGAGTATGTGTCTATGAGATTGAATGAAGAAATTATATTGGTTTAAGATGATTGTACTAACACATTATGGGTTGAGATCGTTGATATATACTTGAGTGCAAGTGGGTTCTAGTTGTAACATTATGATTAATAATTGTTAGTTGATTATTTCATGGTTGTTAGTCTTGGTAAAGGATGATTTAAAATTAATATACATGATGTATTGATCTTTGGAACATGTGATTGACTTGTGTGAGCAGTTGTAGGGAAACATGCTTGGTATTAGTGTGACAAGGTAATAGTTGATTTCCTTATATAATTAACAAATGGGTGATGTGATAATACATAATAAGACTCAATTGTGGTAAGGTAAAAGGTGAAAGAAATGAATTGGGTGAGAATTCCTTTGGCTATGTTTGGAGAATTCAACTCCAAAAAAAAGGGATATTTTCATGAATATAGGAAGTCTTTTGAACCTAGTTTTTGTCTGACATTATGTAGATATATGTTATATTCCTAAACATGTATTTCAAAGATATAACAACTAGCTTCTAGTTATATCTAGATTCGTAAAGGAATTGGAGTTCCTTGAAAGGTGTACATGTTCAGTTACAAGGAAGCGTGCATGGAGCAACAAGGTAAGGTGACTAGTGTATTATTATATTTATTTATAAACTGACATTCATGTGTTTATGGTAGTATGATGCAGGGGATTACATGGAAAAGGAGACTACCATGAAATGTGAGAAAGGCTTAGGTTTATCTTTCCCTTGAAAACATTGGGAACCCATGGGGATTGAGTCATGGTGTCTATTGAGAGTCCTGTGATTTCGGTGCTTTGTGCTTTATTTGCACTTGATTTGCAGTTTCTTTTATTTCCAGTGTATGGACATACCACTTTTCTTGTGGTGTCATATTGTTATTGGTTTTCATGGTTTTCTTCCTGTCATTTCTTGTTCTTTCCTTTTTGTTTTGAGGGTTTCAGGAATTGGTTTGAGGAAGGCGAAAGTTAATGGAACTCAGGGAAAGTTGAACGAAATCTGATAGGTAATGTAAGCACTGGATGAAGCTCAGTTCATGAGTGAAGGGAAACTAAAGGTAAATAACATCACAACTAGTTGGATTGGTTAAGTTCATTTGGGTAATTGGACGATGGTAAGATAAGCATGAGAAAGGTAACTAGAAATGTAAAATAAATGGATTTGAGTCATTAGATGCCTTAGCTATGTGGGAATTGTTGTTCTCAATGTTGTGCACATATAAAGGGAGTTCTCGTAACCTTGACCTTATTGTATATTCTAATTATGTTGTGATCATGATAATGTTGATGTCTATATATGTATATATGAATGTACATATGTTGTTATCTGACGAAGTCGTCAGGAATCATGATTTCTTTATGCTAATGTTTATATGTATGTATGTATGTCGTTGTTTGCCAGGGTTGTTAGAGATCATGATTGTTTTATGCTAATGTTTATATGTATGTATGTATGCATGTATGTATGTCATTTTTTGACAAGGTCACCAGGGATCATGCCTGTGGAGGAATGATTGCTTATGCAGGTGAATGGCATGAAGAGGTTCCTAGTCTTATGAGGAATCAAGTGGGAAGAGTAGTCCTAACAAATGTATGAGGTTAATATCATGTGGATTTGAATTGATATTATGTGATTCTATTATGTCTATGTTATGGTAAGTAATTTTGAGGGATACATCAACAGAATGAAAGCAATGTGATTTGCGACATGTTGGGATAAGCATAGATAGTGGAAAGAGACTAGAGGTAAGGTTGCTCGGTAGATTCAGTTTGTGGTCTATGGATGTGAAGTACTACTATTGTATATATCTTGTACTTGTTGCACCTGTGATGTTGTGCATCTGTTGTATATATGGTGTTGTGTGTATATTTCATATGCAGTGCTCGGTATAGATGGTGTTATGCACGTGTTGGATATGCGGTGTTGTGTACATATTGTATGGTGCACATATTGGATATGCAGTGTCATGTGCATATGGTGTTGTGTGCATGTTGGATATGTAGTATTGTGTATATATGGTGCTATGTACATGGTGTATATGGAATGCTATGTATATATGGTGTTGTGTGCATGTTGTACATGTGGTGCTATGTACATATGGTGTTGTGTGCATGATTGTACATGTGGTATTGTGTGCTTGTGGTGTTGTGTACATGTTGTACATGTGGTGTTGTGTACATTTCGTGCATGTGGTGTCGTGTACATGTTGTGCATGTAGTGTTGTGAAGGTTTAACTTTGTGTACACGTTGTATAGGTGGTACAATGTACATGTGGCATTCTGTACACGTTGTACAGGTGGAGTCGTGTACCTGTGATGTTGTGTATACATTATGTAAGTGGTGTTGTGTATAGGTGGTACTATGTACATGTTGTACATGTGTTACTGGTGTACATGTGGTATTATGTGCATGTAGTACATGTTGTGTTGTGTACATGCGTTATTATGTATGTGCATGGTGCAGCTGTGGTATTATGACATGTGTATTCATTGTGTTGTAATTTGTGTACGTATATGTATTTTGTTGTATATCAGGTGTAGGTGTATGTATTGTGTTTTAGTGTACACGAGATGTAGGTGTATGTATTTTGTTATGTTGCACACTGGGTGTAGGTGTATGCATTGTATGTCAGGTATAGGTGCATGTATTGCATGGTGTTGTATGTCATGTGTGGTTGCATGTGAGTGATGCACACTATGTGTATGTGCACATGGGTGACGAGAAGGCACTGGGTGTTTGTCAGGTGTGGAAACGGATCTGGAGTGCGTATGGAATAAAAACAAAGGTAGAAGATAAGGATTGATTAAAGGATAAGTATCGGTATTCTATTTTAGTTTTATTATGTGTGTGAATTATGATTCTAGTTTATGATGGTTACATGTGATTTATGATTTTTATCTATGATGGTTGTGTTTTGAACTAACCTATTGTGAGATATTTATACATGATGATTTGGTCAAAGATGCTAGTTTGACTTGTTGTGATAGGAAGTAAACAATATTGCAAGTGTACCTTATTGATGGGCCACCAATGAGGTATGATTTGAAGTTATTTCAATTTATTATAAATCTAATGGGAGTTATGGGCTTGGTACAAGAAGCACAGAAATGCCCAGTTGGGTGGTTGAAATTGACTACAAGAATTAGTAGCGTTAATGAAAGAAATTAAAACATGAAGCAGTATGTTGGTAAAGCACTTCAAGAGAAGGGCCATTGTGGGACAATGGTACCCAATAATGTCCATTGATTCGCATGAGCATGCTATGACTGGTATGATGGTTTTGAGGCAGGTATATGCCTTGGTTGTTGACCTTCCGATCCGAGGAAGCCCTTCCAAGGGATGGACCGCCTAAGATAGGGGATGTCGAGGAACTTGGAAGGTGAGTGACTACACGAAATGGGGTGAGCGGATTTCTCGAGGGATTGTGTGGCAGAGAAGGGAAGGACGAGGATATATTTGTTTTGGTCATTAGCATTTCTATATGGAATCAAATGCACATTGTGAGTGAACCTTGGAACAATGAGTTGGTAACTGTATGCTGAGAGGACAAGTGGTGTAGGATTATAGCGTTGGTGATGTGATGCAGTTTGACTGTGGCAGCAGATTTTGGACTTCCTGGGAACGAAATGAATCTTGGTATTACTTTGAGGGTGGAGGTGTGAGCCTCTGGATTCCCTTGTTGTGGATGCAAACATCATATCCTTTTATTTGTTGGTTTATAACATGTGCATATGTGTATATGTGGTTATTGTAAATACCATAATGAGCTATGTTATAAAGCTCCACTAAGTAGTATGGTTGTTATCTGTTCATGTTGTAATGATTTTTTTCTTTTGAGAAGGTCTTTCATTGTAAACACTACAACGAGCTAAGTTATAAATCTCTATGGAAAATATGTTTGCCTTTTAACAACTTTGTTGAGGTCTTCATGTGGTTTAACACCGAGGATGGTGTTCCCTAAAGGGGTGGGTTCTGTAACAGTCCTAGTGAAAATTCCATGTAATGAAAGTTAATAAAGGAAAAATAAGGCCAAGGTTAAGGGACACTTATTCCAAGTTGACTGTTGGGCAAAGATATCCTAGTGGGCATCACTGGATGTGTTTATGGAACAAGGAAATTGGAAAAGGCAAAGGAAAAGGCATTAAAAAGGAAAAAAGGCATTTTTGGCACATTTATTTATGAAAATAAAGGAAAATAGGAGAAAAGGGAGGTGAAAGGTCATTAGTTGCATGTGAGGAGGAAAATGAAGGAAAATAATGGAAATTGAAGAAAATAGAGGCCTAATTGATAAAAAGGTTTATGAGGATCAATTGGCAAGTTTTTTCTTAGACTTGGTCAGTGTAAGCTTGGCTAATTTAGTTTTGAAGCTCTCCCATAATTCTCTCTCTCTCTCACTCACTCTTGGACACTTGGAATTATCTTGGAGCACTCTAGCTTTGGAGCAAGGAAGGAAAATCAAGCAAAAGGGAAGAAAGGAAAGCAAGGAGCAAGTAAGGAAGAGCAAGATCAAGCAAGGAAGAGCAAGATCAAGCAACTTTAGTAGGAATACTTGCAGGTAACATATTGAATGCGTGATTTCCTCGATGGTTTTAACATTCATGGATTTTCATGTTGGTGTATGGTTCTCCTGTTGTCAATGGCATACTTTTTTCGGGTTATGACAGTGGTTTTTAGCTTAGCCTTGCCTTTTTTCAAATGCCATGGTGTGTTGGGATATTGATCTTAGTTTTGAGCTTTGGAATTGTGGGACGAATTTTGGAATTCAGAGAGAGGTGTGATGAGCCCCAAAAATGGATAATTATTTGGGCTCATTCAACCTCCTAATTCGACTTAATCCACCATTCTCATTAGTTTATTGCATGTTTTTTATTATATTTATGCTAATAGAGTGAATTGGGTTAGTCATTATGCCAACAAGTCTAATGGGTGCTTTGTGTAGCCTTTTTAGTCAACTTGGAGACAAAATTGAAGGTTTTAATGAGCACTTGGCAGCGAAATTCGTGGGAGAACAAGGGAGAGGATTTGTAGGAAGGTGTCCCCTTCATTTATGGGCCCTTACCTCGAATTCTCCACCATTAGCTCGGAGTTCAAGGGCCACCAAATCAATTAGCACAAGGGCAGCCAAGCAAGTCAAGTAGGACTGCTGTTAACTACAAGTATTGGGTAGCCGAGTCCCTAAAGTTTAGGAGGACTGTTGGGTCCTCAATTTGTATAAATAAGAAGGCTTAGGGCCTCATTTGGGTTATCTAGTAGTTAGACAGTAGTTAGTCATTTTATAGTTCGATTTTTAGGCAATAGATTAGCTTTGCTTTCAGCCCATTTTCAAGTTTCCCTTGTGGACAGTTTTGATGTAACTCTTCATTTCTTGATCAATAAAGATGAATCCAGCTTTGCACCAGCTCTAAATCTCTCTTAGGAGGCTGTAGCTCTTGGGGTTGGGCCCATCTCAAGCGTCCAGTACCTCCTTTGTTTACCCTTATGTGTCTTTGCTGCATTCTTAGAATAAAATCTGCCATTTAGATCTAAATCTTGTTTTGTTATTTAGGTTGCTTTTGATGATTAAAGTAGATTTTCATATTCAGATTGATTTGATAGGTTGATAACATAAAGGATCCTTGGAAAAAGGGCTCAGGCACCTCTGATCTTACCTCTCCCTCAGTGGGATCGTGAGTTGGGGCAAAGGTGACCTTGCTGCCCAACAAAAACACTAGTTTGCTTGTCCATGCAATCTTTGGTGTAATGTTTTCATTTGTAGGAGTTAATCATGCGATCAGGCCTTTTGAAATGTTTCTTTGCTTAAGTGCTGTACATGGTTTTCTTTATGAATAAAGCTGCTGTTCATTTGTTTCATTGACAGTTAGACTAGATTAGCTAAGATTTCGATTGTCTACAGGACTTAGTTGATTCGGTTAAGTGTACACCGTGCAGGGCATCTCCATCTCCCTCTCATTCACCCAAGCTTCGTCTAGGCCAGCTACTCCATCTCCTAGTTAGGTTCCTCGTCTCACAACTGTATTTCTGCCCACGTAACCCTACCTTATTGCTCCTCCATTGTCTTAGCCTTCTTTAAGCCAAGCCAGCCTTCCACACCCTCTCACCACTCCAACCATCAGTCCTTAGGTCATTTCAGGCCCCTACCCTACCTCCCTATCCATTCATGCACCTTACCTCACTCACCCATCCTCCAAAACCCAATTTTAAAACATCCTGTAGAAATTTCTGAACATCCTGTAGAAATTCCTGAAACATCCTGTAGAACCCCTGCAGACTTCCTGTAGAAGCTCATAAACACGGTTTCTTGGCAGCCAAACTTTGTGAGACTCTCTGGAAGGGTGTTAGGGACCCCTTAGACCCTCTCTGAACCTTCCCAACCTTTCCCAAGCATTCCTCCCCTTGATCTACCCCTGCACAGTGAAAAGCCAGTTAAAAGCACATGCATGATAATTCTAATAACTTAGTCAAAAATACAAAAAGATGTTTTCTTCAGATAGAGGTAGTCTAGACACATGTATTTTACCTTCATAGAAGTAATGGCATCTCTTTCAGTAGTTTGCATGCTCTCCTTTGCGTCAGTAGGACTAGCTGGTAGAATTAGGGTTTGCTAGGGTTTACGTTTCTTTTTGGCTTTCAGTTTCTTTTTGCAATTAGATTAGCTTCCTTCGAGTTAGCTTTCATCCATCAATTAAAAAGCTTCTTCTAAGAGCTCATAGAAGTTGGCTTAAGCTCCTAGCGGACTTGTGCCAGCTGACCAAGTGACAGCTGCGGCAAGAGCTAGTACTTGTGCATACAGCACCGTCGCTTCCAAGTTTGTTACGAACTACCGGGTTGATAAAATTAAAGAAGGGAGTTCCAGGAGTTGTAGCATTATTGCTACAATACTGGAGCCCACCAAGGTGGTCTCAAGGTTCATTCCCAAAGTTCTAGGAATCCCTTGACCTTTTTTAGTGGGATACATGGTAAAACCTAAGGGAGGTGTCTCGGTTTACGGCCTAGTGATCTGGTATTGGATTGTGGTAAAGCCTGAGAGACAAGGTGTTGTTGGGAAAAGTATCCATTCAGAACGCCCCTATCCCACTCTAAGGTGTGATAGTGCCTTAGCAACAAACAAGGAAAACTATCTTCGTATTCTTCTTTATGAAATGTAAATGGAGAAGAAGGATGTAACTAACCTGTGTCTTTCGCTAGTTTGTTGATCCACTCGTTCTCCTCTTTGTTCGCTTCCCGCTGCCTGCTCCCTCACTGGTCCAGCTTCACCAAGTTCCTGCAAGATCACAGAGAGAGAAACTACACAAAAGACATAGATTTACATTCATAACTAGTTTAGGATCAGATTTAAACTAAACATGCAATTATAAAAAAGCATCATTGATATACAAGCATATAGGAGAAACTCAAATAGTTTTATTGATATGATAAGAAAGTCCAAGAGGAGATACAACCAAGTGAGTCCCGATCCAGCATCTACCTCCCAGCAAAGGAATCCCTTCCTCTCCTCCAACAAAGCATAAATCACCCAATGCACTAATCTCAATCTCAAACCAACAGCAATTCTCTGCAAAGTACAAAATTCCAGCCTCCGGATCTCTGGGATGAGGGATCCATATATAGATGTAAGCAGAGAGGATGAGTCAGCTTATGTTTTGACTTGTGGCTTCTCTCTATCAGTTCTTGCTTCCACTTGGAGGCTGAGAGCCTCTTACTCATCACTGGTCGAATTCATTGAGGCAAGTGTCATTGGAGAAGATTCTGGAAGCTTCCAGTGTCTGTACACCTCGCGGAATGACACTGCCATTTGGCATTTCTCGCTCAGCGCACCCTGGTAGTGCATTTAGGTGCATTGCAACGCACCTAGCTAGTGTACTAGGGTGCATTGCAACGCAGGCAGCTAGTAGAGCATCTGAATTGATCCTGAATTGACTGATTCTGAGTGGTTTTTGGTGGAGAACTTCTGGGAGAAGCTGTCATTGGTTGACCTTGTTCCTTTAGGGGCAGGAACAACACTTTTAGGGACTTTGGATCCCTTGGATTATGGACATTTCATGCTCAAAGCTGTAAGGCACAAAAATGTCTATAACAGTTGCCCCCTAAAGTATGAGGCCGTTTATCGGGTGGAATGCTTTATTAGGAGGATCCGAAGTTCTTTCAATGCTGGGAGGAGACCTGTAATAAGATACAATACAATACATTAATTTTCATACTGTTTTCATGATCCAGCTGAGGCGGGCATTCCCATGCTCAGCTTTATAAATTCATTTTTATGTACATAGGACAGACAATCGTCTGATGGTAGACTGATGATCTTGATGGAATCATCATCCTTTTGGTAGGATGATTATCTGTGTTGCAATGCTGTACATGTCAATGTCTTTATTTTTCCTGAATATATATCGCAGCCCGGATGGATGAAACTAGATCCGGGGTCTTCAATCTCGTCCGATCTTCACTCTAAGTACAAGCCGATCCATGTGAGAAATGTTTTGAAGTCGAACATGGAAAGACATCGCTTGATTACCAGTCAATGATGTAAACTGTTAACAAGCGCGAGAGGAATCACCGATAATGATAATGACCCTCAAGGTACTGCAATACAATTCATGTGGTGTGAATAAAGGACTTGGCATCGAACACCACGCAAAATCTTTCGGTCGAAGGTCATTGATGTATACCTGTCGCCGGAAGTGAGAAACTTGCCATTGAGGCATGCAAGCTTCAAAGTACTGAAGGGGTGTTCCTAGATCAACTTCTTGGATAATGAGCTGATGTCGACAAGAAGCGATCCGTCAAAGGAGGGCCTTAATGTATCCCACATCAGTGACACAGAACGGAGCAAATGATGTTGATGGAGGTGAAAATGATCTGATGATATATGGTTCAGGGTGGCGGTCATGAAAGAATGAAGTATAATGTATGGTAGTGGATGGGACACGGTTGACTTCTCTGGATGACTTCTCTTGAACATATCGGCGACACTTATATGATGGATTGGTAGCATTTACCCCGAAGATGGATGGTATGGCGAGACCATGGTGATGTCACTGGTGAATGAAACAACCCAACCCGACTCAGGCACGGAGCGGAAGTGTCATGTTCAAGAGCGACTTGCTACCAATAAAAGTTCTTTGAGTTTCTTCCCAATTTTTCCCCAGTCATTGATGACCAGTACCTCTTTATTTTTGTCAAGCTTGAGGAGGATAACATATGCTTGTTCTATAATTTGCCCTTCAGGCAAACCCATCGCTATGTTTTAACGAGCCTAGCGATAGTGAAACTCGTTCTCGTCTAAAGACAAGTTTGTCGATATTAATCTTTTTAACGAGTCTAACGACAAAGATAACTCGGTCCTTTTCATTTTTAGAGAGTCTGAAAAGGTACGTAAAGATAACTCCAAAGTTCCTTTTTCGTCATCTAATCCCTTAAGTCCGAAAAAGTATAAAACAATACAGAAGGGATAAATTTTCGATAGTTTTAACGAGCCGAACAAAACAAGCGCTCGATATTTTTGTGCAATAATCCCTCAGGTCCAAAAAGATTAAAATCTAGAGGAGGGATAGCACTTCCGGTCGCTTTAACGAGCTGGAAGGCCAAAACTTGGCAATCTTTTCATATTTCACGAGTCAGATGAAAAGAGCTTAAAGAAGACTCGTCTTTTGAGGAATGAGTGATAAAAAGGGTAGCAGCTGATTCTAGGTAAGGGTTGGAATTTTCCAATCACGGCAGTGTCACAAGGATGGCTAGTGAAATCACTCTTCGCAGCTGTTCCTCAAAATGGGTAAACAATCAAATGGAGGTGAATGATCGGCCAATGGAAAAGTGGAGGTGACGGTGCAAACACGACCAAGGCTTTAATGGCTGATAATATTACATTCACGGTGGTTATTTATCGGAGGATAGTTCATTTTTTAACGAGCTTAAACGCGGGTTGAAACACTTGCTCGATCTTATGTTTATTTTTTAACGAGCATGAACTATGTGCTAAAACTGCTCGATAACATGGTTTATTTTTTATTTTTTACCATAAATAGCTTTGCCTTTTCAAAGATAGTACTGTACCCTCAATTGCTGCATCAAACTAGTTAGAAATGAATAACATTTGCTTGAAAATGAGATTAAAACGCTAATATTTCACTTTGAACTACGTAAAAAGCAATTAAAAAGTGTTTTTACCTCTCATTTTACCATTTCATTTGAACTTGGTTTGTTGGAGCTTTGGAGGTGCCTCTTCCCCCTTGATTTTCATCAGCTGATTTCGGGAGATTCTGTGGACGATTCTCGGCGCCGTCTGGACCAGGTAGGAGCTAAACCTGAGCTCTTTCATTTCATGGTTTCCTTTCTGCATTCTGTGCTTCTTTCCCTGCTTTTCTGAGCCCCTGGGGTTTGATGGGGTCGTTCTGCCATCAGCGCACCTTGGGCACTCGAAACCTGCACTGAATGTCAAGCAGTATGAAGGCAGTTTGACCTTCAACGCAGGTGGAACACTGTGCAGGTGCGCTGGGCGCAGAAAAGGATTTTGTTGCACAGTTTTTGATGAAAATTTTTGCCTGTTTCTCATCAAAACCAGGATCTAACTCCTCTCATGTTTGTTTTTCAAAGATCTTGGAGCAAAATGACCCTTACATGGCGAGAATGAGAACATGAAGAAGAGGACATGATTGCCCTACATGATCCGGTTATGGTGAACGCGCTGTGGAACTGTGGTTTGCTGAAGTTCTTCCGCATCTCTAGCATGAGGCAGCAGATCAACCTACTGCAGTATTTGCTCGATGCTTGGGATCCTATCAATCAAGTTTTCCAGATTAGGGGCAGATCTATCCTCTTGACCGCAGTAGACATTTACTTCTTGATTGGCTTGTCGAGGCGGGGTGCCCCCATCTCTTTGTCAGGTTCGGCCCGAGGGAGGGACTCTGTGAGAGATTATGTCCGCCAGTATTGCAGGGAAGGATCTCAGCCGAGTAAAGATGGCAAGATCATTATCCATGACGTTACTGACAGGTCCCTTAGGTCTATCCTGTATACTTTTGGTAGGATGGCCGGAAGTGCATCTCTTCATGTAGCCAACAGATCCTATATGCAGCATGCCTTGGAATGCCTCCAACCGAAAATATTCAACTGGTGTGATGCAGTACTTCTTGTGATGAAAAGTCAGTTGACCAAGATAAAGGACGGGAGGTTGAAGAACTTTGGGTTCGGTTCTATTTTGACCGCCTTTGCCTTGGAGAAGATACCACTGATGCAGCCGCAGTACATTGCTCTTGACTTACCTTCTCCTACTGAACCACGCATGCAGAGATGGGTTGACCATATGTCCAGGCACGCTGGTCAATCTCAGATTTCTTTTTCTGATACCTTCTTCAGGTGGTTTGATCGTCAGGAGATGGTCTATTCCGAGTATCCATATGTTGGCATGGATTTCTGGGGTGATCCGGATTTAGTACTGCCGGATGGCGAGCAGTGGGGCGCTATTGGTAAAATCTTCGACCATATCACTGTTCATTGTTTTTATTTATAATGTCCTTGTGCTTTATTATATCAAAACTTTAATCAAACTCATGTGTGCATGCAGATGTTGGACCTGTTCGTCCAGTAGTTCGCCTGAGAGTGCCAGCCGCTGCCCCAGCAGGAGAGGCTGCCAGGAGGGTTATTCTTTGTGACCTTGATGTGGCCGAGACTCTCACAGCCGTGCAGGAGCAGGTTGAGAGCCTTACTCTCGGTATTCCAGATGTGAGGATCGACGAGTTACCTTTACAGTTGCAGCGGCATACTACTGGTGTGCCTAGACGATGGACTCGTCTCTTACGCATGATCGCACAGGCTGTGACGTGTTATCATGAGCATCACTAGACTAGGGTGCCCCCTAGCATTTTGAGTTTTTGGGTCATGTGACCGATTTTGTCTCGGTTACAGAACATTATATGTAAACCATAAACAACTATATATATATATTTTGATTTTCGGGGTTTTATTCTGGTTGAGTTATATGATCCACATGTAAAACATTGATGATGTGTTTCTTTTTATAAATGTCGCAAATGTCTATCTAACACATAGTTTGCTAATGAGTCGGTTAATGTGTTTAAGTTTCTAGAAATATGTTGGTATTGAATCAAATCAAATTGTCTTTCCAAAATATTAACCCTTAGGAACATGCGATAAATGGCTGGGTTTTGGACGGAATATATACCATTGAGTTGTAGTATTACGAGTTGTGAGTCTAGCCTGACGATTAGTCGGCGTATACCATGGGTGATGGCATCAGAGAGCAGTTCTATCAACGCGCTATACTCAGCGATGTTATTCGTTGATTGACCAATACATACACCTCTGAAACTTACTAACTCGCCGCTTGGATCAAAAATGGCCCAGGCTGCGGAGGACAGGTTCCGCGAACTACGACTCGCTCCGTCGGCGTATCCCACACATGTCTCCAAAAGGTTTGACATCTGCAATAAATGTAAAAAGGTGGATTACTCGACCAAAACGACCACTTTAGCGAAAACAAAATACAACAAAAGCATATTGGTTACCATTTAAGCATAGTAACGCTTAAGGTACAACCCATTACGAGGTTGCGCCAGTGGAATTCCGTCATAATCCATTAACTCGTCGGCTCCTTTTGCTAACACTCGTTTAACAATATAGGGGCCCATCCATAAAGAATTAAATTTACCTGCTCCCAATTTATCGGATTCTTGGTCGTAAAGCAAGACCAAGTCACCTTCTGAGAAGACACTGGGTTTGACATTTTTGTCGAACTGCGCCTTGACTCATTTCTTATGGGCTTCGTTAGCCAAAGCGGCATCACGACGGGTTTCATCCAATTGGATTAATTCTAAGAAACGGGCCTCTTCTTCTGAAGTTCCGGGGAGGAGATCGATCGCGAGTTTAAGAGACGAGATTTCGCACTGGACTGGTAAGACTGCTTCTAGGCCATATACCAGTTGGAAGGGTGTGAACCCGGTTGCATTCCTTACCGATGTTCGGTAAGCCCACAAAGCTGAGTACAGGATCAGGTGCCACCTTCTTTTGTGAACTCCGATCATCCTTTGCAACATACACTTCAGGACCTTGTTGATCGCTTCAACTTGTCCGTTGGCTTGTGGATAATACGAAGTAGAGTTGTCGTGAGACAATCCTAGTTTGGCAGCTAATTCAAGCATCATGTGATTGCGAAAATGTGATCCATGATCCGTGACTATAGCCTGTGGTACGCTGAATCTGGCGACTACATGATTAAAAAAGAAAAGGGCAGCTGTTTCACCAGTGTTATCTAATGTAGGCATCGCCTCATCCCATTTGGTAAAATAGTCAACTGCGACTATGATATACCCATGCCCCCCGGTCGAGGTGGGGTTACATGTCATGAAATCGATGCCCCATTTGGCGAACGGCCCAACAGCAACTATTGGCTGTAGAGGTGCGGGTGGTCTTCTGGTTTTGCTATCAAAAATTTGACAAGCATGGCAACTTCTGACTGCAGTTATGCAATCTTTGAACATGGTTGGCCAGAAGTATCCTGCTCGTAAGATTTTTTGTGCTGTAGGATATCCAGATTGATGTCCTCCACACGCGCCTGAATGACACTCATTCAGGGCTTTTTCGGCCTCCTCATGGGTGAGGCACCTTCTCAGAACTGTATCGATACCACGATGGTAAAGTGTATCACCGACGATCATGTAGTCTTTTGCTTGGTATCGTATACGTTTCTGTTCAGAGTGAGAGGTGTTAGGCCTAAACTTTTGGGTTTGGAGATAAATTATTATATCTCCATACCACTCATTGCTTGTAGATATCAGAAACAGATTCTCATCCACGATTGATTCTTCGGATGCGTCATCGTTGGACGACGATGGGAGATCGCATAATAATTCTGCAAAAACTAGAGCTTTCTTTGATTTGGATTTTACGAATTCCAGATCAAACTCTTGAAGGATTGCTATCCATTTTGAATATTTGCCCCCCAGCAACTGTCGCGACAATATGTAAGTCATGGGGTTGCAATCAGATAGAATGGTAGTTTTCCGAAAGAGGACATAGTGTCGAAATCTTTCTATCGCTTGAATAGCTGCAAGCGCTAGTTTTTCAACATAAGAATATTTACTTTCTGTATCATTTAAGTTTTTACTTAAATAATATATAGGGTGTTCAATTCCATCGAATTCTTGAACTAAAACCATTGCGATGGTCGTATCTGCTGCAGCCAGATACAGGTTAAAATCTCTTTGATAATCGGGGGCGTACATTAATGATGCTTTCATTAAGGAATCTTTTAAAGCATCAAAGGAAGCTTGCGCAACCTGATCCCAGACGAAGGGTACCTCCCTTTTCAAAAGACGTGTATAACCTTTAGCAAGTTGGGCGTAATTTGGAATGAACCTCCTCAGAAAGTTTGCTTTCCCTTGGAGTTTCTGAATCTGAAGCAAATTTGAAGGTGGAGGCAAATTTATGATTGCCTATACCTTGCACGGGTCGAGACGAATCCCATCCTTGGAGACTACAAAGCCAAGTAAACGACCAGAACTGACGCAAAATACACATTTGTGCGGATTGAGTCGTATCTTGTAGTGTCGGCAATGTAGAAATATCGCTCTTAAATGCTGCGGATGATCAGTCCGCTTTCGCGAATGAGCCGGAAGGTCGTCGAGGTATGGTTGAATGATGTTTTTGATGTCATGGAAGGCATAATTCATTGCCCTCTGAAACGTCGCCCCTGCGTTCTTTAAACCAAAGGGTAATTTTCGATATGCGAATGTGCCCCACGGACAAATGAATGCAGTCTTTGACTGGTCCTGTGGGCAGATATTTATTTGATTATACCCGGAAAATCCATCCATGAATGAAAAGATTTCGCATCCGGCGCATTCATCAATTATCTGGTTGATGAAGGGTGTAGGGTAGTTGTCTTTTGGACAAGCTTTATTTACATCCCTATAGTCGACACACACTCTAATTGTCCCTTGTTTCTTCATAACAGGGACAATATTTGATACCCAATCGGTTAGAGGAACCGGGTAGATGAAACCAGCATGGAGAAGTTTTTCAACTTCTGCCTTAATGGCAGCGGCTTTCTTGGGGTGCACCTGCCTGAGCCGTTGTCGTACCGGTTTGACATCTGGATACATCTTAATTTCGTGTTCAACGATACTCAAGTCGATGCCTGGCATTTCACTATATGACCAAGCAAAGACATCTCTGAATTCGCGAAAAAGAGCGTTATATATTTCCAGTTCTGAAGGAGAACAACATTTTCCAACATAAATATTCTCTACAACATCTGTTTTAGTCAAGATATTTATGGCTATAGTCTCTTCAATGTTGGATAAGTTTCGCTCAGAATCCACCTTATTTACAGTATTTGAAAGGAATTCAAATATTGAAGGATGATAAAGGTCATCCTGAGTATCTTCTTCATAATCCGGAAGAAGGGAACGATGGTGGCAATCATTCCATGGTGCCCCTTCAATCAACATTGATTGTACAATTCCTTCGTCGGTTCCATGCACTCGCGACCAAGGATCTGAAGGGGTACCATATTCTCTAGACCTATCTACCCAAACGCTTGATGAGCATTGATTCGGGTTTGCCTCCCATGCTAGAAACATTGATTGCTACAATACTTCTATTGGGCTTGGAGGCAAAACCATTGCATGATCCATGTTGATATCGTTTTCTAAGATCTTTGTGGAAGATATCATATTGCAGGTTCCTATCGATGCTACTTCTGCCAGATTGATTGGAGGTGGAAGAGCGAAAGTTCCCATTAGTATAGGATCTTTTAGTAGGCCTACTCTGATATTCTGAAGCGAATGGGGGCTTCCATGGATCATGGGAATGCTTCCTGTAACTTGTGAGCCATTGGGGAGGAAGTTTTGTTGGTCGACGATTGTAATCCCCCCCTGAAAGGGAAATGCAATCTTTCTAAAATAGGTCGACACAACAGCTGCCATGGCATATATCCACGGTCTTCCTAGTAGGATGTTGTAATCAAGATTTCCATCGATGACTTCAACATCTATTTCTATTGTTTTTCCCCCTAGTTCAACCTTCAAGTTATTTAGGATACCATACGGGTTATATGTCCTTCCGTCGAATGCTTTTAATGTCGTCGAAGATCGCGACAAGGTTGGAGATCCTAAAGTTTTCCAGCAACTCATCGACATAATACATGTAGATGCCCCCTCATCAATAATTGTTCGATGAACAGTTTTGTTGAGGGCTTTCACTTGAATAAGGGAAGCTAGTTGGGCTGGTAACTAAGGATCGTACCCTTTGTGGTCGAAGGATACAAGATTGGAATCCTTTGGATCAACCCCACCAATGGCTGATAACAAAGCCTGCCTTTGGGCTGGGCAATTTTGTAGTACTTCAAGAGTCGACATAGCAGATGGCGATTGGGCCAAATCTTCCACTATGTTATAATGCTGCACCGCTCTAGCGCGAGGATTAAATGTCGACTTGTGTACTACTCCCTTTGGCGGTTTTATTGTTAATTCAGGAATGATGGGTGGTACAACTTCTGTCGAAGTTGTTGTCGAACTACTTGGTTGATCTTTATCCTTGTTGTTCGACAGCTGCGGATTCCCGTAATCTTTGTTCCTTGTCGAAATCAAAGCATCATTTTGCTGCTTCGAAATCGACAACATTAGCACTTGCGACAGGGAAGCATTTCCACTTTCAACCAGATTTGTTCCTGGATTTGGAAACGGATCAGTTAACACAGCTGAGGTTTGCGAACTCTTAAAGAATCTTTTAAGCTCAGCTTTGTATGGACATTGTGAGGTCCAATGATCCTCATCACATATGTGACATCCCGCGGGGGGTTTCCTATTTCCAGGAGGGTTTGAAGAAGTTTTTTCAGGAGATGTCTCATCCTGTTTCTTCTTCTTCCCTTTGCTTTGTTTCTTCTTGCTTCCTGGTTGTTTGGTTTCTTTGCCCTTATCTGCTGATACGGCATTTACTTCCGAAGCAAGAATTTCGTCTTTTGCATTTTGATTTGAAATCTTACGGGCCTTCTTGGATGTGGCCTTTGTCGATTTCGCGTTTTTCGTGCCAATCACACCATCGCCGACGTGAGAGTCATTATTTGATTTAGGAGGAGGAGGAATTGAGAATTCCGGTCTAGAGGCGTCAGGTATTTTGTCGTAGAGCGTGCCAGACTGAGTATAGACCAAGTCTAGATATTGCGCACGAGCGATAACTTGCTCTTCCGTTACGACTCCCCCTTTTGCCACATCTTCCGTTATAGCAGGAAGTAACGACTTGATAAACCATTCAGCTAATAACTGATCGGGAACGTACGTTTTTACCATCCTACGACGACGTCGCCACTCATGTATATGATCAGATATGTGAGTGGCCGTTGTCTGTTTGAAGTTGGTTAGGATTTCCGTTCCCGTTTCATACCTTATCGGTAATTGAAAATGGGTTAAGAAAGTCATGGCTAAGGTGCTGAAATTGTCGAACGAAGCTCTAGGCAATTCAATATACCATTTTGCCGCTGGACCCGTTAACGTCCTCTGAAAAAGGCGAAGCCTTATCGAATCATCGTTTAGGGTGTTTGATGAACACCATAGATGGAATGTCATCACGTGATTCGATGGATCTTCACCTGGATTTCCATTAAATTTAGGAATATCTGATGGAAGTTTATGAGGGATCGCCGGCCACCAAGGGGTGTAAGCAATTGGATCATTTGTTAACCGGTGTAAATCAGGTAACTCTAACGTTGCCACGAATGGTAACTGTTGATTCAGGTTAGGTGAAGCATACCCAGGATACGATGGAATTGCCTGAGCAGTTGGCCTTTGCATACCAGCATAATGTAGTTGATGCTGTTACGACTGATATGGTTGGTGGACATGACCATTGTAAAATGGTTGATTTTGACCGTTTTGAATGTACGACTATCCACTGTTCGCAAAGATCTGCTGCTCAGAACCTTGGTATACTTGTTGGAATTGAGGTTTTTGGTATTGCACCAGCCATGGTTGTGAAGGCATGTTCTGTTGCGCTATACTAACCGTTGGACCAAGGTGTGGGGTAATTGTACCCGTTTGGACCTGTGTTGCCCCACCAGTCGGCGATTGTGGTTGAGTCACAGGGTCAAGGGGCTGTTGCATTACAACCTGAGAAATATGAGGTTGACGTACAACAGGCAGCGTTTGAACTTGTGACACTGTTACAATAGCTGGTGTTGTCGGGATGTTCGACATAGGTACACATTGTTGCATAGAATACACAACCCTTGGTTGTTGGGGTAGCATAGGTACCCAACCACTTGACGTAACTCCAGTATAACCTGAATACTGTTGTGAACTCCCGTATGGATATCCTCCCGGAGGGGGTAATGAAAGGGCATACTGCCCCCCATACGGTGGTAATCCGGAACTCAAAGGAATTGTCTGCCCTTGGGGACTGGATTGCCCAAATTGACCTCCAAATGGATCAATTTGTCGAGTCTCAACATAAGAGTTGCCGGATATTATTCCGGAGGAACAAACAGGAACGGACCATACTGTCGAAATAGCCCCTGGATGGACTCCTTCTAGCGGTTGTGAGCTAGTCGGGACAGATGGTACGCCGGCAAACATTGTCGGAGTGACGGCAGGGAGTTCCGCTGTCGCTGTGTCAGTCGACACAGTCCTAGATGTTGACGGTTGTTTAGACATTTTGAGTCTATCCAAAAGATTACCTAGCGATTCTACAGGAACTTCCACTGGTGGTAGACTAACTTCTGATGTCGAAGGAAATAGAGTGACCCCGACTCCAAAATGTGTTGGAGTACTTGCTTGCGGATCTTCTACAATTTCCTCTATCGCAATCAAACCAGGTGGAAGGGGAAGACCGTCAGGTTCGTAAAATATTTCTGGTGCCGAAGAAGGGGTTGAATCGACAGCGACAGATGTTTGAGGAGCAAGACTCTCCGAACCGGTTGCAGATGGAACTGGTTCAGTAACACAAGTGTTTGCTCTCAGACTAGGATCAGTGTCACTGTCCCTCTGTGGCTGTTGAACTTCTTCTGTAGAGGCAGGGTTTCCAGAAATGTTTGGAGTAACCAGAATCTCGGATGTTGTTGGAACACTTGTTCTAACTTTAATAGGAGATTTCGAACCGGTTAAACGAGTTCGCTTTGTCCGTACTGTTTTCGATTCTGGAGACAAAGTCGGTTGACTCGTAAGCCTCCGCGAACGACGGGGTTTCAATTGACTTTCTTCCACGATTGCGGATTACTCGATCAACTAAAATACAAAAGGGGAAATGTGTTTCCGAAATAAATGAATTTTAGACGCTTTTAGACACAACTTGTTTTTTCAGTTTTTAAGAGTCGAGAAAAAACAAAAGATGACTCTAGTCTCCTTCGATTTTTAATGAGCCTGAAGTGACAAGTGTTGAGATGGACCTTTTCCGTTAAGGAGTCTGAAAAGGAACGAAAGGGACTGCTCTGGAGTTCTAGGTAGAGGGTGTGCCAAACCAATCGCAAAACCGAGAATACTTTTTAAGGTACGGGCGGTCAATCTTCCCGAATGCTGTGTTCAGTGCATTGTGATCAGTAGGGCGGCCGACACGGCTTCCTATGGATAAAGGTTTTATGCCTATAGGGGTCTCCCAATATACACTCGACGGTACGTGGGAGCACAATCCGTACTGGAACTTATCGTCTCTCAGGAGGAATCACCCAACCATCAGTGAGGCAACAGTTACCAGGTTTCATGACACCGGAACACGTCTCTAGCCTAGACCTCTATGTTGTGCGTTAAATTACAAAGCGTTGTTAAGTTCATTCAATTTATTTTAGGTTGATCTTTCTTAGAAGTTTGCCTTTTTGGATCACCACGAGATGTAGGTACAATTCCTAAATGCAGTCTAAAGATGATAAGCAAGCTTTTATCTCTTTTCAACAATGAAAATCCTAGCTACAAGGGGAAAAGAAAGACACAATCTTTTCTCAAAGAGCATAGAGCACACTTTAAATGCACTTTTCCTAAATCAAATCATACAAACTATCAAAATGCAAATGCACATATGCATGTATTTGTTTTGACTTTCTTAATATTGATGCCTAAAAAGAAAGTTGTTGTACAAATTTGAACTCGATTTCAAGTGAAAAACACAAACAAGCTTCTTTTTGAAATCAAAAAGACGATTACGACACTTTATGATTTTGAAGTAAACACTTGTTTCGATACTAGAAATCCACAAATTCAAACCAAAAGACAAAAGTAAAATCGCAATCAACTGTCAACAGCAAACAAATTTACTCCTAAGATCAAAACGACACTTACGATAGGTCTGGATCTAAGGGTGACAGTATGACTAGTTTACTTTTGTAATGGGAAACTGCAAATGATGTAACAAAGACACAAAAAACAAATACAGTTTCTTTTATACAACTGAGGTGGAATTAAGGCAAAGAAAAGGGGTTTTCAGATAGGTACACACACTGATAACAGGCTGCAAAAATCAGAGATAAAACTGAACACAAGGAGGAAAAGAACCACAGCTGCACAGGGCAAAGGCTGATCAACGCACCTGTTGCACAGAGAAACTGAATTGCAGCGCAGGTAGCCCTCTCAGGACCTGCGTTGAAATGCAGAGTCTCTTCACAGAGCCTGCGCTGAAGCAGAAACGAGAATTGTCTCTGGGTTCTGGGTCACGGTTTGCAGTTTAATCTATGGTTTTTGGCCAGATAAAAGCTATCAATAAGGTAAAATTAGAAGGATGATTTAAAGGAGGACTAAGAGCTATCACAAAAGGGCAATTAGAGCATTTGTGGATCAGCTGTTCAGATCATAAACAGGCCTAGTGAATGGACTAGAGTAGCAGATTTCTACTTTGCATTTGTAAATGGCAAATGCAGTTCGATTTGCCACTCCTAAGTTTATGAGAAGAACAACAATAGAAACACAAATAAACTAACTAGATACGATCCCCAGTGGAGTCGCCAATTTGTTGTTGGGAAAAGTATCCATTCAAAACGCCCCTATCCCACTCTAAGGTGTGATAGTGCCTTAGCAACAAACAACGAAAACTATCTTCGTATTCTTCTTTATGAAATGTAAATGGAGAAGAAGGATGTAACTAACCTGTGTCTTTCGCTAGTTTGTTGATCCACTCGTTCTCCTCTTTGTTCATTTCCCGCTGCCTGCTCCCTCACTGGTCTAGCTTCACCAAGTTCCTGTAGGATCACAGAAGAGAGAAACTACACAAAAGACATAGATTTACATTCATAACTAGTTTAGGATCAGATTTAAACTAAACATGCAAATATAACAAAGCATCATTGATATACAAGCATATAGGAGAAACTCAAATAGTTTTATTGATATGATAAGAAAGTCCAAGAGGAGATACAACCAAGTGAGTCCCGATCCAGCATCTACCTCCCAGCAAAGGAATCCCTTCCTCTCCTCCAACAAAGCATAAATCACCCAATGCACTAATCTCAATCTCAAACCAACAGCAATTCTCTGCAAAGTACAAAATTCCAACCTCTGGATCTCTGGGATGAGGGATCCATATATAGATGTAAGCAGAGAGGATGAGTCAGCTTATGTTTTGACTTGTGGCTTCTCTCTGTCAATTCTTGCTTCCACTTGGAGGCTGAGAATCTCTTACTCATCACTGGTCGAATTCATTGAGGCAAGTGTCATTGGAGAAGATTCTGGAAGCTTCCAGTGTCTGTACACCTCGCGGAATGACACTGCCATTTGGCATTTCTCGCTCAGCGCACCCTGGTAGTGCATTTAGGTGCGTTGCAATGCACCTAGCTAGTGTACTGGGGTGCATTGCAACGCAGGCAGCTAGTAGAGCATCTGAATTGATCCTAAATTGACTGATTCTGAGTGGTTTTTGGTGGAGAACTTCTGGGAGAAGCTGTCATTGGTTGACTTTGTTCCTTTAGGGGCAGGAACAACACTTTTAGGGACTTTGGATCCCTTGGATTATGGACATTTCATGCTCAAAGCAGTAAGGCACAAAAATGTCTATAACACAAGGAGACAGAAAATTCCTTAAGGATATTGATGGATTCTGGAAGGCATTCCAAGTTTCATTTGGTTTTGTGATTGGAGCACCGGTTTTGGTGTGATCATAGTTTGGTGAGGGTGGAAGTGATTTAACCTCTGGATTCCCTTAGTTTTTTTGGGATTGGTTTATCCATGAGAACCCACATTCATGCTTGGAATAAGGCATGAGGTGATTGACTGAAAGAAAGATTTGGTTCATCCATTTCTATGGTTGGGTGGTACGTGGAAGTCCCAAACTTGGTTGGATTTTCCTTATGTTTAATAAAAGCTAATTTCTCTTGCTTTTGTACTTATTAATATGTGGATTTAATGGCTGATATCTCATTGTTATTTTCATTGTTTCATGATGGTTATAAGCATGGTTAAGTGGTTGGTTCATGACATGGTTATTTCATGTATTTACTTGTAATTGTTAAAATGATGTATGAAATACCTAATTGATGTCATGACAATTCAAAGGCAAAGGTGGTGATCCTTCTTGTCATGTCCCATAAGATTTTTCAGTCATTCATGCTCTGTTTTGTATCCTAGACCTGTAGATTGCATTGATGCCAAGTGTTTGACATAATGTCAGTGCTGGTTGGGGATGGTCAAGCCTAGTACTGGAGTTAGTTTTTGGTTTATTATTCTTGTCATCATGTGTTTGATGAATTATGGAAGTTATAACAAGTTTTGGGTAGTGGCTAGGATTCTGGGCTTGAAAAGTAACTTAAATCCCATGGACTCTGGCACATGTCTACTAGAAATAGTCCCTGGATGCAGGCTTCTGGAAGCGTCCAAAGCTCTCTAAACGTTGGCATTCCCATAGCATGGGAGTGTCCAGAGGTTTAATAGCTTAAAAACTCAATGGAACCCAGGGGCATGAGACCTGTGTGGTTGGGATGGCTCGTGGGAGTGTTGTTTCTGGTGTGGAAGGTATGTTTGATGGGTTTCTTTCGATTCCACTTCCTTAATGATACCTAGGAGGTTGAATCATACGATATTAGCCTCTTGTCATATTTTTACCCTAGTTGGCCAGTTACTTGGGTAGATATTGGAGGGAATTACAGAGGCACACCAAGGGGAGCGATTCAAGATGAATGAACTCATGGAAAACATAAGGGTTGTTAAAAAATTTGTTGAGGATTTTTGGAAGGTTAAAAGGAAACAATGCTACGAAGAACTTATTCAGGAGTGGGAGCACTTGAACTACATTAAGGAAGAGATAGTGGATTTGCAAAGGGCCTTGAATGCTTTCCATGGAAAGTTTGTTGAACTTGAAGAACTTGATGAATAACTATAACAAGGAAACCATATACTCTAAGAAATCATGGCTAAATGAGCTTGCATAAGGGAGGAACAAGCGAAGTAGGAAATTCAAAAAGGGATCAAGAGGGACTTCCTTGATCATAATAAGGATCACATTGTTATAGAAGAAGATGAGATTGAATATAGTGAAATACTTGGAGCTTGATTTTTGGCAATTAAGAATGATTTGTGAATGATGGGAGCACTCCAAGTTGAAGGAGATGATGTGTGTTGAGTAGGTGTGATTAGGCAGTATGCGAAGGTGATCCAGGTGGATGTTGGTGGCCACCCACCTATCCCATTTGGACCCCCACAACTATCTCTTTCAATTTTTCAGTTTCCTTAATTATAGCGCAGTTTACTATTTTTAGCAATTTTTCGGGTCCTAAACTTCCGGAGGCGTTTTGAGGCCCTAAACGACGTTTTTTGGGAAATGCAATTTTTTGGATAAAAAATTGTCTTTTCCGTCGTAGTACTCGGAGAAATCTTTCCAACGGGCTATTATGCACGTCAAACGGAGATCGTATGCCAAAGTTACGACCCCGGGAAGTTGATGTACCAATTTACCCAAACGGGGCCCATAGTTTGGCGTTTCATCTTCTAGGGTTAGGTTTTGGAATGTTAAGGGTTTTCCATTGTTTCTCAATAATAAATAGGCCTTTGAGCCTCATTGTAAAGACAGTTTGAAATAGTTCAGAGGCATGTAGCCGACACATCTCTTCTCAGAGATAAGCTACCATCGCCCTAGCTGGGTTATTTCTATTTGTAAGCATATTTTAGTATTCTCCATTAATGAAATGAAGTATTATTTCCTCTGCATCTCTGTTTTTATGGTTATTGCATCTCTGTATTTATGGTTATCTCTGTAATCTATTGCGTTCCTGCTTAAATCTGGATCAGTGGTATTAGAGTGGTCTGCTTTTTCTCTGTTTTTCTTTGCATGTCCCCAACGAGGTTGGGATATAAGGAGTTAGGGCTTGAATTGGTCGAACCTTTGCAAGACCAGCCTCGCAAATCTCGACGACCTCCCATGGTGGATGAGAAGATAGACGAGGGGGTAGGAGATCATATCAGAATCTTGCTCGAAGAAGCCCTCGAGCGGCAAAGGAACGCGATGATGGATAGCTTTGCGCAGATCCTTCAGCGGCTACCCAGAGGCGACGCATCGACTTCCAACAGCTACTCTGGAAATGCCACACCGTTTAAGGTACAAGTTAATTTTGAAATCCCCATCTTCGAGGGTCAAATAGACGCAAATGCCATAGATAAATGGTTAAATCTGCTAGATGGGTTTTTTTCTGTTCATGAATTTTCAAGTCGAGAAAAGATTGTTTTCGCTCTTCTCAAAGCAGCCCCCCACGTCAAGGACTGGTGGGAAACATATTGCGAGCAGAAGGATGAAAGTACAGGCTCACTGTTTTTAGCCGCCCCCACTTGGAATGACTTCCGGGATGCCATCAAGGAGCAGTACTACCCTGTCAAAAGCTATGAGGACAAATACATCAAATGGACCACACTGCGGCAGGGACGAGACCAAGATGTACCAGAGTTCACAAATATTTTTCATACCCTTCGCACACAGTTGGGTATCAAAGATTCTGAGCTGCATCTGGTACTCAAATACCTCGACTGCCTACACAGATACATCCAGGAAGAGATGGAGTTCTTGAACATCTCCTCACTCGGCACAGCGTACCGATACGCTGTCAAAATCGAGCAAAAGTTCAAAAAGAAGAAGCGAGACTTTGGATCTACAAATCTGAAGCCCAAAGGACAAAGCCAAGGCGGGGTGACCCAAGACAACCCCTCTAAGCTGCAAGAAAAGAAAAACACCACGAAGCTGAAGAAGGACACAGGAAAGTGGTGTGAGTTCCACAAGAGTCCCACTCATAACACAAGTGAGTGTCGGACCAAGCAGTTGCTGGTGGCCGAGTTGAAGGCTTCCGAATCAGATGCATGTTCTGACTCTGAGCCGGAACCCGAAAAGGGGGATGGCAAAGGAAAGCAAATCATTGATGCGGATCCTAGTGCCACTATTGCCACTGCCAAGATCCAGAAGAATGAGCCCGAAGAGCCAGAGGAGGGGGAACGTCCTTTCCACTCACAGATGTGGGTGAAGGGTTCGCCACTGCAATTCATTGTCGATAGTGGCAGCCAAAAGAACCTCGTTTCAGCAGAGGTCGTGAAGTGGTTGGGCCTACCAACTACGCCACACCCACAACCGTACAGTATCAGGTGGCTTCACGAAGGACGAGATCTCAAAGTTCACCAGCAGTGTCGCCTTCCCTACAGCATCAAGCCCTTCACAGATGAGGTATTGTGTGATGTTACACCTCTGGATGTTTGTGATGTACTATTAGGCCAGCCATACTTGTGGAGGCGACATGTTGTGTATGAGTCAAGGCCTCGCGTTTCCATTATTTCTTTGGATAATTCATTATACAGGATACCAGAGGTAGCTCCACCTACCACCACCTCTTTGATCACTGCTAAGAAAGGGAGCAAGCTCATCTCACAGACTAGGAAATTTATTTTCTGTCTGGTTCGCTCCCAAAGTAAGGGGAAGATCGTTGCTACATCCATGACCCCCGCAAAGGGTTCCTCCACGCAGCAGCAGCAACATAGGGATACAGTCATGACAGAACACAGGAACAACTTCTCCTTACCTAGAGGGGTACCACACAAGTTTCAGGTGGGTGAAAAAGTTTGGTTACATCTGCAGAGAGAACGCCTTACCAGAACCCATCAGAAACTCAGACCGCTTCGACATGGTCCTTACACTAGTAACAAGGCTGTGGGCAACAATGCTTTGAAGCACAACATTCCTCCATTCCTTCGCTTGCACCGATTGTTCAATGTGGACCATCGCCGACCATGCTTCCAACCATTTCTGGACACATCAGAGATTGCAAAATAGCTCACTGGAGACCCAGCTCAGTAGAAGCTTCCTCATCTCAAGGAGGAACTCAATGCAATGGGGACCATTGCTTCCTAAGGGGGGAGGAATGATCCAGGTGGATGTTGGTTGCCACCCACCTATCGCATTTGGACCCCCACAACTGTCTCTTTCTGTTTTTCAGTTTCCTTAATTATAGCGCAGTTTACTATTTTTAGCAGTTTTTCGGGTCCTAAACTTCCGGAGCCGTTTTGAGGCCCTAAACGACGTTTTTTGGGAAATGCAATTTTTTAGATTAAAAATCATATTTTCCGTCGTAGTCCTCGGAGAGATCTTTCCAATGGGCTATCATGCGCGTCAAACGAAGATCGTATGCCAAACTTACGACCCCAGGAAGTTGATGTACCAATTTACCCAAACGGGGCCCATAGTTTCGTGTTTCATCTTCTAGGGTTAGGTTTTGGAATGTTAAGGGTTTTCCATTGTTTCTCAATAATAAATAGGCCTTTGAGCCTCATTGTAAAGACAGTTCGAAATAGTTCAGAGGCATGTAGCCGACACATCTCTTCTCAGAGATAAGTTACCATCTCCCTGGGTTATTTCTATTTGTAAGCATATTTCAGTATTCTCCATTAATGAAATGAAGTATTATTTCTGCTGCATCTCTGTTTTTATGGTTATCGAATCTCTGTATTTATGGTTATCTCTGTAATCTATTGCGTTCTTGCTTAAATCCGGATCAGAAGGAGAACAAATTCGATGGAGCAAAGACCATTCGAGCTAGACCACATTCAAATTTCTCAAGTGTGTCGAAAGGGGATGTAACATACCTCAAGAGGACGATCAAGTTGAGACATAGCAAAAGAGACAGTGTTGATGAGGAAACAATGAAGAAGGTTACAAAAGTAAGACACAAGACAAAGCCTACTTAGAATGAAGATGCGTTGGGGTTGAGTTTTGTGTAGGTGATTGTGTGTGGAAGAACGTTTGTTGCATTTATTGATATAAGAGCTACGAATATTTTCCTTAGTAAGAAGGCAACAAAATATTTGAAGTTGATTTCTGGAATGGAAAGGGAGTTAAGCACTTTCAAAGCTATTAACTCAAGCATGAAGGCTATGACAGGTATTCTAAGGGATATGTAGGTGAAGGTCAGTGCATGGTTTGTAAAGTTGGATCTAAGGGTGATCAAGATGAATGATCATGCTATGGTCTTGGGGCAAGACTTCTTAGTAGCAACACAAGCCATATCGATAATGGACTGTGAATTACCCTTTATTACAGCTGGTGGGAAAACCATGATCGTCTCAATGACAAGGAAGAGTCGCTTGGGGTATCATCTAAGGGTTGCTTCAATGATTTTGTACGAGAGAGACCCGAATGTGAAGAATGAACATGTGAAACAATAGGAGGTTGGATGTTTGATTCAAGTAAGAAAGGAGAATAGGATGATCAATGTTTTCAAATGAGCCATGAAGGAGAAGAAGGATGAAGGTGTAAGAATGGCCCCTCCCATTGCAAAGAAGAAGGGAGATGTGACTTCTACTGTAAGTCTTAACCAAGAAAGTGTTGAAGAGAGAGGAGGCCTGAGTGCTTCATCTAAGGCAAACACTTAGTGTTTTCAAATGAGCCATGAAGGAGAAGAAGGATGAAGGTGTAAGAATGGCCCCTCCCATTGCAAAGAAGAAGGGAGATGTGACTTCTACTGTAAGTCTTAACCAAGAAAGTGTTGAAGAGAGAGGAGGCCTGAGTGCTTCATCTGACAGCCATAGTGGATTATTGCAGATACGTTATGGGTATCTATGATTTTCAGTTAACAAAGGAAAGACTTGAGAATATTGGATGTACAAAGGAAGAGGTTGTTTTTGTGCACAATCACTTGAGGACACAACATCAATCACATACATGGCCAAATCCTGCAGAGTTTGTTAGTCAATGCGACCTAAAAGACTTGTGAGACAACGATTTCAAAGAGGACTTGTTCTTTCCGTCCAAATTGAAAACCAAAACTCAGAAATGCAATACAGTACAGTAGAGTATAACGATTTTAAGTGGACTGCGATGTAAAGCAATGTTAGATTGGAAACCCTGCGATTATCGAGATTCGGCAATCAGTCGGACATGGCTATGTCTGTCTGATTGCCGAATATTCGGTGAATCAACCATCTAGATAAGGATGCCCGGAAACCCTGAGCAAAGAAAAGAGTGTGTTGTGCTATGTGTCAGTTTGTTACTAATGGTGAATGGTTTCGTTTTGGCACTGTTTTTAGGTTTTCATGATTATGGTATTTTTATTTTTGGTATTTTGGTTATAGTGTTTTTAGTCTTTTAGATAATGTAAAGTTTTTCCCAAGATAGTTTTTTTTTTATATTCTAGTTATAATTCTTAATTATTGTTATTAATATTAAAATTCTGATTTTAATAACTACTCTTCTATACCCATGTAAAACTAATATTATATTAATAGAAAACTTAATACTGTGTTAAAAAATACAACACAAGAGGAGATTTCCCCCTCATTAAATTTCCTGCTACACAGCAGCTACAAACCTCACGCATTTGTATCAGATACACCGGCCAACCTTATCCATATCGCCGTCAAAGAAAAAACAAATGTACTCCGGTGACCTGTTCCCACTGATCACAATCTTTTGCCATTTGGCATGGTTTTCAAATATCGTCCACGTGCAAAACTGTATGGCGGCTTTATCTTTTATTTGATAATGGGTTGATCCGCAAAGTGCGCAATCATCGGCCCGCATGGAGACCAAATGCTTTTAAAAAGTTTAACTAAATTTGAGAGAGTGAAATAATTTTTGGTAATATAGTGATGGTTTGTTATTTAAAATGTGTTTTAATGGTATAAATAAATGTGGGTTTTTTTGGAATATTGGAATTGTATAATGTTTAGAAGGATTTAAATTATTTATAGAAAGAAATATATTTTTATTGGATTTTTTTTATCAGAGCTATTAAATTTAGGAATGAATTTTCTTTTTAATTTGACTACTTAAAAACTCTAAAAACCTTCAAAATTTGTAAAAAATTCACAACGCAATTTATAATTTGTTTTAACTATATTCAACAACAAAATATGCTATAGCCAAAAAAGATTCCTCAAAACTTCTATTATGCCAATAAAGGATTGAATGCGCCTGTACGAATCTTCATCTCGAGACGTGACTAAGGAAATCTCTAGTCTGACATTCTTATGTTTCGACTAGGTTGGGGGCTTTGTTTTTTCTAATTTGGGCAGAAATTTGTTGGAATTATTTAAGGGGAGAATTTTCATTAAAATTAAAATGTCAGATTATCAAATATAAAGGTTAAAAAAAATTAAGATATTAAATTCAAAACAAAAAAAATCCACAATTTGTAAAAAAAAACATAAAGAAAATTATGTTGCACCCAACGAAATGGGAAGTGGGTACATAGGTAAGTGAATGACATGTCCATAGATGACCTGCCTCGTGCTTAAATTCATCGGAGAAACTTACAGCCACTACTCTGGTGATATAGATGGGCACCTATTCATGTGGAGATATTAAGTGGTGGCTACCAATGTTCTGTTTAGACGAAGTATAAGCACAGTATTACTTATCTTGAAAGTTCCTACACTAACCCAAACACTCGGCTGAAAATCAATATATGCAATCAAAATGCACAGACTCATCCAAATCCTTTATCTTGTGTTATTTTTCTCATAATTATGACGAGTATGGTTCGTGACATAAGCAACACCTCCGTAAAACGTTCTTTCGTTGATAGAACGTTGATAGAGACCCTTTAACTCTCCTTCTTCTAGGTCCATTACTCAAAGGACCCACTCACTAAATCATCACCCAATTTGGATAATAAATCAATTCATGAGCCTAAATCATCACCCACTTTGGATAACGAATCAATTCATGAGCCTAGATTAATGGGAGATTCATGGTCTAATTCTAAGCCCATATTGAGATTATGAGGCTATGTTCCTCTATTGGTACAAGAAGACAAAAGCTTTTACTTCACCATATCCTCTCATAATGGGCTTGACATTGTAGCCACCACTTCTCTTGGTCAATCTTGCAAAATAATGTATTAACTCTAATCTTTAGGAAGCACTACCTCTTATATCTCTCCTTGGTAGCGTGTTGGGTCCCTATAATACTAGTGATTACCCCATTACTATTATAGTTATACCCCTTATTAATATTGTTGTGCCCCTATTGCCCCCATATTTTTATTACTGTTCTCCATAGAATCCCTCTATTGTTATTTTTGTGGCTTTATATTATTATTGTTAGGTCGGCTGGATTATATTGTGACTCCTTAGACTCCTATATATAGAAAGGAGGTTTTTTCATTTGAATCATCCAAGAATTGTTCATTTATGTAATGTAAAGGAGGTTGCCCCCTCGAAGAGGCTGATTTCTAAGGCGTTGATCTATATTTTCTTGAGCTAGTTCATAACATTTGGTATCAAAGCTTTGGATTCTAGGGTTTCGCTGCTCCAAACAGGTCATTGTGGCATTTTCGCTATAATTTTTTTTCTGCAACGTTTCAGAAGTTGAAAAAAAAACCCATTTGAGAAGAAATTGTGCTGAACCTCGGGTCCGAATTTTAGAGCTTTTCACGCTATATTTGCGGAGATATGATCTGAGGAAGTTGGTCTTTTTGCAGACTCCTGAATTACATTCCAAAAAGGTGACCTGGGGAAAATCGTCATAACTTTCTCTCTGGGGATCGGATTGAAATTTCGTAAGAATGTACAGAAAGAGGACGGACTGTAGTTTCTTGTATGCATTTTTTAGATCCAAAGGTTGAAACAGTGACTCGTGGCACGTCGTACAAGTTCGCTCTACTGAACTAGTCTATAGTCAAGTCACTGTGGGATATTTCACATAACTCTTCCTTGGAGAATCCAATTTGGGTCAGGCTTGTGGCATTGGAAAGAGGACATAGAGGGCTACTGCAGGTCACAAATTCAAAACTAGATGATCGGAAAGTACAGAGACACATCAGAGGCAATATCGAACTCCTACAAAGTGAAAAAAGGTGTGTAGATTTTCTTAAATTTTTGCTTAAGCTTGGTTTGAAAATTTATTTTGAAGGAATTCAAAGGGCATAGTAGAGCATTATTATCGGTAATTGATGCCCCGAGGAAAGAAAATGCAAACACCTAGTAAGGAACCTGAAAGCTCTAGCATGACTCATGAAGAAGAAGAAGAAATGCTATATGATATATCAAAATTACAAGAACAAGTGCAACAAGTGCCACTTGCACAAAAAACAACAAAATCTAAGATTGATGGTTTAAGGAAAGATGTAGAAGCTAAGATGGTGGTTTAAAGAAAGGTGTAGAAGCTAAGATGGATTATTTAAAGAAAGGTGTAGAAGCTAAGATGGATGGCATGGAAGCTAAGGTGAATGACATGGACGCTAAAATTGATGACATGGATGATAAGATGGAAGAATTGAAAATAAATATGAATAAGTTGATACAAGAAATGGTCACTAAGGGTGAAAGTGCACTAAAGGAAACTCATGATGAGAACAAAAGAAATGTTAATCATGATTCCATAGACTCTAATGTTGGATCGAAGACTCACCATATTCCAAAAATCGATATGAGGAAGTTTGATGGCAAGGATCCCGCCACATGGATATTACAGGTGAAGCAATTCTTCGATCTCAATAATGTGCAAAACACACAAAAGGTACGTATGGAAACTTTATATTTGGAACCAAATCAGTTTGTATGGTATCAATGGCTTTGCTCTCGTAAACAATTTATCACTTAGGAAATTTTTATGGAAGAATTGATAGCACATTATGAGGATACAAAAAGAAACATTTTTTTAGCCAATTGACAAGTCTCAAACAAAAGGGTTCAATAATGGAGCACATTGAGGAGTTCCAAAAATTGAACATAAGGGTAAAAGATATTCCAGAGGAGCATAGGATTGATGTGTTCATAGGGTCTTTAAAGGATAATATCCAACATGATGTTCGCCTTTGGGAACCTGATTCATTAGAGAAGGCATTCAGGTTAGCAAGAAAAATGGAAAGCAAAATTATGGCAACCAGGAAGCATACCACTCACAACTATAAAGATGGAAGTGTTGTTGCCCCTAGTCTTCCACAACCTATAAGGTTGACACTACAACAATTGGAAGAAAAAAGAGCAAAAGGGCTTTGTTACAGTTGTGATAGCAAATACACTAAATGTCATAAGTGTGCTGAGAAGAAATTATTCTACATAGATTGTGCAGAGGAAGAAGAAAAGGAGCAAGAAAGGTTAAAAGAAGAGGATATACTCCAAAAACAAAGCCTAGATGAAGAACAAATAAATCCAACCATATCTTGTAATGCATTGGCGGGAATTACCACTCCTCAAACCATTAAGATAGAAGGACAAATCAAGAAGAAAAAGGTAATAGTGTTGATTGATTCAGGAAGCACCCACAATTTTATTCATTGTAAGGTAGCAAAAGAATTGAATTGCTTCCTATATCCAGCACCAGAGTGTCAAGTGATGATTGCAAATGGAGGAACAATAAATTGCTCAGGAAAGTGCCATAATATCAAGCTATCCATGGGAGAATATGTATTGACTAGCCCAATGCTTTCCATTCCAATGGGAGGTGTTGATGTTGTACTAGGAGTCCAATGGCTACAATCCTTGGGTACAATAGCTTTTAATTTTCAAGAAATTTTCATCAAATTTTCTACGAAAGGAAAGGAAGTTGAATTAAGGGGTATTGCAAGGAAACCAGGAAAGATAATCAGCTCTAATGGTATGACAAAGCTTCTAAAAAAGGAGCAAGGAGGTGTAATTGCACAATTATGTTCGCTAGATGTTTCCACATCGGAATCATCTATTTCTCCAAATCTCCAAAAAGTCTTGGACAATCATTCCAAGGTATTTGAGACTCCCAAATGTCTCCCACCTATGCATGATCATGATCATGCTATTCATCTGATTCCAGGAAGTGTTCCTCCAAACATCAAGCCATACAGATATCCCTATGTCCAAAAGAGTGAAATTGAACGTATGGTTGCAGAAATGCTAGAGGCTGGTATAATTCAACTGAGTCAAAGTTCTTTCTCTGCTCCAGTAGTATTGGTGCATAAGAAGGATGGATCATGGCGCATGTGTCTGGATTATAGGGAGCTCAACAAGCTCACTATTAAAATAAGTTCCCCATTCCTGTCATTGATGAATTATTGGATGAATTGCATGGATCAATTTACTTCACCAAGTTGGATCTTCGTTCAGGATATCATCAAATCAGAATGAAGACTGAAGACATTCCGAAAACAGCATTTAGAACTCATGAGGGTCATTATGAATTTTTGGTCATGCCTTTTGGCCTTACCAATGCACCTTCAACATTTCAAGGTTTGATGAATTCAATTTTCAAACCATTCCTTAGAAAATTTGTGTTAGTATTTTTTGATGATATACTAATCTACAGCAAGTCTTGGAAGGATCATGTTGAACATGTTGATAGGGTGCTACAACTATTGGAGGAGAAACAATTATATGCAAAAAGATCCAAATGTTTCTTTGGAGTCCAGGAGGTGGAATATCTGGGTCATATTGTATCTCATGAAGGAGTTAAGGTAGACCCTAGCAAAATTAAAGCCATTAAGGAATGGAAAATCCCCACATCCATAAAGCATCTGCGAGGATTTCTTGGGTTGACAGGGTATTATCGCAAGTTTGTTAAGAATTATGGGAGAATAGCAGCACCTCTAACAACATTATTGAAGAAAGATGCATTTTCATGGACTCCGGAAGCAACAAAGGCCTTTGAACATCTTAAAGAGGCAATGTGCCAAGCACCGGTCTTAGCTACACCAGACTTCACAAAAACCTTTATTGTGGAATGCGATGCTTCAGGAAATGGAATTGGTGTTGTTGTAATGCAAGATGAAAGACCCATTGCTTTTGAAAGTCATCCAATCAAGGGAAAGTTTTTAAGCAAAGCTATTTATGAGAAGGAAATGTTGGCAATACTCCATGCACTTAAGAAATGGCGACCCTACCTAATGGGAAGACACTTCAAGGTAAAAACAGATCATGATAGCCTTAAATACTTTTTAGAACAAATATTATCCTCTGAAGAGCAACAAAACGGGGTCACAAAGATGTTGGGTTATGACTTTGAAATCATCTACAAAAAAGGGAAGCAAAATGTGGTGGCAGATGCACTCTCAAGAAAGGATGAGGATGTGGAAGCATTGTTGTGCGCCATTTCTATTATCCAACCAGATTGGATAAACGAAGCAAGGGAGGAATGGAAGAATGACGAAGAAGTGTGGGCACTTATTTGAAAGTTACAATAAGATTCCAGTACGTCTGATACATTTAGCTGGCAAAATGATTCGTTATGATACAAAGATCACTTATACCTCTGTAAGAATTCCTAGCTAAAACAAAAGATTATTATGGAATTGCACACTTCTCCCTTATGAGGGCACTCAGGATTTTTAAAAACCTACCACAGGGTTAAGAAGGAATTTTTTGGGATGGCCTTAAATCAGATATTCAAAAGTTTGTGGCAGAATGTTTGGTTTGCCAACAAAATAAAGTTGAAACAATTAAGACGCCGGGTCTATTACAACCTTTATCCATTCCCATCCAACGTTGGGAGGAGGTTTCAATGGATTTTATCACAGGTTTACCCAAGTCTGAGGGAAAGAGTGTCATCATGGTGGTAGTTGACAGACTTACCAAGTTTGCACACTTTTGTGCATTATCACATCCATTTAAAGCCAGTACAGTTTCTATCTTTTCTTGAGCTAGTTCATAACATAGCCCCTTTAGTCCTCTATTGAATTTATCCCTACAAGCCCCTCATTTGTGCCATTGTTAGAATGTTTCATCATACATATCCTCACGCTATGGATGTTAGTGGCAACAAACCAATTTTGAACTCCAACCCAAAAAATGCTCTCATGGATTCACTTATTAATGAATCTCCCAAAAAGCATTGAAGATAAACACAACATTTAGTATCCTAGCCTAGTCCCTTGGGAAGGTATAAGTTTGAATGGCATAAAAAAGATGGAGGAAGCCACTCTCATGGCCCATTTCACTAGCAAACATATGACTATGGAAGTAGTAAGGAAATTAATAAACGAGAACTTCTCTGGCATTTTGGGATACTCTTCTCGATGCTTGATTCTAGTTAAAGGATGGATAGTGTGGATCACTACAATGGAAGAGCATGCTTGAAATTTTTTTCTATCACATTAGAACTGGGAGTTGAAAGCACTCTATTTAAAAATTTGGAAGGTATATTTCAATTCTTAGTTGAAAAAGATAGAATTCATTCTAGTTTGGGTCTATCCTCCTAGCATTCCACTTATTTTCTAGTCAGTGGATGTGTTTCATGAAATTGGGAATATTTTGTATTTCTACCATGTAGCTGACTTTTCCTACTTGAAGAGAAGTTATATGGGCTCGTTTCATATCTTAGTTGGCCTCAATACCTCAAATTTGTTGGTAGATTCCATCACTACCAAGAAAAGAAACTGTGTATAGACAGCCTACCAATTATAAAGGAATTCCATTTATGTGTGGAAGATTCTACACCTATGACTATTTGGGAGTAGAATTCATGTAGTTTGCTAAGCATGAAATATTGGTATGAAAGGATCCATAGAGGTTGGGTGTTTCAATGTTTAGCATTTCAAGTTCCTCTTCTTATTTAAAGAACTCTAATTCTTGGCCTTTTATCGACATGTAGTTGGATGCGCCCCTGATACATTTTCCATGGAGTGGGATCCACCACTAGCCTTATTTTATTAATAATATGAATAATTGCATTTTATTTACCTATTCAACCCTTCACGCACTTCACCAAAACTAGTATAAAAATTTGGGCACCAACCCCAATATCTACCTAATATCACTACATGGGCACAAGGGTCTCATAATGTGACTCTTACTCACCAACCTAATATCATGGTCATTACACCCATTACATGGACACTGCAACATTATTATGTTATAACTTGACCCACCAACCTAATGATATGGATATTTCTATAGACACCCCAACCTCAATATCCACATACATACATTTAGAATAAAGAGTTCAGGAAGGGGTATTATAGTAGCTGGTGAGAATGACAAACAGGAGGTGTATTTTTCCATTTCGGGTGGTTAAGTGGCCCTATTCTTAGTGACACATAGTGGTGTCATGGCATGACAAGTGGAAAAATGTCAACGTGGAAGCTACATGTCAAAGATGATGTGGCAAGAACACCACGTGGATATTTGGTAGATGACATGGTAGTGACATGGCATCTCATGTGACAATCTTGGTATTTTCACCAGAGTAAGGGATTAGCAAAGGTTTTCTATCTATTTAGTTTGTGGCCAAAATGGTATTAAATAAGGCAAATTTCCCCAAAATAGTGAATGGACAAATTCGAGGCTACTCAACCATCCACTAATCTGAGGGTGTGTTTGAAAAGTTAATTGATGAGGGAATGAATATGGATTTGGGTGGGATCAATGTAATAGTTCAAAGTTCCTTTAAGACATGGTTCCATGTTGGTTGCAAGTTTTCTGACTTATCATGCATCTGAGGGTCTACCCATACAATAATATTGACTAGTTCTAAGAGTCATATTTCCAGATATAATTTAAAAGTTCCATTCTAACGATGTGGTTTTGTTGTCTAGTCATGTGGTCATGGAAATTAAAAAATAATAATAAAGCTCTTGGAGTTGGAATTAGTAATCTGAGCATGAAAAGAATTTGGATGTTCAACAAAATATTACAACCAAGTGGATTTGGATCCACATATATAAGAAATTGTCTTAAAAGCATGATTACATGTAAAATGTCATGTAGATAAGTCCTTGAGTAGCTTAGAAAATATTAAAATGTAATTTGGGTCCTCTGGACCAAATTTCTGGTAATAGAAATAAAATGAATATATTCCCCCATGAAGTGTTAGCTTTTGTAGGTTTCATTGATGTAGTGAAATATAAATAAACCAAAAGAGTGAAAGAAAAAGGAGCTCGAGAAATGATGTCAATGGAGGATGTATGATCCTAGAAAAGGTTAGAGGATTAGTAAAGAGATATGTGCAAAGCCATCCAATATAAATTGCAATCATTTGCAGTAGTTCTAGTTGCAAAAGTATGAAATAATTCTATAAATTAAATAGAAGGAACACATCTCTAGCTATTCAATCTGAGTATGGAGTATGCTATGAAATATGAAAGCTTGATATTTTGTTTTGAATTATGAGTTGTAAATAAGTAGAACAAAGTATGACCTCCAAGAGAACATAGAAGATAAGTGCATAATATAGGAGCTATGTATAATTGTTGTAGAGAAGATGGAGCTAAAGATACAATGAAGGGATTGATATGCAGGAGTGGAGGAGAACTTGGGGAGAGAAAAATTGAATAAAAAATCAAGAAAGTTGTAAAAACAAGAACACTATGGATATAATTTGAAAATGTAATGAAAAACAAATCTAATAGGAAATTCAGGTTTGTGTCTACATTTCTGAGGGGACTAATGTCTCCTTCTGGTCAGTGTTAGTAAAACATTTCATAGGTTTGGTGCTAGTGAATCAATGTAATAATAGGTTGATGTCTACAAGATCATTCAATAATACAAAAAGTTTTTTCTTAATATACATCTAGTGAATTTTCATGTTGTTGATATGATTGATATAATGTATGCATTGAAGTGTTCCGATGCATTTAAATTCACATTAAATTGATTCACCCCCCTCTCTAAGTATAATTATATTTCCAACAATTGGGATTAGAGCAAGTTTCCTTCATAAATAGCATAACAACTAGAAGAAAAATATTTCAAGTATAATGGCCAATAAAAAGAAGGGTAATAAGAGTTCATCCAAAAAGAAGATAGACCATATCAATGTTTGTGATTATACTAACAATATTAGATGAAGAAGTGGAATCCACCTTAAGAGGACTTATAAAAGACAAAGTTGATGCCAAAGAAGACATTTCCTTAATCATGGATGTAGACGCTATTTAGAAAGACGAATAAGACGTAGTGCAATCTATCTTCTATTGCAGTTGTGATTATGAAGGTCACTTTACTTCTATAAGTCAATGTACCTTCGGTCACAGCGAGATTGGCATAAGCACTAAGGTGTCTATTAGACCACCTGAAGCACATAAGATTGTCTATTAGAATGAGCATGATGAGCAGTGAGTGATGGAGTGTCAAGGCCACTAGTTATAGGGAGTTTGGAATAACCACGCAGGAATTTATCAAACTACCTGAAGCACATAAACATTTCTATCAAAATAAGCGTGATGAGTGATGAGCAGTGGAGTGGAAAGGCTATTAGTCATAACACCTCATCACAGGGAACTTAGCGAGAAGCACCTAGGTGTCTATTGGACTATTGATGAAGAATTCATATGCATACAACATAGTGACAAGCTACAAGATACGGTCGATAATCATTAGAGGAAAAGGTGGCACCTCCACATATATGGCAGGTGTTATTGATGTGGACACCAGGTGGTAGGTGCACATGGAAGCCAGTGAACAAGAAATGTGGTAGGTGGATTTAGCATTTTTTGGTAGCCAAGTATCCCTTTATTTAGTGACACGTAGTAGTGTCATGGAATGGGAGGTGGAAAAAAGTTGCCATGGCAGATGATGTAAGAGTGACATGGTAGAGATGATGTGGAAAGAACACCATGTTTCTCGTGTAGCTTCCTTTGTTGATGACATGGAAGTGATATGGTAGCCCATCTGGCAGTGTTGGTATTTGCACTAGGGTAAGGGTTTAGCGAAGGTTTCCTATGTATTTAGTTTTTGGGGAAAATAGTGAGAAACACAGAAAGTTGCTCCAAAATGGTGAAAGGCCTAAATTCTAGGCTATTCAACCATCCGGTAATTTGAGGGTTTGTAAAAAATTAATTACTGAAGGACTAGATCTAGATTTGAGTGTAATAAAGGTAACAAGTCAAAGTTCCATTGAGACATGGTTTCACCCCAGTTGCAGGTTATCTTCCTTATTGGGCATATGGGGGGTCTACATGTACACCAATGCTAACTAGTGCTAAGAGCCAAATTTATGGATACAATTGAGAAGCACCATTATAAGAACATGGTCTTATCGTTTGGCCATGTGGTCCAAAAAATAAAAAGAAATAATATTAAATCTCTTGGAGCCAGAATTAGTAATATGAGCATGGAAAGAATATGAGTGTCCAACAAACATTACAACCAAGTGGATCTGGATCTAGATATATATTAAAATGTCTTAAAAGAATGATTACATTAGAAGGGTCACATAGATAAGTTCCCAAGGAGCTAAGAAAATATAAAAATTAATCAGATTCCTTTGGACAAAATTTCCATTAATAGAAATAAAATGAATATCGTCCTCCATGAAGCGTCAACCTTTCTAGGTTCCATTGATGTAGTAAAGTATACTTAAACAAAAAAAAGCTGGAATAGTTGTTGTGGTGATTATGGCATTGATACTAGGGTAGTATAGCAATACAAAACTGAATATATGTTTGATTTAGTTGTGAAAATAAAGAGAGAGAGAGAGAGAGAGAGAGAGAGAGAGAGAGAGAGAGAGAGAGAGAGAGAGAGAGAGAGAGACATAAAAAGGATTTGTGTGTGATTGAAAGAAAATGGATCCCAAGAAATGAATTCATTGGAGGACATATGATCCTGGAAAAGAGAGAGAGAGAGAGAGAGAGAGAGAGAGAGAGAGAGAGAGAGAGAGAGAGAGAGAAATGTAAAAAGGATTTGTGTGTGATTGAAAGAAAATGGATCCCGAGAAATGAATTCATTAGAGGACATATGATCCTGGAAAAAGGTCATAGGATTAGTAGAGAAATACATGCACATCCATCCAATCTGAAGTAAAATTGTCTATAGTAGTTCTTGTATGCAAAAGTATGAAATAATACTAGAAATGAAATCCAAGGAAGATATGTATAGTTGTTTAATATGAGTATGGAGTATGACGTTAAATTTATAAGCATGACATGTTGTTCTAAATTCTAAGTTGTAAATAAGTATAACATAGTATGGCTTCCAATATAGCATAATATATATGTTTATAATATAGGAGCAACATATAAGCACTGTAGATAAGATAGAGTTGAAGATACATAGCAGGGATTGATATGCAGAAGTAGTGGAGAACTTTACAAGAGAAAAATTGAAATAAAAAAGAAGAAAGATGTATAAATAAGAACACTTGTGTGTATGATTTTTAAAATTTTATGAAAATGGGATCTAATAAGAACTTCAGGCTGTTTCCCGCATTTCTCAGGGGACTGATGTTTCCTTCTGGTTGGTGCTAGTAAAATAGTTTCAAGGGTTTGTTGCTAGTAAAACGTTTCAAGGGGTTGGAGTCAATAAAGAGATGTAATAGTAGGTTGGTGCCTACACTATCATTCAATAATAAAATACGCTTTTTTAAATATACATTTAGTGAATTTTCATGTTGATGATAGGATTGATACAATGTTGAAGTGTTTTAATTGGTTAAGATTCACATTATACTAATTCACCCCCCAGTATAATTGTATTTCCAACATGCCATTTCTTAAGGGCTATATTCATTAGGTACTAAGCTTAGATACATGCATCAACAATGATCATCGGTTTGAAAAGTATCACTTGCTCTTACAAATGACTATGTAGAACCCCATATACTTGAGGAGTATGTTTGGATTCTAGGATAGATCCCCAACGTCAACAAAATGTTCTTGAATTTATTGGTTTATTGTTGCACATTCAACCCTTTCCTTTGCTTGAAGTTATTTCAGCAAATTCATTGGTCCTCTACATGCCTAATAGAGTAGAACTAGTAGTTGATTAGGATTTTAAAGGTTCTCGCTTACTAATGGATCATCCTTTAGCCGTCTAGTTTCATCTAGGAAAATACACTTCCAAATATTGCAACCAATGATTAAACTTGATAGTAGCATTCTCACCTTGATTAGACTTGATGTCCATTTTAGTTTCCTTTTGAAATAGAGGTTTTCATGTTGTGATGGCATTGGAACTTGATTAGTCTTTATTGGGTTATTTTCTCAACCTCCTCTGTAGGTCATCACTATTTTCGCAAAAGGTTTATGCAGGTAGGGTTAGAAGTTATAATATAGTGGAAAAATAGAAAGTGCTCAACAATCCTAGAATAATAGGTAGATGTTTATCATTATAACTAATTAAATGGTAACAAATACTTACATGGAATGTTATTGGTTGGAGAAGATGCATGTTCAAGAGTATTCTCAGTCCAAATCCTTATTCCATAACCTTGTTCATAGTCTTGCACACAAGAAATAATATGAAGCAAGTGAAGAAAATCTAAGTGAAAAATCCTAATTACTCTATTCACTTGGATCCAAATAAGAAAATGAAACTAACTCAATATAATTGAGTAAATAAGGAAATTATCATAATGAGTAGAACTTGGAGAAAGAATGATGTGAGTTCTCTAATATTATTTAAAATATCAATATAAGAGTAGATGTCACCTACTATCACATGTAACCACCTCCTAGATCCCTCTAGCCTCGGCCATTGAAGCTGAAGATCATTGATATTCACAAAACAAGATGAAACATAAAGACACTCTTTTTTATGCAAGAATATTAAGGGACATGGCGTTTTTTTTTATGAGAAGTGGAAAATTAAAAACTTAGGAAGAATTTGGAGACTTGTAGAAAAGAGTTCACTAGTGTAAGGGTACTTCAATTTTCTCCCCCTTCCTCGTTCGCCATGGTATTGTTTAAATAATCATAAAAATTTGTGTAAGTCATTGGGAATGGGATATAGGAGGTCAATCTTCAATAAAACCTATGAACAATGTCTCAAAATATAATTCTATGTGCACATTTAAATTTTTTAGTGAAAAATGGAGATATAAATGTGTTTTTTTGAGGGAAATAATTATATGTATGTGCTATGTTTGAAGAGGAGTATCATATGTGATAATGATCCGGATTTGATAATTATATTTCCTTTCATCCATATCGATACTTTTATATGGATAAACTGAAGGAATCAGGTCACACGACCATTTGTACTAGCGGGACCTAGTTTGGTAAAATAAGGTCTGAAACTTTTCGGGAATGTGTTGAGGCATCAAATGAAATTTTTTGAGGGTAAAATTTTTATGCTTTAGCAAAACACCTTTTTTCCTATTCTACACATGGATACATCTCCAAAAATATAAGACTCATGTCAATTGGAGACTGTATCTGGAAGTTATGTCACTCAGAAGTTGACCTTCCTATTTTCACCACCATAGTTCGAGAGGATGCCACATTGGCCCCCATTATTCATGGAAAAGAGGCTAGCCACATGATTATGGTGTAGAAGACTCTATAAGAGTCTATATTGTAACTTAGCCTAATATTTGAGGTATTCAAACCTAACCACTAGTAGGTTATTAGGATATGTTATAACTGGGCCACTAGGAGGAAAAGGGATTTTATTGTTCCGTGTAGATTTGTTCCATAGCTGAGAAAAAACAACCAAGAGGGATAAGAGGTAAAGAAAATATGTAGGATTTGTGCATTGTAGCAACCCATAGGCCCCAGGTCATACTTCTTTGTACTGACAACCATATTTCCATTCACAGAAAGAGAGCGGAGTGACCTCACCTTGTAGCTAGGTTCATCTCCTGAAAGTGTTTCCCAGAGAATATATTCTGTCAAATGTGTGTGTGATATTTTATTTTTCATTCTCTATTTTATGCATAATTTTTATTTGCATGCATGTACTATTACAAGTAAATATACAAATCTAGAAATCTAAATAAATTGTAATACTATAAAATTTTATATTTTAAATATCATTTTATAAGATTTGTTGTGACAAACGCTCTAGCAAAATATCCACTACAGTTTACGGATCAACACGTTTTAATTTTATAGAAGTTGTGTTTATGAACTCAAAACTTATTTTCATGGAGTTATAAGGAGGGATGTTTGAAAAATTAATAAATGATGATGACAATACATATTTCATGCCTATGTTGTACATTATTGTTGGGGCCTTCGTTTTGAATTTTGAAGTTTTGTGGGAACCAAGGTGGAGAATAGGTGGCAGGAGAAACAGTTGAGTTGCAGAGATGACACCCGACAATGGAGGTAGGGAAATACAACAAATAGGCAATTGCGGAAATATGGCGAGAGAAAACAGGAACAGCCGAGCAGACAAGAAGGAGAGCGGAAAGTAGTCGAGGACAAGGGCAATCGAACAGAACTAGAAGTGGAGATGACAGAAGAAAATATAAAAGCAGAAGAAAACAAGGGAAAGGGGTTGGTATCTGGCAGAGGTTAGGATTTTAGAAGAACAGGGTCCTTAGGAACTGAGCAGTTGTGGAAGGGCCAGAGCTAGAATCGACAAGAGGTTTGTGGCATCCTGTGTTTCTGTTATTCCATGTATTTGATGAAAGGCTTTGTGCCTTATGTATTTTGTATTGAACCTTCCCTATGTTGAAGTTAATTAATGAATGATATAGTTTGGATGTCATATTAATGTCAGGTGTATTGTTCTAATTTATGGACCTGCTCAAAATTTTAATTAATGGGCCTTTGCTTGATGAATATAGTGATCGTAATACTATGATGTTGTGATGAATGATCTAGTTAAGCTATTGAAGGTTGATGTTTTTATCTCCCTTGATATCCCTCCAACCCTTCCTATCTTCAGTCACGGAATGCCTCGAGTGAGATTGCTTACCCCTTGGGTAAGGTGAAAATGTCGGCATTTTCCTAGACTACAACGAAGCCCTGTTGGCCCCTTGTGCCTAAACCCAAGGTCTCTTCCCTGATGACATTTTCATGCCAACAAATGGTTCTATTACCGGGACCATAGATCACAAGAAGTGGTTCGGAATATGGTATCAAGGATCTTTAAGAAGGAAATATGGGATTGGTTGGATAATCGGGTGGATTGGTTCGTGTCAGAGCAGGCCACCCTTGAAAACTGATCTACTCGTAAGGTGAACAAAGAAATCTTGTACTCGGAGGCTGCAAGCGATCAATATGATATATTTTGGTGTAAATTCTTGGAGGAGCTGTAAAACTGGTTACAGAGACTAAAAGTAAAAAATCGGCGAGAAGGACTGTTGCCACTACATCACGATTGGGTCCCCATAGATCTCGTGGTGCTACAACGCTTGGATAACGACCTGACAAGGGTGGTAGATTTCTGCGTACAGACTACCATAGAGGGGTACGTGGTCGAGTTCACAACAGAGAGCTACTAGTCCTTCCCGAAAGAGGATCTGGTGTTTAGATCATGGTTGAGAGGAAATTTGTTGAAAGAGGTACCCCTTTAGATTAAGACATTGATGGGGGAGGAAGGTTTGATACCTTTCCATAGAGTGACTATGGTAGCATAAAACCCCAGTGTTGGGAGAAGGATCTAAGGGGAGAAAACTACCATTTGGGGAACTAGGATGCTGCTGAAGGAATGGATATAGAAGGATCGTGAAGAACTAGAGATGTCAAAGCGCAAAGGAGAGCATTGCTAGAATAAAAGTGGTAGGAAAGAGAGGTACAAGCACTAAAAGAGAGAGTCAAAGGACACCGCCAAGAAGGAGCGGTGTCAGAGAGTCTAAAGGATAGAAGTAAGATGGTAAAGGACCTAGAACAAGAGAGGGATGTCGACAGGATAGGTGGAAGCCTAGAGAACGACAAGATTCCTCCCTCCCAGGTTACAGGGAAGGTGCCGGAAGTAAGTGATTATAGCAATCTCAAGGAAGAAATGGAAGATGAGATGTGCGATGTGATGAGGCGATTGTTTGTGAAGAATGATATGCCAGATGAAATTTAGCAGCCGAATCCCAAAATTTCAGGTAGTGTTACCCCGACCTTCCATTGGTGCTTTACAATGGCCCTAGTAAATTTGTTGCTCAGTTACTTAAAGGGATACGTGTACACAGTGTGCATGTTAGATATAAGACGGGTTTTGGTACATCTAACAATAGTGGAACTAATAATATTAGTAACCTGGGATTGCAAGGATCTCAGTAGCCTAGACCCCAAGGATTTGGGCTCCTAGCACATACTTGAACCAACATGGCAAGATCCTTTACTAGATATCCCGAGTTCTCTAGACGGGGGAACGAGGATGTGGAACAACATTGGTACCTATGCAAAGCAATATGGAGAGCTCTCCAAACACCAGACAACAAGAAGTCGATTAAATTCTAGACTACCCTGAGGGAGAGAGCTTTAACGTGGTTCATCAAATGGGTAGATCTAAATCAGAATCCCTCCATAGATGACATCAAGAAGAGATTTGTGCAAGGGTTCAAATTACCGCAAATAAATCAGCAAGGACTTTTGGAAATGTGGGAGATAAAGTAGAAGGAAGGAATTATTGCTTGGTAATTAATGCAGAGGTTTAAAGATGCAATCAAAAAGTTAAGTTATACAATAGACCCCAATCACCAGAGGGATTAGTTTATTAATGCGTTCCTACCCCTTACTCGGACCCCGTTGACACTAAGGTACTCCTACCCCTTACGCGCATAGAGGCTATGGCAGGGTACCCCCATGAGTATCGAGGAAGAATGGGATCTCAGGATCCATCGATCATGGGCCTCCAAAACTAGATCATCGGTTTGACAGAGAAGTTAAAAGACTTACAACCGGTTTGACCGGTGAGACCCAATGTATGGTGCACTCACTGCCTAATAGAGGGTCATATAGTGACTGAATCTCCAATACTGAAAGGCACAAGTATTTCAACGGGCCTTGCAAGATCATTGGGGGACCCACCAACAACAAGTGTTGTGGCTGTAGGATCACAATGATCCTTCCCAGGCTAGAATCCACTAGACTACTATGAGGTTTGTAAAAGCTATGGACACCTGCCACAACTATGTTCAATATTGCAGAAGTACTCCAATGTACCCAAGAAAAAATACTATGAGTTATGTGCATCTGCAACTCACCACACCGACCAGTGTTGGGCATTGGATGCCTTGGAAGAGTGACTGGACTGGTCAAAATTCAGGATTAATGAAACTGGTCATGGAGGATGGGGAGGAGGTATGAGAGGAGGAAGAAAAAGGGGTAGAGGACCCATGAGGTGCTACAACTATGACCAAGAGGGACATGTCGCAAGGGACTGTCCACTCCAAAGAAGGCCTTGGTTCTCTCAATGTCGAGTCAATGCACATGCCACAGAAGATTGCCCTGAGTTGATTTTAAGATGGGAAGAAAGGACCAGGCAATGGGGAACTAACTTTATCAATGCAGAGCCATGAACCACTGACATTGTCCCACTATCTAATATAAACATAGTCAATAGAAGTGGCAAGAAGATAGGGGATGATTGGGGAGCGTCAGACCAACCCTCAAGTGTTTGGGTGGCGTCCCCAAAACTGTCATACAACCCTACTAAGAAAAAGTAATACTATCAAGAAGCAGCCAAGTTGTTCGACAACTTAACAGAGTCTCAAAAGGAAAAGGTGTCGACCAATTGAGGAATGGTTCAGAATATTCCTATAAATTGTTGATAACTAACAGATGTTAGGGGAGTTGCGCGCGAGTCTAAAAGAAGTGTTATTGGAAGAAGAAGCAAGAGAAGGAGAAATCTCAGCAAATTTGCCTGAAAGACATATGAGGAGATTCTGGAGGAAGAAGAAAAGGACTAGTAGGGAATTTTGTATCGACGCTCAAGTTGTAGGCTTTTAGATTAAATATATAATGCTATATTTGGGGTCAGATGTTAAAATCCTACCTAGGGAAACATGGGAAGCGTTGGGGAAGACGGAATTGAAGTACTCAACCATTCAACTACGGATGGAAAACCAGTAGTGCATCTTACCCATCGGGAGGCTAGAAGATGTGGAGGTAGATGTGGCAGGGGTAAAGGCACACATCAAATTTGAAGAGATAGACATAATTGGTGATAAAGACCCCTACCCAACACTCCTTGGTATTTACTAGGCATACAAGAACTATGCCATCATTGACATTAAAAAGATGTTGATGATTTTTGAGGTAGAAAGGGTGTGGGTAATATAGCCACTAGCTCCGTACCAAGGGCCAAGATTCACTAAACCCATAGCTGATCGAGATAAACCTAGAATGCTAGATCATTTATATTTTCTAACTACAGGAAAAGGAAAAGACTACATCAATCCCATGGCAGGAGGATCAGTCACTTGGAGAAGCATATAGGGCTTAGAAGTTGGCTCGAAAGCTGCTTGTGATTCTTGGCAACAAGGAGGATATGAGATTGATACCAGATGTTGTGCCAAGATATTCTAAATGAACTAGATTGGACCAAAGGTAAGTAATTATACAACCTTCCATGGCATAGAATTAGTACATGTTTTTCTGAATAAAGTTTATAGAACTATAAGGGAAAAACAAAAGGTCCCATTATTGGACATTGCATTGCAAGTCACCCCAACGCAATGGTGGAGAGCACACCACAACACCCTTTGTGATTGGGATAAGATAAAGCAGGCCATGAGGGAAAGGTTTACACAAGGATACCACCCGTGGGAGATTTCAAAGTATAGGGGGAACTCTGATCCAAGAAAAATCTAGAGAGCTTCACAGAGAGATGGAGAAAAGAGAAAGTCCCCAAGGAATTATGGGTACACATGTTCATACATACCTTGGGTACGATTTCCCAAGCATGGTATATATAGGAAGAACTTCAAAGGTAGACCAAAGACTGGCCAATGATTCACTGAAGCCCTGCATGCCATCAAAGAATTATTTTCACTCTAGAACAGTTGTGGGAAGGGTGCATCCATGAGATATTCGTACAATACTTCTATGAATCAGGGTATCCGGAGTTCGTGGCTTGAAAAAACTTTAACGCAGATCCAGAGGAGGATGACTTTGAAGGACTCAGGAACTCGACGTTTCAAGAAACTAAAGGAGAGCGAGAAATTCAAGAGGGACTTGCAATGGATGCACCCCACTTGCTCCAAGTAAAGCTGCAGAACTAAAACATTGGCTCAAAAGATATACCTAAGGTGGCATCCATTGGGGATTATTGAGATGATAAAAAAACTAACAAAATTTTTGATTTCTTGCATGAGTATGAGGACCTATTGCCAGCTTCGGTCATTGAGTTGAAAGGAACAAAAGGGGACATTGGGGAAATGAATATTATGTTGAAGCTAGACACATGACTAGTAAAGCATAGACCATACAGACTCAACCCAAGGGTAAAAGAGAAGGTCAAGAAGGAGATTGATAAGATGTTAGAAGTAGGACTTATATTCCCAGTAGATGAGGTAGAATGAATCAACCCCATTGTAATACAAAATAAGAAGGATGCCATAGAAATCAGAGTTTGCATAGATTACAAGAGCCTAAAAAACGCATGTGTACATGAACCATTCCCGACACCTTTTAGTGATGAGGTCCTGGATAATGTTGTGGGGAATGAAGCGTACTCCTTCACTGATGGATTCTCAGGATCCTATCAAGTCTGCATAGCAGAAGAAGCTAAGAAGAAAACAATGTTCACCACAGAATGGGGGTGTTACTCATATCATGTCATGACATTCGGTTTGAAGAATGCACCTGTTGTTTTCTCCTGAATTGTCATAGCTGCCTTCAGGGACTACATCCACCGATTCCTAGAAGTATACAGGGATGATTGGATAGTTTATAGTTTTCTAAAGAAGTATTCCAACCTACTTCAAGTGATGTTTGAGAGATGTAGATGTCTGCAAATTATTTAAACCTAAAGAAATGAATTTGCAGTTCCATTCAGAACATTGCTAGGCTATATCATTTGCAAGGATGGGGCTTTCATGGACCCCGCAAAGGTTGCAACAATTGTAAATATGCACCCACCAGCCAATGTGAAGTAGTTGCAATCAACACTAGGCCACACAGGATATTACTGTTGATTCATCCACAACTACGCATCCATTATCGTTCCAATGGAGTTGTTGCTAACGAAGATAGAAGCATTCAAGTGGAAAGAGGCTTGTCAAGTAGTGATAAACATGCTAAAGGAAAAGTTGGTGAGTTCTCCCATTTTGGTATGTTTGGACTAGAATAAACAATTCCATGTACACATTGACGCATCAGGAATTGCACTAGGGGCAGTACTGTCACAACCAGGAGAAGGGAACTTAGATCACCAAATCTACTTCACTAGTTGGAAGCTATCAACCACATAAAAGAACTATACCACAACAGAAAGTGAAGCATTGGCCATGCTATACTCATTACAAAATTTCAGGCACTATCTACTGGGAGCTCCATTCAATTTATTCACTAACCATTCAACTTTGAGATATCTAGTCAATAATCCAGTCTTGGAAGGAAGAATCTGCAAATGGTTATTACTATTCCAAGAATTCATGTTTGAAGTTGTTATCAAACCAGGAAGATTAAATGTGGGGCCAGACCACCTTTCAAGATTGGATTCAGGAGAGAATGAATGGTCACTAGACGACCAACTACCAGATGTTTATTTGTTCAACATAGAGGCCATACCACATTACTTAGAGGAGATCGTCGCTTTCTTGGTGACAGGGCAGTGCCCGGAAGGATAAAAATCAACGCAAAAAATACACCTAGTAGTGCGAGCAACAAACTATTAGCTAATTGTCATGAAATTATATAATCTAGGACTTGATCAAGTCATGCAATGATGTCTCCTTCACCATGAAAGGCATGAGGTGTTGTGGGAATGCCACGCTAGGGTTGCAGGGGGGCATGTCGGCAGAAAGGTTATTGTAAGGAAAGTCCTACAGGTAAGATTGTGGTGGCCCACCCTCCACAAGGACGCTAAGGAATATGCAAAGGGATGTGATTTTTGTCAGAGGGTGGGTAAGTCATCGCATCGGGATGAATTACCTTTACATTTGGTACATACTATACAATTTTTTGAAAAATGGGCAGTAGATATCATTGGTCCAATTATGCCTCCAGCACGTCATTCTGATGCAAGATACATTATCACGGCTACTAAGTACCTCACTCGGTAGGCGGAGGTAGCGCCAATAAAGGACTGTGCAACCGATATAGCTGCAAGGTTCATAAAAAAAGCAGTTGCATATCTCCTGAAGAATTTCTTGGTCCAGCATCATAAGAGCAACCCTTACCATCCTCAGGCTAATGGAACGGTTGAGGCTTTCAAAAAGAGATTTGATAAGGGCCTAACAATGATTGTTTCAACAAATCGAGATGACTGGGATGAGCAGGTGTTAGCTACATTGTGGGCATATAGGACAACGGTAAAGTGGTCACACAAACAAACACAGTTCCAATTGGTGTATGGGCGAGAAGCGGTAGTACTAGCAACATTCATTGTACCAAGCATATTCATTTCTTAGGATACTATAATGACAGACAATGCATCCTTACAAAAGAGGTTGGAGGAGCTAACAAAGTTAGATGAATCAAGGTTTTTAGCTAAATTCCACCAATCAGTCAAGTAACGGAGAAAGAAGGATTGGCATGAAAAACACATTAAGAAAAAGGCTTTCGTAGTTGGAGATCATGTTCTATTATATGACAACAAATTTCAAAAGTTCTCGGGCAAGTTGTAGATGCATTTATTGGGCCCATTTACAGTTGCAGAGATCAAAGAGTCTGGTGTGGTGAAGCTAGCACAACTAGACGTAATATTGTTACCAGGATGGGTGAATAGTGCACACTTGAAACCTTTCCAGAAGTATAGAGTCATACCATCAAATTGAAGGGGTCTCAGAAATGGGCCCATAGGTAGGTTTAGAGTCATTAACAATTAGTCAATTTCATAGTCAGTCACATTTTCATTTCCTTTCCAACAAATAAATCACACATGTCAGTTCGGAGCCAGCATCAATGTCGTGACACCGCAACCCACTTGAGGTTGGAGTAGGTGGTCACATGCTTTTTGTGTGTTATCCATCGTACTCCAAGTATTTTCCAAAATAAGTAGGCAATAATACACCTTTCAGATAAATTTTTGTAGGATCTTTTCCCGTTATGGAATAAATTAACTAATAAGTGTTTTCCATTACACAAACCTTATTACCCATATGCTCCACTTTTTCCTTTCCCATGCTACATCATATGGGTCAGGTCCAGGTCAACCGACGACGAAGTAACATGATTGAGTCTACATAGCAAAAGTTACCATAGTAATTAGTTAGCGAGTCTAGTTAGAAACATCATGTCGAAGTTGGTCTACTTAATCTGCATGGCTATGCAGGAAGTTCCAGAGTTTCAAACACAGGTGGTAGTTGAGTTCAAATTTCAGTCTAAGAACTATCAATAGTAGAAGAAAAGTAGCTATTGACCTTCGGTAACCATAATCTATCAGAGGCGCAAAAAAATGACAAAGGCCATTATATCAGTCCCTAAGGATAATTTGGATGAATGAATTGCATTTCTCAAAACTCTATATGGCAAGTATGATAAGGTGATGGTAGTGGATAACGATCTTTCTGACTGTTTCCAATTACTAGCCTTAAAACGAGAATTATACACAGGGGAGGTTCCCAAGGGGGATGTTACCATGGTCACAAGAGTTAAATCTACATTCAAGGGCCTTTAACACTCGATATTGATAAGCCTCATAAGTCTCCCAGTTTTCAGGACACAATTGGCTACAATGAAGTGTACCAAGCTCCTTTCAAGTAGGATGCATGGCGGGTCGTTGTTTCTAGATAAGGAATACCCAATTCAATTAGACAACATCCAACGCTTAACAAGACTCTCAGCAACAGGGAATGCAGTTTCTTATGCATTCCAGGAAGGAACGAAACAGGCAAAGAAAGAAGGTGACAACCACTACTACAACAAGTATAAAACCAAGCGTGGAGGCAAAGGCGCCAAGATTGACCTCATCAACAAGAAAGAGATTAAATTCACCTATTATATCATAGTAGGGAAGATGATGAGAGACTTTGCCAGAAATGAATGTACTCTAGACACCATTTCAGTTGCAGAACACTGTTGCGAAGGAAATTTTCTCAACTGGTCCACCTTCCTGCTCAACGAACTCTTTGAGGCTTGCAAAGACCTATACAAGAGAAGCACCAACTTTATCTTCACATATTTTCTCATGACATTGGCAATGTGGAAGTGGCATCTGCCCAGAGGCAGGGAGCTTACACCAATCTAAGAAGACCAACCAGTATCATTAAGGTACAATCTTTGGAGGACCTCAAGAGACCCAAGAAGTAAACAGGTCAATGAGGTAGCCTTCAATGACTTTTATTCAATGATTCTTGCCATAATTAGAGAGGCAGAGTGGATCCCCAAAGCATTGTTGGATGAGTTTCCGAAGGATGTATAGTTTGGGGTCAGCCATGTACATACATATATAAGACCACATTGTGTCCATCTAGAGACATTCCAGATGAGGGCACAAAATTTTTCTTTGGCCAATGCAACGTTCCACACTAAAGTTGGGTCATGGCCACGGGTTGCGTGTGTGATTATAGAGGGCCAATACAAGTACCCTTTTGTAGGCATGTAACTGCAACCATCATCAAGAGAAGCACCAGGGAGAAGAAAGAAGAGAGTGGTTAAGGATGAGGTACAAACCATGTTTTCCCAAATGCAGAAGTAAATGTCTTCGCTCAAGCAGACAATTGCAAGTTTTGCGGGCTCCTCAAGTAAGAGCACTCAGTCCGTCGCTTTTTAAGGGTCCACATTATTCAATTTGATTCTCACCACCCTTCTCTTTGTAGCAATCCCTCACATTGGCCCTCATGAATAGCCTAAAAAAACCATACCTAAGCCAAAACAGTGAAGAAGAGCCAAAAACCCCCCTGTTAAGAAACCTAAGACAACCCCTGAAGTTCAGATTGTTGACCTCACTGGCGAGGAAACTCAATCAATGTTTGCCTCACCTGTAATTGAAGAAAATCCCTCATCCACGTCTGCAATTTCACTAGAGTCATGGATCCATCATCACACACCGCTTCCACCTCCACAACCCTATCTGAAACCATCCCCCCCAGTACCCGAGTGACCACAAAAGAAATGGAAGTCGACTCAGTGCAGTGGTACACTCAGTCACTCTAGGGTAATGATGGTCAAACCTCCTCATTGTATCCCTACTCTTAGGGTTGGGCCCACTCCCAGGTGAGGAGTCGATCACTCCTCACTGCAATCTACAAGAACTGAACCCTTGTGCCTGAACCCAGAGTCTCTTCCCTGATGAAATTTTTGTGCCAACAATTATGCTATCACACTCACTATTTTGTAATTCCTCATCCAATCCAACTTCTAAGCTAGAGCCATTGAACTTGCCAAAATGTTCACACTTTCCTATAGAAGCTACCATGAGTAGGGCCTTGTTACAAAAGATATGAGTGACTTTCTCTTCTAGCCTTAGAAATATCTCTTTCCTAGTTGCTAAGGGTTGTTACTAATGGAATCATCTATTATGGCTAGTGTTATATAATTTACTTCTTGATATAATTCCTAGATGCAACATCTTTACACAAATATACCAAAGAAAATTCCTCTAATACCAATATGATCCATAAGATGCCACGGATATTCCATTTGGATTAATTTTTCATAATAGATCTTCAAAAATTATGTCCTTATATCATGGATTAATTGTTACCATCTTAGTGCTTGAATTGATGAAATAACTAAAATTAAAATGGACAAATGTAACACCCTCCTCTCACATCTACCCAAGCAACTGACCAACCAGGGTAAAGATGCGATGAGAGGCCACTATGATAAAATTCTACCTCCTAAGTCATGTTAAGGAAGTGGAGCCGATGGAAACACACCATACAGACCTTCAACATCAGCCTTAGGACCCTTAGGAACCAATCCAACACTTCATGCATCTTCCCTTTGAGTCCCACAGAACGTTTCGACAATTAGAGCTCTTGACGCTCTCATGCTATGGGCATGTTAGCGTCTAGGGACCCTTGGACCCTCTCACAAGCCTTCCATCCAACATCCAAATACTCTTTTTGTTAGTTGTGTGCCATCGTCCCTGAGAATTAATCCACATTTTTAGGTCCAGAGCCCAGGTCACTGCCCAGAATGGCATGATACTTTCAGAACAGTTAAATAAGAAGGAAATGACAGTGCAAAAACAATCAGCTGAATGAGACCTTGACTACACCCCTACCAGACATGACAGGATTTTCGTCAAACATATCATGAAAATGTAATATAGATGTGTAAATAATAGATCTGAGCATAGATGTCTTATACTTAGCTGAGAATCGCTAAGTAGCATTGATGCGTCAACATATCAACTGTCATTTCATCCATTAGGTCATAGATACATTGATCATTAATTTCCAAGTAAAAATATGATGAGATCCATACATAGCTACTGTCATAAGACACATAAATAACCAACATAATAATATCATAAATACTCATGAAATAATAGCCATATAAACCACATATAAGCCAGTATAATACTCATAGATTTACGAGGAGAAATAACCTCATATTGATGATGCAACATCCAAACCCACGATGGGCCTTCCACATTCCACCCGACTGTAGAATGGTTGAGCCAAATCTCTCTTCACCCATTCACCCCCGTGCCATATTCCAAGCATGAATGTGGGATCTCATACAACACATCAATCTACTTCCATCCAGCGCTTCTAGAGGCCCTCCACCTCAACCCATCAAACATTGATTCCACCTCACAGTCAAACATCACAAAACCATCATCAGATCAGTCTCTATCCAAGCCTTCTAGGGCTCTAGAGTGTTTGTGAAACCAAGGCTCCAGGACTAGTAACTCAACCCATAGCTTTTACCAAGCTCTAAAGTGTTTGTCCAACCAAGGCTCCAAGACTAGTAACTCAACCCACCTAGGGCTCCAGAGCGTTTTTCCAACCAAGGCTATGGGACTAGTAACTCAAACCAAGTTGTAACAGATCTCCAGAGCATTTTTCCATCCAAGCCTATGGGACCAATAACTCAAACCAAGATAAGGAAACATGAGAACCAACCAAAACAAAACAATGAAAATAAACCCATAATCTTCATGACTATCCAGGAAATGGCAAGGCTAGGCAATCCACTATCAATCTTGGCAATCCTCCATGAGAGTGACAAATCATCACCAAAAATCCACAGATATATGCCATGCATGCCAAAAATAGTGAGGAAAACATACATGGAACTCGGTACATGCAAGAAAATCTGGTTGTAGCTGTTGATCCTAATGTCCTCTTGTGTTTCCCTGATCTTCCTTTGCCTTCTTGATCCAAAAATCCAAGTATGCCACACCCTCCAAGAGTGCTCCAAGTAAACTCTAAGTGTCCAAGAGTATGAGAGAGAGAAAATAATGAGAGAACACCAAAACTTAACTGAAAAAAGCTTCGAAATTGATCCTTAGAAGCCTTTTTATGAATCATACCTCTATTTTCTTCATTTTCCATTATTTTCCTTCATTTTCCTCCTCACATGCAACCTATGACCTTTCATCTCCCTTTTCTCATAATTTGCATTATTTTCATAAATAAATGTGCCAAAAATGCCATTTTGCCTTTCCAAAGCCATAACCATTTCCTTTTTCAATTTCCTTAGCCATTAAACAATCACAAGTTATCCCCATCACTAGAATTTTTTCCAACATTCAACTTGGAATAAGTATCCTGCCAACCGTGGTTATTATTTTTCCTTTATTAACTTTTATTACAAGGATTTTTTCACCAAGTTTGTTATAGAACCCTCCCCTTGGGGGAACACCATCCTTAGTGTTCAAGAATACCTATAACCACAAAAATGATGTAAGAAAAATATACTACCAATGGAGATTTATAACTTAGCTCATTGCAGTATTTACAATGATCAACCTACTAAGAAGAAATCAACATGAAAAATAAACAACATGACATCATAGTGACATGGCACCCGTACCACTTATTGGAGCTTCATAACATAGCTCATTGTGGTATTTACATCCATATACATATGTACATATAGCAACATCATCAAAACATATACCAAAGCATATACGAAGACATATACCAAAAAACCACACCAAAATTTCTTTGCCTCAACTAGACAACAAGGAAGGATGCATAGGCTGCATCTGATCTGCCATCTCCCATGTAGCTTCATTAGGCCTAAAGTGCTTCCATTGCACCTTAACTTGCTCAATTTCCTAGTTCCGGAGCATGAGAACCTTTTTATGCAATATAGACTGAGACTTTGGTGGGAATTCTCCATCTGGTTCCACCCACAATATAGACTAGTTAATCACATGATCAACATCTTTAACATACTTCTTAAGCAATGACACAAGAAAAACATCATGTACTTTTACTGTCAAAAGCAGTGTGAGTTGATATGCTATTGGCCCAATCCTCTCAATGATACTAAAGGGTACACAAAACCGTGGTGCCAGCTTGGAAAATAATCCAATCCATAAGGATCTCTTCTTTGATTTGATAAGAAAGTGCACCTATTCCCCAACCTTAAATTCCTTGAACAACCTGTTCTGATTTGCATAGCTCTTCTACCTATCTTGTGCTTCCGTTAGATTCTTCTTAATTACCTACATTTCCTATTCCATGTCTACCAACATGTTTGGTTCAATAAACATTATGTTAACTAGATCACTCCAAATGATGGGAGTATTACAACTCCACCCATACAATGCCTCAAATGGAATCATCTTCAAAGATTCCTAATACCCATTGCTGTAATCAAACTCTACCAATGGAGGATACTCTTCTCACTTTCGTTACTGATGCATTACATACATCCTTAACATGTCCTCCAAAATCGTGTTGGCCCTCTCTGTCTTTCCATCAGTTTGCAGATGATAAGATGTAATGAAGGCCAATTCTGTGCCCAAACCTGTAAAAAACTCCTTCCAAAACCTGGAAGTGAACTTTTCATCCTTGTCTAACACAATATTCTTCAGAACACCGCTCAATCTGACCACATCTCTAATGAATACCTGTGTTGCATCACTAGCTAAGAATGTAGACTTCATTGGAATGAAGTGTGCAACCTTTCTCAACATGTACACAACAACCATGATGGAATCATGTTTTCTCACTATCCTTGGCAAAGTTGTGATGAAGTGCGTGGAGATGACCTCCCACTTCCATTATGGAATCACAATCAGTTGTAGTAGTCCACCAGGATGTTTACACTATTCCTTCACATGTTGACAGTCGAAGCACCTAGCCACAAACTCTGCTACATCCCACTTCCGATTTGGCCAATAGTAAAATCTCTTCACTGCTGTCAGTGTCTTCTAGTAACCTAGGTGACCTGAATAAGGTTTCACTTGAAACTCCCTCAAGATCACCTTCTTGAGCTCACTGCTATTTGGCACATATATCCTTTCCCTGAACCTGACTAATCCATTTGTTGTGAGGTAATAATCCACATTGTATGCACCTGCATCTGTACCTGTACATGTACTATCACCTATACATATACCTGTACTATCACTTGTACCTGCACTTATACTCATCCACAACCTATGCATAATCTCCATATATATGACATCTTGATGGTCTATCTGCAAGATCCTATCCTATAAGTTTGTCCCATAGGAGCTCATAACAGCTAAGTGATTTACCTATATCCACTTGCTAAGAGAATATGCCATTTTTTTCTCTTTACCCTTGATATATCTGATCTTGAAATCAAAGTCATTAAACATATCCAACTACTGAACCTGCCTACCATGCAAATTCAGTTGGTAAAATAGGTATCACAAGCCACTGTGACCACTCATCAATGTAAACCCCCTTCCTAGAAGATAGTGCCTCGACATCTTCAATGCATATATAATTCTTGCCAATTCAATATCATGCGTGGGATAGTTTTGCTCGTTCTCATTCAGTTTTAATGACTCATAACATAGAACATGTCCATCCTACATAAGGACTCCACCAAGTCCTTTCTTGCAAGCATCTATGCATACCACAAACTCTTTGTCCTGATCTATAATCTTTAACACTGATGCATGTCTCAAAAATTGCTTAAGCTACTCAAAAGTAGCCTCACACTCTTCTACCCATTTGAAATTCTTACCTTTCCTCTGCAATGATGTGATAGGATGATAAATCTATGAGAAGTTATTGATGAACCTCCTATAATAGCTTGCTAAACCCATGAAAGATCTCACCTCGTCCACATTATTCGGAGCTACCCATTCCATGATGGCCCTAATCTTTTCTGGATCTACTGTAATTCCCTTCTTGGAGACAACATGCCCTAAGTAGTGTACCTCAGTATGAAATAAACTACACTTATTGAGCTTAGTATATAACTGATGCTCCCTTAAAAACCTCAACATTGCTACTAAATGCTTGGCATGCTCTTCCTCATTTTTAGAATATACCAATATATAATCAATGAATACAATAACAAACTTATCCAAATATGGATGAAACACACTATTCATTAATCACGTAAATGTTGTTGGAGCATTATTTAAGTCAAATGGGACTGCAACAGACTCATAATTCCCAAACCTAGTCCAAAAAGTTGTCTTCTAAATGTCTTCCTCTTTGATGTGTACCTAGTGAGATCTGGATCTCAAATCAATCTTCGAGAACATTGTTGCTCCCTTTAGCTGATTGAGCAAGTCATCAATCCTTGGTAATGGATAAATGTTCTTGATGGTCACCTTGTTCAACTGCTTGTAGTCAATGCATAATCTAAGAGTACCAATTTCTTCTTCACAAACAATATTGCTGCACCCAATGGTGATACAATTGGCCTAATGTATCCCTTTCCAACATTTCCTTCAAATGTAGCTTCAATTCAACCAACTCAGGTGTGCTCATCCTGTAAGGTTCTTTTGATGTTGGAGCTACCCCTAGCACCAACTCAATGGAAACGTCTACCTCCGTGTGTCAAGGTGGCAACTCTGTAATGTCCTTAGGAAATACATCCTTGAACTACTGTAAAACTAGGTACCTTATCAAAACATCTGCATCCTCAACCTCCTTACCTTTGTCACTATAAATGTGCACTACAAATAACTTACATCCTTTCCTACAAATAGAATTTTCTTGCATAGTTTTCACCATCCTAACTGATGTGGCTTTATTCTTTCCTTGCAATACTTTTCATTCCTCATTTTCATCTAAGCAATCAATAGCTTTTTCATAACAATCCACCTTGGTTTTACGAAGATATAGCCAACCCATGCCTAACAACATACTCTATGATCCCAATGGTAATACATTCAAATGTGTTGTGGTAGGAATACCATTCAAATCACGTGCACAAGCTCTTACCCAATGATGAACTCACTTCTTTGTACATGTAGCCAATTGCACTAACCAAGATTCTTCATGTAATTACTTACTCGAACAACAATTATCCACTAAGGCAGGACTATAATAGCTATAATTAGATCTAGGGCCAATCAAAATAGAATAACTTGATCACAAAGCTTACCGTCCATCTTAATGATATATGCCTGATGGTCTGCTTGCTTTTATCCAATGCTACATAAATACGAGGAACGCTCTAACCAACATCCCCAATATTTTGTGCCTCCTATGTATTGTATATCTTAGGCATACCACCTTGATACCAGGTAAAATCTCTCTTGTGATGATTTCCTCCACAAGTCCAACACCGCACGGGCTCCTTATTCTTCTCCTCATATCGATGTCCCTATCCTCTCTCCGACGCATTGACCCTCTTAGGTGATGCAAGATTTTCTTTATTACCTTAATCCTGTGGTCTTACTCTCTTCTTGTCCCAGTTTCCTTTGTTCTTGGCATTACCTTTCCAATTTGTTTTAGTATGAGTCTTGCACTTCTATTGTTCATAGAAATTCTTTAGTTTTCAGATGGCCTCCTCCAATAATCTAGGCTCACTGAACTCAATATGATCTTTGAATTCCATTGGTAACCCACTGATGAATCTTTGAATCCTGGCCTTCTCCTCCTTGAGGTAAGGCACATACCTCAGTAGCTCCAACAAATTTCTAGTATACACATCATCCGTCATAGACCCCATCTTTAGCTCATAGAATTCTTTTGCCTTGACATCAAAGTATCTCTCGGACAAATACTTCTGTTAGAATAGCTGCTCAAATTCACTGGAAGTTAAATATTCCTCATGTATACCTCTGACATTCTTCACATCTTCCCACCAAATTTTTACTTTACCTTTTAGAATAAATGTAGCTACTGTGGCTTTCAAATTCTCTAAATAGTAATGCAACTTGAAGAACTTCTTCATACCAAGCAACCATGCCTATGCATCTTGCATTTTCTTCATCTCTCCATAAAAAGTAGGTGGATTTTATTTCTTAAACTCATCTGGAAAGTATCCCCTATCAATCCTCCTATAAGGATGATATTGATACCGATCATCATGCCTGTCAAAACTAGAACTAGAATGGTCATTGTGTTTATCCCTCCTCCTATCCGGAGTGTCCAAGAATCTTCCATCTCTGACCGTGTCACCACCATGTGACCTGTGCCACCATGTGACCTACCACCATATGCCCCATTAGTTTTTTCCTCCTGCTCATGGATGAGCCAAAGTGGTCCCTGTTGCTGCAAATTTGACAAGCTCTGAAGTATCACTACATTTACCTCTGCTAGTTTCTCTTGTGCCTATATGATTATGTCATTATCTATCTTACAACTCCTTATTTATTCCTTTAAGCTTCTCAGTGTATCTGCCATATTGGAAGAGTTCTAAACACCATACTTCTTTTTTGATTCACAGGGAGAGTCTTTGTAGTCTACCATCTTGCTAGCCATTTGGTATTTCTTCTTGCAAGGCATATTGTTATAGATCTGATCCAGAAATATATGAGAATACAAATATACCCAAGAAATAACAAGATCAGAATATAGAAATGCTTCACTTTATTAATATCAAACCCTTGAGGTAGGGCAACACCATACATTCACTCCTTAAGGAAGTAGAACACTCCACAAACCATATGCTTATCCATACAATAATCTTTGACATCTCTCAATGGGGAGTCTCTAGCCTCTATATAGTCCTCATACATATAATACCATGGGTTATTACCATGGTTCCCTCAATACCATCTATCTGATACAATGGGTTTATTACATTATTGTTAACTACTTGTGGTCCCTTACATGATACAGATTAACCACTTTATTTATTACTATGGCCCATCCCATTATTACATTATTCCCTTGGATAACTCCCTCTATACCCCATACTATCCCCCCTACGTATACTACATTCCACCCCCCTTAAACATGTTTCGTCCCAAAAACATAAGAAGAATACAAATAATAAGATCTACTCAAAAGAGTAGTCCACTGGTACCATGCACGTGCATCTAGCCATCCAAGAGAAAGGTGAACCCTCGATCTAGCTAGTGCCTCACTCGCTTGAGATGGAAGTTGACTTTGACGGCTCTTCTGTGTTGATGTGTTGTGAGTGGATTGTCGCCCCTCGCTGTCTGTCATCCAGGGGTTGTTGTTCTTGTTGTTGATTCGTTGCCATCTTGTAGGTTGTTTTCTTGCGGGGTGATGTGGGTGGTGATATGCTAAAGCTTTAACCAATGTTTTATCTTTCTTTAATTCACCACCTAATGGAGTCTGATTGGTATCTGGTACATGTTGTGGCGTCTGTTGTTATTGATTATCTTCCAATATTACTTCAACCATGGATTTCTCATCTGCTGTATCTGTACCTGTAACATTTTCTGCTTCAGCCTACTTGGACTCTACCTATTTTTCTGGTGCCCAATTTGATGTTTGTGTTTGGTTGTCGACTATCAAGGGCTCATCATCTGATGTGTCAGTCCCTGGAACATCTTTTTCTTCAGCCTCCTTGGGCTCTACCTATTTATTGATGGAAATATCCCGCAATGTAATTTTCTTCTTTTTATACCAGAGCTTTAAGAATTTCTTCTACACATTAATATTGATAGTACCCACGTATTCCATCCAAGGATATCCCAAAACAACATCCATGTTATCCATATATGAAGTATAAAAATTACAATGCAACACATACTTATCCATATAAAGCTTCAAATCTTTATAAACTTTAACATCCTCATTATCAACCTGTTTGTTTTCAATGTGTTTTACTGGAAATTGTATTTTTTTTGCCAAATTAACATTGATAAAATTATGCTTGCAGCTAGGATTTATAGACATAATGATCTTCTACTTCTGAATACATCCATGAACCTGCAATAAGGAGACACCAGTAGAAAATAACCCCTTACATGTCTCATTCTCCTATTTTCTAGCATGAGACCATTTGTCTAAAAGGACTTTTTCAAATTCTTCATCCAAAATTTTGGACAACTTCTCGCTGTCAAGGGAGTTCCACCATATGGCAACTTCATCTCGCAAACTAGGCCATACAAAACTTTTCCACCATTTTTCCCATAATGACTTTTCTTTTTCTATGAATTCTTCAATAGTAGGACCATTATATTTTCCTGTAAAATATAGAACTGCCATGAAGAGGGTTTTGAAAAAAAATCACTTACTTGGGGAAAATTTGAAAAGGCCACAATTTAGTCAATATTACTCAGAATCTCTATTATGACCTATTTTTCGGAAATGGAACGACCATTTTTCATCTTCCTATGTGATAGAAAACCTGAGATAGGCACTGGAATTACATATTCGCGCTGCAACTATCTTGCCGTCACAAAAATTTTTGACAAAAAAGAGCTGATTTTAAATCAACGATATCTCCCTCATATGTACTCCGATTCGACCAATTTTTTTTTTTGGAATTAGGTATTTTTTCGCAAAGAACCCATATCTGCAGTTATATTCTACAAATATTTCCTGAGAACATCCAGATATGATCTGCAAACTCGCCGCCCCTTTAAGGTAGGGCAACACCATACATTCACTCATTAAGGAAGGAGAACACTCCACAAACCATATGCTTTTCCATACAATAATCCTTGACATCTCTCAATGGGGAGTCTCTAGCCTCTATATAGGCCTCATACATACAATACCATGGGTCATTACCAAGGTCCCTCAATACCATCTATCTAATACAATGGGCGTATTACATTATTGTTAACTACTTGTGCTCTCTTACATGATACAGGTTAACCACTTTATTTATTACTATGGCCCATCCCATTATTACATTATTACCTTGGATACCTCCCTCTGTACCCCATACTATCCCCCCTAGGTATACTACACATATCATGTTAGTTAAACCAAATCAAAATAAACCAATGTATCTTAGTATAGCTCAGAGAGGATACCTTGTCTACAATATCAACAAATCAATATGATACAGGTATAACATAATCATGACAACATATAGAAACATAACACATAAGCATATGACCATGCAACCATCATTATAGCTAAGGCTGATTCATCAATGCATGACCTTAAACACAATTCATACCACCACCTCACGCATGAAAAAAACCACTATATCATTGTACACTTGACCACATGCAAACATCAACATGCATAAACAATGCGTAACCAACCATTTACATGCATGAACACATGTAAGAAAGCATAAATGAATGATACTTGAACCAAACCTACAAAAATGATACATGTAACCAAACATACAAGAATGTAACCAAGCGACATATAGGAACATGTAAGCCACATATACAACATGTAAGTGACATATAACAACATGTAAGTGACATATACAACATATAAGCAACATATAACAACATGTAACTAGTCATACACTCATGATGGTGCACTCCACAATAATAACATCACTAAAACCATGAACAAAATTATGCAAATGCAACGAGAACGTGGAATGCAAGTGTAAGAGACACACATGCCACTGACATGCATGCATGACCAACACACAACCCATCCAGTTTAAGTGGTGAACCATGCTCTGATACGACTTTGTAACACCCTCATCCCACATCTACCCAAGAAACTGACCAACTAGGGTAAACATTCAACGAGAGGCAACTATGATAAGATTTGACCTCCTAAGTCACATTAAGGAAATGGAACTGATGGAAACACACCATACAAACCTTCAACATCAGCATTAGGACCCTCAGGAACTAATCCAACGCTTCAAGCAGCTTGCCCTTGGGTCCCTCTGAACTTTTGGACAACTAGACCTCTAGACACTCTCATGCTATGGGCATGCTAGCATCTAGGGACCTATCGACACACTCACAGGCCTACCAACCAGCATCTAGTGACTCTTTTTGTCAGTTTTGTGCCAGCATCCTAGGAATTAAGCCACAGTTTTAGTCCAAAGCCTAGGTCACTACCCAAAATGGAATGATACCTCCAGAACAATAAATTAACAAGGAAATGATAGTGAAAAAGTAATCACTTGAATGAGACCTTGACTGGACCCCTACTAGCCATGACAGACATTTTGTCAAACATATCATGAAAATGTAATCTACAGGTTTAAATAATAGATATGAGCGTAGGGGTCTTATACTTAGCTGAGAATCGCTAAGTAGAATTGTGTTAGGCCCCTATAATACTAGTGAATCCCCCATTACTATTGCCATTGTATCCTTTATCATTATTATTGTGCCGCTATTGTCCCCATATTGTTATCAGTATGCCCTAATGAAACCCACTATTGTTATTTTTGTGCCCTTATGTTATTACTGTTATGTTGGCTTGATTATATTGTGACCCCTGAGACTCCTATATATAGAAGGGAGGTTTAGTCATTTGTATCATCCAAGAATTTTTCATTGTGTAATGTAAAGGAGGTTTCCCCTTGAAGAGGCTGAATTATAAGGCGTTGATCTATCTTTTCTATCTTTTTGTGAGTTGGTTTCCTAACATTTCGTATCATAGATTTGGATTCTAGGGTTTCGCTGCTCCAAACAGGTCATCGTGGAATTTACGGTATAACTTTTTTTCTGCGAAGTTTCCAAAGCTAGAAAAAAACCCATTTGAGCCGAAATCGTTTTGAACTTTGGGTCTAAATTTTAGAGATTGTCTCACTATATTTGCGGATATATGATCTGAGGAAGTTAGGGTTTTTTCAGACTCCCGAATTACATTACAAACAGGTGACCTAGGGAAAATCGTCATAACTTTTGTTTTGAGCATCAGATTGAAATTTCGTAAGAAGTTTCAGAAAGAGGATAGTCGGTAGTTTTTTATGTATCATTTTCAGGAACTAAGGCTGAAACAGTGAGACGTGGCATGTCATACAAGTTTTCTCTACTGAACTAGTCTAGAACCAGGTCACCGTGGGAGTTTTGGCATAAATATTCCTTGGAGAATCCAATCTTGATCAGAATTGCAGGGTTAGAAAGAGGACTCAAAGGGATACCATAGGACACAATTTCATATATTCAAGATCCGCAGTTGCAAAGATACAACAGATTCAATATCGAGTTCTTACAAATTGATAAAAAGGTGTGTAGTTTATTTTTTAATTTTGCATAAGATTGGTTTGAAAAATTAGTTTGAAGGAATTCAAATGGAATAGTGAAGAATTATTAGAATTAATTAATTCCCCAAAGAAAGAAAATGGAAACACCTAGTAAGCAACTTAAAAGCTCAAGCATGACTCGTGAAGAAGAGAAAGAAATGCAACATGATATATCAAAATTACAAGACAAAGTACAAAAAATTTCATTCTCACTAAAGGTAAATTAAGTCAAGATGAATGGCATGGAAGCTAATATGAATGACATGCAAGTTAAGATGGATGGCGTGAAAGCTAATATGAATGGAATGCAAGTTAAGATGGATGGCGTGGAAGCTAAGATGGATGGCGTGGAAGCTAAGATGAATGGCATGGACACTAAGATGAATGGCATGGACGATAAGATGGAAGAATTGAAGATAAATTTGAATAAGTTGCTACAAGAAATGGTCACTAATGGTGAAAGGGTAGTAAAAGAAACTCATGATGAGAACAAAAGAAATGTTAATCATGATTTCATAGACTCTAATGTTGGATTGAAGACCCACCATGTTCCAAAAATCAATATGAGGAAGTTTGATGGCAAGGATCTCGGAACATGGATACTACAGATGGAGCAATTTTTCAATCTCCATAATGTGCAAAACACACAAAGGTACGAATTGCAACTTTATATTTGGAACCAAATCAGTTTATATGGTATCGATGGCTTTTCTCTCGTAAACAAATTGTCACTTGGGAAATTTTTACGGAATGAATGATAGCACATTATGAGGATATAAAAAGGAACACCTTTTTTAGCCAATTAATAAATCTCAAACAAAAGGGTTTAATGATGGAGCACATTGAGGACTTCCAAAAATTGAACATAAGGGTAAAATATATTCTAGAGGAGCATAGGATTGATGTGTTCATAGGGACTTTAAAGGATAATATCCAACATGAGGTTTGCCTTTGGGAACCTGATTCATTGGAGAAGGCATTCAGGTTAGCAAGAAAAATGGAAAGCAAAATTATGGCAACCAGGAAGTCTACCACTTACAACTATAAAGATGGAAGTGTTGTTTCCCCTAACCTTCCACAACCTACAAGGTTGACACCACAACAATTGGAAGGAAAAAGAGAAAAAAGGCTTTGTTACAGTTGTGATAGCAAATACACTAAAGGTCATAAGTGTGCTGAGAAGAAATTATTCTACATAGATTGTGAAGAGGAGGAAGAAAAGGAACGAGAAATGTCAAAAGAAGAGGATATACTCTAGGAACAAACCCTAGATAAAGAAGAAATGAATCTGACCATATCTTGTAATGCATTGGCTGGAATTACCACTCCTCATACTATCAAGATAGAAGGACATATCAAGAAGAAAAAGGTAATAGTGTTGATTGATTCGGGAGGTACCCATAATTTTATTCATTGTAAGATAGCAAAGGAATTGAATTGCTTCAAGTATCCAACACCGGAATGTCAAGTGATGGTTGCAAGTGGAAGAACCATAAATTTATCTAGAAAGTGCCATAATATCAAGCTATCCATGGGAGAATATGTATTGAATAGCCCAATGCTTTCCATTCCAATGGTTGTTGCTGATGTTGTACTAGGAGTCCAATGAATACAATCCTTGGGTACATTAGCTTTTAGTTTTCAAGCACTTTTCATGTAATTTTGTGCGGAAGGAAAGGAAGTTGAATTAAGGGTTATTGTAGTGAAATCAGAAAAGATAATTAGCTCTAACAGTATGACAAAGCTTCTAAAGAAGGAACAACGAGGTGTAATTGCACAATTATGTTCGCTAGAGGTTCCCACATCGAAATCATCTATTTCTCCATATCTCCAAAAAGTCTTGGACAATCATTCCAAGGTATTTGAGACTCCCAAAGGTCTCCCACCTATTTTTGATCATGATCATGCTATTCATTTGATTCGAGGAAGTGTTCCTCCAAACATCAGGCCGTACAAATATCCATATTCCCAAAAGAGTGAAATTGAATGTATGGTTACAAAAATGCTAGAGGTTGGTATAATTCAACCTAGTCAAAGTTCCTTCTCTGCTCCACTAGTATTGGTGCACAAGAAGGATGGATCATGGCGCATGTGTTTGGATTATAGGGAGATCAACAAGCTCACTATTAAAGAAAAATTTCCCATTCCCGTCATTGATGACTTATTGGATCAATTGCATGGATCAGATTACTTCACCAAGTTGGTTCTTCATTTGGGATATCAACAAATCAGAATGAAGACTAAAGACATTCTGAAAACAACATTTAGAACTCATGAGGGTCATTATGAAGTTTTGGTCATGCCTTTTGGCCTTACCAATGCACCTTCTACATTTCAAAGTTTGATGAATTCCATTTTCAAACCCTTCCTTAGATAATTTGTGTTAGTATTTTTTGATGATATACTAATCTACAACAAGTCTTGGAAGGATCATGTTGAACATGTTGATAGGGTGCTCAAACTATTGGAAGAGAAAAAACTATATGGAAAAAGCTCCAAATGTTTCTTTGGAGTACAAGAGGTGGAATATATGGGTCATATTGTATCTCATGAAGGTGTTAAGGTAGACCCTAGCAAAATTAAAGCCATTAAGGAATGGAAAATCCCCACATCCATAAAGCATTTGCGAGGATTTCTTGGGTTGATAGGGTATTATCACAATTTTATTAAGAATTATGGGAGAATAGCAGCACCTCTAACAACATTATTGAAGAAATATGCATTTTCATAGACTCCAGAAGTAACAAAGGCCTTCGAACATCTTAAATAGGAAATGTGCCAAGCACCAGTTTTAGCTACGTCGGATTTCACAAAAACCTTTATTGTGGAATGTGATGCTTCAGGAAATGGAATTGATTCTGTTTTAATGCAACATGAAAGATCCATTGCTTTCGAAAGTCGTCCAATCAAGGGAAAGTATTTACAAAAAGCTATTTATGAGAAGGAAATGTTGGCAATACTACATGCACTTAAGAAATGGTGACCCTATCTAATGGGAAGAAACTTCAAGGTAAAAATGGATCATGATAGTCTTAGATACTTTTTAGAACAAAGATTATCCTTTGAAGAGCAACAAAAATGGGTCACAAAGATGTTGGGTTATGACTTTGAAATCATCTACAAAAAAGGGAAGCAAAATATTGTGGAAGATGCACTCTCAAGAAAGGTTGAGGATGTCGAAGCATTGTTGTGCGCCATTTCTATTATCCAATCGGATTGGATAAATGAAGCAAGGGAGGAATGGAAGAATGATGAAGAAGTGTGGGCACTCATTCGAAAGTTACAATAAGATCCCAGTACATATGATACATTTAGCTGGAAAAATGATTCGTTATGGTACAAAGATTGCTTACACCTATGTAAGAATTCCTAACTCAAACATAATATTCTTATGGAATTACACACTTCTCCCTTAGGAGAGCACTTGGGATTTTTTAAAACTTACCACAGGTTTAAGAAGGAATCTTTTTGGGATGGCCTTAAATTAGATATTCAAAATTTTGTGGTGGAATGTTTGGTTTTCCAACAAAATAAATTTGAAACAATTAAGATGCTAGGTCTATTACAACCTTTATCCATTCCAAGCCAATGTTGGGAGGCGGTTTCAATGGATTTTATCACAGGTTTACCCAAGTTCGAAGGAAAGAGTGTCAGCATGGTGGTAGTTGATAGACTTACTAAGTATGCACACTTTTGTGCATTATCACATCCATTTAAAGCTAGTATAGTTTCTACTGCATATATGGAAACAATTCAAAAGCTACATTGAAACCCAAATATTATTGTAAGCGACAAAGATCCCATTTTCACTGGAAATTTTTCGACAGAATTATTTTCTTCTCTCGGTACTCAGTTAGCTCATAGCTCATCTTATCATACTCAATCTGATGGGAAAACTGAGATAGTAAACAAATGTTTGGAAGGATATCTTCATTGCTTTGTATATGATAAAAAAACACATTGGGTCAAATGGTTTCCTCTGGCTAAATGGTGGTATAACACTTCCTTCCATACTGCAGTAAAAATGACCCCATTTATGGCACTTTATGAATATCATCCACCATCCATCACATCATATGTAAGAGAAAATTATAAGGTTCAAGCAGTGGAACATCACATCAAGAATCAACAAGAAGTTCTCAAACTCTTAAAGGATAACCTCATGTTGGCGCAGAATAGAATGAAACAACAGGCAGATCAACATCACAATGAAAGAAGTTTTGATGTAGGTGATTGGGTATTCCTACGACTACAACCATATCAACAAATGTCCCTTAAGCAAGCTAAGAAGGATAATAAATTATCACCAAAGTATTATGGTTTGTACAAGGTGTTGCAAAAGATTGGTACTATGGCATACAAATTGGATCTTCCTGCAGCTTCCCGAGTGAACCCAATTATCCATGTTTCATGTTTAAAGAAGGTTATAGGTGACAAGCTCCTAGTTCAAACAATATTGCCAGAACTTGACGAGGAAGGAAAAATCATACTCGAACCGGAAGTAGTCACAAAAACAAGAACTCGACAGCTATGGAATCGATCAATTTCAGAGTATCTCATCAAGTGGAAGAACTTATTGGCTAAAGATTCCATATGGGAGGATGAGAAGTTTATACAGAAGCATCCAGAAATATTCAAACATTGAGGACAATGCTTTTCAGAAGGAGAGGGGCATGTTAAGCCCCTATAATACTAGTGACTCCCCCATTACTAATGTCATTGTATCCCTTATTGTTATTATTATGCCCCTATTGTCCCCATATTGTTATTAGTATGCCCCAAAGAAACCCACTATTGTTATTTTTGTGCCCTTATGTTATTACTGTTATGTCGACTTGATTATATTGTAACCCCTTAGACTCCTATATATAGAAGGGAGATTTAGTCATTTGTGTCATCAAAGAATTGTTCATTTGTGTAATGTAAAGGATGTTGCCCCCTCGAGGAGGATGAATTATAAGGCGTTGATCTATCTTTTCTATCTTTTTGTGAGGTGGTTTTCTAACACATTGATGCCTAAACACATCAACTATCATTTCATTCATTAGGTCATAAATACATTGATCATTCATTTATAGGTAAAAACATGATGAGAGCTAGACATAATACTGCCATAAAACCTATAAATAACCAACAAAATAGAAATAGAGATACTCATGAAATCACAACCATATAAACCACATATAAGCCAATATAATACTCATCGATTTACAAGGAGAAATAACCTCATATTGATGATGAAAAATCCAAACCTAGGATTGGACTTCCATGTTCCACCCAACTATAGAATGGCTGAGCCAAATATCTCTTCAGTCATTCACCCTCGTGCCATATTCCAAGCATGAATGTGGGATCTAATAAAACACATCAATTTAAAACCATCAAGGGCTTACAGAGGTCATCCACCTTAACCAATCAAACAATTATTCCACCTCATGGTTGGACATCACAAAATCATTGTCAGATCGGTCTTTATCCAAGCCTTACAGGGCTCTAGAGCATTTGTCCAACCAAGGCTCGAGGACTAGTAACTCAACCCACAACTTTTACTGGGCTCTGGAGCGTTTTTCCAACCAAGGCTCCAAGACTAGTAACTCAACCCACCAAGGGCTCCAAAGCGCTTGTCCAACTAAGGCTATGGGAGTAGTAACTCAACCCAAGTTGTTACAAGGCTCCAAAACATTAGTCCAACCAAGGCTACAAGACTATAACTCAACCCAAGCTAAGGAAACATGAGAACCAACTAAAAAAAAACAATGAAAATAAACCCACAATCTTCATGGCTATCCAAGAAATGGCAAGGCCAGGGAATCCACTATCAATTGAAGCAATCCTCCATGCAAATGATAGGTCATGACCAAAAATACACATGCATATGTCATGAATGCCAAAAATAGTGAGGAAAACATGCATGGAACTCGGTACCTTCAAGAAAATCTTGTTGTAGTTGTTGATCCCAATGTCCTCTTTCACTTTCCTACTCTTCCTTTGCCTTCTTGCTCCTAAAATCAAAGTATGCCACACCCTCCAAGAGTGCTCCAAGAAAAATCTAAGTCTCTAAGAGTATGAGAGAGAGAGAATATGAGAGAGCTCCAAAAAAGAACTGAAAAAGTGTTACCAACTGATCCTCAAAAGCCTTTTTGTGAATGAGGCCTCTATTTTCACCATTTTCGATTATTTTCCTTCATTTTCCTCCTCACATGCAACCTGTGACGTTTCACCTCCCTTTTCTACTAATTTCCATTATTTTCATAAATAAATGTGTCAAAAATGTTGTTTTACCTTTCCAAAGCCTTAGCCATTGCCTTTGCCAATTTCCTTAGCCATTAAACAATCACAAGTGATCTGCATCACTAGGATTTTTCCCAACATTTAGCTTGGAATAAGTGTCCCATGAACCATGGTTATTATTTTTCCTTTATTAAATTTAATTACATGGATTTTTTGGGTTTTTTCACCAGGGTTGTTACAACAAATAAGAAAATGATAAATCACACAGAAAAACTAAACATAGGATGTATCTAAAGAAACCAAACATGAGAGAAAATATAATTAGATGACGGGGCCTATTCTCTGCTATATTTTCTTCAATATAAGGAAAGGGGCACTAACTACGAATCTTCTTATAACACTGCGGCCTAAAATGGCTACCATAGAATCATATTCCTCCTTTGTTATGCTCTCAGATCCCACCCCTATATATTTCACTCAACTATTGAACAAATAAAATGCTCTAAGAATGGAACACCATATTCCTCTAGTGGTTTGGTATTAAATATAGCTTGAAAGCCATCTAGTGGTAGGGTATTTGCATTCTCAACCCTTGATTATTGATAACAATTTGGACCTTCTAGATTATGTGAAATTCAACATGTTGCTAGCCTCACATGTGTGACTAATGGGGTTGATGCGGTGTCCACTTGGTATCATAGTGGTAACTAATGTAGGCCAACTTGTGCGAGACATAACCCTTTCATATGAGATTTGATTGAGATGATTTTTTCATAGTTGGAAACAACATGATGTGTATAACAAGTTTTATGTGATAGCAGCCATTTTTAACCCAAAAATTTTCATTTGATTTAAAATGTTTATGGAAGGTTTTGTGCCCTAATTTTCAAAATTAGATACACGAGTAAACTGGGATTTGCAAGCTAGTTCCTCCATTTTTTCTACCTAGTGTTACAGGGAAAAGTGTCTATACAGAACTGCTAATCCCACTAAGGCTGGTAGCTACCTTAGAAACAAACAAAGTAAAACTACTTTCGTTTTCCTTTATGAAATATAGATGAGAGAAGAATAAAGGAGACCAACCTCTGTCTTGCGCTTGGTTCCTTGCTCGATTCCTCTCTCTTCTGATAGTCCTTTGCTACTTGCTTTCTTGTATACCCAGCTTCACAGAGTACCTGTAGAATCAAAGCAGCATAACACTATACGAGAAAATGGATCTATTATCATAAACAATCTAGGATCAGATGTAAATTGACCATACAAATGCGTAAAACATAAATCACACAAGAGTATGGAGGAAAACTTGAATAGCTTTATTGATAATCAAGAAAGAGCCAAGAGAGTTACAACCAATTGTTCTGACCCAACATCATCCTATCAGCAAGTGAGCCCTTCTTCACCTCATGAAAAGCTTAGATCACCCAACACTATGATGTTGCCTCAAGAAACCAACAACAATTCCTTACAAGATACAAAATTCCAGCCCCCAAATCTCTGGGATGAGGGATCCATATATAGATGTCTGCAAGGGAGGTGAGTCAGCTTTTGAGATTTGATTAGTGTCTTCCCTTTGATAGTTCTTGCTTCCACTTGGAGATTGATGATATCTTACTCATCCCTGGTCGAATTCAGAGAGGCAAGTGTCACAGGAGAAGTTTCTGGAAGATTCCATGCTTCTCCACCTCGCAGATTGATACTGCCATTTGTCCCTTCTCACCCATCGCACCCCATAGAAGGGATTTTTGAAATGCAACGCACCTACTGTGTGTATTTAGGTGAGATGCAACGCACTTTGCCTATGGAGCAGGTGAAATGGTCCAGTTTTGACCAATTCTGAGTAGTTTTTCACGGAGAAATTCTGGGAGAAGCTGTAATCAGTTGACCTTGTTCTTTTATGGGTTGGAACAACATATGGACATTTATTCTTGGGGTTGCAGTGCCCAAAAATGTCTATAACAGTTTCCCCCTAAAGCATGAGGTCGTTAATCTTTTTTGATGTCGGGTGAAATGCTTTATCATGAGGATCCAAAGTTCTATCAAGCTGGAAGGAGACCTGTAATAAGATACAATACAATACATTATCTTCATAATATTTTCATGATCTAGCTGAGGCAGGCATTCCCATGCTCAGCTTTATAAATTCATTTTCATGTACATAGGACAGACAATCGTCTGAGTGTAGACTGATGATTCAGGTAGAGCCATCATCCCTTAGATTGGATGATTATCTGTGCAGCAATGATGTACATTTGATGTCTTTATTTTCCTGAATATATATTGTAGCCCGGATGGATGAAACTAGATCCGGGGTCTTTAATCTCGTTCGATCTTCACTCAAAGTACAAGTCGATCCATGTGAGAGATGTTCTGGAGTCGAACATGGAAAGACATCGCCTAATTACCAGCCGATGATGTAAGCTGTTAACAGGTGCGAGATGAATCACCGATAATGATAATGATCCTCAAGGTACTACAGTACAATTCACGTGGTGTGAATAAGGGACTTGGCGTCGAACACCACGCAAAATCTTTCGGTCGAAGGCCATTGATTTAAACTTGTCGCCGGAAGTGAGAAACTTGCCATTGAGGCATGCAAGCTTCAAAGTACTGAAATGGGTGTTCCTAGATAGACTTCTTGGATAATGAGATAATGTCGATAAGAAGCGATCCGTCATAGGAGGGCCTTAATGAATCCCACATCAATGACACGGAACGGAGCAAATGATTTTAATGGAGGTGAAAACGATCTGGTGATATAAGGTTCAGGGTGGCAGTCATGAAAGAATGGAGCGTAAATGTATTGCAGCGGGTGAGACACAGGTGAATTCTCTGAGTGACTTCTCTTGAACATATCGGCGACACTAACATGATGGATTGGTAGCATTAACCCCAAATGTGGATGGTGTGATGTGACCGGTGAATGAAACAACCCAACCCGACTTGGATGCGGAGTGAAAGTGTCATGTTCAAGAGCGACTTGCTACCAACAAAGTTTCTTCAAGTTTTCTTCCCAAATTTTCCCCAGTCATTGTTGACCAGTACCTCTTTATTTTTGTCAAGCTTGAGGAGGATAACATATGCTTGTTCTATAATTTTCCCTTCGGGCAAACCTATCGCTATGTTTTAACGAGCCTAGCGATAGTGAAACTCGTTATTGTCTGTTATGGGCAAGTTTGTCACTATTAGGTTTTAACGAGTTTAACGACAAAGATAACTCGGTCCTTTTCAATTTTAGAGAGTCTAAAAAGGGACGTAAAGGAAACTCCAAAAATCCTTTTTCATCATCTAGTCCCTTAGGTCCAAAAAAGTATAAAACAATACAGAAGGGATGAATTTTTGGTACTTTTAACAAGCCGAACAAAACAAGCGCTCGATCTTTTTGTGTAATAATCCCTCAGGTCCAAAAAGATTAAAATCTAAATAGCACTTCCGGTCACTTTAACGAGCTGGAGAGGCCAATGGCTCGACAATCTTTTCATATTTTACGAGTCAGCTGAAAAGAGCTTAAAGGAGACTCGTTTTTTGAGGAACGAGTGATAAATTCGTGTAGTAGTTGATTCCAGGTAAGGTTTGGAATTTCCCAATCATGACAGTGTTACAAGGATGGCTAATAGAATCAGTCTTCGCAGCTATTCCTCAAAAGGGGTAAAAAATCAAGTGGAGGTGAATGATCGGCCAATACAAAGTGGAGGTGATGATGAGAACACGACCAAGGCTTCAAAGGCTGAAGTACTACATTCACGATGGTTATTTACTGGAAATTGGTTCATTTTTTAATGAGCTTAAATGCTGGGGGAAACATTTGCTCATTGCTTATGTTTATTTTTTAACGAGCATGAAGTCCGCGTTAAAACTGCTCGATTAATCCAGTCGTATAATAAGAATGTCTCATATATAAAAACGACATTATTTCAAAGCTTTGCCCCACATCCTTTCTTTATGCAAGTTAGGAAACGACCAATCCTACGAGTTTAAAGGGTTAGAGGACCTACAAATTTAAAAAAATAAATGGTCGCTCTTCACTTGCATTCCAAAAGGTTTGCATGCCCCCAGGTATAGAGACATAGAGTTTCAAGGTTACCCTGCAATTTCACAGACAAAACATTTGTTTTGCCAAAAAGGCCTACCTCTTTTAGGTTACCAAAGATTGTTCTATTTGTACCACAAACAAAACACTTCTTCGGTGATGTCTACCGAAATAGACAAAGGTGAATGGCGCAGACGCCTCCACTCACATAACTTTGACGAGGGAATCTTGTTCCAGTCTAACCCCCTTTTCCAATTTCGGACGGGAGTGCCAGACTAGTCATATATTTCTCGCGGAAACCTACCCTATACCTGGAGTTTTCCTGCCGAAGCAGACCAGGGTGCATGCCCCCTGGGTTTCAGTCATGTCCCCCGAATTACTCGCACTCATCAGGTGGACGGAATGGGGATTGATGAGACATTCCTTGCGTGAAAATACAATTCAGGGATGGTATATGACTATTTGCTATGCGTGAACCAGGGAATGAAAGCTGGTCTATGAGCTTGACCACTCTTCCTTCGTGCGGAAAACACATTACTCTAAAGAGTGATGAGACAATGGCTCCCATGCAATAAATATAGTCTCGCCCAAGGAGTAGGTTATAAACCAGGGGTCCTTAGACTACCATTACGTTCATGTGAATGGTTTTCCCTCTTAATGTTATGGGCACATTGGGAAGGATCCCTAACGGTCGACTAGTTCCTTTGTCAAAGCCTGTTAGATTTCTCATCTCAGGCAAAAGCGATGGCGAACCAAGCACTTTCGAAGCAGTCGAGGAAAGGATACTCACAGAAGCCCCTTCATCTATGATGGTACCGGCCATAACCATTCTATATATTTGAGCAGTGATTCGGAATGGTATACTAGCCGGTAAACAGGGTTTGCCTAGTAGATTCCAGTCAAAGGAAACAACTAGGTTGCTTGGAGGTGGGACTGAATAGACGACCGGATACGACTCTGACGAACTTCCTTCCTGCGGTAAAGGAATGGGTAAATTGCCCCCATGTTCATCGGAGTCTGTGCTTACGAAAAGAATTTGGACGGTGTCATCCTTGTTCTCTTCGGTGACTGTATCATCTAAAGATGGAACATCTGAAGGCAAGACAGGGTCAACTGACACCTCGACCTTTTGACTTTCGTTTGGTATGGATTCAGATGGTTTTTCTTCAGCGATAGATACTTTGGCCGACCACCTGGGCGTGTTAGCCGAATTTTCAACTAGTGACGGACTCGGAAAGAGTTTCTTATATCCAGGAGGAAGTCATAACGGTGAAACCGGACGATCGTCCAAAACTCATTTAGCCTTGTCTAAGAAGGGACAACGGTGTACGGCGTGATCGCCTTCACACAGTTTACAAGGAAATTTGCTTTTTCCTTTTTTTCCAGGGGCTTCACTTTCACTAGTCGACGGTGTATTTTCAACATGATCATCAGAGGTTGACGACACCGGGTTGTGAAAACGAGGAGACCAGTCCCTTAAGATCCGAGGGATGCAAGGACAATCTCTATGAAAGTGGTCTCCCTTGCAAATGACACATGGCGATTTAGGCATGGTCGGTGCAGTGTGTGGATTTTCGCTAGACGACGCTTCGTTACCCCTTTTCGCCTTTGGCTCCTTCTTCTTCTTCTCTTTCTTCTTCTTTTCCTTCTTCTTCTCAGGTACTTGATTTTTGGCTTTACCAGCCCCATCAAACGAAGAGGGAGGAGGAGAGGAAGAATTGGACGAAGTAGAGGGTTGGGGGGTAACTCTGGAATTGTCTAGTTGCTGACTCGATTGTTCAAGAATCACGGTGTTCTGAACGACAGAGGTTGAGAAAAGCCGTACGGGCAAACCAATTGTCAATCGTGGAAGCGACAATGTGGCCATATGGGGTGCACCAACATCTCCCCAAGAGGAGAAGGGACTAGGATTTCCTCCAAGGGGAACTCCTTGGTTGGTGGACTCCATTTTCCTCAACCTAAGACCAACGTAGGAAAGGTGATGATTATTCCGTTTAAAATAAATTTTAGACGCTTTGACACAACTTGTTTTTTCAATTTTAAAGAATCGAGAAAAAAAAAAGATGACTCTAGTCGCCTTCGATTTTTAATGAGCCTAAAGTGACAAGTGCTCAGATGGACCTTTTCCATTAAGGAGTCTGAAAAGGAACAAAAGGGACTGTTTTGGAAATCTACGCAGAGGGATTACCAAACCAATCGCAAAACTGCAGAATACTTTTTATGGCACGACAGTCAATCTTCCCGAATGCTGTGTTCAGTGCATTGCGATTGATAGGGCGGCAGACACGACTTCCTATGGATAAAGGATTAAGCCTATTGTGGTCTCCCAAAATATACTCGACGGTACGTGGGAGCATAAGTCCGTACTGGCACTTATCATCTCAAAGTGGAGGAATCACCCAACCAACAGTTACCAGGCTTTACGACGCCGGAATACGTCTCTAGCCTAGACTTCTAGATGTTGTGTGTTAGGTTCCAAAGCGTTGTTAGATTCATTAAATTTATTTTATAGTTGATCTTGCTTAAGAAATTTGCCTTTCAGGTTCACCACGTGATGTAGATGTACAATTCCTAAAATGCAATCTAAGATGATAAACAGTTGTTTTATCTTCTTTGTGCAATGAAAATCCTAGCTACTAAGGAAAGAGAGACAGTATTATTTCAGCAAAGAGCATAGAGCACACACTATATGCACTGTCCTAAATCAAACCAATCAAACAGTCTAAATGAAAATTCACATGCATGTATTTATTTTCAGCCTTCTTAATATGTGAATGATAAAAAGAAAGCTAATGCGCAAATCTGAATTATTTTTTAAAGTGACAATTACTAACAAGTTTCTTTTCAAAATAAAAATGAAAACACTTTGCGATTTGGAAATGAAAACTTGCTTTCGACACTAGAAAAACTACTAATTCAGATCGAATACAATAGTAACAAGGTAATCGACTATCAAGAACAATCAGATTCTCTTCTATGACTGAAAACGACACTTGCAACACTTTCAAATCAAGAAACGACAGTACAATTACGTTACTTCTTTGTAAAGGAGAACTGAAAATGACTCAAAAAATACATAAAAACATTTACAGTTCTTTTCACAATGGAGGCGGAATAACAGCAAGGAAAGGGGTTTCAAACAGAGGTGTACTGACTACAGGCAGCAAAACTCTTGAATAAATCTGAAAAGAGTGAACACAGAAACCAAAATTTAGGAACAATGCCTAGTCTGATCAGCGCACCTGTAACACAGTGAAATTGAAATGCAACGCACCTACTACACTCGGGAAGTGCGCTGAATTTGAGATTCACAGAACAAATAGTGCGCTGGACTAGGGACGAGACTTTGATTGGGTTCCGGGTCACAGTTTACAGCTCAGTTCAGGGATTTTGGCCGAGCAAGTGGTAATCAGTAAATCAATCACAGGGGTAGATCTAAGGAGGTTACTAGAGCCACCACTAGGGCAATTAGAAAGCTTGTAAATCAATTGTTTAATTCATAAACAAAACCCGGAGATTGACTGAAGCAGCGTTGATCTACTTTGCACTTGCATAGCAAATGCAGTTCGAAGGCTAGCTGGCTTGACTTCAGGCTCCTTCTGTAAGTTTGTAAAGTAAACAAATGTAGAACAATCAATCTATTCGCTCCCCAGCAGAGTCGCCATTTTGTTACAGGGAAAAGCATCTATACAGAACTGCTAATCCCACTAAGGCTGGTAGCTACCTTAGAAACAAACAAAGTAAAACTACTTTCGTTTTCCTTTATGAAAGATAGATGAGAGAAGAATAAAGGAGACCAACCTCTATCTTGCACTTGGTTCCTTGCTCGATTCCTCTCTCTTCTAATAGTCCTTTGCTACTTGCTTTCTTGTATACCCAGCTTCACAGAGTACCTGTAGAATCAAAGCAGCATAACACTATACGAGAACATGGATCTATTATCATAAACAATCTGGGATCAGATGTAAATTGACCATATAAATGCATAAAACATAAATCTCACAAGAGTATGGAGGAAAACTTGAATAGCTTTATTGATAATCAAGAAAGAGCCAAGAGAGTTACAACCAATCGTTCTGACCCAGCATCATCCTCTCAGCAAGTGAGCCCTTCTTCACCTCATGAAAAGCTTAGATCACCCAACACTATGATGTTGCCTCAAGAAACCAACAACAATTCCTTACAAGATACAAAATTCCAGCCCCCGGATCTTTGGGATGAGGGATCCATATATAGATGTCTGCAAGGGAGGTGAGTTAGCTTTTGAGATTTGATTAGTGTCTTCCCTCTGATATTTCTTGCTTCCACTTGGAGATTGATGATCTCTTACTCATCCCTGGTCGAATTCAGAGAGGCAAGTGTCACAAGAGAAGTTTCTGGAAGATTCCATGCTTCTCCACCTCGCGGATTGACACTGCCATTTGTCCCTTCTCGCCCATCGCACCCCATAGAAGGGCTTTTTGAAATGCAATGCACCTACTGTGTGTATTTAGGTGAGATGCAACGCACTTTGCCTATGGAGCAGGTGAAATGGTCCAATTTTGACCAGTTCTGAGCAGTTTTTCATGGAGAACTTCTGGGAGAAGCTGTAATCAGTTGACCTTGTTCGTAGGGGTTGGAACAACAATTTTAGGGACTTAGGAGCCCTTAGTTTATGGACATTTATGCTTGGGGTTGCAGTGCCCAAAAATGTCTATAACACCTAGGAGATACCAAGATAGATGAAAACTTATATAATCATCCATTATGGATCAATTATCTATATAGTATATGGGAATACTTTTTAGAAGGCACTTTCGTAGTTTATAAAGACGATGGCTCTAGCCTTGATGGATGACTAATAAAAAATTGTCATTGTGGAAGAAATACTAAATTTTATGAGTCAAAATAGCCTACACCTCTAGGGATATGTGATTGATACAAGTGGGATTGACTATCCTAATGATATCTAAAAGAAGTTGAAGACCATGTTTGATAACATTAAGAGAACATGAGGCATGTAGTTTGATGAGTTGAACTCTTCATATCGTCTCTTATTTGAAGGAATTGAAGATTACTTAGCTCACATAAAGGAACCTCAGTCGAAATTAGGTGAACACAAAAATGTTTTTCTTGAAAAAACATGGTCAACTCATGTAGTTGATCTACGTGAATCGAAAGACATCCTTTGATGTATTAAGTTTGTAGTTTTGTGCCAACTAGACATCCAAAAATGACATTTGGCAAAGATTATTCTTTGGATTCCTTTGCTGATATATTAAATAGGGCATAGGTAAAAATGCTTAATGAGGCGAGACTTGAATTTAAGAAAGAAGCACATTCATTAAAGAGAAAGGTTCAACATAATCTAGAGAAAGAGGTGAACAATGCACTTAAGAGAGAAGCTATGATTATATTAACCAAAATGTTAATAAGAAGCATGGTGATCTAAATTATACTAAAAAAGGTAGGATAGATTCTCAAAATAGAAAATTGGGAACAATTCTCAAAAGAACCTTATAAGGTTATAAGGGGGTAAAATTAAGGATTAAACTTAAGATATTCTTAAATCAATAGAATTGCTAAATAAGAGGTTAACTTAATAGAATTCCCAAATAAGAGGTTAACTTTTATTATTTAAACAATCAAGTAGATTCTTTTCCCATAAAAATACTAATCCTTTAATTATATATTTGTGTACATTTTAATAATAATAATTATAAGGTCAGCGGAGGCGGCTGATTGGTAAAGTCGGACTCGTAAAGATGGTGAGGTCTTGTGCTCAAACCTGAGCGAGGGTATTGACTAGTCGCGAGGAGTGACTTGCATGGGCCAAGCCTGCTCACCTTTGCCTGCAGGGGTTTGGTCTCGTGGTCAGTGAATGGTCTGCTAAGTCGTTCATGCCGCTGTGTAGGTCACGGGTTCAAGTCTCGTCTTATCTTGAGGGGCCGTTCTTTGCGAGCTGGGCGGTTCCTCCTAGTTGTTATAGTGGCAGCCGGTGGGATTTGACCCCATGTAACGCGAGTATGATACCACCGCTATTGCCGATTCAGCTAGATATCAAATAATAATAATAATAATATCCATTTGTAAGGTCATAGCCAAGCCAGACACCAAATTGGTGTATGAGACCCCATTGTTTGTGGGACAAGGGAGCCACCTCCGCGCAGTTATTTGACTGCTATGTCTATGAAGGCATACGTACTCTACTCCCCTCTGGTTTTGAACCTGTGACCTCTTAGGAGGAAACACATGCTCTTAACCATTAGGCCCACTCAAGCTGTATCCCCACCACTAAAAAAAATGGCAAAAAACAATAATTGAAGTAGTAGTTAAATAGTTTAAATCTCCCCACCTCTAAAAAAGAGCAACCATTGTGATTCAATCTATACTTTAAATTTTTTATTAGTAAATTTAAATTATCAAGTAAAATATAAATCAAATTTAATATATGTATATATATAATAAATACAAAAATGTTATAACAATTATTTATTAATTAGAAAGTGTAACTTAAATATTAAATTAAAAATAAATTATAAATAGAAAATTATATTATTAATTCAAAGAGAAAGAATGGTTGATAATCAACAAATTATGCATATGTACGATAAATAAACAGCATAAATTGTTTTGAATATATCAAATATAATATATAATTTTAGATATAATTAAATATATGGTTCTCTTTCAGCACCTACCATAGGTCTTATTTTGTCGGGTATGGAGATACAAAGGACTCTTTGAACGCGTCTCCAAACATCCCATCAACGACTTATAGTTAGAAATTAGCAATGGTACGCTCTTTTCCTTTTCTTTTTTATAGTTTTTTTTGGGGTAAGCGTTACTTTTGGGTTTTTTTCTTAAGAAGTTAATTTGGTTCGTTACTTTTCTTAAGTACAAGGTTTTACGAAATAAATATTTATTAATTTCCTTGATGCGAGTTCGATAGAAATAGTTAGGGGAGAAGATAGGGTACAAATCAGTAGGAATGTTTCAAAATAGTTAAACAATCTAGGTAAATATAGCTACCAAGCATACAGAACCGATAATATTCAAAATGGGTGATAATTATAAAATCCTGACATATTTAATTACATTTGTGCAATCAAATTTGATGGAGAGAAAACGATTGACGAGAGTGGTAGAAATTTTTAAGAGTTCATTATATTGAAGGGATCAAATCTGATGCTGAGAAAAAGATTGACATGAGCCCAGACTTATAGAGAACAGTGAGTTCAGAATGGAGCATAGATACCAACGTCATACACATGATCTCACCTTAACTGTTAGTCATGTGATCATCACGCTAAGACTCTCTTTATTAAAATTATAAAGAGAGAGGTACTCTGGGGATTGCTTCAATTCATTTATTGTTGAGGTTTTGTGGATTTGAAAAAAAATGAATGACATGCAGAGCGCTTTAGATTTTCCGTTGTCAATATTGGGCAGGAAGTTCTTGAGTTCAACCCCTGCACCTTCTAGCTCAGGGACTACTTCTAATTACATTAGGGAGGCCACTCCCGACCCCGATCGATTGGTCATTCTCACCCTCCTGGTTTTGCTCTGCCTTTTCATGTTTGGGATCGGTCTCAACTTGTTGCACAGATGTATGGTCCACTGGAGGATGCAGATAGTGGTCAACTCATCCGACGGGGTGGGCAACAACACTGGATTGAAGAAGGCAGCCATGAAAGCACTGGCCATTAGCATTTACACCGCTACGTCAAAGCCATTGCCCGTCCCTATGGATTGTCCGATCTGCTTGACCGAATTTGCAGAAGGAGAGAAGATGAGAATTCTGCCACACTTTAATCATGGCTTCCACACGGAATGCGTTGATAAACGGTTTGCCTCCCATTCTTCCTGCCCTATTTGTAGACATTGCCTAAGTCTCAATAGTCGAAACAAAACACCAGAAGGGGCTGCGGTTCGTCAAGCAACCGAATCAAACAACGAGGTCATACATATAGTCATACTGAGTCCCACGGATTCCAGTCATGTGGTTGGAGTTGTTTCTCCACATATTGAAACGATCAAAAGAACTGCAGAGGGGACTGCTGTTACTACTCGTCCACTGTTGCCAAACCCATTGCCGCTTTCTGAAAATGAAAGCTGAGTTATTTATATACATGTAGAATTAAGAAAAAATTACATTCGCGGAAGAAGATCGCAATTTCTTAACACACCGGCAATGTGTGGTGCTGTAATTGCATCTATTCTTTTAACCGTTTATTCTTTTATTCTCATGGCCAAAATAATTCTTCGAGTTTATTGTTGGAACTCCCAAGTTGCTTTCATTGTAGTTTAAACTTTAATTTCATGCCACTTTCTGACACTCTTCACTGGCGTGGCCTGCACTGCACTTGTGAATGGCGGGGATTGCGTTAAAGCTTCCAACTTTCCACTAATTTAGAGGGAACCGTGAGACTGGAAATTCTTTGGCTTATATGACAAATTTGCATAGCGGGTTGAATTGGCGGTCTATGTGAATCATTAGCGTAGTGCTTTAGTCGATTCATGCAGCAAAACCTCAACCCCGAACGGTGTCGTACAGGGTCAGATTAAAATGATGCTCCCAACAAAAGGTGGATGGATGAATGACGAATTCAATTATGGTAGTAACAGATTCTTGAAAGTCATCCAAAAAATCCCGAAAATCAGAAGGGGTTAATTTCACTACGGGCATCATTATGGCCACTGTACATATTGGGAATCTTTTATAACCTTGTCTCGTTGCCATGAGTTAAATTTCATGATATTTTCCAAATTTGTAATTGATTTGGATGTAGAATCTATTAATTCATAACATTTCATTTTCAGAACACGTGCTAATGAAACCATCTTTAAAACCATTTTTCCCAGAAAATTAAGCTGTCCTAAGACATCTTTCTTCTGGCCAAAAAAAATTGCATCTAAAATCGAAGCAACCCAAAAGAAGGAACAAACGCAAAAAGAAATGTTATACGACAACATAAATTTATAGTTGCCCACTGGAATTAGTTTGTTTTCTTCTGATCTCATGCTCTTACCGTGATGCGCTTCATCATGTTATTACAAGGAAGCAGGGCAGAGAGTCGGTCTTAGGTAAAGATGAGAAACTTTAAGATGAAACAAGTGACAAAAGAAAAAAAAAAATGGATAGAGAAAATGTTATACGAAAAATTGATGTTTAAAATTGAATTTTAAAAACAATATAAATACTTTAGGGAGAGTTAGTTTAATGTTTTTTTTAATGAAATTATTTTTAAAATGAAAAATATAATTGATTTTATTATAAATGAAAAATATAAGTGAAAATGGAAAAATTGCGTAGATGATAATTGTTCTAAATATTTAGCTAATTGTTATGCAAGGAGCATTTACTATTCCAACTAAAGAAACCTATTTGACTTTCTATAAAAATAGATTTGATTTTCACATCAAAACAACCCAAACTTTACTATATAAATAATGATGTGAGATATGGTGATGTCACATATTCATCTTCCTCATCACATTTGAGGAGGAAGCATATTTTCTTTTTGTCATTGTATTTCCCTATTTTTTTAGGAATGTTCCTTGCCTTCAAATTTAAGATGGGATTGATCAAACCACTGATCAGATTTCTGGTTGTAGTCACCGTGTGTTCTACCTTGGCGGTGAGTGTTGTTCTCAAGATGGATTGGGTTTACCAGGCACCAGCGACCCAAAATATCACTATTCGATCTCTGCAATTAAAACCTCTTGCATTTGATGGGAATGAAAAATATTTTGATGGCGTTGACCCTCTGCACTTTGCACAATCTGTTAATAATAAAATAACCACTCGTGTTTCGTAGATTGCGGAAGAAGTTTATTGTGTAGAGGAAGTGTAGACCTATACACTTTGTACAACTATATAGAGATAATTATGATGATAAATGAGACAAGCCAATTTGAAATTGTACTAACTTCAAAAGAGTTAAAATGAATTGGGATTAAAACATCAAAGAAAAACACATTATTACAAAGTACTACATTCATTATTTGAAAGCATTAAAAATTAAATTAATATATCAAAAGTAAATTTAATTATCTTATATAGTAATTTCCATATATATTTAAAATTTAAATTAGTCTACATATTAATTTTTCTATCAAAATTCACATTGCATGAAAATTAAAAAGTATTATTATATATGGCATTATTTCAAAACATTAAAATTTGAAATCTAAAAGCATGATTTTTAAAACATTAAAATATTAATATTAACATATATCTTCAAAATTAATACAAATGCATATGTGCGGAACTGTAAAGGAAGTCCATTATGTGGAGAAAGCTTTCAAGCTTTGATTGTGGGGACCTCTCCACTTTGCACAATCTATTAATAATAAAATAACCACTGTTGTTATGCAGGAATGAAGAAGAAGTTTTCAAGCTTTCATTGTGTGGACTTTCGCAATTTGCACAATCTATTAATAAAAAAAAAATTGAAGTGTGCCTAATTACATAGAGATAACCATAGACTAACTCCAAAAGAGTTAAAATGCATTACAATTAAAACATCAAAGAAAAAAATATTATTACAAACTACAACATTAAATATTTGAAAGCATTAAAATTTAAATTAACGTATTAAAGATAATTTTAATTATCTTATATATTAATTTCCATACATATTTAAAATTTAAACTAATCTATATATTATTTTTTCATTAAAATCCACATTTCATCAAAACTAAAAAACATTAATACATCTGGAATTATTTGAAAGTATTAAAAGATTAGTATTAACTTATATTTTCGAAAGTAACACAAATGTATATGTGTGGCACCATGGAGGAAGTCCATTGTGCGAAGGAAGCTTTCAAGCTTTCAATGTGCATAACTCCACACTCCACACAATCTATTAATAATAAAATAATCCTTGCTTTTTGGGGACCTCCGCAAGAGTACCTAATTAGACATAGATAACAATAATAATAAATGAGGGGGTCAAATTCCACATGTATTAATTCTAAAAGAGTTAAAACTCATTACCATTAAAAGATGAAAAAAAATTATTTGAAAGAATTAAAATTTAAATTAACTTATGAAAATTAAATCTAATTATCTTATATATTAATTTCAATATATATTTAAATTTTAAACATATATATTCAAGTAAAATTAGCAAGATTAAAAAGCATTATTACACAATATGGCATTATTTCAAAGCATTAAAATATTAATATTAAAGTATATTTTCAAAATTAACACAAATGCATCTTTCTTTGTATGCAGACATCATCTATTAATAATAAAAAATAGGCAAACCTATGTAATAATAAATGGAGAGCCTAATTACATAGATATAACCATAATAATAAATGGGGTAGATCAAATTGCAAGTTTACTAACTCCAAAAAATTTATTACTCATTACCATTAAAAACATTATTACAAAGTACCGCATTCATTAATTGAAAGCACTAAAATCTACATTAATTAATGGATCAAAATTAAATCTAATTATCTTATCTTATATATTAATTTCAATAGGTATTTAGAATTTTTAAATAATCTATATATTAAAACTAAAAACATAATTTTCAAAGCACTAAAATATTAATAATAATCTTATATTTTCAAAATTAACCTAAATACACATATTCAATCAAACTTAACCTATATATTCAATAAAATATAATAGATTAAATGAACCTTTATATATATATATATATAAACTAAAACAATAGTATTGCATCATTTGATGCAGCAAATGAACATAGGTAAGTTTGCAATTGTGGAATTGAGCGATATAGAATACCTTGTCATCCGCATCATTAACAAAAATCATTAATGTGAATCATACGAGATGACAACCAATCATTCACTTCCACATTTCAACAAAAAACATCATCATGCACTTAAATTTTTAGCATCTCATTGTTGTATGTGGAGTGCAGAGAGCTTTCATTGTGTGGAGTTTTTTATGCACTTTGCCCAATGGCAAAGCTTCCATAGAATCCATACACACTATGTTTGTTGATGTTGAAGCATTGAATGTCGAGTGCTATTATTTTTATTTCTAATTGGAACATGAAGATGAGAAGACTTTATGACTTTGAAACATTGAACTCGTGTAACTTGAAAGGAATTGTTGACTCGACAGTGCTGTTATGACCAATTAAAAATGATTGACGTCTTCCACAAACACTCAAAATGATTTTTTTGTCAATCAAATTACTCTGGATAACTAAACCATTGAGAAATTAATAGTAGTAGATGATAGATCAATGTTGCAACAAGAAAAAATAGAGCATGTATAAATTATGCAGAGTGTGAAGAAAGCTTCGCACAATGAAAGCTCTCTTCACTCCGCAATATACTCTGTAATGTCATGGCATGCCATTTGTGTTTGAGCACTATGAAACGAAAAAAAATTGTGAGTAATATGCATATGTACATATTTCATATTGTATCGAGTTCTTTCTTTGTCATCACATAGAACCCTCATTTTCATTTTCATTTTCAACTACCATTGATGTGTGGAGGGTGTGAATAGTGAAAGTTGTGCAGAAGTGGCTTTCATTGTGCGGAGTGCGGATGTGTGGATGTCATAGCCCCACACTAGTGGTGACTTTTAGCCCATTCATGAGCATGGTGCAACACCGTCTGACTATTTTGTTTCCCACTACTTAAGTTTACAAACTATGCCTAACCTCTAACACTTGAATTATTTTTCTTCAAGTGTTAACAATGCATTGGAATTAACAATTATCTTCAAGTGCACCGAAATAAACATCAACATAAACAATGTACACACATATACAAGGGAGGGGGAAACTTCCCAAATGAGTATGCCCCTACTGCAAATAACTCAACATATGTAAATTTTACAAGTTACAATTATTTTACAACCTCGTGCAACCCCTACATGATTTCTGATCAAATGCTACCTTCATGCAACCTTGGCCCAGTTGTGTTCAGTATGACTGATGTGCATCCCACAATGGCCCACACCCAGGTTCATGTCACATGTTGGCATAGTGTCCTTATACTCAATATGCGTTCCTTCGTTCAAGTGTTGTGTCCCTTATAGAAGCCCACGACCCACATTGTAGCGACCTTGGTGTAGCATCCTCACTGTAGAAGCCTTCAGTGTTGCACCTTCCCTGTAGCGACCCAATGTGTAGTGGTCTGCCTGTCGAGTAACCTATAATGGCCTATGGCCCTGGTTTAGTTGTCCGCACTATGACCCAAGGAACCCTGAATTCAACACTACGAGAATCTATATCCTTCCATCTCATCTTCAATGAGCCCCAATCCTACCTCGCCTTTCACTGCATCTAAGTTCAGTCCTACATTTTCTTTGTGGTTCTCCCTTCGCTCTATTTCAGGACGAGTTCCTTGGTGGTCTCCAAGGAATGGTCCGTACGTTATATTTATACACTTTTCCACCATACATTTTATCAAGGGTCGCATCCCTTCATGGGGCCAACCTTTGATCCAACCTACCTACTCTCCCACACATCTAGCCGACATGCCTACACACACCTCTTCACTTTTCTTTGGTGTAGTGAGTAGACCTTTGGTTGTTGGATTGGGCGCACTTGCTCGCCCTTGCTTTCCTGCACACACCTGCCCATCACATACCCATTGGTCGCTTTCCCAAGTCACATGCTCGTCACACTCTTCTCGACCACAGGTGTGTCACATGCCCGCTAAACATCATGCCCATCGCGTTGGGAAAGAGCTCATCGCTATGGCGCACCCACCTTTCCTATTATGCGTTTTTGGTTAAAAAATCCCGGGTGACTCAACCCTCAGTTATGTGTGCGTGCCCCTCTAAATCGCCTGTGTGTGTTACGTTAAAAGCGTTTGTCGCCCAAGTTTGGTTTTTCGACTCACAACGAGTTTGTGGGTCATCTTGGGTGGTCGAAAACTTGAGGCCCTAACATCCTCCCTCACTCTAAAAAAGTTTTCACCCTTAACAACACCATCCTGGAAAACTCTATTGCCAAGATGATCATCTGCATATCGACACCCAAATAGCTTTGCCCATGACCTTCTCCGTGCCCATATCCCATCGTAACTCTACAAGAATCTTATGTGCTAGATCCCCTCTTGTTGGTGACTAGTCAGGTAGCTAATCTGACTGTAGCGTCTCCTACACGAGCACAGATACATCTCACATCGTCATGACTATCATCGAATCATGTTGTTAATCGCATTTATCTCACCTCCCAATTCTTCTCATTATGTCAAGGGGTGTCATTTCCCTGGGAAGATGACAATGAGCCCATCCTCCATGCTAGTCTAGAAAGAAGGCAGGGATTGGAAGGTGGAAGGCCTTCCGTCCTCCTTCTCCAACATCTCAATCCAAGTGTTGACATCTTCCTCCTCTAGTCTCTACATATAATCCTCTCGGTCCTCCTGTCGTAAGGTCTCTGATTTTGCATCTTTTCTATCCTCCATTTCCTCTAGTCGATCTATCAAGTCCATAACACTATCAGATAATGCTTGTATCATCTCTTCCTACTCCATGAATTTTACCTCTATGCAGTCCAACCTCTCATAGACTTCTTCTTCTTGCTTCATGTCTTCCACACCCATTGTTGTTATCTTACATTCACCCATCGTGGCTATCATGGTAGGAATACTCAAAGGTACATCTTCATGTCCATCGTAAATATACAGCTTCAGCAAGTGTGGCACAATCATAGCCCCATACCGCATCATGAATTCCATACCAAAAACTACTTCATAATCATCCATCCACATGATCGTGAACTCATCCATACAATCCAACACCTTGTTCATAAAGGCCTCCTCGAAATCCATGGTAGATTCATCTGTAACATGTGGTTCTTCTCCAAAACTTGCAATGAACTTACTTTGTGAACGTGTCATGACCATAAACTATGTTTTCGTTCAGCTCGACCTTGACTTGCTGCCTTGCCCTTGCCAAAATTTCCTTATGTCGTACTGTGACCAACCATTCGTCTGCGAAGCCCTCTTTCTAGAAAACGGGATACGATACCATCTGTCATGACCCCACACTAGTGGTGACTTCTAGCCCTCTCGTGAGCATAGTGTGACATCACTTAACTCTTTTTTTTCACACTACTCGAGTTTAAAAACTACGCCTAACCTCCAACACTTAGGTTATGTTTATTCAATGTTAACAATGCAATGGAATTAATTTTTATCTTCTTTCAATTATCTTCAAGCGAGGAGAAAATAAACATCAACATAAACAGATTACACACATATACAAAGGAGGGGGAAACTTCCCAAATATGTCTGCCCTTACTGCAAATAATTCAACTTCTGTAATTTTTACAAGTTACAATTATTTTACAACCTTGTGAGAAATTTTGTCCCATCTGACCCAAGAAAAATTTTGTCCCTTCTTTGCCCCACGCTAGAGGAAACCACAACATATCCTATGAATGATGTTTAGGATGCCCTTTGGTATCCAAGATAGGGACATCCAGAAAATTGGAGTGGCTTCAATGATCGATTTAACGAGAACAAGTCTGCTAGCATCGGAGAGCCACTTGTGGCACCATGATTTAATTTTCTTCCCAATTTTGGCCACTAACCACATCCAATCTTCCTTCCAATAGTCATTAGGCTTGAGTTGAAAACGGTGCTATTTGTTCCATCTTCAAGGTCAAGGAAAGTGAATGGAAAGATGTTGCGAGTATGAGTGAGTTCGATATCAGTGCATTCACAACGGGTGATAGTAGATTTTTGTTGATTTGGACACATAGTTGTAGCATTATAGAAGGAATCCATGATGGCTATGAATGCATTCACATCACCAAGCGAGCCGTCCAAGAAGATAATGACATCGTCAACAAACAATATATGTGAGAGAATTGTATATCCTCCTATACGAATCCCTTTGAGAGTGACCCACCTAATGACTTTGTGCATAAGTCTTCTTAATCCATCCATAATCAGTGGGAAAAGTAAAGGGGAGAGTGGTCACGCCTACCTGAGTCCGTGCTCTACATGAAAGAAATTTTATGCAACACAATTTATGAGAATAGAGAAATATGTAGTGGAGATACAACACATGATCAATTTTATAAAAAAATATAGGTGTTGAAAATAGCAACAAGAAATGCTAAAAATAGAATTGCTAAAAATAGCATTTCAGAATATTCCAATTTTGATTTGTCCTTGAATTAAAATTTGAGTTTAGTCTCACCAGCTATTTGAAAAATAATTAATTAATTCATCTTGAGTTAATTAGTTGGAGAAATTCAAACATGAAGTCTTTGTGAAGTCATGCAACATTTATCCCTTTGATTGAGGAAGTTATCCCTTAATTAAGGAGATAAGGATTAGTTGTATTTGAGTTGTAATTAGTTGGCTCAATTAACTGAGTTAAGTCCAGTTAAATTAGTTCCAAAAAGTTGGAGGAACTAATTATGAGTTCAGTCAGTTAATGCATGCATGCATGAAACTAGTGTACTCTAGATAACTAAATATTCTCTCATAAATAACTCATGCATGTCAGTTCAGACAAAGACCCAATTGAGATTAAAGGTAGGGACAATGTACTATCAGTTGCAAGAATTTTCCTATAAGAAAATCTCTTGCATGCAGAAGGAATTCATTCCATGAGGATTGCGCAGTTTTACAGTGTGTGAGAGCAGTGTGTGAGATCAGTGTCACACAAGGTTACAGCTGGAGCACCCAGGGAAAGCCGCACAAGGAAATAGGAGGCTTGGAGGACATAGGAGAAGGCATATGTGTTTTCTATTCTGTTTATAACCAACAGTGAGGGGTTGTACTGAGAGCTGGATAGTTGTGAGAGTTAAAGCTTCTGTAATCCTGAGATATTTCCACTTGTATGATAATATAGATAGCGGGGTTTTTAGCTGAGGCTTTCCCCAGAGTATTCTTCTGTGTTTCATGTGTGATTAATTCTTCTTCTTTATTATATGTGTTATGTTTTATCTTGCTCAAAATCTATTAATCTTTCAAAAGTTTGATTGTAGAAGTAGATTAAGTATTTTGCTTTAGTACATTGCATAATCAGATTAATCTACAGTGAGAATTTCCACATGGTATTAGAGCAAAGGTGATCAGAGCTGTGAACAGCATACTGAGAAGGGAAAATTTTGAAGTTTGAAGTTCTTGATTGTAGGTACAAAATCGATTTCTTGCCACGCCTCAAAGTTCACTAATGGCGTTCAATGGCTTGAGACTCGAGTATGCCCTGGATGGAAACTCGAATTACATAGCATGGAAGGATCATATGGAAGCGGTATTAGAAGACAATGGTTTGAAGGATTTCATTGATCAAGAAATCCCCAAGCCAGCTGCAGCTAATGCACAAGAATTGGCTGAATGGAAGAAGTGTGTGGTGAAAGCGAGGAGGATTCTTCTGGAGGGAGTTCGAGACCATATTGTCTCGAGTCTCCATGGGAAGGAGACTTCGTTTTCAATGTGGAAGATAGTGAAGGACCTATATTAGAATAGCAGTGACTAGAGGAAGCTGGCACTCAAGGACAAGCTTTGGAAAATCAAGTGTGAAAAGGGTGACACTATTTCTAAATATTCGAACAAGCTCATCACCTGTAGAGATGAGCTTGTTAGTGTAGGAATAATGACAACCGATAATAATATGGTGAGCCTTGCTCTCCTCGGTCTTCCAAAGAGCTAGAATAGCTACAAGGACTCAGTGAATGGAAGAGAGAAACTGCCGAATTGGGAATGACTGTGGTCAGATTTGATGCAGGAGGAGATCAGGAGAAGCACCAGAGATGGTTCTTCATCTAAGCATGATGATGAAGAAAATCTAGCCCTAGAAAGTAAGGCAAGGAAGGGGAAAGGGAAGGCTTCCCATTCCAAATCGAGTTCTTCCCATGGGAGGTAGAAGATTGACAAATCTAAAGTGAGATGATTTAATTGTCATGAGGTGGGCCATTATGCAACTAGTTTTCCATTGGATAAATCCAAGAAGGGATCCTCGAAAGGATCAAAAGGTGAGGCACTGACCTCTTAGTTCAAATTGGATTTTACCCTCATCGCATGCATGGTTTCATCGATGGGGGGTTGTGTTTGGTATCTGGAAAGTGGAGCCTCATTCCACATGACCGGCGATAAGAGTTTATTTAGTATCTTGGAGGAGAAAGACCTCAAGATGCACATAGAGATGGGCGATGATGGAAAGTACCGTGTTTGAGGTGAAGGTACGGTTGTTTTTCAGAGAGAGCATGGAGCTCCTCTCACCTTGACTGATGTAAAGTATGTGCTTGGACTGAAGAAGAACTTGGTATCAGTCGCGATGTTGGAACACAAAGGCTATGATGTAGTCTTTAGTAAAGGAAAGGTGTTCCTGAGATGCATAGCCACGGGTCAAACCAAGAGGATTGGGATTCAAGTGAAGAATCTCTACAAGTTGGAGGTAGATGACTACGCTGCATTGAGTTCGAAAGCAAAATTGGTGCAAATTCAAGACATTAGTGAGTTATGGCATTGGTGGTTGGGCCACTTGCATCATTGGGCCTTGAAGATAATGTAGTACATTTCTACCGGAATTCCCAAAGGTAAACTTCAGCAAGTAGACACATGCAAAGGTTGTACCTTGGGAAAGTACACCAAGTCTTCCTTTCATGATCGAGATAGTTGAGTTGAAGAAATCTTGGAGCAAGTTCATACATATGTGTGTGGACCATTCTCGACAGCCTCCACTGTGAAACAAAGGTATTATGTGATTTTCATTGATGATTTTTCTCATAAATGTTGGATCTATTTCATGCAGAAGAAGGATCAAACCTTTTCAAAGTTTTGTGAGTACAAAGCTTTGGTTGAGAAAGAATCAGGAAAGAAGATAAGGGACTTAAGAAGCGACAATGGTGGAGAGTATGTCTCTCAAGAGTTTAAGGACTTATGTGCAACGGAAGGAATTAAACAGGAGTTGATGGCACCTCATAACCCACAGCAAAATGGGGTGGCCGAGAGGAAGAACAAAACGATTGTGGGGTAGCTCGGGTGACAATGCATGACCAAGACTTACCACTTCACTTGTGGGCTGAGGAATGCAACACAACAGTCTATTTGTAGAATAGAAGCCCACATTGCATACTTAGGATGAAAACACCAGAGGAAGTTTTCTCCGGGAAGAGTCCAGATGTGGGTCACTTCAGGATCTTTGGCTCATCAGTATATTGCCATGTGACCAAGGATGCCCGGAAGAAACTTGAGCTGACTTCAAAGTTGGGGATACTTGTGGGGTATACTGATACACCCCACAACTATCGGGTGTATTTGCCTACCAGTCGGAGGACAGTGGTTTGCAGAGATCTTAAGTTTGATGAGTAGAAGGCCATGCGAGTTTCCCTTGAGAGGGAGCTCCAACTACAGGTTATCGAGGAACATTGTTGGCATTATAATGTATGTGTTGTACTTGATGGCAACCCACTTGTAGCAGAACAAATCACTTGTATATGATAACTAGATGAATCTACAGAAGATATATCAGATGTGACAGAGTGCAGATGAAATATCATAGTATAGCAGGTAAACAAAAAACTATTACAGATCAGTCTTCACAGAATGAAGAAAGAGAGGTATACGTAGGTTCACCACTGACCAAGCCACGTATACACACAGGTTTACTGTATACAAGTCACGTATATGTACACACGCACTTCCACAAAAGGAAAAGCGCGTATACCTTGGAAAACTAAGTTTTTGGTCCGAAGTATTTGGTCCATGGTATTTTGATCCATGGTATTGGTGCAAGGTATCTGGTTCGAGGTATTGACCATAGGTATTTGGTCCAAGGTATTGTTCCTAAGTGGTTTTGGTCCATGGTATTGAGAAAGGCCTAAAACTATAAAAGGAGGAGAAGATCATTAGGCCAAGGTGTGAAAGTATCGAATATCTGATGAAGTGTGAGATCTAGTATGCAGGTTATTGGGTTATGGTGCGTTGCTAGATTTGAACCAAGGATGAACCTTAGCGGATGATGAGGAACTAGATCTAATGATGGATCAGGATCTTAAGGTGTAAAATGAACTATCATTATGTGTTTTTTCTCATGAATATTCTAGATCTGAATACTAACACATATATTATTCTGTAAATGATATGATCTGGGTATAACTGAAGTTTGGAATAGTTGCAGAATTATGAACTAATGTTTGCAGATGTATACGCTGGTTGGCTTTGAGAAAAGTGCGTATACACGTAGGTTCGACACATGAAAGTAGCGTATACCTTATAAAATATGTTTTAGTTGCTGTTGTTTGCTGTTGCAGAGTTATGGGTTCTGGTTACTGTAGTCTGGTGACAGCATTATGAATGATCAAATTGATGGGTTTTCAAAATTGATTCGGTTGTGGTTGGTTCAAAAGGTGATTGGTTGATGCAGATATATTTGATTGAATTAAACTTATGATGTTGTTGATGGATCCAGTCTAAAAATTTATGAAACGTGGTCCCTGGAGGAAGAAAGAAGGTCGTAGCCTTCTGTAGGTTGGCACCTACGTACTAGTAAACATATCGGCTAGTACAAGAGCTAGGGGGTTGTAGCTCTCTTCCAGTAGAAGCTAGAGAACGAGACAAGATTGTATCCTTCTACAGGTAGAAGCCTACATGCTGGTATAAGAGTGCACCAGTATAAAAATTGTAAACATATTTTCTTATTATTAAAAGAAGATAGAGACGACAACAGCAGGTGGTTTTCACCCACATTGGGTTTCCACTTTATATCTTGGTGTTCATGTGTGTTGCATGTTTTTGATGCTTTATTCTACTTTTATTGCACTATCTAATGAATTCTTGATATACTGGTTAAAGTTCAATGCATAATAATTTTGGTAAATCAAACGATCTCTGCATATATGCTGGTTTCCTTAAGCACAGTTGCGTATACACGGTAGTTCACTTAACAGAAGTGGCGTATACAAATCAGTTTTGAAAATTAAATTATTGATCTGATAATACTGATTCACCCCCCTCTCATTGTTATTTCCAACAATTGGTATCAAAGCAGGTGGTTGAAGGGAAAGTACCCCTAGGGTCCTTTGGGCTAAGACTCTACCAGACTGAAAATTGCTTATTCAAAGAAACACACACACAGCCATCATTCTTACTTTTAAGTAAATTCTAATGTTTAGGGTACATACCTAAGGTCCTACGTTCGAGAAGACCGTTAGGGTGCAAACCCTTCTTGGAGTTCCCTTCTTCTTTCTTTGACCTGCAAGACAAACAAATCAAAGAACACAACAGTACATGTATAGAAACTTATATATAAATCATCTTTATGCTATAAAGTTAGTTATAAAAAATCTTTAAGTAACCACTTTCATAAGAATTCAACACAAGAAACTCATAAGCATAAAGAAAGATTATTCGGGAACAAAGACGTGTTTCTTTATAAATAAAGGCAAATAAAGTACATATATCGGAAAGATATCACCTGAACACCTTCAGCAGGCTCCAAGCAAGCTTCCTCCCGGATTCGTTCCAGCCTCAAGCCTCCGACAAGAGCTCCTTCCAAGTCTTACTCAATGATGATATCAAGGAGGGATGATCACCAATACACATGGAAACAAGGGTTTCCTATGCAAAATGGGAGAAGTGCAGAATGCACCAAGGACTTCAGACCTGGTCAAAGGGGAAAAATCTCAGCATAATAATCTTGCTCTCCTTTTTCTCTCTCCCTTGGCCTTCCCTTTGATGTCTTTTTATACCCTCTCCAAAGTAGTTTTTTAGTTAGGAGTTGGTTGGGAACAGTTGGGCCACGGGCACTAACAGGTGATCCAGCAGGTAAACCCACGATCACCGCCCGAAAAAGAGGAATTTATTATTTTTTTAAGTGTTTTAATAGATACACGCGGGTTGGGTTTGACAGACCCGCGTGTACACGCGTTTAACACAGGGCAAAATCGCGTATAGGGAATAAAACACTGTTTTTTAAATTTTTGGACCAGGTCTGGAAGGAGGGGTTGCCCTAGGCCATAAGTGCGGCATCACAAACCATAAGAGTGAGATTTGGAGCTATAACAGATGCCCCCTAATGTATGAGGTTAGAAGGGGAACATGATGGCCGAAATATATTAAGTAAGTACAAGGAAAGGAACTCTGCCGAAAAACCGAGGAGGACTTCACCAGAATTCAGCCTGCCAAGCCACCGAAAGGAGATCAGAAAGAAACACTGTCTGAGGCGGGCATACCCATGCTCAGGAAAAGTAAAGCATGTCCGCATATCAAGTACGAGTGGATCCACTAAGTATACAAGTATAAATGACTGTAAAATACATAATGGATCATCTGATCATAATGAGTAAGTACATGTCTGAATATCACATATAAAACTGTCAATGATGCTGAAAGATGCAACGGATCACTGAAATCAAAGACTGATCCCATAAGGTACCAACTGAACATGATGGAATAGGATGGTACTACACTGCAAACTCATGTGCCAGCATATAGAATGTCGCCATGACTGACTGCAACATATAAGGTGGAGTGGTATCAACTAGCAGCAACAGGAGCAACTGTCAAGTGAACCAATGAATGCTGATACAACTTGAGGTCTTCACCGACCGCCGTGGTACATTTCTACACCATGGGAATAAATGATTTGAAGTCGACCATGTGAGAAATCATTTGATTACCGGTCATTGATGTATACCGTTAACAAACGCGAGACTACTCACCGATAATGATAATGAGCGTCAAGGTACCCAGTACAATCTAACAAGTGTGAATAGATGAGCTGAAGTCGAACACCTGTAAGAATCTATCAATCAGGAGACAATGATGGTTTCCCACTGTCGATAGCGAGGAATCTGCCACTAATGACTGCAAACCCCAAGGTATTGCCAAATGGACTCTAGATCTTTGCCCCAGAGCAATTAGTCGGAGTCGATAGGGAAAGATCCGCTAGAAGGAAGGCATTAAGGCATCCTCCATCAATCTAGCGCGAGTGTAATCCGTGGGCCAATAATGTGGAAGAATCGGACGAAAAAGATGTAGTAACCCAACCGAAGTACGTTTCCGGCGTACACAAGATGTGGCTAGCGCACGGCAGAAACCCTCTGAACCAACCAATAATGAAAGCTGACACAGAGGCGAGGTATCCACCAATAGGGTCAAATGGAAACCAAGGTACTGCACGAATCCCAATGTGTGATAATGTATGCTGATGTCGAACACAAGGGAAACCACTCAGTCAAAGACCCATGATACTGATCGATGCTGAGCACAAGGTGACCTATCAATAATGAAAATAGGGCCAGGGTACGGTCTCTAGGTCTTCCCTCAGAGCAATGTGTCGTCGTCGATAAGGACAAGACCCGCCAGCAAGAAGTCAATGGGGACCTTCTCAAACCGGCACGAGTGAAGGACCAATATAACTGATGTGATGATAGACATGATACTGACAACCAGGGATGGCCGACTGAAAAATGAGTCAAGAGACACCGCAGAAAGGCCGACTCAGGCTAACTTCCCTTGAACAAAAGCACGACTCAATGTGACTATGTGGCAGCATATAATGAATCTGTATAAGTTCGTCATGCAGGAGGCACGAACGAACCCTCCATATGATTGGAAGAGATAACCAATCGGGGGAGAACTGACTCGATAACAAGGTTATGGCTTACCTAAGTCAAACTAAATCCCACCCATGCGGAGGAGACTTTGTTTTGAGTGCTTTGTTCAAGGGTGACACGACTGACTCTAGCTGCCAACAATAAATGGAAATAATGTCCCTGTTCCCGCTCTTTTTGGAATATTTAATTTTTTTTGTCTTTTTCTGATAAGCCAGAAAAAGAATAAAAGAATGCTATGGTACAGTGGAAAGAACGAGTGTCGGTGAAACAGATGATCTAGTTCCTGGGAAAGGAACATTCCTATGCTCAATGCAGGGAGGTGAAAAACTGGTCAGTGACACTCAGAGGTAAGTTCCTTCCACGGATCTGGGTATGTCAAGCTGCAGAAGTCAAGGGTATGCAAGGTTGATTTTGCAGACATCATGGTCAAAAGTTGGCTTAAAACACGAGTCCAAGTGAAGCCGGCTATAGGCCAAAAGGTGCAAATGGTCAACATGCAATGCAGAAGTACAACTCAACACACATAGGAGCCTCTAGGGTATAAGGCCAGAACGAAGCAGAGAAGCAAAGAGGAATGAGTCTTCAACGCATAAGTCATGGCGGGACTACAGAGGACTCCCGAGCCTAGGGATGAAAAATCTGCATGAGTGCCAAGCGACAACAAGGTACTAACTAGGGCACCCATGATAAGGTAGGCTCTACCACACAAGTCATGATACTTCTAAGCAATGAGAAGGTTCCGCACCATAACTTGGTGGGGTCGATCCTAAGGCAAAATGGTAAAGGAAACTGATAAGTGCACAATGCAGGCGGAAAAACCTAACCTATATGCCAGTTTCGAGAACCAATACCTGTCAGAACGGACCAACCATAAACTTCCAAAGGAGAAATCTTCCAAGTTCTGTAAACATAAATAGGAACACTAGACACGAAGTTAATGCATCCCACATATAAACTTCATATAAAATCTTTGTGTTATAAGATACAAAACTTGAAAATGCGTACCTCATATATACAATATGGTACAGGGAACCACGCAGCCTTGCGGCTTACGCATAAGAGTTCTGCTGAACAAACCCCTTGCAGGGTTCAGGCCAAGGGCTCCTTTGGTAGTCATAACTCATGGCTTCAAAGAGTTCCTCCTGTGAAGGCAAAGCAAGATCTGAGAAATCATGAGAACTACAAGGATCAAAAGAGGGAATTAAAGGGTCCCATGTCCCTATAGGAAGAATCTCTCGGTCAACTGCCGGGACCAAGTCCCAAGAAGGAGAATAATAAGTCAAAGGATCCTTCTTAGAAGCAATTGAACATTGAGGATTCAATGCCACATAATTGACCCGTGGCGGGGTAGAGTCTACCTGAACACTTGGAACAAACCAAGGGGCATTCTGCAGTAAAGTCGAATTAGGGTGGTGATTATCAGGTGCAAGCTGATCAATAGTGACAATATTCCCGTTATGAGGAAAGCACATTACTCGAAAGAGTGAAGACACCACAGCATTCATAGCATAGACATAATCACGCCCAAGTAGCATATTAAAGTCTAAAGGGCTATCAACCACCATCATATCGATTAAGACAGTCTTCCCACCTAAAGTGATAGGCACTTGAGGAAGAACACCCATAGATTCACCAAGTCTTCTATCATAGGCTAACAATTGACTCTGAGCTGTCAACAACTTTGGGGAACCCAAAGCTTTCCAAGTCAAAGAGGATATAATACTTGTAGAGGATCCTTCATCCACCATACATCGATAGACATTTGTGGAATTAACTCTGACCTTTATTTGGAAAGGTACAGTGGAAGGAAGACGAGGCTCAACAAGACTATCCCAATCAAAGGAAACACTCTTAGCACTTGGAGGGGGAACATTCGAAGAAACCGGAATGTCCCCTATACCAGAAGACTCTGTACTAGAGATCAAACAGACTCTTTTGTTAGGCACTTCACCCCCCAAAAGAGGAGTGTAATCGGCCAGCGATTGCACTGACTCTACCACATTTTCAACCGATGGTTGATGGGATTGATGAGAAACCATATCAGGTCTAGGAGTAGAAGTACTTTCAGACTCGGACCATATCCTTTGAACCTCTGGAATACCAGGGCATAAATGAGTAAGATGGTCTCCCTTGCATATCTTGCAAGGGAACTTAGGTTTAAAACTTCTACGTCCAGGTTTCTTATCAACCTCCATTCCGCTAACATAACTAGCAGTGGTTTACGGAGAGTCCTGAACATGACTTGCAGAGGTCAGTGACTCTTTGCTAGTATGACTCGCAGTGACTAGACTCATGCCCCCAGCATGACTTGCAGTGGCTGAAGACTCATCTCCAACATGACTCGCAGAGGTTGAAGATGAAGTGCTAATGTGACTTGCAGTGACTAGACTTGTGCCCCCAGCATGACTTGCAGTGGCTGAAGGCTCATCTCCAACATGACTCGCAGAGGTTGAAGACTCATCTCCAACATGACTCGCAGAGGTTGAAGATGAAGTGATAGAATTATTCTTCTTCTTTGACTTCCTTTTTCTCCTCTTTTTAGATTTCTTATTACAAGAAGGAGAAGAAGAAGGAATCCCAGATTTCTCTTTGAAAGAAGATGAACAATTAGCACCCATATGATGCCCCTGAAATAAAGCATTTATCTGAGAAGCTTCACGAGCATTTGGAATATTCGGGGTGGACCACAACCAAACGGGTAGTCCAACATTCAACCCAGGAATATTCAAAGTGGCCATCAAGGGAGTACCAACGTTTCCAAAGAAAGGAAAAGCACAAGGATCCCCTTTGGGAAGGGTACCTTGGTTGGTTTCCACAGGAATATAAGCCATATTTAACTGACCCAAAGACCCTTTCCCTTGCGGGAATATAGAAATAACTCTTCAAAGAATATGGATAAGCAATCAAAACCTTTGCCCTTGAGGAGGCAACTCCACAACTTCCGAAAGAACGACCAAAAGCCCTTCAAGATCGGTAGAGCGGTAAGCCAGTCACGCAGACCACAAAGTCCAAATGTGACTAGACAAAAATACCTAAAGCCAACTATATACAAGGAGCAAAGAGCACTCACTATAAAGTCCCTAAAGATACAGCCAGTCAAACAACTTCCGAGTATTTCCGCTCCGGGTGATGAGGACCGGACACCAAAATACAAGAAAGCGGAGTCAGGGGCCTTCCGAAGATAGTCTGGGATAATGACGGCCCAGTCCTATCAGCGAAGGTAACATAGGAAGTTACGCTGACCTCCTAACAACAGCCTGCGCCGGTGCAAGCCCCCAAGCTTCGCAAGGGTGCCCTCCAGTAGTACCGTTGAGAGTGATGCAACGTCGACCTCAGGTGCCACGGGATTCCCCTCCGCAGCCACCTGTGCAGATCCCTAGGAGAGGCAACTATGGGTACCAACTCGTCGCAGAAGCCAGGCGGAACAGTCGTGAGGTAAGTTCGGACAAGTAGGAGAGGGGGTATCTCTCTTCCCCGTCTTCACAGACCCTCGTGCTTAACTCCCAGATCCGGAGCTTTCCTGGTCTTCCTAACGCTATTGGATTTACTCTCTTTAATCAGACTCTTATGTTTGACGTTTTGTGTGGCCTTGGAGAGTTAACTCTCCACTCGCCTAATCCAAGGCCCTAAAATCCTAAACTTGTTGGTGTAATAACTAAAACAAAAAGTTCTAGTGGATTTTAATTAAGCGCTTGATTTTATTAGGCTGTTCTTTAAGTCACAAGGTTATGGAGATGAAACTTGTGGTGTTTTTATGATGCAAAAGAAGTTAATAAAAACTTGACTATATGCACATGCACTTTTTCGTTCGATGAAAAGTAATCTCTAGAGGGTTCAGAGGAACTTCAAATTAAACAAAATTTTTTGCTTTCTTTTCAAACTCCACACTCACAAAAGCTAACAAAGCTATGTATGCATAAAAAGAGATGCAAATCTTACCCTAATGCAAGAACTATATGTGGATGCAAGATTCAAAGACTACTCTAAAAACAAAGAAGGAAAGTTGCTGCTTTACCAAATTTTGTCTTGCCACTAAAATGCTTAGATAGAAGATGATTTGTTACTAATAATTTCGTCCAAACAATAAAAACAAGTTCTAAGATAAAAAACAAAGCACTTTCACTTCGCAAAAAAGGAAATCAAATGAGAAGCAAGTTTAAGAAAGCGAAACTCAAAAACTTTCAAAAGATTTTCTTTCAATCAAACCAAAAAGTCTTTTTCAAAGGAAAGCTCTCAAAAATACTGACACCAATGATTGATAAACAAGCAACCAAACACTTTTGTGAATTGACACCTTTCAAATGATGAGAACTCAACAAAAATAAAATGTGTTCGAAATCGCTTTTGACAATCAAAAGCAGCAATGAAAGTCCAAAATATCAAAAGACAAGTTTCAAGAAAATGGTAACAAACAAATTTCCCGAAACGAAGGAGCAAATGGTCATAAAAATGATTTCGTTAAGCAAACAAAAGTGTCATGAAAATAAAATGGACACAAAGATTGAACACAATCTTCCCACTCTGCCGAAACAGAGCAATCAAGATTCTCAAACAGAAATCTTGTGTGTCAAAAATCAATGACGCTTGCAATCAACGAAAAACAAGACTAGTACTCCTTATAACTAGAGAGAGTTCAGAACAAGATGCCCCCTGTTAAACAGAGAACTGTCACAGGGAATTGACTGCTTTAAACTGACCCAAACCACCAGACAGACATTCAGCAAAAAGAAAAATTATAAATCTTGAAAATTATGGAATATACGCGTCTGCAATTATGTGCAGAATGCGTGTACACGCGACTGTAACTAAAGAAACCTGCGTATACGCGGGTTTACTTAGTGCAACTTGCGTATATACGCTTCTGTAATCCAGAAAAAGTGCGTATCTGAAGTCTTTCAAGAAAAATAAAAAAACACAAACTGAAAAACTGGAAAAGCTTGGAGTTCAAGAAAATATCAGACAGTCAGAACCAACAAACAGAGGGACTGAGCCTTGATTGGCTTGAGGACTACCCAAACTAGGAACAACAAGAGTGTTGTCCCCAGCGGAGTCGCCAATTCTGGTTGAAGGGAAAGTACCCCTAGGGTCCTTTGGGCTAAGACTCTACCAGACTGAAAATTGCTTATTCAAAGAAACACACACACAGCCATCATTCTTACTTTTAAGTAAATTCTAATGTTTAGGGTACATACCTAAGGTCCTACGTTCGAGAAGACCGTTAGGGTGCAAACCCTTCTTGGAGTTCCCTTCTTCTTTCTTTGACCTGCAAGACAAACAAATCAAAGAACACAATAGTACATGTATAGAAACTTATATATAAATCATCTTTATGCTATAAAGTTAGTTATAAAAAATCTTTAAGTAACCACTTTCATAAGAATTCAACACAAGAAACTCATAAGCATAAAGAAAGATTATTCGGGAACAAAGACGTGTTTCTTTATAAATAAAGGCAAATAAAGTACATATATCGGAAAGATATCACCTGAACACCTTCAGCAGGCTCCAAGAAAGCTTCCTCCCGGATTCGTTCCAGCCTCAAGCCTCCGACAAGAGCTCCTTCCAAGTCTTACTCAATGATGATATCAAGGATGAATGATCACCAATACACATGGAAACAAGGGTTTCCTATGCAAAATGGGAGAAGTGCAGAATGCACCAAGGACTTCAGACCTGGTCAAAGGGGAAAAATCTCAGCATAATAATCTTGCTCTCCTTTTTCTCTCTCCCTTGGCCTTCCCTTTGATGTCTTTTTATACCCTCTCCAAAGTAGTTTTTGGTTAGGAGTTGGTTGGGAACAGTTGGGCCACGGGCACTAACAGGTGATCCAGCAGGTAAACCCGCGATCACCGCCCGAAAAAGAGGAATTTATTATTTTTTTAAGTGTTTTAATAGATACACGCGGGTTGGGTATGACAGACCCGCGTGTACACGCATTTAACACAGGGCAAAATCGCGTATAGGGAATAAAACACTGTTTTTTAAATTTTTGGACCAGGTCTGGAAGGAGGGGTTGCCCTAGGCCATAAGTGCGGCATCACAAACCATAAGAGTGAGATTTGGTGCAATAACAGCAGGTCCTTTAGAAAAAGCTTGATCGCTTGAAGGAAGATCCATCATCATGAGTAATCAAGAAAGTGGGGGATCCATCAGACCACCAATCTTTTATGGGAGTAACTTTTTTTATTGGAAGATAAGAACCACAACCTATCTTCAATCACTTGGAACAAATGTCTGGGAAATCATGGAAGGAGGATATACATTTCCATCAGCAATTCCTACAGATACAGCAAGTAAAAAGCAATATGAAACCAATGCCAAGGCTGTCAATACATTATTGGGAAGTCTATCACATTCAGAGTTTGTCAAAGTTATGCAGCTCAAATCAGCCAAATAAATATGGGACAAAATCATTCTAAGCTACGAAGGATACTCTCAGGTAAAACGTGCTAAACTGCAAACTCTCAGAATTCAATATGAAACTCTTAAGATGCACAACGATGAAAGTATAGCTAGTTAATTCTTACGTATAGATGAGGTTGTCAATTGCATGAAGAATTTGGGTGAAGAGATAAAGGAAGTTACCTTAGTTGAGAAAGTTTTAAGATCCTTGTCTGCTAAATTTGAATCAAAAGTATCTGCCATGGAAGAAAAATAGGATCTACAGACTATTACTATGACACAACTTCACGAAATCTTAACTTCTTTTGAGATGAGAAAAGGAGGCCCATCAAATATGAGAGAAGCCACGTTTAAAGCTTCAGAAAAAGGAAAATAAGAACTCAATGAATATGGAAATATTTCAGAAGAAGAAGAAGAAGTAAACTTTGTCAAGAAGCTTCAATGGGGTTTCGGAAGATTCAGAGGTAAACTAGATTTCAAATGTTTTACCTGTGGTAGAGTTGGTCATTATGCTGCCAAATGTCCTCATAAAGATAAACGGAAGGAATCCGCAAAATGGAATAGAAAACAAAGTGTAAGTAAAAAGAGTTGCTATACTCATGAAGATATTGATGGATTATCAAATAGTGATGAAGATGAAAGTAGGAATGACTATAGACTTCTAATGGCTTATGAAGATGATAAATTTTTGGATGCTTTAGAAGAAGATCAACTTCATGAAGAAATTTCTAAACTCAAAATCTGTTTAGAATAAAAGAATATGATTATAGATACCTTGACATATCAACTTGCTGAAAGAGAAAAACACAATGAAAAACTAGAATGTGAAATTGTGGGTCTAAGAAAGGATCTTGAGAAAACAAAATCTCTCAATCTTAGATTTGCTAAAGGATTAGAAACCTTAAATGAAATTATCGAAGTACAACGTTCTCCTCTGATAAAGACAGGTCTTAGATATACTGAAGCAGCACAGAAGCCGTTAACCTCCAATAAAAGCTATCTTGATGCAGCAAAGAATAGTGAACAGTATGACAATCGTCAGCAAAGGCATAAGGCAGATCACCAGGTAAATCAAGCTCAGTTTGCTCCAAGAATAAACAGAAGTCACAACCAACCTCAGGTAAATCATACTCAATTTATTTCAAAGATGAATAGAAACTACAATCACCATATCAATAGATTTGATAATCACGGGAACTTCTTCAATGGTCAATGTTTCTCATGTCATAATTTTGGACACAAAGTTGCTCAATGTGTTGCTTACAAAACCATCATGACTAGAGAAGCACGAAATCAAAGGAATGTGACATGGATTAAGAAAAGTTCCTATAATAACTTTTCTCTTCTTGAAAATTAAACAGAATGCTCAATCTGTAACAACTTTGGCCATGAAGAATCTGAATGCAGGAGTAAATTTCGGCAAATATCTCAAAAGGAGAAAACTCAATTAAATCCAAAAATATGGAGAAAGAAAGAACCACAAACAGAAAGATGCAGTATAGTCTTGTATGCAGAAGGACAAGAAAACCAGTGGTACATCGACAGTGGATGCTCAAAACACATGACAGGTGACAAAGAAAAACCACACTCATATAATGCCTTAGAAAAGGAAAAGAATGTCTCATTTGGAAATGACACTCTTGTTGTCATAAAAGGTAAAGGCCCTGTTTTCTTGAAAGAAAAAGTTAAAGCTGGGAATGTTATGTATGTTGATGGTTTAAAGCATAACCTTTTGAGTGTAAGTCAAATGTGTGATCAAGGAAATGAAGTGGTGTTTCCATCAAATGGATGTGTTGTTCGTGACCTTGTTATAGGAGAAACAGTGATCAAAGGTACAAGAACTCCAAACAACCTATACATACTCAAGGGAGGACAAAAACAATGCTATCTAAGCAAAAATGATGAAAACTGGCTATGGCATAGAAGATTGGGACATCTAAGCTTTTCTCAAATAAGAAAATCATGCAGATTCCAGGTTGTTCATGATATTCTAGATATCAGCATTCCTGAAAATACTATAGGCAAATCATGTCAATTCGGTAAGCAAACCAGATCTCACTTCATCGAAAAGGAAGGGTCAACTAGTAAGCCTCTTGAACTTGTTTATACTAATTTATGTGGACCATCAAGGAAAAATTCACCTCGTGGAGAAGAATACTTTATATTATTCATTGATGATTTTTCCAGATTGTGTTGGATAGGTCTTCTAAAGCATAAAGATGAAGCATTTGAGAAGTTCAAAGCCTTCAAAGATTTAGTTGAAAATGAATCAGATTGAAAAATCAAATGCCTCAGATTTGATTGAAGAGGGGAATTTACCTCGGATGAATTCTTTGACTTTTGTGAACAACATGGAATAAAAAGGTAGTTCTCCACCGCAAGGACTCCTCAGCAAAATGGAGTGGTAGAAAGGATGACCAGAACTGTTCAACAAATGGCTCGAGCTATGCTAGATGAATCTGGAACTCTTGCAACCTTCTGGGATGAAGCTGCATTCACCGCTGCCACTATTCTCAACCAAGCAAATGTTCGGGTAAATAGCACTCAAACTCCACATGAACTTTGGTATGGCAAGACTCCTACTGTAAAATACTTCAAAGTTTTTGGAAGCAGATGTTACATCAAAAGGACTGATGAAAAACTTGGTAAGTTTGAACCCAGAGCAGATGAAGGTATTCTTCTTGGCTACTCTTCGCGAAGTAAAGGATATAAATGTTAAAGTAAAAGACTTGGGAAAATTATTGAAAGTATTGATGTTGTGGTTGATGAAGCATGCAAAAATTCAAAACAGATAAAAACCGAAGATTATGACAATGAATAAGATGAGTATCATTTTCCCACATCAAATCACACTGATTCTGAAGAAGAAACCAATGAAACACTAGAAGAAGAGATAACAGTAGAAGAAAAGACTCCATCAGGGTATGTTCAGAAAAATCATCCAGAAATGCAAATTTTAGGGGAAAAAGGGGCAGGTGTGTAGACAAGAAGAACTATTGCAGAAGCCTCAAGCTATCTAGCATTACTATCTTCCACCGAACCTCAAAATGTAAATGAAACATGCAAAGATGAATGTTGGGTCAAGGCCATGAATGAAGAACTTGAGAAAATTGAAAAGAATAATACTTGGAATTTAGTTCCTAGACCTCATGATAAAAATATCATAGGAACTAAATGGATATTCAAAAATAGCTGAATGAAAATGGAGAAGTTATTAGAAACAAGGCCAGACTTGTTTGCAAAGGATATGCTCAACAAGAAGGTATAGATTTTGAAGAAACTTTTGCACCTGTTGGTAGACTTGAAGCCATAAGAATGTTTCTTGCTCTTTCTAGTTTTCAAAAATTCAAAGTATACCAAATGGATGTAAAATCTCCCTCTCTTAATGGAGACTTAGAAGAAGAAGTCTATATTGAGCAACCAGAAGGATTCATTCTTGGAAATGATGCAAAACTTGTATGCAAACTCAGAAAGGCTCTCTATGGTCTAAAACAAACTGTAAGGGCCTGGTATTACCGTATTGACAAATATCTCCACCAACAAGGTTTTTCAAAGGGATCAATAGATAGCAATCTATATACAAAGATTGACAATGATAAATTGCTAATCATTGTTGTTTATGTTGATGATATAATTTTTGGTAGCAATGAAGAATCCATGAGTCAGAATTTTGCTTCAGTAATGCAGCAAGAATTTGAAATGTCCTTGCTTGGTGAGCTTACCTATTTTCTTGGTCTACAAGTTCAACAAAATAAAGATGGTATTTTTCTGTCACAAACCAAATATCTCAAACAGATCTTGAAAAATTACGGCGTGGAAGATTCTAAACCAGTGTGTACCCTAATGGTAATAGGATGCAGTCTTAGCTCAAATGATGAATCAACAACAGTACATCAACCAACTTACATATCCATGATTGGCAGTTTGCTTTATCTAATAGGTACCTCACCTAATACCATGCATGTAGTAGGAATAGTTGGAATATTCCAAGCAAATCGAAAGGAATCACACCTTCAGGAAGTCAAAAGGATTTTCAAATATCTTCAAGGAACATAGAACTTTGGTTTATGGTATCCTAGCGATATAGATCTTACTCTTCATGCATATACAGATGCATATTGGGCAGGAAGTGTTGATGATAGAAAAAGCACAAGTGGTGGTGCATTTTATATGGGTTCCAGGTTAGTGTCTTGGTTCAGCAAGAAACAATGTTCAATTGCATTATCTACAGCTAAAGCAGAATATGTGGCTGCTGCATCTTGTTGCACACAACTACTTTGGATGATGCAAACATTGCAAGACATTCAGATCACATGTACTCCAACCATCTCCATTCTATGTGATAATACAAGTGCCATCAGTATTTCAAAGAATCCAATCATGAACTCCAAGACCAAGCACATACCCATCAAATATCATTTTCTACGTGAATAAGTGCTTGAACAAAAGGTCAAATTGGAGTATGTTCCCTCCAAAGAATAGGTTGCTGATATATTCACTAAACCACTGCCCAGAGAGACATTTGAATATCTCAGACAAAAGCTGGGAGTAGTTGCTGCATCATCTTATTGTTAAAATCCATTTTTTGAGAAAGGTTGTTATATGTGAGTTTCATGAAGTGTAGTCATGTACATACGCTGGTTTCTGTGGGAACAGTCACGTATATGTTGGTTTGAGGAAAAGAAGTGGGCCAGACTCAGGAGAAAGGGGTCTGATATGGTTCAGTGAATTATCTGCTCTGTTTGATGATGGTTACAATCTGTTGATGACATGTGGAAATATGTTGGTTCTCATAAGTTGTTGATAACTTGATGTATATCTGATTGATGATGATGCCTTGATAATTCTTCTGATATATGCAATGATCAGATCTGACAGTGAACATATGGCATAGGTTCAGGGGGAGAATATGCTTCTAATAATGCATTGTTGGCATTATCTTAGAAGATCTTGGTACAGATCTGCATAGTTGTTTTGATTCAGGTCATTCTTTTTGATGGACATGTACAGTTTGATGGTCTAGATGCTGTTCATAGATGCTTATGGAGCAGATCATACATGGTGTATGATAGTTACTGATGACTATCATGGTCTTGTTTATATTTTTGGTCTCTGTTATAAATATTATGTATATCATTCAATGTAAAGGTCATATCAAGACCCATGATGTAATAATTTGTCTCTATCTATTGTAGTCTTTTGATGAGTCACTTTTGGTCATATGATGTAATTTGTACCCCCACTATGCATGGAAGGATGATGTAATAATTTCTTTATTTCAGTCATGTATAAACAATTCGTATATCCCCACTTGGTTGGGAGAATGGATGTATGTATGAGTCTTTGGTGATAGGGAGGTCAAACTCACTCAGTTGAGTTATAGAAGTCATGTCATTTTTGCTTGAAAATATTTGCAGACTCTGCATGTGCTCAGGGGGAGCAAGGATGATACAGTACATCTCAGCATGAACAAAGGGGGAGTTCAATCAGAGAATTCAACATGTGCCTAGGGGGAGCATGATCAATATTCAGCTATTGAAAGTCATCTTGGTCAGCCCTTTGCCCTTGATGTCAAAGGGGGAGAGTGACTTGGTGTTGTTGTTGCCATCAAGTCCAAAGGGGGAGATTGTTGGCATTATAATGTATGTGTTGTACTTGATGGAAACCCACTTGTAGCATAACAACTCACTTGTATATGGTAACTGGATGAATCTACAAAAGATATATCAGATGTGACAGAGTGCAGATGAAAGACCACAGTATAGCAGGTAAATGACAAAGTATTATAGATTAGTCTTCACAAAATGAAGAAAGAGAGGTATATGTAGGTTCACAATTGACCAAGCCATGTATACACTCAGGTTCACTGTATACAAGTCGCGTATATGTACACACACACTTTCACAAAAGGAAAAGCGCGTATAGTCGTTATAGACATATTTGGGCACTACAACCCAAATCGCATATGTCCATAAACCAAGGGCTTATAAACCCTTAAAAGTATTGTTTCATACCCTAAAGGAACAAGGTCAGCTGATTACATCATCTCCCAGAAGTTCTCCATGAAAAAACTACTTAGAACTGGTCAAAACAGGACCATACAGACTGCTCCATGCATAGGGTGCGATGCATCTCACCTATTACACATGGGGGGTGCAATGCATACTAGAAATCCCTTCTGTAGGGTGCGATGAGTGAGAGCAGACAAATGGCAGAAGCAGTGTGCTAGGTGGAAACCCAGAGAATCTTCTAGAAACTGCTCATATGACACTTGCCTCTCTGAATTCACCCAGGGATGAGTAAGAGATCTGAAATCTCCAAGTGGAACCAAGAACTATCAGTGAAATGACACTAATCAAAATCCCAAAAGTTGACTCAGTCTCCTAAAAACATCTATATATGGATCCCTCATCCAAGAGATCCAAAGGCTGGAATTTTGTAATTTGCAAGGAAGTGCTGTTGGTTTCTCTTTGAAGACATTGTTGGGTGATCTTGCTTTGTATGAGGTGAAGAGGGTTTTTATGCTGGGAGGATGATGTTGGATTAGACAGCCTGGCTGTAATCCTCTCGTCTATTACTTCTATCAATAAACCTATTTGATTTTTCCTCCATATTCTTGTATATCTCCGAATCTTGTTTATGTATGCATTTATATGGTTAATGTACATCAGATCCTACATTATTTATGGTTATAGATATCTATTATTTGATGGTATTTTGCTACCTTGGCTCTACAGGTGTTCTTTGAAGTGGGACAAGTGAGAAAGGAGTGGCGAAAGCTCTATCAAAGGAGAGAGAAAACAAGCAAGGAGACTAGCAAAAGACTGAGGTTGGTGCTCTCTGCTTCTCTCTCATCCATCTCTCATAAAGGAAAGCATAAGTAAATTTAATCTGTTTGTTTCTAAGATAACTACCTGTCTTAGTGGGACTAGCAGCTCTGAATGGACACTAGTTTTCCCGATAACAAAATGGCGACTCCACTTGGGAGCGAATATTTTGTTTGTTTTTTTTATTGTTGTTTGCTTTATAAACCACAGACAGAGCTTGAAGTTAAGCCAGCTAGCCTTCGAACTGATTTTCCTATGCAACTGCAAAGTAGATTAACGTTGCTTCACTCAATATCCGGGTTGGTTTATGAGCTGAACATCTAGCTTGAAAACATCCTAAGTGCCCTGGTGGTAGCTCAAATAACCTCATTATATTAGCCCCTATAATTTGTGTTTACTGACAATCATTATCTTAGCCTAAATCCCTGAAATTAGCTACAAACTGGGAGCAAAAACCAAGCTCAGTCTCATCCCTGGACCATCGCACTGTCTCTTCTTGGTAGTTTGGATGCATCGCACCTCCCGTGTGCTGTAGGTGAGATGCATCCCTGTTTCCCTATGTTACAGGTGCGATGATCAGATGAGACTGTTTCTGCCTCCAGATTTTTATTTTTTCTTCATTGTCTTCAGCTTTATTAAGTAGTTTTGCTGTCTGTGATCAGTATATCTCTGTTGAAACCATCTTCCCTTGCATTATTCAGCTTCCATCGATAAGAAATTGTGAATGTTTTTTTATGTATTTTTCATCATTTACAGTTCTCCTTTTCAAATAGTAGCTTAATCGAACTGTCGTCTTTTGATTTGAAAGTGTCGCAAGTGTCGTTTTTAGTCAAGAAAAAGAGTATTACAAAGCATTCCTCTTTTAGATAGTCAATTACACTTTTGCCATTGTACTTGATTTGAATCATTAGTATTTCAAGTGTCGAAAGCAGTTTAAATTCAAAATCGCAAAGTGTCGTCTTGACCCTACTTTCGTTTTTTGAAAATAAAATTGTTAGTACTGTCGCTTTGAAAGATAATAGTTCAAATCTGTACTTTGTTTTCTTTTTGTCATTCTCACATTAAGGAAACTTAAAAACAATACATGCATGTGCATTTGCATTAAGACTGCATGCTGAAATTGATTTAGGAAAACTGCATCTAGTGTGTGCTCTCTGCTCTATGTTGAAAGAATTTCATTTCTCTTTCCTTAGTAGCTAGGATTTTCATTGCAAAAAGAAAGTAAATCACTGTTTATCATCTTAGATTGCATTTTTAGGAATTGCATATCTACATCACGCTATGAACCTTAAAGGAAAACTTCTTAAGAAAGATCAACTATAAAATAAACTTCAATGAACATAAAAATGCTTTGGAACCTAATGCACAACATTTATAAGTCTAGGCTAGAGATGTATTCTGGCATCGTAAGGCCTGGTAACTATCGCTTTCATCGTAGGTTGGGTGATTCCTCCTCTTTGAGACGACAAGTGCTAGTACAGACTTGTGCTCCCACATACCATCGAGTATATATTGGGAGACCACAATAGGCTACATCCTTTATCCTTAGGAAGCTGTGTCTTCCGCACTATCAATCGCAATGCACTAAACACAACATTTAGGAAGATTGGCTGTCGTACCATAAAAAGTATTCTGTAGTTTTGCGATTGGTTTGGTAATCCCCTCTATCTAGATTTCCAGAGTAGTTACTTTCATTCCTTTTCAGACTCCTTAAAATAAAAGGTTCATCTGAGCACTTGTCACTTCAGGCTCATTAAAAATCGAAGGCGACTAAAGTCATCTTTAGCTTTTTCTCGACTCTTAAAAATTGAAAAAGCAAGTTGTGTCAAAGCGTTATAAAATTTATTTTAATTGGAATAATGTCATTGTTCCCTCATTGGTATTTAGGTTGAGAAATGCAGTCTACCAATGAAGGATTTCTCCTTGGGGGAAATCCTAGTCCCTTCTCCTCTTCGGGGGATGTTGGTGCTCCACACATGGCCACATTGTCCCTTCCAGGACTCACAATTGGCTTGCCTGTATGGCTTTTCTCGACCTCTGTCGTTCAAAACACCACAATTCGTCAGCATTCAAATCAACAACTAGATGAAGTTGCTCCCCCACCTTCTACTTCGTTCGTTTCTCCCTCTCCTTCTTCCTCTTCACTTGGTGAAGCTAGTAACGCTAAAAACCAAGTAACTGAGAAGAGGAAGAAAGGGAAGGAGAAGAAGAAGAAGAACCCAATAGCAAAATGGGGCAACCGTACATCATCTGGCAAAAATCCACACACTGTACCTTCCAAACCTAAATCTCCATGTGTCATTTGCAAGGGAGCCAACTATCATCAAGATTGTCCCTGCATCCCACAGATCTTGAGGGATTGGTCTTCCCGCTTGCACAATCTGGTGTCTTCAACCGCTGACGATCATGTTGAAAGCACACCATCAACTAGTGAAAACGAAGTCAATGGACAAAAAGGAAGATCCAAATTTCCTTATAGACTGTGTGAAGGCAATCATGCCCTCCATCGTTGTCCCTTCTTAGACGAAGCTAAAAGAGTCTTGGATAACCGTCCTGCATCACCGTAGTGACTTCCTCCTAGATACAAGAAACTCTTGCCGAGTCCATCGCTAGTTGAAAATCTGACTGACACACCATTGTTGTCGATTGAAGCACCTATCACTGAAGATAGACCCTCTGAGTCCACACTGGACCAAAGTCAACAGGTCGAGACAGCAGTCGACCCAATCTTGTCTTCAGAGGACCCACCTTCAGATGATACTATCACCAAAGAGATTGAGAACGACACTGTTCAAATTCTTTTCGTAAACACAGACTCCAATGAAAATGGGGGCAATCTATCCATTCCTTTACCACAGGAAGGAAGTTCATCAGAGATGTATCCGGCTGCTTATTTGGTCCCACCTCCAAGCAATCTAGTCGTTTCCTTCGATTGGAATCTTCTAGGGAGACCCCACCTACCATATAATGTACCATTCCGAATCATAGTACAAGCTTACAGAATAATCATGGTCAGTACTATTATAGATGAAGGGGCTTCTGTGAGTATCCTTTCCTCAAGTGACTGGAAAGCGCTTGGTTCACCATTGCTTCTGCCTGAGATTTGAAATCTGACAGGCTTCAACAAAGGAACTAGTCGACCATTAGGGATCCTTCCAAATTTGCCTATAACTTTGAGAAGGAAAACCATTCATCTAAACGTGATGGTAGTCCAAGGATGTCTAGATTACAATCCACTCCTTGGGCGTGACTACATTTATAGCATGGGAGCTATCATTTCTTCACTCTTTTGAGTGATGTGTTTTCCACATGAAGGCAGAGTGGTCCAGCTCGTAGACCAGTTTTCGTTCCCTGGTTCAAACACAGCTATTAGTTAAATGCCATCCCTAACTGGTCTTTTTGCACAAGGAATGTCTCATCAATCTCTAGTCCATCCCCCTGATGATCCTAAGTGATTCGATGATTATGACTGAAACCCAGGAGGCATGTGCCCTGGTCTGCTTCGGTAGAAAAACCCCAGATATAAGATAGGTTTCTGCGTAGGAATATGACTAATCTGACAATCCTGTCCATTTAGGATAATGGATTAGTCTGGAAAAGGATTCCTCCATCAAAGGTTAGGTGACTGGAACTAGAATCACCTTCATCCATTTCGATGGACAGATCTAAGGAAGTGTTTTGTCTGCAAACGTGGATGAAACAATCTTGCTAATGCAAGAACTTCCACATGGTAACCTGGAAACTCTATTTCGTTATACCTGGGGGCATGCAAGTGAAAAGTGACCATTTATTTTCTTAGTTTGTAGGCTCTCAATCCTTTATACTCGTAGGTTGGTCGTTCCTAGCTTGCATAACGAAAGGCTCATGAACAAAGTTTTGAATGGGGCAAGCTCCCTAAAAAATGAACCTATCAATGAGACATCCTTATTATACGACTGGCACGAGCAGTTTTATGCAAAGTTCAAGCTCGTTAAAAAATAAACCTCGCCATGAGCAGTTTTACGCGAAGTTTAAGCTTGTAAAAAAATAAACCTAGCAATGAGCAAGTGTTTCCATAGAGTTCAAGCTCATTAAAAAATGAACCCCACCCCCAGTAAATAACCATTTTGATCACATGACTATCAGCTTTTGAACCTTGGTCGTGTTCTTACCATCACCTCCACTCTTTTTTAGTCAATAATACGCCTCCATTTGATTGTTTACCCTTTTGAGGAATAGCTGCAATGAGTGATTCTATTAGCCACCCTCTTTCCACTGTCGTGATTGGAATGTTCCAAACCTTACCTGGAACCAATTTCTATCCAAAAACATTACTCATTCCTCAAAAAACGAGTCTCCTTTAAGCTCTTTTCATCTGACTCATAGAATATGAAAAGATTGCCAAGCAATTGGCCTCTCTAGCTTGTTAAAGCGACCAGAAGTGACATCCCTCTTCTAGATTTTAATCTTTTTGGACTTGACGAATTATTACACAAAAAGATCGAGCGCTTGTCTTGTTCGACTCGTTAAAACTATTGAAAAGTCATCCCTTTCATATTATTTTACACTTTTTCAGACTTAAGGGATTACATTACGAAAAGGACCACTGGAGTTTCCTTTACATCCCTTTTTAGATTCTCTAAAATGGAAAAGGACCAAGTTATATTTGTCGTTAAACTCATTAAAACAATAGCAACAAACTTGTCCATGCAGACAAGAGAAAGTTTCAACGTCGCTAGGCTCGCTAAAACATAGCGATAGGTTTGCCCGAAGGGCAAATTATAGAACAAGCATATGTTATCCTCCTCAAGCTTGACAAAAATAAAGAGGTACTGGTCAGCAATGACTGGGGAAAAAGGGAAGAAAACTTGAATAGCTTCATTGGTAGCAGGTCGCTCTTGAACATGACACTTTCACTCTGTCACCATGATTGAGTCGGGTTGGGTTATTCCGTTCACCGTACCATCCACCTTGGGGTTAACGCTACCAATCCATTTCAGTGTCGCCAGTATGTTCAAGAGAAGTTGCTTAGGGAATTCGCCAACCTAGCTAACATCTCATCCACTACAATACCTTCACTCTCCATTTTTCATGATCGCCACCCTAAACCTTGTATCATCAGATCATTTACACTTCCACAAAATCATTTGCTCCATTCCATGTCGTAGATGTGGGATTCATTAAGGCCCTCCTACGATGGGTCACTTCTTGTTGACATCAGCTCATTATCCAAGAATTTTACTTAGGGACAACCCTTTCAGTACTTTGAAGCTTGCATGCCTCAATGGCAAGCTTCTCACTTCCAGCGACAGGTTTACATCAATGGCCTTCGACCAAAAGATTTTATGTGGTGTTCAACGTTAGCTCATGTATTCACACCAGATGAATTGTACTGCAGTACGTTGAGGGTCATCATCATTATTGGTGATTCCTCTCGCGCCTGTTAATAGCTTACATCATTGGCTGGTAATCAGGCGATGTCTTTCCATGTTCGACATCAGAACATCTTTTCACATGGATCGACTTGTACTTCGGGCGAAGATTGAACGAGTTTGAAGACCCCGGATCTAGTTTCATCCATCCGGGCTACGATATATTCAGGAAAATAAAGACATCAAATGTACATCATTGTTGCATAGATAATCATCCAAACTAAAGGATGATGGCTCTACCAGAATCATCAGTCTGCCACACAAACGATTGTCTGTCTTATGTACATGAATATGAATTTATAAAGCTGAGCATGGGAATGCCCACCTCAGCTAGATCATGAAAATATTGTGAAGATAATGTATTGTATTGTATCTTATTACAGGTCACCTTCCAGTTCGAAAAACCTCAGATCCTCATTATAAAGCATTTCACCTGACATCAAAAGGATTTATGACCTCATGCTTTAGGGGGCAACTGTTACAGACATATTTGGGCACTGCAACCCCAATCGCATATGTCCATAAACCAAGGGCTTCTAAACCCCTAAAATTGTTGTTTCATACCCTAAAGGAACAAGGTGAGCTGATTACATCATCTCCCAGAAGTTCTCCATGAAAAACTACTCAGAACTGGTAAAAATAGGACCATACAGACTACTCCATGCATAGGGTGCGATGCATCTCACCTATTACTCATGGGCGGTGCGATGCATACTAGAAATCCCTTTTGTAGGGTGCGATGAGTGAGAGCCAACAAATGGCAGAAGTAGTGTGCTAGGTGGAAACCCAAAGAATCTTCTAGAAACTACTCATATGACACTTGGCTCTCTGAATTCACCCAAGGATGAGTAAGAGATCTGAAATCTCCAAGTGGAACCAAGAACTATTAGTGAAATGACACTAATCAAAATCCCAGAAGCTTACTCACTCTCCTGAAAACATCTGTATATGGATCCCTCATCTAAGAGATCCAAAGGCTGAAATTTTGTAATTTGCAAGGAAGTGTTGTTGGTTTCTCTTTGAAGACATTGTTGGGTGATCTTGCTTTGTATGAGGTGAAGAGGGCTTTCATGCTGGGAGGATGATGCTGGATCAAATAGCTTGGTTGTAATTCTCTCTTCTATTACTTCTATCAATAAAGCTATTTGAGTTTTCCTCCATATTCTTGTATATCTCCGAATCTTGTTTATGTATGCATTTATATGGTTAATGTACATCTAATCCTACATTATTTATGGTTATAGATCTCTATGCTTTGATGGTATTTTGCTATCTTGGCTCTACAGGTGTTCTTTGAAGTGGGACAAGTGAGAAAGGAGTGGTGAAAGCTCTATCAAAGGAGAGAGGAAACAAGCAAGGAGACTAGTGAAACACTGAGGTTGGTTCTCTCTGCTTCTCTCTCATCCATATCTCATAAAGGAAAACATAAGTAACTTTAATCTATTTGTTTCTAAGATAGCTACCCGTCTTAGTGGGACTAGCAGCTTTGAATGGACACTAGTTTTCCAAATAACAATACCTTGGAAAACTAAGTTTTTGGTCCGAAGTATTTGGTCCATGGTATTTTGATTCATGGTATTGGTCCTAAGTGGTTTTGGTCCATGGTATTGAGAAAGGCCTAAAAATATAAAAGGAGAGGAAGATCATTAGGCCAAGGTGTGAAAGTATCGAATATCTGATGAAGTGTGAGATCCAGTATGCAGGTTATTGGGTTATGGTGCATTGCTGGATCTGAACCAAGGATGAACCTTAGTGGATGCTGAGGAACTAGATCTAATGATGGATCAGGATTTTAAGGCGTAAAATGAACTATCATTATGTGTTTTTTCTCATGAATATTCTAGATCTGAATACTAACGCATATATTATTCTGTAAATGATATGATCTGGGTATCACTGAAGTCTGGAATATTTGAAGAATTATGAAGTAATGTTTGTAAATGTATACGCTGGCTGGCTTTGAGAAAAGTGCACATACACATAGGTTCGACAAATGAAAGTAGTGTATACCTTATAAAATATGTTTTAGTTGCTGTTGTTTGGTATTGCAGAGTTCTGGGTTCTAGTTTGGGTTTTGGTTACTGTAGTCTGGTGACAGTATTATGAATGATCAGATTGATGGGTTGTCAAAATTGATTCGGTTGTGGTTGGTTCAAAAGGTGATTGGTTGATGCAGATATATTTGATTGAATTACACTTATGATGTTGTTGATGGATCCAGTATGCAAATTTATGAAACGTGGTCCCTGGAGGAAGAAAGAAGGTCGTAGCCTTTTGTAGGTTGGAACCTACATACTAGTAAACATATCGGCTAGTACAAGAGCTAGGGGGTTGTAGCTCCCTTCCAGTAGAAGCCTATGTACTGGTATAAAACTGCACCAGTACAAAAATTGTAAACATATTTTCTTATTATTAAAAGAAGACAGAGATGGTAGTAGCAGGCGGTTTTTACCCACATTGGGCTTCCACCTTATATCTTGGTGTTCATGTGTTTTGCATGTGTGTGATGCTTTTTTTTTCTTGTACTGCACTGTCTAATGAATTCTTGATATGCTGGTTAAAGTTCAATGCATAATAATTTGTTTAAATCAAAAGATCTATGCATATACGCTAGTTGCCTTAAGTACAGTTGCGTATACACGCTAGTTCACTTAGTTGAAGTAGCATATACAAATCAGTTTTGAAAATTAAATTATCGATCTGATAATACTAATTCACCGCCCCCCCCCCCCCCCATCCCAGTATTATTTCCAACACTTTTGATTCCTAAGGAGGAGGAGCCTTAGACTGATACGGAGCAGTTGCATGTAGAGGTTCCAGGAGTGGACACATCCACTCAAGGAGAGTCTTCCAGAGATGGGTGGAAGCACAAGAGAGAAGCTGACAGATTGTTATCGGATGTGAGAGAGAATGTGCGAGAACCATCTTCTCAGCGCAAACAAAGGACGTCACCTGAAAGGTACACTGGATACATGGCCCTTGTTGGGGAATGTGTTGAGACCGAGGCATCTTCCTTCGAGGAAGCAGTGCAACAGCTAATTTGGGTTGTGATGAAGCCCCAAAAATTAGGTCTACAACAAGCGGGATACCCACCCTGTCCAGACCTTGGTTAGCAACTCCTTTTCCGTTTGGTATAGTGGGTCCGACTGGGGATATGGGACCAGTTTCCCAATTTATGTGTATGTGTCTGAAGAATTGATATTTCCCTTCTAAAAGTTCCTAAGTGAGATGCTCTAATTTTAATCTAATAACATGCAAATTTTATTCTAATAAACAGAAACATCTAATTCTACACTAACCCGTGGTGTAATCCTTCTATTATGCGATCTAAAATGATTTCAAATAACAATTGGTAATAAAGATCATTCAACTGCTATGAGAAAAGAATTCAACAAAGATGAACCATTTCATATAAAAAGTTAGATGAAACAGTTGTGAAAAAAATATCGCATAATAAGCTATTAATACATTAAGCATAAATAAATAGCTATCACCGTACAAAAGTGCCAAATGATAACTCAAGCATTCACACATTAATATATAAACAACTGAACTTGAATATCACTTTTAACACAAAGGCAGAAATAGTTAAGAGATAGAAGTACCATTTATAACTAGTCCTACTCATGAGCTTCAAGTGATAATGATTTATCTCTTCTTAATCCAACATCCACTAAGAGTACAGAAGTGCAACATCAGTAGCAGATATTAAATGCAGATATCAATAAATCTTGTTCCATTCATTCATCAAAACCTCCTCACAGGCTACAAAAGTGCATGTTCTGGGGATAAGTTTTTGACAAATTTCAGGACCCATCTCTAAATGTATGAGAAGGTTTTAAATACTACTTAACTAAACCTAAAAATAACTTATTACAAAAATATAGGATGCGGTTTAAATGACTGTCCTCATCTTAGGCAAAAATAAAACTAAATTAAAACTAAAAAATTAAAATTACTAACTAACTGTGTATCTGATCCTTGAAATCGCATGCATTCAGCATCTGTTTGAGAAGAGTCAGCTGGCCAACTTCCGATTTTCGTTGTGCTGAGAAAACAGAATCGGTGAGAGCTGGCACCATCTTCTTGGCAGAATTGATGATGCACTTGAGAGTCATGCGCTGGCTGTGTGGTTTTACCAAGTACATCCAATAAGAATCCCAATTCAACTTGGTTAACCTTTGGATTGATTTTGCCTTTTCTTGAGCCTTCTGTCTCCAGTCTATCTGTAATTGCTATGCCTTTGGTAGATACCCTGGAGTGGTTTCTGTGATCAGGTTTGCTCTATGCAAATTTTCATTTATACAATCAATAACGTTGTTTGCTGTCATGGCCGCTTCTTCTGCTACTTGTTCTGCTTCCTTGAGTTGTACATCCCATTTATTAAAAATCATTTCTTTGTGATTGTCGTTGATCCTTGGTCTGCCTGCTCTTTTTCCCTCCTTTGTTTCTTGCCAAGTCAAATACTTAGTAACTTGTTTATCAATTAAATCATAATCATTTCATAAATCTACGACTTGATTAGTGATTTTATCGCTTATTTCACAGTAAGAGTTCCACTGCGATATTCTTTAGCACAATGCTTCCTGTTGCTGCAGTAGTTGATTATTCAAGGAAATGGATTTTGTGATGAATTCTGTAATTTTAGGATCATCCTTGTGCATCTCCTATATATCCTGTAACTATTTTTCTTTCTCAGCCAAACTATTATGGTAGCTTATCTGCATTTGTTGGAAGTCCTGATGTAGCCTTTCAAGCTGTTTCTATGCTTCGTTGTTGGCATTGGCTTGTTGCAACTGTTGTTGCAAAACTCGTATCTGGTCTTCCTTTTATTTTAGTAGTTGTTGTATCTTAGATGCTTTATCAATGGTTGCAGAGGCATATGCTCCCGCGATCTGAGATAATTTGGTGAGATTCTCAGTGGGATCAGTAGTAGGATCTTGCCATAGGACGTCTAATTGTTCTGCCTCATGAGAGAGCACGTTTTCCAATTTCCTTTTCTTCCTTTGTCTTCTTACTACTGCCTTGTGTTGTGGACTATAAAATACATCAAGAGGAGGAATTTCTTCTATCTTGAGGACGAGTTCAAAGGATGGGTTGATGGGAATATATTCCATCTCTGGGGTATTGCTAATTGTTCCTGTGATTATATCTTTTGTTGCCTGTACATCACTTGCAAGTGTCTTTGTACTTGGTCCCTCTAGATTGATCAATTCATTGAAGGTCTCCCATTCTTTATCTATTTCGGTTTTGTTTGTTGATGGCTGAATGATGAGAGGGGGAGAATCTGTTTGCGGAGAGGTAAAAGCCTATTACTGTGGGAGCTCTTTTGATTGGGCAGTATCCCTTATTGACCCCTCGCTTTTACCATGGTCACTTTTTGATCTCTTGGAATGTCCAGATGTTTCTTTTTTGGACTTAGATTTAGACCTGTCTGTGCTTGAACTTCTACTGAGACTGATACTCGGAGTTGGTTCCCTTTCGGGTTCCAAGCGTAGCTTTTCCAAGGGGATACTAGCTAATCTTCTTTCCCTTTATGTCTTGAACTCTTGAAATTCTGCTGGAGAGAATCGCATTTGGGCCGAAAGAAGAATTTCTTCAAGTGTTTTTTTTTCTGTTGGAATATGTCATCAAAAAGATCATCTTTTCCAGAAAACATCTTTATTTTGAGTGCAGTAGTGAAATTTTTAGCAATATCAGGAGGGTCAAACGATCTTGCTGGAAACTTGAATACTTGTAAATATGTTATGTTGTTTACTTCCGTGAATGCATGACCTACATCAAATAGTGAAAAGGCCCCATAGGCTACAGGAAATTATGGCCAGATAGCCTTCTTTTTGTCCTTCAAATATTTAGTTAAACATCCTTCTCCACAGGTTTGATAAGTAATTTCTCGTGCCATGAGTTTATCAAGGACATACAAGGGTAAGATGTGAGGGGAAGTGATACTTCCAAATACCCTGACATATGTAAATATTTCTTCTCCAAACCATCTCGCGACAGGGAGTATGTCTACGTCTGCTTCAGGAGAACATCTTGGAGGATCTTTATCATACAATATTTTGTATAGGGGTAGCATGACCGCATGACATATCTTGTAGAAATACGGGGTGAACTTAGAATCCCACAATTCTTTATGATAAATATGAATGGGTGAGAGTTCTTGAGTCGTCCATTTCCAACCCATCAAAGGAAACTTGGAAACATAACAAATCGCATCCATCACATACGCATATAAGTAGAAAGGGGGATAAATTCTATGAGAAACAGTTCTTTTGGACCAGTAATTTACAACGGCCGTGACTAAATTATCAGACAATGTTTTAGCCCAATCCACTATAGTAGCATTTGTGGCGGCATCCAATAATGGTAGCCATTCAGATGAAAATTTGTTAATGTCTGGCATTCCAAAAAGTCTACAAAGCATGGCAGTAGCAAAGAAATACGGAGAGGTGAGAGAACTAGTACTATACATACCATGTTTATCCTTTTTTAGCGGTTCGTCCCTTCTTGACCAGTCTTTGGTACATTCTACCAGGTCTTGGTTTTCTTTTGCAAACTTCTTCTTGAACTGTTTGTTGTAAGTTGCCTGTGGCTCTGGTAAACGATACATGAGCCTCAAATATTGTGAAGAAAATGAGCCAATAAGTCCTTGACCCTGAGTCTTAAACTGTCTGTTTCTGATATCAACATTGTCCAGTATCCATTTAACCATGTCCATATATGGAAGAATTTTGGGCCTTGTTGCTATTCGGTGTAAGAGCGAACAAGATAGCTCTGTAAGGGATACCTTGGAGGAACTATGTGAGCCTGCAGTAGCCTGGACCTCCATTACTCTCGGATTCTCTTCCTCAAGTAGATTGTAATTGCCTTCCCAGGTAGCAATACCAGCGTCTCGGTTGCAGGCGGTGTCTGTATACAATGGCGCCATTTCCTTCTCTTCAGAGCTCGGGGCTTTGCCTTTCTTTCCCATAGTATCCTGCGTACTGCTTTGTATCGTTCTTTGTTCTTCGTTCCTGCAATTTACAAGTGAAGTGAGAATAATGATAAGGAAAGGTGACGGGAAAGCTTTAAATGCTAGAGACATATAAAATACACCACCTTACGTGAAATTATTTTTTGATAAGCATGAAACCATATTCCATTAATTACTGGCAACTAACTCATTAATTGGCATTAAAGCGCATAACCAGGTCTTGGTTTATGGAAAATACTTTTTCGAACCACGAGCCCGCAAGATCTGCGATGAAGCGATTTTGCGATTTGCTTCGCAATATCGTAGATCACAACATCGCAGAATCATGACATCGCTTGCTTGCTATATCGCAAACTCACAATATCGCATTATCGCATAATCGTTCTATCGCTTTGCCGCTTTTATCTCAATATCGCATAATTGCTCTATCGCAATATCGTGATATTGTGGGAGCGTGGCATATGACAATTTTCATTAATCTGTTTCTTGCGATTTGCAATATGCGCCGTTGCATATCGGCAGTTTAAAGTCTTTCAACGTAAGTGGTGTTTTGACGCATGCGATGCGATATATGTTCATAGTCCCTTATCGCGATCTCGCAATTTTAGAATTTGGATTGCAAAGGGAGTGTCCATGATCTTTTTGCGCTGCGATATTTCCTAAGGAATAATCTTATTTTATCATAAAACTTAGGATTTTTTATTTTTTAAGGGTTTTCTCCTAAGTTTTTTGACGGTAAGTTTTATTAAAAAAGGAAATACAAGCACTAATTGATTTTTTTAAATTTTGACTAAGGGTCCCCACTTATTTAGTATTAGTAATAACACTAAATAAGAAAGGGGGTTGTTGCTGGCCACAACCATTGGCGATTCACTTGGAAGAACCAGTTATCTCTCTTTTTCTTTTGAATTTTCTAAACTTCCAAAACAGAAAATTTTCCAGGAAATTAAACTTTATTATAGAAAGACAAAGTACATTATGCTTTCACCTATTAATGATATTTTGTTTTTTGTTTTTTCAATTTTGATTATTTACTCCCTCAAGCTAGTCCTTGTATCTACATCGGTTATTACTTAGTTTATAAAGATAAAAACAAAGCCTTCTCTGTAAATTAGTTTTAAATATGGTCATTTGTCATAGGTGGAGCCTCTGCTGCTAGCAGGCATTTATAGCCTCGACAGGGTTACCTGTTACCCAGCAATGATCCTATATCCTACTTAGAGAAATTTACAATTTTCAAAGAGAAATCCATATCCACACTTATTGCTTTCATTTTCTTTTTTATCCTTAAAGAACAATGTCTTGGTTTGGTAGCCAATTTATGAGACAGTCATTCACTGATTTATAGCTTTGCTGAACAAGCTAGCTTGTGATGAGACCCCTTGTCTTTGATTGCAATAATCTTGAGTCATTGCCCTGTTGCGGTATGCAGTATTGGCAAAGTCAGCAAGCTATAATATCTATGATCATGATAATTCGGCTCATGATGAGACCTCTTATTCTTTAAGTTAAAGTGTATCATTGGATCATTCCCTGAACGTTGTAGCTTCCTAGGTGGGGAGGAAGTCATTGTTTCCTTACGATGGCTTTGGACAACAATAATAGAGTTTTTTGGAAAGAGATTTTCTACAAAGAATCTTCATTTTATTATTGATACCTTTCATTGGACTGATGCAAAACAATTTCTTTACTAAAAGTCGTTTTTTTATCAAAATTTATATAGTTGAAACTAGTATCATTTCTAGACGTAGAGTTTTTTCACTGTATCTTTCAATAATAATGATCAATTTTCTAAAAACAATTCTATTTATACAAGTGAAAAACAAAATCTAAAAGAGAATTTGTGTCTTTTTCATGAATCCCGAATGTAACCATTTACAACCGGTTTTATTATGAAACTAAAACAACTATCCTACAAAATAGAAGAATGATCTATGGAAAATATTTTTTTGAGAATCTGACCGTTGACAGGTAAAGAATCTCTTTTTCCTATTAAATCCTATAACATGAATGTAGACGGACCTATGACTTCTATGATTTGAAAAGGGCCAAGCCACATTCGTTGAAATTTTGTATGTTTCCCTTTTTCCTCATGAGCCTTGTTCCATTTTAAAACTAGATCTCCCATCTGAAAATCTTTTCGGGATATCATATTGGAATCAAAAGAGGCTTTTGCTAAGGCTTGATGATGAGCATGAGTTATCTTGGCCTGTTCTCATTGTTCTTCTAACTTGATTATTTCCTGTTGCCTTAGTTGTAAGGAATAAGTTGGTGCTTCATCAATATATTGAACCAAGGCTAAAGAGGGAATTGCCAAATGAGTTGGAAGAACCACTTCTTTCCCATAAACTAAATTAAAGGGAGAAGTGCCAATGGAGGCTTTCTGCGTTATTCGATCTGCCCATAAAGCGTATATTAAAGACTTATGCCAGTTTTTATGATTTTGGTCAATGGTTCGCTTAATGATTCTGATTAAATTCTTATTTGTAGATTCAGCTAATTGATTCCCTTATGGGTAATAATTGGCAGAGTATTTGAGTTTCAAACCTCTTTTGGGTGCAAATTCAGTCATTGCATTACCAGAAAAATATGATGCATTATCAAACATTAAAGTAGAAGGCAACCCAAACCTGGTGATTATGAACTGATCTATGAACTCGATGATATTTTCAGCATTAGCCGTCTTGAGTGGAACTGCTTCTACCCATTTAGTAAAGTAATATGTTGTTGTAAGGATATATCTATGCTGCTTAGAAGAGTGAGGAACGATCTCACCTATTATGTCCAATCCCCACTGATCGAAAGGCTGCTCAATGTTAACTGGTTGCAGTGGCAAGGATGGTTTCTTTTGTCTCCCAGTAGCGGTTTGATAGACTTGACATTTCCTCACGTAGTTATGTGAGTGTGTGAATAACGTGGTCCAGTAATAGCCCGTGCATAAGATTTTATGAGCAGTAGCATCTCTAGCGTAGTGTTCGCCTGCTGGCCCATCGTGGAGTCCCTGCAAGACATTTTCAGCTTCAGTTTCTCAAGACATCTAAGGAGAACAGAATCATAATTTATTCTAAAAAGAACATCATTCACGAGCTGATATTGTTTGGCTTTCAACCTTAGAGCTCTTTTCTTGGTATGATCGAGGTTTGAAGGAGTGTATCCATTCTTTAGATAATAAATGATATCAACGTATAATGACTCAACATCGTTTAGGCTTACCTCATACATTTGTATCTCTACAGATGGAATTTCGGACATTAGCGATGCTCCGGCCAGCATTTTACAAAAGCCTTGACATTTTACAATACTTGCTGGTTTTATTTCTACATCATATTCCTGTAAGGCAATAACCCAATTGGCTCTTTTCTCTCCCACATCCTTCTGCACTAGAAGATTTCTTACCGCTAGAAACGGTACTATGATTTTTGTATGTGTTTTGAGTAGAAAAGGTCTGAAATATTTAATTTCTTTGAAAATAGCATAAGCTTGTTTCTCCACATCTGAATAATTCAACTCAGCCCCTTGTAAATTGGAACTGAAAAAAGCAATTGGGGCTTCTGCCTTTTCTTGATTTACTTGAGTGAGTATCGCAGCATATGATCTATCAGAGGCAAATGTATATAAAATAAAAGGATCGGAAAATTTTGGAGTTGCTAAAGATGGAGCATTAATGATTGATTGTTTGATCAGATTGAATGCCTCATGTTCATCTTGGCCCCATTTAAAGTTTGAGTTCTTTTTAATCATTTCTTGCAAAGGAGACATGATTCTTGAAAAATATGGAACAAATCTCTTTACAAAATTAATCTGGCCAAGAAAAGATTGCATGGCTTTCTTGTTGTGAGGTAGGGGTACTGCAGAAATCTCCTTGATTCTGTCAGGATCAATATGAATTCCAGATTTTGACACTATGAATCCAAGAAGCTTTCCTTCACTTAATGCGAAAAAGGATTTTTTTGGGTTAAGTGAAATTCCATACTTTTGACAACGTTGGAAGATTTTTTTTAAATCTCTAAGATGATTGTTTCATTTCTTGGAATATACAGTTACATCATCCAAATATATTACCATTGATTTATTAACTAACCCTTTGAATGTGATGTCTATAGCTCTCTGAAATGTGGCACCATCATTAATCAGACCAAATGGCATCTTTTGATATGTGTATGTGCCCCATTTAGTTCTGAATGTGGTTTTTAATTGATCATCGGGATGTACCAACACTTGATTGTATCCTGAGAATCCATCCAGGAAGGACATCAATTCTGAGCCCGTGACCGCCTGTAGTATTTGTTCCATGGGAGGCAAAGGAAAATTGTCCTTTTGGCAGGCTTTGTTAAGATTTCGAAAGTCAATGCAGATTCTAATGTCTCCGTTTTATTTCTAACAGGGACCATATTGGAAACCCATTTGGAATGTCGAACGGGAAAAAATATTTTGGCTTTCAATAACTTATTGAGTTCAGATTTGATCTGATTTTCTAGATTGGGATGGATCTTTCTCAACTTTTGTTGGACAGGTTTTCCATTGTCTATCATTGGAATAGTATGTTGGATGATAGACGTGTCATACGTTTTGAGTTCATTGTAATTCCAAGTGAAGACACTTTTGTATTGTCTCAAGAGATGAATATACGCTAATTTTTCTTCAGGAGCTAGACCAAGGCCTAGATTGATATTCTGTGGTTTGGTATCAGTTCCTAGATTTACTAATTCATAATTCAATGTTGAACTTTGGAGTTTTGAATTGGTAGATATTTTAAACCGATCTTTCAAATCATAAAGATCTTCTAACTTCACTACTGACTTTCATATAGCATTGTTAGTGCTATCTTGTTGCAACTGTCGGTCATGTTGGTCTTCGTCAATTATTTAATTGGTGTAGGCTTCTTCATATGTGAGGAAACTCACAATATCAAGATCATTGTTGAAAATCTGCCAATTGGTAATGTTATCATGAATAGATGGTCTAAAAAGTAATTCAATTGAAAATTGATCAGGGCTAAAATCTTCTGAAGGAATGAGCTTGGAAGCTACATTAGCTAAGAGGTCTGCACTAGCATTTTGGAGTCTAGGAATTGATGAAATACTAAATTCTATAAAGTTTTCAGTCAAATCTTGAACTAAATATTGGTAATGTTTTAAATGACCTGATAAACAATGTATAGTATTACGTACCTATCTGATTACAATTTCAGAATCTCGGAAAACTTGAAGATATTTGACGTCTAATCCAATTGCTTTGTACAACCCTTGGACTAAAGCCTCGTATTTTGCTGCATTGTTGGTGCAATCAAATTCGAGCCTGCAAGTTAGCATAGTCTTATCTCCCTTTGGACTTATTAACACACATCCTGCTCCTGCTCCTTCGTCAGACCTAGAACCATCAAAAAATAATTTCCAAAATAAAGATTTATTTACATGAATATCTATAAAATTAATACATTTAGAATTATTTGTTTGAGAGAAATTTTCTATTTGAGATAAAACAGAATGTTCTAAGTAAGGCGAAGTATGAGCATTAAAATTTCTTAGGAAAGAATCTACTGGATAGTTGCCAATGATGTTAGAATTATATGCTACTGGTTCATTCTCTCCCTCGAGTTTTGTTACTATGTATTTTTGATGTCTTTCCCACTCAGCTTTTATCTGATTTGGTTTACCATTGTAAGGGAGCCACATGTGGGACCAGTCAGTTGCAAAGTATCCATGAAGTTTTTCTGACCAATCTCTGCTAAGAATTAAGCCATAAAATTTCAGAATATCAACAACTAAAATGTCGATAACTTGACATACCTTTGGGTTGGATGACAGCCTTATGGGGACTTGATTTAATTTGCCAATCACTTCGACTTACGATCGATCTAATTGAACTATGCGTACAACTGATTTTTGTTGTTGAACGTTCAATTTTGCACATATTGATTTTGGCAAAATATTCGATGAAGCTCCAGAATCCACTAAGCAATTATGCACATTTTTATTGAAAATTTCATAAGTAAGAAGAAATGGGGGAGTATGAGATCTTGATCTTCCTCCAATTAAGGCGATATCATTTGGATCAAATTTATTAATTGCATTAGCTGGAGGTCTTCCCATGTCATGGGAAGCTTGAGAGATTACAGCACCAGGAAAAGGTGCAACTGGTACAACATGTAATTCTTTCAAAAGTACCTTTTGCTGGTGTTTTAACTTTCTCAACTAATAAAAAGTGATATTGGCCCTAGTCTTTTTCATATCTTCTATGATATTATACTCCATTTCATCTGAAACGATCAGCATTTTAGATGGAGTTGATGGGTCTGTTTGGACTGGGCTGGTTTGAGTCAATTTAGGTGTCGTTTCTTAGCTGCAACTTTATCCTTAGTCATCAATCTTGAGCTTTTTGGCTTAGGGGTAGGTTAAGGAGGATCAAGTTGATTTCTGCTGCGAGTACTAACTGGGAATGCCTCTTGATCCTCTTCATCTAGGAGGATGAAATCCCACATACCTTGTAACTCTACAACTTGTTCTTCATCGGTATGTTCTTCAGTAGCGATTTCCTCTTCTTCTTCTTCGGATTCAGCACTTGTAATAGCGTTAGGGGGTTTGGAATCGATTGGAGGGTTTCTTTTAAAAGGTTTGTATGTCTTTTTAGAAGAAGTTTCTGCCACTTGTTTCTTAATGTCGACCATCTTGTTAGACATGGTATTAAAAACTTTTTGCAATCCTTCTAAATCAAATGGGTCTTTCAATTGTTTTTTCTTGGGGTCTTCATTGAAAGTAACCTTCTTGGATTTTCGTTCTTCTATAGCGTTTTTCTTTTCTAGGGCTATAATATGTTTCTCTACTACTATTGCTTCTTTCATATTTTCAACTAAAGTTGTTTTGTTAGCCCTATCAACAAATATTGCTATGTTTGATGGTAAAGCAGTAATGTACCATTCACTTCACACTTCTTCGCTAGGCTAGGAAACAGTAGGAATTTTATTTAAGATTTTATTGAAACGTAAATTGAAATCTTTCATAGGTTCTTTTGACTCGGCCCTAAGGTTAGACAGGTCGTTGATCAGTGTCGCCATAGACCTATCATCACCAAACTTAATCAAGAATTGTTCTTGGAAAATCTCCCAACTAGTAATAGATCCAGACGGTAATGAGAAATACCATGATCCAGTTGTTCCTTGCACAGTATAAGGAAAAAGTCGAACAACGTCTTCATTGGTAACTCCATTAAGATTTATGGATAGAATAAAGTTATTTATATGTTCTTCTACTAGCATGCCTGCCTCAGGGTTAAACTTAGGTAGCCATTTTTTAGGATGGGTCGGTAGCTGACTCAAGGGTGCAGGCATTAAGAATGCCCCTGGGTTATTCCATGGAGATTGAGCCATTGCTGAATTGCTAACAGAGGAAATTGCAGAAGATAATCCCTGCGGTTGAGAAGATGAGGATATTATGACTCCAGATGATTGAGAAGACGATGTGGTAGTGTCAGTGGGCTAATGGATAATGATCTGAAGTGGAGGGGTGGATGGTTGACTTCATGGTGAAGAGGTTGAGATGGATGATGATGATGAAAGAGTCTCGCTATCAGACCCTTTAGGAGATTTCCTTGCTCTCTTCCTTGTAGGTAGAGGTAACTCGGTTGGCTGAACACCAAACTTTTCACACTTTAATCTGGTAAGAGGATGAGAAGGATTATATTGTGAAGTCACGTTGCCTTGAGATTTATCAGATTTTTGAGGAGATATAGAAAATCACTGAAGTTTGTGAATCAAAGATTCAACTTTAGGAGGTTCAATAATAGATTGTTCTGAAATGTCAGGGTTTGTAGCAACGGCTGTTACTCCTGCGACTTCTAGCTCTGGATTTAAAGATTCTAAATGTGATGAAGAAGTTGGGGGAGACGGTGAGGGAGATTTACTCTCAGAATGGTATTTAGATTTATATTTACTTGCCATTCGTAGTTTCAGGCCCTCCTTCTAGTGCCAAATATGTTGAAGCCCCGAAAATCGGGTCTACAACAAGGGTGATACCCACCCAGTCTAGACCTTGGTTAGCAACTCCTTTTCCATTTGGTATAGTGGGTCCAACTGGGGATATGGGACCAGTTTCCCAATTTATGTGTATGTGTGTGAAGAATTGATATTTCCCTTCTAAAAGTTCCTAAGTGAGATGCTCTAATTCTAATCTAATAACATGCAAATTTTATTCTAATAAACAGAAACATCTAATTCTACACTAACTCAGGCTGTAATCCTTTTGTTATGCGATCTAAAATGATTTCAAATAAAAATTGGTAATAAAGATCATTCAACTGCTATGAGAAAAGAATTCAACAAAGATGAACCACTTCATATAAAAAGTTAGATGAAACAGTTGTGAAAAACATATCGCATAATAAGCTATTCATACATTAAGAATAAATAAATAGTTATCACCGTACAAAAGTTCCAAATGATAACTCAAGCATTCACACATTAATATATAAACAACTGAACTTGAATATCACTTTCAACACAAAGGCAGAAATAGTTAAGAGATAGAAGTACCATTTATAAGTAGTCCTACTCATGAGCTTCAAGTGATAATGATTTATCTCTTCTTAATCCAACATCCACTAAGAGTACAGAAGTGCAACATCAGTAGCAGATATTAAATGCAGATATCAATAAATATTGTTCCATTCATTCATCAAAACCTCCTCAGAGGGTACAAAAGTGCATGTTCTGGGGATAAGTTTTTGACAAATTTCGGGATCCATCTCTAAATGCATGAGAAGGGTTTAAATACTACTTAACTAAACCTAAAAATAACTTATTACAAAAATGTAGGATGCAGTTTAAATGATCATCCTCATCTTAGGCAAAAATAAAACAAAATTAAAACTAAAAAATTAAAATTACTAACTAACTGTGTATCTGATCCTTGAAATCGCACGCGTTTAGCATCTGTTTGAGAAGAGTCGGCTGGCCGACTTCCGATTTTAGCTGTGCTGAGAAAACAAAATCGGTGAGAGTTGGCACCATCTTCTCGGCAGAATTGATGATGCACTTGAGAGTCATGCACTAGCTGTGTGGTTTTACCAAGTACATCCAGTAAGAATCCCAATTCAACTTGGTTAACCTTTGGATTGATTCTGCCTTTTCTTGAGCCTTCTGTCTCCAGTCTGTCTGTAATTGCTGTGCCTTTGGTAGATACCCTGGAGTGGTTTCTATGATTAGGTTTGCTCTATGCAAATTTTCATTTATATAATCAATAACGCTGTTTGCTGCCGTGGTCGCTTCTTCTGCTACTTGTTCTGCTTCCCTGAGTTGTGCATCCCATTTATTAAAAAGAATTTCTTTGTGATTGTCATTGATCCTTGGTGCGCCTGCTCTTTTTCCCTCCTCTGTTTCTTGCCAAGTCAAATACTCAGTAACTCTTTTATCAATTAAATCATAATAATTTTGTAAATCTACGACTTGATTAGTGGTTTTATCACTTATTTCACAGTAAGAGTTCCATTGCAATATTCTTTGGCATAATGCTTCCTGTTGCTGTAGTAGTTGATTATTCAAGGAAATGGATTCTGTGACGAATTCTGTAATTTTAGGATCATCCTTGTGCATCTCCTGTATATTCCGCAACTATTTTTCTTTCTCAGCCAAACTATTCTGGTAGCTTATCTGCATTTGTTGGAAGTCCTGCTCTAGTCTTTCAAGCTGTTTTTGTGCTTCGTTGTTGGCATTAGCTTGTTGCAACTCTTGTTGCAAAACTCTTATCTGGTCTTCCTTTTCTTTTAGCAGTTTTTGTATCTCAGATGCTTTATCAATGGTTGCAGAGGCATATGCTCCTGCGATCTGAGATAATTTGGTGAGATTCTCAGTGGGATCAGTAGTAGGATCTTGCCATAAGATGTCTAATTGTTCTGCCTCATGAGAGAGCACGTTTTCCAATTTCCTTTTCTTCCTTTGTCTTCTTACTACTGCCTTATGTTGTGGATTATAGAATACATCAAGAGGAGGAATTTCTTCTATCTTGAGGACGAGTTCAGAGGATGGGGTGATGGGAATATATTCCATCTCTGGGGTATTGCTAATTGTTCCTGTGATTATATCATCTGTTGCCTGTACATCACTTGCAGGTGTCTTTGTACTTGGTCCCTCTAGATTGATCAATTCATTGAAGGTCTCCCATTCTTTATCTAGTTCGGTTCTATTTGTTGATGGCTGAACGATGAGAGGGGGAGGATCTGTTTGCGGGGAGGTAAAAGCCTGTTGCTATGGGAGCTCTTTTGATTCGGCAGTATCCCTTATTGACCCCTCACTTTTACCATGGTCACTTTCTGATCTCTTGGAATGTTCAGATGTTTCTTTTTCGGACTTAGATTTAGACCTATCTGTGCTTGAACTTCTACTAAGACTGATAGTGGGAGTTGGTTCCATTTCGGGTTCCAAGCGTATTTTTTCCAAGGGGATACTAGCTAATCTTCTTTCCCTGTATGTCTTGAACTCTTGAAATTCTGCTGGAGAGAATCGCATTTGGGCCGAAAGCATAATTTCTTCAAGTGTGTTTTTCTGTTGGAATATGTCATCAAAAAGATCATCTTTTCCAGAAAACACCTTTATTTTGAGTGCAGTAGTGAAATTTTTAGCAATATCATGAGGGTCAAATGGTCTTGCTGGAAACTTGAATAATTGTAAACACATTATGTTGTTTACTTCCATGAATGCTTGACCTACATCAAATAATGAAAAGGCCCCACAGGCTACAGGAAATTGTGGCCAGATAGCCTTCTTTTTGTCCTTCAAATCTTTAGTTAAACCTCCTCCGCAGGTTTGATAAGAAATTCCTTGTGCCATGAGTTTATCAGGGACATACAAGGGTAAGATGTGAGGGGAAGCGATACTTCCAAATACTCTGACATATGTAAACAGTTCTTCTCCAAACCATCTCACAACAGGGAGTATGTCTACGTCTGCTTCAGGAGAACATATTAGAGGATCTTTATCATACAATATTTTGTAGAGGGGCAGCATGAATCCATGAAATATCTTGTAGAAATACGGGGTGAACTTAGAATCCCACAATTCTTTATGATAAATATGAATGGGTGAGGGGCCTTGAGTCGTCCATTTCCAACCCATCAAAGGAAACTTGGAAACATAACAAATTGCATCCATCACATACACAGATAAGTAGAAAGGGGGGTAAATTCTCTGAGAAACAGTTCTTTTTGACTGATAATTTACAATGGCCATGACTAAATTATCAGACAATATTTTAGCCCAATCCACTATAGTAGCATTTGTGGTGGCATCCAATAATGGTAGCCATTCAGATGAAAATTTGTTAATGTCTGGCATTCCAAAAAGCCTACAAAGCATGGCAACAGAAAAGCAATACAGAGAGGTGAGAGAACCAATACTATACATACCATGTTTATCCTCTTTTAGCGGTTCGTCCCTTCTTGACCAGTCTTTGGTGCATTCTGCTAGGTCTTGGTTTTCTTTTGCAAACTTCTCCATGAACTATTTGTTGTAAGTTGCCTGTGGCTCTGGTAAATGATACATGAGCCTCAAATCTTGTGAAGCAAATGAGCCAATAAGTCCTTGACCCTGAGTCTTAAACTATCTGTTTTTGATATCAGCATTGTCCAATATCCATTTAACCATGTACGTATATGGAAGAATTTTGGGCCTCACCGCTATTCGGTGTAAGAGTGAACAAGCTAGCTCTGTAAGGGATGCCTCAGAGGAACTATGTGAGCCTGTAGTAGCCTCGACCTCCATTACTCTCGGATTCTCTTCCTCAAGTAGATTGTACATGCCTTCCCAGGTAGTAATACCAGTGTCTCGGTTGCAGGCGATGTCTGTATACAAGGGCGCCATTTCCTTCTCTTCAGAGCTCGGGGCTTTGCCTTTCTTTCCCATAGTATCTTGCGTACTGCTTTGTATCGTTCTCTGTTCTTTGTTCCTGCAAATTACAAGTGAAGTGAGAATAATGATAAGGAAAGGTGACGGGAAAGCTTTAAATGCTGGAGACATATAAAATACACCACCTTACGTGAAATTATTTTTTGCTAAGCACGAAACCCTATTCCATTAATTACTGGCAACTAACTCATTAATTGGCATTAAAGCGCATAACCAGGTCTTGGTTTATGGAAAATACCTTTTCGAACCGCGAGCCCGCAAGATCTGCGATTTTGCAATTTTGCGATTTGCTTTGCAATATCACAAATTGCAACATCGCAGAATCATGACATCGCTTGCTTGCTATATCGCAAACTCATAATATCGCATTATCGCATAATCATTCTATCGCTTTTCCACTTTTATCACAATATCGCATAATTGCTCCATCACAATATCGCAATATTGCGATATCGCAAGAGTGTGGCATATGACAATTTTCGTAAATCTGTTTCTTGCGATTTGCGATATGCGTCGTTGCATATCTGCAGTTTAAAGTCTTTCAACATAAGCGGTGTTTTGATGCATGCGATACGATATATGTCCGTAGTCCCTTATCGCGATCTTACAATTTTAGAATTTGGCTTGCATATGGGGTGTCCATGATCTTTTTGCGATGCGATATTTCCTACAGAATAATATTATTTTATCATAAAACTTAGGCTTTTTGATTTTTTAAGGGTTTTCTCCTAAGTTTTTTGATGGTAAGTTTTATTAAAAAAGGAAATACAAGCAGTAATTGATTTTTTTAAATTTTGACTAAGGGTCCCCACTTATTTAGTATTAGTAATAACACTAAATAAGAAGGGGGGTTGTTGCTGGCCACAACAGGTTGATGCTATGGTGGAGGAGTATGACTCCATAGTTCGGAATAGTGTTTGGGATGTGGTTGCAAGACCGGAGAACAAGTCAGTTGTGATTTCCCGTTGGCTTTACAAGGTAAATCAAGCTGTTGATGGTAGTGTGGAGAAACATAAGGAAAGGTTTGTTGCGCATGGTTTCTCATAGGTCAAGGGGATCGACTATGATGAGAATTTTTACCCTATAGCAAGGTACTCATCTATCATATCAATGTTGGCACTATCAGCATAGATGGTTTGGAAGATCCATCAGATGGATGTGAAGACTGCATTCCTCGATGGCAAGATTGAGGAAGAGGTGTACATAGAGCAGCTGGAAAGTTTTGAGACCTTTGATCGTGAGTCGCATGTGTGCCGACTCAAGAGAGCTTTGTACGGGCTGAAGCAAGCACCTCGTGCTTGGTACACTAGGATCGACAACTACTTCACTGGGTTGGGCTTCACAAAGAGTGAAGTAGATGCGAACCTGTACCACATCATGGTAGAAGGTAAGAAATTGATCATTGTTATTTATGTTGATGATCCGATATTAACAGGTGATGATTAGTTGATCATGTATTGCAAGGAGGACCTTGCAAGAGAATTCGAGATGAAAGACATGGGTCTCATGCGCTACTTTCTAGGCATGGAATTATGGTAGAAGGATGGGGAAGTGTTTGTGTCTCAAGGCAAGTATGCCAATGAGATACTCAAGAAATTCCACATGGAGAAGTGCAAGCCCATGCAGACTCCTCTAGCAGGTAACTAGAGGAAGGAGGATGCTACTTCCGGAGAAGTAGTAGAAGCTATTGTGTATCGGCAGCTTGTGGGTTCACTGATGTACTTAATGAACACACGACCAAATTTGTGCTATGCAGTGAACTAGCTGAGTCAAGCTATGGTTTAGCCTACCAAGATGTTTAGGAAGGCAACCAAGCATGTTTTGAGATACCTCAAAGGCACATCTCAATATGGATTATCGTACAGACGATCAGAGGGAGTGAAGCTACAGGGAATCACGGATGCAGATTGGGTAGGGAATCCATCAGATCGAAAGAGCATATCAGGAGGAATTTTAAACCTTGGTTCAACTGCAGTTTCTTGGTACAACAGGAAACAGAGGTCAGTTGCACTCAGCTCAGTAGAGGTTGAATACATGGCTGCAAGTCAGGCAGCATGTGAGGCTATTTGGATGCAGAAAATTCTAGTTGGTTTGTTTGATCAGAGGATGGATCCAATTGTGATCTATTGTGATAATCAGAGTTGTATCAAACTCTATGAGAATCCAGTATTTCATGACAGGTCCAAGCAAATCGATATTCGGTATCATCATCTCAGAGACTGCGTGGCAAGGAGGATCATGTTGTTGTAGTATGTTTCAATCGAGGAGCAAGATGATGACATTTTGACTAAGGCATTTTCAAAGTGTAAATTCGAGTTCCATAGAGACAAGATCGGGGTGGTAGATAATCCCTTTCTTGTTGAGAGGGAGTGTTTAAAATAGCAACAAGAAATGATAAAAATAGAAATACTAAAAATAACATTGCTAAAAATAACATTTCAGATATTCCAATTTTGATTTGTCCTTGAATTAAAATTCAAATTTAGTATCACCAGCTGTTTGAAAAATAATTAATTAATTCATCTTGAGTTAATTAGTTGGATAAATTCAAACATGAAGTCTTTGTGAAGTCATGCAACAGTTATCCCTTTGATTGAGGAAGTTATCCCTTAATTAAGGAGATAAGGATGAGTTATATTTGAGTTGTAATTAGTTAGCTTAGTTAACTGAGTTAAGTCCAGTTAAATTAGTTCCAAACAGTTGGAGGAACTAGTTGTGATTTCAGTTAGTTAATGCATGCATGCATGAAACTAGTGTACTCCAGATAACTGAATATTCTCTCATAAATAACTGATGCATGTCAGTTCAGACAAAGACCCAGTTGAGATTAAAGGCAGGGATAGTGTACTATCAGTTGCACAAATTTTCTTATAAGAAAATCTCTCGCATGCAGAAGGAATTCATTCCTTGAGGATTACACGGTTTTACAGTGTGTGAGAGCAGTGTATGAGATCAGTGTCACACAAGGTTACAGCTGGAGCACCCTGGGAAAACTGCGCAAGGAAATAGGAGCTTGGAGGACAGAGGAGAAGGCATATGTGTTTTCTATTCTGTCTATGAGTAGCAGTGAGGGATTGTACTGAGAGATGGATAATTGTGAGAGCTAAATCTTGTGTAATCCTGAGATATTTCCACTTGTATGATAATATAGATAGAGGGGTTTTTAGCCGAGGCTTTCCCTAGAGTATTCTTCTATGTTTCATGTGTGATTGATTCTTCTTATCTGTTATATGTCTCTGTTTGATCTTGTTAAAAATCTATTAAGCTTCTGCAAGTTTGATTGTAGAAGTAGATTAAGTATTTTGCTTTAGTACATTGCATAATCAGATTAATCTACAGTGAGAATTTCCACAATAGGGAAACCCAAGTGAGTGAGGAGTAATCTAATGTAGAGCTAGATGTCTCCGTCAAAAGTTTGAGATAGGTCAATCTTGAGGAGAATTGCTTTTATTTTATGGGTCTTGAGACAGTGAAGGCTCCCTTGGGCGATTCCTATCGCTTCGTGAATATTTCGATCTTCTAGAAAAGAAAATTGTTCCTTTGATATGTGATGAGAGAGAATGGGTGGATTCTATTAGTAATGATCTTGGCAATGATCTTGTAGATAACATTGCATAGACAAATCAAGTAGTAGTCTGCAAAGGAGGATTGGTCATCCGATTTAGGGATAAGGGAAATGAAGGTAGATTTGAAAGCATCATAAAGTTGACCAGTGGTTCAACATTCCTCGAAAGCAGCCAATAAATCTCGTCCAACGAGTTCATAAAAATTGAGGAAGAATTCGATGGTTCAACCATCATGGTCGGGGCTCTTATATTTCTTAAACGACTAAAGAAAAAATTCTAATTACGTCAGGGTGACAGTTTGCTGTATTTCTTTAGAGTCTTCCTTAGTGACAAACCAAGAAAATTCCTGGATGATGTGCATGTTGTCACCGAGTTATGCATGTTGAGGGGCTTTGAATATCATTTGGAAATGTTGTATACCCATTCTAACCAAGTCCTTAAAATTTGAAGCAGTGTTCCCAGGTCATCTTTAAGGAAGAATTTTGTGTTGTCATCCATTGCCTGGTGCTAGATGGCCCTGCTCTTTAGTCTCCACATTTCTTGTCTGGCTTCCAGATTTATTTTTTTCCATTTCTAGATGTATAAGCTAGAGTTTTGATTCTTGTGTCTGGTAACGCCCACCATCGAGCTAGTCCAATCGTTATAGGGTGGCCTCAATCTAAGATAAAGCTTCCCTTTAAGCCATCCTATGGTTTTAATTTTAATATTATTCAGGTTATCGTTGAATTGAGAGGCAATGGCTCGATTCTCCAGCTGTTCACATCTCTTCCAATGTTCGATCACTATCTTCCTAAATGCATCCTCCTTGAGCCAGGTGGAGTTGAATTTGAAGGGGGCTCTGGGATTTTCAAAATGGCCAAGCATCTGGAGATATATGGGGTGGTGGTTAGATTTCCCACCTTGACCCACCCACTGCTTATAACATGATAGATGCTCCAGGAAGTGCTCCTTGATCAAGAACCCATCCAGTATACGAGCAATAGCTTCGTCTCCCTCTCTATGATTTCTTCAAGTTAGGAGGGATTTTTCCATATCGATGTCAATGAGATTATGTGATTCCATGAGTCAGGTGAAGAAATCAGACATGGTATCCTCAAGTGCCCTACTATCCCAACACTCAGTCCTTCCAATAGAAAAATTTAGATCACCCCCAATGATGAGATTATCAGTGTTCATGAAGGACTTATTCATCAGGGAATTCTAGAAAGCAGCATGATTGTGACAGGGGCCATATATGTTGACCAGTCTGATAGAGGTGGCAAGTTCAGCTGAGTGAATATCGGTGGCAATAAAGTTATGAGATCCCCAAATATTGTGCACCAATATATATTTAGGGTTGTATCCAAAAGAAATCCCCCCGGATCTACCCATAACATCAATCACATGAAATATCTAGCCTTTAAATATAGATGATAGAGTGTGTTCTACTTCCGATTGCATCCCCAATGTTTCTTGTAGAAGGATGATATTGAAAAGATCATATAGGACCAATTTTTTAAGGGAAATCTTTTCGGAGGGGATGGCCAACCCTCAATAGTTGAAAGATAACCACTTCATGGGGGAATGGTAGATGGGGCATGTATGGCTCTAAGGACCCCTTCGAGTGATAGTTGCTTGCCAGCTGCTATGTCTAGGCTAGCCTGGTTCATGACTTTGGATATTTGAGATTTCCTACGTTGGGGATCCTGGACGGGGAGAGGGGTCCCAGACTAGTCCTGAGATGAGAGAGGCTAACAGGGCCTTGGGGAGGATGAGATCAAGAGCGAAGAAAATATTTGTGTCCCATGCCTGAGTTAAATGAGGTATCACTGTGAGCATGAATAGAGTGCAGAGGAGGAGGGTGACAAATAGGGAGAGTTGAAACTGGGAAAGAAATAGGATCAAGATGCTACATCGTATCGTGACAAGGCTAAAGAGTAGCATCTGAAGATATCAATTGATTAGAAATCCGTGATGTAGGATAGGAAAAAGGAGGTAAGGAGGAGGAAATACCTGACGTGGCTGTAGCAGGATGGGGGTATCTCATCATGTCGATGTCCTTATCATGCCCGCTAGTAGGATGAGGGATCTCCCTAGTGACTCGGCGCTCCGTCCCAAAGTAAACAAGACTTGATGTCGACATACCCTCAAAAGAGCCCACTGTGGGAGTCTATCCGCCAGATCCCCAAACACCCGCTAGGCTATGGTCTTGTTTCGGCTGCAGAAGTGGAAAGTCTTTATAAATATCGCCCACCTAATGGCACCGACAACACCTGAAAGGTACCCCTTCATAGTTCAATATTTGATTTCAAATATTCCCTCTATAATGTAAGATAAGGTTGTCCACCTACCCCTCATGCGCATCCATAAAAACCAAAATCCTGGCATAGGTCATTTTGCCAGTCTCAAGATAGGATTTTTCATATTCCAAGTATTGACCCAGGTCATTTCCAATGAGGTGAAATACGTCCTCTGACCAGAGTTGCATTGGTAATATCGAAAGGCGTGCCCACATAGGGCCCATGCCTAGTTGCTCGTGTTTAGGATAAAATAATGGAGTCCAACATTTCAATAGAACTAGATCCATCTCAATGTGCCAGTAGCGGGTAAGTACCCAACTGGTGTGATCTTCATGAGCAAATCTGAGGGAGAACCATCCATTTTGTAGGATTTGAATCATAAGGAGGGTTTCCAAGGCCTGTCCCAAAATTTCCTATGCCCATTTATGTAGCCGAGAGACAAAATAATTCCCTCCCTTGATCTTCCAACCAATACCCTTGCAGTCGTCTCCATAATGTCATCGAGGTGAATGTCCTCACCTACAACTAGTACCCAATTCTTGTCTTTAACCTTGGGGCACTTTGTTTTCTTCAATTTCTTCTAAAGGGTTTCATCATATTCCTTTCTAGTAGTGCCTTCCTATGAGATGGGCTCATCTATTTGATCATCGTTGAGATCTTGGATCACTGCCAAACCCACCCCAAGGGGAGCCCTAGAAATGTTTGGAGATATTGTCAAGCCGGAGAGGCCGAGTGAGGTGAGGGGGGAATCTCCATTACGTCGTAAGGGAGGTGTCATCTAAGGAGCAGAGAGACCAGAATGGGAGATGGGGCTACGAGGGTTTAGATAGGTTTCAGCGAAAAGAAGGGTTGTAGGGGAAAAAACCTCTAGGGAGTGGGGCTCCGGGATAGGTGACTAAGTGGCTGGAGGGTTTTTAGGAGAGGAGGCGAAGAATGAAAAGCAATAATAGGAAGAGTAAAATGATGGATCATGGGAGACGGAAGGGGAAAAAGAGTTAGCTATTGACAAGGTCGACAACGAGGCAAATATTCTAAGTTGCGGGTCACCATATGTCGAGATATTCTCCATCCCAAGAGGTTTATGTGGAGGGCTAGACCAGATGGAAGACTCTGGGATGGGGTCTTCTGAATAATCAACAAGTTCCTCACCTATCCTGAATATCCACTTTATCAATTTCAAAAAACCTTGAGAAAATTCAGGAAAAAAAGCCTACCTCCAAGAAATTGATGCTAGTTGGTCACAATGTGAATTTCGGAGGCTGTCAAGGGCAGAAATGAAATGTGAGTCAAGGTGAGTACACCGAGAAGAGACCATATACAAAAATTGTAGTGCAGGTGAGGAAAATGACCAGGTATGGAGGCGAAAATGAAACTGTAACCACCGATGACAAAGAAGCCCCAATCACCTTCAAACAAAAAAAACAAACCACATCACAGAACCATTCCCAAAATTACCATAAACTTTACATCAAATTATACAATGTTATTATATTTAATTATAAAATGTATTTATCAATTTAATAATTAATTTTTATATTTTCAATATTTTAAATTAAGGAAAAAATATTATATTTTTATTTTATAAGTAAAAAGAGAATAGGAATATATTTCAAAAAAGTTCAATGAAATGGTGCTTTAACGCAAAGCTATTTTGACTTATGATTCACCTATATTACGATATCTTCAATTTATGTTTTATCTCGACAAAATTAAACCCATATATCATATGTTTGTTTGTATGAATAAGAATTTTTTTGGTGTATTTTTCGATTTTGAATTACCCAGCAAATTTTTGAAAAACAATCATAATAGAATAATATAATTTGAGTTGGTTTAATGATTAAGAGTATATATTTCTTTCTAAAAAATCACAGGTTCAAAATCATATAAGTAAAGCATGTATATTTTTTAGATTTAACAGTCAAATCTTTACATAAAAATAGATTTCTTATTTCACAAAAAAAAAATCTCATACACTAATTTAATACATAACCTTAAAATTAAATAATAATAATAATAATATAAAAAAAATATTATCAATTCATAATAATATTAATAATATATATATAAATACTGAGATAATCATAAGATTTTTCTTTTGCATTGTCAACTCATCCAAAAATGAAGTACACGCAATTCGGTGGCTCTTTGACACTTTATACAACCACTACGGTTTATGCTATGATGAGAGACGAAATTGATCACTGTGGTAATGTTATGAAGTTCATAATAGTGTAGGAAGTGTAGTGTTATGAAAAAAGGATTTGTCATGTAGTGTGGGAAGTGGACTTGTTCTGGACGATCACAATCTTTTACGATTTGGCATGGTTTTCAAATACCATTTAAATTGGATGGTGGTCTTATCATTTGGCAAAGCTTATTTCTAAATCTAGAGATTTATTAATGTTTTTCCTTACATTACCTGCTGCAACTTTGTAACTCCTTTTGACAACCACGACATTATCATCCTATGAAAATATATATGATCATACATGGTCATATTTTCCGGCAACAATTTCAGAGCCATATTTTCGGTATCCTCTACCTCAGTTGTCCGGTCTGCTCCACCATTGAATTGAATTTAATTTAATGCATGGATGAGATGTCCAGTTATCTACCATCTCAACATTTCGGATTTCGAACTATTCATTGCGTCGTGCCAGATTTTCCAACCGAGCAGTGGCGCGTCATGGATTTCTTCACCGCTCCGCAATAAATTTTTCCTCCGTCCCCAAAAATTCAAATTCTATCTCCGCGCGCGCCAAAGATTTCAAACAGAAAATTTTGAAATGAGCCCATGGTATAAGATGGACTAAGACAGAAAGCTCTGCTAAAAATCAGGAAAAGCAGGCAGGTAAAGGTGGTTCGAAGCTCTGTAGCCATGGAAACAGAGAATACGATTGTCAAGAAAGTCCACAGAAAGCATTGTCCATTTCGAATGCTAGGGTAAAAGGCATCGAGGATTTTGTGAATGAATGGTCCGGTGCAGCCCTTGGCATCAGAGCATGGTTTAAGTTCCCCTTGCCTTTTTGTTGGGGATTTTTCTGTCAAAATCCCAAAAACACAATATAAAATGCACACAGAGACAATGCTCTGTTTTTCTCCAGAATCTTAACACAGCGAAATTATCAGAACAGAGTATTACTCTCATAAACTAGGATCTGTATTCATAAAAAAATGAAAAAGCCTAATACAGTATTCTTCCTCTTCTGCTCAGAGGGATTCACCAAAAGGAACACGCTATTACAGTCTACGCTGCTGCGTAAAAAAAACATTCACACCTATCTTATTACTCTAATAACTACAATGCACACGTCTAACTTGCATACAAAATCTGAATAGTTTTTAATGAACAAAAATGGAGTCCCATACTGGGAACTACTCGAGGCTGTCCTTCTCGTCCTCGACTGAGTTTCATATTTACTGTGGTTGTTGGAAAAATTCAATGAAACAGCTTAAACGCAACCTGCTTCCTTCTCGCCCATGCAGGAAAAATTTAAAGCTTCTGCCTGCTATACTGTACGGCTCCATGCTCACTTTAACTGCTTCCGCGCCAATTCTCTGTTTCTCCATATATTTGAAATCATACATGAACGCTGCGAAACACAAAAAATTGCCTTTGGGCGGATTTCAAATATTATACGGTTTGGCTCCGGAAACCCATCGGGTCCGAGCTTCATCGCATAGCGCGCATATATGAAAAGTTTTGCACCCATGGTTTCCCCGATTGCGATATGCCGATCGCACTAAATACCGATACCTTCGATCATATATATATATATATAAAAATGCCCTGAGCGCGGACTTGAAAGTTTATCAAAAACTATTTATAATGTTGTCGGGTCCGCTCCATCGCATCGCAACATTACTTATGTTAAAAGCCCCGACCCTATGACATTGCCGATGGCGATGTGCCGATGCGATATCGGTGATTGCCCATCGGCGATGTTTCATATCACTGGCGCTGCCTGCCTCTGATGCTCCAACCCGCCGATATGCCGACTTGCCGATACGCCGACACGATCTGGACCGCTGATCGGCCAGATTTAACGGTTGAGATTTTAAAGTGGATCCTTAAGCCTGCAATTTTAAATTTTGAGTGTTTCTGCCTCCCGATCCTTGGTGGAGTGCGTGGCTATAGTCTTCATGCTGCTGCATGGCTCAACTGTTGCATAGTTGAAATTATATTTTCAACACTCCCCTTTAATTTCAACTGTCGGGCATTCAATCATACCCAAATACTTTCTCAAAAATTCAAAGCTTTTCTGATCCAATGGCTTTGTCAAGATGTCTGCGACCTGTTCCTGAGTGCTGCAATGTTGCAAACTGATTTCTCCATTGCTTACCAAATCTCTGATATAATGAAACCTTGTATCAATGTGTTTCGTTCGTTTGTGAAACACAGAATTCTTGGACAGTGCAATAGCAGAGCTATTGTCACAATAAATTACTGTTGCTTTTGCCTGCTCTTGGCCTAGGCTTCTCAACATCCTTCTCATCCACACTGCTTGACATGCTGCTGCTGTAGCTGCCACGTACTCTGCCTCTGCTGTAGACAACGCCACAATTGGCTGTTTCTTGGAAGCCCATGAAATGGCTCCTGAACCCATATGAAAAACATAACCGGAAGTGCTCTTCCGATCATCTACACTTCCAGCCCAATCGCTATCTGTGTACCCAACCAAATCTGAACTTTCTGAGACATTATATAAAATTCCAAACATTTTGGTACCTTTGACATACCTCAAAATTCTCTTTGCTGCTTGCCAATGTGCCTCCTTCGGCCTCTCCATGAACCTGGAAATTAAACTAACAGCATACATTAAATCAGGTCTAGTTGCTGTTAAATACATAAGGCTGCCCACAATGCTTTTATACAAGCTAGGATCAAAATCCTTGCTGCTGTCCTCTCTGCTGAGCTTTAATCCCATCACTGTGGGAGTGATTGCTGCCTTGCATTCTTCCATCTTAAATCTGCCCAAAACTTGATTTACATATCTTGCTTGACATATAAAAATTCCTTTTTCATTTTGATCTACTTCTATGCCTAAGAAGTATCTCAAGAAACCCATGTCAGTCATTTCAAATTCATCCTTCATGACTGATTTAAAATTCTCAATGAGCTGATCATCATTACCTGTGAAAATCACATCATCAACATATAAGACAACAATCAAAATTTTACCATCCTTTTCCTTGATGTAGACTGTGGGTTCTCCTTCACATTTGTCAAATTCATTATCCAATAGATATGAATCTATCCTGCTGTACCATGCTCTTGGCGCTTGCTTCAGCCCATAAAGAGCTTTCTTCAATTTGCACACTTTGTGCTCTTCACCTTTCTTCTCATATCCGAGAGGCTGTTCCACATAGACCTCTTCCATTAACACTCCATTTAGGAATGCTGACTTCACGTCCATTTGGTAGACTTTCCATTTGTTTTGTGCTGCTATGGACAGCACTGCTCTCACGGTTTCCATTCTTGCAACCGGTGCGAAAGTCTCCTCGTAATCTCTCCCATACTGCTGCTTGTAGCCTTTGACAACCAGTCTTGCTTTATGCCTTTCAATCTTGCCTTCAGCATTGCTCTTGGTCTTATAGACCCATTTCACACCAATGACTTCTTTGCCTTTTGGTAGCTCAACCAAATCCCATGTTTTGTTTCTCTCTATGGCATTCATCTCTTCATCCATAGCTTCTATCCATTTCCTATCTTTAATTGCATCTTCGAAATGAATAGGATCATCAACATGACAATACAAGGCAAACAAAGAATTCATTCCTTCATCATAAATGTCACTTAGATTTCTAAATTTCTTACCTCGTTCACTTGGTGTGCAAGTGCTTGAAGATGCACTTGAATTTCCTCCTTGTGGTGTGCTTGGAGAAGCACTCTCATTGATCCTCAATGGTGTCCCTTGCTGTCCTTGTGTTGGCGCTGCTGTTTGGGGATGCATTTCAGCCATCTCCTCATCATCTTCATCATGAGACAAACAGTTCTTGACATTCACTGTTTTCTCTATGCTTCCATCCCAAGCTTCCTCTTCAATGAATTGAACATCTCTGCTGACAAAGAACTTCTTGGTGGATGGGATGTACAGCCTGTAGGCTTTGGATTCATCACTGTATCCAATGAAGAGACATTTCTCCCCTTTGCTATCCAACTTCCTCCTTAGCTGATCTGGTATGTGTGCATAGGCCACACACCCAAAAACTCTCATGTGGGTGACTCCTTGCTTTCTCCCACTCCATGCCTCTTCTGGCACTTTGTTCATGACTGCTTTTGTAGGACACCTGTTCAAAATATAAACTGCACAATGTACAGCTTCAGCCCAATACTCATTTGGCAAATGCTTTGCCTTCAACATGCTCCTCGCCATATCCATGATTGTCCTGTTCTTCCTTTCAGCAACTCCATTTTGCTGTGGGGTGTACCTGGCTGTAAACTGTTTATGAATTCCATTTTCTCTACAAAATCTTAGGAATTCCTTGGAGATATACTCACCTCCTCTATCAGTTCTCAAAACTTTTATATGCAGCCCGCTTTGGTTCTCCACAAGTGCTTTGAAATTTTGGAATTTCTCAAACACTTCACCTTTGTTTTTAAGGAAATATATCCAAGTCTTTCTTGTACAGTCATCAATGAATGTTAGGAAATATAGGCTGCCTGCTAATGATGAAGCTTGCATTGGTCCACACAAATCTGAGTGGACAATCTCTAAGGGTGCCTTTGCCCTTAGACTTTTACCTGATGGAAAACTTTCTCTATGTTGTTTGCCCAATATACAACCTTCACAAAGGCTGTCTGGCTTCTCTATCAATGGTAATCCTCTTACCATTCCTTTCCTACTCAGCAAATTTAGACCTCCAAAATTGAGATGTCCAAATCTCAAGTGCCACAGCCAATTTTCATCCTTTGGCACGCTTTGGAAAGCCTCTTGGGTGACTGCTGCCATTTCCTTCTTGTTCTTCAAGTCTGCCCAGATTCGGAGAGGGAACATCCTGTTCCTTGTCATCTTCACTTCAGCAATGCATCTTTTGCTGGGTGGTATATCCATGATGGTGCACACATCATTTACAAAGTAAACATTGTAACCCTTTTGGATAAGCTGTCCAACACTCAATAGGTTACATCTCATTCCGGGGACATAGTAGACATCTGCTATGGTTTTCCTTTCTCCTTGTTTTGTAAATATTTTTATCTCCCCTTTTCCCATAACAGACACTTTACTATCAGTTCCTAGTGTGACCTCTGATTTCAAATTCTGATCTAAGGCTGAGAAGAGGGCTATATTTCCTGTCATATGGTTGCTGCAACCTGAGTCTAAAAACCATATATCTTCACTATGTGTTTCAGCCATGTTACATGCTAACAACACATTATTTTGGCTGCTGTTATCCCTAGCAACATTTGCATTATGTCTACTACTCATATCATGCTGCTTCTTCCTACATTCACTGGCATAATGCCCATACTTTTTACAATAATAACATTGGACATTGGATTTTTCATACCTTTGTCCTTGAGCATGATGTTGTCCTCCTTGTTGGCTGCTGCCTTGGTCTTGGTTCTGATTTGGATTGCTGCCTCTTCCTTGTGCATTTGCTGGACTGTTCCTTCCACCTCTGTTCTGGCTTCTGCCTCTTCCTCTTCAGTTTCCTCTGCCTTGACCTCTTCCTCTTCCAAAGGACATCTGGGTCTTGAAGGCTTGCTCAAGAGATGAGTTTTCATTCCTACTCAACCTCTGTTCATGTGTTATCAGTGATGCATGTAGCTCATCAACTGAATAGTTTGAGAGATCCTTTGTCTCTTCAATGGTGGTGACAATGGCATCAAACTTTGAGGGTAAGACCCTCAATATTTTCTCCACAATCCTTCTATCTTCAATGGTTTCTCCATGGGTTCTCATTTGTGTGATTACACCAATCACATGAGTGAAGAATGAGTCAATGTTATCTGACTCCTTCATGTTCAAGTTCTCAAAATCCTTTCTCAGCAATTGAAGTTTTGCTGTCTTCACTCTCTCCATGCCTTGATAGGCTGTCTTGAGGGTTTCCCATGCTTCATTGGATGTCTTAGCTGCTGCTAACCTTGGAAACACACTCTGGTCTACTGCCAGATACAACAACACTCGGGCTTTTGAATCCTTCTTCCTATTGTTCTTAAGCAGATCCTTCTCTCCCTGAGTTAATGCATTGAACTCAGTTTCATCTGCTGGTTCTTCAAAACCATCTTCAACTATTTCCCATAAGTCTTGGGAGGCAAGCAGGGCTGTCATAGTTATTGACCAATAATCATAGTTCTTCCCATTAAACTGTGGGAGCTGGGTGTTAAACAAACCCATACCAGTGCTTGTGCTGGCCATTCCTGAATTCTTCGCTGTCTGTGTCTTCTGTCTGTCTGAGAAGTTTTGCTGCAGCAACAACCTTCTCCCTTCAGCTTCTTTAACTTCCTTAAAGAGCCTAAGCTAGCTCTGATACCACTGTTGGGGATTTTTCTGTCAAAATCCCAAAAACACAATATAAAATGCACACAGAGACAATGCTCTGTTTTTCTCCAGAATCTTAACACAGCGAAATTATCAGAACAGAGTATTACTCTCATAAACTAGGATCTGTATTCATAAAAAAATGAAAAAACCTAATACAGTATTCTTCCTCTTCTGCTCAGAGGGATTCACCAAAAAGAACACGCTATTACAGTCTACGCTGCTGCGTAAAAAAAACATTCACACCTATCTTATTACTCTAATAACTACAATGCACACGTCTAACTTGCATACAAAATCTGAATAGTTTTTAATGAACAAAAATGGAGTCCCATACTGGGAACTACTCGAGGCTGTCCTTCTCGTCCTCGACTGAGTTTCATATTTACTGTGGTTGTTGGAAAAATTCAATGAAACAGCTTAAACGCAACCTGCTTCCTTCTCGCCCATGCAGGAAAAATTTAAAGCTTCTGCCTGCTATACTGTACGGCTCCATGCTCACTTTAACTGCTTCCGCGCCAATTCTCTGTTTCTCCATATATTTGAAATCATACATGAACGCTGCGAAACACAAAAATTGCCTTTGGGCGGATTTCAAATATTATACGGTTTGGCTCCGGAAACCCATCGGGTCCGAGCTTCATCGCATAGCGCGCATATATGAAAAGTTTTGCACCCATGGTTTCCCCGATTGCGATATGCCGATCGCACTAAATACCGATACCTTCGATCATATATATATATATAAAAATGCCCTGAGCGCGGACTTGAAAGTTTATCAAAAACTATTTATAATGTTGTCGGGTCCGCTCCATCGCATCGCAACATTACTTATGTTAAAAGCCCCGACCCTATGACATTGCCGATGGCGATGTGCCGATGCGATATCGGTGATTGCCCATCGGTGATGTTTCATATCGCTGGCGCTGCCTGCCTCTGATGCTCCAACCCGCCGATATGCCGACTTGCCGATACGCCGACACGATCTGGACCGCTGATCGGCCAGATTTAACGGTTGAGATTTTAAAGTGGATCCTTAAGCCTGCAATTTTAAATTTTGAGTGTTTCTGCCTCCCGATCCTTGGTGGAGTGCGCGGCTATAGTCTTCATGCTGCTGCATGGCTCAACTGTTGCATAGTTGAAATTATATTTTCAACACTTTTTATGGACAGGAAGCGAAGTTTTGGGCATTTGGGTCTTAATCATTGAAAGGATGACCGAAAACTTCAAACTACACTGTGAAATTTGGAAGGATGGTGGAAAAGTTTTTTCAGCATCTTCTGTTACGCCTCTGCTACAGTGCAACACCTGATGAGCTCCCTCTCCCGGATGAGAGGGGTAGCGAAGCATATGTCTTGCCCTAATAGTTGTTTGGTTGTAGTTTGGAAAATGGTTATACAGTGTGTGGGAAAAGACCAAATGAACCCACGCCACCATCCATCCACATTTTGGGATATGTTTATTTTGAATTTTCCATCTGCATTTCAAAATAAGTTTATATTGAATGTATATACCATTTTTTGACAACATTCTAAATAACAACAACTTCTGCTGTGTACAACAATTATCACTCCAGCTTCCATGTTTCCATATTCAAGTTTTAAAACTATCAACCGGCTTCCCACTATTTATCAATTGGATTAAAATTGTGAATGCAAATAACTTAATCATGCTTATAACATCTAACTATGACTAAAAGTAAACATATCATCCAAATATAGCATTAACCTGTAAGTAATAATAGTAGGAAAACCATCATCTTCACGAATGTTTTGCAATTGTTCCATCCATCACAACTCGTTTTAAACATCTATTTTGATAAAAATGGCAATGCCATTATCTTCAACATATTTTATATATTGATTGATTTTTCTGACTGGAAATTTTGATTTGGAAAACATCAGTTTACGTTCATGATTATTATGACTAAAAGTAGATACCCCATATTTATTTTCAGAGTTCATATTTCATTAAAGTTCAATTTATGAATCGATGTATGTTTGGTCAACATTTAAATTCAATTTTTTATCTCTTTCTACGTCCTTTCAAACAAGAAAATTACTTCTTTGCTACATTGCTACAAAATTGAATGGCTTCAAGATAATTGAATGGTTTGGTTTTATGATATAATTGCATAATATAATATAATGATTTGTTTCTTCTTTCTTATTCACATGGATTTAATCCACAGAGCTCCAATTATAATGATACTCTGTCATTTCTAATGGAACTACTTTCAATTCTCTTTACAACTAAATTCACGACAGTTTTATGGTTTTTATTTCAAATCTACTTTCAATTCTCTTTACAAATAAATGCATGATAGTCATATGGTTTTTATTTCAAATTTTATAATAATTATTTAGGTCTATCCATTAATACAATATTGTTACCTTTGCTTCAAACAAGGTCTCTTTATTAACAAACTTAGGAAGCCAATTCACATTGAAAGTAGCATCCATTTCACTCTATTCAACCCCATCTTTTCTCTTACACAGGTACATAATTCATTTTGGGCAGGGTTTGGGCAGGGATAAATAATACTCAAAAGCCCCAACCAAATCTTTATCTTTGAGAAAAAAAAGAAAATTGATTGGAATTTTATTCCTTTAATAGGATACATTACAAAAAAATACCATGAACTATGGGAAAAAATATCCCTAAATGTTTACATGACATAACCATAAAAATAGTTTCAAGCCTTTTCGAATCATAATAAATTCTATCATTGATCCTAGAGACTCATTCTACAGCCCCGTACGATGGCGATGTGTAATTTCATTGGCCTTCAATGTGGAGTTGAAACCTGTACTTCATAAAATCAAAAAAATATATATTCAAAAACAATCGGTGACTAAGCCCAAATGGTGCCCATAAGGAGAAGACAAAGGAAAAATCTCCTCACCCCTTGGGAACTAAAATCCTCTCTAAATGGGGATATATGATCAAGAATGGATCATTTTTATAATTTTACATTTACTTTGATACTTTGCGGCTAGAAAAATTAAAGTCATTGGCTTGCAAGTTCCATTTTATTGGAAAATCCAGTTTTGGATATTTGGGGTATAGATTGTTCTAGAGCCGATTTGTGGCCCTAAGGGATCATTTTTGGAGTCAAAATATTATGAGTATTGTCTAAAATATCTTGACATCATTCTACACTTTAAGGGATTTCTAATGATATCAAGATCACATGAATTAGAGCTCTTATGGAGAATCTATATGTTTAACAAGTTGACATATCTTAATCACCACGGTATCTAGTGAATGTCACATTAGCTTCCATTACTAACAATGCTAAGCTATTCATGTGTGGACTTTCAAAATGGTTCTAGAGGATCAAAATACCTAACATTGATTGGAATCACATGTGAAAACCCTAACTCTAACCTCAGATGTCTATTAGGCTATGTTAAATGCTAGGTTGCTAATAAATGAAGGGGTCTCATTCTCTTTTTAGCACATATTTGTTGCATAGGAGAGAAAATCTTTCAGATTTGGATAATGAATAAAAAGAATGTATAAGATCTCATAATGATCATATTGGCCATGATGTTCATGTCATCTATTAAAATTGTAGCTGAAATAGGTATCTTTGCATAAGCCTTTGTCCATGCCTGCAAAAGATATCTTAAAAATTTACTTATTTTGGAATTTTTTCAATTCTTCATAAGTTCAAACTTAAGACAAGCATGATAAATAATTTAGTTCATTATATTGGCTTTGTAGCTCATATTTCTAAAGTTTATAACTTTGGAAATTAATATTTCCATTTGAAAAAACAAAAGAAAGTGACGAGATCAAATTTTGGTCTTTGATATTTTCTTTTAGGATCTCAAGGAGGAAATAAGGTTATGCAAGAAATTATAATTTGTTGTAATGAATGGGTGAAGAACACATTGAGGATCACATCAAGTGAGAGAGAAAATGGTTGATTTCGGTTTGAATAAAAAAGAGAAGAATGGCTTGAGTTGGACATTGATTTGAGTTGCAAAAAAACATGAACCCTAAATATATAGAAATTAAGTTAAACTTTGAATTTCAAACACTCCTATTTGATTAAATAAGACAGACAACCAAGTTAAACTAACTGACATGATTGACATGTTTCCGTATTCAAATTTTAAAACTATCAACTAACTTCCCACCACAACTTCTTCCATATTCAAATTTTAAAATTATCTACCAGCTTCCCACCATTTCTCAATTAGAAATTGAACAATAATTTTAAATATATATTAGCATTTAAATATATATTTAATAAACTAAGCATATCGTCGTAAGTATAACATTATGCAAATAATAATAATGGGAAAACTATCATCTTTAGGAATGTTTTGCAATTGTTCCATGCATGACAACTCATTTTTAACTATATATTGATTTTCCTAACTATGGAAATTTTCATTAGGAAACATCTAGTTTGCATTCATGATTATTATGGTTTTAAAACGATAAAAGAAGTTATTAAGATTATGGTTTTAAAATGCTAAGAGAAGTTAATAAGATTATGGTGGTAAAACACAGAGAAATTAATCAAATTATAATCTATGTTGTTAACATTTTGAAGTGAAAAACTAAACATTTGAGATATATATTTGGACTTCTTGTTAGTGATATTTGTTATTAATTCTAAATAATTGAATATTTCTGGTTTATAGTATTATTGAGGTTAAGCAATAGCTTTTAAGCTCCAAGGATCTAATGGATCACAAGGTTTTAGATTAATTTATTGTGTTGTTTGTCAAGTTTAAAATTATATGATAGTTATCAATTACCTACACATTTGCTTAGGTTTATTAGATTTAATGGTCCCAAATTAATTTGGATGGAACATACTACTCTAAAATAGTAACAATGTGATACATATTAAATTTAAATCAAACATTAAAAAGTTGAAAGTAAAGTAAATAAAAATAAATATTATTGTACCATGCTATAAGTTTAATCTATAATTGGTGCAATGTCGTATATGTATTATGATTTATTTATTTTTTATTTACTAATAAAGACAAAATTATAATATAACAAATTGAATTGAATTAATTTATTATTTTTATTACTTTTTAATATTTTTAATTTATTAAACATCATATTTTAAACTTAATTAATAAAATCTCTCACTTTCTTATATAAAATAAATCACAATATTTTTTTCATTAAACTTATAATCATTTTAAACAAAACATAAATATATGAAAATGCATCGCTTGCTAAAATTTTCTCCCTTAACTCATTTATTTTATTAATATAAACAATTATGTTAAATAAAAAGAAAAGTTCAATTAGAAAGAGAAAAAAAAACTACCTCTTTTTACACTAATAAAAAGAGAATGATGAGTAAATAATTTTATTTTTTTTAATAAATAAAAGAGGATAATGGATAAATTAAATACCAAAATTTCGATGGAATAAGATCACCACTATTAGAGTTCATATGGAGAATTTAAATCTTCCTTAAATTGACTTATCTTGTTAACCACCATGGTATCTAGTGGATTTCACAATAGCTTCTATTATTGACAATGTGGAGCTATTTATGTGTGGACTTTCAAAAGGATTTTGGAGGATCCAAATCCTTAACATTGTCTGGAATCACAATGCAAAAACCATACCCTTAACCCTAGATCTCTATTAGGCTATGTTAAACACTAGGTTGTTAATAAAGGAAAGTGTTCCATTCTTGTTCTATTACCTATTTTCCACATAGGGGAGAAAATAAATGAGTTGGATATTGAAGGAAAATAAAATATAATATCTCATATTGGCCATGATGTTCATGGCATCTCCATGGTGAGTAACCATTTCTTTGTATTTGATTTTGGGATAGAGAAGAAGAGAGAAAATAATAGGCCTTGGGTTTTTCTTATATTGGGATTTCCTAGTATACATCTTGTTTTTTCTTTGGATAATTTGTTTTGCTTGTTACTTTCATCTCAATTCCAACTTATATCAGTCAATTCTTTATTAAATTAGTAATATTAAAGGTCTGCAATCTGATATAAAATAATACATAGTAAATGGTTGTACAACATTGTAATATTTGTTGTGATGAATTGTTCTAGTGGAATACCAAGAGTAGTTACAAATCATATTAATATCAAAACAAATTTCTTTGAGGTTTTGGGGGAAGTTGCAAGATCTAGGAATTGGTATAAATCTTGGAAAAGCTAGTCATAGTGAATGAATATAGTAACAACCCCAATGATTAGTACAAAGAAGGATTTTCAAAAATGAAACAACAAATTTATAAATGTCTCAAAACATCAAAATTCTCATGGTGGCTCTAGAGAACAAGTGTGGATTTTTCAAGGCGTTTAGTGGTTCTAACTTAAGAAATTGATTAAAGGAGAAATATGTAATAAGAGCCCCAAAAAAGGAGTTGGATAAGGTTTAGATGGAAAGAGAGAAGTTTGGAGTTTCATCACTTCTTCTCAATATTTATTTAAAGTGGAACAAAAATGGACATGAAACATTACCAAGGTGAGATTGACGGAAGGAAAACATTAAGATTGTTTAAAAATCCAAAGCAAAGTAGTGTAAGTGAATTTAGTTCTTAATCTTCCTGTAACAACCAGGAAAGAATACTGTATGAAAACTTAGAAGGAAAAAAACATTAATAGAGAGGAAAACATCACCATTTGTTTGGCATAAGAATCCAAAAACAATATTTCTTCTGTATTTATGAATTGATTACCTCAAAATAAAGTTCACTTCCTACAATCCAAGAAAATCCTTATCTTTTTCATAATCCAACCCTTTCTAAATATTTTTACAAAACACTTATAAAGTATGTCTTTAACTCAATTTAGACTTCAAAAAAATATATTTACAAAATAATATCTTTCAGAAGATGTAGGTATTTAAAAAATATAATAAAATAATACAAATGTTGGACTAATTCATATGTTATGTTCTCACTTTCAGGAGTGTTGTTGTTGACTGTAGCTACATTTCTTCTTCTTTTGTTTGACTGCTCCCAATCTGTAGGATTTATGTTTGATTTCAATCAAGGAGCTCCAATAGTTTATCCCATCATTCTTAACTAGGAATAGAGAAATTCACCATACCTCGAAATATTTCATCTACTTCTGTGTATGTTTGAAAAGTTGGCTTATTAAGAAACAGATGGTGGACTTCATGTTGAATGTAGAGGTCATATTGTAGGCCTTCCAGGAAAGCTTCTCCAATTATTGTTCCCCTCACTTTAGTGAATTTGGATGTATAAGTAGTTGTATTGCATAGTTGGTCTTGATAGTCCTCTAATGGAATAAATTTTCCATTAGAGGTTTTCAAATATGGAAGCCCTCTCTCCTACACTAAATTAAACTTTTTGTTAAATCTTTTATGTTGTTGTTATAACTCCCTGCATTTGTTTTCTAATTGTATCATAAGGCTCTTCCTTGTCATAACTATCTTTACTTCCATGATTGTGTCTATTCTACATTGAATTTGGAGTTATTCGAGCTCAACCTTAGTGTTGGAGTTCAACATCTTAATAATTTTGTGTCCTTCTACTTGTCTGTGTTCATTTTCAACTTTTGTTTGTTCAACTATTGTTATAACATTCTATACTAGTTCCTCCTGCTGAAATATAATCTAAAATGATTGCCACAACTCTGTAATATTTGCATTGATGTTATGCCATATACTTTGCTTGGTCTCTACTAACATCTAGGTTTTTAAAGACTGATTCTCATACTTTTCAATATATTGAGTCAACTTGAAATTTTTCTACACTTCTACTAAATATTCATTGTCAACCCTGATTTTATTCTCCTCCATTCTGCTCAATGATGCTAACAATATCTCATTTTCTTGGTTAGTTATTGATAAATATCCCAAAGATTTTACTAAATTTTTAGAAAAATCTGCAGTGGATGTTTCTCCCCTTTCTATTAAACTTGTTTTTGTTGTTTCTTGTGTTTTTTTTGTGTTGCTGTAATTATAGCTATGAACATTTCCTTTTCTTTCAGAAGTACCTCCATGTCTGTCTTCATATTATGAATTTGAACTTTTTTTTTAACTATCAACATGAACAAATATTCCTTCTCTATCTCTAGATGAGTGAGTTATTTGGTTTGTGGTTGCTCTGTAGTTGGGAGTTTGAGTTTATTTCTTAGAGCTTGAAGATCTGCATTTTTATTTTTTATCATCTCCTTAACTGCTTTGATGCCACTAGGATCATATCCTAGTTTAATTACCAAATCCTCAAGAGATTTGGTTTTGGTGTCTTTAGTGAAGGATGACATTTGCTCTATGTTTAGTTGTGAATGCATGTTGTTTGAAGAGGCCTGTAGCTTAGAGGCTACCATGGCTAAACTTGTTAATGTTGAGTAGATCATTTCACTGGTGTGTTTATGCAAATCAATCTGGTCGATTGCATGAATATTCTTGGTATCAAAATAAAAGAGTGAGGCTTTATAGTCTTTTGTACCTTTAGGGACTGGAACTGTAGGTTCCAAGAAAGATAATTGGAAATGACCCTTCTCTGTGTAAAGTGCAGACAACAACCTATGCTGAGTAGTAGAAATCGACCTCCAAAATTATGTATATGTTGTAGCCTTCAATGCTTCATTTTTCTTCTTAATCTCCATGTACTTGGAAAAAATGTTCTATTGTGTTGCAATTTGGGATGCATAAGACACAAGTCATTCTATTGTCTCCTCAACATATGGGAATGAAGTGGTGGGAAGACCGGGTAAAACAACTGTGTCTTACTCCTCTGAGCCATTTTCTTCCGAATATCCATCTTGAATATTTATTATTTGAGTATCACTCTTAATGTCAGTCTTAGTATTTTTCTTTGGATCTTTCTTTCTCCTCTTGAAAAGATGAAATTCTGCAGATTGAGACCCTGAATTTGTAGGAGACATAATTTCCCTTGATCTCTTAGCTTCTTTGTGCTTTGAAATAGAGTTTGTAGAGATGTTTCACATACAATTTTCTCTTCAACCTCTTGTAGTGTATTCTCTATCCATTCCTCTTGATTGGAATATTGATCTATTTTTGGTCTAAGTGTATGTGCATATGGTGTGGCCTTCTTCTCAACTCTCAGTTTTCAAATCATACCTAATGGATTATAAGACCATGTAAAACTCAACTTGAAATTCATCTTCCTTAGTATTTCATATGCTTCCTTTTTTGCTGCTCTAATGTTGACAATGTAAGGACCAATATGTGCCTTCAGTTTAAACTATTCTTTCTTCTTTCTTGAATTAAAATGTAGGTCATCCATATTTAACATTTTCCTGATATACTCCAAGGAAAAAATTATGACTTGCACAAAAACTGACAAGTTGTAGGGAGGGAGTTCAACTTTGGCTTTTTCTGTGAGATGTAAAACTCTTTTGATTTCTGGTGAGATCCTCGATATAATATCACTACTAAGAAGACACAATGATACATTCAAAAATGGATCTAAAAAATTACTCAATGAATATTATTCTGAATTCTTTCTTACTAAGGAAGACTAATGAATAACATATAGTGGTCTTCCATGTTCATCCATATTCTGCAACTACAATTTAAAATTGTGTTCTTGATAGAAAAACATCAAATATACGAGGACTAACTGGTGTTTGAATGCGCCTTCAGATTTAAACTTCAGAAATTGATCATGAATAACACTTGATAGGTATTGACTACAGTTAAAAAGAAACAATGGCTTATGACCAATTGAAAATACTAACAAAAATCCCAACACTACTTCATCTACCCATTGATCTATGGGATAACCTAATAGGAAAGTAACCATATAAATAACCTGCCTTGAAATTTTTAGGGAAACTAGAACCATAATATGGAGGATTATGTTTGGGAAATTTAGAATTCTCAAGCAAAAAAGGACTCAAAGATATGGGCTCGTTGAGATAAGGTAAGTTTATGGTATATTTCCATGAGTGAATTAGTAGAAAATGGATGTAAGGGAGCTTGGGGATTAACATGAAGATCTCGACATATGGCTTCTAATGCAATTGAGAATAGAATTTCATTATTATAGGCTATTACAAATTGTTGGCTAGGGAGATACCTAAGATGAGACCATGTAGCGAATTCCTGGAAAACATGAGTCAGGGGAAAAATAAACTGAGGCAAGAATGATTCCTAGATACTCAATTCATTATGATTTTCTAAATATTTTTTATTTTCCTAATTATGGAGCTCATCCAACTCGAACTCATGTTGGGTTTCTCCTATTTTGTACAGTGTGTCAACCAAAGGGAATTCATCTAAAATATGAACATGAGAGAAAAAAAGAATCTTGACAGCCATTTTTCCCTTTCCTTTATGAGAAGACGTCTTTAACTGCAATGGAGGCTCAGGAAAACAATACTACCAAGCTGCAATTGGTTGGTTACGAGAGAGGAAATGCAACTGCAGAGAGTGTTGGTGGACTTGGAAACCTTCAGGCCTCAACCTGCATGGATCAAATGAATTGTGAAATGAAATAATGCAAGGTGATACAAGATTTTAAAGTGAGGAAGGGGCTTGATTAACGAAAATATTACCATTTTGGAGCATGGCATTAAAGTACTTATACTCTGGTGGGAGAATTTAGTGGTTAATGTCCATATGACTATTGGAACGAGAATTTAATGGCCAATGGTAGGGTGACATGGATTCCTGGGAGGATGAGGGGTGGCATGTCATGGATGGAGCGGGTGTAGGCAGACGCAAGAGGTAGCAAGTGGTGGTTTTCAGGGTGGGGGGGTAGAGGGGGTAAGTGGTAAAGGGGGGTGGCCCCGAAAATTGCTATGGAGCTGCCACATAGCTTTCGATGTTTTTTAATAAACCATTTTTCTGATCCCCCCATTTGTTAAGTCTTGAAAGTTCAGTGAGGGCTCGAACATCGTTCCCTACCATTTATCTAGGTGGGCATGATCTTAGCCTTTAAAAGGTGTGAACGCTTTATCGAAAGTGACAAAACATCACATATTGTCTTATTTGTAACTTTAAACATAGTCCATTGATAATTAATCAATATTAAACATAATGAAACAAATTAAGGCAACATTTTAATTAGTGCGCCCATTTGTGGATTTTATATATATATATATATATATATATATATATATATATATATATATATATATATATATATAGATATATATATATATATATATATATATATATATATATATATATATATTCCCATTTATTTTCTCTATATTTTTCTTTCATTTTGTATTTTCATAATGTCTTTTTATTTTCTATTTTTCTTATTTTTCCTTTACTTTTCAAAAACCAAAACAAATTAAAATGAAAAAATAATTTACAACATCTCACTGGGATAAATAGCTAGATCATTCTACCTTGATCACTATATTTATAGGACCCTAACTGTGGCTCCAATGGGAATGGCATCCTCCCTGGGACATGCCATGAACACCATAGACTAGCAGCCTTCTCCATTGGGTAATTATTTGACCTTCAATCAACTGAAACTAACCTGATTAACTGAAAATTCATTACATATGGTAGAAACTCATTTGAAACTTAGGTCCTTCACTTAGGGCTTCAATTTTTGAGGACATCCACCCACACCTGCAGTGCTTGAAACAATAACATGGCATATAGAATGATGTTGTTTTAAACCAGCTAAATTTAGGTAAAGTAATGTTTGAGTAACCTACCATTGACAGACCCTCCAACAAGTGATTCTCCTATTAGATCCTTTAACAAAAATGCATTGGTCCCATGGAAAGCTTCAATATTGTAAGGCCCCTTCCACAAACTGTCAAATTTTCCATGTTTTCCCTTTTCCTCATTTCTGGCATCCCATTTTAACACAAGGTCATCAAGCTAAAAATCATCAGCTTTCACCCTCCTATCATGAATCCTTTTGATCTTGTCCTAAATTATCTGAGTGTTGTTGTAGACTTCTTCTTTGTTCTACTATAATTGTACCATTTGATTTATCCTTCTCTACACATCATTTGTTTCAACCTCTAATTCCTGCAATAATTTCAATACTGGAATTCCTAGTGCGGTAGGGAAAATTGTATCAACTCCATAAACCAATTGGAAAGGTGACATTCTAGTTAATATGTTAGTCCTTACCCTATCATCCCATAGATAATTTATGAACTTTTTGTGCCAAGACTTTTATTCTCCTGTAACAAATTCTTTATTATATTGACCAAGATCTTGTTAGAAGACTCTGCTAACCCATTTACTTGAGGATAATAGGTAGTAGAATTTCCTAGCACTATATGATATTAATTGCATAAATCAAACATTTTTTTTATCTTTAAATTCATTGGCATTATTAGTGATGATTTTGTGAGGAAAACCAAACCTAGAAAGAATATTACCTTCCATGAATTGGATAATTACTAAGTTTTTGGCCTGCTTAGTTGGAACTTCTTCTATCCATTTGGTGAAGTAATCTATGGCTGCCACAATCCACTTGTGTTGGTGTTACACTAAAAAATGTCACCTTGACTACTCACAGTTAGTATGGCTCAAATCAACAGTCATGCTACCCTCTTAGGCAAGTCTCATGCCTCTGTTATCCATCTCAAACTCAAAGAAGCGAGAAAGTCTTGTAAAAACTATGTTTATCTCTGGGGTCGCAGGTTCTCTCTAGCCTTACCTGCGGGGACGCTGACCATGTTCACAAAATCTGCGTCCATGGACGCTCTATATGTTAAGGGACAGGTGCGTCCCTCTGTAAAAGGCAAAATGCGCGAGTTTTATCTTGAAAACGTTACTTGTGGTTACTTCTAGAACATTCTAGAGGTCGGTTTGATGAAATGGATGCGCCTCCAGTTGGTTCATGTATCTCTATTAAGGGGAACTTATCCCATCAATAAGGGAGCTATCCCACCCAAAGAGGGGGATGATCCCATTGATAGTGGACCTGAATAACCTCTTTACAGCACTATAAATAAAGGCATTGAGCCAGAAGGAGAGGAGGTTGAAGCTATACATTTTCTTTGGGTAAATGCTGCAGGATTTAGGTCTTCCATTAGAGCCTTTGTGAGGAGAGATTGTCTTCACTTGATTCTACTTGGGAGAGGGTGAGCTTTGTCAAAGTAGAGGAAAACCCTTGATGGACCCTGAGAGGAACTTGCACAACACCAAGGCCAGGTTGTAAGAGTTTCTTTGTTTCGTTATTAATACGAACTGGTTTATTTTTCTCAATAGCTTGTGTTAATGAGTTATTTCATGTGTTCCTTGGTCTGCATGTTGAATATATGTTTTATTATATGAAATGCAAGTGCTTGGTAATTGTTTGATTGTTTGTGGTTGCAGGAATTGACTTGAAGGAGGAGCTCATCCGGATCGTCAAGAACGGACTTCAACAACAGCGTTTTGGAATAAGGTAAGCCTAAACACTTGTAGTTTTCATGTTGTAAAAGGTGTATTTAGAGAAAGATCACTCCATTTTGTCTTGTTTGTCATTAGAATGTCTTAGACTTCTAGGAAGGTCAGTCGTGTCCGCACCCTTGACAGATTCCATGTGACAAATTGGCGACTCCGCTGGGGATAGATTCCATTGATGAGAAAAGTCTTTTCCTTTATGTGAACTTTGCTTTGAGAAAATTGGTTTATTTTTCTGGTTTTGGCTCTGTGATTCTGTCTCTGGGTGGGTTAGCTTAGGATTAGTTTTATTTTGGTTTTTCTTGAGTTTTTCAGACGGACGCACCCTCTGAGTGCTGCACAGTGCGTCCCTGGACGCACTTTTGCTGCGTGCACAGAGCGAGTCCGCACCTGTGCTAACGGGTTGCCTGCGTCCCCTGCCAAAATTTGAGAAAATTCCATTTTTTGCCTTTTTTGCTCTTAGATTTTGTTTTTTCTTAGTTTTTTCTGCCCAGATTCATTAGTCCCTTGTCCAGAATCTTCACCTAAGCTTGTTCCTGCTCTTAGCTTTCATCAATTGGGTGTTTTGAGTCTCTTTCTTGAGAAATTCTTGATTTGATTTCCTTTGATCATTACTTGGAGGTTTGTCTCAGTCTTTTCACAATTTTGTATGAGTGTTAATCGCCTTTGAGTGTTTTTATGTTCTGATCTTTGGAACTCTCACCCAATTTTCTCAATTTGCACTTGATTGGTTCTTAGATCACATTAGAATCATCTTGTGTTTGAGAATTCTTTTGCATAGATCACATTTGCACAATTAGAATTCTCATTTTCAGAATATTATTGAAAAATGTGCATAGATTACATTTGCATACTTTTCGAGTGAATTGTGCTTAGATTACAATTGCATAGTTTACATTCTGAAAAATCAATCGTAGATTTAGATCAGCTTTCTTTGATTTGAATTTACACAAAAATAAAAATAAAAATTGGTTTGGAATTGATTTGCATTAGTTTTTCTTGATGAAATTAGTGCATTAGAGAATTTGTTAAATTTTCTCTTAGTGATCAATTTTTTGCATTGTTGGAAGTGAATGGAAACTCTCTCCTTACTTTAGTTAGGATTCATCGAATTGAAAGGATTGCATTATCATATTCGATTGCATTCAGTTGAGTCGGGTCATAACACCATTGGTTTCATCTCCATTTACCCATTTGAGTAATAACAGCCTTAATAACACAGCGCTTAATTAAAATTCATCTAGTAATTTTTACATTTCTAGGGCTCTGAAACACCAACATAGCTTAGGCTAGGGTCTTGGAGTAGGTGAGTACTTAACTCTCCAAGACTACAAAACCAAACAGATAGTTTATCTTGAGTAGAATAAATCCAATTGTTTCAATTGCACTCTGGGAAAGCTCCTCTTAAAGGAGAAGCACGAGCTCGTGTCCGAACCAGTGAGGGGATCATTCCCCCCTCGTTGGGAACGACGCCAGACAGTACGTATTACAAACGGTAAACCTCGGATTAACCATTGTCGAGGAGCCAGGGGTCACTTATCGGTAAACCTTGGATTGTTGTCAAGGAGCCGGTAAGGGGATTGAGCTTGCTACTCTGCCCTTGCGTGCTGTCGGAGTTTAGACTGTTCCCCCAGGTGTATTTGTTACTGTTGGTGACCTTAGTTACCATAATCTTTAGGGTTCTACCGAGGTGACGGTGGAGGGAAGGTCCCACTGTACCTGGAGCAGACGTCGGTTATACTCACTTGGATTTTCCGGTGGGTTCACTTCACTTCGAGACGGTTAAAGTGGAGGAACTTGTGCCGGTCTATTCATTAAGCAGGTTGCCGGGGTAACTGTTCCACCCACCATTTCTGTACTGAATTCTGCGAGGTTGGGCTTCATCACCAACTAGTGTTTTCGGTCAGGAGAGCTTACTGTTTGTGTGTGGTTTGACTCCTAGATTTGATAGCGTGTGTTAATTTGTTTGTTTTTACTTTTAGAGACCATAGGTGTGAATTGTGAATTTTAGTTGTTAAGTGTGAATTGTGAATTGTTAATTTTAGTTTTAAATTGTTAATAAAATTCACTGAAGTTGAATATAATGGCAAATGTTCCGGAATTTATCAACCTAGGAACCCCTCCTAATGAGAATCCTAGTACTTTTCCTTACTTTGGAAATGTTGGTCCTCCTTATATGGCTACTTTGTCATTACCTGGATTTACAATAGGTTTACCGATATGGTTATTTTCAACTTCGTTGGCCCAAAATACTCCAATTGTTCCATCTCAACCGGATGCTTCACCTCAACAGAGTTCACCATCTCAACATCACCAACCTTCTGTTGACCCTTTACCTTCTTCGCCTAATTTTTCTTCCTCCATTTCTTCCTCTTCGCCTGGTAAAAGCCTTGATGTTAGTAACCAGGAGGCTAAGAAGAAGAAGAAAGGGAAGAAGAAGAAGAAGAAGAAGAAGCAAGATAAGAAAGAAGTCAACCAACCAACCATGGCTGTAAGTGTTAGTTGTGTTGAGGAAAATTCCGACATGCATCGTAAACCCAAATACCCTTGTAGGCTTTGTAAGGGTGACCACTTCCTTGTCAATTGTCCTGGCATTCCAAAGGTCTTGGAAGTATGGTCAGAAAAATCTCATCAACTTTCCATTGATCCATCAACCAGTGATAGTCAGGTTCCTGGGAAAAAGGGTAAAGTTAGGTTTCCTTGTAAGTTATGCAAAGGGAGTCATCAAACTCACATTTGCCCTCACATGGATGAAGCCTCAACATTGTTGGAAAACCTTACTGTTCCACAGCAAGAATTTCCAACTGGTTACCGTAAACTTTCTCCCAACCTACCGTCAACTGACGGAGTGATTGATCTAAATTCAAGTACAGTCGATCACACTCTCCCATTGGAGAGTGAAACTCATGTCACTCAGGTTGATGATCCATTAGTTGATCAAGTGGTCGATTCAATTTCACATTCGGTCGATCACACTCTCCTTTTCGAGAGTAAATTTCATACCGCTGATGTTCTTCTTGTTACATCGGATTCTTCTATGCCGGGGGGCATTCCACCTGTTTCTACAGAACCCCCTCCAAGTACTGAGGTCTTTTCATTTGATTGGAATAGACTGACAGAACCTCGTCTTCCTTCCTCCATCCCTTTCCAAATCATTGTCAAGGCTGGTGGTAGGGACATACATCGTACTCAGGTAGATGAAGGTGCTTCTGTTAGTATTTTATCCTCAGCTGTTTGGAAAGCTTTGGGTTCCCCTCAGCTTGCGCCTATTACGCAGAATCTGAAAGCTTTTAACAGAACAATTAGTGAACCTTTAGGGATCCTTCCTAAGTTTTCTATTACCTTGGAAGGTAAAACTGTTTGTGTTGATCTTATGGTAGTTCGAGGTCCCTTGGATTTCAATTTACTCCTTGGGCGAGACTATGTTTATGCAATGAAAGCTGTCGTATCGACACTCTTTCGCGTGATGTCTTTCCCTCACAATGGCAGTATTGTGACTGTAGACCAGCTTTCGTTCCCTAGTCTTGTTTCAACTACCAATAATATGACACCCCTAACTGTTCCTGATTCTAAAGTGGTATCTACCCTGCCATGGGTTAATTATGTGGCAACTGATCCCATGTTTTCAGTTACCGATGTAAGTGAGCCTCTCACTGTTGATTTAGATCCGGTAATTGACATGGAAAACTCTATGGGATTATTTGAACACGATGTTCTTATCCCTTTTGAGTCCCTTGACGTGTGTTCCTTCCAAAAAACTATTCTTCCTTCGGATGAAGACCTTTTGGAAGCCATGATCAAGGTGTGTCCATTGACATGTCTTTCTTCCGGTTGGAAGCCATGATCAATGGTACGAGGATAGTTTGTTCCTCTCTCAACCTCGTTAAAAAATGAAACTGGATGGTACGAGGAAAGTTCCTTTTACTGTGTCGACCTCGTTAAAAAATGAATCAGTGAGTACGAGGATAGTTTGTTCCTCTCTCAACCTCGTTAAAAAATGAAACTGGATGGTACGAGGAAAGTTCCTTTTACTGTGTCGACCTCGTTAAAAAATGAATCAGTGAGTACGAGGATAGTTTTTTCTTGTATCAACCTCGTTAAAAAATGAAACAGGCTGTCATGAGGACAATTCTTTTACTGAGTCAACCTCATTAAAAAATGAATCAGCTAGTTTTTAGGTCATATAGATAGTTAGAAAGTAGGATTACGAGGATAGTTTGTTCCTCTCTCAACCTCGTTAAAAAATGAAATTGGATGTCATGAGGAAAGTTCCTGTTACTGAGTCAACCTCATTAAAAAATGAATCAGGTAGATAGTAGGTTATATAGGATAGTAGGATTAGCGAGGAAAGTTCCTTTTACTGTGTCAACCTCGTTAAAAAATGAATCAGTGTGTTCGAGGACAGTTCCTTTTCCTGTGCCAACCTCGTTAAAAAATGAAACAGGCTAGTATGAGGATAGTTCTTTTACTGAGTCAACCTCATTAAAAAATGAATAAGCTAGATTTTAGGCTATATAGATTGTAGAAAGTAAGATTTTGAGGATAGTTCCTGTTACTGAGTCAACCTCGTTAAAAAATGAATCAGGTATGAGGACAGTTCCTGTTACTGAGTCAACCTCGTTAACAAATGAATCAGGTATGAGGATAGTTCTTTTCTTGTGTCAACCTCCTTAAAAATGAAACAACTCCCTTTTCAAGTTAAATATTGAAAGTAAACCTTCATTTCATCCAGCCGGTTGAATGCAATGAAGCCTGGGGGGCATGTACCTCATTTTGCATCATTAAACTGGGGGCATGCGAAATTTTTGAGCATAGTTCCTTGTCTTGTGTCAAGCTCGTTAACAAATGAAACAAGGGTAGGTTAAGTAGGCAGATTGTAGAGTAGTTATGAGCATAGTTCCTTGTCTTGTGTCAAGCTCATTAAAAAATGAATCAAGGTTTTTAGAGCATAGTTCTTTGTCTTGTGTCAAGCTCGTTAAAAAAATGAATCAAGGTTTTTAGAGTAGAGTTTTTGTTAGGTAGATTGTAGAGTAGTTCTGAGCATAGTTCCTTATCTTGTGTCAAGCTCGTTTAAAAAATGAAACAAGGGTTTTGAGGATAGTTCTTTTCCTGTGTCAACCTCACTAAAAATGAAACAGCTCCCACAAGTCTTTCCAAGATCTTGAAAGTAAAGCTTCATTCCATTCACCTCATTGAATGCAATGAAGCTTGGGGGGCATGTACCTCGTTTTGCGTCATTATGCTGGGGGCATGTGAACTTATAACAAGCATAGTTTTTCGTTTCAAGCTTGCATAAACATGAAACTGAATCCGAGCATAGTTCTTTTCCTGTGTCAAGCTCGTTAAAAAATGAAACAAATCCTCCTCTAATTAAGTCGCGAGTTTGACTAGACCTCATAGATGTTAGGTTGTATGTTTAGGTTAGTTATTTCAGTTTTTGCATAATTTTCTTACAGTTTGAGGTCGAGTCTTTCAAGTGATCTCGTAACTGAACCTTAATTTCATCCAACTGGTTGAATGAAATGAAGCTGGGGGGGCATGCGCTCTAGCAGTTACGCTTAGGGGGCATCAAGCACAGTTTTCTCTCTGTTTCAAGCTTGTAAAAAAATGAAACTACTTTGAAGCATAGTTTTTTTCTGTTTCAAGCTTTTGTAAAAATGAAACCTATCTCGAGTCAATTTCAGTTATTTTCAAGACTCGTTAAACTCATGAAAATCCCGAGATTATTTTGCTATTTTTCATTCTCGTAAAACAAATGAAAATGCCGAGTTCTTTTCGTCTTTTCTTGCTCGTAAATTAAATTGAAAGTCGGCCATATGAGTACATTTTTATCATTTTTTCGAACTCATTAAAATTTACGAAAAAGTGAAACCTCAGAGTCATCTTTTAAGCCCTTTTCTGACTCCTAAAACATGAAAAGATCGCCGAGCATTTCTTTTACACTCGTTAAAACGGAATTAAAAGACGGTCCCCTTTTAGCTCTTTTCTGACCGCAAAATCAGGAAAAGATTGCCGGGTTTTTGTCGTTTCAAACTCGATAAGGAAATAAAACGACGTGTCCTTGATCGCTTTTTACTTTTCAGGTCAACGACACTATTATGAAAGTACTCCTTGGTCGCAAGATCAAGCGGTTCCCCCAGGTATTATTTTATACTTTTTCGGGCTTGAGGGACACAAATATACGAAAAAGTTCAACGTGGAGTCTCCTTTAGTTTTTTCAGACTCTCTAAAATTGAAAAACGCCGAGTTTCTCCTATACTGGGCTCGTTAAAACTTTTACAGTAGAGGACCTGTTCAATTACAAACAGGAACGAACCACTCCTTCCTAGGGTTCAAATTTAAACTAGGTTGGACTCGTCCGAAGGATGAGCTTATAATCAAGCATATGTTATCCTCCTCAAGCTTGTTAAAAATAAAGAGGTACTTGCCAGAGATGGTGGGGGAAAAGAGAGAAGAATGAACCTGTTTGTCACCTTTTGTCTCAGAAGAAACTTTATTACCACTCTTGAACACGACACTTTTCATTCACCTGGGTTGGGAAATCTTTTACCTCACAGTTGACCAAATCACTTTGAAAGTCTTTAACCGGATTTCGGGGATTAACTTTGAGTTATTCGTCACCAAGCCATCTGTTGTGTCGTTATGTGTTCAAGAGGTCTGCAAGCAAAACTTTCATCTGCAAAATGCTTGTCATCCATTTGACCATCCCTGAGTCAGTCCTTACAGCAACATTTCTTCAACTTGAACAATGATTTCGTGTTGCGGGCTTGCCTGCAACGGGTCGCTTTCTATCGACATCGACACATTATCTAGAAAGATGACTTAGGAATCGACAGTACCTTGAAGTCTGCATGCATCAATGGCAGGTTTCTCGCCTTTGACGTCAGTTTACATCATTGACTTTCGATCAAAGGATTCCGTGAAGTATTCGACATCAAAACATCTATTCACATTTCACGGGTTGTGCTTGGTACTTTGAGAACCATTGACATTACTGGTGGTTTCTCTCACGCTTGTTAACAGTTTACATCATTGACTGGTAATCAAGTGGTTTCTACCATGTTCGACATCGAATCATTTAATCACATGGCTAGAATCGTACCAATTCGGGAAGTAGAAGTGAAGACCCTGGATCTAGTTTCTACCATCCAGGCTGCGAGGAGTTTTGTATTCATTATCTATGTAGACTAATCATAAACAGATGGCTGCGTCCATACTGTGTCTACAAAAGTCTATTAAAATGATGTACTGCAAGATCATTCCTGTATCAGAATAGTTAGTCCATTAGTTAAAGTTTTGAATCTGAGTATGGGAATGCCTACCTCAGTGATTATATAATCTTATCCATGTATTTTGTGTTGAAAATTGCAGGTTCCAACCAGGCCATCCACAAGACAATCCTTGAAATGATAAAGCGCTTCACCCTTCCTAGAATTACAAAACCCTATTCTATTCCAGGCTTCGCACTTTAGGGGGCAATCTGTTACACTAAAAAATGTCACCTTGACTACTCACAGTTAGTATGGCTCAAATCAATAGTCATGCTACCCTCTTAGGAAAGTCTCATGCCTCTGTTATCCATCTCAAACTCAAAGAAGAGAGAAAGTCTTGTAAAAACTATGTTTATCTCTGGGGTCGCAGGTTCTCTCTAGCCTTACCTGCGGGGACGCTGACCATGTTCACAAAATCTGCGTCCATGGACGCTCTGTATGTTAAGGGACAGGTGCGTCCCTCTGTAAAAGGCAAAATGCGCGAGTTTTATCTTGAAAAAGTTACTTGTGGTTACTTCTAGAACATTCTAGAGGTCGGTTTGATGAAATGGATGCGCCTCCAGTTGGTTCATGTATCTCTATTAAGGGGGAACTTATCCCATCAATAAGGGAGCTATCCCACCCAAAGAGGGGGATGATCCCATTGATAGTGGACCTGAATAACCTCTTTACAGCACTATAAATAAAGGCATTGAGCCAGAAGGAGAGGAGGTTGAAGCTATACATTTTCTTTGGGTAAATGCTGCAGGATTTAGGTCTTCCATTAGAGCCTTTGTGAGGAGAGATTGTCTTCACTTGATTCTACTTGGGAGAGGGTGAGCTTTGTCAAAGTAGAGGAAAACCCTTGATGGACCCTGAGAGGAACTTGCACAACACCAAGGCCAGGTTGTAAGAGTTTCTTTGTTTCGTTATTAATACGAACTGGTTTATTTTTCTCAATAGCTTGTGTTAATGAGTTATTTCATGTGTTCCTTGGTCTGCATGTTGAATATATGTTTTATTATATGAAATGCAAGTGCTTGGTAATTGTTTGATTGTTTGTGGTTGCAGGAATTGACTTGAAGGAGGAGCTCATCCGGATCGTCAAGAACGGACTTCAACAACAGCGTTTTGGAATAAGGTAAGCCTAAACACTTGTAGTTTTCATGTTGTAAAAGGTGTATTTAGAGAAAGATCACTCCATTTTGTCTTGTTTGTCATTAGAATGTCTTAGACTTCTAGGAAGGTCAGTCGTGTCCGCACCCTTGACAGATTCCGTGTGACAGTTGGGACGAAAAAATTCGATGAATCTCCCTAATAAAATCCAAACCCCACTGTTGAAAAGGTACTTCTACTAAAATAGGCTTCAAAGGCAAAGGTAAGAGTTTCTTCTTTCCTTCAAAAATATGACATTGATGACAAGTAGAAACCCTTTTGTGCACATCAATAAACAAAGTAGGCCAGTAGAAACCATCTCTCAAGATTTTATTTGTTGTAGTCTTCCAGAAAAGATGCCCTCCATAGTCACCTTTATGAAACTCTTCCATTATCTTATCTGCTTCATCCTCTAACAAACAATTCAATAAAATTCCTCCAACATCCTTCCAATATAAAGCTTGATCTAGAATGCAGAATTTGACAACCTTTAATTTCAGAAATATTTCTTTAGTCTTTATCAGACCTGGTGGAGCTTGTAAATGCTACAAAATATAAACAATATATGTATACCCGGGGGAGGTAACAAACTTTTCTGATACATGTTGGACATACTCTTCTTCAACATCTAGAGTAACAATAAAATTGATATCCGATGCATGAAAATTTGATTCAACCATCAATTTGGAAAATCCCTGACCCTTAATAAGATTTTTGGGTTTAATTTCGATATCATATTCTATAATAACAATTATCCACTTACCTCTCTTTCCTTCTGGATCATTTTGATTAAGGATGTCTTTTACTACTGCATTGGGAACAAAATAAATTATAAGAGAGTGCAGTATATACACTTTTAAATATTTCAAGGCTTTTACTAAGGCAAAATCTTGCTTTTACATAATATTATATTTCAAATAAGAATCTCTTAACCCCTATTGAAAAATGATATGGGTTGCTCATATCACTCCTTGTTTATGTGCATCAGTACTGCTGCAATAGTATGTTCTGAAGAAAAGGAAAAAATAATGAAATCCTTAGTGTAATCTGGACTGGTTAAAATAAGAGCATGAGTCCAACTTGACTTTACCTCACTGAATGACATTTTTTTTTTCAACATTCCATTTTATTTCACTGTCCTTTCTCAACATATTAGTGATATGTCTTAAAATTTCAGCCAAATTTGGAATAAATCTTCTTAGAAAATTAATTCTGCCAATGAAAGACTAAACTTCCTTTTTGTTTCTTGGGATATCAATTTTCATGATAGATTCAATTATACTTGGGTTAATTTTGATACTGTCTTTGGAAATTATATGACCTATCAGTTTACCTTCTTCTAGACCAAAAATAACCTCTTTAGGATTCAAGGAAATACCAAATTTTATACATTTCTAAAAGACAATGTTCAAATGAAACAAATGATCTTCATCAATTTTAGAAAACGCAGTGATGTCATTTCAGATAAATCACAATAAATCTATCTTTTTCATCTGCAAAATCAATATCCATTTCTCTCTGAAATTTTTCCCCTGCATTCATAAGCTCAAAAGGCATCTTCACGTACATGAAAGTTCATCATGGTGTGGTGAAGGTGGTTTTGTCTTGATCATCTAGATGCACTAAAATATTGTGGTAACAAGCAATGAAATTCTACTGGAATCAGCTACCCTGCAATATATGATCCATCTTCGGCAATGAGTAATTTTATTTAAGAGAAACTTTATTGAGGTTCCAAAAATCTACACATAACCTTATTTGTCTAGTCTTTTTTCTCACTGGTACTAGATTTGATAATGATTTTGAAAATATCAAAGGTAGAATAATATTGGCATCAAAAACCTTCCTTACCTCTTTTCCAATTAAGGGAAACATAACAGGGTTCACTCTCCTTAGCTTTTGCTTGAATATTTATGATCTTCTTTGATAGGAATAGTATGTTTAATAATGCTTGTGTCATAGGCCTTAAACTCTTCGTATCCCCATGCCAAACCATCAGAGTATTCTATTAATAAATCAATGTATTTATGATTCTCTTCTAGAGGTAAGGACTTACAAAGCTCCACAATATTTGTATTGTCCTTAGTCCCTATGTTACAATCCTCCACTTCAGTTTCAATGGCTTTTGAGCCACATCATTGAAATCAAATAATTCTTCAAGTGGTACCAAACCACTTGGTATCACATTGTCCTTTAACTATAGGATTTCAAGCTCTGCTTCATGTTCATCAGAATTCTCACTGATCTAATTTAAAATAATTTCCTATCTATCATCATCAACACTATTTTCTACATCAATATGAAAATTTTCAAACTCCACTTTTAATTGCAAAAAAAATTCTAATTGTTTTTCATTGTCAAAAACTTGCCAGTACCTTATGTTATCAGGGACAATAGGCCTATGTTTTACCTCAATCTCATATTTCTTATTTGGATGTAAAGGAATCTTACATTTACTTGCTAAGGTAGGCAATGCATCAACAGAAAAATTTTAATTTCTAGGAATCAAAGACAACTGATACTCTGGAAATCACTCCAAAAAATCCAAAACAACATTTTGTTATGCCCTCAACCTAGGGTGCTTGGTCAAATAATCACCTTTGATTTTATTTATGATGAGTTTTGAATCTCCATGGATCAAAATCATTTTGGCTCCTTATATTTTCAATAGTTGCAACTCCAAAATAAGTGTCGCGTATTCGACCACATTGTTGGTGCATTAGAAAGAAACCTTCTAGGAATACTTCTTTGACCTTCCTGATTTTGTATCTGAACTCCATACACGATCCCCAAATCCTTCCTTGTCGATTTCCCCATCAAAATATATTTGCCAAAGGCCATCATCATTATCATATTTTGTTTCAGTCTTTAACTTCACATCCTCTGTTTTCTTTGATTGGCTTTCCATGTATTAAATTTCTTCTTCTAAACATATGCCATTATATAAAATGAAAGAATCCATTTCTGAATGTACAAAATAAAGTGGGTAATTATTGGGTCTGTCCTAGCTACTTACAATATATTTCATCAGATTATCCCTGTACAACCTCCTTTGTTTCCTGAAAACAAGAATAGTTTCATATGTCATATCCATCTGCAATGTGCCTTGCAAATTTTCTCTCCAAGACCTTGGTAAGAGCATTCCATATTTTGAAGGGATATCAACCATAACAATATCCATCACTACATATTTTCTGGGATTTGGGTAAGGGTTATACACAATTTCTTAATCAAGAATAAAAATCTTACTCTACATGAATCAAAAGAGAAAAAGATCTTTATATGGTCTGGTTATAAATAATCTGAGTTTCTCCATAATCACTTTTGGCACGAGATTATGTGAAGCACATCAATCTAGCATGTCATTGTGCAAAATGAAATCATGAATGTTAAGACAAGCATAAAATGGTGTCACATTACCATCTTGTGATTTTCCCTCAACTTTGGGTCCAAACAACAATTTAGGTTGATCATCACTTATGTTTATAGTATTTGTTCCCTCCTCTATCTTTAGTTCTTTTATAACTTGACTTCTATATACATCCTTTTTCATTAATTCAGTTAGAAGAACATAAATTTTAACATTTAACAACACATTTTCAATGTTAAAAGAAGGACGAGGCCTTTCTACCCCTTTCGCATTTGTATCTTGTCTTTGAGGGGCTTCCTTTGGAGGATCAACATTTTTTTGACTTGTAGAACATGTATCAATTTGGATCTTCTTAGGAGGATTTGTTGTAGCTTTCTTATTTCCCAGATTATATTGTTTATGCACTTCCATAATGGAATTTTGATAGCGCTCTTAGTAATGCTATGATTATGTAGGCATGGCATCTTCTTGTGCTAATAAAAACAAATATTGTTTCTCTTTGGTCAAGAAAACATTATCTATTTCTCCTTCACCAAAAATATTTATTTGATTCTCTTATGGCTCGTATGTTGTCTCATTTTCTTCCTCAACATAATTTTCCTAAAAAGGAGGTCAAATTTCTTATTGATCTATTGGATTTCTTGGCTCTCTTTGTTTAATTTGGGGTTCCTCCCTTCTGAAATTTGGATTTCTGAACTGAGGACCACCTTGTGGTTCTTTCGGTGCAGCTCTATCTATCAAAGTAATTATTTTCATCATTCTCTCCATAGTTTCAACCAAAGTGTTGAGCTTTACATTCAATGACGAAGAATGTTCTTCTTTAATAGTCACTTTCTTCTTAACCCTCAATTTGGATTTCTTGGCCAGCAAAGTGGCCTCTACACTAACAACATTCTTCTGTATCTCTTTTAAAGTAGTTGGATTTCTTCCTCTCAACTGATAGGCCATGTCAACATCAAAGCCGTTTGGATATCTAAGTAAAGCTAATCTTGGTGGGGGCTTTATTTATGTTGGAATAGAAGTATAAAGGTTGTTGAATCTATCTGAATAATATTGAGCTGGCTCTCGTGGAGCTCTTCTTAAGCTTTCAGATTCTACAAGAATCTGAAGTGGATTCTTTTTAACCTACTAACATGAAAGGAAAACTTGATTAAATTGCTCCAAATTGGAAATATTTCCTGTTGCTAATCCCCTATACCATTTTCTTTCCACACTAGTAAAACTTTGAGAAAACAACCTTATTCGAACATCATCATCATCATCAATCTCTTCTAGGTTTTCGAAATCATTCATCTTATCGATGTGTTGCTGAGTTGTAATGGGCCCAGTTCCATCGAACTGGGGTATACATTGGGAATAATTCAATGGCATAGCATTTAGTGGTTGTTGCAGAACCAATGGGGCAAAAAGGGTTGCCATTACTGGAATATGAGAGGAAGAAAAAATTGCATTTTTTCTTGATGTTAGATGTGGCAAAGGTGGTGGGACTGTGATCTGTTGAGTTGCTATAAAAGGAGTACCAATGAGAGATGTAATGGGGATAATAGAAAAAGGAGAAATCAAAGGGGAGGTCAATGATGGAGTAGAAGAAGAAATGACAGTCTGTTGAACTATGAATGGTTTTTGAGCAACTTGATTCAATTGAGTTACTAGATCTTCAAGATTTTCAAATTGTTGTACAACATCTTTATCAGAATCTGAAATAGCAGACTTTTCTACTAAGATGTATGGTTTCAAAATGGATCATCAAAAATTGTTTCTTGGACAAAGCTTGATGATTTATTTCTAAAAACGATACATTCAAAGGACATATAAGAATCAAGTTCCTAGAGTGTTGGAAATATTTCAGGGAGTGAGTGATACCTGAGTAAAGGGTTATTGCTAGCATGACTTTCTTGAAGGTTATTTTTCCTAATCAATCTCTCAGGATCATTCACAACTTAGGGAGGATCGGGATCTAGATGTGATCTTGTATAAATATTTATAGTAGCCATATTGCCAAGGGAACTTGTCACATATGGCTAAAAATACAACTTATGGGTGAAGAATTAAGCCTAAAAATTTCCTAACTCACTCTCACCCATAGGAAATAGGTTTGAGATTTTGAAATCAAATTTTACTAGGGAAAATATTCCCCAGTATGGTCGCCAAAATGTGAGCACTCCATAATTTTGCTAGGCTGAAAGGGAAACTGCAAAGATAACCAAAAACCACTTTTAAAGTTGGGATCTATCCCTTCCACCTTCAGAGACGTATCTCTCTATATGATCTTAATTTTATAGTTTAGATGTTAGGCTAGATATGAAAGGTCAAGATAGGTTTTTTGAATATTTGGTTGTAAAATGAAAGAAAAGTCCATTGGGCGTGAAGTGATAAAAATCTTTAGTAATCAATCACAAATAAACAGAGTAGCTAAAATAGGGCGAGGTGGGAAAACCCTAAGATCTAGTGAAGTATGTGTGCTATGAATAAGATGAATATAAGTTAAGAATCAATTAAATATAAAGCCTACTTAAATGGATTTTATATTTAATCTCAAAAGGTAAACATTAAGATTGTTTAACAAGTCAGAGAAAAGTACTGTAAGTAAATTCAGTTCTTGATCTTCTTGCAACAACCAGGAAAGAATATCCATATGAAAACTTAGGAGAAAAAACACATTAACAGAGAGGAAATCACCACCATTTATTTGACACAAGAATCTTGAAATAATATTGCCTCTGTATTTCTAAATTGGTTACTTCAAAATAAAGTTCACTACTTACAATCAAAGAAAAATATTCTCTTTTTAATAATCCAACTCTTTCTAAATATTTTTACAAAATACTTATAGAGTTTGAGTTCAATTCAATTCAGACTTCAAAACAAAATTATTTACAAAATAATATTTATTATAAGATGTAGATATTTCAAAAATAGAAAAAAATAATAGCAATGGTGGACTAATTCGGATGTTTTTTTCAAACTTTGAGGAGTGCTATTGTTGACTGTAGCTACATTTCTACTTCTTCTGTTTGACTACTAACAATCTGTAACATTTCTATCTGGTTTCACTCAACAAGCTCCAATGGTTTATCCTATCGTTTTTCACTAGGAATAGAGAAATTCACCATACTTCGAAATATTTCATCTACTTATATATATGTTTGAAAACTTGGCTTATTGAGAAACAGATGGTGGAATTCATGCTGAATGTAGAGGTCATAATGTAGGCCTTCCAAGAAATCTTCTCCAATTATTGTTCTCCTCACGTTTGTGAATTTGGATGTATCTGCAACTATATTTCACAAGTGGTCTTGATAGTTCTCTAATGGAATCAATTTTCCATTAGAGGCTTTCAAAGCTGGAATCCCTCTCTACTGCAATAAATTAAACTTTATGTTAAATCTTTTCACTTGTAGTTATAACTCTCTACTTTTTTTTTCTAACTATAGCATAAGATTTATATTTGTTAGAACTCTCTTTACTTCCATGATGGTGCATGTTCTGTCTTGAATCTGGAGTTCTTTGAGCTCACCCTTAGTCTTGGATTTCAACATCTTGATAATTTTGTGTGCTTCTGTTAGTCTATGTTCAATTTCAGCTTTTGTTTGTTCAACTATTGCTTTAACATTTTGTACTAGTTCCTCCTACTCAAATATAATCTAAAATGATGGCCACAACTCTGTAATATTTGCATTAATGTTATGCCATATACTTTGCTTGGCCTCTGCTAACATCTAGGTTGTCAAAGATTGATTTTCATACTTTTCAATCTGTTGAGTCAACTTGAAATTTTTCTGCACTTCTACTAAATATGCATTGTCAACCTTGATTTTATTCTCCTCCATTCTTCTCAATGATGCTAACAATCTCTCATTTTCTTGGTTAGTTATTGATAAATCTCCCAAAGCTTTTACTAACTTTTTAGAAGAATCTGCAGTGGATGTTTCTTCCTTTTTTGTTGAAGTTGTTGTTGTTGTTTGTTGTGTTGGTGTACCTGTAGCAACTAGAATTTCATTTTCTTGTGGAAGTGCCTCCATGTATGTCTCCATATTCTAAATTTGCACGTTTTGTTCAACTATCAACCTGAACAAATTTTCCTTATCTATCTGTAGCTGAGTGATTTATTTGGTTCGTGGATTCTCTGTAGTTGGGAGCTTGAGCTTCTTTATTAGAGCTTGAATATATGCATTTTTTTATATCATCTCCTCAACTACTTTGATGTCACTAGGATTGTATCTTAATTTAATGACCAAATCCTCAGCATCTTTGGTTCTCATGTCTTTGGAAGAGGATGAAATTTACTCTATCTTTAACTGTGAATGAATGTTGTTTAAAGAGGCCTGTAACTTGGAGGCTGCCATGGTTGAACTTGTTAATGTTGAGTAGATCATTTCACAATATGTTTATGTAAATCAATCTGGTCGATTGCATGAAACTTCTTGGTATGAGAAGAAAAGAGTGACGCTTTGTAGTATTTTTCACCTTTAGGGACTAGAACTGTAGGTTCCAATAATTCTAATTGGAATTGTCCCTTGTTTGTATCAAGTACAGACAAAAACTTGTGTTGAGTAGTAGAAGTTTGATTCCAAAATTTTGTATATGTAGTAGCCTTCAATGCTTCATTCTTATTCTTAATGTCCCTGTACCTGGAAAAAATATTTTGTTGTGTTGCAATTTTGGATGTAGAAGACACAGGTGATTCTTTTGTCTCAATAACGCATGGGAATGAAATGGTGGGAAGACATGTTAAAACAATTGTGGCTTGTTGTTGTGAGCCCTTTACTTCTGAATATTCCTCTTGGATATTTATTATTTGAGCGTCACTTTTAATATCAGTCTTAGTATTTGTCTTTGGATCTCTCTTTCTCCTCTTGAAAACATGAAATTTTGTAGCTTGAGACGTTGAATCTGTAGGAGACATAATTTCCCTTGATCTCTTGGCTTCTTTGTCCTTTGAAATAGGAGTTTGTAGAGATGTTTGACTGGAAATTTTCCTCTTTGGCTTGTTGCAGTGTATTGTTTATCTATTCCTTTTGATTCAGATACTTCTCTATTTATGGTCTAGGTTTATGTGCATATGATGTGGTCTTCTACTCAACTCTTATTTTTGAAATTATCCCTTATGGATCATAAGACCATGTAAAAACCAACTTGAAATTCATCTTCCATCGTAATTCATCTTCTTCTTTTCTTGTTTCTCTAATGTTGACAATGTAAGGATGAATATGTGCTTTCAGTTTAAACTATTCTTTTTTCTTTCTTAACACAAAATGCAGGTCATCCATTTTAAACCTTTTCCCGTTATACTTGAAGGCAAAAATTATGACTGGTAAAACCCTGGAAATTTGTAGGGAGGGAGTTCACATCCATAAAATCAAATTTCTATATAATTCTGGTAAAGATACCAGTCTCCAACCTTGGCTTTTTCTGTGAGATGTAAAATTATTTTGATTTCTAGTAAGATCCTCGATATAATATCACTACGAAGAATACACAAGGATACATGCAAAAAATTATCTACATAATTACTGAATGAATATTCTTCTAAATTATTTTTAACTAAGGAAGTTCAATGAATAAATGATAGTGGTCTTCCCTGTTCATCCATCTTCTACAACTGAAATTTAAACCTGTCTGCTTGATAGAACAACATCAAATATACGAGGACTGACTGGTGTTTGAATGCACCTTCAGCTTTAAACTTCAGAAATTGATCATGAATAACACTTGACAGATATTGACTATAGTTAAAAATAAGCAATGGATTCTGAATAATTGAAAATATTGACAAAAATGCTAACACTACTTAATATACCCATTGATTTGTGGGATAACCTAATAGGCAAGTAACCATAGAAAAAACACGCCTCAACATTTGAGGGAAAATAGAAGTCTAATATGGGGGATTATGTCTAGGTAATTTAGAATTCTCAGGTAGAAAAGACTCAAAGATATGGGTTCATTGAGAGAAGGTAAGTTTCTCGTATATTTCCATGAGTGAATTAGTGGAAAATTGATGTAAGGGAGCTTGGGGATTAACCTGAAGAGCTCGACAGATGGATTCCGATGCAATTGAGAATATAATTTCATTATTCTTGTCTATTATAGCTTATTGTCTAGGAAGATACCTAAGATGACACCATGTAATGAATTCCTAGAAAACATGACTCTAGGGAAAAACAAACTGAGGCAAGAATGACTCCCAGATACTCAATTCATCACTATTGTCTAAATATTTTTTTTGTCCAGTTATGGAGCTCATACAAGTCGAACTCACACTAGGTTTCTTCTATATTGTACTGCATGTCAACCAAAGGAAATTCATCTAAATTATGAGAAACAGGCAAAACAGGACTCTCGACAACCATTTTTCCCTTTCCTTTATGAGAAGACAAATTTAACCTTAATGGAGGCTTGGGAAAACAATATTACCAGGTTGTAATTGATTGATTACATGAGAGTAAATGCTACTACAGGGAGTTATTTTGGACTTGGAAACCTTCAGGCGTTAACCTACATGGATCAACTAATCACGAAAGGAAATAATGCAGGTTGGTAAAGTATTTTAAAGTGAGAAAGCGAGGTGTTTAATGAAAATATTACATTTTTTTAGCCTGGCATTATAGGAATTATATGTTGGAGAGAGAATTTAATGGACAACATCTGTATGAATGTTGGCGAGATAATTTAATGGCCAACATTAGGGTGGCATGGATGATTGGGAGGATGACGAGTGGTGTGTCATAGATTGATAGGAGAAGGAGTGCGTGAGAGGTAGTGGGTGGTGGTTTTCGGGGGGGGGGGAGGCAAAGGTGGTAAGTGGTAAACGGGAGGAAGCCATCAAAATTGTTGTGGAGTTGGCACGTAGCTTTCGAAGGTTTTTAATAAACCATTTTTATGACCCCCCTCCATTATGTCCTGAAATCTCGGCGGGGGGGGGGCAAGATCATCCCCCATCATTGATCCATGCGGGAATGGTCTCAGCCTTCCAAAGGTTCCAATACTTTATTGAAAGTGAAAAAACATCACATATTATCTTATTTGTAATTGTAAACGTAGTCCATTGATAATTAATCAATCTTAAACATAATCAAACAAATTAAGGTGATAATTTAATTAGCGTGCCCCTTTGGGGATTTAAATTTTATTCACTTTTTATATATTTTTGTATTCCCCTTCATTTTCTCTATATTTTTATTTCTTTTTGTATTTTCATAATTTTTTTTTCTTTTCTATTTTTCTTATTTTTCCTTTCTTTTCAAAAACTAAAACAAATTAAAATGAAAGCATAATTTACAACATCCCACTGGGATAAACAGTTAGATAATCATACCTTGATCACTATATTTATAGGACCCTAACACAAATATTTCAAGGCATTCAGATCAGTTGTCCTACACATGCACCTATTCTTTGCGACAATACTAGTGCCATAAATATCTCTAAAAGTCCTCTCATGCACTAAAAAACCAAGCGTATTCCAATCAAATATCACTTTGTGAGAGAAAAGGTGCTTAAAAATAGGTCAAAATCGAATATATTCGTTCAAAAGAATAAGTTGCAGATATATTTACAAAGCCACTTCCACGTGATTCCTTTGAATATCTCAGCAAGAAATTAGGAATGATCTCTGTTTCATCACTATGCTAATTATTTTACCTAGCATTTCATGTTTAGGGGGAGTTGAGACTCTGAACTAGGATAGTTTACCTTCTATATGCAGATTATGTGAAAGAAATTCACATATATACATGAGCTTTTTATCTAAACAATATCTTATGTTTCTCTAATATGAAGAGAAAATGGGCAGACCCAGGGAGAGTCGTTGATATGTTATAGACAATTATTCTTTGTCCTTCTAGTTCTAACATTGCTTGGTTACAATCTGTTGGTGATACTCATATTTTACTTAGCAGTTATATTTGTTTATGATGGTTCATGAGTTGCTGCAAGATGTCATTATTTCTTTGGTTCTTTTGATGGCTTTGTTGATTAATAAGCTAGATATGATCACACTTGACAGTGAATAGTTGGCACAGGTTTAGGGCAGGCATATTTTATTCTTTTAATAGCACATTGTTGGCATTGAGAACTACTTTCTAACTGATGATGTTTTCATGGTTCATTCATTACTTTCTAACATTGATGAAGAGATACGCTACAAATATTAGTTGATGATGTTGCTACTCAGTTCTATGTCTTGTAATGCAAAATTTGCTTGGTGATGCTTAAAAGAATTGGTCATATCTTGATGTAAAGGTCATGTAATGACCCATGTTTTAAATCATTGTAAAATTCAGCCATGTATGGGAAATTGGGGTCACATCATTTATGTATGCAATCCCATTATTTGGGGAATTTAACATAATGGTGAGTCAAATGTGTAACCCAATTTTTTGGGTGATTGACATAAGCATGATTCCATGGTGATAGGAATGGTCATACTTGATTTAGTCATAAAGTCTTGGTATTTTATTATATATCTTCAACGGATTCAACATATGCTTAGGGATAAAATAGTCACTATACAGAATTCATCTTCAGTAGATCAACCCTAAAGTGATCGTCATTCTTTAGAGAACTCTTCATTCAACATTGGTCATCCCTTTTACCTTGATGTCAAAGGGGGATAGAAGCTTGGTGTTTGCAGAGATGTCTTGGGATAGAAGCTTGGTGTCTTTACATATACATTTATAGGTATTTACAAGAGGTGGTGCCCAAACACCAAAGTGATTGACATCAAGTCCAAAGGGGGAGATTGTTGGGTCCCTATAATACTAGTAATTACCCCATTACTATTGTAGTTATACCCCTTATTTATATTGTTGTGCTCCTATTACCCCCATATTGTTATTTCTGTGCCCCATAGAATCCCTCTATTGTTAGTTTTGTGGCTTTATATTATTATTGTTAGGTCGGCTGGATTATAGTGTGACTCCTTAGACTCCTATATATAGAAAGGAGGTTTTGTCATTTGTATCATCCAAAAATTGTTCATTTATGTAATGTAAAGGAGGTTTCCCCCTCGAAGAGGCTGAATTCTAAGGCGTTGATCTCTCTTTTCTCTCTTTTCTTGAGCTGGTTTCATAACATTTGGTATCAGAGTCAGGTTACGATCCTGGGACCTGTGGGTTATGGGACCACCACGCTTCCGCTGTGCTACACCGGACTTCACAAAAACCTTTATTGTGGAATGTGATGCTTCAGGAAATGGAATTGGTGCTGTTCTAATGCAAGATGAAAGACCCATTGCTTTTGAAAGTCATCCAATCAAGGGAAAGTTTTTAAGCAAAGCTATTTATGAGAAGGAAATGTTGGCAATACTCCATGCACTTAAGAAATGGCGACCCTACCTAATGGGAAGACACTTCAAGGTAAAAACGGATCATGATAGCCTTAAATACTTTTTAGAACAAAGATTATCCTCTGAAGAGCAACAAAAGTGGGTCACAAAGATGTTGGGTTATGAATTTGAAATCATCTACAAAAAAGGGAAGCAAAATGTGGTGGCAGATGCACTCTCAAGAAAGGATGAGGATATGGAAGCATTGTTGTGTGCCATTTCTATTATCCAACCAGATTGGATAAACGAAGCAAAGGAGGAATGGAAGAATGACGAAGAAGTGTGGGCACTTATTTGAAAGCTACAACAAGATTCCAGTACTTCTGATACATTTAGCTGGAAAAATGATTCGTTATGGTACAAAGATCGCTTATACCTCTGTAAGAATTCCCAGCTAAAACAAAAGATTCTTATGGAATTGCACACTTCTCCCTTAGGAGGGCACTCAGGATTTTTAAAAACTTACCACAGGGTTAAGAAGGAATTTTTTTGGGATGGCCTTAAATCAGATATTCAAAAGTTTGTGGCGGAATGTTTGGTTTTCCAACAAAATAAAGTTGAAACAATTAAGACACCAGGTCTATTACAACCTTTATCCATTCCAAGCCAACGTTGGGAGGAGGTTTCAATGGATTTTATCACAGGTTTACCCAAGTCTGAGGGAAAGAGTGTCATCATGGTGGTAGTTGACAGACTTACCAAGTATGCACACTTTTGTGCATTATCACATCCATTTAAAGCCAGTACAGTTTCTAATGCATTTATGGAAACAGTTCAAAAGCTACATGGAAACCCAAAGATTATTGTAAGTGACAGAGATCCCATTTTCACTGGAAATTTTTGGACAGAATTATTTTCTTGCCTTGGTACTCAGTTAGCTCATAGCTCATCTTATCATCCTCAATCTGATGGGCAAACTGAGATAGTAAACAAATGTTTGGAAGGATATCTTTGTTTCTTTGTATCTGATAAACAGACACAATGGGTCAAATGGTTGCCTCTGGCTGAATGGTGGTATAACACTTCCTTCCATACAGCAACAAAAATGACCCCATTTATGGCACTTTATGGGTACCAACCACCATCAATCACATCATATTTAAGAGAAAATTCTAAGGTTCAGGCAGTGGAACATCACATCGAACATCAACAACAAGTCCTCCAACTCTTAAAGGATAACCTCGTGTTGGCACAAAATAGAATGAAACAACAGGCAGATCAACATCGCAGTGAAAGAATTTTTGATGTAGGTGATTGGGTATTCCTACGGCTACAACCATATAAGCAAATGTCCCTAAAGCAAGCTAAGAAGGATAATAAATTATCACCAAAGTATTATGGTCCGTACAAGGTGTTGGAAAAGATTGGTACTATGGCCTACAAATTGGAGCTTCTTGCAGCTTCTTGATTGCACCCAGTTTTCCATGTTTCATGTTTAAAGAAGGTCATAGGCGACAAGCTCCCAGTTCAAACAATATTGCCAGAACTTGACGAGGAAGGAAAAATTATATTGGAATCGGAAGCAGTCACAGAAACAAGAACTCGACAGCTATGAAATCGATCAATTTCAGAGTATCTTATCAAGTGGAAGAACTTATCCGCTGAAGATTCCACATGGGAGGATGAGAATTTTATGCAGAAGTACCCAGAACTGTTCAAGCGTTGAGGACAACACTTTTTTGAAGGAGAGGGGCATGTTGGGTCCCTATAATACTAGTAATTACCCCATTACTATTGTAGTTATACCCCTCATTTATATTGTTGTGCTCCTATTACCCCCATATTGTTATTTCTGTGCCCCATAGAATCCCTCTATTGTTATTTTTGTGGCTTTATATTATTATTGTTAGGTCGGCTGGATTATAGTGTGACTCCTTAGAATCCTATATATAGAAAGGAGGTTTTGTCATTTGTATCATCCAAGAATTGTTCATTTATGTAATGTAAAGGAGGTTGCCCCCTCGAAGAGGCTGAATTCTAAGGCGTTGATCTCTCTTTTCTATCTTTTCTTGAGCTGGTTTCATAACAGAGATTATTGGCATTATGGGTAATGTGTTGTCCTTGATGGAAGCCTACTTGATAAAGATGGCAACATGATGGTTATGGATATGCTATAGGTAACATGAAAAAAGGAATATAAGTTCAGAGATAGATGGATGGCAAAGACCAAGTGTGATAAAGTATACGCATGTCTTGTGAAGTAAGATCACACAAAGAATATCAGTTCAGAGATAAATGAAGGGCAAAGATCAAGTGTGATAAAGTATACGCAGGTCTTGTGAAGCAAGATCATGCACATACATAGGTATGGTGAAGCGAAGTCGCATATAGAATCCACACCATGGTATTATGAATACCAAGGGTACTTACCATGGTATTGGCCCATATTAATGAGTGCGATAACGAATATTATATCCTTTCGAAGAATACTACAACATAACCAAGGTATTTACCTAAGGTATTGACTAAGGAAAATACTATATAAAGAGATGGAGATCAAGGTGTTGGGTGTGCAAGTGATGAATTGCTTATGAATGATTTGATTCGAATCAGGGCTGCACCAAGTAGTAAGGAGAGAAATCATATCTGAATGATGGTGACATATGTGCTTGTTTGTTGTACTTTTTGAAAATATCTGACACTGATATATCTATCTTGTCACTTGAATGAAGTAATCTTAAAAGCATGTAATTCTAACAGTAAGGGTTTCATAGGGTAAAATTTTGTTTCCATCAAAAGTTTTCAAATCTACACGCAAGTTTGTCTCATGCGAGTCACATACATATGTGGATCTGCTTCTAGTTAGTTGGGTATATATTTTTCAATATGGGAAAATATGTACATGAGTATGATGAATGGTAAGCGCATACATACACATATACGCTTTGTAAAAGTCATACACATGCTAGGGTTTTTCACCATCGGTTGTTGATGTTTGGTCAAATATGTTATGTCTGTTGTTTTCTACCAATGATGTCTCTCCCATAATCTATGATTGACAATACCATTTGGGTTCAATTGGTTAAGGAATAGAATAGTTAATAGTGATGTCGCTACTGTGTTGTAATATGTAATTGGCTCAGTGATCTATAATTGATATAATTCATTGGTTTTTTCAGTATTATAGTGATTCAAATTCAGGTATCAGTAATTTTGAGATCTATATGTAGGTATTCTTCAAGGGAAGCGCATACATATGCATGTATGATTCATAACAATAGCGTAAACATTCTGACATATGTTTGATCATATTTTGCAATGACAACATTTGGTCTATGTAATGAACAATACATGGTAGGGTTTACTTATGAATGATTGTACATTGATCTGATATGGATTGGTTTGATATAGTTGCATTGGTTGATTAAGTTTCAGTGATTGATGTGATGATTCAACTGGTTCAGTGATTGTGTGATTTGATTCATTGATTGGTTTTAGGTTATTGATGAAAGTGGATCCAGTATGAAATATTATGAAAAGTGGTCCACCCTTTCAGTAGCATCTGGTACATAAAGTTAGGGGGTTGGAGCTCCCTTCTAGTAGGTGCTGGAAAATGAGAGATGTTTGTAGCCTTCTATAGGAGAGTACATGCGTACTAGTTAGAAACTGCACCAATACAATATTTTAAGATAATTTTCTTTAACAAAAGAAGGAGACAAACATGACAACAGTGGTGGTTTTCTCCTGAATTGGGGCTCCACATAAAAACCCTGGCCTTCATGTATGTTGATATAATTCTTGTGTGTTGATGTTCTTTCTTCTTCTAACTATTCATAATTACTACTTAATCCGTGATTAATGAACTAATGGTGCACTAATTAAAGTTGAACATATTAGTTATTTGAATATACGTGAGTTTCCATAATAACGACCACATACATATGCTAGTTTCCTTCATAATAGTAGTGTAAACAAATTAGAATAAGAAATTAGAAATTTGAACTAAGTAAAATATTGATTCACCCCCCACCCTCTTAGTACTTTTCCTAACAATTGGTATCAGAGTAGGTCCTTCAGAAGAAGCTTGATTTCTTGAAGGGAGATTCATCAAGATTAGAAATCGAGAGGGAGTATCTTTTATCTGTCCAAAATTATTTAATGGAATGAACTTGGTTTTCTAGAAATTTGAAATGAGCACATATTTGTAATCTCTCAAAGCGGATGTTTGGGAAATAGTTGAAGCAGGATATTATTATGCATCCTCCATCCCCACATATGATGCAAGGAAGAAACAATATGAGACCAATTCAAAGGCATTCAATACTCTCCTGGGAAGCCTGGTAGAATGAGGATTTGTGAAGGTCATGAAGATGAATACCACAAAGGTTATATGGCATAGGATCATCCAAAGCTATTAAGGTGACACTAAGTTAAAGAGTACCAAACTTCAAACTTTTAGAATCCAATATGAGACTCTCAGAATGCATAATGATGAAAGAATTGCAAGTTTCTTCCTTAGGGTAGATGAGATTGTTAACTCAATGAGAAATCTTGGTGATGAAGTAAAAGATTCAGTGCTTGTTGAGAAAATTCTAATATCTCTAACCTCAAAATTTCATTCAAAAGGCTCTACCATTAATGAGATGTAGGATTTGAAGAACCTTACTATTGACCAGCTCCATGGGATCTTAAAAGATTATGAAATGAGGAAAGGGGGTCCATCAGATATCAGAGAAGCAACATTCAAAGCTACTTATAAAGGAAAATAAAAGGAGGATCTTAAGGAAACAAGCTACATATCAAACGAAGAAGAAGAAAATTTCGTAAAGAAACTCCAAGTAGGAACTGGAAAGTTTAGAGGTAAGCTTCCTTTCAAATGTTTTTCTTGTGGAAGAGTAGGTCACTACACAGCTAAATTCCCTTATAAATAAAATCATGAGAAAGGAAATAATTCCTCAAAAGTGAATGTTAGAGGAACGTTTGATAACAAGAAAAGTTTCTATACACATGAAGATAGTGATTATTCTTCAAATAATGAATAAGTTGAATTTGATCAAGAATATCAATTACTTATGGAATTTGAAGAGAAATATGATGATTCTGATGCTATTTTTTTGGATTCTCTAGAAGAAGAAGATACTCTCATTGAAAAAATAACTGAGATAAAAATCTATTTAGAAGAAGCTAATTTAGATGAAAAAGTTTTGAAGAAACAATTTCTATAAAAATATAGGCACAATGAAAGGTTAGAACTTGAAATAGTGGGTCTAAGAAAGGAACTTCATAAAACAAAGGCTCTAAATATTATATTTTCTAAAGGATATGATATTTTAGAAGAAACCATCAAATTTAAACACTCTCCTCTAAAAAGCGCAGGTCTTGGATACAATGGTTAATTAGCAGAGACTGTAAAATCTTCTAAAACATGTACATGAAGCTATCTCAATGTAGTGAAGGGAAGAAATCATCAAAATTCCAGCTCTTGGCAAAGGAATGAGGGATCAAATGTCTTTCAAGTAAAACATTCTTACCATAATCCAAGGGCAAGCTACTCAAAAAGGTATTATACTCCCAGGTACTCCTACTTCAATGGTCAATGCTTCACTTATCATAATTTTGGTCATAAAGTTGTTCAATGTGTCACTTATAAAACTATCATGACTAGATAAGTAAGAAAACAAAAGAATGAGTTTGGAGCAAAGAAATATTCTTACAATGTATCCTCACCTATGCAAGATGAAATTGAATGTTCTTTTTGTAATAAATTTGGTCATAAATAAATTGAATGCATAAGAAGAATAAGACCATCCTATTAATGCACAACAACACCCAAGGTATGGAAAAGGAAACCATAGACTCTAAAAATTTTGGTCTATATTTATATCCATGAGATCAAGAAAATATATGGTACATTGACACTAGATGTTCAAATCATATGATAGGTGACAAATATAACTTTATATCCTTTAATCAAATAAGGAAAGAAAAGGATGCAACTTTTGGAAATAATTCACTTGCTACTATCACAGGGAAAGGAATTGTTCTATTAAAGAAAAAAGTTAATGTTGGAAATGTTTTATTTGTTTATGGATTAAGACATAATTTGAGAGTGTTAGTCAAATGTGTGACCAAGGGCATGAAGTTGTTTACAAATCAAATAACTGCATGGTAAGAAATATGGACCCAAGTAAGATCATAATAAAGGGAACAAGAAGTCCATGAAAACTCTATGTCTTGGAAGGCATCCAAGAACATTGTTACTTAAGAAAATCTAAATAAAGTTGACTTTGGCACAAAATATTGGTACACCTTATATTTTCTCAATTATAAAAATCAAGAAGATTGGGAGCAGTGCATGACTTACCCAACATCTCTCCATAGGAAAATATCATCTGCAAATCATGCCAATTTGGTAAGAAAACCAAAATTCAATTTAATGCTAAAGAAGGTACTTCAAGTAAGCCACTTGAACTTATTCGTACTGATTTGTGTGGTCCTATGAGAAAGAAGTCTCCTCAAGGTGAACAATATTTCATATTATTCATTGATTATTTTACAACAATGTGTTGGATTGGATTACTTAAACATAAAGATGAACCATTTGATAAATTTAAAGTATTCAAGGCTCTGGTAGAAAATGAGTTGGATTTTAAAGTCAAATGTCTTAGATCTGATAGAGAAGGAGAGTTTATATTTGATGATTTTTTTAATTTGTGTGAGTAACATGGCATCAAAAGATAATTTTCTATAGTTAAGACTCCTTAACAAAATGCAGTGGCAGAAAGAATGAGTAGAACAATCCAACAAATGGCACAAGCCATACTTGATGAATTAGAAGCTCCACATACCTTTTGGGGAAAGAAACACATACAGCCATGAATATAATTAACAAGATCATGTTCGAGTAAACAGTGATAAAAATCCTTATGAACTATGGTTTGGTAAGCCTCCAACTATTAAGAATTTTATAATTTTTGGAAGCAAATGTTACATAAAGAAAAATGATGATAATCTTGGAAAGTTTAAATCTAGAGTTGATGAAGGAATCCTCCTTGGATACTCTTCTAGAAGCAAGGGATACAAATGCTATAATAAAGGGATTCAAAAGACTTTTGAATGCATTGATTTTGTAATTGATGAAGCATCCACATGTACTAAAAAGTAAGCTCCAACAGATGACGAACCAGTTCCTTATACTAGTCAAAAGGATGTAGAAGAAGGCAATATAGAAGCATCAAAAGAAAGAAATGAAGATACATATACATCAGCATAGACACCTTCAAGGTATGTTCAAAAAAATCATCTGGAATCTTAAATTCTAGATGAAAATGAGGTATGAGTACAAACTAGAAGAACTCTTGGTGGACCTTCTAGTTACTTAACCTTACTATCCACAATTGAACCTCAAAATGTGAATCAAGTAAGAAAATATGAATGTTAGTTTAAGGCAATGAACGAATAACTTGATCAAATAGAAAATAACCATACATGGAAATTAGTACTAAGACATCATGATAAATATGTTATTGGGATAAAATGGGTTTTCAAAAACAAACTGAAATAAAATGGATAAGTAATTAGAAATAAAGAAAGACTCGTATGCAAAGGCTATGCTCAATAGGAAGGAATAGACTTTGAAGAAACATTTGCACCTATATCTAGACTTGAATCCATAAGAATGTTTCTTTCATTTTCAAGATTTCATAACTTTAAAGTATATTAAATGGATGTCAAATCTGCGTTTTTAAATGGGGACCTAGAATAAGAAGTTTATATTGAACAAGTTGAAGGCTTCATTCTAGACAATGATAAAAATCTTGTTTGTAAATTTAAGAATGCATTCGATGGGTCAAAACAACCTACTCATGCATGGTATTATCTTCTTGAAAAGTATCTTCAACAACAAGGATTCATAAATGGGTCTACAGATAACAATCTTTATATCAATATGGATAAAGATAAAATTTTGATAATTGTTGTTTATGTATATGACATCATATTTGGGAGCAATGTAGAATCTATGAGTTGAGGATTTTCTTCAGTTATGAAGCAAGAATTTGAAATGTCTTTACTTGGTGAACTAACATACTTTCTTGGTCTTCAAGTTCAAAAAAAAAAGAATGGTATCTTTCTCTCACAAACCACGTATCTCAAGAAGATTTTGAAGAAATATGGAATCAAAGAATGCAAGCCTGTATGCAAACCAATGGCAACAGGATGCAATCTTATTTCAAATGATGATTCTCCTCCAGTTAATCAACCAGAATGCAAGTCTATTATCAGAAGCTTTCTCTACCTTACATGCATGAGACCAGATATTATGCATGCATTTGGAATTGTTGGACGATTTCAATAAAATCCTAAATAAACTCATCTCCAAGAAGTTAAGAGAATATTCAATTATTTACAAGGAACTCAAGAGTTTGGTGTATGGTATCCCAAAGATGTATATTTTGCACTTCATGCTTACATAGATACATATTGGGTAGGAGATATTGATGATTGAAAAAGTACTGGTGGAGGATCATTTTATTTGGGAACTCGCTTGGTATCATGGTTGAGCAAGAAACAAAGCTCCATCGCTTTGTCTACTGCTAAGGAATAATATGTTGTTATTGCTTCTTGTTGTACTCAACTTCTATGGATGATACAAACATTGCAAGACATTCAAATCAGTTATCCTCAATATGTACCTATTCTTTACGATAATACTAGTTCCATAAGTATCTCTAAAAATATTGTCATGCACTAAAAAACCAAGAATATTCCAATCAAATGTCACTTTTTGAGAGAATAGGTGCTTGAACACAAGGTCAAACTAGAATATGTTCCTTCAAAAGAACAAGTTGCAGATATATTTACAAAGCCACTTCAAGGGGTTGCACCTCCCTTTCAGTAGGCATTGGAAACGATAAAATGTTGTAGCCTTCTGTAGGTGGGTGTATGTGTACTAGTTAGAGTTTTCACCAGTACCATATTGTAAGAGGATTTTCCTTTAATAAAAGAAGAATACAAAGATGACAACAATGGTGCTTTTATCCCACATTGGGTTTCCACCTAAAAATCCTTGTGTTCGTGTGTATTGATGATCTTTCTTCTTCTTACTAGTCATAATTACTACTTAATTGATTAATAATGAAGTAATGGTGCTCTGATTAAGGTTGAAAATATTAGTTATATGGATATATGTGAGTTTCCTTAATAAAAATTGTGTGCATACACTAGTTTCCTTTATGACACTAGTATACACAAATCAGAATAAGAAATAAGGAATCTGAGGTGAGTAAAACACTGATTCACCCCCTCCCCCTATTACTTTTCCTAACCATAATCATAACTTTTATGGAGGTTTATGAATCCATCTCGATACAGTATTCATAATAAAATACACACACACACACACACACACACACATATATATATATATATATATACAAATGCATATTTTCTCTAACCAGGAAATAAAAGGATATGATGCATGTTTAAATCAACAAGGGAATTTAGAGGCTCACACCACTAGCCTCAAAAGTAATACCATGATTCACCTCCTTCCCAAGAAGTCCAGAATCCACTGCCATAATCAAATTCTACATCCAATGTCCAGTGCTACAATCCTACAACACTTGTCCTCTTAATGAATAGTTACCAGCTCATTGTTTTAGGGCACACTCCCAACATGCATCTCATTCTATATGGAAATGCTAATGACCAAAAAATTCCATTCCCCGACCTTCCAAGTTCCCCGACATCCCCTTTTCCAGGAAATCCATCCCTTCGCAAGGTTTCCTTGCATCGGAAGGTCCAAAAACAAAGCCATATCCATGCCTCAATACCATCATATTAATAATATCATGCTCATTGAAATTCCATAATTAGTAGCTCACCAAAGAAATCCAAAGAATTATCCTTGCCAATGTCTTTTTTCGATGTTTAGATGGCACAAAACAACAAACATATGGTATCTTTAGATTCATCAAGATGAACTCTATGAGTTGATCATGTTTCTTTAGTGAAATCATTTTAGTGTTTACCCAATTTCAACTGAATTTCCTTTATGTTGTAACGTCTTTACGCCCTAGTAGGGTGATGCTACAAACAACCACAACGAGGTACTACAATATTCTCAGTGGAAGCATAAAAACCCTGAATTATTCTCAAACCCTGGCTCACTACCAAAGCCCCTATGACAACACCAGCCCACGAATAGTACTTTGATTCCAAGTAATGCCCCATGTAAAGGTTAATTCAGCTATATTAGTGTTTCCATGGTGTGTACATGTACTTGTCATTAACTCATTAAAATATACAGTGCATAACTACATGCATAATTGATGCAATACCTAGCAAACATGCATTACACATTAATCAATAATCTTTCATTCATATTAATTATGCACAATATAATCATAAGCATATAAATACTAAGACCATACTAGGGTTTACAAGAGAATAACATATAAATATAACACATGGCACACAAATATAATTCACTACACATGGATACTTATATGAAATAGAGGACCAATTGTTTTCAATATTCCACGTTCCACCCAACCATAGACCACGTGGTTCATAATCTTTCAATGGCTTCAATTCCATGGGAAACAATTTGTACACTGTGTATCAAACCACATACTCCAACCAAGGTACCAACCCCAATAGCCTCAATCTTCAAAAACAAGCTCATATTCCCTTCAGCTTGCACCCAAGTGGAGTAACCCTTCTTCGTACCCAACAATTCCTTGGTGGTGCCCAACGTCTAGGGCACTTTACAACCAATTAGTGATAGTCTCATCTTTATGGCTTCTAGGAGCTCTTGTTGCTCTCTCGGGCATCCAGGTACCCTTTTAGTCCAAACCAAAACAACTCCCTTTTAGTTATAGAGTCCAAGGACGGGGATCACACTAAAATAACCATCCATAACTAATCACTGAAAAATGCGTTGAATTCTCCCCCCCCCCATCCACATTTTCCTCATAGGTAAAAATCTCACTTTATATAGGAATAACTTTATCTTTCCATGTTACACTCTCTAATGCCAGACAGGCCTTAGTTCTGGGATGGGTGACCTCCTGGGAAGTCCTGGTTTACCGGGTGCAAGCCCCGGAAGTGATGATTGATGCTATATGATTTGTTCTCCACATTTCACTAGTTTCAATCCCACTTCTTCACCCCTGTGAGCATCACCCGATGCAATGAGTGCTAAGTGAACTATTCAAAAATCATGAGAAATTAGTCAGTTACGACTACCTCTCATGGAAATGGTCATACGTTTGAATGACTTACTTAACGCAGTTGAATCCCAAAATTGATATCTAATATAATGCACTGCATAAATCCCCCATACTTAAATTCAAAAAGAGTCAAGGGATCTCTACTTGAATGGTTCATGAGGCACAATACTTGCTAAGGTTTTGCAAATGGGGTAGCAAGCTAAGTGGGCTTGATTGTGGGGGAAAACTCCACAGTTAAGCGCGCTTGAGCCAGAGGAGTTCTGGGATGGGTGACCTCCTGGGAAGTCCTGGTTACCGGGTGCAAGCCCCGGAAGTGATGATTGATGCTATATGATTCGTTCTCCACATTTCACTAGTTTCAATCCCACTTCTTCACCCCTGTGAGCATCACCCGATGCAATGAGTGCTAAGTGAACTATTCAAAAATCATGAGAAATTAGTCAGTTACGACTACCTCTCATGGAAATGGTCATACGTTTGAATGACTTACTTAACGCAGTTGAATCCCAAAAATGATATCTAATATAATGCACTACGTAAATCCCCCATACTTAAATTCAAAAAGAGTCAAGGGATCTCTACTTGAATGGTTCATGAGGCACAATACTTGCTAAGGTTTTGCAAATGGGGTAGCAAGCTAAGTGGGCTTGATTGTGGGGGAAAACTCCACAGTTAAGCGCGCTTGAGCCAGAGGAGTTCTGGGATGGGTGACCTCCTGGGAAGTCCTGGTTACCGGGTGCAAGCCCCGGAAGTGATGATTGATGCTATATGATTCGTTCTCCACATTTCACTAGTTTCAATCCCACTTCTTCACCCCTGTGAGCATCACCCGATGCAATGAGTGCTAAGTGAACTATTCAAAAATCATGAGAAATTAGTCAGTTACGACTACCTCTCATGGAAATGGTCATACGTTTGAATGACTTACTTAACGCAGTTGAATCCCAAAAATGATATCTAATATAATGCACTGCGTAAATCCCCCATACTTAAATTCAAAAAGAGTCAAGGGATCTCTACTTGAATGATTCATGAGGCACAATACTTGCTAAGGTTTTGCAAATGGGGTAGCAAGCTAAGTGGGCTTGATTGTGGGGGAAAACTCCACAGTTAAGCGCACTTGAGCCAGAGGAGTTCTGGGATGGGTGACCTCCTGGGAAGTCCTGGTTACCGGGTGCAAGCCCCGGAAGTGATGATTGATGCTATATGATTCGTTCTCCACATTTCACTAGTTTCAATCCCACTTCTTCACCCCTGTGAGCATCACCCGATGCAATGAGTGCTAAGTGAACTATTCAAAAATCATGAGAAATTAGTCAGTTACGACTACCTCTCATGGAAATGGTCATATGTTTGAATGACTTAATTAACGCAGTTGAATCCCAAAAATGATATCTAATATAATGCACTGCGTAAATCCCCCATACTTACATTCCCATTGTGCATGAGGAATCATCCCAATCCCTCCTTACAAACATCTGTGCATAAAAGGAAATCCTCATTTGGATCTGCAATTTCTAATATTGCATCACTGGGTAAAAAGCCTTTATATGCTAAAAGGCATCTTCACACATAGGAGTCCATTCAAATTTTATACCTTTCTTTTGTAATGAGGCAATGGGATGGGCTATCCTAGAAAACCCTTCAATAAACCTTCCATAATATCCACCTAGACCCATAAAATACCTCACCTCTATTACATTCTTAGGTGTTGGCCATTCTATGATGGCCTTAATCTTTTATAGGTCCATAGATCTTCCAACTTCAGAAATAATATGACCAAAGAAATGTACTTTCCTCTCGTGAAATGAGAATTTACTCAACTTGGAATATAGTTGATGCTTCCAAGTACCTATAGAACTAGCCTCAAATGTTGTTCATGCTCTTATTCTTACTTGGAATATAACAAAATTTCATGCCGGCAAACAATAGAAATTTTGTCTAAATAATTTATGAATATTCCATTCATCAAACACATAAAAACTCTCGATGCATTGGGTAAGCCAAATGGCACCACTACAAACTCATAATTCTTGTAATGAGTTCAAAATGATGTTTTGTTGATAACCTCCTCTTTAATTTGTAGCTGGTGATACCCCATCTCAAGTCATTTATGGAAAATAGTTTAGCTCCCCAAAGTTGAACAAATAAATCATCTATTCTTGGCAAAGGATATTTATTTTTAATTATAACTTATTCAATTGGTAGAAATCTACACACAATTATAATGCTCCATATTTATTGTTGACAAAAAAAGTTGGAACATATTAAGGTGACACGTTGGGGCATATGCATCCTTTCTTTAATATCTCATGAAGCCGCCTCTACAATTCCCTAAGTTATGTTAATGGAGGATTATGTGAGTAGAAATATTTAAATAGAATTCTTCTAGATCCAAAGTCAAAGAAGCTAGTTGTTAAAAACTAATCACAAGAAAATAATAACAATAAAAAGAACAAATAATAATAATAAAATAATTAAAAAGAAATGGGGTTAAACACAAATAAAAGGTTTAGGTAATAAGATAATTAAGGACTAAAATAGAAATGAAAATATATTCTAAATAATGAATAAATATTAAAAGCGAATAAATAAAAATAATAAATACTCATAATTATAATTATGTAAATAGTAAAGGCCAAAGGGTAACAAATAAATAAATTAAAGACCAAAATACTAAATAAATAATTATCAAAAATAAATAATTAAGTAATATAACTATATAAATAATAAAAAAATAATTACATAACAAGAATCAGGAGTCAAACAATGAAAATATATAATAATAATAATAATAAAAACAACTTTATTGTAAATAAATTTAGGGGAATTATGGGATAAAAATTATATATATAATAATCATAAAAATTCAAATTCAACTTATGATATATAGTTATATAAAGTATATACCTAAAACGAGATTAAGGGCTAAGGGTTCAAAAATAAATAAATAAAATCATTATAAATGAATAATTATTATAAAAATCAAATAAAATAAAAAGAGGAAGGAAGAAGGAAGACAAAACAAAAATCCCCATAATAAAAAAGTCCGAGACTAGGATAAATAAAGGAGGGTTAAAAGGCCAAGGAGATAAGAGATAATGCAAGATATAGCAATAATAAATAAATAAGAAATAAAATAGAAACCAGTAATGAAAAGAAAAGACCCCCAAGTGGGGTGACGGAGGTGGTAATGCGCCATAATGGTGACGTCAGAGGTATGATGGAACAATGACAGGTCAGTGTAGCTCGCATGATAGTGAATAGGTACGAGGAGAGGTAGCGTTGTTTGGTAAGGAAAGATGGGAGAAGGAATGTCAAATCAGAGAGTGGAGGGAAGAACGGTGATGATGGCACGATGAGACAATAGGGTGGTGGCATGCGTGAGTATAGAAGGAATAGAGCAGAGAGGAAGGATAGAAGGCGACGAAGGCAACGACGGAGCGGGACAATGGAGACTCAAATTACTCCAACAAGCAGAGAACGTGCCACTGGGTATGTAAAATGTTGCCCCCATGTTATTTTTTCCACCTTTGGTAATATGCTACGGGGGGTTAAAATGAGAGGAAGGGGGGATGAAAATGACCATGTCAAGGGAGATAGGAAGAGGGATCAGTCTGGGCCTTAGGATATGGCAGAGCCTGACAGCTTGGATTGGAACTAGGAGAGGGTAAGGTCATAAGCAATGACCAAATGGGAAAGAAGGAGCCTATAGCCTATGAAATGAGCAGAGAGGAAATGAGGATGGAAGGTTAGGGTAGAGGCACCAGGTAGAGTAGTCGATTAAAGGAAGCTAATGAGAAACGCATAAGAAAGCGGGACTGGGAGAGAAACCCAAAAGGGAACCTAGGTAAGCTGATAATGCCACCCCAGGAGGAGCCCTCTGATGAGATTGAGATGGTAGCTGTGGTAATAGCTAATGGCTTCTCCAGGTTGCGGAATACCCAGGAAAGGGAAGGTCGAACCATTGGGGGGAGCAGGCAAGCTTAAGAGACGTGGATACCAAAAATTTGCGAGAGGAAAAAGAAATGAGGAAAAGAGGGAGGGGAGGGGATAGTCCCCCAGGATACCTGGGTATAGGTAAGTGCACCCACAAACAACCCAATCTAGAGTGGATGGGTACTTGGACTGGCAAGGATTTGATCTTAACTCATTACTGTCCGTCATGTGAACAAGTAGAAGGTAGCAGGGAGATGGCTCGGGCAGGTCGCGGACGGGGTTGAGGGCGTGGTTGTGGTTGCCAAGGGCAGACAAGCACTCACCTGGGGCCGCATAATAGTAATACCCCGGGCAAACAGAGAGGCTGTTGACCGATGGATGAAACCATACAGGAAGCAGCCACTGCTTATATGAGAAATACAGAAGAAGGTATACAAGAAATAATTGAAGACATTGTAGCGGAAGTGAAGGAGGAGGAGTCCGAGGAGGAAATGGAAGAGTGGAGGGGTATGGTTTTAGACCCGGGTAATACAAGGGGAAAAATATCTCAATACAGGCAGAGATTGCACCTTTATTGGCTCATGAAGAAGCTGCTCTGCAAGGAAGTTGAGCAAGTTTCAATGGGCATGGCTCTAATAACCAGAGAAATGCCTGACTACAAGAAAGACTTGAATACCATCCAACTCCAGTTCTGCAAACAGGACATGAGACCGGACCGAATTGAGAGAAACATCGCAGGTGTAGCAAATAGGAGGCTAGTGCATGGGGGTACAACAGTGGACCCAGCAATGGTGGAACCAGACTAGGAAGATCAGGATGAGTAGACTTAGTTTCTTCTGTTTTCAGAATAGAACTGTGCTCTTTTTTAGCAGAAAGTTTCTTTATATTTCTGCATGCTCATAGGAACAGTAGATAAAAACTCTATTTTTAATTGTTCGGTTTACATAGCATGGCTAGAAAGACTACAAACATACCAATTTTGGATGGCCTATGTTATATTCAGGTGGCTAAAAGGTTGGTTTCCCATTGGACAAGTTGTGGCCACCTAGGATTTGTATGTGTTCTCAGTTTGTGTTTTATAAATAGAAAAGGACCTACCTAAACTTACAAAAAAAAATAATGAAAAGAAAAGAGGGGAGACAATCAGGGTGAAAAAATAAAGAACCAGTGAGACGAATTATGAAGAATACCTTGAGGAGAGAGTAAGGATCCAATTTTTACTAATTCGTCAACCCTTGTCCTTGTTAAGATTGTTGACCACTCATTTATCTCTCTATATGGCTTCCATGAACTTTCTATGATGATAATGAGAAACTATAGCTAGGACACCAACGTCCTCTATAAATATGTGATGCTTAGTATTCACAGAATGCTTAGCAAGAGCTGATGATCGAGAGTGATTATGCTTGATGTCCGCAGCATGCTTCTGAATTATTCACTTGATGGAATGACCGATTTCACCTAGATAAGGCTTACCAAATGAATAGAGAACCATGTAAACACCTTTAGAGTTAGAGGGATCAATATGGTCTTTAATAGACCCGAGGGAAGACTGAATAATGGTAAGTGGCTTAAAGGTCATAGAAGTATTGTTTTTCTTAAGAATTCAAGCCAACTTCTCACGGGTTCCTTAAATAAAATAAAGATGGACCATGGAAATGAGATAGATAGAATCACTTCTAATTCTGGGTCCTAAGATGTTTTTTTTTTTTTTTTTTTTTTTTCTGCATTTTGGAAGGCTTTTAAGCCTTCGGGCTTACTATAACCACCACTCTTTAGAACTTCTAAAAGATTAGCTTTCTCTTTATTGATATGGAGATCATCAGAAATCCTAAGGGTTCTGGTGGCAAGGGTATTCAAAACATCGAATTTCTTTATAATTTATATAATTATATATCTATCTAATTCATAATTTGACTTTGAATTATTATTATTATTATATATAGTTTTTATCCAATAATTCCCCATAGTTTTATTTTATTTTATTTTATTTAGAATATAGTTCTATTATTATTATTATTATTAATAACTTTTTTTCTTTGTTTGACCCATTATTTATATAATTATATTACTTAATTATTTATTTTTAATAATTATTTATTTATGGAAAGATGTCAATTTTGATCTATAAGAAAAGAGAAAGTGGGCACTAGGAAACAATGCAAGACCAACGTGAAATCCATGAGGGAACACTCTATTAGGGTTTCCTCTTGAAAACACTAAATCACCATTCCATCAACCTCTGAGCATGACAGTGCAGATGCCTTGCTTGCAGGTTCTAACGACAGGGATGGGAACACATGGAGGTGGGGGGGGGGAAGGGGATCCCCTCCTACATAAATATTGTATTGGGATAATCCAGGGTGCAAGGAGAAAATGGCAACTAGTTTCACAAGCGGCGGATCTAAAGATAACAAATTGGAAACATATTGAAAGTTTATGAAAGATCATGCCCCGATCTGCAAGTTTATTGGGATATGGCCTTTTGAACGTGACCTGGTGAAATGGATATAACTAAAATGGCAGCCAAAAGGCCACATAGATTTAAAGTTGGGTGCTCAAGGGTTATCCACAGTGACCTTCACTAGTCTAAAAGATAAGGAAAATATCTTTGAGAATGACCATATTTATACTAAAATGCAGGATTCTTCATGCGGCATTGAGAGGAATGCTACAATCTAGACGAGGAGAAATATATGTCCGCCCTAGTTCGGGTCAGATTGTTTGGACTCTTGGTGAATTTTTGGGATATAGAGATATTGGAAGGTATAGGAAATTCTATTGGGAGATATTTTAAAGTGGTTGATTCAAAAAGGAGAGGAAGGTATACCTCCTACGCACAAATTTGTGTCGACATGAACATTACTGAACCCCTCCTAGATTTCATAGAGTTGGAGTATGAAAATGAGCTATAACAACAACCCTTGGATTAGGAACACATTCCCTTATGATGAAAATGACATCATGAGTATGGGCATATTTATAAGTAATCCCCTCTAAATCAAAGCGAAGCGACAGACTCCCCAAGAGCCAAAGAACCAAAAAAGGGAAGGAGGACAATGAAGGATTTGAGGAGGTTCAAAAAAAGAGGCCAAATGTGAAAGCCCCAATAACCATTACTCATCTACAACCAAAGAAAGTATCGATTCAAAGAAACCACTTTGAAACCCTAGTAGAGGATGAGGAGAGTATCCATGAATCTAGTGGCTCGCCCCACCTAGAAAACCCTAAGAATTACCCAAAGGTTGGACAAAATCCTAAGAGAAAATATGAAGAGGAACCTGATGAGAAAGAGGCCCAGGTAATGTAGGTAGAGAAAGAAAAAATGGAAATATATGGCACGAAAGAAGAACTAAGAATGAAGGAACAAGTGATGAGAAGCCTATTGGACGAATGGAAGCACCTGGATTAATGATTTATCCCTAAAGAGCAAAAGAAACTATACTGTGAAACCTTTCAATGATTAAAAGCCAAGCAAGGGCCTAAATAACAAATCCGCTTGATCATTTGGGTTCCTAGAAATGACAGGGAGTGGAATCAACTACAATCACGAAAGGAGGCAAGAAAAGAAGATGCAAGAACCTGCAAGAATCCATACAGATGGTGGGAAATTTGGTAGTTAACTCAAGAAGAGTGGTAGTGCTATCCTAGATTTTCTACCATCTTAACAAGCCTTCTCAATGATCATTACATCTTGGAATGTTCAAGGCCTCAACGGTCAAGGAAAGCAAAGGTATTTGAAAGACCAAATCAGAAAAGATCATCTCAGTATCATGATTATTTAGGAGACAAAAATCTTGGAATACAGGTTGAAAGAGATAGTAAGAATCCTGAAACGTGAATACGAAGTGATGGCACAGGATTCCAATGACAATGCTGGTGGTATTGCTATTCTTTGGAACCTGATGGAGGTGATATTTGAATATTTGGTCAACCTTCCAACCATTCTATCAGGTAAGTTTCACCATATTGGATCCAGGGATTGGGATCTTTTGACTGGGGTATATGGGCCTCACATTCCAGGAGAAGGGGGTGTTTTCCTCCAAATTTTAGGAAAATAAAAAGGTTATACGAGGAGGAATCATGGAATCTTGGTGGCAATTTTAATGTAATTGCATTGCTAGAGGAAAAAAAGGGAGGAATTCAGTGGATGGATAGAGATATGGAAGCATTTCGAGACACAATTACAGAACTACACCTAACGTATATACCTACAATCAATGAAGTATTCAACTGGAATAACATAAGGGGGGCGCTCACTAGGAAACATCACACTTGGAACAATTCCTGGTGTTTGAATAGGTTATAAGTAGATATATATTTTTAGAGGCCTTCATCCTCTCGCGCATGGTATCAGATCATTAGATGATTAGGATGGATCTTGATTTAAAAGTGGGGCCCAAAAACGACCCTTCCACTTTAAGACCTTCTGGTTATGAGATCCGTTATTTCTACAGAAAGTGGAAGGCTAGTGGAATGGAAGTATTGTGCAAATTCAAAATCATATGCACACATTTCAGCTCAAGCTAAAAGACCTCAAGATCCAAATTAAGAAATGGAGCCAGGAAGAGTTTGGAAACATCTAGAAAGAGAAAAAAATCTCCAAGATCGCATGACAGAAGTACAACAAAGAATCATTCTAGAAGCTAAATCATAGAGTTTGGTTGAGACTAAAGTTCGGATGGTGAATCAGTTAGAAGAAATAAGGAAAGAAGTGGAAATTCTTTGGAAATAAAAATCCTGAATCCAATGGATTCGAGAGGGAGAGCGCAATACAAGGTTTTTCCATAAGGCAATGACCCAACATAGACAACATAACCACATATTCTCTTTTAAGAATGGGGTGGGGCAAGGATAATTTTAGGGGCGAATGTTCGCCCTTTGGCGAAATTAAGGGGTTTTAAATTTTTAGTGGGCGAATATTTTGTATCATAGTACATTTTTACAAATCACCTCAAATAGCCCACCTTATTTTAAGGGAGAGGGTAAAAAAGGTAAATTTAGCCCTTGAAATTAGGACTTACAACCTTCCATTCACCCATTTTCAAGAATAAGTTTTATTTAAGTGAATCCATTCGCCCATTTTCAAGAATAGGTTTTATTTAAGTGAATCCTATGGGCCAAATACCATATTTATAAAAGAGGTATGGTAAATTAATAAAAATATAAATAAATGAGAGGTATGGTAAATAAATAAAACATTTTTTATATTTACTCCATAAGTCACCTTATATACATGTAAGGGTGTAAACAAATAAAAATATAAGTAAAGTGGAGGTATGGTAAATAAATAAAACGTCTTTTTATACTTACTCAAAAGGTATGGTAAATAAATAAAAATATAAATAAACTAGACGTATCGTAAATAAATAAAACCTCTTTTTATATTTAGTCCATAACCCTCGTTGTATTTATGAAGGCTCAAGAAAGAGGTTTTATTTAAGTGAATCCTATGGGCCAAATACCATATTTGTAAAAGAGGTATGGTAAATTAATAAAAATATAAATAAATGAGAGGTATGGTAAACAAATAAAACATTTTTTTATATTTACTCCATAAGTCACCTTATATTTACCAACACTCAAAAAATGGGTTATATTTAGGTGAAACCTATGGCCAAATACTATGGGACAAATACCATGGACTAGATTGTTATTAATACCATGCAAAAAACCATTATTAACCCTAATATTAGAATTAATAAAAATAAATATGGCACATGGTATTGACCCATGGTATTCACCAAAATGGCACATGGTATTGACCCATGGTATTCACCAGAATGGCACATGGTATTGACCCATGGTATTCACCTGGAATGTAGCCTATTTAAATGGGGGAATTAAACCAGCATGTAGCCTATGCTAAGATTCACTAGGACTTTACAAAGTTTTATTATTTAGTGAAAGACTCGCCAAGATCTTACAAGATTTTATAATTGAGTAAAATATTCGCCATGCCTGGTGAGAGATTCGCCAAAAAATTATATATACATATTATATTATTGATAAAATCGCCTTCCATTTTTCCTATATACCATGGAGATTCGCCCATTTATTATATTTATAAATTTAGGGGGGGTTCTTAAAATTTTCCCTGGGGTGGGGAATCGACTAGTTCAACATGAAGAGATGGAGGATCTGGTGGTAAACCATTTCCATACCCTCCTCTCAGAATGGGCTCAGGATAGATCGAGTGCCATCTCGAGAATTACATGACACATCCCTCGACTAATATCCCAAGATCAGAACATGGCCCTAATGTGAGCGATAACTCTGAAGGAAATATAAGATGTTGTCAAAGGAATAGACAAGAACAAAGCCCCTGGACCCGATGGGTTCACGTTTATCAAGCAACATGGAACTTTATTAGAAAGGAAATACTTGAAGTGGTGGAGAAATACAAACAGATTCAGAACGTATGTTTGAGTCTTAATTCAAATTTTATTGCTTTAATCCCTAAAACTACCAAATCAGAAGATCCTCGGGGTTTTAAACCCATCTCTTTATGTAATATTATCTATAAAATCATTTCTATTGTAATTTTCAAAATGACTGAAGCCTCTTATGTCAGCCTTTATCTCTTTGGAGAAATATGGTTTTGTGGAAGGTCGCCAAATCTTGGATGGCATCATTACCTCTCAATAAATGGTTCATTCCCTAAAGCAACTCAAATATCCTAGTATGATGATGCAATTGGACTTATCCCAATCCTATGACTGCCTTAGCTAGTCCAATCTGATGGTTGTTCTGAAGTCATTTGATTTTGATCAATGATGGGTGAATTAGGTTTTCTGCCTGGTGTCTAACCCGATGTGCTCTATTATTCTTAATGGCTCCCCATCTCGAAACTTTAATACCTCTCGTGGACTCAGGCAAGGAGATCTGGTACGCCCGTTCCTCTTCATCCCAGTAGCTGAAGGTCTAGGTAGATTCTTCAAATCGGTTGTTCACACTTCCCATCTTAAGGGTCTTAGGCCTTGGGGCAATGCTTCACCCATCACCCACCAACAGTTTGTGGATGATATCATGCTATTATGTCAAGTTGCCTTGAGAGAATCCTGGAAAATCAAAGAAACTCCTCAGGAGATTATGATGGCCTCAGGTACTTTGATTAATAATGGGAAATCCAACGTTTTAATTTTTAATACCCCAAGGATGATTCAAATCTTCCTAGCCTGTCTATTGGGGTTTGATATAGAGTCTTTACCTATGAAGTATCTAGGTATGCCTTTAGCATATTACTATTTAAAGACCTCCTGCTAGCAAGATCACCTTCTTAAAATCCAATCGAAACTTATTGGTTGGTCATTTTGAGCTCTTAATATGGCTAGCATAATTGTTTTCCTAAAAGTTGTCCTCTAGTCTATTCCAATATACCAACTATGAGGAATGACCGCCCCTAAAACCTCCTATTAAACTATGGTTGATATATTTAGGAAATTTCTATGGAAAGCATCACATCAATTAAAAAATAGGCCTTGGTATCCTAGTACACTCTCACCCATCCTAAGATGGTTGGAGGCTTAAGTCTCAGGGACAATTACACCTTAAATCAAGTTACAGGAGCTAAGCTTTGGTGGAGATGGTTAAAAAGGGGACCTGATTTATGGATGAAAATCTAGACCACAAAATACGGTATGCTGATCCAAACTGAAAATATCCTCATATATACTGATCCCCCCCAAGGATCTACAATCTATAATTTGGTATCAAAGCACAAAGATCTTATAAGTCAACATTTTTTCTCAAAAATTTGATTTTTTTTGCATGACTCTATTCTTCCAGGACTCTTGGAAACAGTGAGAAAAATTGTTCAATTGACCAGACCTAGGGGACATTTCCCTTCATATAATTAGTAGGATACAGTTGACTAATTTTGGAAAGCTTCTCAGCAAAGTTCTAGATGAAGTAAGTGGAAATAGGTTTGGATTGGCCAAATCCTCCTCCCTCTGAGCATTGGAAAATCAAGGATCAGGAACTTTAATCAATGAAAATAACTTACCAGGAGGGTTAAGACATTCTATGATGGCGATATTCGACCCGAGCACTTTTAGCATTAAGGAAGCATACACGCTTAGAGAAGAAGAATCTCAAAATCACTAGTGTCCTCTATGGGAGAAGATCTGGACGAGTAAATTTTGGCCAAAATAGTTCAATTTTTATGGTTGGTATGTCATGGAAGAATTATTACTTGGAACTAGCTCTAGAAGAGAGGCTTCTAGGGCCCTTCATAATGAGGTCAACATAATGAACACCTTGAAAATTTGTTAACACTTTCCCTTTTGCAGTCCAAAAATGGCACTAGCTTGGAGATCTATTTTGAAACTTGGACAGGGACCCCCAAAGCATCAAGGATTCTATACTCTTATTACATAAAGGAATTTTATCGAACCCTTTTTTAAATACATCTTGGAATTTAGCTCTGGGATTCCTAGTATGGGCCATCTGGAAAGAAAGAAATAAAATAACCTTTAAAGACCGACAAATCGCTAAAGAGGTTATTTGGGTAGGGATTATTCATAATATTCAAGAGACCATTCTCTCGGAAAAATGGCATCCAGATGATTGGAAAATAGCCCCTCAAGAAGAAATAATTCTTAATATTTTGAACCTATCTACAAGTATGATAGCCCCAATATCCTAGAAAGTTTTGATTCCCCCCACCTCCTCACCTCAGCATTTCATAGGGCCACCGCATGGCTTTATCAAATTAAGCTTTCATGGTGCGTCGAAAGGAAACCAAAGGAACATTGGGTATGATGGTATTTTTAGATTTTATTAGAAAAAAACCAGACTTGTTTTTGTTGCCGATTTTGGTTATGATAGCAAAAATGGTGCATAGTTCACTGCAATCAAATAGGGCCTTCTCATTGCTGAATGAATATGTTATAAAAGGATAGTGATTGAAGGAGATTCGTGATTGATGGTGGAAATAATAGAGAAGTTAACTCGAGGAACCGATGGGAAAATATTCATCACAATTAGTGCATTTCACATCTTGTTTAGGAGGGCCAGTAGATCCTTCCTTCATTTGACTACCTCCTGACTTCTCATGTCCAAAGAGAAGGTAATAAAGCTGCAGATTTCTTGTCAAACTGAAGTTGTGCACATTCAAGGAGAACTCTAGAAATGGTAAGGCCTCCATATCCTCTGGAAGATGATCTGCTCCCTCTCCAAGGTATTCTTGAGAAATATAAAAAAGACAGTCAACAACAGGAGATGAGTAAGAACCACCTCCCTCGATCGGGGTGTGAGATGACCCCATCGGGCTTGTCTTGACTCATTGTTTAATGTGTATCTACTAGATATTTTTGGCCACCCTCTACATGCATGCTGCACTTGGAGAGGTGGTGGTGAGCATGCATAATTTAATGGCCATCCTTGATGGTGGCAGAGTTATTATGACAAGCATTAAGGCGAGGTTTCCCTCTAGCTTTCTAGGTAAGTTTGTTTGTGCCCTTAGGCTTCTGTGGATTTGGTATGAGTTGGTCATTCTAGGAAGCTCGTGGTCATCATCTGCTCCAGGTTGTGGCAATAGTCACTTGTATGTTTCCACCCTTAATTTAGCTTCCCATGCATGTATGCATCCATATATTTTCCCTCCAAACTATGAGCTACATGGTTCTGTGGTTTGATGGGATTGGAAATGGAACTCCCTGGAGCACGACCTCAAATGGTTTCTAGTTTGGGTTGAGTCTTTACTTTTGTATGTCCTGGTGTTCATGGCGTATGGCATTCGGTTGTCTTGCATGGGTTTCTACTAAGTTTGGGTGGTGGAATATTTTTTATGTTGTGGTACTCCCTTGAATAAAAGTGAAATGGTAAGGGTTTGGGTTCGTGGTATTGTTTTTTTGGTTCTAATGTGTTCAAGATTTGGGCGAGCTTGAATTCGAGCCTTGGTTATATGTAGCCTCCACAGTGAACTTAGTCGTTGTAGAGTCGAGGTTAGGAGAGCCCTATTGTATCATTTTAGGGCTATATTGATGTGTTGAATAGGGTATGTCAGGTTTGGAGCTCTTGTCTAGTTATGGGATGGTTTGGGTCATGGGGATGCTCTTGGCTTCACTCCTATCATTATGGTCTTGCTTCTCGAAAAGTGGGTTTGGTCTTTGCAACCTGGTTATATTATATTGGCTCTCGATGTAAGGGTTTTGTGCGTCACGATATCGGGGTAGATGTTTGCCTGAATCCCTCTTCATTTCTCTATGTAACGTTCTGCTGGTTGAATTGACAAATTATGAGACGTGCCTGGATAAATAAAGGCTTTTGAATGTGTGTGATGTTGTTAATTAGTCTAGGCCTGTTGGTGTACAGTGGTGGAAAAATGTTATAAATGGAGTTGTTAAACTGTGTTGGTAGCTGATTCGCAGTATGATTTAGAGCATGTTCCTTACCTGGTTGGTTTTGTTTGAAATTAATTTAACAATATTTCAGATTCAGAGAAACCCTTATCAATGCAAATTTTCTTAGCTACGACCTTGTTTGAGTCAACCTCTAGAGTTAAACATAGGTCATCATCTATTTGGCAGAAGAAGAATCATGGTCTGGGATGCTAGTAAAGGTAAGAATGGATGTGGGGGTTCTGGCCGCAGGATGCAGAGGAAGGCCTTCCCTTCTTAGACTAGCAAACCTAGTCCTTCTGCGGGGGTCAGGAACGCAATACAACTTCTCGCATAATTCAGAAAGTGGCTCAAGCATATCATGCTAGTAGCTCTAATCTAGTTAAGCAACTTATTGCAGACTGGGAGGAAGAGATTTGACAGGCCGAGGAGTATTTTAAACTTGATTTAGATGATTGGAAAGCCTTGATCTAAGACTCAGGACACACTTGTGGAATATTATCTCAATACAAGCATACAATCCATTTGTTTTGGCTGATGAAGAGCATTCTGGCTAAAACTTTAGAGAAATTTCCCCTTGATATGCATTTGGCCTCCCATGGACACTCGAATTACACCAAAGAATTTCAAAAAATATAGTTTTAATTGTAGTATAAAAATGGTTGGCATAACTAAACAGAGCATCATATTCCCTGTATACCCCACACAGAGCTGCCAGGTTCCACTGTGAAGGACCCTGCACTTGTGGATTCAGCTGATGATGTGTAGCGACAATGCATCTTTTCTTCTAGTTTTTGCATTAAAAAGTTTCAAATTTCTAGGTTCATTAGTAGTTATGTTTATAGATATTTAGAAAATAGGAAGAAGAAATACTCTTAGACATACATAACTTGGCTGATTAGACTTAATATTTTTTTTTTGGATGACATATTTTGCAGTTAAGTGGCTAACAGACTTGGTTTTTCCTTCGAGCAGGTTGAGGCCACCTAACTCTCATACATATGGATGTAACCTGTTATAGTCTCAAAAATTAATGGAAAGGCACTACCAAGCTTACCAAAAAAAATAAAAAATTATTTATATATTTTAGCCCTTAATTTATTTATTTGTTACCTTTTGGTCGTTATTATTTACATATTTGGAATGATGAGTTTTTATTATTTTTATTTATTTTATTTAATTATTTATTCATTAATTAGAATAAATTTTCATTTATATTTTAGTTTTTAATTCTCTTATTACCTAAACTTTTTATTTATTTTCTTATCTCATTTCTTCTTAAAGATTTTGTTATTATTAATGTTTATTATTATTATTGTTTATTTTTATTATTATTATTTTCTTGTGATTAGTTTCTAACGACTAGTTTCTTTGACTTTTGACCTTACACTTTTCCCTCTCTTTTAATACCCTTGTTAGTTCAATTTTATCTTCATCTAAATTGTCTTGATGATGAACCACATTGGTTTTTTTGAAACACCTCGACAATTTATTTAATTATGTGATGGATTCGGAAGAATTCTCTTTATATAAAAATTCCTTGAGTTCTAGAGTGCTCATTTTGTAAGGTGCTTTAGATATTGAAGCAGCTCCATGTACAAAACCAATGGATAAATCTATATACCTCCTTGGAGGTAATCTTAGAATCTCAACAAACACACCTTCAAATTATTTTAATATTGGGAAATCTTCCAAACTAGGTTAACGATCCATATTTTCTTCCACTAAGTGACATGCAAAACTTTAACACCCTTGTCTAAAATTTTTATTTCGCTGCATAGTTGATATTTCGATGATATATATTAGCCTTGGTATCCACTATACTTTCCTTTGTTTTCCATCATCATCAAGACAAATCAAAGTTTTTTTGTAGCAATATAAAACTACATGTGTTTTTCTAGCCAGACCATGCCAATTAAGAAACAATAAGAACCTAAATAAATTACATTCATGTTGGAAATAATACTGAGAGGGGGGTGGTGAATCAGTATTTATCAAATCAGTAACTTTTTCTTTTCATACTCAAATTTATATACGCTACTTCAATGAAGGTAACTCGCTTGCACACGCAACTGTCTTTAAGGCAACTAGCGTATATCTAGCAAACTTATGATTCAGTTAATTCATCATATGTTGATCTTTAATCAGTGCATCAGTACTTCATTAACCATATAAACAGTAACCAAGTGCAGTAATAACTGAATAAACCATCACACATAAGCAACACACATGAATACCAAGATTTAAGGTGGAAATCCAATGCGAGACAAAAATCACTTACTGCTATCTTCTTTTAATATAAGAAAAACCTATTTACAATATTGTATTGGTGCAGACTCATACTAGTACATAGGCACCCACCTGTAGAAGGCTACAACCTTCTCTTGTTCTCTAGCTTCTACTAGAAGGGAGCTACAACTCCTTATCTCTTGTACTAGCCGATTCGTTTACTAGTACGTAGGCACCGACCTACAGAAGGCTCCAACCTTCACTCATTATCTAGCCACTACTGGAAGGGAGCTCCAACCCACTAGCTCTTTTACTAGCCGATATGTTTACCAGTACATAGGCGTCGACCATAGAAAATTTTAGGGGCGAATGTTCGCCCTTTGGCGAAATTAAGGGGTTTTAAATTTTTAGTGGGCGAATATTTTGTATCATAGCACATTTTTACAAATCACCTCAAAGAGCCCACCTTATTTTAAGGGAGAGGGTAAAAAAGGTAAATTTAGCCCTTGAAACTAGGAGTTACAACCTTGCATTCACCCATTTTCAAGAATAGGTTTTATTTAAGTGAATCCTATGGGCCAAATACCATATTTATAAAAGGGGTATGGCAAATTAATAAAAATATAAATAAATGAGAGGTATGGTAAATAAATATAACATTTTCTATATTTACTCCATAAGTCACCTTATTACATGCAAGGGTGTAAACAAATAAAAATATAAGTAAAGTGGAGGTATGGCAAATAAATAAAACGTCTTTTTATACTTACTCAAAAGGTATGGTAAATAAATAAAAATATAAATAAACTAGATGTATGGTAAATAAATAAAACCTCTTTTTATATTTAGTCCATAACCCTCGTTCTATTTATGAAGGCTCAAGAAAGAGGTTTTATTTAAGTGAATCCTATGGGCCAAATACCATATTTGTAAAAGAGGTATGGTAAATTAATAAAAATATAAATAAACGAGAGGTATGGTAAACAAATAAAACATTTTTTTATATTTACTCCATAAGTAACCTTATATTTACGAACACTAAAATAATGCGTTACATTTAGGTGAAACCTATGGGCAAAATACTATGGGACAAATACCATGGACTAGATTGTTATTAATACCATGCAAAATAACATTATTAACCCTAATATTAGTATTAATAAAAATAAAAATGGCACATGGTATTGACCCATGGAATTCACCAAAATTGCACACGGTATTGACCCGTGGTATTCACCTGGAATGTAGCCTATTTAAATGGGGGAATTAAACCAACATAGATCCATCTTCACTCTGGATCTACTAACCCCCGAGAGGTATCAAACATCGTGATATGAAAACTAGCATAGAGTGAAAAAATATTTGATCCCTCTCAGGAGGCTTGGTAGATCAAGAGTAAAAATGGATACATTTTAGCTTGGTTAAAATAAAATTCAACTATTAATTTTATTAATTTTTATAAATTATTAATAGTAATTTTTAAGCTCCAGGTTTATGATAACCCATGGTATTGACCCATGGTAATACCATGGTATTCATGTGAGCATAGACTATTGAAATGGGAAATTCTATCATCTCAGATCCATCTTAATTCTGGTTCTACCATGTGCTCAGAGGGATAAATAGATTTCATCCCCCTAAGAGTGGTAGATGTGGAGTTAATATGGATATAGGTTGGTTTTTATGATAATGAAGATATTAAATAGACTTAGGAAATTATATTGTAAAAACATCTTAAGGTGAATGGTTAAAGCATAGACATTGGACAAGTATATTTGTATACTTCTGTTTTAAACTGAAACAAATCCAGGGCTTAAAGGAATGGATTGATTGCACTAGTCATGCTTCTATAACTTTCCAACATATGCTAGAGTAAACAGATTGTAATTTGGGTAATTTTTCTAACTGCAAATAGGAACATACTTGTGTATTGGCAGGGTGTTTGCGAGGTCCCTAGAAGTGATGATTTGAATTTTTCTTGGTTTTATATATAGTATTAGGTTTTTTCTCATGCTTTCTGTGAATGACACGGGTGATTTTTTTCCTACACCCACTAGGTTATCGATAAGTAATTTCAGTAATTTTGATTTCAAAAGATATTTTAAAGAAATGCAATGATTTCATTTGTGTATTCAATAAACACAATATTCTAATGGAATTTTGCATTTGTGGTTTACCTATATAGATTCCATGGAGAAGTGTTAGTGGTGTGACATCAATTGTCCTCAAGCAGAGGCTTTAGTTTTACTCTTTTTGGAAACAAATACTTTCTTCCAACATTTTTGAGTTCTGTGAAAAATTTGAAAGTCCTAATAGTATTCAATTATGGGTTCAAGAGAGACATAGTATTCAATTATGGGTTAAAGAGATCCACACTAAATGATCTATCAGCCTTATCTTCACTTAGTTTAAGACTATTCACTTGGAGAGCCTGCATGTGCCCCCACTACAAGAGCATAGTAAAGTCATGTAGAACTTAGAGAAGCTATCTTTAAGCTTTTAGTGAAGAATGGAAAAATGTCTGGGTTCAATAACAACCAATCGAGCATTAAGCTTCCAATAATGCTAGATTTTAACTTGGAGCACTTTTATGATTTGGAGGAGATGCCCCCTCGTATTTGTGACACATCTTCAGTTGTGAATTTGACTATTACTAACTGTCATTTCCTTCGAAAGTTACTTGATGACTTGGGGAACCTCAACTCTTTAAGAATGTTAAGGAAGGAAAGAAAGTACATCATGCTAAGTTCTCTTATGCTTTTCAAGTTTTTCTTGGATATCTACAACGTTTCAGGTAGGAAAGTACATTCTATTAATGAAAATTTGTCTTGATAGAAAAGCCCAATTTCAAATTCTAATGCTTTCAAAAAACATTGTATAATTGTAATGTTTCTAAAAGGAAAGAATGTTTTTTCAATTTAAGTATAATGATCCCATATTCCAACTTATTTTTCAGTAACCCATTAGGATTTGTAGCTTTGAATAAATCCATGTCTTTTGATAAGATCCACTTCCAAATTAGAACGCAGTTTCCTTTTGGCAATAACCACATACAATGTCTTGATTTTGTTATTGAGAAAATAGAGGTTGTGAAACAAGCTTGTGCCATACAAGGACTTGATTCATTGATTATGTATCAATTATGGCTCTTGATGTAACAACGTCTTGATTTTGTTGCTTGAAAATAGAGGTTACGCTTTACTATTTCACAAAATTTCTTACAATCTTTCCATAAGTATTGATTTGTAATCTCAGTCACTGAGGGATGACAGTAATGACAAAGGTAATATTCCATGGTTTGAAGTTACCCTCTTACTAAATATTTAAATATATCACCACAATTTAACTGTTAGTTAAAGGAATTGTATTTGATTTGTAAACAATTCATTGCTTGATTTATAGATTTTGATTTTTTTTTCTTTTTTATTTTTTTCTCAGATTTGGTATGAGATATCTTCCAATATTTGGGTTCCCTAGTTTCCCCACCATAGCTATGAGGTTCAGATGCTATCATTAAATATTCTCAGAATGTTACAACTTTTCTAATAAGTGTACTTTGAAACATTGTTGTTGCTTTTCCATGGTGTTAATGCAAATAAGCACTACAACTAGTGCCATTATTTAGATTAAGTGCCAAAATCTAGGTGGTCTTGTAATGATGGAGTGATTGTTTTCTAACTACTAAGGCCATATGCATTTTTATCTCTTATGTTGTCCTAAGATATTCAAATTCAGAATAAGAATTGAGGTCTCGTTTCCATTGTAGATTGCAGTCAGTTTCTTGAACATAATATATAGTAGATTATATTTTACTAATCAACTGTGGATGTGATCCCTCGCAGGAAAGGAAATTCAAAGTGACTTTGATTTCACATTGATTTGTCAAAACATCCACACAGGAAAGGAGATTCAAAGTGACATTGATTTCACACTGATTTGTCAAAATGGAGGCAAGAGAAAAGGAAACTTTGTATTCAACAATGCTCTTAATTTCATATGTACATGCACAAACATATTAGTATAAAATATTGAATGGTTGCCTAAGTAATATTTTCCATTCCACTACATTCTTTACAGCTTGTAAATAAATAACTCAGAATAATTCATTACACTACTTGTTATTCTTTATTAATCAGTGGTTAAGATTTTGATATTGAACTGGCTAAGATTTTTCTTCCTTCTATGAAATTGTGTGTTCTATAATGCTTCTTTTCCATTCACTATGTATAGCATATAAAGTGTGTCTAATGGAGTAGGAAGATTGGAAAGTCTTGTGATCCTTGAACTATGTTACAAGGCAGAAACCCAACGGGACTGGGTAGGTGCATCCCCACAAAGGGGTCACAAATACCATAGTTGGTATTGGCTAGTGCCTTGAGATAGAAAATTTCCTTTACCCTTGTATTAACAGTGAATCCAGAGAGGATTCTAATATTATCTTTATAAGATTTATATTAGTTAAGATTGATGAATAAAATTCATGAGACATGAGCTAGGATGTCCTTTCAAGGTGTTTGTTGATTATTGGAAGCTATGATGGCCATTATGTCAGGCTAGGTGGTTTCACTCCCTTGATCGTGAGCACGATTGTGATCAAGATGGAAGACTTCATAGTGTGGATTGATTTTTTAGCAGTGATAATTAGTGGGCTCATTCACAAAAGCTTCTATTTCACTAATCCTTTTTATAGAGTTGTCAGATTCAATTTCCAAAGGTTTTAATTACACTATAGAGTTGAGTTCTGAGAGAGTTGCGATTCACAGTGTTAAGTATAGCAGCTATGACACTTGAATGAAGACAAGCATAGTAGATGTATCAGACTCTGTTATAAGCTTACTTGCATATTATAAGGGACTTGGTTGGCTTTTTTATAATTTTATAAACAAGTTCCATTTCGTGGAAATGTGAAAAAAACAGTGATATTGCCACCATGTGGCTTTTGTCATATATGGTTTTATGCTTTTTCAAAAAATTCTCTAAGAGTTCACAATGCTAAGATTCACTAGGACCTTACAAAGTTTTATTATTTAGTCAAAGACTCACCAAGATCTTATAAGATTTTATAATTGAGTAAAATATTCGCCATGCCTGGTGAGAGATTTGCCAAAAAATTATATATACATATTATATTATTGATAAAATCTCCTTCCATTTTTCCTATATACCATGGAGATTCGCCCATTTATTATACATATAAATTTAGGGGGGGTTCTTAAAATTTTCCCTGGCGTCGACCTATAGAAGGCTCCAACCTTCACTCCTTCTCTAGCTGCTATTGGAAGGGATCTGCAACCCCCTGGCTCTTGTACTGGCCAATATGTTTACCAGTACGTAGGTTCTAGCCTATAAAAGGATACGACCTTATCTTATTCCTCTAGGGACCACGTTTCATAAATTTTTAGACTACATACTGTAGGTTTTAACCCCGTATAGAAATTACCTGCATATGAATTCTAAAACATAGAAACAAAAAACGTGAGAGAAGAACACATAAAACATATATACACAAAGATTTTCTGCTAGATCCAAAAACTGGGACTACCGGCTTGAGTTTTCATTATATTCCTTTCAATGTTATAATACACATTTATACATGCTGAAACATCCAATACCATGGACCGAAAAAAAAACCGCGTCCAAAACCATGGACTGAAAACCATTGCATCCAAAAAACATGTGCGAAGATCATGCACAAAACCATAGGTGGGTCCGCCCAACCTAACATAGGTTCCAAAACCAAAATTTTCTAGGGCGCTGCCCCGAACCCCATAAAGTGGGGTTATGGGTATGCCTCAAACCCCCTGTGACCCCTCCATCTACATAATCAGCGCAACGAAGGGGGGGCTCCGCCCCCCCTCTAACCCCCCGATTAAATATGTGGGCTAGTCATGGAAAGAATATGTTATCACTGTAAAAATTTTGTTTCTAAGCTTTGGAAATTTTTCCTTGTTTCTAGTCATAGTCTTATAGGTTTTGAGTCATCTCATCTCAATAAGTGTCATTCTCTTTTCCAAAAAAAAGTTTCACAACCTCATTCCATGTCCTAGAAGCCTCACCATGTGTTTTGACATCAGTTTGATTCCAAGGGATTGATGTTAGTCTTGTTCTAGTCTTTCCATGGTTGTTTTAGAGTCTAATATCTAAAAGAGAGTCTTTTTGGTATGGTCAAATAGGTTCAATACTCTGTTCTTACCTATCACTGGTCCCACATCACACATAAGTTCCATGTGTCAAACTTGTGTCAAGGTTTTCATAGTGCAAAACTCACTCTAGGAGTTTTCGTAGTGCAAAACCCAGAATTTTCACTGGCTGCACTACGAAATCAGGGATTCTAAACTAGGAGTTTTCATAGCGCGCTATGAAACCCCTGAAGCAGCTTGTTTTCGCATAAAAAACTCTGTTTTTTTCTTTTACTAGTCAACTTCCAGAAGGGTTCCTGAGCAGCTGAGAACTCACTTTTCAAAACTGAAAGAGGATTTTCTTCCTAACATACTTAACTACAAAAAAATCTTTCAGTTTCTTCAAATTCGTTTTTAGGTGGGAGGAATTTATGGTTAAACTTGCGCTATGAAACTGCTGAAAGTCAAGCTTTGTCTTCTGGTTTGAGCAGTCTTTTTCAAGATCCGTTTCTGGTCAAAGAAAACGATATTTTGAAATTTTGAAGGAGGTTTCTATTCATAAAATCTCCAGCTACAATAACCTATCTCAATTTCTTCGTAAGTGTTTTCAGTTGGGAGATACTAAGCTTTTTTTGAAACCCTAATTTCAGAGAACAGATTTTTCCTGTTTTACACGTGTTTTTCAAGGACAGATTCTGGACAGCTAGAGAAGTTTTTTAAAAAACCAAGAGAGGTTTTTGTTCTAGACAGCATGGAATACAAAAAACTCCTTCAGTTTTGTAAAATATGTCATGGATGAGAAGATAAAGGCTCTGTCCCATGTGCCAATTTTCAAGGATCCTAAACCTAAAAACAGGGAAACATGTTCCCTAATTTCTAGGGTTTATCATCAGCAGTAAGGTGACAACGTCAGAGGCTTCATCAAATTCGACCTCATGAGGTTGCAGCTATCAGAGAATGCATTCAATGTTTAGTTAAGGTAGTTTAGTCATAACAGCAATTTTTACTCCTAATTGTATTAGGACTCTAGGACTGCTAGTTACCTGTCAATTGTATTTAATAGTTTGTTTTATGGTTAGAATAGGTGTCACCCATAGAAAATTCGAATTCTCTTGATGAGGGATGAGGGAATCCATATTGTAAAGGCTTTATATAGAGCAAGAGGTCGAATTGGCAAAGGGTTAGAGACTTTTTGGCTTAGCTGCTGCTCTATGTGCAGACTGTGTATATTTTTAACCTAATGCAGAATTTCTACTTAGACAACTCAAGTTTCAAAGAGAGTTTTTAATGTCCTATTGTCTCATGGCTTTCCTCTTTCACTTACTTGTAGTGGTATGAATACATGTTACTTAGAACTCATCAATGATGCTCTAACTTCCTTCATGTATTTATAAACTGTGTTTCCTTGCATTGTATCTTTGTTTTGTTGATGTATAAAAACTCTCTATGCCCTGACTTCATGTTAAGCTGATCTTGCTGTGGTACTGAAACATACTTTAACTCCATAGCTCAATGGTAGCCAGCCTTCATCTTTCAACCTATAAACATATACAATCACAAACCATATAGTTAGCCATCTATCCATATCTTTAATCAAAATCATTAGCCCTTTGACAGAGCCCTCTCAGGATGAGGAGGCTAAGCCTCAGCCAAAAGTTTGGTTTGAAATGGTTACAATGAGATAGTTTGATCAGCAGCCTATTAGGGTCCTATTTTGGTGATAACATTTTGGTGCGTTTGCCTGGAGTCTGAAGATTAATCATTCCCGAAATCAAGAAGCTAAACTTCTGAAGGTAGCAGGATCTCAGAAATCTTTCAAGGTTGCAAAACTACCTTGGCGAATCCATTGTTGAAGAATTCAAAATTCATAGATTCATGGTGATTCCACTATAGTTATGAATAACTCAGATGCTACCATTCTTATTTCAAGGTATGCATGCATAAATTTTTCAGGAATTCATGGTTTCCCAAATCATTTTCGTAAGGATACATATTTTCTAAGGAATGGTCAAAAATTCAATGGAGAAGATTTGAGTTTAACTTTCAATCATATATCGGATTTCTGTGATTTTACCGAGCTTCTTAGAGTCAAACATGAGGATGTTTGCATTATGTTGTTCTATGATTAATTTCAAGGGAAATGTAAACAGTGGATTGAAAGCTTTCTTGCCAAATCTATTAAGTCATTTGAAGACTTTTGGCTTATGTTTTTGGAGGAATGGATAGACAGAACAGAGTTGGTGGCAAACTCTCCTTCAATTCAGGGTTTCAAACAATGGAATGATGATCATACTAATGAAGAAATAGATGAAAATTTTTCTTTGTCCTTGTCCTCTTATCTAAAATCATTTGAGTGCAAGACAGAAGATAAGATGAAATTTTTGGATGAAGTTGCTAAGAACATTGAGAAAGACATTGAAGGTTCACAAGGTCAAATTCAATCATATAGTCTTCATGATCATGATCACACTTTTCAAAAGCTTTCTATGGAAGAATACAAAGAGAGGGTGTTGCTTCCTTTCTCTTTTGAGATTGAGGAAGAATACATTATTTTTGAAAATCAATTTGAGGAGCAGTTTGAGAGCACATAGCTGAAGCCTTATCCAGATGATCAAAGTATTGGTGAGTTGTCCAAAGCTACAGAATATCACAAGAAACATCAAACTCACCATGTGTTTTTTGACCCTATAGCTGACTACGTGGAAAAGATTTAGTGTTCAGGCTTCCCGTTATATTTTCATCTTGAAGAATAGTTACACCTCATGCTGCCTTGGTTATTTCAGTATCTAGTTTATTTTTACTTCAAGCACAGTCAAGAGATTCAAGTGTCAAATCATATCGACGTCTGGCTTCATTGGAAGTTTTATGTTCCTTGAGCTACATGTGGAGATTGTAGCTGATAGGGTAGGTAGGAATGTGAAAATAAGCTCAGGGTAGGTTGACTGAACATCTGTTTCAGTAGGTGCAGTTTGAATTCTTCTTTCAGAAATCATTAAAGGCTTGAGGAGCAGATTGGGCAAAAGTTCAGAGTTTTATTCTAGAGGATGGAGCGGCATTGGATCTACAAGTTCTTAGTATAGCACAAGGGCACACTATCCCTAGTGGATCCACTGTTATCACCCTAAAATTTTTGTTTCTAAGCTTTGGAAAGTTTTCCTTATTTCTAGTTATAGTCTTATAGGTTTTGAGTCATCTCATCTCAATAAGTGTCATTCTCTTTTCCAAAAAATATTTCACAACCTCATTCCATGTCCTAGAAGACTCACCATGTGTTTTGACATCAGTTTGATTCCAAGGGATTGATGTTAGTCTTGGTCTAGTCTTTCCATGGTTGTTTTAGAGTCTAAGATCTGAAAGAGAGTCTTGTTGGTATGGTCAAATAGGTTCAATACTCTGTTCTTGCCTATCACTGGTCCCACATCACACATAAGTTCCATGTGTCAAACTTGTCTCAAGGTTTTCGTAGTGAAAAACTCACTGTAGGAATTTTCGTAGTGCAAAACCAAGAATTTTCACTGAATGTGCTACGAAATCGGGGATTCTAAACTAGGAGTTTTCGTAGCGCGCTACGAAACCCCTGAAGTAGCATGTTTCAGCATAAAAAACTTTGTTTTTTGCTTTTACTAGTCAACTTCCAAAAGGGTTCTTGAGCAGCTGAGAACTCAATTTTCAAAACTGAAAGAGTTTTTTCTTCCTAACATACTTAAATACAAAAACCTCTTTCAGTTTCTTCAAATTCGTTCTCAGGTGGGAGGAATTTATGGTTAAACCTGCACTATGAAATTGCTGAAAGTTAAGCTTTGTCTTCTGGTTTGAGCAATCTTTTTCAAGATCAGTTTCGGGTCACAGAAAAAGGTATTTTGGAATTTTGAAGGAGGTTTCTATTTATAAAATTTCCAGATACAATAACCTATATCACTTTCTTCATAAGTGTTTTCATTTGGGAGATACTAAGCTTTCTTTGAAACCCTAAGTTCAGAGAACAAATTTTTCCTATTTTACACGTGTTTTTCAAGGACAGATTTTGGACAGCTGGAGAAGTGTTTTAAAAAACCAAGAGAAGTTTTTGTTCTAGAAAGCATGGAATACAAAAACTCCTTCAGTTTCATAAAATATGTCATGGATGAGAAGATAATGGCTCTGTCCCACGTGCCAATTTTCAAGGATCCTAAACCTAAAAACATGGAAACATGTTCCCTAATTTCTAGGGTTTATCATCAGCAATAAGGTGACAACGTGAGAAGCTTCATCAAATTTGACCTCATGAGGTTGCAGCTATCAAAGAATGCATTCAATTTTTAGTTAAGGTAGTTTAGTCATAACAAGGAGTTGTACTCCTAATTGTATTAGGACTCTAGGACTGCTAGTTAGCTATCAATTGTATTTAATAGTTTGTTTTATGGTTAGAAAAGGTGTCACCCATAGAAAATTCGAATTCTCTTGATGAGGGATGAGGGAATCCATATTGTAAATGCTTTATATAGAGAAATAGGTCAAATTAGCAAAGGTTTGGAGACTTTTTGGCTCAACTGCTGCTCTATGTGCAGACTGTGTATATTTTAACCTAATGAAGAATTTCTACTTAGACAACTCAAGATTCATGAAGAGTTATTGTATGTTCTTGTTTTGATGGCATCTTCCAATACTTACATTGCAGTGATGTTTACTTATGATACTCAGAACTCATCAATGATGCTCTGACTTCCTTCATAGATAAACTAACTGTGTTTCACTGTTTTATACTTATATTTTTGCACTTGAACTCTATAATGCCTTGACTTCCATGCTAGGTAGAATGTTTTGGCTTCACTACTCAGGTTTCAAAGAGAATTTTTAATGTCCTATTGTCTCATGGCTTTCCTCCTTCACTTACTTGCAGTGGTATGAATACATGTTACTTAGAACTCAGCAATAATGCTCTAACTTCCTTCATGTATTTATAAACTGTGTTTCCTTGCATTGTATCTTTGTTTTGTTGATGTATAAAAACTCTCTATGCCCTTACTTCATGTTAAGCTGATCTTGTTGTGGTACTGAAAAATACTTTGACTCCATAGCCCAATGGTAGCCAGCCTTCATCTTTTAACCTATAAACATATACAATCACAAACCATAGAGTTAGCGATCTATCCATATCTTTAATCAAAATCATTAGCCCTTTGACAGAGCCCTCTCAGGCTGAGGAGGCTAAGCCTCAGCCAAAAGTTTGGTTTGAAATAGTTACACTGAGATAGTCTGATCAGCAGCCTATTAGGGTCCTATTTTGGTGATAACAAAATATAACACAACCTAACATTCTCCCACTTCTTGTTTTCTTTCCACAGGGGGCCACAAGAGAGTTTAGTCATTTTTCCACCCCTGAAATGCCCATTGTCTCTCTACACAAAGAGAACTTCTCAAACCTCACAAATTTTTTCAATGCATCTGTAGTATTCTTCAAAGTGTCCAACTTTACCAACAACACCTTTTTTTCTTCTATCATATCCCTCACAAAGTGATACTGAACATCAAAGTACTTTGTCTTTGAATGATATGCAGGGTTCTTTGCCAAGAAAATTGCGCTTTGGCTATCACAGTCTATCCTTATAGCTCCCTGTACTAATCTTATATTTGAACACAATATCTGTAACCAAACTGCTTCCTTGCTTGCATGAGTGACTGCCATGTATTCTACCTCTGTAGTTGATAGTGCCACTATAGATTGTTTCTTACTCATCCAACTGACTGCACTTCTAAATAGGTTAAACACATACCCACTCGTAGATCTTCTCTGATGCAGATCTCCAGCCTAGTCCGCATCAACAAATCCATGAATATCCAAAACTCTGTCCAATACTTGTCTTCCATGGTAGCACAAACCATAATCACTAGCGCCATGCAAATCCCTGAAAACCCGCTTCACTGTTGTCCAATGCTCCTTCCCTGATTTTGACATAAACCTGCTCAATACTCCCAATGCATGTGCAATGTCTGGTCTAGTACAGACCATTGCATACATCAGGCTACCAACTTCACTTACATATTGAACATGGGACATGTCCTCTTCCTCTTCTTGTGTCTTGGGACACTGTCCAGCAGATAACCTCACACCTACAGGAATAGGAACCTTCACTAGTTTACTATCCTGCATACTAAATATCTGCAGTATTGTCTCGACATACTTCCTCTGGTTTAACTAGAGCTTCCTCTTTGCCTGATCTCTTTTAATTTCCATGCCCAAAATATAGTTTGCAACACCAAGATATTTCATGTCAAATTTGGAGGACAAATGGGTCTTCAAATCTTGGATAATTTCTTTATCATTTCCAACCAACAACATATCATCCACATACAAGACCAGATAAATAACACGGTCACCAATTAATTTAAAATACACACAGTGATCTGCTTTGCTTCTGGTGAAGCCAAGTCCCCATATAAATGTATCAAATTTCTGATACCACATCCCTGGTGACTATTTTAACCCATACAGATACTTCTTTAGCTTGCATACTAGTTCTTTCTTACCCTTCACTGCAAAGCCTTCAAGTTGCTTCATGTAGATTTCCTCTTCCAAATCCCCATGAAGAAATGTTGTCTTCACATCCATCTATTCTACATCAAAATCAAAAGCAGTAGCAACAATTAAAAGTAGTCTAATAGAAGTTACCTTGGCAACAGGAGAAAAAATATCACCAAAATCAATTCCTGGCACCTGGGAATAACCTTTTGCTACCAACCGAGCTTTGTATTTCTCCACTTTTCCTTCTACATTTTTCTTCTTTTTGAACACCCATTTGCTTCCAATGGGTTTCCTTCCAGCTGACAACTCCACCAGATCCCAAGCCTCACTTTTGTGCAAAGATGCCATTTCATCAACCATGGTCTCTTTCTAGAGTTTTCCATCCTCTGAATCCACTACTTCCTTCACAGTTCTGGGATCATCATCGGTAACAAACAAAGAAAAATTTGAATAGAAAGCAAATGGACTATACCTTTCTGCCTGCCTTCTTTATTGAACTGATCTTCTCACACTCAGAGTTTGTGGCTCTTCATCTTCTGATTCCTCCTCTGCTGTAGAGTTTGATTCTTCCTCCTTTGGCTCAAACTCTATCTTCTTAGGTTCCTTTGGTTGGACTTCATGTTTAATAATATCTTTCACCTCTCTGAACACCACATCTTGGCTATACACAACCTTCCTTGTTACTGGGTTCCAAAGCTTATAACCCTTTAAACCATCCTTATACTCAATAAAGATGCACTTTTCAGATTTACTATCCAACTTGGTTCTTTTCTCCTTTGGAACATGTACATATGCATCACATCCAAATAACCTCAGATGTAAAAGAGAGGGTTTCTTACCAGTCCATACCTCTTGAGGAGTCTTATCATCCAATGTTGATAAAGGTGACCTATTGACCAGGTAACATGCAGTATCCATCGCCTCTGCCTAGAATTCCTGTCCTAACATGGCATCACTAAGCATGCTTCTTTCCCTTTCCATCAACATCTTGTTCATTCTTTCTACAACTCCATTTTGCTAAGGTGTATATGGAGTCTAGTCTTTTCCTGTGCTATACCACACTTCTTGCAAAATTCTTCAAATTCCTTACTGCAAAACCCTACACTGTTATCTGTTCTAAGCACCTTTATCTTCTTCTTTGCCTGGTTTTCCACCGGAGCCTTAAATTCTTTAAACCTGTCAAAGACTTCAGATTTCTTCTTAAGGAAATATATCCATGTATTCCTTGAGAATTCATCTATAAATGATACATAGTACACAGGCTTACCCAGTGATGGAACCTTCACAAGTCCAAACATATCACTGTGCACAAGCTCTAATATCTGTTTCGCCCTCTTACCACCAGAGGGGAAACTCCCCCGATTTTGCTTCCCATATACAAAATTTTCACAGAAATCAAAATCCAAAGAGCTATTAATCATACCTTCTACCATACCTTTACCATGAAGTATTCAAAGGCCCTTCTCTCCAATATGTCGAAGCCTTTGATGCCACAACATGGTCTTCTCTCCAGAGACCACTAGATTTTCTGCTCCACTTTCAGGAACCACAAAACTGTTGCACCCATAAACAAAGTGCTACCTTGCATCTCATGTTGGAAATAATACTGGGGGGGGTGAATCAGTATTATCAGGTCAATTATTTTTCATTTCACAATCAGATTTGTATATGCTACTTCAGTTAGTAAAAACCGCATATGTATGGGACTGCAGTTAACAAAACTAGCATATAACTAGCAGACTTGTAATTTAAATTATTCTTCAGATGTTGATCATTAATATGTGCATCAAACAATATAGACAGTAACCAGGAGCAGTAAAACAGAACATGCAATCACACATAAGAACACAAGATATAAGGTGGAAACCCAATGTGGGTGAAAACCACCTGTTGCAATTCATCTCTATCTTCTTTTAATTACAAACTTCTTTTTACAATGTCTTTGTACTAGTGAATCTTATACCAGTATGCGGGCTGCTACCTGTAGAAGGCTACAACCTTCTCTCGTTCTCTAGCTTCTCCTAGAAGGGAGCTACAACCCCCTTAGCTCTTGTACTAGCTGAGGTACTAGTACGTAGGTGCTGACCTACAAAAGGCTACAACCTTATGTTTTCTTTCAGGGACCATGTTTCATAAATTTTTAGACTGGATCCATAAATAACATCAATCAAACATCAAGTATATCTGCATCAACCAATCTCCTTTGCACCAACCAATACTGAATCAACCAATCACTTCTCAAAAATCTATAACTAGAATACAGTAATAGTAACCAGAACCAATCTTGAACCTAGAACAATGCAACAATAAACAGAAGTAGCTAAAACATATTTCATGAGATGTATGCTACTTCAATATGCAGAACCTGTGTGCATACGCTGATGTATTAAGGCCAACTTGCGTATACGTTGTTTTGAATTAATGAACCAGCATGTATACGCGCCTATGATGTGTTGAACCTGCGTACAGATCTATAAAAGATAATTTACCCTTTTCATTTATTCAGACATTTTTTATACCCAGATTATTAGATTTATAGATCAATTCATGCACCAAATATAACAGATCAAAATCACACAAAGATACTACTATTCAAGCCTTAAGATCTTGACCCATCAATAGAACTTATCCTTCTTCTAGAGCTCAGGTTCCTCCTTGATTCAGATCCAGCTATGCACCATTAACCAATGACCAGTATTCTAGATCCTGCTCTTCATCAGATGTTCAATTCTTGAGTGAATGCCTTTGCCCAATGACCTCCTTCCCCTTTTATAGTCTTAGGCCTTACTCAATACCATGGTCCAAAACCATAAAGAATCAATACCTTGGACCAAATACCTGGGTTCAACACTTCAGATGAGATACCATGGTCCAAAACCATAGGTCCAAATACCAAGGACTAAATACCATGGACCAAAAATAAGTTTTCCCACACGTACGCGCTTTTCTTTGCATGAAAGTGCATGCATACGTATACATGCCTTTTGATCATCTATCCCGCGTGTATACGCGCCTTGGTTAAGAGGAACCTACGTATATCTCTTTTTCCTTCATTCTGAGAGCCTAAACTGTGATCTGTCCTTTGAGTGAGTTTCCATCAAGGACAACACTTGTGTCATAGCACCAAACTTGTGTCATAATGCCAAGAATCTTCCCCTTTGGAGCTGATGGCAACCCCAAGTCACTCAAAGTCATTTTCCCCCTTTGTCATCAAGGGCAAAGGGTTATGCTCCCCGTGAGTACATGCTGAAATCTCTGCTTTGCTGTGTTGTCTATGTTCCCCCTGACTGTAGGCAAGGTTTGAAAAAAGATGTTCTATAAGAAGAAACATGACTTTATACATCATAAATGACCTTCCTATCACCAAAGACTCTATACATACATCCATCTCCAAACCAAGTGGGGATACACCAAAAGTTTACACATGATAAAACAAGAATATTACATCATCCATCCCAGGCATAGTGGGGAAACCAACGTAGGCTGTTACATGACCTTGATAACAAAAGAAATACATGACATAGAGACTAAATATCTAAGACAAGACTATGATAGTCATCAACAACTAGCAGCATTTGTCAATCATCATTTAGGCCGGCAACCATGATCTCCCTCTGCACTTGTTCAACAAAAACAACTTTGAAATTGAACCAAGATCTTCTAAGATAATGCCAACAATGCATTATTAGAAGTATATGCTCTCCCTGAACCTGTGCCAGATGGTCTCTGTCAGACCCATATCAGACTCTTTTCATCCTGAGTCTGGCCCCACTATTTTTCTTCAAACCAACATATATGCGAATGCATCTATAGAAATAGCGGTACGCACGTGGATACGCTTCATGAAAATCGCGTACACCGACTCTTCTCTGAAATAGATAAGTGTCAATACCAAGATGATGCATCAACTACTCCCAGTTTCTGTCTGAGGTATTCAAATGTCTCCTTGGGCAGTGGTTTGGTGAAGATATCAACAACATGTTCCTTGGAGGGAACATACTCCAATTTGACTTTTTGTTCAAGCACTTGTTCCTGGAGAAAATGATATTTGATAGGTATGTGCTTGGTTTTGGAATGCATGACAGGATTCTTTGAGATGCCGATTGCACTTGTATTATCACATAAAATGGGGATAGGTGGAGTACAAGTGATTTGAATGTCTTGTAATGTTTGCATCATCCAAAGAAGTTGTGTGCAGCAAGATGAAACAGCCACATATTCTGCTTCAGCTGTAGATAACGCAATTGAACTTTGTTTCTTGCTGAACCAAGATACTAATCTGGAACCCATAAAGAATGCACCACCACTAGTGCTTTTTCTTCCATCCACACTTCCTGCCCAACCTGCATCTGTATATGCATGAAGTGTGAGATCTGTATCTCTAGGATACCATAAGCCATAGTTTTGAGTTCCTTGAAGATACTTTAAAATTCTCTTAACTGCCTGAAGATGAGTTTCCTTTGGATTTGCCTGAAATCTTCCAACTATTCCCACTACATGCATGATGTCTGGTCGGGTACCTGTTAGATAAAGCAGACTACCAATCATGGATCTATAGGTTGGTTGATGTACTACTGCTAATTCATCATTTGCACTGAGGTTGCATCTTGTTACAATAGGGGTACATACTGGTTTCGAATGCTTGAGGTACTTGGTTTGTGATAGAAAAATATTGTCTTTGTTTTGTTGGACTTGTAAACCAAGAAAATATGTGAGCTCACCATTCAGGGACATTTCAAATTCTTTTTGCATCACCAAGGCAAAGTTTTGACTCGTGTCTTCTTCATTGCTACCAAAGATGATATCATCAACATACACAACAAGTATTAGCAACTTATCATTATCAATTTTTATATATAGATTGTTATCTGTTGATCCCTTTGTAAAACCTTGTTGATGGAGTTACTTATCCAAATGATAATACCAAGCCCTTGGAGCTTGTTTAAGGCCATAGAGAGACTTTTAGAGTCTGCATACAAGTTTTCGATCATTTCCAAGGATAAACCCATATGGTTGCTCAATATACACTTCTTCTTCCAAGTCTCCATTCAGAAAGGCAGATCTCACATCCATTTGATATACTTTGAACTTCTGAAAGCTAGAAAGAGCAAGAAACATTCTTATCGCTTCAAGTCTGGAAACTGGTGCAAAAGTTTCTTCAAAGTCTATACCTTCTTGTTGAGCATACCCTTTACAAACAAGTCTGGCCTTATTTCTAATAACATCTCCATTTTCATTCAGCTTGTTTTTGAATATCTGTTTTGTCCCTTTGACATTCTTGTCATTTGGTCTAGGAATCAACTTCCAAGTGTTATTCTTTTCAATCTACTCAAGTTCTTCATTCATGGCCTTGACCCAGCATTCATCTTTGGATGCTTCACTTACATTTCGTGGTTCAATGGAGGAGAGAAATGCTAGATAGCTTGAAGCTTCTGAAATAGTTCGTCTTGTTTGAACACCTGCTTCTTTCTGCTCCAAAATTTGAGTTCCTGGATGATTCTTCTAGACGTACCTAGATGGAGTCTTTTCTTCTACCCTTATCTGTTCTTCTAATGCCTCATAGGTTTCTTCTTCATCATTATTCTGATTTGATGTTGAAGGATAGTCCTTATCATCTTCGAAATCTTCGGATTTTACCTGCCTTGGATTGTTTCCTGCTTCATCAACCACCACATCAATACTTTCAGCAATTTTTCCAAGTCTTTTATTATAACACTTATATCCTTTACTTCGGGAAGAGTAACCAAGAAGAATGCCTTCATTTTCTCTAGGTTCAAACTTGCCAAGGTTTTCATCAGTCCTTTTGATGTAACATTTGCTTCCAAAGATTTTGAAGTATTTGACTGTAGGAGTCTTACCATACCACAGTTCATGAGGAGTTTGAGTGTTGTTCACCCGAATGTTTTTGGTTGAGAATGGTAACGGCAACAAATGTAGCTTCACCCTAGAAGGTTGCGGGAGTTCCAAACTCATCAAGCATAGCACAAGCCATTTGTTGAACTATTCTATTCATCCTTTCCACCACTCCAGTTTGCTGAGGAGTCCTTGCAGTAGAGAATTCTCTTCTTATTCCATGTTCTTCACAAAAATTGAAAAATTCATCCGAGGTAAATTGCCCCCCTCGATCAGACCTGAGGAATTTGATTCTACGATCTAATTCATTTTCAACCAAGGCTTTGAAAGCTTTGAACTTTTTGAAGGCTTCATCTTTATGCTTCAGAAGTCCTATCCAACACATCCTGGAAAAGTCGTCAATGAACAATATAGAGTACTCCTCCCCATGAGGTGAATTCTTCCTTGATGGACCACATAAAATAGTATGGACAAGTTCAAGTGGCCTACTAGCTGATCCTTCCTTCTTAGGGAAGTTAGTTCTAGTTTGCTTACCTTATCTAAGAGAAGCTTAGATGCCCCAATATTCTGTGCCATAGCCAGTGTTCATCATTCTTGCTTAGATAGCATTGTTGTTGTCCTCCCTTGAGTATGTATAAGTTATTTGGAGTTCTTATGCCTTTGATCACTGTTTCTCATGTATCAAGCTCACGAACAATACATCCATTTGATCGACATATTACCTCATTTCCTTGATCACACATTTGGCCGACACTCAATCGATTATGCTTTAAGCCATCAACATACATAACATTTCCAACTTTGACCTTTTCTTTCAAAAGAATAGATCCTTTACCTTTTATGAGTGTAGGGGTGTCATTTCCAAATGAGACCTTCCTTTCCTTTTCTAAGGCACTATATGACAGAATTTTTTCTTTATCACCTGTCATATATTTCGAGCATCCACTGTCGATGTAGCACTGATTTTCCTGCCCTTCCGCATATAAGGCTATACCACATCTTTCTAGTTGCGGTTCTTTCTTTCTCCATGTTTTGGGACTCAGTGAAGCTTGCTCCTTCTGAGTTGCTTGCCAAAACCTACTCCTGTATTCAGAATCTTCATGACCGAAGTTGTTACAAATAGAACATTCTATTTCATTTTCAAGAGTAGAAAAGTTATTGTAGGCCCTTTTCATGATCCCAATCATACTCCTTTGTTTTGAGCTTCTCTAGTCATGATGGTCTTGTAGGCAACACATTGAGCTGCTTTGTGTCCAAAGTTATGACAAGAGAAACATTGGCCATTGAAGAAATTCCTGTGATTGTCAAACCTACCGACCAAATGATTGTAGTTTCCATTGACATCCATTCTTGAGGCAAATTGAGAATGATTTACCTGCAGTTGGTTGTAGCTTCTGTTCATCCTTGAAGTAGATTTCCCTCGATTTACTTGTTGATCTCTGTTCATTCTTGAAGTAAACTATCCCTGATTTACCTGGTGACCTGCATTATGCCTTTGCTATCGATTGTCAACCTGTTCACTTCTCCTTGTTGCATCAAGATAACTTGTGGAGGTGGATGGCTTCTATGCTTGAGATGCTTCTTCAGTATATCCAAGACCTGTCTTGATTAGAGGAGAACACTGCACTTTGATAATCTCATCTAAAGTTTTAGATCCTTTAGCAAATCTAAGATTAAGAGCTTTTGTTTTCTCAATATCTTTTCTAAGTCAAAAAATTTCACATTCTAACTTTTCATTGCGTTTTTCCCTTTCATAAAGACCTTCTTCATCTATAGCATCCAAAAAATCATCATCTTCAAAAGCCATCAAAAGTCTATAATCATTACATTGTTCATATTCATCACTATTTGAAAATCCATCACCGTCTTCATGTGTATAATAGCTCTTCTTAATTACATTCTGTTTTCTGTTCCATCTAACTCGTTCCTTACCTTTGTCAAGCTTATCTTTATGAGGACACTTGGCTGCATAGTGATTGACTCTTCCACAAGCAAAGCATTTAAAAGGTAGCTTACCTCTGAATCTTCCAGAACCCCGTTGAAGGTTCTTGACAAAGTTTAATTCTTCCTCTCCTTCTGAAATATGTCCTGACTCATTGTATTCTCCTTTTCCTGAGGCTTTGAATGTAGATTCTCTCATGTTTGATGGTCCCCCTTTTATCATTTCAAAAGCAGTTAGGATTATGTGCAGCTGTGACATGGTAATTCTCTGTATATTCTACTTTTCTTCTATGGTAGAAACTTTTGATTCAAACTTAGAAGACAAAGATCTTAGAACTTTTTCAACCAAAGTAACTGTTTTTATCTCTTCATCCAGGTTTTTCATATGATTAACAATCTCATCTATACGTAAGAAATAATTAGCCACACTTTCATCATTGTGCATTATGAGATTTTCATATTGAATTCTAAGAGTTTGTAGTTTTGCACATTTTCCCTAATCGTCTCCTTCATAGCTCAGAACGATCTTGTCCCATATTTCTTTTGCGGTTTTGAGCTACATAACCTTGATGAATTCTTATTGAGATAAACTCCCTAATAAAGTATTGGCAACCTTTGCATTTGTTTCATACTTGTTCTTACCATCCGTATCTGTAGGAGTTGCTGATGGAAATGTGTATCCTGTTTCCACGATATCCCAAACTTCTGTACCAAGAGATTGAAGATAGGGTGTGATTCTTACCTTCCAATAGACGAAGTTGCTTCCATCAAAGATTGGTGGCCTGATAGATGCCTCCTTTTTGTAGTTGCTCATGACAATATATCTTCCTTCAAGCGATCAAGCTTCTTCTGAAGGACTTGCTCTAATACCAATTGTTGGAAATAATACTAAGAGGGGGGGCTGAATCAGTATTATCAGGTCAATTATTTTTCGTTTCACAATCAGATTTGTATATGCTACTTTAGTTAGTAAAAACCACGTATGTACGCGACGACAATTAACGAAACTAGCGTATAACTAGCAGACTTGTAATTTAAATTATTCTTCAGATGTTGATCATTAATCTACGCATCAAACCATATAGATAGTAACCAGGAACAGTAAAACAGAACATGCAGTCACACATAAGAACATAAGATTTAAGGTGGAAACCCAATGTGGGTAAAAACCACCTGCTGCAATTCGTCTCTATCTTCTTTTAATTAGAAACTTCTTTTTACAATGTTTTTGTACTAGTGCAGTCTTATACCATTACGAAGGCTGCTACCTGCAGAAGGATACAACCTTCTCTCATTCTCTAGCTTCTCCTGGAAGGGAGCTACAGCCCCCTTAGATCTTGTACTAGCTGAGGTACTAGCATGTAGGTGTTGACCTATGGAAGGCTACAACCTTCTCTTTTCTTTCAGGGACCATGTTTCATAAATTTTTAGACTGGATCCATGAATAACATTAATCAAACATCAAGTATATCTGCATCAACCAATCTCCTTTTCACCAACCAATATTGAATCAACCAATCACTTCTCAGAAAGCTGTAACTAGAATACAGTAACAGTAACCAGAACCAATCCTGAACCCAGAACACTGCAACAATAAACAAAAGTAGCTAAAACATATTTCATGAGACGTACGGTACTTCAATATGCAAAATCTGTGTGCATACGCTGATGTATTAAGGCAAACCTGTGTATACGTTGTTTTGAATTAATGAACGAACGTGTATATGTGCCTCTGATGTGTTGAACCTACGTACAGATCTATAAAAGATAATTTACCCTTTTCACTTATTCAGACATTAGTTATACCTAGATTATTAGATTTATAGATCAATTCATGCACCAAATATAACAGATCAAAATCACACAAAGATACTACTATTCAAGCCTTAAGGTATTGACCCATCAATAGAACTTATCCTTCTTCTAGCGCTCAAGTTCCTCCTTGATTCAGATCTAGCTATGCACCATTACCCAATGACCAGTATTCTAGATCTTGCTCTTCATCAGATATTCAATTCTTGAGTGAATGCCTTTGCCTAATGATCTCCTTCCCCGTTTTATAGTCTTAGGCCTTACTGAATACCATGGTCCAAAACCATAAAGAATCAATACCTTGGACCAAATACCTGGGTTCAACACTTCAAACGAGATACCATGGTCCAAAACCATAGGTCCAAATACCAAGGACTAAATACCATGGACCAAAAATAAATTTTCCCACACGTACGCATTTTTCTTTGCATGAAAGTGCGTGCATACATATACGCACCTTTTGATCGTCTATCCCACGTGTATAAGCGCCTTGGTTAAGAGGAACCTATGCATATCTCTTTTTCCTTCATTCTGAGAGCCTGAACTGTGATCTGTCTTTTGAGTGAGTTGCCATCAAGGACAACACCTGTGTCATAGCACCAAACCTGTGTCACAATGCCAACATCTTGTACAGAGTTCCAATCTGAACTCCCCGCATCAATACCGATGCTCGCCGAAACATCTTGCAGGTATCCTTCTTGAACACTGTTTTTACACCTGCATCATCCAACTTGCTTACAAAAATCAAATTTCTGGCCAATTTAGGAATATGCAGAACACCCGGAAGTGTTCTAACCCTTCCACCTTGCAACTTCAACTTTACATTTCCGCAACCAATGATTCTAGCCTTCCTATCGTCCCCTAAGAAGACATCACCACCATTGTATTTCTCATACTCGCAGAACCACTCTCTATGGGGTGTGAAGTGAAAGGATGCACCTGAGTCAATCAACCATGCCTCATGATCTACATGTGTACTTGAAGAAGCCAAGTACACATCCCCACCTTCATCTGAGGTGGTTTTTGCCACTGCAGAAGGAGCATCATCATATCCCTTTCCTTTATCAGGAGCTTTAGATTTACAGTCCCTTTTGTAGTGCCCTTCCTTTCCACATTTCCAGCACACCACCTTTACAGGTTTTCCTGGAGACTTAGATCTCCCTCTAGATTTAGATCTCCAACTCGATGACTTATTTTTGTTTCTGTTCTGGGACCATCCTTGTACAGACAAGGCATCACCATTCTGGATCTCCATATTTTTCCGTCTCATCTCCTTCATCAGCAGGGATGAGAATATTTCATCAAACTGCAAGGTAGTTGCATTTCTCCATATTGCAATAACCAGACTATCCCACGAATCTAGTGGAGAACACAACAAAATGATGCACTTATCTTCATATGAAATTTTAATATCAATAGATGCTAGCTGACTTACCACAGTATTAAATGCGTTCAGATGCTCTGTCACCAGGTCTCCATCTTTCATCCTCAAGTTATACAGCTTTTTCCACAGGAACAGTTTATTCACCAGAGACTTAGGTCGGTACAAAGTCCCTAACTTGTCCCACAAATCCTTCACCGTAGCTTCCCCTGATACATTCAGAAATACTGAATCTGAGACACACAATCTAGTTATGCTCTTTGCTTTCCGATCCAACTTCTTCCATTCTTCATAGAACACTCCCGTTGGTTTAGTACCCGGATCTACCATGATCCATTGATCTTTATCCACCAACAGATCCTCCATTTTGAGTTTCCACAACGTAAAACTCTGACCATTAAATTTCTTGATCTCTATATTTCCACTGCTCGCCATCTTCTTTCACCACTAGAATCGATCTTGTAGATCTCTCACTGAACAGGATCTACCATAGGCCCAAGCGAAACCCCTCAGCAACAAAGGTGTCCCCTTGAAGCCAAAACAACTCTGATACCAAATGTATGTTTTAACCCCGTATAGAAATTACCTGCATATGAATTCTAAAACATAGAAAATAAACAATGCGAGAGCATAACACATAAAACACATATACACAGAGATTTTCAGCTGGATCCCAAAACCGGGACTACCAGCTTGATTCTTCATTATATTCCTTTTAATGTTATAATACACATTTATACATGTCGAAGCATCCCATACCATGGACCAAAAAACCATCGCGTCCAAAACCATGGACTAAAAGCCATTGCATCCAAAAAACATGTGCAAAAATCATGCACAAAACCATAGGTGTGTCTTCCTAACCTAACATAGGTTCCAAAACCAAAATTTTCCAGGGCACTGCCCCAGACCACATAAAGTGGGGTTACGAGTATGCCTCAAAACCCCAGTGACCCCTGCCTGCTACACAATTGGTGCAACGAAGGGGGGCTTCGCCCCCTCTCTAACCCCCTTGTTAACTACGTGGGATAGTCATGGAAAGAATATAACACAACCCAACATATACTCTTGGAACACAACACCACAATTTGAAGGCCTCGTTTCATCCAATTTTCATACTGGACCCATCAGCAACATTGAAGCTCAAAATCAATCACCACTGCAATACAACCAATTACTAAAAAACCCATCATCACTGAAACAAATCACATTAAATCAATCTAAAGATTTAGAACACTGTCACCAAAACACAATCAACAGAACATAGAGCAAAACCCAAAACTCTGCAACAACAACAAGAACCAACTGTAACTTCAGATATCATATTTCATAATTTATACCCTACTTCGATGTGCCTAACTAGCCTTTATAGATGCTTTTATGAAAGTGAACCAGCGTATAGATCTACAAATACTAACTTAAAACATCACAACTATTCCAGACTTCATTCATACCTAGATCAGAACATTTACAGTGTAAATCATGCGTTAGCATTCAGATCTAGACTATCCATGATCAAGCCACATAATGATAATTCATTTCAGGTCTTATGATCCTGATCCATCATTAAATCTCATCCCTCTTCAACCACTAAGGCGCATCCTTAGTTCAGATGAAGCAAAGCACCAAAATCCCATAACATGCATATTTGATTTTGATCTCACTCTTCATAAGATATTCATTGCTTGCGCACCTATCCCTTTGATCTTCTCCTCCTTATATAGTTTTATGCCTTTCTCAATACCTTGGACCAAAACCACTTAGGACAAATACCTTGGACCAAATACCTCAGACCAATACCTCAGACCAAATACCTTAGACCAATACGTCGGACCAAAACCTTGATTTTCCATCCCATACACGCTTTTCCTTCTGTGAAAGTGTGGGTATACGTATATGCTCTTTTTGTTCTACGGACTTGCGTGTAAATGCTACTTGGACAAGGTGAACCAGTGTATACTTCTTAAACCACTCTCTTTCTTCAATCTCTGTAATCCTTTGTTGTTAACCTATTGTACTGTGAATTGCCATCTATGTGAATTGTTATCAAGGACAACACCTGTATCATAATGCAAACAATTCAATTATGCTCTTGTATTCAACCCATTCACACTGATAGGACAGTCTTTCACCATCTTAGTGTTTTTCCTCTTTTGCAAATATAGCTAACTGTACCAACCATGCCTTGTGATGCTTGATTTTCTGTAAATTAAAATTTTCAACCATTTTTGGATCAATGTAACTATGACTAGCTCCATAATCAATTAATATAATAATAGGTTGATTCTTTAGCTTACATTTTCAATCATATTTGGATGTTTCTCATCCTATCTACTATACCATGCTGTATAAATTCTTGGCATGCCCTTTTGACATCTTCCATTGTGTTTCCTTCTTGTATATTGTGTACAACAATCATCTTCTTTGTTATGTGAGTAAACTCTATGTATTTATGATTTCTTTCACATCCCAACATTTAATGGGTTGGAACTTGGGTTTCTAGTTTCAAAAATCATGAGCTCCTTGACTCATTAAGCACTGGTAATGTCTATTATTTTACCAGTGAATTATTTTTGAAAGGTTATGGCTTAAACCCTTTCTTCTTATTTTACATTACATTCCTCTTTTTTCTATTGATAACCCTTTGAAGGAATGATTTGTTCATGCTTTGTTCATTTAGTTTCTCTTCCTTCATAATGGTTATATATAGGGTTTTTGGCTCATTAAATTTAAGCTTGTCACCATAGAAACATCGTATCCCATTGACATATCTCTATACATTGACTTTTCATCTTTGATGAAATTCACATACCTCAACAACTCAATAAACGTTTGACCATACTCCTCCATGGTCATGTAACTTGAGCTCAAATAATTCTTACATCTTTCTCTCATAATAATGTTATGATAAATATTCCTTTTGGAAATATTTCTTAAACTTCCTCCATGTAATTTTCCTCTCATCCAAGGGTTTCACATCATTGAGATGTTCCCACTATAAATGGGCCCTTGCCTTCAAGTGGTAAATTATAATTTTAACTTCAATATTTAAGGAATAATTATACAGTTGTAGTTATTTCCTCATATCCAATAGCCAACCCTTGGATTTTTATCCTTTCTTATGCTTGGCTTTGAATGTGGGAGGTTTAGTTTTTCTAATTCCCCTTATAAATTATCCTTGTCTAATATTTTCTTTGACTTTCTTACTGCTGATATGCTTGGGTTGTTACCTCATTCTGAGGCAGTGTAAGCCATCTTTCTTGACCTCCATGATGAGTGATAATGTTGTTGGACAACTCTCATGGAATACCTTGAGCTTCTAGGACCTCTTTCCTTGACTCTAGCATCCTACCCATGTGCTTGCCTAGACTCAATTTGTTGGTACAATTATTTTTGTATTTTTTTCATACTTTGTAAGATTTTGTTGTTAATTTGTTGTTGCTCCTTCATTATCCTGTCATTGTTAACCTTGAAGCTTTGAGACTTCTAATGGTATCTTCTAAATATATGTTCTCGATCCTATCCAGTCCATGACCATTTGAATTTGCACATTTCCCATGCTGACATTTACTACTCTAACCTCTTCTTCCTCACTATAAGGTCCCAGAGCATCTTTTGCATTTTTGGTCCTCATTTTGAATTTTATCCTTTTTAACCCTATAGGTTTCCTAAGGAATTTTGTTTCAATTCTCACCCACTTTCAGAATTTTGGGTCTACCAATGTTTTTTGCACATAGATATCTTTCTACTGACTGTTTATTTGTGAAATTATGATATTTGTGCTAAAAAGTATGGCTTTAGGAAGTTTTGTTCTATTTACCATAGTTTTCCTATGCTATCACAACACATTATTTTCACTTTACTAAGAAACCAGATATTAAAATTTCAATTCTAACTCCATGGTAGAAATATATAGTCCCATAGTTCGTTAACTTCTTCCATGCCTGAATCTGAATACTAGTTGTCAAGTTGTTCCCTTTTAATGTTCCAATTTACCCCAATTTTTTCCTACTATTTTAGTTTTAAATCCTTCAATATCGAATCTAATTTTCAATTTTGGTAGAAATGCCTCTTTGACCTCTTTGTCCTTGCACTGCAATTACATGTACCTACCACTTAAAAACATTATTCGGAGCCCAAAAAACGCCTTGTAGGAAAATGACCTATAAAATTAGCAAATTTTTTGATGAAATTTAAAACATTTTGATTGTTTCACTTCCTGAACCAATAAAATTTTATTTTAATGATGTTTTGTAACTATTTTCAAGTATACAAACTTCCCTTGTGTGGTTGTGCTTCCATTCCCCTGTACCAAATCCTTTCCTTAGATTGTATTTGGTGTGGACTAGTTTTTATAGGGCCTCCTTAACACTTGGAACACATGCGTTTACACTTCTTCAATATGTTGTCCTCACTTAGGCTCGACACATAGCTTGCAATGATAGCTATTCACATTATAAGGAATTTTCAAAAAACTTGCCATTCTTGTATTTTATCCTAAATTGAGGTCTGCATCCTAGAACCAAAAACCATTCTTCATCACAAGAAAAATTTGGTCCTCACCAACATATATGCCTTCTGTAACAACCCTAGTGAAAATTCCATGTAATCAAAGTTAATAAAGTAAAAAATACGACCACGGGTAAGGGAGACACAGTCCAAGCTAAATGTTGGGCAAATATATCCTAGTTGGAATCATTGGATGTGTTTATGGCTAATGGAAATTGGCAAACGAAAAGGCGTTAAAATGAAAAAAGGCATTTTTGGCACATTTATTTATGAAAATAAAGGAAATTAGGAGAAAAGTAAGGTGAAAAGGTCACAGGTTGTATGTGAGGAGGAAAATGAAGGAAAATAATGGAAAGTGAAGAAACTAGAGGCCTCATTAATAAAAAGGCTTGTGAAGATCAATTAGTAACCGTTTGTCATTTCAGTTTTGGAGCTCTCTCATTATTCTCTCTCTCTCTCTCTCTCTCACTCTTGGACAATTAGAGTTTTCTTGGAGCACTCTAGCTTTGGAGCAAGGAAGGAAAAACAGGAAAAGGAAAAGGAAGGAAAGAAAGGATCAAGGAACAAAGAGTAGGATCAAGTATCTTAAGTAGGAATACTTGCAGGTAACATATTGCATGTGTTCTTTCCTAGCTGGTTTTGACATGCATAGCTTTGCATGTTGGTGTATGGTTCTCTTGTTGTCAATGCCATGGTTTTGTCGGGTTATGCCAATGGTTTTCAACCTAGGTTTGCATTTTCCAGATGCCATGGTGTGTTGGGATGTTAGTTTGGTTTTGAGCTTTGGAATACCTGATGGATTTTAGAATCCATGTAGGAGGTGGTCTCAAGGTTCATTCTTAAAGGCCTAAGAATCCCTTGACCAGTTTTGGTAGGACACACTGTAAAGCCTTAGGAGGAGTCTTAGTTTAGGAGCTAGTGATATGGTGTGGATTGTGGTAAAGCCTAAGAGGTTGGTGTCTTGGGTAAAGTCTGAGACACAAGGAGATGGAAAATTCATTAAGGATAGTGATGGATTCCCAATGGAATTCCAATTTTAGTTCAGTTTTAGGATCACAGCACCTGTTTTTGTGTGATCACAGTTTGGTGAGGGTGGAGGTCATTTAACCTTTGGATTCCCTTGGTTAATCCATGATTGGTTTATCCATGAGATCCCACATTCATGCTTGGAATATGGCATGGGGGTGTCTGGCTAAAATAAATATTTTACTTAGCCATGTCTACGGTCAGGTGGTACATGGCAGTTCTGAACCTAGTCAAATTTGTGTATGGCTAATAAAAGCTAAGTTCTCTTGCTTTTTTACTTGTTGATATGTGGATTTAATGCCTATTATCTCACTATTATTTCCATGGTTTTATGTTGGTTATAAGCATGGTTAATTGATTGGTTCATGTCATGGTTACTCCATGTATTTAGTTGTAATTATTAAAATGATGGATGCAAGACCTAATTAATGTCATAACAGTTCAAGGGAGAAGGTGGTGATCCTTTTTGTCATGTTTCATAAGATTTTTCATTCATTCATGTTTTGTCTTGTATCCTGGACCTGTAGATTTCGTTGATGCCAAGTGTTTGATAGAATGTCAGTCTCGGATGGGGATGGTCAGGCCTAGCCCAAAAGATTATTTTTTGTTTATTAGTCTTGTCATCGTGTGTATAATGGATTCTGGAAGCTACAACATGTTATGGGCAGTGGCTGGAATTTTGGGCTAGAAAAGTGCGTTAAATTTTGCCGACATTGGCACAAGTCTGCTAGGAAAATTACCTGGACACAGGAATGCATGCTCGTGGGAGCATCCAGAGGTCCCTGGATATTGGCATGCCCAAAGAATGATAGTGTCCAGAGATCAAGAGGTCTAAAAATTTAATGGGACCCAGGGCAGGATGCCTGAGTGGCTGGGTTGCCTCCTGGGCGTGTTGTTGCTGATGTGGAAGGTATAGTTGATGTGTTTCCATCAATTCCATTTCCATAAGGTCACCAAGGAGATTGAATCCTATCATAGTAGCCTCTCGTCACATGTTTACCCTGGTTGGCTAGTTACTTGGGTAGATATGGATGGGTTGTGTGTGTGGTCATGCATTCCTATTGGTTGCACGTGTGTTAGTCATTCGTGAATGCTTGTTTCATATGCATGATGTTGGTCATGGTCGTAGTGTTGTTTCCATGGGAATAAGGATGTCGTTGTGTGAAGTGCGTTGTCATGGGTGTATGATTGGGTACATGCTATTTATGTTTGCGTACGATCAATTACAAAGATATGGTTGTTGTTGTCACACATGAGGTCATGGCATGTGTAGTTGATATGGCCATGCATTAATGACTAGACACTAGCTATAATGATGGAAATATACATGGTTATGTGCTATATTTATATGTTGTCATGATTATATCGTACATTTGTCACGCTGATTTTTTGATCTTGCAAACAAGGTATTCTCCCTGAAGTATACTACGGTACATTGAATTATTGTGATTTGGTTTAGTTGACATAGTATGCCTTGTAGGAAAGAGATCAAAATGGCTAGTAATATGGTAGACTACAAATACTTTCCATATGAATCAAACGAGTAGCCCGGTGTTGGGCAGTCTTTTGATTTGGAAGATACATTGAGAAGCTTGAAGGAAGAAATAAGGAGTTTAAGGCAGACAATGAAACAATCATGTAGGCACAAGAGAAAAAAGCAGAGGAAAATGTAATACTACTTCAATGTTTGTTAGCATTATAGTGACAAGTTCCACTTCGGACCAACCATGAGCAGGAGGACAAAACTAATGGGGCACATGGCAACATGTCTTATAGTGGTCACAGGTCAGACATAGATGACACGATCAGAGATGGAAGGTTGTTTGACACTCCGGATAGGAGAAGCGATGGACACAGGTACTATTCTAGTCTGGTTTGGACAGGCGTCATGATCACCATCGTTATCATCCTTATAGGAGGAGTGATAGGGGATACTTTCTAGATGATTTTAAGAAATAAAATTCACCTACCTTTAATGGAGAGATAAATAAATCACAAGATGCAGAGACATGGTTTCTTGGTATGAGGATGTTCCTTAGATTGCATGAGTATTCAGAAAACATGAAAGTGAAGATAGTCACTTTTAGTCTCAAATGTAAGGAAAGTATTTGGTGGGAAGATGTGAATAATGTTAAAGGTATACAAGAGGATGATTTGACTTGGCATGAGTTTGAGAGGCTCTTCAAGAACAATTATTTATCGGAGAGATACATTGATGATAGAGCTAAGGTGTTCTATGAGTTACGAATGGGTTCCATGACATTGATGAGTATACTAGCAAGTTCTTGGAGTTGTTGAGATAAGTGCCTTACCTCATGGAGGAGAAGGGTAAGGCTCAAAGATTCATCAGTGGACGACCAATAGCATACAAAAATCGAATTGAGTTCGATGAGCCTAGATCATTAGAGGAGGCCATCCGAAAGTTGAAACATTGTTATGAGCAATTGAAGTGGAAAGTTGAGCCTAAAGATGACTTGAAAGGAAATGATAAAGCTAAAGTAAAATGTCCACCAAAGCGAGGAAGACCTCAAGATGCAAGTGTGAAAGAAAATGTAGTCCCTTACAATAACTTCAATACAACTGAGAAGGGATATGGAGAGTAGTAGGTTAGAGGCCGTGGTAGAGAACCATTGTTGTGTTGGATATGTGGCAAGGATCATCATAAGAGGGATTGTCCATAGTATCAGGATGGTAGACCCCATATCTATATTGCTTAAGAGGCGAATATAGTTGGTGATGTTGGTCATATTATTCCTTGGATCTATGAAGTTGTGAACAATAGGGAGGAAGATCATTAGGCATCTATCATTGAGATGGACGATAAGGTTTGTGATCAAGTTGTTTCTATTTTGATTGATCTTGGATCTAACTATAGTTATGTTAATCCTGACCTGGTGGATAAGTGTGGTTTGAGAAAATAAGTGCATGTAGAATCTTGGTTGGTACAGTTGGCTACAGGTACAAAGAAGAGAGTTCACCATTGGGTAAGAGCTTGTGCATTTGAGTCAAACGATATTCCTACAACAACACATTTGAATATACTGCCATTGGGATCGTATAGTATGCTTTTGGGTATGGATTGGTTGTACCTTCACAGAACCAAAGTGGATTTATTTGACAAGGACATTGAGTGTGTGTATAATAGTGGGGAAAAGTGAACTTTGTAGGGGAAAATGAAGCCTACATTAGTGAGGATGGTTACCGCTATGGAGGCTAAGGGTAGTTGCAGAAAAGGTTGTGTGATGTTTGTAGTATATATATTTAGTGACAAGGACAAAGATATTGAGGATGTAGAAATATTCAAGAGGTACCTTTTATTGCAATAGTATCAGGATGTGTTTCTAGCAAAGATTTCAGAGTTACCTCCTCACAGGGAAGTGGAATTTTTTATTGAGTTGGTGCCAGGGGAAGAACCAACATCGAAGGAACCTTATAGGATGAGAACTTCGGAGCTAGTAGAGTTGAAATTATAGTTAAAGGAGCTGATTGACAAGGGATACATTAGGCCAAGTGTATTGCCTTGGGGTTCACTAGTGTTGTTCGTAAAGAGGAAAGATGGTACTCTCAGATTGTGCATTGATTACAGGCAGTTGAACAAGTTGATGATCAAGACCAGGTATCCATTGTCGAGGTTCGATGATTTGTTTTATCAAATGAAGGGAGCAACAATGTTCTCTAAGATCGACTTGATATCGTGATATGATCAGGTACACATCAAGGAAGAGGATATCTTCAAGACCACATTCAGGACTAGGTATGGGAATTACGAGTTTGTTAAAGTTCCATTCAGTTTGAATAATGCTCCAAATACAATTATGTGTTTGATGAATAGTGTGTTGCATCTTTATTTGAACAAGTCTGTTATTGTATTCATTGATGACATATTGGTATAATATAAAAATGAGGAAGAACATGTCAAGAATTTAGCAGCAATGTTGAGATTGCTAAGACAACATGAGTTGTATGCTAAGCTTAGCAAGTGCATCTTCTTTCAGACACAGGTGCATTACTTGGGACATGTCATTTCCAAGGAAAGCATAACACTAGATATAGAAAATATAAGGGCCATCATTGAGTGGGAGGCTCCTAAGAATGTGAATGAGGTGGGACCATTCATGGGATTGGCAAGTTACTATAGGAGGTTCATCAGGAACTTCTCACGCATCGCATATCCTATCACATCATTGCAAAGGAAAGGTAATAATTTTGAATGGACGAAAGAATGTGCAGCTGGTGTTGAGAAGCTTAAGAAATTGTTGACACATGCACCACTACTAAAGATTCCAAATCCAGGCAAAGAGTTTGTAATGTGTACAGATTCTTGCAAGAGAGGACTTGGTGTAGTTCTCATGCAAGAAGGATAGGTAGTGTGCTATGAGTCATGGAAACTAAATGAGCACGGGAAAAGATATCCAACACATGATCTTGAGCTAGCAACGATCATACATGGATTGAAGATGTGGAGGCACTATCTTTTGGGCAGGAGGTTTATATTGATGAGCGATCACAGTTGGTTGAGGTATTTGTTTAACTAGCCAAATCTAAATGGCAGACAAGCTAGATGGTTGGACACCCATAGTGAGTTTGACTTCAAGATCAGATACATCAAAGGAAAGGAGAATTGGGTTGCGGATTCTCTTAGCAGGAAGTTACATGTAAATCATATAGAAATTATGAGCTCTTATGGGATAGATTTATAGGATAGGATTTTGCAGTGAGGCCAATGAGATGACAAGTACATGGAGATCATGGAAAGACTACAACAGAGTACCATTATAGGCACAGGCGTAGGTATAGGTGCAGGTAAAGGAACCAGTATAGGTAGAGGTATAGGTGATCAAGATGCAAAACTATCATCTCACAATAGATGGTTTTTTGAGATTCAAGGATAGGATCTTTGTGCCGAATGTTGGGTTGTGTTATATTATTTCCACGACTAGCTCATGTAGTTAACCAGGGGGTTAGAGGGGGGGCGGAGCCCCCCTTCGTTGTGCCGATTATGTAGTAGGGGGGGGGGGTCACAGGGGGTTTGAAGTGTACTCATAACCCCACTTTATGGGGTCCAGGGTAGTGCCCCGAAAAATTTTGGTTTTTGGACCCTATGTTAGGTTGGGCAGACCCACCTATGGTTTTGTGCATGATTTTTTCACATGTTTTTTTTGGATGTGATGGTTTCCAGTCCATGGTATTGGACACGATGGTTTTCAGTCCATGGTATTGGATGCTTTAGCATGTATAAATATGTATTATAACATTGAAAGGAACATAATGAAAAATCAAGCTGGTAGTCCCGGTTTTTGGGATCCAAGGGAAAATCTCTATGTATATGTGTTTTATGTGTTATGCTCTCACATTGTTTATTTTTTTTGTTTTAGAACTAGTATGCAAGTAATTTCTGTACGGGGTTAAAACCTACATTTGGTATCATAACAGTTTTGGCTTCAAGGGGACACTTTTGTTGCTGAGGGGTTTCGCTCGGGCTTGAGGTAGAACTTGTTTTGTAGGAGATCTACGAGATCGATTCTGGTGGTGAAAGAAGATGGCGAGCAGTGGAAAGATAGAGATCAAGAAATTTAATGGTCAAATTTTTGAGTTGTGGAAAATCAATATGGAGGATTTGTTGGTGGATAAAGATTAGTGGATTGCGGCAGATTCAGGTACTAAACCAACAAGAGTGTCCGATGAAGAATGGAAGAAGTTGGGTCGAAAGGAAAAGATCACAATATGATTGTGTGTCTCAGATTCAGTATTGCTGAATGTATCAGGGGAAGCTATGACGAAGGCTTTGTGGGACATGTTAGGGACTTTGTACCAATCTAAGTCTCTGGTGAATAAACTGTTCCTATGGAAAAAGCTATATAACCTGAGGATGAAAGATGGAGACTCGGTAACAAAGCATCTGAACTTATTTAATACTGTGGTAAGTCAGTTAGCATCTGTTGATATTAAAATTTCAGATGAAGATAAGTGCATCATTTTTTTGTGTTCTCTACCATATTCGTGGGATAGCCTAGTTATTGCAATAGGTAGCAATGCAACTGCCTTGTAGTTTGATGAAATAGTCTCATTCTTGCTGACGAAGGAGATGAGATGGAAAAATATGGAGAGCCAAAATGGTGATGCCTTATCTGTACGAGGACGGTCTCAGAACAAAAACAAAAATAAGTCATCGAGTGGGAGATCTAAATCTAGAGGGAGATGTAAATCTCCAAGAAAACTTGTAAAGGTGGTGTGCTTGAAATGCGGAAAGGAAGGGCACTACAAAAGGGACTGTAAACCTAAAGATCCTGATAAAGGAAAGGGATCTGATGATGCTCCTTCTGCAGAGGCGAAAACCACCTCAGATGAAGGTGGGGATGTGTACTTGGCTTCTTCAAGTACACATGTAAATCATGAGGCATGGTTGATTGACTTAGGTGCATCCTTTCACTTCACTCCCCATATAAAGTGGTTCTGCGAGTATGAGAAATACGATGGTGGTGATGTTTTCTTAGGGGATGATAGGAAGGCTAGAATCATTGGTCGCAAAAAACTAAATTTGAAGTTGCAAGGTGGAAGGATTAGAAAACTTCCGGGTGTTCTGCATATTCCTGCATTAGCCAGAAATCTGATTTCTGTAAGCAAGCTGGATGATGCAGGTGTAAAAATAGTGTTCAAGAAGGATACCTGCAAAATGGTTTGGGGAGCACTGGTATAGATGCGGGGAGTTCAGATTGGAACTCTGTACAAGCTGCAAGGTAGCACTGTTGTTGATGGGTGCAACAGTTCTGTGGTTCATCAAAGTGGAGCAAAAAATCTAGTGGTCTCTGTAGAAAAGACCATGTTGTGGCCTCAAAGGCTTGGACATATTGGAGAGAAGGGCCTTTGAATACTTCATGGTAAAGGTATGGTAGAAGGTATGAGTAATAGCTCTCTCGATTTTGATTTCTGTGAAAATTGTGTATATGGGAAGCAGAATTGGGTGAGTTTCCCCTCTAGTGGTAAGAGGCAAAACATATATTAGAGCTTGTGCAAAGTGATGTGTTTGGACCTGTGAAGGTTCCATCACTGGGTAAGTTTGTGTACTATGTATCATTTATAGATGACTTCTCAAGGAATACATGGATATATTTCCTTAAGAAGAAATCTGAAGTCTTTGACATGTTTAAAGAATTTAAGGCTCTGGTGGAAAACTAGATAGAGAAGAAGATAAAGGTGCTGAGGATAGATAATGGTGGAGAGTTTTGCAGTAAGGAATTTGAACAATTCTGTAAGAAGTGTGGTATAGCATGGTTGAAGACAATTCCATATACACCTCAATAAAATGGAGTTGCAGAAAGAACGAATAAAACATTGATGGAAAGGGCAAGAAGCATGCTCAGTGGTGCCAGGTTAGGACAAGAATTTTGGGCAAAGGCAGTGGATACAGCATGTTACCTGGTCAACAGATCACCTTCATCAGCGTTGGAGGATAAGACTCCACAAGAGGTATGGACTGGTAAGAAACCCTCTCTTTCACATCTGAGGTATTTGGATGTGATGCATATGTACATGTTCCAAAGGAGAAACGAACCAAGTTGGATAGTAAATATAAAAAGTGCATCTTTATTGGCTATAGGGATGGTTTAAATGGGTATAAGATTTGGAACCTAGTTACACGGAAGGTTGTGTATAGCTGAGATGTGGTGTTCAGAGACGTAAAAAATGTTATTAAACATGAAGTCCAACCAAAGGAACCTGAGAAGATAGAGTTTGACGTTAAGGAGGAAGAATCAGACTCTACAGCAGAGGAGGAATCAGAAGATGAAGAGCCACAAACTCTGGGTGTGAGAAGATCAGTTTGAGAAAGAAGGCAGCTAGAAAGGTATAGTACATCTAATTTCTGTTAAAATTTTGATTTATCTATTACTGATGATGATCCCAGAACTTTGAAGGAAGCAGTAGATTCAGAGGATGGAAAACTTTGGAAAGAGGCCATGGTTGATGAAATGGCTTCTTTACACAAAAATGAGGCTTGGGATTTGGTGGAGTTTCCGGTTGGAAGGAAATCCATTGGTAGCAAATGGGTGTTCAAGAAGAAGACAAATGAAAAAGGAAAGGTGGAGAAATAAAAAGCTTGGTTGGTAGCAAAAGGTTATTCCCAGGTGTCGGGAATTGGTTTTGGTGATATTTTTTCTCATGTTGCCAAGGTAACTTCTATTAGATTACTTTTATCTGTTGCTGCTACTTTTGATTTTGAGGTAGAACAGATGGATCTAAAGACAACATTTATTCATGGGGATCTAGAAGAGGAAATCTACATAAAGAAACCTGAAGGATTTGCGGTGAAGGGTAAGAAATAACTGGTATGCAAGTTAAAGAAGTTTCTGTACGGGTTAAAACAGTCACCAAGGATGTGGTATCAGAAATTTGATACATTTATATCGGGACTTGGCTTCACCAGAAGCAAAGTAGATCACTGTGTGTATTTTAAATTAATTGGTGACCATGTTATTTATTTGGTCTTGTATGTGGATGATATGTTGCTTGTTGGAAATGACAAAGAACTTATCCAAGATTTGAAGACCCAATTGTCCTCCAAACTTGACATGAAAGATCTTGGTGCTGCAAACTACATTTTGGGTATGGAAATTAAAAGAGACTGGGAAAAGAGGAAGCTCTGGTTAAACCAGAGGAAGTATATCGAAACAATACTACAGAGTTTTAATATGTAGAGAAAGTTCATATTCCTATAGGTGTGAGGTTATCTGCTGAAAATTTTCCCAAGGCACAAGAAGAGGAAGAGGACATGTCCCGTGTTCCATATGCAAGTGCAGTCAGTAGCTTTATGTATGCAATGGTCTGTACTAGACCAGACATTGCACATGCAGTGAGAGTATTAAGAAGGTTTATGTCAAAACCAAGGAGCACTAGACAACAGTGAAGTAGGTTTTCAAGTATTTGCATGGCACTAGTGATTATGGTTTGTGCTACCAAGGAAGACCAAGATTGGACAGAGTGTTGAATATTCATGGCTTTGTTGATGCAGACTGGGCTGGAGATCTGGATCAAAGAAGATCTACAAGTGGGTATGTGTTTAACCTATTTGGAGGTGCAGTCAGTTGGATGAGTAAGAAACAATCTGTAGTGGCAATGTCAACTACAGAGGTAGAATACATGGCAGCCACTCATGAAAGAAAGGAAGCAGTTTGGTTGTAGAGATTGTGTTCAAGTATGGGGTTAGTACAGGGAGCTATAAGGATAGATTGTGACAGCCAAAGTTCAATTTTCTTGGCAAAGAACCTTACATATCATTCAAAGGCAAAGCACATTGATGTTTAGTATCACTTTGTGAGGGATATGATAGAAGACAAAAAGGTGTTGCTAGTAAAGGTGGACACTTTGAAGAATATTGTAGATGCATTGACAAAATTTGTGAGCTCTGAGAAGTTCTCTTGGTGAAGAGAAACAATGGGCATTGTAGGGTTGGATAAATGACTAAGCTCTCTTGTGGCCCCCTGTGGAAAGAAAACAACAAGTGGGATAATGTTAGGCTGTGTTATATTCTTTCCATGACTAGCCCACGTAGTTAACTGGGGGGTTAGAGGGGGGCCGGAGCCCCCCTCTTCGTTGCGCCGATTGTGTAGCAGGGGGGGTCACAAGGGGTTTGAGGCGTACTCGTAACCCCACTTTATGGGGTCCAGGATAGCACCCCAGAAAATTTTGGTTTTTGGACCTTATGTTAGGTTGGGTGGACCCACGTATGGTTTTGTGCATGATTTCCGCACATGTTTTTTTTTTGGATGTGATGGTTTTCGGTCCATGGTATTGGACGCGATGGTTTTCGGTTGATGGTATTGGATGCTTCGACATGTATAAATATGTATTATAACATTGAAAGGAACATAATTAAAAATCAAGCTGGTAGTCCTGGTTTTTAGGATCCAAGGGAAAATCTCTGTGTATATGTGTTTTATGTGTTATGCTCTCACATTTTTTATTTTCTATGTTTTAGAATTCGTATGCAAGTAATATCTGTACCGGGTTAAAACCTACACCGAATTGCAGTCATCTCAAGAAGCTTATCTTGAGGGAGTTTCAAATGAAGCCATACTCAGGTCGCCCAGGATATTATTAGACATTGACGGCTGTGAATAAATTCTACTATTGGTCGAATCTGAAGAAGGAAGTGGCATAGTTTGTGGCTAGATGTTTAGATTGTCAGCACATAAAGGTAGAATATAAGCATCCAGTTGGTCTACTGCATCCTATTGCGATTCTAGAATGTAAATGGGAGGCTATTTCCAAGGATTTCATTATAGATATTCCAAGGACAGTGAGACATCATTATTCTATTATGGTCGTGGCCGATAGGTTGAGCAAGGTAGCTCACTTCATCTAGTGAAGACTACATATTCATCCGGTGAGGTGGAACAAGATTTCATTAGAGAGATAGTGAGATTACATGGTGTTCCAAACAAGATTGTGTTAGACAGGGATGTAAAGTTCACTTCCATGTTTTAGAAAGAGCTATTTTTAGGTTTGGGCATAGAGTTGGCCTTCTATACAACTTATCATCTTCAAACATGTGGAAAAACAGAGAGGGTCAACAAGATATTGGAGGATATGTTGAGGATTACATGATGCACTAGCAGAGGAAATGGGATGAGTATCTTCCATTGTTTGTGTTTATATACAAAAATGGTTATCAAAAGTCATTGAGGATGAGTCCTTTCAAGTCATTGTATGGATAGAGTTGTAATACTCCCATCAGCTGGAGTGATCCAGTGAACAGGGTTCTTATTGGACTAGATATGTTGGCATACATGGAAGAGGAAATGCAGGATATAAAGAAGAATCTAAAGGTATCACAACATAGATAGAAGAGTTATGTAGGCAAAAACAGAGTATTCAAGGAGTTTCAAGTTGGGGAGCATGTGTATTTACGCATCAAGCCTAAGAAGATCTCTTTGAGGATTAGATGATGTCCCAAGTTGGCACCACAGTATTGCTGGCCTTTTGAGATCCTTGAGAGGATTGGACCAGTGGCCTATTGATTTGCACTGCCTCCAACAGTGAAATTCCATGATTTTTTCCATATTTAATTGCTTAAGATGTATATAAAGGATGCTCATCATGTTATTGATTGGTCTTTATTGCAGGTGGAGCAAGAAGGAGAGTTCCATTTGGAGCCTTCATGCATATTGTAGTAGAAGCATCGTATGCTCAGGAATACAACCATAGAGCAAGTTAAAGTGTAGTGGAAGAAATTTGGACCTAAATAAGCTACATGGGAGATGGTAGATAAGGCGTGGGCCATGTATCCTTCATTGTTTATTGGTTGAGGCAAAGTAGTTTTGGTTTGATGTTTGGTATATGTTTTGCTGGTGTTTTGGTATATGTATATATATGGATGTAAATACCGCCATGATCTAAGCTATAAAGCTCCAATAAGTAGTATGGTTATTATCTTGTCATGTTGGCATGATGTTTTTCTATTAAGATGGGGACCCCTGGGTTAGTTTGGGCTTAGATAACCCAAATTTTGGTACAGTTTTGTGAAAGATGTAAAGTCTCCACAATTTGTGGATGCAGAGCACATAGTTGAATATGTAAGAAAATTATATCTTACAAATCAATGGAACACATAAAATATATTGCAGAAATATAAAAATAGAAAATACATAAAACAAGAAAGACACAGGTATACGTGGTTCACCCAATTTGGGTTACATCCACGGAGAGACAACTATCCCTTCCTTTTATATTATCCAGCAAATTGAAGAGATACAACCTATGAAAGATTCGTTGTAATTCCCTCTTTGCTCTCAATCTCCTTTCTCTTTCCTCACTCAAAATATAGATCTACATAAACACAATACAATTTCCTCACATATAGCGAGAGTTTGCCTTCTAGGGAAAAAAAACCCTATATTAAACATAACTTCTACCGTGAGATCTCCACCTAATGAACGACCCAGATTGACTATGAAATTAACATTTTAAAAGTCAATTTTAAATTTATTTTAGCTTTGGGGGCGTTAGCCCTCGATCCCCCATTAGGCAGGGGCGTTACCCCCCCCAGGCGGCATACATTTTATGGGTGACATTTCCACCACATTATGAACTGAGGTCCAATGTGGTCATACCTCTAAATAAAGAAGATAATCAGGCTCCACACCAAACAATCTCCCACTTGGAGACTAATTATAGCAACTCCACCAATGCTTCATTTGCTGGAAAATGACTCCACTTTGGACCTAGATGTTTCTCATCTTCTTCATCATACTAGAAGACCAATTGAAATTGAGTAGAATCTCAGTTTCTCCCCGGTTTCGACTTTTGTTAACATATCTGCAAGATTCTAGCTAGTGTGTATGTTTTCTAGCTTCAATTTTCCATCTTCCAACACTAACCATATGAAATGGTACTTGAGCTGTATATGTTTAGTCTTGGAATGAAATGCAAAGTTATTTGCAAGATGTATGGCACTCTAGATGTCACTATATAACCTGCCCAACTCCTGCTTCTTACCCAATTCATCCAAAAACCTTTGTAACCAAATCATTTCTTTACTAGCCTCTATAGCATCAACATACTCTACTTCTGTTGTTGAGAGTGAAACAACACTTTGCAGTTTTGAAACCCAACTGACAACTCTTCCACCTATAATAAACACATACTCTGTAGTGCTTCTTCTGTTATCTCTATCACCCGCTATATCTGCATCAACATATCCCTGTAGAGAAATGTTTGAACCATGAAAGCATAACGCTTGATTTGTGGTAGCTCTCAAATACCTGAGAATCCAGTTCATCACAATCCAATGTTCTTTTCATGGATTGTTCATGTACCTATTTACAACTCCCACTGCAAGTGCAATATCAGGCTTTGTGCTGACCATTGCATACACTAAGCTTCCGATTGCTGATGCATATGGAACTTTAGACAGATAAGCCATTTCTTGAGTCTTGGGACACACCTCCTTACTTAGTTTGAAATGGCTAGCCAAAGGTATACTAACTGGTTTTTCATTCTGCATATTAAATCTTTTCAACACCTTTTCTACATACTCACTCTAAGACAATATTAATTTTCGATTCTTCCTATCTCTAGTTATTCTCATACCAAGGATTTGTTTTGCAGCACCCAAATACTTCATTACAAATGAGTTCGCCAATTTTCTTTTGAGCACATTTATTTCCTGCATGTTAGAACCTGCAATAAGCATGTCATCTACATACAGTAACAATATAATATAGCTGCCATGATTTTTCCCTTTGAGATAAAGACAATGATGAGAGTGACATCTAGTATAACCTTGTTTAGACATAAACCCATCAAATTTTAGATACCACTGCCTTGGAGCCTATTTTAAGACATACAAGCTCTTCTTCAATCTGCACACAAGTTTATCCTTCCCTTTGACCTCATATCCTTGTGGCTGATGCATATATATTTCTTCCTCCAAATCCCCATGGAGAAATGTTGTCTTTACATCTAACTATTCAAGATGCAAATCTTTACCTGCTACTAGACTTAAAATAGTTCTGATTGAAGTCATTTTAACAATAGGGGAAAATATCTCATCAAAGTCTATACCATTTTTTTGTGCAAACCCCTTTACCACAAGTATATCTTTATACCTTTTCCTACTTTCATCTTCTTCCTTCAACCTGTAAACCAATTTATTATGCAATGTTGCTTTACCTGCAGGCAGCCTAACTAAGTCCCAAGTCTGGTTATGTGCTAAGGAGACCATCTCTTCTTTCATGGCTTTCTCCCACTTCTTCCTGATTTCTACCTACACTGCTTCTTCATAACATTCTAGTTCACCAGAATCAGTCAGTAATACATAATATAATGAAGGAGAGTATCTTTCAAGGGGTCTACTTATCCTGGTAGACCTTCTAACAACAATTTTAGGCGTTTGAGGTGCTTGATGTTGTTGTGGCTATTGTTGTTGTTCTGGCTATTGATCATTATGATTTTCAGGCACCTTCACCTTTTTTGTGATCTCATCAAGCACTGTGTATTCTCTGCTTTCTTTTTCCTATTTCTTTTCCTGCATCTGATCTTTATATAAAACCTTTTCATTGAATATGAAATCTCTTATCCTAATGATTTTGTGTTTTTCATAATCATAAAAGTGATAACCAAAATCATTAACACCATATCCAATAAAGTTACATTTCTTTGATTTTGCCTCAAGCTTTGTTCTATTTTCTGTATTAATGTGGACAAAGGCTTCACAACCAAAAGTCTTTAAAAACGAGTATTTTACCTTTTTTCCTGTCCATGCCTCCTTTGGAATACCACCATCTAAGGAACTTGAAGGCCCTCTGTTTATTAGATAAACAACGGTATCTACAACATCTGCCCAAAATTGTAAAGGAAATCCTGCATGCAATCTCATGCACCTTGCGTGCTCCATGATTGTCCTATTCATCCTTTCTAACACACCATTTTCTTGTGGTGTTCCTGGAACTGTCTTCTCTTTGCGAATTCCATTCTCTGAATAGTACCTATAAAACTCTTTGCTGAAATATTCATCTCCATTGTCTGATATGAGACACTTCAACCATTTTTTGTCTCATTTTCAACAAAATCTTTCCATTCCTTGAAAGTATCAAATACATTAGATTTATTTTGAATACAATAAATCGAGGCTTTTCTGGTTGCATCATCAATAAAAGTAACATAATAATGAGAGCCACCAAGAGATGATACCTGAGGAAGTCCCCATACATCTATATGCACAAGCTCTAATTTTTTGCTCTTCTTTTATTTCCCAACTTTGAGGAATTTGACTCTCTTCTGTTTTCCATAAACATAATTCTCACAAAATTTAAAGTCAACATGCTTCAAACCTGGCAAAAAATTTCTTGAGTGAATAATCTGCATCCCCTTATCACTCATGTTCCCAAGCCTATGATCCCATAATGCCATATCTTCTCATGTAAAGGTTAAAGAATTAACAGAATTAGAAATACCATTGCATAATACAATGTAACAACCTTTTCTCCTTTTTCTAATACCAAGGCTCCTTTAGTGACCTTCGAGGTATTATCTATAAAAGTAGTTACACAACCTTCACCTCCCAACTACCCTGTTGAAATCAAATTTTTCTTAAGATATGGAACATGCCTTACCTCCTTCAATAGCCATTGATTTCCATTCTGTTGTTTTATGAAAACTGTACCCATTCCAATTATTTTACAGGTTTTATCATCACCCAATCGAACCTGTCCAAAATCTCCTTGAAAATAATCATGAAAATGTTTCCTATCAGGTGTGGCATGGAATGAGGCCCTTGAATCTACCACCCAGGCATGAATAATATTTTCTAATGAAAGAATCAAAGCATCTTGTAACACATCACCTATCACATTCACTTCATGATTGTTTTCTTGCTACGCATCTCCTTCTTTTCCCTTCAAAGACTTTCAGTCTTTCTTCAAGTGTCCTTTCTTCTAGCATTTCTAGCACACTATCCCCGATCTAGACTTGGATCTACTTTTCATTGACTTACTATGATATCCTGGGCTCTTTCCTCTTTCCATTTTTCTTCTCCTTTTCTCTGTAGTCAAAGCATTACCTGATGTCTCACCAGAGCTTTTCCGTCGCATTTTCTCGCTAAGGATTGCTCTGACAACATCATCAAAATTTAAAGTACTAGATCCAGAGATAGAGTTATTAATCGCCATAACTAAACCATTCCAACTTTCTAGCAATGAGCATAGAAATAACAGAGCCCTAACCTCATCATCAAAAGTGACCCATATAGAGCTTAACTGGCTGGTAAGTGTATTAAATTCATTTAAATGATCAGCAACGAATCCAACTTCTGACATCTTCATATTAAATAAATGCTTCATAAGAAATACCTTATTTAAGGCCAAGGGTTTTTCATATATTTTGTCCAATACCAACATTAAAGGCTACCGATGTCAGTAGGCATAGTTTTATTGTTCCAAGTGCCTTTCTGTAGAGAATATCCCATTCTGTGTCTGTCATACTCGTCAGATTATTTGTCTTTCCGCTCAATGGTAGATACATATCTCTCTAATACAAATAATATTCCATTTGCATCTTCCATAGCTGGTAGTTTTGGCCGTTAATTTTTTTGAACCTAAACCTATCATCTTCCACCATTGCTCCCAGTCGAACCAAGAACCCTTCTCTCCTGTGAGCGTATCAACCAAATAGACCTTTGGCTCTAATAGCAGTTGTTAGAAAATTATATATTACAGAGCAATGAAACACATTAAATATATTGCAGAAATATAAACATATAAAATGCATAAAACAAGAAAGACACAGATATATGTGGTTCACTCAATTTAGGCTACGGCCACGGAGAAACAGCTAGTCCTTCATTTTATATTATCCAACAAAATGAAGAGATACAACCTACAACAGATCCGCTGTAATTCCCTCTTTGCTCTCAATATCCTCTCTCTTTCCTCACTCAGAATATAGATCTACATAGACGCAATACAATTCCCTCATATGTAGCGAGGGGTTGCCTTTTAGGGAAAAAATACCCTAAATTAAACATAACTTCTACCCTCACATCTGCCCCGAATGAACGATCCATATTGACTACGAAATTATAACATTTTACAAGGCCATTTTACATCTATTTTTAGCTTCGCGGGTGCTACCCCCGATCCCCATGGGCGTACATTTTATGGGCAGCATTTCCGCTACATTACGAATTGGGGTCCAATGTGGCGATACCTCTAAATAAAGAATATAATCAGGCTCCACACCCAACAGAATAAAAGTCAAAGGGGCTTAGACCCTTCTTTTAAGTAAAGTTTTGAGTTAGTTTTGAGATTCACCCATGGTGCACAGACCATGGAATTGTATGAAAATGTCTATAAATAGTTGAGTCTTAGCAAAAGCAAGAGGGAAGAAGATGGAAGAAAGATAGAGGATTTGGTTGACTGAAGAGTCTTGGACGGAAGCTAAGGAAGGAAGGCTCTGCTTCTTGCACTTAGATAGGGGAAGAAAGGCTTCGCAGTTGAGTGTGCGGAGGCCTAGGTAGAGTCCATAGCTAAATGTGTGGATCCCTACATGTTGCACAAAATATTATCACCATGACATTCTGCAGTCAGTGTGAGCCTATCGCCACTCATACTTTCCTCCTATGCAAGTCTTAAACCTCAGCTCTTCATGTCAAGCCTTGAAAAATGAGAGAAAGTCCTTCAAAATATCTAAAACTCTAGTTCCGCACTTTCTCTTAGCATTACCTACAGTCTCGCACCCCCTGGTCATGTCCCCTGCGGACCTGCCCACTTTGTTTCTGTGTAAAGGGTGCAGACCCCTGTAAAAGTCGAAAAGGCGCAAGTATATTCTTAAAAACTCACTTTGGGTTATTTTTGGAACCTTCTAGAGGGAATCTTGAGGTGGCAAGTTCGCTCCTTTGATCATGCACCCCATAACTAAAGGAGCTAACCCCTTGATGTGAGGAGCTTATCCCTTTGAAGGAGGACTCTATCTCTTCATAGGTGGACCTGGTAACTTCCTTCCTCTGCACTATAAAATGAGGCATTGGGCTGGTTACTAAGGAGGTTAAAAGCTGAATATTTTTTAGGGTAAATGTTGTTGGAATTTAGACTTCCTAATTGAGCTTGAGAGGAGAGATTACATACCTTTTGATCTCATTGGGAAGAGTGTGAAGCTTGTCAAAGTAGAGGAGATTCTTGCTTGGACCCTGGGAGGAGCTTGTACAACATCAAGGCACCAAGGTTGTAAAGTTCTTCTTTGTTTAAAGTTAATATAATCAAGTTTATTTTTCTCAATAAGCTGTCTCTTATGGTTTATTTCATGGATTCCTTGATCACCATGATGAATATGATTTATTATATTGGCTATGCAGGTGTTATTTGATGTGTGCTTGTTTGTGTTTGTAGGTTCTTTAAAGGAAACTCATTTGGATGATCGAAGCGTGGCTATGACAAACTAGCGTTGGACTTAAGGTAGGGTCTAAAGACACGTCTTGGTTTTTATTTATAAATTGCAATATTTAGAGAAAGGTAGATTTGCTTGTTTTGCTTGTCACTAGATATCAGTTGATACTAGGGAGATCGTTCTTGTTCACAAGAATGATTTATCCGGACGACAAAATGGTGACTCCGATGGGGACTTGAATTTTGGTTTTTGCCTTTACTTTTACTTTGACTTGAGAAACATTTTCTCTGTTTCTGGTCTTTTCTTGATGTGTGTGGGATTGGGTAGTTTTTTAGATCCTGACTTTTTTTTTGTTTTTTCATGCTTTTGAAAGATGACCACACGTTCTGTTTGTAACACAGTGCGGACATCCCTACACTGTTGCTTTACTACACAGAGCGGTACCACACCTGGTTATATCGGAGGCCTGCGAACCCTGTCAATTTTTTGAAAAACCTAAAATCTATTCATCCAGTTAAACTTAGGATTTGTTTATGTTTTTTAGCCTCTGCCAAGATCTACATGTGTCTTGTCAGAAACTTCTTGTTAGTGAGTTCCATTCGCTTTTTGGTTTTAGGTGATTTTCTAGAATTTTTGCGTGCCTGGTTTGATTTTCGTTTGGTATTTGTAGTAACTCAAAGTTTAGAAGCCTACAAAACCTCATATTACCCTGGTTTTTGGTGGTCTTCTTAATGAGTTTGACAGATTTGTGAAATCAGCCTTTGGTGAGAAATAGATCTCATTTTCTCTTTGCAAAGCTTTGAAAACACTTGTTTTGAAAGTTTTGAATTTCATTTTTAAAAAAGAAAACATAAGATGGGTGTTTTTTGATGAATTTGTTATTCTTAATGAATTAGTCCTTAGTTTGCTGAATAATTAAGTAAAACGTCCTCGAAAAGAAAATTTTGTAAGCTTTTACTTCAATTAGGTTTTTAGAAGTTGTAGATCTCAAGATTAGATTTTCATAGTTTTGAGTGTTTTCTAGAAATTTTAAAATCTCTTTTGAAAATAAATTGTTTTTTGTAGATTTTGAGTGTTGAAAAGAAAGGGATATTTTTCGTGAGCGTAATTAGTAGTCTCGTTTTTGAGTTTGTTGGAAAAGACAAAAAAGTTTTTCTTTTAAGTTATTTGTTAAGGAAAGATTTGTTTTTCAAGCAATTGCATTATCAACTCTTTCTTTAGCTAGAAATTCATTGAAGAAAAATGATTGCTTATCATCTTAGGTGCATTTCTAGTGTTTTGGAGTTGAGACTTCACACCATAAAGTTTCATCTCCATACCTTTTGACCTAAGGAACAACCAATAAAAATAACGCTTAAAGTAAAATTCATCTAGCAACATTTTTATTTCTAGGGCTCTTTATCACCAACATAGCTTAGACTAGTATCTTGGAGTAGGGAGTAATTAACTCTCCAAGATAGTTAAAACAAACAAGTAGCTATATTTTGCGGTAGGAGATACATTCCGATTGTTACATCTATGCTTTGGGAAGCTCCTCTTAAAGGAGTCAAGCACGAGATAATATCCGAACCAGTGGGGTAATGAATCCTTCCTCATTGGGAATGATAGAAGATATACACATATTAAAAACGTAAACCTCGGATTGACCATTGTCGAGGAGCCGGGGGTCACTTGTTGGTAAACCTTGGATTATGTCAAGGAGCCTTCAAGGGGATTAAACTTTGTTACTCTGCCCTTGCGTGTGTATCGAATCACAGACTGTTCCCCTAGGTATATTTGTTTATGTTGGTAACCACAGTGACCATAATCTATAGGATTCTTTCCTAAGGTGATGGCGGAGGGAAAATCCCACTGTACCTAGACCAGATGTCAACTAGACTCACTTGGACTCTCTGAGGGGTTCTCTTCACTCGAGACGGTTAGTGAAGAAACTTGTGCTCGTCTGTTTCATTAAGCAGGTTGTCGGGGTAACTGTTCCAACCGCCATTTCTGTATTGAATTCTGCGACGTTGGATTTCATCACCAACTAGTGTTTTCGGTATGGAAAGTTACTGTTTGTGTGTGGTTTGAACTCCTAGATTTTTTAGGCATGTGATTCAAATTGTTTGGTTCTTTAGAGACTTTAGGTGGTTTTATTGAGATTTTTCTTTGTTTGCGTGTGAATTAATTAAAATATTTAATCGTGGCTGAATTACCGAGACAATCCCGTAGACTTCGGTGGCAACCTCCCGTGTATTCACCAAGCCAGCTTGAAGGGCTACGAGCTCTTGTAACTCCCAGTGACAGTAGAGTTGGGTCACTGGAAGAAAGAGAATCTTCTTTAGTTGTTCATCCTGATTATCAAGTTCAAGCAACAGAGTATATTTTTGAACCAATTTCATTTTCTGAAGTTACTGGTAGTTATTCTTCTACTAGTGAATTAGCTGAAGAACCTGAAATTTTTGAGCCTGAAACTGAACCTACTGCTACTCCATCATCAGGATTTGCTTCTCCAACTTCCAGTGGTCCTGGTTCACCCAGGGTTGGAAGGATCATTACCCAAAATCTTCCTTCTGGACTTATTGCTATTGAAGAACTTCTTAATCCAGAAGAAGGTATACCTATCCCTGAAAATCAAACAAATTTAGAACTTAGGGAGCGTGAATCAGTTTTTTACAGTCCACCTAGGAGGGACGCTTGGTACCTTTCATGGACCAACTTTTTAGAAAATTCGGGTTTAATTTTTTTGCCACCTCGCATTTCTTTTCATCCAACACCTAGAGGTTATTATCCTCCTTTGAATATGTCGAGACAGTCATCCATGTTCTCCCAATCACTGGAAACATTTTTGTATGGCGGTCCTTCTATTCCTTCCGGGTATCAGTCACTCACTGGTACTTTTTCAGGAGAATCTCCTCAACCTGTTGAACATGGATTATCCACTGGTAATAATGGAACTAAACTGTTGAGTGTAGAAGACATTCTTATGATATCAGGTGCCATTCCAAATCTGCAACCTCAAGGTAGTCAGTTACCGCCTGCAGGGCAACCTCAAGGTACTCAATTATCGCCTGGGGGGCAAACTCAAGGTACCCAGTTACCACCTGGGCGACAACCTCAAGGAAAGTACATACCTTCAAGACAGTACATTCCTTAAGGTCAACCCCAAACTCAATACGTACCTCAAGGTCAACCCCAGTATCAATATATGCCTTAAGGTCAACCCCAGTTTCAGTACTTGCCTCAAGGTTATCAACCTCAAGGTCAGTACCCAACCCAAGGTTTCCAACCACCTTCAGGTCAATCATTTGTCCAAGGAGCTGGAAATGTACGTTTGAATTATCAACCCTACCCTCAACCCAGTTATGGTCCTCAATATGTTGAACCTTCTATGGGTCCATACCCCGGAATGAACATGGTGTGGGATCCATCTCAATCTCAATAGATCTTGCAACCTAATGTGCAATTCTCATCTCAATCTGGAAAACCTTTGGTTTCTGGTTCAACCCAGCAACCCATCCAGCCTACCATTCAAACTTCTACACCTGGTGTAGCTCATCAGTCTGGGCTTAGTTCGCCTCGAACTCCGCCTCAAACGACTGCTGCAACTACTGCAACATCTGTTCAATCTACCCCACCTACTTCTGGAGTATAGGCAACTCCGGTTTCTATTGTTCCTGCATCAACTCCTCAAGCATCTTTGCCTCAGTATGGACCTACAATTCAGACTTCGGTTCAGATGCCTGTAGGACAACCTGGTCCAAGTATGGTTGTCACAAGTCAACCTCAATTTACTTATCAACCCTACCAGGGACAGTACCAATTCAGTCCTGCTATGCAAAATCCAGTCTATCAGTATTAAATGTACCCAGGATATACTTATCAACAACCTCAACGACCCTAGTACGGTCCGGTTAATCCTGGTTTTCTGGGAGGATATAATATCCCAAATGCAATTCCAATTCCAAGTTATCCTAGATATCCTCCTCATGGGGCTGGTCTTATGACCCAGGGTTTTCGAGACCCTAATCGTCAGTTACCATTCATTACAACTTTGAACTTGCCTGATTTGTCGTGCCTGACGAACGATCCGATTAATTATCTTCTGTTTTGGCTGCCAATGTTGAATAAGTTTCCCAGTGATATCCCAAAGTTTGAAGGTAAATCAAGAGAGGATTTGTCAAACCATGTGATGACTTATCACCTCTGGTGTGCATCTAACTCCATTATAGATGATTCAATTTGTTTACGTCTTTCTCAATGCACTCTGATTGGTCTTGCAGCCAAGTGGTACAATGAGTTATCGCGAGCCTCTTTTATAATTTTAGTTAGTTAGCCACTTCGTTCTTAACTCATTTTCAGTTGCCTGTCAGATATGACAATGGCACGGAATTATTAACTTCATTAAAATAGTCAATGTCCACTTATATTTTAGATCACATTCATGAATGGAGATGTCGACGTCGTTTAGTGAAAGTTTTTATTCCGGATCAAATCTTAGCAGAATGGTTTGTTAAATCATTATTACCTAAAATCACTAAGGATGTAGCTAAGGCAGGAGTTGTTACTAAAACGCAAGTAATTGCTCAAGCTCAGTACCTTGACCTCGTTTATAAGCAGTTAGGTGCTTTACACGAAAAAATCCCCGACCTTCCGAAATAAAATCAAATAACTGCAACTCCTTCAGGGTCTCATGCCGCTAACGGTATGATTGGTTTAGTTAACACCAAAAGTAAGAAGAAATCTTCAAAGAATTCTTCTCCTATCATAACTTTACCAGATTCCCTGACAAGAGACTCTTCCGCTGAAATTCCTGCCGATATTCATGTCGTAGAATCATCTACGGCCAAATCAAAATTCGGCTGTAAAAAGAAGGGGAAGAAGAAAAATAAACAAAATTCGAAAGGGAAATCATATAAAATGGAATCTACTGATGAGAACCGTAAACCTCGTTATCCTTTTCTCATTTGTGACGAAGAGCATTTTACAAGAGACTGCCCTCATCATGCTGAGGTTGCGAAAATTGTCAAAGGTTCTCAAACGCCTGCTGTCTTGAAGGATCCTTTTCCTAGTCAAGATAGTAAGATGATCGTTTCTTCCTCAAATGCCTTAGAAGAACCCATAATGATGATGTCCCATGTTAGGATTGTGACATGATCGCAAGATTATGGAAGTAAAAGTCCTATTGGTGGTAAGGAAGCACAATCTTCTAATTCAAACCTATCAACTTCAACTCCTAGTTCTGATCCGCTATAGATCGAGAAACCTAACCCAGAATTAGTAATAAAACCACCTACTAAAGGTATACTTCGAAATTCAACTTTCAATCTGCATGCAAGAGCTGCTCAAAACTATAACATTGTTGAAGATTTAGCTATTTCCCCTTCAGCAATGTCGGCTTTGGAGGTGCTGCAATCATGTCCAGCACAGCGTAAATTGCTATTGTCGGCTATAGGATCTGTTGATATTCAGGACTCGAACCTTATAATCTTCGATTTAGAAAACAGTACGCCTCACTTACCTCATCCAATGGCTTTCCAGATTCCAGTGTTATTAAAAAACAGACCTTGCCTTAGGACTGTGATTGATGAGGGAGCTTCAACGTGTATTATGTCGATCCAGTGTTGGAGATCGCTTGGTTCTCCTACACTCAATCAATCCCCAACGATTCTAGAGGCTTTTGGTGGCCATGGGTTCCATCCATTTGGCATTCTACAGGATTTACCTATAGGGGTTGAAGGCAAAACTGTTAATCTAGATGTGGAAGTGGTTGATGCCCCTCTAGATTACAACCTTCTCTTGGGTCGTAGTTGGTCTTACGCTATGACTGTTGTTGTTTCATCGGTCTTTTGGCTTATAAAGTTTCCTCATAATGGAAAGATCGTAACTATAGACCAGCTAACTTACTTTTCATCTGACCCAGCCTCTTTTGAAAGTATCCAGCATGTTGGCAAAACAACTATCCCTTACAAGGATGTTGGAGTAGGATTAGGTAAAGATTCTGGTTTACTAGTAACTTTTTCCTTTCCTCCTCCTAACGTATCGCCTTCTACTACAACCATTCATATGATTTCATCAGACACTATCGTTTATGATGATCCTTGGATCGTACCTTCCGAATCTGAGATGGATTCATTTGGTGATGCGATGCCTTTGAGTCCCTATGAAATTGCGTATTAGGTTGTACAGTCATTTTCCGATCCTTCTTCAACCGAAATTGACCTAATGAATGTGGTCCATGGAGAATCACTTTCAACATCAAACTCAGATTCAACGACTTTTTCCAAACTTGTTCATATTGATGAGTAGATTCATGAAATTTTGTCTGTTGATGACTTACCATGGGAAGATCTTCATCATAGATCTTCGTTCTTACCTGAGATTGATCTTTTTGAAAATGATTTTTCATCTATTTTTACTATTGATTATGTCAAGGAACCACAGAATCCATTGCAAAATCCTAATTCTGAGTTAAATTTGGGAAATATTTCTCGAACGGTTCCTATTGACATTTCAGTTAAACCCGGAATTGTTGAAAACATTCATATAGGTGCCTCATGTACGGAAAATGAACTTCAAACTTATAAGGCCCTATTTCAAGAATTCCGCGACATGTTTGCCTGGTCATATGAAGAAATGCCAGGAATTGATCCAGCAATTGTTGTTCATGAAATCAAAACTTACCCGGATGCTAAACCCATCCGACAACGTTTGTGTTAGATCCACCCGCGAAAATCTGCTACTATTATAGAAAAAGTTGAGAAATTACTTAAAGCAGGTTTCATTTATCTAATTCCCTTAACGGATTGGGTATCGAATATTGTTCCTGTTAACAAAAAGCAAGGAACAATAAGAATATGTATCAATCATATGGATATTAATCGAGCTTGTCCCAAAGACAATTACCCAACTCCCTATATTGATCAAATCATTGATGATTGTGCTGGCAGTGAAATGTTCTCCTTTATGGATGGATTTTCTGGTTACAATCAAATCAACATTCTACCTACTGATCAACCAAAAACGACTTTCATTTGTCCATGGGGGACGTTTTCTTATTGCAAATTGCCTTTTGGGCTTAAGAACGTCGGAGCAACTTTTCAAAGAGCTATGTCTTATGTGTTTCATGACATCAAGCACATTGTGCAACCTTATCTCAATGATTTACCTACTCATTCATTACACAGAGCCGATCATATCACTCATTTATGAGCAATCTTTATGAGATGTAGGCATTATCGAATTAGGTTGAATCCACACAAATGTGTTTTCTGTATAGAAACGGGTTGTTTACTGGGATTTGTTGTTTCAAAAGCCAGCATTCGTGTCGATCCCTCGAAGGTTGAAGCTATTGTCAAATTGCCTCCTCCGACTCTTCGCCAAATCCAAAGTTTGCAAGGGAAAGAAAACTTTTTACGTCGATTCATTCCTAACTACGCCGAGATAACAAAGGGTTTTACCAGGTTGTTGAAATAGAATACTCCATTCTTTTGGGATGAGATAGTTGACAAATATTTTGATGCACTTAAAGACGCATTGACCCATGCACCGTTATTGCATCCTCCCAACTACAACTAGGATTACATCTTGTATCTCGCCGCCTCTCATTCCACCACCGGGATGGTGTTAGTTCAGGAAGATGAATTTGGTAGTGAACATGTGATTTACTACCTGAGTCGAACTTTGAATCCGACTGAGTTAAAATATTCACATATGGAGAAATTGGCCTTGGCAGCTGTTCAAGCTATCCAAAGATTTCGTCATTACATCTTACTACGCAAAACTACCGTAATTTCTAGCTGTAACCCTATGATCTATATTTTGACCAAAAAATTGCGAGGGGGCAAGTATTCCAAAGGGATTGTTATCCTACAGGAATTTGACTTGGAATTTGAAAAATCTAAGTCAAAGAAATATTTAGTTTTTTCAGAGTTGATGTGTGACTTCCCGCGTGCTGATACTGAAACTGTGGCGGAAGAGCCCATTGCAGATGAATCCTTGTTTCTTATCAGCACCCTTGATCCATGGTATGGAGATATCATTGTTTATCTCCAAACCCAATCTTTTCGGCCTGAGATTTCACGATCTCAGCGACGGAAAATACATTTCCAATCCCAACAATACAAGATTATTGGAGATACACTCTATTGTCGTGGGGCGAACTCTATTTTCCAACGTTGTTTAGCTCATGAAGAAGCTGAAAAGGTTCTAAATGACTGTCACTCTGGAGCGTGTGGCAGTCATATGTCTCGATATGCCACAACCCAAAATATATTGCGTACTGGCTATTTATGGACATCTTTGTTTAAAGATTGTATTTAGGGGGTCCGAAAATGCCACAATTGTCAAATTTTTGATCAAAAGATGCGTGCTCCACCTTCTCCTCTCCACCCCATAATTTCCGTCGGTACTTTTGCAAAGTGGGGTATCGACTTTATTACATGTAACCCTCACTCAGCTGGGGGGAATGCGTATATCATCCTTGCGGTAGATTATATTACGAAGTGGGCCGAGGCGATGCCTACATTTTCGACAGATGGCAAAACTGCTGCAATTTTCATTTTCAATCATATAATTACTAGATTCGGTGTTCCACAAGCAATTATCACTGATCATGGGTGTCACTTTCGAAACATCATGATGAATGAACTAACAGATCAACTTGGCTTACATCACGATAGTTCTACTCCATATTACCCATAGGCTAATGGTTCGGTTGAAGCCATCAACAAAGTTCTAGTCATTATGATCCGACGAATCATTGGGATTCATAGGTCGAATTGGCATAACATGTTATTTTCAGCACTTTGGGCGTATCGAACCTCAGTAAAAACATCAATTGGTTTCACTCCTTTCCAATTGTTTTATGGTTTGGAAGCCATGTTACCCATTGAATGCGAAATCCCGTCATTGCAAATAGCCATAGAATTACTCTCGGCCACTTCCAAAGAGGAGAAACGTTTGTTGTACTTGGCTCAGCTAGATGAGAATTGACATGATGCTGCACTAGCAATCGAAACTCATGCCAAATGAATTAAAGCTCAGTATGAGTGAAATGTTACACCTCGTAAGTTTTTGGAAGGAGACCTAGTCTTACTATATGATCAAGCAAATGATAAGCTAGGGGCTGGAAAATTCGTACCTATGTGGCATGGTCCTTACGTTGTTAAGCGAAAGCTAGCAAAAGGGGCTTATGAATTGGTAGATTTTGACGGTGTCTCTTTAGGTAAGCCCAGAAATGGTCTTTATCTGAAGAGATATTATGCTTAAATCTAGGTGTGGAGGTTTTAGTTAGATTAGTTTTCTTTCTAGCTGGTGTGTTTTAGATTAGAAAAGTGTGCTTAGTTTAGAGAGTGTTTTGGTCATTATTCCTGCTTATCTTGCTTTTACTCTTGATATTGCAGATGTCAACATCTCTTCAAACATACGTTGATTTCGCTAATGGTGCTTGTCGTAATACATAGAACATTTCTTCCGCAACTTGGGTTATCTATTCACCCTCTTATGAGTTGGTATCTATGCATGGGGTAAGCCTCAGTCAAACAATGAAAAAAATTGCAGAGTATAGTGCAGTGATTGAGTTATTATCTGAATCCATCTCATTTGGGATTCGGAATTTGATTGTGAGGTTAGATTCTGAACTCATTATATTGCAGCTTAATAGAGTTTATGCCATTAGAAATCCAATGTTATTAAGATTATTTTTGAGAGTTCGTCTCTTAAAACGTGAATTTGAATATATTGAATATCAACATATTCCAAGATATTTAAATACATTAGCAGATGCAATTGCTTCTCGAATGTTAAGTAGACATTTGCAATAATCAAATAGTAAATTTAAAGACATTCCATAACATATTTTACAAGATAGCCAGTAATAGTGGCATAGCATAGAAGTGTGTCAAATATACTTCGTCTTCAATCATAGGTTGAAAAACACCTTATGATCGGCAAAAATGATAGTACAAAAAGCAAAAATGTCATATGAGTCTACAACAGGCGATCATCCTATCACTGGTGATGATCACGATAAGAAACCACTGCTCAGGCCACCCTACAAAGGAACCTCCTGAAAGGTCCTAGGACCCCAATCACATAGCGCTATAACCTAAGAGGAATGTCACCAATGCTAGTCTCCGGAATGTCTACTGTCAAACGCTCTAGATGGTTTTCCAATTCGGCCAGGGTCTCCGTAGATTCGTCCCATGGGGCTGGTACTACTGTAGCTGGGTGTCTCCTCTCATAGGGCCGGAGAGTGGCTGGTCACCGTGGACCTACATCTGCATTTGAAACTTTTTACTAGCAGTTTTGGACGATTTTAAAAACAAAAAAAAATTAAATTAGAAAATGTTGAGAATGATTTTTACCTGAGTCATCCCACTGCTCTCCTGGTGGAAGAGCCATGTCTGGGTCACCACGATAATCCATCCCAGCATAAGGAAAATCCTAAATCATGAAAACTTGGTTCTCCAACCAATGAAAATACTCGGGAGTAAATCGAACAACCTCTGAACCCTCCTCAGGATGACGGGCCATAACTGCAACCCAACGCATCAGCTTGGGCTCTCATGGAAGTCCAGCTCCAACAGAAAGATGTTGTGGGACCAACATCAGGACCCTCTCTAGACCAAAGCTCACAACTAAGAAATGATATCCAAAGTGTTTTAGTTGTCCGTTCTTTGCTCTAGTCAGTTGGCCTTTTACATTAGCCAACACAGCTTCGCACCAGTTGAAGATGGTGCCTCGATAGCAGTCTACTGCCATTCGCATTTGGGATCCAATGGCTACATGCATTGTTGTGCTTCCACAGAGTCTGTTGACAATAAATGCAATCACTTTGAGTTCAGAACGGGAGATGGTTTTGATATCAATCCCTTTGTCCTTTGTTTGGTCATTACAAAACTCTAGTCGGAGACTATCGACAGACTGGCCACCTGGCCTAGTCCCGAATAGAGTCAATTGTTCACCTCTCTTGGGCAAACCAGTCAAGAAGTAAATGTCCTCTGGCTCCATTTCGAGTTGGTGGCCACCAATAATGAAACACTGGTCTTGTATATTCCACCTGTCCACCAGCCACTGCAAAAAGTCTACTTGGGCCCTCATGCCAGGTATGGCCCAAAATTTAAATAACCTGCATGCCTTCAATGCATCTATTGAAGGTTGATGATTAATTGCGGCAAGGTCCACATCTTCGTGCTCTCGTTCCCGCCAACTGAGCATGGTGTATATCCTACATTGAAAGAAAAGGCAGATTAGAACATTTTAATTCAAAGTTTTTGGGCGGAAATTGAAAAATTGAAGTTGTAAAACCTATGTCATGGGGTTCGCATTCTCTAGTTAGGGACAGTGTGTAGGTCCGCACTCTGCCCAAATAGCAAGTGCGGGCCCCTGGCTCTTTCCTTTGTAAGAAAAGGTCGGGGTCTGCAGGTTTCGCATGCTATGCCCGTGGACCCCTGCGAGTGCTCTTTTAAACTAAATTTTTCCTAAAAATCAAAATAGAAACCTAAAAACAAAATTCAAACGATTGAAATGCAAGATTAAAGTGATGTGGATTACCTAGAGGTGACGATTTTCGATTCCAACGGACGGATTTTCCGCAATCTCCACAGGAAGTTTCTTACCCAAAAGTTCTCTTTTCTCACTCTGAAGTCAAACAACAAAAATGAATTTACAAAATCCCTTTTTATAAGCTTTTTTGAATAAATGATTTTTTAATTTGTTTATTTTTCATTTTAAAAAGGTAACTTTTTGATGCATTTTTATTTATTTTAAGTATGAGTAATGTTTGAGTTTTTATGCAGAATATCAGATATTTCAAGCAAAATTGATCATTTTCAACAAAAACATTAGTCATCTTTAAGCTCTTTTCTGACTCCTAAAATATGAAAATATTGTCGAGTTTTTATTTTTAATCTCGTTAAAACGGAATTAAAAAGACGGTCCACTTACAGCTCTTTTCTGACCGCATAAACATGAAAAGATTTCCGGATTTTTGTCGTTTCAAATTCGAAATTGGTTATAAAACGACGTGTCATTGATCGCTTTTTTACTTTTTTAGATCAGAGACACTAATTATGAAAAGTACTCCTTGATCGTAATGGTCAAGCGGTTCTGTCAAGTATTATTTTATACTTTTTCAGGCTTGGGAGACACAAATTTACAAAAAAGGACAACCTTGCAGTTTTCTTAAGTTTTTCCTCTAACTCCGTAAAATTGAAAAACGCCAAGTTTCTCCTATACTGGACTCGTTAAAATTTAACAGTAAATGACCTGTTCAATTACAAAAAGGAATAGACCACTCCTTCTTAGGGTTCAAATTTTAAACTAAGTTGGACTCATCCAAAGGATGAGCTTATAACCAAGCAAATGTTATCCTCCTCAAGCTTGTAAAAAATAAAGAGGTAGTTGCCAGAAATGGTGGGGGAAAAGAGAGAAAAATGAACCTGTTTTTTATACTTTGTGTCTCAAAAAAGCATTCAACCACTCTTGAACACAACACTTTTTGTTCACCTGGGTTGGGAAATCCTTTGCCTAACAATTAATAAAACCATATTAAAAGTCTTCAGCCAGTTTCTGGGTATTAGCTTTGGGTCAATTGTCACCAAACCATCTGTAGTGTCGTTATGTGTTCAAGAGATCAGTGCAAATAAACCATTCATCTGCAAAATATCTGTCATCCATCTTGACCATCCCTGAGTCAGTCCTTGCAAACATATTTCTTTAAACATGATCTATGATTTCGTGTTGTGGGCTTGCCTACAACAGATCACCTTCTATCAACTTCAGCTCATTATCTAGAAAGATGATCTAGAAATCGCCAGTACCTTCGAATCTGCATGCCTCAATGGCAGATTTCTTACCTTCGACGACAGGTTGCATCATTGACCTTCGATTAAAGGATTCCGTGACATGTTCGACATCAACTCATCTATTCACATTTCATGGATTGTACTAAGTACTTTGAGAGCCATTGACATTACTAGTGGTTTCTCTCACACTTGTTAACAGTTTACATCATTGACTGGTAATCAAGTGGTTTCTACCATGTTCGACTTCGACACATTCATTCACATGGATAGAATCGTACTATTTCGGGAAGTGGAAATTAAGACCCTGGATCTAGTTTCCACCATCCAGGCTGCGAGGAATTTTGTTATTCATTATACTAGTGGACTATTCATAAACAGATGGCTGCACCCATACTGTGTCTACATATGTCTATAATTGTGATGTATTACAACATCATTACTATATCAGAGCAGTTTAGTTAGTTTTCTAGTCATTTTTTATCTGATTATGGGAATGCCTACCTCAGCGATGATATGATCACATATATATATTTTGTATTGACTGTTTTTACAGGTTCCAACCAGGCTCTCCATAGGATGATCCTCAAAATGATAAAGTACTTCACTCTTCTTAGATGAAAAATACTATCTATTACAAACTTCGCACTTTAGGGGGAAATCTGTTGCACACAATATTGTCACGATGACATTCTACAGTCAGTGTGAGCCTATCACCACTCATACTTTCCTCCTATGCAAATCTTAAACCTCAGCTCTTCATGTCAAGCCTTGAAAAATGAGAGAAAGTCCTTGGAAGTCTCTAAAACTCTAGTTCCACACTTTCTCTTAGCATTATCTACAGTCCTACACCCCCTGGTCATGTCCCCTGTGGACCTTCTCGCTCTGTTTCTGTGTAAAGGGTGCAGACCCCTGTAAAAGTCAAAAAGGCGCAAGTACATTCTTAAAAATTCACTTTGGGTTATTTATGGAACCTTCTAGAGGGAATCTTGAGGTGGCAAGTTTTCTCCTTTGATGTTCATGCACCCCATAACTAAAGGAGCTAACCCCTTGATGTGAGGAGCTTATCCCTCTGAACGAGGACTCTATCCCTTCATAGGTGGACCTGGTAACTTCCTTCCTCTACACTATAAAATGAGGCATTGGGCTGGTTATTGAGGAGGTTAAAAGATGAATATTTTTGAAGGTAAATTATGTTGGAATTTAGACTTCCTAATTGAGCTTGAGAGGAGAGATTACATACCTTTTGATCTCATTGGGAAGAGTGTGAAGCTTGTCAAAGTAGAGGAGATTCTTGCTTGGACCCTGGGAGGAGCTTGTACAATATCAAGGCACCAAGGTTGTAAAGTTCTTCTTTGTTTAAAGTTAATACAATCAAGTTTATTTTTCTCAATAAGTTGTCTCTATGGTTTATTTCATGGATTCCTTGATCACCATGATGAATATGATTTATTATATTGGCTATGCAGGTGTTATTTGATGTGTGCTTGTTTGTATTTGCAGGTTCTTTAAAGGAAACTAATTCGGAAGGTCGAAGCGTGGCTGCCACAAACTAGCGTTGGACTTAAGGTAGGGTCTAAAGACACCTCTTGGTTTTTATTTATAAATCGCAATATTTAGAGAAAGGTAGATTTGCTTGTTTTGCTTGTCGCTAGATATCAGTTGATACTAGGGAGATCGGTCTTGTACGCAAGAACGATTTATCTGGGCAACACTACAACTGTGTGTGTAGGGAAGTTTGAGTATGTAATCCATGAATTGAGATCAATAAAGACAATTTTTCGAAGAATCCTTGAGTATTTATGTTCATATATGTTTATGTTACATGTTGCTAATAAATAACTTGTTTTATGAAATATTGGTTGAATGCTACGTGATTATCTTGAATCAGTCTTAATAATGTACACAATGAATGTTTAAACACTTTTGTGAAGACTCTGGGGATTTCTCTTATGTTTATTAATGACTTAAGTAGATCTGCGTGAACACCAATTTAAAATTTCTTTCTAATGCGCGTAAGTAGGTAGATCGACTGCTAAAGGTCTGCAAGGAGTGATTGTGGACCTTTGCAAAGGTCTGAAGGCCATTTTAATAGAGTTACAGTGACAAGCCCTAAGAGTCAGTTGATCTACGTGGAGACAGTTCTAAGGTATTAGAAGACATCATACTACTCTCTGGATGCATAAACTTGAATCTTTCATTCCCCCATACTGCTTCAGGTGAGACTACAGCTTGCGCTATGCAGGTTGTTGTCGAAAGGGCCAGTAGTGTAGGGTTTTTTTGGTTGTTGTAACTAACTCTGAACCTAGGTTAGTACCCCCTACACCAACAAATGGTTTCATTTCCAGGACCAAGATCTACTTGAAAAATATCTGTGATGTTGCACCATTGGAATCTGACCAAGAAAGAAAATTGAAAAGTGGTTGGATCGTAACATTCACGTGTTTGCAGCGCAAAAAACAGGAATCCACACCTGTCAAAGGAAGAGTGGTTGAATAGATATCTGTATACTGAGATACACAAGATCTTCTTCTGCACCTTCACCATTGAACTATACGAGTGGTTTGCCAAATTGACAGGAAGTTAAAGAAGGTGGAAGCTCGATAGTCCTATAGTGTGGACTACATAATTAGTCAAACGACCAAAAGATTCTAAAAAGAAGATCGTGTGGGCTGTCGATCATTGGCTTGATTGAATTCTCAGAGGATTTGTTACAAAATTTACAGTCGATACCTCAGTCAGCTGTAGTGAAGCGGAGTGACGATTCTTCAAAGGACTGTGAGGTAAGTATTTAAGATCATTGAATACATGGATTAAAATGTTGTTATGTGAAAAATGGGTGATGCCATTACCTTGATGTTCAGGGATACACGGAGTGGACGATTCTGTAGAAATCATGAAGGATCAGAGCCAGAGTATAGTCCATTAATTGAACCTCATTCAAGTGACAAAGAAGGGGCAGAGTAAACTATGCCTCGAAGCACTGTTCAGCTAATTACTCAAGGGATTCCTAGAAAAAATCACCCATCCACTTTGCCTCCACCTCCACCTCCATGGCATACACCGTTTCCCACACCTCCACCTCCACCACCACCATTTAACATGGTGAACGCAATGAAGATGTTGATTTTCAAGGGAATAGGAAGCGAAGATCCAGAGCAGTTCTGGTTTGTTGCGAAAGCTGTATGGATAGAACAATAGATCACCGACGATAATATAAAGAAGACATAATTGGTTACAACTTTGCGGGATCACACGCTAACCTGGTATATTAAGTATTGCGATGATAATCCTCTTGTAACGCTAGCAGAGACTAAGATGACTTTGAATAAATAATTTAGTAAGCTTAAGTCTGAGTCACAGTCAGTGATTGAATTCAAAGAGATCATGATGAAGTTGGAAGAGACAACTTGGGACTTTGATCAGAGGTTGAAGTGCCAAATTAGACAAGATAACATGCAAATCTCAAATAGCTAGCATCGCAACTAGTTTATTGCGTCGCTTCTACCCCATTTGAGAATCGCTCTGTCATAGTAGAAGACAGATACACAGGCAAAGGCAGGGATATCACAATAAGGTTGCATGCATCACCTATTCAGGATATGAACCTAGGAGTACAATATATCTACTCACAATTAGCAGGCTTACACTTATAATTACAGAGTTTGAAGAAAGACAAGGAGACTAAACCAGAAATGCACGTATAAATCAAGTGTTTGAAGTGCAAGGACCATGGGAACGATAAAGATCATCGTCTCGTGTAGAAAATTATATTAAGGAGTGGGGCTGATTTCCCTAAAACCAGAAGCCCCAGTAGGGATGAGCATGGGGCTTGCTCTATGGTGTGCCATTTGTCAAGTCACTGGGAAACGTTCGACATATAATTGCCATTTACTTCAAAAGTTTGTTCAGACACCCCAACAATTGTTCCGTAATTTTTGCAAATCTGTGAGCCACAATGAGTGCCACTGCTGAAGCTATGAACTGATGATGGAAAGAGCCCCAATGTACCGTATGAAAGGAGAAACTCAACCTATAGATCAAGGTGTCGGAGGAGCATGCAGAGGTTATCAAGGTTGAGGACGGGGCCAAGGAGAAGGAGGACCTAGTAGAGGTTGCAATCAAATCGTCTGGTACAACTGCGAACAATTGAGGGACTATGCGTGAGAGTGCTAGAATCCTACACACCCATGCTATAGAAGAATGCTCGATGTTAATCACCAAAATGAAAGAGAATAAAATGCAGCCTCAACAGCTGACACAAAATTTACAAATGATGAGGGCTGAGGCCCGTGAAGAAGATCAAAGCATTAATATTGTGTTGAGAAGTGGAATGACGATTGGCACTGATAAAGGTAGATAGCCTAAAGAAGAGGGATGGGTCCACAAAGTGCTAAAGAAAGAAGTTGGTTTTGCTTTGGATCGCGCTAAGAAAACATCTATGGAAGCCAAGAAGAGATTCACTAAGGCCTTTACCTCAGGAAGCCAAGACAAGGTGCAAGAAATCAGCGTGCTTGTGGAGGTTGATCCTTTTGTGCTCACTACGTTTTTGGAAACTTGCATGAAGTTGTTGCGCAATAGCAAGGTTGTGGAAGGCATGCAAGAATTAATAAATAAATGTACAAACAAAGAGAAAGCCCCTAATGGACACCGCGTGGTCAGAAATATTGGAAAGCATAAGGAACGAACAAGATGAGAGATGAGGCTAACAACACAAATAGGTGATTATGAAATGGAACAGGTCATCTTGGATCTAGGGTCTTATGCAAATATTATACCAAAACAGACATGGGAAAGGATGGGGAGACCTACACTGCAGTGGTCTCTGATTCAATTTAGAATGACGAACCAATAGAAAATCATCCCCATGGGACGATTATATGGAGTAATAGTTGACATTGAACGTGCGAGCATGATGGCACACTTTGAAGTTATAGAAATTGTCAATGACAATAATCCCTACCCCACGCTCCTAGGAATTGACTGGGATATTGATATGAATGGGGTCATTAATTTTAAGAAGAGGACAATGTCGTTTGAAAGAAAGTCGCTTCGAGTTATAGTGCCACTGGATCCATAAGAAAGGGTGCGCTATACTGAACCGGTCTGCAATTATGAAGAAAGTGATGATGAATTGGCTCAAATTTACAAGATGACAGTGCGAGATCAGGAATGGATCAATCTGACGGTGGAGGGGCAGATTTCATGGGACCGGGAGAGTTCCTACACCTCTGATTCAAATGAGGAGTTAGAACATTGGCAAAATCGCTTACATGAAGTTTCCACATTGCAATGCAATATGATGATGAAGGCGCTGCTCTTTCTTTCATCAGAGGTAAGAAAATTACCTTATTATGATGGTTTAACTGACATAGATCTGTTTTTGGATGACTTTGAGTGTGACGTCCCTAAGGACCACCACTTTCAAGCATTGGAGTTGGCGCTGCATGATATGCCTGCACAGTGGTGGGGTACGCATAAGGATAGTTTTACGGGTTGGCGAGATTACAGGAGAATGATGAAACTATGATTTGGGCGTGCTAATACCAGAATGACTAAGAATTATAATGGGAAGGATGATCCACGCTATCACTTGACGAAGTGGACTAAGGCATGGGGGACAAAACCACAGCCAGAATGGGTACACATATTTTTTCATACTTTGGATACGATTCCCATGAACTTATATCTGGAGACAGAGCTCTACCATGGCACTACGGAGTGAGATGTATTAAAGGAAGGTTTCTTATTGAATTTCATCTTTGATGAGGACTTTAACGTTGTAAACTTTGTAAAGGTAACTATAAACTCAAAACGGTAACTCTAGCCAAAAAACACCAAAAAAAACATGAAAACAATGCTAAAAATGAAGAGTGTTGATGCTAGAAGAACATTTTTTTTTCTAGGTAAATTTTCAACATGTTTTAAAAATGGCAGTGAAAACCAATTTTTTGTGCAAGAAACACCCTCAAAACGAAAAGTGTTGATGTTGGAATCACACCTTTTTTTTCTAGGGTAAGCTTTCAACATGTTTTAAAATTGGCAGTGCAAACCAATATTTTGTGCAAAAATTGTGCAAAAAACACACTCAAAATGAAAAGTGTTGATGTTGGAATAACACTTCTTTTTTCCCTAGGTTAAATTTTCAATGTGTTTTACAAATGGCAGTGAATACCAATTTTTTGAGCAAAAATTGCACAAAAAACACTCTCAAAACGAAAAGTGTTGATGCTGGAATAACACTTTTTTTTCCTAGGGTAAATTTTCAAAATTTTGAAATAATGATGTAAAATATTTTATCATGACTCCGAAAAACATTAAAATTTCAAAAAAAAAAAACGAAAAATAAACAAAAAATAAATTAAAAAAATAGCAAAACATAAATAAAAATATATATTAAAAAGAAAACATAAAATAAAAATAAAAATCAAATATACAAAGAAGACAAAAAAAAAAAATCAAACATAATAAAAGAAAAAAACAAAAAACAAAAAACAAAAAAAAGGTCAATCATAAAAATGTTAAAAAAAAGGAACAAAATTAACCTATAAAAGATAAGAATTAAAAGACTAAAAAAAATTTCAAAAAGATATAAAGAAGTAAATAATAAGAAAAACATATTTAAAAAAAAAAAATTCTAATTTTCTTTTTTAATCTAGTAAACCATAAAAAAATTTAGAAAAAAAAAACAAACAAACAAAATTTAGAAATAAAGTAAGTAAAAATATTTTTTTTTAAAACATTAAAAATTAAATAAAAATAAAAACAAACTAGATTAATAAAAAAAATAGAAAATTAACCCAAAAAAAAAAAAAAAAAAAAAAAAAATTTAAAAATACTAAAATTAAGATTAAAAACATTTTTAAAAAACCTAAAAAGATTAAAATATACTTATAAAAAACAAAAAAAAAGAGCAAAAACAAACTATTAAAATTTAAAAAAAATACATATTTTCAAATTTAAAAAAAAAATCAAGAAACGTTTAAAATTAAGAAAAATGAAATATATTTTTGATTTAGAAAAATTAATTAATTATATATATATTTTTAATATTTTAAATTTTAGATTATTATTTTCTTTTTAATCAAAAGTATGTTTTGTTTGTTTTTCCTTTTTAATGTTTTTTACATAGAAAAAATATATGTTTTTTTTTTAATCCAGAATATATATATTAAAAATTTTAAATGGTTTTTTTTAAATCTTAAATATATGTTTTTTTGTTTTTTTTTTTTAATTAAATGCTTTTTATTTTTTTTAAACGAAAATATATGTTTATTTTTTTAATTTTTAAATGATTTTATTTTTAAAATCATATAATATATATATATGTAAAATGTTTTTTGGTTTTTTATTTTATTTTAAAATATATATATATATATATATATATATATATATATATATATATATATATATTTATTTATTTATTTATTTATTGAATTTTAATTGTTTTTTGGTATTATTTTTTTAATTTGAGTATATTTTGGTGTTTTTAGGTTTTGTTTTTTATGTTTTTAATTTTAATTTGAATATTTTTTTTATGTGTTTTTTTTAATTTTCTATTTTTTTCAATCAAGTTTGCTTTTATTTTTATTTTTTTGTTTTTTTTTCCAATTTTTTATGGTTTACGATATTGTTTTTTTGTATATATATATATATATATATATATATATATATATATATATATATATATATATGTCAAAAAAATTGGCATAAAAAATTTTAAAATGTAAAAAAATGTAACATTTAAAAAAAATGTCTACACTTAATACATTAAAAAATTTAAAGTGCCAAAAATAGGCCCTCGAAAAAAAAGGTTGATGCTGCATAAACATGTTTCATAATCAACATAAAAATCACTAACATTTAAAAAAATATATTTATATTTGACACATAGAAAATTTAAAGTCTCAAAAATATGCTTCGAAAAAAAAGGTGTATTCTGCTTCGTCACTTTTCAAAATCAGGTCACTTTTTTGCTACATCTATGAAACGGGTAATCGTATGAGTTTCAGTTTCAAAGTTTACATTGTTCTTTGTAAGCATCGATGAAGCACTGCAAGAAATTAAAGTGGTTATCTTCAGAACACTGAAGGAACATATGGAATGGACCCAACCAGACTAGAGCACCTAACTGCACATGCACTGGAATGCTATAATGTGACTGCTTAAGAATAGGAAGAAGACCCTAATGTTAGTTCCAGTCTTCACATCCTGTTACCAGGGATCAAAATGAACTCTTATTATGTGTGGTTTTCATATATGTTTTGCACATAATTTTCAGTGCAAATCATATCCTAAGTATGTCCATCAGAAGGATCTTGGAAAAATCTTTCCGACAGTATATCACACTCCCGTAGTCGGTTTCTGGATCAGAAAATATGATCAAAATGAATGATTGATTCTTGGTTATGCATGTTTTGAGGTTAGTTGCTACACACAGGGACAAGTTTACTACAAAATCAGTGTGGATAGGAATTTTACAAAAGTGAAAGAGGTTTTTGTCCACCACATACCAAATAACAGAAACCTCCTTCAGTTTATGCACAAGTGTTACTATGTGGGAGATATGCAGTGATATTTGAAGCCTACATTAAAATAAAACAATTTTTGCAGTTATTTTACTTTTCTAGTCATTTTAGAACGGTGCCATTTTACAACAGATGGAAAGTAATTTTGAGAAACCCAAAGAGGTTTTTGTTAAAAATGAGCCATATAACAAAAACCTCTTTCATTTTATTCACAGGTGTCATGAATTAGAATATTTGACTAGATATTTACGAGCAACTGGAAATGAATTTCCAAAATTTGAGAGAGGTTTTTCTTAAACATGACCTTATCTACACAAACCTCTTTCATTTTTGTAACAGGTACTATGGTTCAGGAGAGACGAGTTCATCTTTGACACCTAATTTCATAAATTCGGTCCAAATTTAATGTAACTTATTCTATTTTGAAGAAGATGGTTGAGCTCAATTCCCTTAGTAAAGGGATGAGAAAATTGTATATATTTTATGAATTTCAGAGTGTAAGGGTTCGAATTTGGTAGCAGAGAAGCTACTTGGCACTGTGTATAATTTCCTAAATATCATGTTAATAAAGAAGTTTTCTACCCTTTGGACCTGAGATCCATCATGGTGTTATTGTTCAGTATGTTTTTCCTGTAATTCACTTACAGATTTTGTTTTTCTACCTTGTTACAGCATTATCTAAGTGATATGTTAGGAATCCATCCCCTATGATGCTCCTTTCATGATGATTTTGCTATTAGATGTAGTGGTTGTCTTTGCAGAATTCATCCTTGGTTAGATGCTCTGTTGAGCAACCCTGTGTTTCTCGTTCGTCTAAAGCTACTCCTAGAGATCCATCCCTGTTTGATGCCTGCAGGGCAGTGGGCCTTCTCCCCTCTATTCTTCTCACATTTGAAATCTTCTATCTAGCTAAACATGGCACTTAATTTACCCCAAGTTTTCCAGTAGAAACTAGCATTGACGCCATAGTCCAAATCATCCTTTCTCTTGTTGTTACGACCCAAAACTTTTCAAACAAATCCCGCACTCCATAGCTAGCCTAAAATTTCATTTATTGTAGCCACATCTTGTTGGCAAAGAGAGAGCCATCTCTGGTCTAGCAGGGCTAGATGCCATACCTAAAGCTTGGTCTGTGGTTACCTCAAAATTGCCTTTTCTTAGCCTTGAGGTTAATTTTGAGTGCTAACATTTTGGCGCTACTGCCGGGGATGAGGTGACAGATCTTATTTGGGAAAGATCGTTCAAGTTGTAGATATGATTGATGATGGTGGATAGAAATCAGACACATATGAAGGATGAAATCATCTACCTGATGACTCCATTCTACGAAATCCTGAGTTTCAAAGTATTGATGGTGGCTTCACTGGCTAAATGAAGGACTCAGATGTTGTTTTTGTTTGTTCAAGGTATTCATGTATTGATTTTTCTAATCTTCCTGGTTTTGCTAATAAATTACTGAAGGATGCATATATTTTGAGCAATGGCCCTAAATTCAAAGGGGAAGATCTGACTTTGACTCTTGAACATGTAGCAAATTTCAAAACATTTATAGAATCTTAGAGTAAAAAGAGAGGATGTTTTTGTCAGATTGTTCTATGATTCGTTTCAAGGGAAATGTAGACAATGGATCAAAAGTTTTCCTCTCAGATCTATTAAGTCATTTGCAAATTTTTGGCATATCTTTCTTGAAACATGGATGTAGAAAGAGGAAGAATTCGAAATAGACGTGGCCTCTATTAAAGGCTTTAGAGAATGGGAAGATATGTGCACGGATGATGAGGTAGATGAGAACTTTTCTTCATCTCTTTCTTCTTATTTTAAGTCTTGTCGATGTAGCCATGAAGTTAAGCTCGATTTTTTGCAAGATTTTGCCATCAAAATTGAAGAAGATCTAACTGAATTGGAGACCCAAATACAATCCCAAGATCTAGACTGTTGAGTCCCATTCTTTAGGGACATTTTCCAGCAGAGGGAAGGAAAGGTAAGGCCGCCTTTGGATGTTTGCATTAATAATTTAAAGTTGGAAGCATGTATTGAGGATTTGGGGTAGAAAACAAAGTCTGGTTTCTTTCATGCTATTGTGGCATATATGGAAAAAAAAATCAGTTTGAATAACAAGCCAGATTTCCTTTTACACAACCACACTCATTTTGTGCATGTATGGTTGTCAGCATTTCCAATTGTGTCCAGGTTCGAGCACTTCCAAATAGTATCCTTGTCACAATTACTTTATTTGCTGGTCTGGCATTACAAGATTATTTGATCTATCAATTTTGCAGCAAAGTAGGGTAGATTTGTAAATAAATAAGCTGCCCAAGGCAACATTTCAGTTTCCGGTATTTGTTTATGTACATATTGTAGTATGTATATGTTTTTGGATTGGTATGAGTTTTTTAGGTTTACAGATGTTTGTGACTGTATTGCCCAATGGATGAGGCACTTGGTCTATGGTGTTATTGACACCTCCAAGGAGCTTCCATCCCCAATAAGGCCAATGTTAGCTCCAACCTTTGTAGCCTATTACTAGGGATCAAAATGAGCTCTTATTATGTCTAGTTCTCACAGATGTTTTGCACATGAGTTTTAGTGAAAATCATATCCTAAGTATGTCCATCAGAAGGAGCTTGGAAAAATATTTCCAACAGTATATCACACTCCTGTAACCAGTTTCTGGATTAGAAGATATGATCGAAATGAATGATTGATTCTTGGTTTTGCATGTTTTGAGGTCAGTTGCTACACACAGGAACAAGTTTACTACAAAATCAGTTTGGAAAGGAATTTTACAAAAGTGGAAGAGGTTTTTGTCCATCACATACCAAATAACAAAAACCTTCTTCCATTTATGCACAAATGTTACTATGTGGGAGATATGCAGTGATATTTGAAGTCTACATTAAAAAAAAAAACAAATTTTGTAGTTATTTTACTATTTTAGTCATTTTAGTACGGTGCCATTTTACAACAGATGGAAAGTAATTTTGAGAAACCCAAAGATTGTTTTGTTAAACACGAGCCATATGACAAAAACCTCTTTCATTTTATTCACAGTTGTCATGATTTAGAATAATTGACTAGATCTTTACAGCTTATTTTTACAGATTTAATTTTTTTATGATTTTCTTTTTTAAAGATGATTTTGTGGCATAGATTCCGAGAAATTGGAAATTAATTTCCAACATTTGAGAGAGGTTTTTCTCAAAAATTACCTTATATACAAAAACTTCTTTCAGTTTTGTAACAAGTGCTATGGTTTAGGAGATACGAGTTCATCTTTGACACCTAATTTCCAAAATTCGGTCCAAATTTAATGTGACTGATTCTATTATGAAGAAGATGGTTGAGCTCAATGCCCTTAGTACAGGGATGAGAAAATTGAATATATTTTATGAATTTTAGAGTGTAAGGGTTTGATTTTTGGAGTAGAGAGGCTACTTGGTACTGTGTAAAATTTCCTAAATATCATTTTAATAAAGCAGTTTTCTGCCCTTTGGACCTGGGATCCATCATGGTGTTATTGTTCAGTATATTTTTCCTATAATTCACTTACAGATTTTGTTTTTCTACCTTGTTACAAAATTATCTAAGTGATATGTTAGGAATCCATCCCCTATGATGCTGCTTTCATGATGATTTTACTGTTAGATGTAGCGGTTGCCTTTGCAGAATTCATCCTTGGTTAGATGCTCTATTGAGAAACCATGTGTTTCTCGCTCGTCTAAAGCTACTCCTGGAGATCCATCCCTGTTTTATGCCTACAGGGCAATGGGCTTTCTCCCCTCTATTCTTCTCACATTTTCAATATTCTATCTGGCTGAACATGGCACTTAATTTTCCCCAAGTTTGCTGGCAGAAATTGGCATCGACTCCATAGTCCAAATCATCCTTTCTCTTGCTATTTTGACCCAAAAATTTTCAAACAAATCCCGTACTTCATAGCTAGCCTAAAATTTCATTTATTGTAGCCACATCTTTTTGGCAAAGAGAGAGCCCTCTCTGGTCTAACAGGGTTATATGCCAAACCTAAAGCTTGGTCTGTGGTTACCTCAGAATTTCCTTTTCTTAGCCTTGAGGTTAATTTTGAGTGATAACACCCAAGAACATCAATATTCCGGAGGCATAAGGACATCGTGAAGTCAAAGGGCCACAAATGGAAAACCTGGACATCTCTGCACCTTTGAAGGCAAAGCAAGTAAACATTGGCATTAAAGAGGAACCGAAGTTCGTGAAAATTGGAGATTATTGGGACGACACTACAGTAGATAAAGTTGTTGAATTACTTCACGAATACTAGGATCTTTTCCCCACTATGTTTTCATATTTAAAGGGAATAATCAGAGATTTGGGTGTTATGAAGATCACATTGAAGCCCGTTGTGAAGCCTATTAAACAAAGACCTTATCGCCTTAATGCCAAGTATAAGGAAAAGGTGTGCTAAGAGCTGAGTAAAATGATATACGTGGGCATCATAGAACCTGTTGAAGAATCTGACTAGGTGACGCTGACGATGGTACAAGAGAAGAAAAAAAAAGTTGAAATAAGGATTTTTGTAGATCTACGAAAGCTTAACAATGGTTGTGTTCACTATCCATTCCCAACATTGTTTACAGATGAAGTGTTAGACAATGTTGGAGGGCAGGAGGCATATTCCTTTACTCATGGGTTTTCATGGTATCATCAACTCAAGATCCCAGAGGATAGAAGCAAGACAACCTTCACGACAGAGTGGGGTTGTCTTTAGTACATTGTTATGCCATTTGGACTAAAGAATGCGCCTACGATATTTTATCACGTAGCCATTGTAGCATTCAAGGAGTTCATTCATAAGGTTCTGTAAGTGTACTTTGATGACTAGATGATGTTTGGATTGGTGAAGTGCCATGTAGCAATTTTGCGCCTAATGATGGATACATTTCGCAGTTACCAGATAGCGTTGAATTTGAAAAAATGCATATTCTATGTACCTTTCGGGATCTTGCTGGGTCATGTTGTGTGCAAGCAAGGATTGATGGTGGACCTTGAAAATATTGCGGTAATTGTGAATTTGGAGGTCCGTGCGAACATCAAGCAGTTGGCACAACGCTAGGGCATACAGGATACTATAGAAAAATTATCAAATATTATGCTCAAATTACTATGCCCATGGAGAAACTACTAAAGAAGGATGTGACATTCTGTTGGGATGAAGAATGTCATTGTAGCTTAGATTTTTTGAAAGAAAATATGGTCACTATGCTGATCTTAGTATTCCCCAATTGGAAAAAGGAGTTTCATGTACATGTGGTTGCTTCTTGCATTACACTGGGTGCAGTATTAACACAGGCAGGTGAAGGAGAACTGGACCATCCTATCACCTTCGCAAGTAGGAAGTTATTGAAGGCCGAGAGAAACTATTCAATAACTCAGTGCAAAGTGCTAACCATGGTCTATGCACTACAAAAATTTAGGCACTATCTATTAGGAGGGCATTTCAAGATGTATACAGATCATTCTTCCTTGAAACACCTGGTCAACGAGCCTGTGTTGGGGGGGAATATCTGTAGATGGTTGATATTATTTTAGAAATATGACTTTGAAGTCATTATGAAGCCAATAAGGTTAAATTCGGGACCTGACCATCTGTCGCGGATTGAGACAAGAGAGGAACCTAGTAATCTAGAGGAAGGGTTGCGAGATGCGAAGCTCTTTGTGGTGCGCATAGCATATGACTATTTTGTAGACATTATTCACTTCTTGACTATGGGGATGGCACTAAAACGATATACAAGTCACCAAAAGAAGGAATTAGTAGTGTGTGCGACTAATTTTTCATTTATTGCGGGACATTTGTATAAAATGGGTGCAGATAAAATATTGCGAAGATATGTGATGAATTTTGGGCGAGACATCATTCTCATTGAAGTTCATGGGGTAGTTGTGGAAGGCCATTATGCAGGAAAAGCAACTACGTAGAATATTTTGCGCGCAAGTCTATGGTGACCAACATTACACAAGGATTACAAGGCATACTATAAGGTGTGAGATGCATGTCAAAGAATTGGCAGACCATCGCGAAGGGATGAGTTACCCCTATATCCTCAACTGTCCTTATAGGCATTTAAGAAGTGGGTGATTGATTGTTTTGGGCTAATTCAGCCCCTTGGAAAGAAAATGGGTGCATGCTATATTATCACTGCGATGGAATACCTAACCAGATGGGCAGAAGGACAACCTGTAAAGGATGGTACAAGGGATATAGTAGCGAAATTATTGTTTAAATATGTCTTAACAAGGTTTGGATGCCCAAGAGTGTTGATGAGTGACAGGGGTACGCACTTCCTAAATGAAAGGATCAGCTTGTTGATGGAAGAGTTCCAGGTCTACCATCAGAAGAGCACACCATATCACCTGTAGGAAAATGGAACTCTCGAAGAATTTAACAAGATTTTGGATAACACACTGACAAAGATCTGTAACGTGCAACAAAATGACTAGGATGTACGCGTACCTGCAGTGTTATGGGCTTATAGGACTACTTGTAAGAAGTTTACAGGACAAACATTGTTCATATTAGTATATGGGGTCGAAGTTGTAATGCCGGTGCCTAGCTTGTGCATAGCATCTTTGATAGACATGGTGGATCACGAGGCCTTGGAGGAATGACTCGTGTAGTTGATGGAACTCGAAGAAGATCGATTTTTGGCAGGATTCCATCAACAAGTACAAAAGGAACACGAAAAATCATGGCATGGTTACCATATCAAGCTTCGCACATTCAAGGTAAACAATATTGTCATGTTATATGATAGTAAGTTCACTAAATTTTTTGGTAAATTACATATGCATTGGTTAGGGTCATATATTGTCAAGGAAATTATAGATGGTGGCATAGTTTAGCTCCCAAAGCTGAATGGGGAACCCTTCCCGGGAAGAGTGAATGGGAGCATGTTGAAGTTGTATATAGGGGATCCTACACAATGAATATATGGCAACAATATTGTCTTAGTTCTCCAGGTAGTTGCAAGGGAGTACGGGACTATAAACTATACTGCCCAGTTTGAAGAAGAAAGTAGCGAGTAGGCTACGCAGAGAGTGTCGAAGATGCAACAAAAGAAGCTGCACCATGGGGGAATATATCGCACAGCACAAGAGGAAAATGACCATTGGAGTTACTATTCATGACTTGACGACCAGAAAATGGTTAAGTGGAGCAGAGTGGTGACAATTAAAGAAAAAATATTTGAAGATCTGTCGCCAAAACAACATTTATTATCAGAATTTGGGGGGAACAGTCGTATTTGAATTCAAAAGAACCTATAAATATGGCATGTTGGCTTGCAACACAATAATTTCGTGTCTAAGAATTACAGATGGGCGCTATTGCCTTCACTAGATGAATCATCAAGATTGGTAATATTTAGTTGCAAACCAAGTGTTTACCAAATTTCCTGAGATAGACCATTAGTTTTTTCTTGAGATAATCTTTGCAACAAACCCGGCTGAAACTATTAGTGTGATGTTGTTGTCTCTGACACAGCAACCCTAGAAGTTGTAAGTAGGGAAGCTCTAGCTGCTGTGCCTACGGTGCAGAGGTCGCCTAGACCAAAGCACACCCCTACCAAAGAAAAAAATCTAGCCAAGCCAAAACAATCTGCGAAGCAGAAGCAAAAGAAGGTGTTAGTGCCCTCGTCACCGAGGAAGCATACCGAAACACAAGCAAGGCAGAAAAAGGATAAGCATCCAATAAGAGTAATGGATCTGGAGGAGGAAGAATTCTAGTGAATGGAGGATATTGATTTTGAATGGGTGGAACCCATGATGAGGCTGCCAAAGTATATCCCTCCCTGGAAGGGAAAAGCAAAGGTAACGAAGGACCCTGATACCGGGAAGTTCACAGTGTCCACACTGATGTTACTTGAGAAGGTCCCCTTTGAAGGTTCTCGACTCACATAGGTCCCATTATTAAACATGGAGGATTGGGACATCATGGACCACACTAAGTTTCCACATTTGGCTACAGATAAATATATTCAAAATATCTATTACGAAGAAACAAGTGTTATAACATTCAAGCCGATGGAATGGGTCCCTGGAGTTGAGTAGTCGGGATTCTTGAACATGCTACTAGTTCCACATTATCACCACTCTAACATCAATACCATGTATGTGTGCCTTCTCCTCATGTTGGTGCATGATCAGTGCTTATGGCTAGGAGAGGCTATCCCCATCACAAACATATTGATTCACAAAATCACGCAGATGCCTTACAAAGGTGCAAACCCTGCCAAGGAGTTTGGACGGAAATCTAGGGAGAAGGGGCTTGCAGAGAGGATGAAGAAGGAATACAGCCTCCTCAAGAAGTCAGGAGGGTATTCCATTGTCTCTATTTTAGAGCAGGCAATTTAGTTTGCTGCCCAGATTTTAGCAAGAAAGATTATGAAAAAATTCCACGCGGACGAAGATCCGACGCTAGTAGTTTCACTTACTGCGCAGTGCATGTAAGTCGTACAATTTAATTGGGCCAGGTACCTTTGTCAGGAGTTCCTAGTGAATTGTCGAGAGGCCCGAGAGGAAACCAAGTCGTTCCACTACGGTTGGATGTTGCTATCAATTGTGTTCGTTGCATGGAGATTGTCGGAGGATAGCTAATTTCCTCCTCTCGAAGAAGGATTGCTAGAGGCAACAGAATTCGCCTCTCTATGGTCTACAAAGGATGTCATGCAAATTATAGAAACAAAGATATTTTGGACTTTTATGGAAATGGATCTCCATATGGTAATTAATCAATGTCCAAGGTTGTCCCCAGCTTTGTTTATGTAGTTGTCAACCTACGTGACGTTCAAGGTTGACTTCCACATAGTCTATATCCAAGCACAAAAGGATCTAGAGTAGAAATGGTACCAGTTGCCTTATCTAGTGTCAGAAACAGACGTGCAGGAGATCATAGGATTATGGCCTACAGAGTGGTGTGCCCCATCATAATTAGATGTTGAAAAAAGCATGGGCACAGAAAGTTTGGCCGCGCAGTAAAGAAAGGAGGCCACTCAGAAAGATGTGCATGCCCTAGCATAACAGAAAAGGAAGGAAGCTACAGAAAAGGCTCACATAGAGAAAGAGCGCACTGCTAAGGAGCGTGTGGAAAAAGAGCAGTGTGAGTCGAAGAAAAGTGATTAGTTGCCCTCGATGGAAATAGAGTAAGAAGATATTTCAGACCAAGGAAGAGGACGTGATGAGGGGTAGAGCACCCTACTTATTTTGAAAAAACGTGGCAAGGAGAATAAGGGTGGAACATGAAAAATCAGAAATATGATAAAACATAGGTTGATCCCATGGTATTGATAGATAGCAATATCGATGAGATTGGTGAGAAATTAAGGGATGCAATGACAGAAGTGCTGCAATAGTTTGATTAGAAATACATGCAGATGCTAGGGAGTGTCTAGAAGGATTTGCGCGAGCTACATATCCAAACGAGTAGAATATAGGCAAGCATTAGACAAGCGAGCACGGAGCAAGAAAGCCTGACACCCGGGACAAGCCAATCAGCAGAGCTAGTAAGGCCCTTAGATCTCAAAACCATACCATTGACAGACAGTTCCATTTGTACAGAGTTTGTCGAGGATCATATTGTACTTAGTACAGTCAAGGATATAGGACTGAATATAGCGGTGCTCTCCCTCAAAACCCTCCATGCATTGCACAGGGGGTGACAGATGAGTTGAGAACCAGGGAGGAGCACGCCCTCAACCTCATAAGTTAGTACAAATTCAATAATGAACAAATGTTCATTGAGAAGATACAGGCTTTGAAGGAAAAGGAGGCACTACAGGCGCATAATTCAAGTCTTGAGTCAAAAGTAGCAGAGGCATGTAAGATAGTGCCTAAAATTCACATCTCGGAGGATGCACAACTTAAAGCCAAAATTAGAAAATTAGTTTCTCGTGTGTGTGAGGCTAAAGCAGAAGTTGGACGAGTAACTTTTGGGTTCAACATGAAGATTGTAGAGCTAGAGTTGAAGTTGCAACCCACGACTCCACCTAAGGTTCGGGTGCAGTGCAGAATCTCAATTAAGGAAGGCATGACTACCTTGGAGGATCTGAACCTGCAGATATTGAACATAGAGGTAAGGGAGATGTAGCACTAATATGATGAGGTCAGGGTGACTACATGCACCTTAGCACCAGCGCAACGCCTTGCCAAGTTATAGGAAGGAAAGAAGCTACCCGCACAGATAGAGGAAGCTCAAAAGAAAGAGGCCTTGCTAAAGGCTAGGTGTTGAACCTCATAATTACCCTCTCCTTGACAACTTTTCTCACCTTTTTCCCTTGCTTTTCCATAATATTACAGATCCCAATCAATGATAAATAATAGGTTTTTTCTTAAGGAAGGCATTAAATGATTGACATGTTATATTTTTATGTTTTTTCTATTTGAATAATTTTTTTCAAATTAGCTATAGAAGGCAGCCTATTCTGTAGCTAACAGTGTATTTCGTAGCTACTTCCATGGTCTGGTACGTTCCAAGTGTCAAATGAAGAATCCGGCAACATGGGCATTTATAGAATCATTTCCACATGGATTTTATCATATTCACTCAACCCATATCGACAAGAAAGCAAGCTCAAGATCGTACTTAAAGGTGGAGTCAAACATATGATACTCGGAAGCAGTAGGACTCTTCATCTGCTGTTTCGTGGTTAATCAATAAATCTAACAGTTTTGTTGCAAGCATTAGCTCAGATCAGCCACCTGTGTTAACGGTTATGTTGCAAAAATCTCGCTTGAATTTAAGCCACCTATAGTTGATCAGATGTTTACACAATTCTCTTGTAATATGTATGAGCCACCTGTAGCTAGTTTTCCTCAAAGACAGTTATGATTATTTCCTTTAAATACTGGTTGTACAGAACCAAGGGGGGTTCGAAGAATTTTATGTATTAAGTTCAGACTTTCAGCTCAGTATTTTGGACTTCGTTCTTTTCTATAATATAAGTCGTGTGTTGACCAATGATAATTTGAGAGAGAATTCTTAATTAGTTAGTAGCTCAACCAAGTTAGTTGCAGAGGGCTCCTGCACTGAAGGAGGTTTTCTTTCCATTCGTTTTCTATCTAGTTTTAATTTCATTACTTTTCTTTTAGTAGTTTTTCTAGCTTAGGTTGATTCATTTTTGTTTTTATCAATAACATAATGTTAAAACTCAATTGTGCAGTCTTCTTATTCCAACACATTTGATGAAAGGAAACTATTTAGTTTCTAAACAAAGTAAGGTTGAAGTAATAAGAATGCACTGTTGTCTAGCTTACTCACTGTTTTGTTATTTATTTCCTAGGACAAATTTGTCAATCCACTGTGTTAATGAATGTTTTTGAACACCATTTCAATTTGATACTCATCCTAAACTAAATGGTTAAACATTCACTTCACACAATGGTTGAAATCAATCAGTTACCTTCTGCATGTTTCATTTAGTTCTCTAGATCATAAAGTATAGAAAGTGTTGGGTTGTGTTATATTCTTTCCACATAGTTAACAGGGGGTTTGAAGGGCACCCGTAACCCCACTTTATGGGGTCCGGGGTAGCACCCCAGAAAATTTTGGTTTTGGACCCTATGTTAGGTTGGGCGGACCCACCTATGGTTTTGTGCATGATTTTCACACATGTTTTTTGGACGTGATGGTTTTTTGGTCCATGGTATTGGATGCAATGGTTTTCGGTCCATGGTATTGGATGTGATGGTTTTCGGTCCATGGTATGGATGCATCGGCATGCATAAATATGTATTATAACATTGAAAGGAACACAATGAAAAATCAAGCTGGTAGTCCCAATTTTGGGATCCAGAGGAAAATCTCTATGTATATGTGTTTTATGTGTTCTGCTCTTGCATTATTTATTTTCTGTGTTTTAGAATTCATATGCAGGTAATTTCTGTACGGGGTTAAAACCTACATTTGGTATCAGAGCTGTTTTGGATCCAAGGGGACGCCCTTGTTGCTGAGGGGTTTTGCTCAAGCCTGTGGTAGACCCTGTTCAGTGGGAGATCTGCAAGATTGATTCTGGTGGTGAAAGAAGATGGCGAGTAGTGGAAAGATAGAGATTGAAAAATTTAATGGTCGAAGTTTTGAGTTGTGGAAAATCAAGATGGAGGATCTGTTGGTGGATAAAGATTAGTGGATCACGGTAGATCCGGGTACTAAACTAGCAGGAGTATCCGATGAAGAATGGAAGAAGTTGGATTGGAAGGCAAAGAGAACAATACAATTGTGTGTCTCAGATTCAATATTGTTGAATGTATCAAGGGAGGCTACAGCGAAGGCTTTGTGGGACAAGTTAAGGACTTTGTACCAATCTAAGTCTCTGGTGAATAAACTGTTCCTGTGGAAAAAGGTGTATAACCTAAGGATGAAAGATGGAGACTCGGTGACAGAGCATCTGAATGCATTTAATACTGTGGTAAGTCAGTTAGCATCTGTTGATATTAAAATTTCAGATGAAGATAAGTGCATCAGTTTGTTGTGTTCTCTACCAGATTCATGGGATAGTCTGGTTATTACAATAGGTAGCAATGCAACTGCCTTGCATTTTGATAAAATAGTCTCATCCTTGCTGACGGAGGAGATGAGACGGAAAAATATGGAGAGCCAAAATGGTGATGCCTTGTCTCTATGAGGGTGGACCTAGAACATAAGCAAAAATAAGTCATCGAGTGGGAGATCTAAATTTAAAGGGAGATCTAAATCTCCAAGAAAACCTGTAAAGGTGGTGTGCTGGAAATGTGGAAAGGAAGGGCACTACAAAAGGGACTGTAAATCTAAAGATACTGACAAAGGAAAGGGATCTGATGAGGCTCCTTCTGCAGAGGCGAAAACGACCTCAGATGAAGGTGGGGATGTGTACTTGGCTTCTTCAAGTACACATGTAGATCATGAGGCATGATTGATTGACTTAGGTGCATTCTTTCACTTCACTCCCCATAGAGAGTGGTTCTGTGAGTATGAGAAATATGATGGTGGTGATGTCTTCTTGGTGGATTACATGAAGGCTAGAATCATTGGTCATGGAAAAGTAAAGTTGAAGCTGCAAGGTGGAAGGGTTAGAACACTTTCGGTTGTTCTGCATATTCCTGCATTAGCCAGAAATCTGATTTCTGTTAGTAAGCTGGATGATGCAGGTGTAAAAACAGTGTTTGAGAAGGATACCTGCAAGATGGTTTGGGGAGCACTAGTATTGATGTGGGGAGTTTGGATTGGAACTCTATACAAGTTGCAAGGTAGCACTGTTATTGATGGGTGCAATAGTTGTGTGGTTCCTGAAAGTGGAGTAGAAAATCTAGTGGTCTCTGGAGAGAAGACCATGTTGTGGCATCAAAGGCTTGGACATATTGGAAAGAAGGGCCTTTGAATACTTCATGGTAAAGGTATGGTAGAATGTATGAGTCATAGCTCTTTGGATTTTGATGTTTGTGAAAATTGTGTATATGGGAAGCAGAATCAGGTGAGTTTCCCCTCTGGTAGTAAGAGGGCGAAACAGATATTAGAGCTTGTTCACAATGATTTGTTTGGACCTGTGAAGGTTCCCTCACTGGGTAAGTCTGTGTACTATGTATCATTTATAGATGAATTCTCAAGGAATACATGGATATATTTCATTAAGAAGAAATCTGAAGTCTTTGACAGGTTTAAAGAATTTAAGGCTCTCGTGGAAAATCAGACAGAGAAGAAGATAAAGGTGTTGAGGATAGATAATGGTGGAGAGTTTTGCAGCAAGGAATTTGAAGAATTATGTAAGAAGTGTGGTATATCACGGCAGAAAAATACTCCATATACACCTCAACAAAATGGAGTTGCAGAAAGAATGAACGAGATGTTGACGGAAAGAGCAAGAAGCATGCTCAGTGGTGTCGTGTTAGGACAAGAATTTTGGGCAGAGACGGTGGATACCACATGTTACCTGGTCAATAGGTCACCTTCATCAACGTTGGAGGATAAGACTCCACAAGAGGTATGGACTGGTAAGAAACCCTCTCTTTCACATCTGAGGGTATTAGGATGTGATGCATATGTACATATTCTAAAGGAGAAATGAACCAAATTGGATAGTAAATCTGAAAAGTGAATCTTTATTCGGTATAAGGATGGTTTAAAGGGTTATAAACCTTGGAACCCAGTAACAAGGAAGGTTGTGTACAATCGAGATGTGGTGTTCAGAGAGGTGAAATATGTTATTAAACATGAAGTCTAACCAAAGGAACCTGAGAAGATAGAGTTTGAGCTAAAGGAGGAAGAATCAGACTCTACAACAGAGGAGGAATCAGAAGATGAAAAGCCACAAACTCTAGCTGTGAGAAGATCAGTTCGAGAAAGAAGGCAGCCAGAGAGGTATAGTCCATCTGCTTTCTGTTCAAATTTTTCTTTGTCTATTACTGATGATGATACCAAAACTGTGAAGGAAGCAGTGCATTCAGAGGATGGAAAACTCTGGAAAGAGGCTATGGTTGATGAAATGGCATCTTTGCACAAAAATGAGCCTTGGGATCTAGTCGAGTTGCCGGCTGGGAGGAAACCCATTGGTATCAAATTGGTGTTCAAAAAGAAGACAAATTTAGAAGGAAAAGTGGAGAAATACAAAGCTTGGTTGGTAGAAAAAGGTTATTCCTAGGTGCCTGGAATTGATTTTGGTGATAATTTTTCTCCTGTTGCCAAGGTAACTTCTATTATATTACTTTTATCTGTTGCTGCTACTTTTGAATTTTAGGTAGAAGAGATGGATGTGAAGACAACATTTCTTCACGGGGATTTGGAAGAGGAGACCTACATGAAGAAACCTGAAGGCTTTGCGGTGAAGGGTAAGAAAGAACTAGTATGCAAGTTAAAGAAGTCTCTGTATGGGTTAAAACAGTCACCAAGGATGTGGTATCATAAATTTGATACATTTATACGAGGACTTGGCTTCACTAGAAGCAAAGCAGATCAATTTGTGTATTTTAAATTAATTGGTGACCATGTTATTTATTTGGTCTTGTATGTGGATGATATGTTGCTAGTTGGAAATGACAAAGAAATTATCCAGGATTTGAAGACCCAATTGTCCTCCAAATTCGACATGAAAGATCTTGGTGCTGCAAACTATATTTTGGGCATGGAAATTAAAAGAGATAGGGAAAAGAGGAAGCTCTGGTTAAACCAGAGGAAGTATGTCGAGACAATACTGCAGAGGTTTAATATGTAGGATAGTAAACCAGTGAAGGTTCCTATTCCTGTAGGTGTGAGGTTATCTGCTGAAGAGTGTCCCAAGACACAAGAAGAGGAAGAGGACATGTCCCGTGTTCCATATGCCAGTGCAGTCGATAGCCTGATGTATGCAATGGTCTGTACTAGACCAGACATTGCAGATGCAATGGGAGTATTGAGCAGGTTTATGTCAAAACTAGGGAAGGAGCATTGGACAGCAGTGAAGCGGGGTTTTAGGTATTTGCATGGCACTAGTGATTATGGTTTGTGCTACCAAGGAAGACCAGGATTGGACAGAGTGTTAGATATTCGTGGCTTTGTTGATGCAAACTAGGCTGGAGATTTGGATCAGAGAAGATCTATAAGTGGGCATGTGCTTAACCTATTTGGAGGTGCAGTCAGTTGGATGAGTAAGAAACAATCTGTAGTGGCACTATCAACAATAGAGATAGAATACATGGCAGCCATTCATGCAAGCAAGGAAGCAGTTTGGTTGCAAAGATTGTGTTCAAGTATGGGGTTAGTAAAGGGAGCTATAAGGATAGACTGTGACATCCAAAGTGCAATTTTCTTGGCAAAGAACCCCACATATCATTCAAAGACAAATCACATTGATGTTCAGTATCACTTTGTGAGGGATATGATAGAAGACAAAAAGGTGTTGCTAGTAAAGGTAGACACTTTGAAGAATATTGCAGATGCATTGAAAAAATCTGTGAGCTTTGAGAAGTTCTCTTGGTGTAGAGAGACAATGGGCATTTCAGAGCTGAAAAATGACTAAGCTCTCTTGTGGCCCCCTGTGGAAAGAAAACAACAAGTAGGAGAATGTTGGGTTGTGTTATATTCTTTCCATGTAGTTAACAGGGGGTTTGAAGGGCACCTGTACCCCCACTATGTTAGGTTGGGTGGACCCACCTATGGTTTTGTGCATGAATTTTGTACATGTTTTTTGGACCCGATAGTTTTTCGGTCTATGGTATTGGACACAATGGTTTTCGATCCATGGTATTGGACATGATGGTTTTCGGTCCATGGTATTGGATGCTTCGCATGTATAAATATGTATTGTAACATTGAAAGGAACCTACCGAAAAATCAAGCTGGTAGTCTCGGTTTTGGGATCCAAGGGAAAATATCTGTGTATATGTGTTTTATGTGTTCTGCTCTCGCATTATTTATTTTCTGTGTTTTAGAATTCGTATGCAAGTAATTTCTGTATGGGGTTAAAACCTACAAAAAGTTGCTTGTATCCCACCTCAAGAAGGCTACCTTTCAAAATTGAAGGCTATAGTAACTAGAAGTACTTCAGTTGATTTCATTCTCTGTATTTATTTCAACATGAATTACAACTTCACCCTTAATTTTAAGAAATTGATTCATGACTTAGGATTAATGATGATATAGGATAGATCATTGTTTTTCCTTTATTTAAATTAGTTTTTAACTAGCTTCAGCTCTTGGTTCACCTTTAGGAAGTTAGATCAACTTAGAAACATTTTTTTCTTTTAAAAAATATCCATTGGATTCACTTAAGTTTCTCATAGTTCAGATTGTACATCATTAGGAATCAAAGAACAGAAACCCCAAAACAATATAAAATACAAAACAATGAAGTAAGAAAGGTTAATTAAGCACATATAGTGTACTACACTTCATCAACTTACAAACCTTGGTTGATCATTTATGCAATAAATTTAGGACACTAAATTGACTAAACATTTTGGCTCCATTGTCAGGGAAGTTTAAATTAGGTAGCCGCATCTCTTACATAAAAAAGAAATGATATGCGTAGAGAAAGAGACTCTAGGGGTATATTTATAGCTAGAGGTAGAAGTTCAATTCCTACAACACCACCTACTCAACCAAGGTTAAGAAGAGATACACCTCCATCTCAAGCTCATACTCCTAGCCATAGACCTCCTGAAGTTCTAAGGTCAGAAATTCAATCAAGAGGATCTCCTACTTCATCCACTGAGGTAGTCTTAGAGGTGAAAAATCTTGGATCTCCAACAAAAGGAGTAGCCTTTTTCACCTCCACAAGGGAACACATTTTAGTTGAATAATTACGAATACCTAGTGAGTATGAAGAAGTAAAACCTCTCTCCCACATACCATTAATAGAGGAACCAGAGGAAGAACATTTAACCTTGCAGGTTGAATCTTATATTAACTCTGAAGAAACTATAATGGCATAAGAAGGAGAGGATGGAGATTTCACAGTGTTTCGAGGAGGAGGAGGTAGAGGAAATAATGGAGAAGGCAGAGGAAATAATGGAGGAGGTAGAGGAAATAGAGAAGTTGATAATTCTTTTGGATTCCCTATAGTTGGTGAAGAAACAATTGCCACAATGAAAAATATCTCACCTTCTGTCCTCCCAAATTTCCATGGGTTAAAAAGTGAAGATCCTGAAACATTTTTATTTGAATTTGAAGTCTTGTGTAGAACTTATGATTATTTAGAGGACTCTCAAAAACTTAAGTTGTTTCCTTCAACGTTGAAAGGAGCTGCTTTAAAGTGGTTCATGGGGTTGGTCACTCAGTCCATTAGAACATGGAATGACATGAAGAAAGTGTTTTTGGACAGGTATTTGGATTATTGCATGCCCATCAATCACAAGGATGAAGTGTTCAAAATGATGCAAAGAGAGGATGAAAATTTAGAGGATTTAATTGAGAGATTCAACTATAACTTGAAAAGAGAAAAGATGGATAACTTAGATGAAGATACCTTAAAAGCTCTTCTATTAAAAGCCATTAGAGATGAGTGGATAGATATCCTTAACATGATGGGGAAGGGAGATATCTCTCAACTTCCATTAAGTGACATAGGAGAATTATGTGTTCATCTCTCAAGAGGAAAATCCAAAACTAGGAAAGGTCCAAGAGATCCTTCTCTTGTTAGAGTGAATAAATCTACAACTAGATCAGTGAGTGGGGAAAAAATTGGGAATATGTTTGATGAATTCAAAACAGATATTCTAGGGTTACAAAACAAGCAGAAAACCAAGGCTGATGCTTTAGCTATTTTCTGTCTCCAAATGCAGAAAAAAACAGACTTTAAGAGAATGCCATTTGGATGCAAAAATCACAGAGACTTGTGTGATTTGTTCAGAAAACCATGAGACCAAGGGTTTTCCTTTAATTCCAAGTCTTAAGGTTGTTTTTCAAGAAGAAACAATTCCAAATCTAGCAGAATCTCTTTGCTTTGTCTCTAGAAGACCTTGGCAGGGACCACAAAATTAGGGATTTAACAATCAAATGTATATTAATCCCCCACCAAATTTGAATTCTTGGTAGCAACCTTGGCCTCAACCTCAATCTCAATCTCAACCTTGGGCTCAAGGAATACAAAATTCTTATGGAAGATTCTCTCAATACTATCAATATCCTCCATCATATCAGAATTATCCTCCCCCACAAATTCTACAACAAAATCAGTAGCCACAACTTCAAAATCAAAATCCTCAACTTTCACTACCATTCCCACAACAAATTCCACAACAAAACCAACAACCTCAACTTCAAAACCAAAATCCTCAACTCTTACTACCATTTCAGTAGAGACCAAATCAGCTACCTGCCCAACCATTACCAAACCCCAACAATAAAAATCCTCAGAATACTTATATGGTGGAAGGAAAATAATTTCCAACTTATATGATCACTCCTCTAGATCTCAATGATGTTCAACTAAGATCTGGTAGGATATTAGAAAAGGAAAAGCCTTATGTAGTTATTCAGGAACAAGAAAATTCTGAGGAAGATTCTCTACAACCTAATAAAAGTTTTGAAGGAACATCTCTCCAAAACCAAAATACTGAAAATGAAAAATAGAAAGAACCAATGAACTCAACTCCTATCATTGAGAAACTAGTATCTACTTCTGCACCTCCTTTTCCTGAAAGATTACAAGTTGATAGAGGGGTAGAAAAGCAGATTATGTTTCCTAATTATGATTTTCTAGATGAATTGAAAAATGTCTATATCAAAATCCCTTTTTCACAAGCCATTAAGGAGATTCCAATTCTAGCTAAAACAATAAAGGAGTCAAGCATAAAGAAACTAGGAAGAAAAACAAAAGAAATAAAAAGAATTCATCTGGTAGGAAAAATAGCAGACATAATAATGGGAAAATTTTCCATACAAAAGTATGTAGATCTAGGAAGTCCAATTGTAAAAACACATATCAATGGAGTTGAAATTCTGAATACATTGATTTATTTAGGAGCAGTAATAAACATCATGAGAAAACAAACCATGGAACAACTCAAGCTTCCTAATATTCCTTACACACCTACATTACTACAATTAGCAAATAGATTTGTAATCAAACCAGATGTTGTGTTAGAAGATATTTCAGTGTCCTTAGGTTCTTGGGAATACCCTATTGATTTTGTGATCTTAACCCCCAAGAACAATCTAGGAGGACATCCACTTATATTACGAAGACCTTGGTTGGCCAGTGCTGATGCTTTCATTAGCTGTAGATCTGGTGACATGTATATTTCTTATGGTAATTCAACTAAGAAATTCACTCTTTATCCTCTAGCAATAACAATCACATAAATAGATGACAAAGAATGGATTGATGATGAAAATGACATTCAACCTCTCTTTACTATTTCAGACATTAGTGAAGATAGTCAAATCTTGAATACAATTGAAAATTTTGAATCATCTCCAGAATATGAACATGATCAATTTCAAGAAAAATCCAATATTGAATATTTGTCATCTAGGCAGGTGTCTCTTTATTCTATGGAAGAAGTTTGTAGCTCTACAATTGAAATCTTTCTAGGGAGAACATTGAACATAAACAATAACTTGGAGAAATTACAATGGGAAAAGCTAATCAAAACATTACAACAATATTCTGCTGCATATGCATGGGAATATACTGACATGAAAGGAATTAGTCCTAAGACTTGTATACATCACATCTACATTGAGGAATATTGTAAATCTATCAAACAACCTCAAAGAAGGATGAATCCAAATCTTAGGGAAATTGTGAAAGAAGAGCTACAAAAACTACTGAATGTAAACTTCATTTACCCAATTTCAAACAGCCAATGGGTTTCCCCTCTATTGATTGTGCCTAAAAAGAATGGTAAATGAAGGATATGAATTTATTATTCAGAATTTAATAAATCTACCATTAAAGATCATTTTCCTTTGCCCTTTATAGATCAAGTGTTAGATACATTAGCAGGTAAGAAGTATTTCTCATTCTTGGATGGTTTTAGTGGTTATAATCAAATTCAGGTGGCACTTGAAGATCAAGATAAAACCACATTTACTTGTCCATGGGGAACCTATGCCTACTAAGTACTTCCTTTTGGATTGTGTAATGCACCTGGAACATTCCAAAGAGTAGTACAAGGAATTTTTTTGATCTAATACATGATTGTGTAGAGGTATATCTGGATGACTTTACAGTCTATGGGAATACATTTGAAGAAGCTTTAGAAAATTTGGAAAACGTTCTTAAAAGATGAAAGGAAGCAAACCTTTCACTAAGCCATGAAAAATGTTTTATGATGTTTACAGAAGGGATTGTTTTAGGACATCACATTTCAGGAGATGGAATTAAGGTTGATAAATCTAAAGTTGAAGTCATCTCTAAATTATCAATTCCAAATTGTCAAAAGGATGTTAGAAGTTTTCCAGGATTTACAGGAGACTATAGAATATTTATAGAAAATTTCACTAAAATAGAATCCCAACTCTTTAAATTACTCACCAAGGATTGTGAATTCATTTGGAAACCTGATTGCCAGTTAGCATTTGATACTTTAAAAGCAAAAATTTCTGGAGCACCCATCTTGAGAGGTCCAAATTGGAAACTACCTTTTCACATCTCAACAGATGCTTCACATACAAATCTGGGAGATGTATTAGGACAGAAAGATTTGATTCCCTATGCCATCTACTATACAAGTAAGAATTTGACTCCTATCGAGTTAAATTATACTATAACTGAACAGGAATTTTTAATTGTTGTTCATGTTATCAAGAAGTTCAAACATTATATAATAGTCTATGAAACCTTTGTTCATACAGACCACTCTGAAATCAGATACTTAATGAATAAACCTATTACTAATTGCAGAGTTACAAGATGGATATTACTCTTGCAAGAATTCAACATTACTGTGCTAGATAGACCTGGAAAAAAAACACAGTTGTTGATTTCCAGAATTCAAAATATCAAATATGACACTCTGGTTGAAGATTAGTTTCCTAATGAATATCTTTTTGCAGTGACTACTCAGACCCCTTGGTTTGCAGATATTGGCAATTACTTAGTCACAGGGAAATTGCCTTCACATTTGTTTCCTAAAGAGAAAAGAAAAATCATTCAAATAAGTGCAAGATACTCATGGATCACTAATGAATTGTATAAAAACAAGTCTATATCTCATGATGAGAAGATGTGTTAGGGAATATGAAATGCCTAAGATTCTTAAGGCATGTCATGATGAACTGTGTGGTGGACACTTTGCTAATAAGTGGAAAACCTATAAAATCCTTTCTTTAGGATATTATTGGCCATCCATCTTTAGAGATGCCAAAGAATATGTCAAGAGGTGTGACAACTGCCAAAGGGTAGGAAAACCTGCTTCTTCAAATGAAATGCCACTACAAATTCAAGTACTCATTGAACCTTTTGAAAAATGGGCCTTGGATTTTGTTAGACCAATTAATCCCCCATCTAAGAAAAAGAATTATATATTGGTATGCACTGACTATGTCACTAAATGGGTAGAGGCTAAAGCATTACCTTTCACTAATGAAAAATATGTAGTTAATTTCTTTTTGAGGACATCTTCACTCATTTCGGTGTTCCAAGAGAAATTGTGATAGATCAAGGATCTCAATTTACATCTAAAATGGTGAAAAGTCTTCCGGAAGATTACAAGATCAAACATAGGAAATATACCCCCTATCATCCACAAGTAAATGTTCAAGTTGAATCTACCAATAAGGTGATTGAAGGAATTCTCACTAAAACTGTGCATATACATAGAAGAGATTGGGCATAAAGGCTTCCTAAAGCCTTATGGGCCTATAGAACTACATGGAGGAACACGACGAGACATACACCCTATGAACTTTTTTATGAGAAATAAGTCCTGTTCATATAGAGTTTCAAATCAAAACCTTCAAGATGGCAGTCCAATTGGGACTGGATTTATCAGAGGCACAAAAACGTAGATTGGAGAAACTCAGTGAGCTTGATGAAATCAAGCAAGATGCAGTTCAAAGAACCAATATAGTCCAACAGAAAAGGGCTAAATGGCATGATAAATATATAAAGGAAAAGAAGTTTCAAGCAGGAGATTGGGCACTTTTGTTCGATTCAAAATTCAAATATTTTCAAGGGAAGTTTCAGACTCATTGACTTAGGCCATATGAGATTGAAGAAGTGTTTAATAATGGAGAAGTAAGGATAAGGACAATAGATGAAAGAAAAATACCTCTTCTTGTGAATGGTCATCAGTTGAAGATATATCACAAGCTAATTTCAAGAGAGGAGTTTATTAAGATTTTCTAGAATAACTCTGAAATGAAGCTAGTAAAGAAGAATTATTTTTCTCCACTAATGGAGCAGTAAGGATAAGAACAATAGATGAAAGAAAAATACCTCTTCTTGTGAATGGTCATCGGTTGAGGATATATCAGAAGCCAATTTCAAGAGAGGAGTTTATTAGGATTTTACAAAATAACTCTGAAATGAAGCTAGTGAAGAAGAATTCTTATTCTCCACTAACTTAGCCTTTATTTTTCTTGAAAAAAAAAATCATAAAAAAATAATAATAGTTTGAAAACCAATCATTGGTTGGCATACTTATACAGAAAATACATGGTAAAAATTAGAGATTTCTGACATCCTATATTTTCCATTTCTTTTCTGTAATAAGTAGTGACAAAAAATTACATTCATTTGTAGTTCAGAGTTTGAAAATTCATAGTCTCATTCCATCTCATTCTGTTTTCATTTTGTATTATAGTTCCATTTCCTCTCACTATCATATTTCATTTACATTTTATTTTTACAGTTTTTCTCCATCTCACCCTATTTTCCATTTTATTTTACATTTCATTCCATTTCACTGTCATAACCCATTTCCATTTCATTTTTACACTCATATTCCATAGCCATACTTCACTTTTCCTTCTTTTCATATTCTGTAGCTAATTTGATTCTGTAGCTACAACTTATTTATCAGTGCTGGCACAATTGTACAACTCACAAATAAATCATGAATTCAGGAAATTGAAGAATCCAGTTTTGGAGACCAAACATGATAAAAGGTACCTACAGATCAACACCGAAAGAATTATCAAATAGAAAGGTTAAGTTCTAAGGGTAAAATTCAAAATTTATTTCAAACAGCAAGTTAAAAACATAAGGCATGTATAATATGGATAATTGTATGTCTCCTTAACGAGTCATCATTTGATTTGACTGCCACTTCATCATACCACATCTACACCACATCCTCCATACTTTGTACCTAATAGTCCATAATAAATTCATCATACCACTTCTCCGCAACTCCTCCATACTCTGTACCTAACAGTCCCTAATAGCTCCATCTGTTAACAATGATGGCTACAATGTGACCAAATTTTCCACATCTCTCAAAACCCTTACCATCTACTTATTCCATGCAAACCCGTAGTTCTTTTTCACCATACTCGCAGTGAATCCATTTCATAGACTAGGAGAGTAATTCTGAAGGTTAAGAAATTTTGTGAGGAAGAAGCCATGGGACTCATTGTCAGGACAGAGCTAGTGGCAGAAAAATATATGGAAGGGTACCGATAAGTCAAGGAAATGTTGTAGAAGGCTGGATGGCTCAACTTCATTGAAAAGTTTGATGGTTTTCATAAAAAGATCACAAAATATTTTGTTATATCTTTTGATGGTACAGAAGTAGAAATTGGAGACATTAAGTTTTCAGTAACATAATTTCTTCATAATAGAGGCTAAAAAACTTTCAAGACATGGTGAAAGATGGTTCAAAAACAAGGAGTTCCACAGTGGATCATGGAAAGTAATCTGTTGGCATTTTTGCACAGGTGTGGCGCTATGATACAGGTGTTGTCCTTGATGGCAACTCTCTTTGATGACAGATCTCTGTTCAGATTACAGAATGAAGAAAAATCTCATATACGCAGGTTAATTAAGTCTAAGTTGCGTATACACGCAAGTGATCTGCATACTAAGTCGCGTATACGCAGGAGAGCTAATACTAAGGAGCGTATACACGCTTATGCATGAACAGAAAAGGGCGTATATGTCGGGAAGCTTCCCTTTGGTCCGTGGTAGTTAGTCCTCGGTACTTGAGCCTATGTATTTGGACCAAAGTATCTCGACAGACGTGTTGATCCCTAGTTTCTAAGTTGATGGTATTGGTTTTCTATGGTTTGGCCCTTGGTATTGAGCAAGGCTTAAGGCTATATAAGGAGAAGAAGATCATGAGGCAAAGACATCTTGAAAAGGCTTGAATATCTGAAGAAGAAAGAGATCTGGTATGCAGGTTCTGGGTTGCTTGATCTAAGCTAAGGAGAGATCACTTCGGTTGATGGAAGACTAGATCTAAGGATAGATCGGGATCTAATGATTTGAAATGCACTATTATGATATGGTTGATTATGCATATTTCTAGATCTGCATACTGACGCAATGTTATGTTCTGGGTCTAACTGATGTCTGGTACAGCTGCAAGTTGAGAGAATTTATTTTTAGATCTGTACGCAGGTTGGCTTCGGTAAAAGCGCGTGTATACGCGGGTTTCTCTCATTGAAGTAGCGTATATCTTTTGGAGCTTGATTTTTGGGTTACAGTTGGATCTGACTGTTATTGCAGAGTTCTGTAGTCTGCTCTGTGTTCTGGTAACTGGTGTTTGACAGGGTTTCAGTGGTTCAGTGATTGATGATGCTAGTATTGGATGTTTTGTGCTTCAATGATTTGTTGTGAAAGTTGAATGAATTGTGGTCTTCAGATTGTAACGTTGTGCTTCAGGAATATCCAGTCTGAAAATGTATGAAAGGTGGTACCTGAAAGAAAGAAGATTGTAGGCCAGCACCTACGTACTAGTATCTTGGCTAGTACAAGAGCAAAGGGGGTTGGAGCTCCCTTCCAAGGAAGTTTGGAGAACGAGAGAAGGTTGTAGCCTTCTGCAGGTTGTAGCCTGCGTACTGGTATAAGGCTGCACCAGTACAAAATGATTGTAAACTGAAGTTTCATATTAAAGAAAGATAGAGACGACTTGCAGCAGGTGGTTTTCACCCACATTGGGTTTCCACCTTATATCATGGTGTTCATGTGTGTGGTTTTTGTGTGATCTGTTCTACTGCATCTGTTTACTCTTAATATGGTGAATAATGTCCTTATGCACTTAACTGAAGATAAACTGACTGAATTATAAGATTTCTGGTTATACGCTATTTTCCTTAGACACAGTTGCGTGTACACGCTAGTTCACTTAACTAAAGTAGCGTATATGTTTCTGAACATTGAAAAAGTTTTATAGTTCTGATAATACTGATTCACCCCCCCTCTCAGTATTATTTCCAACAGTTGGTATCGGAGCAGGTCCTTCAGAGAAGCTTGACCGCTTGAAGGTAGATCGATCATCATGAGCAACTACGAGAAAGAAGCATCAATCAGGCCACCGGTTTTTGATGGGACAAACTTCAATTATTGGAAGGTAAGAGTTACTGCATATCTTCAATCTCTTGGTACAGAAGTTTGGAACATCGTAGAAACAGGCTACACTTTTCCTTTAGCTACTCCTACAGATCCAGCTGAGAAAAAGAAATATGAAACAAATGCGAAAGCAGTCAATACTCTATTGGGATGCATCTCTCAATCAGAATTCATGAAGGTAATGCACTATAAATCTGCAAAAGAAATATGGGACAAAATGGTCATGAGCTATGAAGGAGATGATCAGGTAAAGCGTGCTAAACTTCAAACTCTCAGGATTAAGTATGAGACTCTCAGAATGTATAATGATGAAAGTGTGGCTAACTACTTCCTTAGGGTAGATGAGATTGTGAATTGCATGCAAAACTTGGGTGAAGAAATAAAAGAGGCTATTGTGGTTGAAAAGATTCTAAGATCTTTGTCCCCCAAGTTTGAATCTAAAGTATCTGCCATAGAAGAAAAGGAAAATTTGCAAATTCTTACTATGTCTCAGCTTCACGGAATTCTAACCGCTTATGAAATGAGAAAGGGAGGTCCATCAGACAGAAGAGAAGCTTCCTTCAAGGCTTCAGGCAAAGAAGATTATTATGAAGCAAGTCACCTGCCAGAAGATGAAGAAGAGGAATCAAATTTCGTCAGAAATCTTCAAAGGGGTTCTGGAAGGTTCAGAGGTAAGTTACCTTTTAAATGATTTGCTTGTGGAAGAGTAGGTCATTATGCTGCCAAATGTCCTCACAAAGATAAGAATGACAAGGGAAAGGAACCTGTTAAATGGAACAAGAAACAATATGAAAAGAAGAAAAGCTACTACACTCATGAAGATAGTGATGGATTTTCAAATAGTGATGAAGATGAACAAGGTAATAGATATAAACTTTTAATGGCTTTTGAAGATGATGACTACATGGATGCTATAGATGTAGAAGGCTTTTATGAAGAAATGAAAGATCTCAAAGTTTGTTTAGAAGAGAAGAGTGCTATTATTGATTCTCTACAATGTCAACTAGCTGAAAAGGAAAAACATCTTGAAAAATTGGAATGTGAGATTGTTTGTCTTAGAAAGGAGATTGAGAAAACCAAAGCAATTAATCTTAAGTTTGTTAAAGGATCTGAAACCTTGGATGAGATTATCAATGTGCAGCGATCTCCTCTGATCAAGACAGGTCTTGGATATAATGGAGAAACATCTCAAGCCTCTACCTCTAAAAGTTATCTTGATGCAGCAAGGAGAAGCGAGCAAAGGCCAAATAAAAGTCATCAGGTGAATCACAGACAGTTTACCTCAAGAACAAATAAAGACCATCAAGAAATTCGGGGACAAACTGCCTTAAACAGAAGCTACAATCAGCCACAGGTAAAATCTTCCCAATTTGCTCCAAGAATGAATAGAAGCTACAATCGGTTGGATGATAGATCTGATTATCGCAGAAGTTTCTTTAATGGCCAATGCTTTTCTTGCCATAACTTCGGTCACAAAGCAGCTCAATGTGTTGCCTACAAAACGATCATGACTAGAGAAGCTCAAAAACAAGGGAGAATGACTGAAACCATGAAAAGGACTTATAACAACTTTTCGGTTCTTGAAAATGAAGTTGAATGCTCTATTTGTAATAACTTTGGTCATGAAGACTCTGAATGCAGGAGCAGGTTCCAGAAGACAACTCAGAAGGAAGAAACCTCAAATGTTAGAACATGGAGAATAAAAGAATCACAACCAGAAAGATGTGGGATAGCCTTTTATGCAGAAGGTCAAGAAAGTCTATGGTACATTGACAGCGGATGTTTGAAGCATATGACAGGGGACAAAGAAAAGCTTGAGTCATATACCGCATTAGAAAAGGGGAAGAAAGTTTCTTTCGGGAACGATATCTCTGCAGCCATAAAAGGAAAAGGTGTTGCTCCGTTGAAAGAGGAGGTCAAAGCAGGAAATGTTTTATATGTTGATGGATTGAAGCATAATCTTCTCAGTGTCAGTCAGATGTGCGATCAAGGAACTGAGGTAATATTTAGATCAAATGGATGTTGTGTTCGCGATCTTGATACAGATAAAACAGTGATCAAAGGAAGAAGGACTCCAAATAATCTATATATCTTTGAGGAAAGACAACAATGCTACTTAAGCAAGGATGATGAACATTGGCTATGGCATCGGAGGTTGGGGCATCTAAGCTTTTCACAAATAAGGAAAGCATGCAAATATCAGGCAGTTCGTGGTCTTCCAGATATCAAAATTCCAGACAATACCATATGCAAATCTTGTCAGTTTGGAAAGCAAACCAGAACTAACTTTCCAGAGAAGGAAGGATCAGCTAGCATGCCTCTCGAGCTAGTCCATACAGATGTATGTGGTCCATTTAGGAAGAGGACACCTTGAGGAGAAGAATATCTGATATTATTCATTGATGATTTTTCCAGATTTGTTTGGTTAGGGCTCATGAAGCACAAAGATGAAGCATTCGAAAAATTCAAATCCTTCAGCGCCTTGGTTGAAAATGAATCAGGACACAAAATTAAGTGCCTCAGATCTGACAGAGGTGGGGAGTTTACCTCAAACGAATTTTTCGATTTCTGTGAAGAACATGGGATAAGAAGAGAATTCTCTACAGCTAGAACTCCTCAGCAAAATGGGGTTGTGGAAAGAGTGAATAGAACAATCCAACAAATGGCTCGTGCTATGCTTGATGAATCAGGTACTCCCGCAACCTTCTGGGGTGAAGCTGCACATGCTGTGGTTATTATTCTTAACAAAACAAATGTCCGAGTAAACAGCACTCAAACACCTCATGAGCTCTGGAGTGGTGAGACTCCTTCGGTGAAGCACTTCAAAATCTTTGGGAGCAAATGTTATATTAAGAATACTGATGAGCAACTTGGAAAACTTGAACCAAGAGCAGATGAGGGCATTCTTGTTGGTTATTCTCCACATAGCAAAGCATACAAGTGCTACAATAAAAGACTTGGCAAAATTGTTGACAGCATTGACGTAGTGGTTGATGAGAAGGGATATATTCCTAGGCAAGTTCATCATGAAGACATTGAAGAAGATGAAGGCTACCCTCAAAGACGGAATAATGAAGAAGAAGAACATCAAGAAGAAGAAGAACCTCAAGAAGAACCAGAGGAGCAGACAAGAATAGAAGAGAAGACTCCATCCAGATATGTTCAAAAGAATCATCCGAAATCTCAGATTGTGGGGCAGAAAGAAGCAGGAGTACAAACAAGGAGGACACTTGCAGAAGCTTCAAGCTATTTGGCATTGCTCTCCTCCACTGAACCACAAAATGTGAAAGAGGCATGCAAAGATGAATGTTGGGTCAAAGCAATGGATGAAGAACTTGAGCAGATCGAAAAGAACAACACTTGGGAATTAGTTCCTAGACCAAAAGACAAGAATGTAATACGAACAAAATGGGTCTTCAAGAATAAATTGAATGAAAATGGAGAAGTAATTAGGAACAAGGCCAGACTTGTTTGTAAAGGGTATGCACAGCAAGAAGGAATAGATTTTGAAGAGACCTTTGCTCCTGTAGCAAGACTTGAGGCCATCCGAATGTTCCTTGCTCTTTCAAGCTTTCAAAACTTCAAGGTATTTCAAATGAACGTGAAATCAGCCTTTCTGAATGGAGACTTAGAAGAAGAAGTATATATTGAGCAGCCAGATGGTTTCATTCTTGGGAATGATCCAAACCTTGTATGCAGATTGAAAAAGGCTCTCTATGGACTCAAACAAGCTCCAAGGGCTTGGTACTATCGGTTGGACAAATATCTTCACCAACAAGGCTTTTCAAAAGGATCAGCAGATAGCAATCTCTATATAAAAGTTGAAAATAACAAATTGCTAATTCTTATTGTTTATGTAGATGATATTATCTTTGGCAGCAATGAAGAGACTATGAGTCAAAACTTTGCCTCGGTTATGCAGAAAGAATTCGAAATGTCACTACTTGGAGAATTGACATATTTTCTTGGATTGCAAATTCAACAAAATAAAGGAGGTATCTTCTTGTCTCAAACCAAATACCTCAAGCAGATCTTGAAGAAGTATGGCATGGAAGAGTCAAAGCCAGTATGTACACCCATGGTTACAGGATGCAGCCTCAGTGCAAATGATGAATCAGCAGCAGTTCACCAACCCACTTATAGATCCATGATTGGGAGTTTGCTCTATTTGACAGGTACCCGACCAGATATTACACATGCAGTAGGAATTGTTGGAAGATTTCAAGCCAACCCAAAGGAAACTCATCTTCAGGCAGTCAAAAGAATCTTCAAGTATCTTCAAGGGACCCAAAACTATGGCTTATGGTATCCTAGAAATACAGATCTCACTCTTCATGCTTACACAGATGCAGATTGGGCTGGAAGTGTGGATGATAGGAAAAGCACAAGTGGTGGTGCTTTCTTCATGGGTTCCAGATTAGTATCTTGGTTCAGCAAGAAACAGAGTTCGATTGCCTTATCTACAGCTGAAGCAGAATATGTGGCTGCGGCATCTTGTTGCACACAACTTCTTTGGATGATGCAGACCTTGCAGGACTTTCAAATCACTTGCACTCCACCAGTCTCTATCTTATGTGATAATACAAGTGCAATCAACATTTCAAAGAATCCAGTCATGCACTCAAAGACCAAGCACATACCAATCAAGTACTATTTTCTTCGGGAACAAGTGCTTGAGCAAAAGGTCAAGTTGGAGTATGTTCCTTCTAAGGAACAAGTTGCTGATATTCTCACAAAACCACTGCCCAGGGAAACTTTTGAATATCTCAGACAAAAGCTGGGAGTAGTTGATGCTTCATCCTGCTGTTGAAGCTTGTCTGTTCTACAGAAAAGCTGGTATACGCAAGTTACGTAAGGGATATACGCGTATATACGCCGATTTATGCTGAGAAAGTCGCGTGTATGGTGTACGCATGTTGCAGAGAGTATATCCGCGTACATACGCTGGTTTGTGCAGGATAAATCGCGTATATGGAGTTCTGAACAGCAAGGGCAAACTCTGGTTTGAAAAGGTCTGAGATGGGTATGTCAGAATCCTTCAGACACAGTTTCAGGGGGTGCAGCAGGCACAGGTTCAGGGGGAGTAGCTTAAAAGTCTCATAAAGCATTATTGTTGGCATTTAGATGTTTTGGTTGTTGGTTTCAGGAGAAGGAGCTCAGAAAGAAATCCTGGTTGCTGATCTAAAAGATGCTTATCAGATGCTGCTGGTCACTTTCATAAGTCTTGGTCTAGATCTGTTGTCTCTATGTCATGTATCTCTTTTGTGATATCTCTTTTATGGTGTCAAGGTCATGTAACGGCCTATGTTGGTTTCCCCACTATGCCTGGGATGAATGATGTAATATAATTGGTTGTTTCTGATGTGTCCCCTCTTGGTAGGGAGTATGGATGTCTGTATTGAGTCTTTTGGTGATAGGAAGGTCCCTTATGGTGTCTAAGTCTTGGTTCTTGTTGAAGAACATCTTTTGCAGATCTGGCCTACAGTCAGGGGGAGCATGATTCAGCACAGCCAAGCAGAGGTATCAGCATGTACTCAGGGGGAGCACAGCCCTTTGCCCTTGATGACAAAGGGGGAGAATGATTCTAAGGATCTTGAGGTTGCCATCAAGGCCAAAGGGGGAGATTGTTGGCATTTTTGCACAGGTGTGGCGCTATGATACAGGTGTTGTCCTTGATGGCAACTCTCTTTGATGACAGATCTCTGTTCAGATTACAGAATGAAGAAAAATCTCATATACGCAGGTTAATTAAGTCTAAGTTGCGTATACACGCAAGTGATCTGCATACTAAGTCGCGTATATGCAGGAGAGCTAATACTAAGGAGCGTATACATGCTTATGCATGAACAGAAAAGGGCGTATATGTCGGGAAGCTTCCCTTTGGTCCGTGGTAGTTAGTCCTCGGTACTTGAGCCTATGTATTTGGACCAAAGTATCTCGACAGACGTGTTGATCCCTAGTTTCTAAGTTGATGGTATTGGTTTTCTATGGTTTGGCCCTTGGTATTGAGCAAGGCTTAAGGCTATATAAGGAGAAGAAGATCATGAGGCAAAGACATCTTGAAAAGGCTTGAATATCTGAAGAAGAAAGAGATATGGTATGCAGGTTCTGGGTTGCTTGATCTAAGCTAAGGAGAGATCACTTCGGTTGATGGAAGACTAGATCTAAGGATAGATCGGGATCTAATGATTTGAAATGCACTATTATGATATGGTTGATTATGCGTATTTCTAGATCTGCATACTGACGCAATGTTATGTTCTGGGTCTAACTGATGTCTGGTACAGCTGCAAGTTGAGAGAATTTATTTTTAGATCTGTACGCAGGTTGGCTTCGGTAAAAGCGCGTGTATACGCGGGTTTCTCTCATTGAAGTAGTGTATATCTTTTGGAGCTTGATTTTTGGGTTACAGTTGGATCTGACTGTTATTGCAGAGTTCTGTAGTCTGCTCTGTGTTCTGGTAACTGGTGTTTGACAGGGTTTCAGTGGTTCAGTGATTGATGATGCTAGTATTGGATGTTTTGTGCTTCAATGATTTGCTGTGAAAGTTGAATGAATTGTGGTCTTCAGATTGTAACGTTGTGCTTCAGGAATATCCAGTCTGAAAATGTATGAAAGGTGGTACCTGAAAGAAAGAAGATTGTAGGCCAGCACCTACGTACTAGTATCTTGGCTAGTACAAGAGCAAAGGGGGTTGGAGCTCCCTTCCAAGGAAGTTTGGAGAACGAGAGAAGGTTGTAGCCTTCTGCAGGTTGTAGCCTGCGTACTGGTATAAGGCTGCACCAGTACAAAATGATTGTAAACTGAAGTTTCATATTAAAGAAAGATAGAGACGACTTGCAGCAGGTGGTTTTCACCCACATTGGGTTTCCACCTTATATCATGGTGTTCATGTGTGTGGTTTTTGTGTGATCTGTTCTACTGCATCTGTTTACTCTTAATATGGTGAATAATGTCCTTATGCACTTAACTGAAGATAAACTGACTGAATTATAAGATTTCTGGTTATACGCTATTTTCCTTAGACACAGTTGCGTGTACACGCTGGTTCACTTAACTAAAGTAGCGTATATGTTTCTGAGCATTGAAAAAGTTTTATAGTTCTGATAATACTGATTCACCCCCCCTCTCAGTATTATTTCCAACATAATCCTCAGGAACTTAGGTATGGATGCCTTTGTGTTTAGAAAAACAATTCCTATTTCAGCTCTTAAAAGTAAATGGAGAAGCATTCTTTTGATATTACATAAATTTATCACCTATGAGGGGAGATTCAGGTGCCTGTATGTCTACCATATATGTTTATTGATGAATTTTCTAGAAAATGGAGAAATCAATCTTCCTTTCTTCTTGCTAAACAATTTAAGAAGGATGGCTTCAAATGTACAGACGAAAATAGAATTTATAGACAGAACCATGCACCATCATAGGTTGGTAAAGATACTGATTGAGTTTCATTTGAAAAGCATAGGAGATACCTGGGAAAATTTCCTGAGAAGAAACCATTTCCAAGAGGCACCAGAGTCACCTGAAGAAGGTAATGTCAAAAGGAGTAGGAAAAAGAAGACTGGAATAACCATTCAAAGCAAACCTGAGTCCTTAATGCAAAAAATGATGAAGAGCTAATATTTGAAAACTGATAGAGATCAGGAAGCAAATCAAGCAAAAAGGGAAGATGAAAAAGGAATCTGGTGAAACTACTGAAAAAAACCTAAATCTTCATTACACAAAGATGATGAAAAATTAATCTCTATGGAATTGAGAGAGATTAGGAAACAAATCAAGAGAAAATAAAAGATAAGAAAGGACAAAAAGGGTACAAAGGAGGAAAATTTAAGTCCTCCACGACTTAGAAGGAGCTCTAGACTCCGAGGTATGGTAAAGAAGACATCATCAAAGGGGATGGAGTTCATAAATTTAGAAGAAGAAACCCCAGTACCATCTCCTAGTAACATTCCCTTTGCATGTAGTCCTCAAAATTCTCCTGAACATTATTTCAAAGGCAGCTCCAATAGAAGATCTCCAGGCATAGACCCACTGCAGCAAAAAATACATGACTATATAGAATCACTAGAGAAGAACAGTTCCTGAATGGATCCAGAACCCTCTGTCAACCCACAAGAACCTCTAGTTGACTCTCTCAAACATAAAATCTATGAATTAGAGATATTGAACAGACATACCAATAAAGAAAATGAAACCTTGAGGGAACAAAGTAAATTAGACAAGGTTATTCATGATAATACCATTTTGCATACAGGACTGTGGTATAAGAAAAATAGGAAATTGAAGAGGAAGAATAGAAGTCTGAACATAACAATAATCAACCTTAAATACAGGCTTCTCATGAAGAAACCTAGAATGGCAGTCACTTCAAAGAAGAGCAAAAGAAGAAAATTGGGTGTACTAGCAGAAGTGTTTCAGCAAATGCAATAGGAAAGAAGAATTCACATTTTTGGAAAATTTGATGAGGACATGCAATGATTTTGTAGTGGGGGTATGTTGAACCTCAAAATTACCCTCTCCGTGACAACTTTTCTCACCTTTTTCCCTTGCTTTCCCCTAAGATTACAAATCCCAATCAATGATAAATGATAGGTTTTGTCTTAAGGAAGGCATTAAATGGTTGACACGTTATATTTTTATGTTTTTGCTATTTGAATAATTTTTTGAAAATTAGCTATAGAATGCAGCCTATTCTGCAGCTAACTGTGTATTTCGTAGCTACTTCCACGGTCTGGAAAGTTCCAGGTGTCAAATGAAGAATCTGGCCACATGGGCATCTCTAGAATTGTATCCTCATGGGTTATATCCTATTCACTTAGCCCAGATCGACAAGAAAGCAAGCTCAAGATCGCAGTCAAAGGTGGAGTCAAACATATGATACCAGGAAGCAGTAGGACTCTTCATTTGTGCTTTCGTGGTTAATCAATAAATCTAATAGTTCTATGGCAAGCATTAACTCAGATCAGCCACCTGTGTTAATGCTTCGGTTGCAAAAATCTCGCTCGAATTTAAGCCACCTGTAGCTGATCAAATGTTTACAAAGTTCTGTTGTAATACGTATGAGCCACCTGTAGCTAGTTTTCCTCAAAGACAGTTATGATTATTTCCTTTTAAATATTGGTTGTACAAAACCGAGGGGGGTTTGAAGAATTTTATGTATTAAGTTCAGAATTTCATATCTGTATTTTGGACTTCATTATTTTCTATAATATAAGTCATGTGTTGACCAATGATCGTTTAAGAGAGAATTTTTAATTAGTTAGTAGCTCAACCAAGTCAGTTGTAGAGGGTCCCTGCACTGAAGGAGGTTTCTTTCTATTCATTTTTTGTTTAGTTTTAATTTCATTACTTTGCTTTTAACGGTTTTTCTAACTTAGGTTGATTTATTTTAGTTTTGATCAATATCATAATCTTAAAACTCAATTGTGCAATCTTGTTCTTCAAACACATTTCACGAAAGGAAACGATCTTGTTTCTAAACAGAGTAAGGTTGAAGTAATAAGAATGCACTGTTGTCTAGCTTACTCATTGTTTTGTTATTTATTTCCTACGACAAATTTGTCAATCCATTGTGTTAATGAATTTTTTTGAACACCATTTCAAGTTGATACTCATCCTAAACTAAATGGTTAAACATTCACTTCACACAATGGTTGAAATCAATTAGTTACCTTCTGCATGTTTCATTTAGTTCTCTAGATCATAAAGTACAGAAGGTTGTTTGCATCCCATCTCAAAAAGGTTATATTTCAAAATTGAAGGCTAGAGTAACTAGAAGTACTTCAATTGATTTCATTCTTTGTATTGATTTTCAACATGCATTAAAACTTCACTCTTAATTTTAAGAAATAGATTCATGACTTATGATTAATGATGAGATAGGATAGATGCTTTGTTTTTTCTTTCTTTAAATTAGATTTTGACTAGCTTCAGCTCTTGGTTCACCTTTAGGAAGTTAGATCAACTTAGGAACATTTTTTTCTTTAAAAAAAAATCCATTAGATTCACTTAAGTTTCTCATAGTTCAAATTGTGCATCATTAGGAATCAAAGAACAAAAACCCCCAAAACAATATAAAATACAAAACATTGAAGTAAGAAAGGTTAACTAAGAACATAGAGTGAACTACACTTCATCATCTTACAAACCTCGGTTGATAATTTATGCAAGCAATTTAGGACACTAAATTGACTAAACACCATGTTGTAGCCTTGGTTGGATGAGGCTTATAAAATCACAATCTCCATTCAAGATAAGCTTAAGGGACTACAGCAGACGCAACGGATGATGAGGATGGTAGTAGAAGGACTAACCACTGAAAAATTGGTTGAGGAGGTTAGACAAGCAACAACATAGAGAGTTGTTGAAGTTGCAGTGATCCAAGTGGAGCTGGGGGATCTTGGCAATAAGATCACGGCGCCAGCAAAGTTACTTGAGGGCGAGTCACGATATTTGTCTTCGGGGCTTGTTGGGATGGGATTCCTTGGGTTAGTTTGGGGTTAGAAAAGCCAAAATTCAGTACAATTTTGTAAAATATGTAAGGTCTCCACAATTTGTGGATGCAGACTGTGTAGTTGAATAAAAGTTAAAGGGGCTTAGCCCCTTATTCTAAGTAAAGTTTTGAGTTAGTTTTGAGATTCATATTTGAGTCTCAGCGAAAGGAAGAGGGAAGAAGATGGAAGAAAGGTAGAGGACTAGGTTGATTGAAGAATATTGGGTAAAATCTAGGGGAGGAAGGCTCCACTTCCTACTCTTAGATAGGGGAACAAAGGCTCCGCAGCTAAGTGTGTGGAGGCCTAGGTAGATTCTGTAGCTGAGTGCGTGGACCCCTTGTTATAGACATTTTTGGGCACTACAACCCCAATCATAAATGTCCATAAACCAAGGGCTCTTAAGTCCCTAAAAGTGTTGTTCCAACCCCTAAAAGAACAAGGTCAGTTGATTACATCATCTCCCAGAAGTTCTCCATGAAAAACTACTCAGAACTGGTCAAAATTGGACCATCTCACCTGCTCCATGGTCAAAGTGCGCTGCATCCCACCTAAATGCACACGGGAGGTGCGATGCATACTGAAAATCCCTTCTATGGGGTGCAATGGGCGATAGTGGACAAATGGCAAGGTCAATCTGCAAGGTGGAGGATCAGGGAATCTTCCAAAAACTTCTCCTATGACACTTGCCTCTCTGCATTCGCCCAGGGATGAGTAAGACATCATCAATCTCCAAGTGGAATCAAGGACTATCAAAGAGAGGACACTAATCAAATCTCAAAAGCTGACTCACCCCCCTTGCAAACATCTATATATGGATCCCTCATCCCAGAGATCAAGAGGCTGGAATTTTGTATCTTGTAAGGAAGTGCTGTTGGTTTCTTAGTGTAACATCATAGTGTTGGGTGATCTAAGATTTTCATGAGGTGAAGAAGGGCTTTCTTGCTGAGAGGATGACGTTGGGTCAGAACAATGGGTTGTAATCCTCTTTGCTATTCTTGATTATTAATAAAGTTATTCGAGTTTTCCTCCGCATTCTTGTATGATTGATGATATATGCATTTGTGTGGTCAATATATATCTGGTCCTATATTGTTTATGATAGTAGATCTCTATTCTTGGATAGTGTTATGCTGCCTTGATTCTACAGGTACTCTTTGAAGCTGGGTAAACGAGGAAGCAAGTGGTAAAGATTTATCAGAAGGGAGAGGAATCAAGCGAGGAACCAAGCGCAAGACAGAGGTTGGTCTCCTTCTTTCCCCTCTTATATACCTCTCATAAAGGAAAACGAAAGTGGTTTTAGTTTGTTTGTTTCAAAGGTAGCTACCAGCCTTAGTGGGACTAGCGGCTCTGCATAGACACTAGATTTCCCGATAACAAAATGGCGACTCCGCTGGGGAATGAATAGATTGTTTGTTTGTCTATATTTGTTTGCTTTATAAACTTACAGACAGAGCCTGAAGTCAAGCCAGCTAGCCTTCGAACTGCATTTTCTATGCAAGTGCAAAGTAGATCAATGCTACTTTAGTCTATCTCTGGGTTTTGTTTATAAATTGAACAATTGATTTACAAACTCTCTAATTTCCCTTTTGGTGGCTCTAGTAACCTCCTTAGATCTACCCCAGCTAGCCTTCGAACTACATTTTCTATGCAAGTGCAAAGTCGATCAATGCTACTTCAGTCTATCTCTGGGTTTTGTTTATAAACTGAACAATTGATTTACAAACTCTCTAATTTCCCTTTTGGTGGCTCTAGTAACCTCCTTAGATCTACCCCTATGATTTATTTACTGATTACCACTTGCTCGGCCAAAATCCCTGAACTGTGTTGCAAACTGTGATCAAGAACTGGATCAAAAGTCTCACACTGTACATCGCACCCTCTCTTCAAGAATATCAGTATGCATCTCACTTCCCGTGTGTTGTAGGTGGGATGCATACTGGAATCCTTGTGTAACAGGTGCGCTGATCAGAAAGAGCTAATTTTGCCTTCAGACTTTTGTTTTTTCACTCTTTTCAGCTCTTTTCAGGAGTTTTGCTGCCTGTAATCAGTGTACCTCTATTGGAAACGCCCTTCCTTGCCATTATTCCGCCTCCATTTTGCAAAGAAGTGTAAATGTTTTTATGTATTGTGAGCCATTTTCAGTTCTATTTTACAAAGAAGTAGCGTAATTGAACTATCGTTTCTTGATCTGGAAGTGTTGCAAGTGTCGTTTTCAGTCATAGAAGAGAATTCGATTGTTCTTGATAGTTGATTACACTGTTACTCTTGTATTTGATTTGAATTAGTATCTTTTCAGGTGTCGAAAGCAAGTTTTCCATTCCAAATTGCAAAATGTCGTCATTGTCTTCATTTTGTCTTGAAAAGAAGCTTGTTAGTAATGTCTCTTTGAAAAATAATTCAGATTTGCGCTTTTATCATTCACACATTAAGAAGGCTGAAAACAAATACATGGATGTGCATTTTCATTTAGACTGTCTGTTGGTTTTATTTAGGACAGTGCATATAATGTGTGCTCTCTACTCTATGTTGAAAGAATATCATATCTCTTTCTTTAGTAGCTAGGATTTTCATTGCAAAAAGAATATTAAACGATTGTTTATCATCTTAGATTGCATTTTAGGAATTGTATATCTACATCACGCGGTGAACTTGAAAGGAAAATTTCTTAAGCAAGATCAACTGTAAAATAAATTTAATGAATCTAAAAACGCTTTGGAACCTAACGCACAACATTTAGAAGTCTAGGATAGAGACGTATTCCGGCGTCGTAAAGCCTGGTAACTGTTGTTTTCATTGCTGGTTGGGTGATTCCTCCACTTTGAGACAATAAGTGCCAGTACGAACTTTTGCTCCCACATACCGTCGAGTATATATTGGGAGACCACAATAGGCTTTATCCTTTATCCATAGGAAGCCGTGTCTGCCACCCTATCGATCGCAATGCATTGAACACATCATTTGGGAAGATTGACTGCCGTACCGTAAAAAGTATTCTGCAGTTTTGCGATTGGTTTGGTAATACCTCTGTCTAGATTTCCAGAGTAGTCTCTTTCATTCCTTTTCAGACTCCTTAAAGGAAAAGGTCCATCTGAGCACTTGTCACTTCAAGCTCATTAAAAATCGAAGGCGAATAGAGTCATCTTTTGTTTTTTCTCGACTCTTAAAAATTGAAAAAACAAGTTGTGTCAAAGCGTCTAAAATTCATTGAATTCGGAAACATATTTCCCCTTGATTTTTAGTTGGTCGAGTAATCCGCAATCGTGGAAGAAAGTCAATTGAAACCCTGTCATTCACGGAGGCTTACGAGTCAACCGTCTTTGTCTCCAGAATCAAAACTGTTATGGAGAAAGCGAACTCACTTAACCGGTTCCAAATCCCCTGGTAAAGTTAGAACAAGTGTTCCAACACCATCGAAGACTCTGGTTACTCCAAACATTTCTGGTATCCCTACCTTTACAGAAGAAGTTGTGCAACCACCAAAGGATAGTAGAGCTGATCCTAGTGTGGAGGTAAACACTTGTATTACTGAACCAGCTCCATCTTCAGCTAATTCAGAAGGTGTTATTCCCCGAACATCTGTCGCTGCAGATTCTATACCTTCTTCGGCACCAGAAATATTTTACAGACCTGACAGACTACCTCTTCCACCTGGTATGATTGCTATAGAAGAGATTGTGGAGGATCCTCCATCTAGTACTCCATCGCAATTTGGAGTCGGGATCACCCTATATCCTTCTTCATCAGAAATTAGTCTACCGGTATCAGAAGCTCCTGTAGAATCACTAGGAAATATTTTGGATAGACTAGAAATGTCTGAACAACCGTCGACATCTAGGACTATGTCATCAAACACAGCGATGGCAGAACTTCCTGCTGTCGCTTCAACAATGTTCGCCAGCATACCATCTGTCCCAACTAGCCCTCAATCACTAGATGGAGCCCACTTAGGTGTTATTTCGACAGTATGGTCTGTTCCCATTTGTTCATCCAGAATAATATCTGGGAACTCTTATATTGAGTCTCAGCAAATTGATCCTTCACGGTGTCAATTTGGGTAGTCCGGTCCTCAAGGGAAAACCATTCCTTTAAGTACCGGATTACCGCTGTATGGGGGGAAATATACCCTTTCATTGTCTCCTACGGGAGGACAACCATACGAGAGTTCACAACAAAATTCAGGTTATGCTGGAATTACATCTAGCGGTTGGGTGCCAATACTACCTCAACAACCAAGAGTGGTATACTCAATGCAACAATGTTTACCTATGTCAAATATACCAACTACTCCATCTATTGTGACGGTGTCACAAGTACAATCGTTGCCTGTTGTATGCCAACCTCAGGTTTCTCAGGTTGTAATGCCACAACCTCTTGTCCCTGCGACTCAACCACAATCGCCAACTAGTGGAATGACACAGGCCCAAACGGGTGCAATTACAATTTTGTTATCGGGAAATCTAGTTTCTATGAAGACCTGCTGTCCCACTAAGGCTGGTAGCTACCTTAGAAACAAACAAACTAAAACCACTTTCATTTTCCTTTATGAGAGGTAGATAAGAGGGGCAAGAAGGAGACCAACCTCTGTCTTGCGCTTGGTTCCTTGCTTGATTCCTCTCCCTTCTGATAGATCTTTGCCACTTGCTTCCTCGTTTACCCAGCTTTAAAGAGTACCTGTAGAATCAAAGCAGCATAACACTATCCAAGAACAGAGATCTACTATCATAAACAATATAGGACCAGATGTATATTGATCACACAAATGCATATATCATCAATCATACAAGAATGTAGAGGAAAACTCGAATAGCTTTATTAATAATCAAGAATAGCAAAGAGGATTACAACCAATTGTTCTAACCCGCCGTCATCCTCTCAGCAAAAAACCCTTCTTCACCTCATGAAAATCTTAGATCACCCTACACTATGATGTTACACCAAGAAACCAGCAGCACTTCCTTACAAGATACAAAATTACAGCCTCTGGATCTCTGGGATGAGGAGTCCATATATAGATGTTTGCAAGGGGGGTGAGTCAGCTTTTGAGATTTGATTAGTGTCCTCTCTCTGATAGTTCTTGATTCCACTTGGAGATTGATGATCTCTTACTCATCCCTAAGTGAATGCAGAGAGGCAAGTGTCACAAGAGAAGTTTCTGGAAGATTCCATGATCCTCCATCTTGCAGATTGACCCTGCCATTTGTCCACTCTTGCCCATTGCACCCCATAGAAGGGCTTTTCAATATGCGTTGCACCTCCCGTTTGCATTTAGGTGGGATGCAGCACACTTTGACCATGGAGTAGGTGAGATGGTCCAATTTTGACCAGTTCTGAGTAGTTTTTCATGGAGAACTTCTGAGAGATGATGTAATCAGCTGACCTTGTTCTTTTAGGGGTTGGAACAACACTTTTAGGGACTTAAGAGCCCTTCATTTATGGACATTTATGATTGGGGTTGCAGTGCCCAAAAATGTCTATAACAGTTTCCCCCTAAAGCATGAGGTCGTTAATCTTTTTTGATGTCGGGTGAAATGCTTTATCATGAGGATCCGAAGTTTTTTCAAGCTGGAAGGTGACCTGTAATAAGATACAATACAATAGATTATCTTCATAATGCTTTCATGATTTAGCTGAGGCGGGCATTCCCATGCTCGACTTTATAAACTCATTTTCATGTACATAAGACAGACAATCGTCTGAGTGCAGACTGATGATTCTAGTAGAGCCATCATCCCTTAGGTTGGATGATTATCTATGCAACAATGATGTACATTTGATGTCTTTATTTTCCTGCATATATATCGCAGCCCGGATGGATGAAACTAGATCCAGGGTCTTCAATCTCGTTCGATCTTCACTCAAAGTACAAGTCGATCCATGTGAGAGATGTTCTGGAGTCGAACATGGAAAGATATCGCCTGATTACCAGCCAATGATGTAAGTTGTTAACAGGCACGAGAGGAATCACCAATAATGATGATGACCCTCAAGGTACTACAGTACAATTCACGTGGTATGAATAAGGGACTTGACGTCGAACACCACGCAAAATCTTTCAGTCGAAGGCCATTGATGTAAACCTATCGCCGGAAGTGAGAAACTTGCCATTGAGGCATGCAAGCTTCAAAGTACTGAAAGGGTTGTTCCTAGATCGACTTCCTGGATAATGAGCTGATGTCGACAAGAAGTGATCCGTCATAGGAGGGCCTTAGTGAATCCCACATCAATGACACGGAACGGAGTAAATGATTTTAATGGAGGCGAAAACGATCTAATGACATAAGGTTCAGGGTGGCGGTCATGAAAGGATGGAGCATAAATGTATTGCAGTGGATGAGACACAACTGACTTCTCTTGAACATATCGGCGACACTGACATGATGGATTGGTAGCGTTAACCCCAAATATGGATGGTGTGATGGACCAATGGTGATATGACCAGTGAACAAAACAACCCAACCTGACTCGGATGCGGAGTGAAAGTGTCATGTTCAAGAGCGACTTGCTACCAATAAAGTTTCTTCAAGTTTTCTTCCCAATTTTTCCCCAATCATTGCTAACCAATACCTCTTTATTTTTGTCAAGCTTGAGGAGGATAACATATGCTTGTTCTATAATTTTCCCTTCGGGAAAATGCATCGCTATGTTTTAACGAGCCTAGCGATAGTGAAACTCGTTCTTGTTTGTATGGAAAAGTTTGTCGCTATTCGGTTTTAATGAGTTTAACGAAAACGATAACTCAGTCCTTTTCAACTTCAGAGAGTCTGAAAAGGGACATAAAGAAAACTCCAATTAATCCTTTTTCGTCATATAATCCCTTGAGTCTGAAAAAGTATAAAACAATACAAAAGGGATGAATTTTTGGTACTTTTACTGAGCCGAACAAAACAAGCGCTCGATCTTTTTGTGTAATAATCCCTCAAATCCCAAAAGATTAAAATCTAAAGGAGGGATAACACTTCTGGTCACTTTAACGAGCTGGAGAGGCCAATTGCTCCACAATGTTTTCATATTTTACAAGTCAGTTGTAAAGATCTTAAAGGAGACTCGTTTTTTGAGGAACGAGTGATAAATTTGGGTAGCAACTAATTCTAGGTAAGGTCTGGAATTTTCCAATCACGACAGTGTCACAAGGATGGCTAACAGGATCACTCTTCGTAGCTGTTCCTCAAAAAGGGTAAACAAGCAAATGGAGGTGAATGATCGGCCAATACAGAGTGGAGGTGATGATGATTCATTCACGATGGTTATTTACCGGAAATTGGTTCATTTTTTAATGAGCTTAAACTTTGGGGGAATGTTTTCTCATTGCTTATGTTTATTTTTTAACGAGCTTCAATTCCGTGTTAAAACTGCTCGAGGTGGGTTTATTTTTTAATGAGATTTAACCATGCGGTAACACTGCTCGTGATAAGTTTGCATGCCCCCAACATAATAACACAAATCGAGGTGCATGCCCCCCAAGATTCATTGCATTCATCTCGGTGGTTGGAATGAAGGTTTACCTTCGAGATCTTCGAAAGACTCGACTTTGATTTTACGAGATCATAATCAAAGACTCGATTTGGAAACGGAGTCATTTCATTTTTTAATGAGGTTGACATAGTAAAAGAACTATCCTCGTGACTCCTTGTTCCATTTTTTAACGAGGTCAACACGAGATAAGAACCATCCTCAAAATCCACCGTATTTACAGTATTTGATAGAAAATCAAAAACTGAATAATCTTCATGGTAATACGGAAGATGGGAGTGATGCTGGTAATCTTCCCATGGTGCCTCTCCTGTCATCATTGATTGAATGATTCCTTCATATGTAGAATGTACATGCGACTAAGGATATGAAGAGGTGCCATATTCCTTAGACCTATCTATCCAAACACTTGATGAGCGTTGATTTGGGTTTGCCCCCCACGCCAAGAAAATTGATTGCTACAATATTTCTAAAATGGCAATGATCCATGCTGAAAAAATGATTAGGAATCTTCCGAATCCATTAGATATAGAAGATTCCATATTGCAGGTTTCCACAGTGGCCACTTCCGCCAGATTAGTAGGAGGCAGTAGGGCAAAAGTACCCATTAAGGCAGGGTCTTTTAGGAGGCCTACTCCAATATTTTGAGGTGAATGATTGCTTCCATGGATCATTGGAATGCTTCCCGTAACGTGTGAATTGTTGGGGAGAAATGTTTGTTGGTCGAAGATTGTAGCCCTTAGTGTAGTGTCAATGAGATGGTCCAATTTTGACCAGTTCTGAGTAGTTTTTCATGGAGAACTTCTAGGAGATGATGTAATCAGTTGACTTTGTTCTTTTATGGGTTGGAACAAAACTTTTAAGGACTTAGGAGCCCTTGGTTTATGGACATTTATGATTGGGGTTGCAGTGCCCAAAAATGTCTATAACAGTTGCCCCCTAAAGCATGAGGTCGTTAATCTTTTGATGTCGGATGAAATGCTTTATCATGAGGATCCGAAGTTTTTTCGAGCTGTAAGGTGACATGTAATAAGATACAATACAACACATTATCTTCATAATATTTTCATGATCTAGCTGAGGCGAGCATTCCCATGCTCAGCTTTATAAATTCATTTTCATGTACATAAGACAGACAATTGTATGTGTGCAGATGGATGATTTTGGTAGAGCCATCATCCCTTAAGTTGGATGATTATCTATGCAGCAATGATGTACATTTGATGTCTTTATTTTCCTGAATATATATCGCAGCCCGGATGGATGAAACTAGATCTGGGGTCTTCAATCTCGTTCAATCTTCACTTAAAGTACAATGTAATCCATGTGAGAGATGTTCTGGAGTCGAACATGGAAAGACATCGCCTGATTACCAGCCAATGATGTAAGTTGTTAATAGGCGCGAGAGGAATCACCAATAATGATGATGACCCTCAAGGTACCACAGTATAATTCATGTGGTGTGAATAAGGGACTTGGCGTCGAACACCATGCAAAATCTTTCGGTCGAAGGCCATTGATGTAAACCTGTCGCCAGAAGTGAGAAACTTGCCATTGAGGCATGCAAGCTTCAAGGTACTGAAAGGGTTGTTCCTAGATCGACTTCCTGGATAATGAGCTGATGCCGACAAGAAGCGATCCGTCATAGGAGGGCCTTAGTGAATCCCACATCAATGACACGGAATGGAGAAAATGATTTTAATGGAGGTGAAAGCGATTTAACGACATAAGGTTCAGGGCGGCGGTCATGAAAGGATGGAGCGTAAATGTATTGCAGTGGATGAGACACAGGTGAATTCTCTAATGACTTCTCTTGAACATATCGGTGACACTGACATGATGGATTGGTAGCGTTAACCCCAAATATGGATGGTGTGATGGACCAATGGTGATATGACCAGTGAACGGAACAACCCAACCCGACTCGGATGCAGAGTGAAAGTGTCATGTTCAAGAGTGACTTGCTACCAATAAAGTTTCTTCAAGTTTTCTTCCCAATTTTTCCTGCTAGTGTCTATGCAGAGCTGCTAGTCCCACTAAGGCTAGTAGCTACCTTAGAAAAAAACAAACTAAAACCACTTTCGTTTTCCTTTATGAGAGGTAGATAAGAGGGGAAAGAAGGAGACCAACCTTTGTCTTGCGCTTGGTTCCTTGCTTGATTCCTCTCCCTTCTGATAGATCTTTGCCACTTGCTTCCTCATTGACCCAGCTTCAAAGAGTACCTGTAGAATTAAAGCAGCATAATACTATCCAAGATCAGAGATCTACTATCATAAACAATATAGGACCAGATGCCTATTGACCACACAAATTCATATATGATCAATCATACAAGAATGTAGAGGAAAACTCGAATAGCTTTATTAATAATCAAGAATAACAAAGATGATTACAACCAATTGTTCTGACCTAGCATCATCCTCTCAGCAAGAAAGCCCTTCTTCACTTCATGAAAAGCTTAGATCACCCAACACTATGATGTTACACCAATAAACCAGCAACACTTCCTTACAAGATACAAAATTCCAGCCTCCAACCCCGGATCTCTGGGATGAGAGATCTATATATAGATATTTGCAGAGGTGTGAGTCAGCTCTGTGTTTTAGATTAGTGCCTTCTCTCTGATAGTTCTTGATTCCACTTGGAGATCTCAAATATCTCTTACTCATCCTTGGGCGATTCTGAGAGGCAAGTGTCACAGGAGAAGTTTTTGGAAGATTCCATGATCATCCACCTCGCAAACTGTCTTCGCCACTTGTCTATTCTCATCCTTCGCACCCCATAGAAGGGATTTTCTGTATGCATCGCACCTCCCATGTGAAATTAGGTGGGATGCAATGCACTTTGACCATGGAGAAGGTGAGATGGTCCAGTTTTGACCAGTTCTGAGTAGTTTTTCATGGAGAACTTCCGGGAGATGATGTAATCAGCTGACCTTGTTCTTTTAGGGGTTGGAACAACACTTTTAGGGACTTAAGAGCCCTTGGTTTATTTAAATTTATGATTGGGGTTATAGTCCCAAAAATGTCTATAATAGTTGCCCCATAAAGCATGAGGTCGTTAATCTTTTGATGTCAGGTGAAATGCTTTATGATGAGGATCCGAAGTTTTTCAACCTGGAAGGTGACCTGTAATAACATACAATACAATACATTATCTTCATAATATTTTCATGATCTAGCTGAGGCAGGCATTCCCATGCTCAGCTTTATAAATTCATTTTCATGTACATAAGATAGACAATCGTCTAAGTGCAGACTGATGATTCTGGTAGAGCCATCATCCCTTGGATTGGATGATTATCTGTGTAGCAATGATGTACATTTGATAAAATTTGTTTTCTTGAATATATATCGCAGCCCGGATGTATGAAACTAGATCCGGGGTCTTCAATCTCATTTGATCTTCACTCAAAGTAAAAGTCGATCCATGTGAGAGATGTTCTGGAGTCGAACATGGAAAGACATCGCCTGATTACCAGCCAATGATGTAAGCTGTTAACAGGTGCGAGAGGAATCACCGATAATGATGATAACCCTAGAGGTACTACAGTACAATTCACGTGGTGTGAATAAGGGACTTGGCGTCGAACACCATGCAAAATCTTTCGGTCGAAGGCCATTGATGTAAACCTGTCGCTGGAAGTGAGAAACTTGCCATTAAGGCATGCAAGCTTCAAAGTACCGAAAGGGTTGTTCCTAGATCGACTTCCTGGATAATGAGCTGATGTCGACAAGAAGCGATTCGTCATAGGAGGGCCTTAGTGAATCCCACATCAATGACACGGAATGGAGCAAATGATTTTAATGGAGGTGAAAACGATCTGATGATATAAGGTTTAGGGTGGCAATCATGAAAGAATGGAGCGTAAATGTATTGCAATGGATGAGACATAGGTGAATTCTCTGAGCGACTTCTCTTGAACATATCGGCGACACTGACATGATGGATTGGTAGAGTTAACCCCAAATATGGATGGTGCGACGAACCAATGGTGATATGACCAGTGAATGGAATAACCAAACCTGACTCGGATGTGGAGTGAAAGTGTCATGTTCAAGAGCGACTTTCTACCAATAAAGTTTCTTCGAGTTTTCTTCCCAATTTTTCCCCAGTCATTGTTGACCAGTACCTCTTTATTTTTGTCAAGCTTGAGGAGGATATCATATGCTTGTTCTATAATTTTCCCTTCGGGCAAACCCATCGCTATGTTTTAACGACCCTAGCAATAGTGAAACTCGTTCTTGTTTGTATGGACAATTTTGTCGCTGTTCGGTTTTAACGAGTTTAACGACAAAGATAACTTGGTCCTTTTCAATTTTGGAGAGTCTGAAAGGGACGTAAAGAAAAATCCAACAATCCTTTTTCGTCATATAATCCCTTGAGTTCGAAAAAGTATAAAATAATACAAAAGCGATGGTTTTTTGGTAATTTTAACGAGCCGAACAGAACAAGCGCTCGATCGTTTTGTGTAATAATCCCTCAGGTCCAAAAAAATTAAAATCTAAAGGAGGGATAGCACTTCTGGTCACTTTAACGAGCTGGAGAGGCCAATTGCTCGGCAATATTTTCATATTTTACGAGTCAGATGAAAAGAGCTTAAAGGAGACTCGTTTTTCGAGGAACGAGTGATAAATTCGGGTAGCAACTAATTCCAGGTAAGGTTTGGAATCTTCCAATCATGACAGTGTCACAAGGATGGCTAACAGGATCACTCTTCGTAGCTGTTCCTCAAAAAGGGTAAACAATCATATGGAGGTGAATGATCGGCTAATACAGAGTGGAGGTGATGATGAGAAGATGACCACGGTTTCAAAGGCTGATGATAATTCATTCACGATGGTTATTTACCGGAAATTGGTTCATTTTTTAATGAGCTTAAACTCTGGGGGAACATTTTCTCATTGCTTATGTTTACTTTTTAACGAGCTTGAATTCCGTGTTAAAACTGCTCGAGGTGGGTTTATTTTTTAACGAGCTTTAACCCTGCATAACACTGCTCATGATAAGTTTGCATGCCCCCAACATAATAACGCAAATCGAGGTGCATGCCCCCCAAGCTTCATTGCATTCATCTCGGTGGTTGGAATGAAGGTTTACCTTCGAGATCTTCGAAAGACTCGACTTTGATTTTACGAGATCGTAATCAAAGACTCGATTTGGAAAGGGAGTCGTTTCATTTTTTAATGAGGTTGACACAGTAAAAGAACTATCCTCGTGACTCCTTGTTTCAATTTTTAACGAGGTCGACACGAGATAAGAACCATCCTTGAAATCCACCGTATTTACAGTATTTGATAGAAAATCAGAAACTGAATAATCCTCATGGTAATCCGGAAGATGGGAGTAATGGTGGTAATCTTCCCATGGTGCCTCTCCTGTCATCATTGATTGAATGATTCCTTCGTCTGTAGAATGTACATGCGACTAAGGATATGAAGAGGTGCCATATTCCTTAGACCTATCTATCCAAACACTCGATGAGCGTTGATTTGGGTTTGCCCCCCAGGCCAAGAAAATTGATCCCTACAATATTTCTAAAATGGCAATGATCCATGCTGACGAAATGTTTAGGAATCTTCTGAATCCATTAGATATAGAAGAATTCATATTGCAGGTTTCCACTGTGGCCACTTCCGCCAGATTAGTCGGAGGCGGTAGGGAAAAAGTACCCATTAAGGCAGGGTCTTTTAAGAGGCCTACTCCAATATTTTGAAGCGAATGATTGCTTCCATGGATCATTGGAATGCTTCCCGTAACTTGTGAACTGTTGGGGAGAAATGTTTGTTGGTCGAAGATTGTAGCCCTTAGTGTAGTGTCAATGAGATGGTCCAATTTTGACCAGTTCTGAGTAGTTTTTCATGGAGAACTTTTGGGAGAGGATGTAATCGGTTGACTTTGTTCTTTTAGGGGTTGGAACAAAACTTTTAGGGACTTAGGAGCCCTTGGTTTATGGACATTTATGATTGGGGTTGCAGTAACCAAAAATTTCTATAACAGTTGCCCCCTAAAGCATGAGGTCGTTAATCTTTTGATGTCGGGTGAAATTCTTTATCATGAGGATCCGAAGTTTTTTTTGACCTGTAAGGCAACCTGTAATAAGATACAATACAACACATTATCTTCATAAAATTTTCATGATCTAGCTGAGACGGGCATTCCCATGCTCAGCTTTATAGATTCATTTTCATGTACATAAGACAGACAATCGTCTGTGTGCAAACTGATGATTCTGGTAGAGCCATCATCCCTTAGGTTGGATGATTATCTATGCAGCAATGATGTACATTTGATGTCTTTACTTTCCTAAATATATATTGCAGCTCGGATGGATGAAACTAGATCCGGGGTCTTCAATCTCGTTCAATCTTCACACAAGGTACAATTCGATCCATTTGAGAGATGTTCTGTAGTCGAACATGGAAAGACATCGCCTGATTACCAGCCAATGATGTAAGCTGTTAACAGGCACGAGAGGAATCATCGATAATGATGTTGACCCTCAAGGTACTACAGTACAATTCACATGGTGTGAATAAGGGACTTGGCATCGAACACCACGCAAAATCTTTCGGTTGAAGGCCATTGATGTAAACCTATCGCCAGAAGTGAGAAACTTGCCATTGAGGCATGCAAGCTTCAAAGTACTGAAAGGGTTGTTCCTAGATCGACCTCGTGGATAATGAGCTGATGTCGACAAGAAGCGATCTGTCATAGGAGGGCCTTAGTGAATCCCACATCAATGACACATAACGGATCAAATGATTTTAATGGAGGTGAAAACGATCTGACGACATAAGGTTCAGGGTGGTGGTCATGAAAGGATGGAGCGTAAATGTATTGCAGTGGATGAGACACAGGTGAATTCTCTGAGCGACTTCTCTTGAACATATCGGTGACACTGACATGATGGATTGGTAGCGTTAACCCCAACTATGGATGGTGTGATGGACCAATGGTGATATGACCAGTGAACGGAACAACCCAACCTGACTCAGATGTGGAGTGAAAGTGTCATGTTCAAGAGCGACTTGCTACCAATAAAGTTTCTTCAAGTTTTCTTCCCAATATTTCCTGCTAGTGTCTATGCAGAGCAGCTAGTCCCACTAAGGCTGGTAGCTACCTTGGAAACAAACAAACTAAAACCACTTTTTTTTTCCTTTATGAGAGGTAGATAAGAAGGGAAAGAAGGAGACCAACCTCAGTCCTGCGCTTGGTTCCTTGTTTGATTCCTCTCCCTTCTGATAGATCTTTGCCACTTGCTTCCTCATTTACCCAGCTTCAAAGAGTACCTGTAGAATTAAAGCAGCATAACACTACCCAAGAACATAGGTCTACTATCATAAACAATATAGGACCAGATGTCTATTGACCACAAAAATGCATATATCATATTTCATACAAGAATGCAGAGGAAAACTCGAATAACTTTATTAATAATCAAGAATAGCAAAGAGGATTACAACCAATTGTTCTGACCCAGTGTCATCCTCTCAGCAAGAAAGCCCTTCTTCACCTCATGAAAAGATTAGATCACCCAACACTATGATGTTACACCAATAAACCAGTAGCACTTCCTTACAAGATACAAAATTCCAGCCTCCAACCCCAGATCTCTGGGATGAGAGATCTATATTTATAGATATTTACAGAGGTGTGGGTCAGCTCTGGGTTTTTGATTAGTGTCTTCTCTCTGATAGTTCTTGATTCCATTTGGAGATCTCATTGATCTCTTACACATCCTTGGGCGATTCTGAGAGGCAAGTGTCACAAGAGAAGTTTCTGGAAGATTCCATGATCATCCACCTCGCAAACTGTCTCCGCCACTTGTCTATTCTCATCCATCGCACCCCGTAGAAGGGATTTTCAGTATGCATCGCACCTCCCGTGTGCATTTAGGTGGGATGCAGTGCATTTTGACCATGGATAAGGTGAGATGGTCCAATTTTGACCAGTTCTAAGTAGTTTGTCATGGAGAACTTCCGGGAGATGATGTAATCAGCTGACCTTGTTCTTTTAGGGGTTGGAACAAAACGTTTAGGGACCTAAGAGCCCTTGGTTTATGGACATCTATGGTTGGGGTTACAGTGCCCAAAAATGTCTATAACAGTTGCTACCTAAAGCATGAGGTCGTTAATCTTTTGATGTCAGGTGAAATGCTTTATCATAAGTATCCGAAGTTTTTTCAAGCTGGAAGGAGACCTGTAATAAGATACAATACAATACATTATTTTCATAATATTTTCATGATCTAGTTGAGGCAGGCATTCCCATGCTCAGCTTTAAAAATTCATTTTCATGTACATAAGACAGACAATCGTCTGAGTGCAGACTGATGATTCTGGTAGAGCCATCATCCCTTGGATTGGATGATTATCTGTGCAGCAATGATGTAATTTTGATGTCTTTATTTTCTTGAATATATATCGTAGCCCGGATGGATGAAACTAGATCTGGGGTCTTCAATCTCGTTCGAGCTTCACTCAAAGTAAAGTCGATCCATGTGAGAGATGTTCTGGAGTCGAACATGGAAAGACATCGCCTGATTACCAGCCAATGATGTAAGCTATTAACAGGTGCGAGAGGAATCACTGATAATGATGATGACCCTCAAGGTACTACAGTACAATTCACGTGGTGTGAATAAGGGACTTGGCGTCGAACACCACACAAAATCTTTCGGTCAAAGGCCATTGATGTAAACCTATCACCAGAGGTGAGAAACTTGCCATTAAGGCATGCAAGCTTCAAAGTACCAAAAGGGTTGTTCCTAGATCGACTTCCTAGATAATGAGCTGATGTTGACAAGAAGCGATCTGTCGTAGGAGGGCCTTAGTGAATCCCACATCAATGACACGGAACGGAACAAATGATTTTAATGGAGGTGAAAACGATCTGATGATATAAGGTTCAGGGTGGCGATCATGAAAGAATGGAGCGTAAATGTATTGCAGTGGATGAGACACAGGTGAATTCTATGAGCAACTTCTCTTGAACATATCCACGACACTGACATGATGGATTGGTAGCGTTAAACCCAAATATTGATGGTGCAATGGACCAATGGTGATATGACCAGTGAACAGAACAACCCAACCCGACTCGGATGCGGAGTGAAAATGTCATGTTCAAGAGCGACTTGCTACCAATAAAGTTTCTTCAAGTTTTCTTCCCAATTTTTTCCCAGTCATTGCTAACCAGTACCTCTTTATTTTTTTCAAGCTTGAGGAGGATAACATATGCATGTTCTATAATTTTCCCTTCATGCAAACCCATCGCTATGTTTTAATGAGCCTAGCGATAATGAAACTCGTTGTTGTCTGTATGGACAAGTTTGTCGCTATTCGGTTTTAACGAGTTTAACGACAAATATAGCTCAATCCTTTTCAATTTTAGAGAGTCTGAAAGGGACGTAAAGAAAACTCCAACAATTCTTTTTCATCATATAATCCTTTGAGTTCGTAAAAGTATAAAATAATACAAAAGGGATGGATTTTCAGTAATTTTAACGAGCAGAACAAAACAAGCGCTTGATCTTTTTGTGTAATAATCCCTCAGGTCCAGAAAGATTAAAATCTAAAGGAGGGATAGCACTTCCGGTCACTTTAACGAGCTAGAGAGGCCAATTGCTCGGCAATCTTTTCATATTTTATGAGTCAGATGAAAAGAGTTTAAAGGAGACTCATTTTTCGAGGAACAAGTGATAAATTCAGGTAGCAGCTAATTCCTGGTAAGGTTTGGAATCTTCCAATCATGGTAGTGTCACAAGGATGGCTAACAAGATCACTCTTCACAGCTATTTCTCAAAAAGGGTAAACAATCAAATGGAGGAGAATGATCGGCTAATACAGAGTGGAGGTGATGATGAGAACATGACCAAGGTTTCAAAGGCTGATGATAATTCATTCACGATGGTTATTTACCAGAAATTGGTTCATTTTTTAATGAGCTTAAACTCTGGGGGAACGTTTTCTCATTGCTTATGTTTATGTTTTAACGAGCTTGAATTCCGTGTTAAAAAGTCTCGAGGCGGGTTTATTTTTTAACGAGCTTTAACCCTGCGGTAACACTGCTAGTAATAAGTTTGCATGCCCCTAGCATAATAACACAAATCGAGGTGCATGCCCCCTAACCTCCATTGCATTCATCTCGATGGTTGGAATGAAGGTTTACCTTCGAGATCTTCGAAAGACTCGACTTTGATTTTACGAGATCATAATCAAAGACTTGATTTGGAAAGGGAGTCATTTCATTTTTTAATGAGGTTGAAATAGTAAAAGAACTATCCTCATGACTTCCTACTTCATTTTTTAACGAGGTAGACATGAGATAAGAACCATCGTCGAAATCCAACGTATTTACAGTGTTTGATAGAAAATCAAAAACTGAATAATCTTCGTGGTAATCTGGAAGATGGGAGTGATGGTGGTAATCTTCCCATGGTGCCTCTCCTATCATCATTGATTGAATGATTCCTTCGTCTGTAGAATGTACATGCGACTAAGGATCTGAAGAGGTGCCATATTCCTTAGACCTATCTATCCAAACACTCGATGAGCGTTGATTTGGGTTTGCCCCCCAGGCCAAGAAAATTGGTTGCTATAATATTTCTAAAATGGAAATGATCCATGCTGACAAAATGTTTAGGAATCTTCTGAATCCATTAGATATAGAAGATTTCATATTGCAGGTTTCCACTATGGCCACTTCCGCCAGATTAGTCGGAGGCGGTAGGGAAAAAGTACCCATTAAGGCAGGGTCTTTTAGGAGGCCTACTCCAATATTTTGAAGCGAATGATTGCTTCCATGGATCATTGGAATGCTTCCTGTAACTTGTGAACTGTTGGGGAGAAATGTTTGTTGGTCGAAGATTGTAATTCTTCCTTGGAAGGGAAATGCAATCTTCATGAATTAGGTCGACACAACTGTGGCCATGGCATCTATCCAGGGCCTTCCCATTAGGATGTTGTAATCGAGGTTTCTGTCAATTACTTCAACATCAATTTCTACTGTTTTGCCCGCTGTTCAACTTGCAAGTTACTTAAAATCCCATATGGAGTGTATGATCATCCATAAAATGATTTTAACGTCATTGACGATCTTGACAAGGGTGGTGAGCCTAAATTTTTCCAGCAACTCATCGACATAAGACATGTAGATCCCCCCTCATCAATAATTGTTCGATGAACAATTTTGTTGAGGGCTTTCACTTGAACAAGGAAAGCTAGTTGAGCTGGTAACTGAGGGTCATATCCTTTATGATCAAAGGCCACAAGATTGGAATCCATAGCTGTCAAACAACAAGGCTAATGATCAACCTAGTAGTTCGACAACAACTTCGACGGATGTTGTGCCACCCATCATTCCTGAGCTAATTATAAAGCCGCCAAAGGGAGTAGTACCAAAATCGACATTTGATCCTTGTGCCAGAGCAGCACAACATTATAATATAGTAGGGGACTTGGCCCAATCTCCGTCCGCTATGTCAGGTGAAATGCTTTATCATGAGGATCCAAAGTTTTTTCAAGCTGGAAGGCGACCTGTAATAAAATACAATACAATACATTATCTTCATAATACTTTCACAATCTAGCTGAGGCGGGCATTCACATGCTCGGCTTTATAAATTCATTTTCATGTACATAAGACAGACAGTCGTCTGTGTGCAGACTGATGATTCTAGTAGAGCCATCATCCCTTGGATTGGATGATTATCTGTGCAGTAATGATGTACATTTGATGTCTTTATTTTCCTAAATATATATCGCAGCCCGGATGGATGAAACTAGATCCGGGGTCTTCAATCTCATTCGATCTTCACTCAAATCACAATTCGATCCATGTGAGAGATGTTCTGGAGTCGAAAATGGAAAGACATCGCCTGATTACCAGCCAATGATGTAAGATGTTAACAGGCGCGAGAGGAATCACCGATAATGATGATGACCCTCAAGGTACTACGTACAATTCACGTGGTGTGAATAAGGGACTTGGCGTCGAACACCATGCAAAATCTTTTGGTCGAAGGCCATTGATGTAAACCTGTCACCGGAAGTGAGAAACTTGCCATTGAGGCATGCAAGCTTCAAAGTACTGAAAGGGTTGTTCCTAGATTGACTTCCTGGATAATGAGCTGATGTCGACAAGAAGAGATTCGTCATAGGAGGGCCTTAGTGAATCCCACATCAATGACACGGAATGGAGCAAATGATTTTAATGGAGGCGAAAACGATCTGACGACATAAGGTTCAGGGTGGCAGTCATGAAAGGATGGAGTGTAAATGTATTGCAGTGGATGAGACACAGGTGAATTCTCTGAGCGACTTCTCTTGAACATATCAGCGACACTGACATGATGGATTGGTAGCGTTAACCCCAAATATGGATGGTGTGATGGACCAATGGTGATATGACTAGTGAACGGAACAACCCAACCCGACTTGGATGCGGAGTAAAAGTGTCATGTTCAAGAGCGACTTGCTACCAATAAAGTTTCTTCAAGTTTTCTTCCCAATTTTTTCCCAGTCATTGCTGACCAGTACCTCTTTATTTTTGTCAAGCTTGAGGAGGATAACATATGCTTGTTCTATAATTTTCCCCTTGGGAAAAACCATTGCTATGTTTTAACGAGCCTAGCGATAGTGAAACTCGTTCTTGTATGTATGGACAAGTTTGTTGCTATTTGGTTTTAACGAGTTTAACGACAAAGATAACTCGATCCTTTTCAATTTTAGAGAGTCTGAAAAGGGACGTAAAGAAAACTCCAATTAATCCTTTTTCATCATATAATCCCTTCCATCCGAAAAAATATAAAACAATACAAAAGGGATGAATTTTCGGTACTTTTAACGAGCTGAACAAAACAAGCGCTCGATCTTTTTGTGTAATAATCCCTCAAATCCAAACAGATTAAAATCTAAAGGAGGGATAACATTTCCGGTCACTTTAGCGTTCTGGAGAGGCCAATTACTCGACAATATTTTCATATTTTACGAGTCAGTTGTAAAGAGCTTAAAGGAGACTCATTTTTTGAGGAACAAGTGATAAATTTGGGTAGCCGCTAATTCCAGGTAAGGTTTGGAATTTTCCAATCATGGCAGTGTGACAAGCATGGCTAACAGGATCACTCTTCACAGCTGTTCCTCAAAAATGGTAAACAATCAAATGGAGGTGAATGATCGGCCAAAAAGAGTGGAGGTGATGATGAGAACGTGACCAAGGCTTTAAAGGTTGATGATAATACATTCACGATGGTTATTTATCAGAAATTGGTTCATTTTTTAATGAGCTTAAACTCTGGGGGGAACATTTGCTCATTGCTTATGTTTATTTTTTAAGGAGCTTGAATTCCACGCTAAAACTGCCCGCGTTAAAACTGCCCATTGCTTATGTTTATTTTTTAACGAGCTTGAATTCCGCGTTAAAACTACTCAATCCAGTCGTATAATAAGGATGTCTCATTTAAAAATGGCATTTTTTCAAAGCTTTTCCCCGCATCCTTTCTTTATGCAAGTTAGGAAACGACCAATCCTGCGAGTTTAAAGGGTTAGAGGACCTACAAATTTAAAAAAATAAATGGTCGCTCTTCGCTTGCATGCCAAAAGGTTTGCATGCCCCCGGGTATAGCGAAAAATGTCCAGGTTACCAAAGACTGTTCTATCCATACTTCAGGCAAAACACTTCCTCAGTGATTTCTACCGAAATAAACAAAGGTGAGTGGCGCAACTAGCTCCACTCACATAACTTTGACGAAGGAATCTTATTCCAGTCTAATTTCATAAACCAATCATATCTCCTTTGCGGAAACCTACCCTATACCCAAGGTTTTCCTATCGAAACAGGCCAGGGTGCATGCCCCCTGGCTTTCAGTCATGTCCTCTGAATCATTCGCGCTCATCAGGTGGACGATCTGGGGATTGATGAGAGATTCCTTGCGTGAAAATACCATTCAGGGATGGTATTTGACTATTTACTATGTGTGAACCAGGGAATGAAAGCTGGTCTATGAGCTTGACCACTCTTCCTTCATGCAGAAAACACATTACTCTAAAGAGTGAGGAGACAATGGCTCCCATGCAATAAATATAGTCGCATCTAAGGAGTAGAATATAATCCAGGGGTCCTTGGACTACCGTTACGTTCATGTGAATGGTTTTCCTTCTCATTGTTATCGGCACATTGGGAAGGATCCCTAACGGTCGACTGGTTCCTTCATCAAAGCCTGTTATATTTCTCATTTCAGGCAAAAGCGATGGCGAGCCAAGCGCTTTCCAGGCAGTTGAGGAAAGGATACTTACAGAAGCCCCTTCATCTATGATGGTACCGGCCATGACCATTCTATATATTTGAGCAATGATTCGAAATGGTACACTAGCCGGTAAGCGGGGTCTGCCTAGTAGATTCCAATCGAAGGAAACAACTAGGTTGCCTAGAGGTGGGACCGAATAGACGGCCGGATACGACTCTGACGAACTTCCTTCCTGCGGTAAAGGAACGGGTAGACTGCCCCCATGTACATTGGAGTCTATGCTTATGAATAGAATTTGGACGGTGTCGTTTGTGTTCTCTCTGGTGACTGTGTCATCTGAAGATGGATCCTCTGAAGGAAAGACGGGTCAACTGTAGCCTCGACCTTTTGACTTTCGTCTGGTGTGGATTCAGATGGTTTATCTTCAATGATAGACACTTCGGCTGACCACAATGGCGTGTCGGCCAGATTTTCAACTAGTGATGGACTCGGCAAGAGCTTCTTATATCCAGGAGGAAGCCGTAACGGTGAAACTAGACAATCATCCAAAACTCTTTTAGCCTCGTCTAAGAAGGGACAACGGTGGACGGCGTGATCGCCTTCACATAGTTTACAAGGAAATTTACATTTTCCTTTTTGTCCAGGGGCTTCACTTTCACTGGTTGACGGTGTATTTTCAACATGATCATCAGAGGTTGATGACACCAGATTGTGCAAACGAGGAGACTAGTCCCTTAAGATCCGAGGGATGCAAGGACAATCTCGATTATAGTGGTCTCCTTTACAAATGACACATGGCGATTTAGGCTTGGATGGTGCAGTGTGTGGATTTTCGCTAGACGATGCCTGATTGCCCCTTTTCGCCTTTGGCTCCTTCTTCTTCTTCTTCTCTTTCTTCTTCTTCTCCTTCTTCTTCTCAGTTACTTGATTTTTGGCTTTACCAGCTTCATCAAGCAAAGAGGAAGGAGGAGAGGGAGAATTGGACGAAGTAGAAGGTTAGGGGTAACTTTGGTATCGTTTAGTTGCTGACTTGATCATTCAGGAATCACGGTGTTCTAAAAGACAAAGGTCGAGAAGAGCCATATGGGCAAGCCGATTGTCAATCCTAGAAGCAACAATGTGGCCATATGGGGTGCACCAACATCTCCCCAAGAGGAGAAAGGACTAGGATTTCCTCCAAGGGGAACTCCTTGGTTGGTGGACTCCATTTTTCTCAACCTAAGACCAACGTAGGAAAGGTGATGTTTATTCCAATTAAAATAAATTTTAGACGCTTTGACACAACTTGTTTTTTCAATTTTTAGGAGTCGAGAAAAAATAAAAGATGACTCTAGTCACCTTCTATTTTTAATGAGATTGAAGTGACAAGTGCTCAGATGGACCTTTTCCTTTAAGGAGTCTGAAAAGGAATGAAACAGACTACTCTGGAAGTCTAGACAGAGGGATTACCAAACCAATCACAAAACTGCAGAATACTTTTTACGGTACGACAGTCAATCTTCCCCAATGTTGTGTTCAGTCATTACGATCAATAGGGTGGCATATATGGCTTCCTATGGATAAAGGATAAAGCCTATTGTGGTCTCCCAATATATACTCAACAGTATGTGGGAGCACAAGTCCATACTGGCACTTATCGCCTCAAAGTGGAGGAATCACCCAACCAACAATGAAAACAACAGTTACTAGGCTTTATAATGCCAGAATACGTCTCTAGCCTAGACTTCTAAATGTTGTGCATTAGGTTCCAAAGCATTTTTAGATTCATTAAATTTATTTTACAGTGGATCTTTCTTAAGAATTTTTCCTTTCAGGTTCACTGCGTGATGTAGATATACAATTCCTAAAATGTAATCTAAGATGACAAACAATCGTTTAATCTTCTTTTTGCAATGAAAATCCTAGCTACTAAGGAAAGAGAGATGATATTCTTTCAACATAGAGCAGAGAGCACACACTATATGCACTGTCCTAAATCAAACCAACAAACAGTCTAAATGAAAATGCACATGCATGTATTTGTTTTCAGCCTTCTTAATGTGTGAATGATAAAAAGCAAGCTAAGCGCAAATCTGAATTATTTTTCAAAGCGATATTACTAACAAGCTTCTTTTGAAGACAATGACGACACTTTGCGATTTGGAATTGAAAACTTGCTTTCGACACTTGAAAAATTATTAATTCAAATAAAATACAAGAGTAACAGTGTAATTGACTATCAAGAACAACCGGATTCTCTTCTATGACTGAAAACGACACTTGCTTCACTTCCAAATCAAGAAACAACAGTTCAATTACGCTACTTCTTTGTAAAAGAGAACTGACAATGGCTCAAAATACATAAAAACATTTACAGTTCTTTACACAATGGAGGCAGAATAATGGTAAGGAAGGGGGTTCCAACAGAGGTATACTGACTTCAGACAACAAAACTCCTGAATAGAGCTGAAAAGAGTGAACACAGAAACCAAAATCTAAGAGCAGAAGAAGCCTTGTCTAATCAGCGCACCTGTAACACTTGGAAAGTGAGATGCAACACACCTACTACACACGGGAAGTGCGATGCATCCAGATTCCAAAGAAGAGATAGTGCGATGGTCCAGGGACGAGACTTCAACTAGGTTCCGGGTCACAGTTTGCAGCTCAGTTCAGGGATTTAGGCTGAGCAAGTGGTAATCAGTAAATAAATCACAGGGGTAGATCTAAGGAGGTTACTAGAGCCACCACAAGGGCAATTAGAGAGCTTGTAAATCGATTTTTCAGTTCATAAACAAAACCCGAAGATAGACTGAAGCAGCATTGATCTACTTTGCACTTGCATAGCAAATGCATTTCGAAGGCTAGCTTGCTTGACTTCAGGCTCCATTTGTAAGTTTATAAAGCAAACAAATATAGACAAACAAGCAATCTATTTGCTCCCCAACGGAGTCGCCATTTTGTAATCAGGAAATCTAATGTCTATGCAGAGCTGCTAGTCCCACTAAGGCTGGTAGCTACCTTAGAAACAAACAAACTAAAACCACTTTCGTTTTCCTTTATGAGAGGTAGATAAGAGGAGAAAGAAGGAGACCAACCTCTGTCTTGCACTTGGTTCCTTGCTTGATTCCTCTCCCTTCTGATAGATCTTTGCCACTTGCTTCCTCGTTTACCCAACTTCAAAGAGTACCTGTAGAATCAAGGCAGCATAGCACTATCCAAGAACATAGATCTACTATCATAAACAATATAGGACCAAATATATATTGACCACACAAATGCATATATCATCAATAATACAAGAATGTAGAGGAAAAATCAAATAGCTTTATTAATAATCAAGAATAGAAAAGAGGATTACAACCCATTTTTCTGACCCAGCATCATCCTCTCAGCAAGAAAGCCCTTCTTCACCTCATGAAAAGCTTAGATCACCCAACACTATGATGTTACACTAAGAAACCAGCAGCACTTCCTTACAAGATACAAAATTCCAGCCTCTGGATCTCTGGGATGAGGGATCCATATATAGATGTTTGCAAGGGGAGTGAGTCAGATTTTGATATTTTATTAGTGTCCTCTCTCTGATAGTTCTTGATTCCACTTGGAGATTGATGATCTCTTACTCATCCCTGGGTGAATGCAGAGAGGCAAGTGTCACAGGAGAAGTTTCAGGAAGATTCCATGATCCTCCACCTTGTAGATTGACCCTGCCATTTGTCGACTCTCGCCCATAGCACCCCATAGAAGGGATTTTTGGTATGCATCACACCTCCCATGTGCATTTAGGTGGGATGCAGCCCACTTTGACCATGGAGCAGGTGAGATGGTCCAATTTTGACCAGTTCTAAGTAGTTTTTCATGGAGAACTTATGGGAGATGATGTAATCAGCTAACCTTGTTCTTTTAGGGGTTGGAACAACACTTTTAGGGACTTAAGTGCACTTGGTTTATGGACATTTATGATTGGGGTTGCAGTGCCCAAAAATGTCTATAACACTAAACAGCCAATATTGGACAACAACACATGGCTTCACAACCATGGCTAGTGCAATATCAACAACCGCAATTCCAACAAGTTTACCAAGGATCTGAGCAACAAATATTTGCAAATAATGGGCAGTCGTATATTCAAAACGGTCAAAATCAACCATTCTACAATGGTTATGCCCATCAACCTTATCAAAGTTACCAGCATCAAATTCATTATGATGGTATGCAAAGACCAACTGCCCAGGTGATTCCATCTTATCCTGGGTATGCTTTGCCAAACCTAAATAAACAGTTACCCTTCATGGTGACTTTAGAGTTACCGTATCTAAATCGGCTAACGAAAGATCCAATTGCTTACGCCCCTTGGTGGCCAGCGATTCCGCATAAACTTCCTCAGATATTCCTAAATTTAATGGGAATCCGGGTGAAGATCCGTCGAATCATGTGATGACATTTCATCTGTGGTGTTCATCAAACACCCTAAACGATGATCCGATTAGGCTTCGCATTTTTCAGAGAACATTAATTAGTCTAACAGCAAAATGGTATATCGAATTACCTAGAGCTTCATTTGATAACTTCAGTACCCTAACAACAACCTTTTTCACCCATTTTCAGTTACCCATAAGGTATGAAATGGGAAAATAATTTCTTACCAATTTCAAACAAACGATGGCCACTCACATATCTGATCATATTCATCAGTGGCGACGTCACCATAGAATGGTAAAAACGTATGTTCCTGATTAGCTTTTATCTGAATGGTTTATTAAGTCATTGTTACCTTCCATTACAGAAGATGTGGCAAAGGGGGGATTCGTCACTGAAGAGAAAGTTATTGCTCGTGCGCAATATTTAGACTTGATTTATACTTAGTCTGGCACGCTCTACGATAAAATCCCTGATGCTCCTAGGCCAGAATTTTTTGTTCCTCCTCCTAAATCGAACAATGACTCTCATGCCAGCGATGGCGTGATTGGTACGACAAGCATGAAATCGACAAAGGCTACATCTAAGAAAGCCCGTAAGATTTCTGATCAAAATGAAAATGAAGAACTTCTCGCCTCGGAGGTAAATGCCGTGTCGACCGACAAGGGTAAACAACTGAAGCAACCAGGGGGCAAGAAGAAAAAGAAAGGGAAGAAGAAGAAAGAGGAGTCGTCTCCTGAAAAATCTTCTATAAACCCTTCTGGAAATAGGAAACCAAATCATCCATGCTTTATATGCGATGAGGATAATTGGACATCAGATTGTCCATATAAAGCTGAGTTTAGAAAATTCTTCAAGAATACAAAAACCTCGGCAGTATTAACTGATCCGTTTCCAAATCCAGGAAAAAATATGGTTGCTAGTGACAATGCTTCTCGATCCCAAGTACTTATGCTGTCCGTTTCGAAGCATCAAAATGATTCTTTGATATCGACAAGGAATAAAGATTACAGGAATCCACAGCTGTCAAACAACAAGGCTAATGATCAACCTAGTAGTTCGGCAACAACTTCGACCGAAGTTGTGCCACCCATCATTCCTGAGCTAACGATAAAGCCACCAAAGGGAGTAGTACAAAAATCGACATTTAATCCTCATGCCAGAGCAGCACAGCATTTTAATATAGTAGGGGACTTGGCCCAATCGTCATCTGCTATGTCGACACTTGAGGTACCGCAAAATTGCCCCTCCAAAAAGCAAGCTTTATTATCAACAATAGGTGGGATTGACCCAATGGATTCCAATCTTGTGGCCTTTGATCATAAAGGATATGACCCTTACTTACTAGCTCAACTAGCTTTCCTTGTTCAAGTGAAAGCCCTCAACAAAACTGTTCATCGAACAATTATTGATGAGGGGGCATCTACATGTATTATGTCGATGAGTTGCTGGAAAAATTTAGGCTCACCACCCTTGTCGAGATCGTCAATGATGTTAAAAGCATTTGATGGACGATCATACACTCCATACGGGATTTTAAGTAACTTGCAAGTTGAACTGGGGGGCAAAACAGAAGAAATTGATGTTGAAGTAATTGACGGAAACCTCGATTACAACATCCTACTGGGAAGGCCCTGGATATATGCCATGGCCGCAGCTATGTCGACCTACTTTAGGAAGATTGAATTTCAGGAACTACAATCTTCGACCAACAAACATTTCTCCCCAACAGTTCACAAGTTAAGGGAAGCATTCCAATGATCCATGGAAGCAATCATTCACTTCAAAATATTGGAGTAGGCCTCCTAAAAGACCCTGCCTTAATGGGTACTTTTGCCCTACCGCCTCCGACTAATCTGGCGAAAGTGGCCACAGTGGAAACCTGGAATATGAAATCTTCTATATCTAATGGATTCAGAACATTCCTAAACATTTTGTCAGCATGGATCATTGCCATTTTAGAAATATTATAGCAATCAATTTTCTAGGCCTGGGGGGCAAACCCAAATCAACGCTCATCAAGTGTTTGGATAGATAGGTCTAAGGAATATGGGACCTCCACACTTTTTGGCCGATCATTCACCTCCATTTTATTGTTTACCCTTTTTGAGAAATAGCTGCGAAGAGTGATCCTGTTAGCCATCCTTGTGACACTGCCGTGATTGGAAAATTCCAAACCTTACCTGGAATTAGCTGCTACCCAAATTTATCACTCGTTCCTCAAAAAACGAGTCTCCTTTAAGCTCTTTACAACTAACTCATAAAATATGAAAATATTGTCGAGTAATTGGCCTCTCCAGCTCGTTAAAGTGACCGAAAGTGCTATCCCTCCTTTAGATTTTAATCTTTTTGGATTTGAGGGATTATTACACAAAAAGATCGAGCGCTTGTTTTGTTCGGCTCGTTAAAAATACCAAAAATTCATCCCTTTTGTATTGTTTTATACTTTTTCGGACTCAAGGGATTATATGATGAAAAATGATTAATTGGAGTTTTCTTTACGTCCATTTTCAGACTCTCTAAAATTGAAAAGGACCGCGTTATCTTTGTCGTTAAACTCGTTAAAACCGAATAGCGACAAACTTGTCCATACAGACAAGAACGAGTTTCACTATCGCTAGGCTCGTTAAAAAATAGTGATGGGTTTGCCCGAAGGGGAAATTATAGAACAAGAATATGTTATCCTCCTCAAGCTTGACAAAAATAAAGAGGTACTGGTCAGCAATGACTGGGGAAAAATTGGGAAGAAAACTTGAAGAAACTTTATTGGTAGCAAGTCACTCTTGAACATGACACTTTCACTCCGCATCCGAGTCGGGTTGGGTTGTTCCGTTCACTGGTCATATAACCATTGGTCCATCACACCATCCATATTTGGGGTTAACGCTACCAATCCATCATGTCAGTGTTGCCAATATGTTCAAGAGAAGTCGCTCAAAGAATTCACCTGTGTCTCATCCACTGAAATACATTTATGCTCCATCCTTTCATGACCGCCACCATGAACCTTATGTCGTCAGATCGTTTTCACCTCCATTAAAATCATTTGCTTTGTTCTGTGTCATTGATGTGGGATTCACTAAGGCCCTCCTATGACGAATCGCTTCTTGTCGACATCAGCTCATTATCCAGGAAGTTGATCTAGGAACAACCCTTTTAGTACTTTTAATCTTGCATGCCTCAATGGCAAGTCTCTCACTTCCGGTGACAGGTTTACATCAGTGGCCTTCGAACGAAAGATTTTTCATGGTGTTCGATGCCAAGTCCCTTATTCACACCACGTGAAGTGTATTGTAGTACCTTGAGGGTCATCATCATTATCGGTGATTTCTCTCACGCCTGTTAACAGCTTACATCATTGGCTGGTAATCAGGCGATGCCTTTCCATGTTTGACTCCAGAACATCTCTCACATGGATCCACTTGTACTTTGAGTGAAGATCGAACGAGATTGAAGACCCCGGATCTAGTTTCATCCATCTGGGTTGTGATATATATTCAGGAAAATAAAGACATCAAATGTACATCATTGCTGCACAGATAATCATCCAACCTAAGGGATGATGGCTCCACCAGAATCATCAGTCTGCACATAGACGATTGTCTGTCTTATGTACATGAAAATGAATTTATAAAGCTGAGCATGGGAATGCCCGCCTCAGCTAGATCATGAAAATATTATGAAGATAATGTGTTGTATTGTATCTTATTACAGGTCGCCTTACAGCTTGAAAAAACTGCGGATCGTCATGATAAAGCATTTCACCCGACATCAAAAAAGATTAACGACCTCATGCTTTAAGGGGCAACTGTTATAGAAATTTTTGGGCACTACAACCCCAATCATAAATGTCCATAAACCAAGGGATCTTAAGTCCCTAAAAGTGTTGTTCCAACCCCTAAAAGAACAAGGTCATCTGATTACATCATCTCCCAGAAGTTCTCCATGAAAAACTACTTAGAATTGGTCAAAATTGGACCATCTCACCTGCTCCATGGTCAAAGTGCGCTTCATCCCACCTAAATGCACACGAGATGTGCGATGCATACTGAAAATCCCTTCTATGGGGTGCGATGGGCGAGAGTGGACAAATGGCAGGGTCAATCTGCAAGGTCAAGGATCATGGAATCTTCCAGACACTTCTCCTGTGACACTTGCCTCTCTGCATTCGCCCAGGGATGAGTAAGAGATCATCAATCTCCAAGTGGAATCAAGAACTATCAGAAAGAGGACACTAATCAAATCTCAAAAGCTGACTCACCCCCCTTGGAAACATCTATATATGGATCCCTCATCCCAGAGATCCAGAGGCTAGAATTTTGTATCTTGTAAGGAAGTGCTGCTGGTTTCTTAGTGTAACATTATAGTGTTGGGTGATCTAAGATTTTCATGAGGTGAAGAAGGGATTTCTTGCTGAGAGGATGACATTGGGTCAGAACAATGGGTTGTAATCCTCTTTTCTATTCTTGATTATTAATAAAGCTATTCGATTTTTCCTCCACATTCTTGTATGATTGATGATATATGCATTTATGTGGTCAATATATATCTGGTCCTATATTGTTTATGATAGTAGATCTCTATTCTTGGATAGTGTTATGCTCCCTTGGTTCTACAAGTACTCTTTGAAGCTGGGTAAACGAGGAAGCAAGTGGCAAAGATCTATCAGAAGGGAGAGGAATCAAGCAAGGAACCAAGCGCAAGACAGAGGTTGGTCTCCTTCTTTCCCCTCTTATCTACCTCTCATAAAGGAAAACAAAAGTGGTTTTAGTTTGTTTGCTTCTAAGGTAGCTACCAGCCTTAGTGGGACTAGCAACTCTACATAGACACTAGATTTCTCGATAACACCCCTACAACTATGTGCGTAGGGAAGTTTGAGTCTGTAATCCATGAATTGAGACCAATAAAGACAAATTTTAGAAGAATCCTTGATTGTTTCTGTTCATATATGTTTATGTTATATGATGTTGATAAATAAACTGTTTTGCGAAATATTAGTTGAATGTTGCACGATTATCTTGAATCATTCTTAATAATGTACGCAATGAATGTTTAAACACTTTCACAAAGACCTTGGTGATTTCTCTTATGTTTACTAACGACTTAAGTAGATCTGGGCAAACACCAATCTTGGATTGCTTTTTGATGTGTGTAAGTAGGTAGATCGACTGCTAAAGGTCCACGAAGATTGATTGTGTACCTTCATGAAGGTCTGAAGTCTATTTTAACAAAGTTACAGTGATGAGCCCTAGGAGTCGGTTGATCTGTGCAGAGACAGATCTAAGGTATTGGAAGACATCACACTAGTGTATGGATGCAAAAACTTGGTTCTTGCATCCCCCCATACTACTTCGGGTGAGACTACAGCCTATGCTACACGGGTTGTTGCCGAAAGGGCTAGTAGTGTAGGGTTTTGTTGGTTGGTGCAACTAACTCCGAACTTGGGTCAAAACCCCCTAAGCCAAAATTTTCTTTTAGGCAGGTCTTTCATTGTAAATACTGCAACGAGCTAAGCTACAAAACTCCATGGGTAGTATGTTTTCTTTTCAGTGGTTTTGTTGAGGTCTTGGTGTGGTTTAACACCGAGGACGATGTTCCCCAAGGGGGAGGGTTATGTAACAACCCTGGTGAAAATTCCATGTAATAAAAAATAATAAATGAAGAAACAAGACCACAGGTAAGAGACTCGTATTCCAAGCTAAATGTTGGTTAAAGATATCCTAGGGGGCATCACTGGATGTGTGTATGGCTAAATGAAATTGGCAAAGGAAAATGCAAAGGCATAAAAAGATAAAAATGCATTTTTGGCACATTTATTTATGAAGATAAAGGAAATTAGAAGAAAAGTAAGGTGAAAGGTCATAGGTTGCATGAGAGGAGAAAAATGAAGGAAAATAATGGAAAATGAAGAAAATAGAGGCCTCATTAATAAAAAGGCTTCAGAGGATCAGTTGGTAGCCTTTTATCAATTCATTTGGAGCTCTCTCATTATTCTCTATCCCTTTATCTCTCACTCTTGGACACTTAGAGTTTTCTTGGAGCACTCTAGATTTGGAGCAAGGAAGGAAAATCAAGCAAAGGGAAAGGAAGAAAGGAAAGGATCAAGGAAGGAAGAGTAGGATGAAGCATCTTCAATAGGAATACTTGTAGGTAACATATTTCATGTTTGATTTCCTAGCTTGTTTTGACATGCATGGCTTTGCATGTTGGTGTATTGTTCTCTCGTTGTCAGTGGCATGCTTTTGTCAGGTTATGACAATGGTTTTCAACCTAACCTTACATTTTCCCGATGCCACGGTATATTAGGATGTTATCTTGGTTTTGAGGTTTGGAATTGCTGGATGGATTTCAGAATCTGGGGCAGAGGTGGTCTGAAAGTTCATTCCTAAAGGCCTAGGAATCCCTTTACTGGTTTTGGTGGGATACATAGTAAAGCCTGGGGAGGAGTCTCAATCTAGGGCCTAGTGATCTGGTGTGGATTGTGGTAAATACTGAGAGGTTGGTGTCTCAGTTTAGGGCATAGTGATCTGGAAATGGATTGTGGTAAAGCATGAGAGCCAAGGAAATAGAAAATTCCTCAAGGATAGTGATGGATTCTAGATGGCCTTCGAAGTTTGGTTCAGTTTTGTGATCGAAGCACCAGTTTTTGATCCAGGTTGATGTTGGTGGCCACTCGCCTATTCCACTGGGACCTCACCACTATCTTTTTAAGTTTTTAAGTTTCCTTAATTATAGCACAATTTACTATTTTTGGCACTTTTTCGGGTCCTGAACTTCCGAAGCCATTTATAGGCCTTAAACAATGTTTTTTGGGAAAATCGGGACCTAAAAGACTTATCAACTAATGTTGGCCAATCGAAAGTTGTACTCCTTGGATAGATATTTACAACCCCGGGAAATTGATATACCAATTTACCCAAACAGGTCCCATAGTTTTGGTGCTTCATCTCCTAGGGTTAGGTTTTTGGATGTTTAGGGTTTTCCATTATTTCTAAATAATAAATAGGCCTCTAAACCTCATTGTAACATAGTTCAGAGGCATGTAGCCACCATATTTCTACTGCATCTCTTTGTTTATGTTTATATATGTATTTTTTTGCATTCATGCATAAGTTTGGATCTCTTGTATTTGAGTGGTATTCTCTTTCTCTAGTTTTCTTTGCACGTCCCCAACGAGGTCATGGTATAAGGAGTTAGGGCTTGAACTGATGGAACCTTTACAAGACCAGCCTCTCAAACCTTGACAACCTCCCATGGCAGAATAAAAGAAAGACGAGGCAGTAGGATATCCCTTCAAAATATTGCTTGAAGAAGCCCTCAAGAGACAAAGGAACACGATGATGGACAACTTTGCCCAGCTCTCCGACAAATGCCCACAGGCGATGCATCTTCATCTGGTAGCCACTCTGGAGGCACCACTCCCCTCAAGGTACAAATAAAATTTGATATTCCCATATTTTAAGGCTAGATAGATGCAGACATTATATATAGATGGATAAATATATTGGAAGGGTATTCTCGGTTCATGATTTTTCCAATAGGGAAAATATTAATTTGTCACTCCTCTAAGCCACCCCCCATGTCAAGGACTGGTGGGAAACATATTGTGAGAATAAGGATGAGAGGGAACCCTCACTATTTTCAGCCACACCCACTTGGAAATCTTTCCAAGACGCCATCAAAGAGAAGTATTACCATGTCGGGAGTTATGAAGATAAGTACATAAAGTGGACCACACTACGGTAGGGAAGGGACTAACATGTGTCGAAGTTCACAAACATTTTTCATACCCTTAACATGGAGATGGGTAGCAAGGATTATGAGAGGCATCTGGTACTAAAGTACCATAGATGTCTACACAAATACATCTAGGATGAGATGGAGTTCCTAGACATCTCCTCGCTCGACACTCCTTACTGATATGCTGTCAACATCATACAGAAGTTGAAACAAAAGAAGCGAGACTTTGGATTTGTGAATCTAAAACAAGGGAAAGGTGCCCCCAAACTGTAGAACAAAGGACAAAGCCAAGGCAGGGTGACCTAGGACAAAATATTGAAGCCGCAAGCAGCCAACAACACCACGAAGTAAAATAAGGACACAAGAAAGTGGTGTGAGTTCCATAAGAGTCCCACTCGCAACACAAGTGAGTTTTGGGCCAAGCAGTCACTAGTGGCTGAGCTAAAAGCTTCAGAATCATATGCATGTTTTGACTCTCAGTTAGAACTTGATAAGGAGAATGACAAAGGGAAGAATATTATTGATTCGGAGACCAAAACCACTGTTGCCACCACCAAGATCTAGAAGAATGAGCCTGAAGATCCAGAGGAGGCAGAGCATCTCTTCCACTCACACATGAGGGTGAAGGGTTTTCCACTGTAATTCATTGTCGATAGTGGGAGCCAAAAGAACCTAATTTCAGCATAGGTCTTGAAGCGGCTGGGCCTACCAACTACAACACATCCGTAGCCATACACCATCAGGTGGCTTCACCAAGGATGATCTCACCGTCAGCCAGTAATGTTGCCTTCCCTACAACATCAAACCCTTCATGAATGAGGTACTATGTTGATCCAGGTGGATGTTGGTGGCCACCCACCAACCCATTTGGACCCCCACAACTGTCTCTTTCAGCATTTTTAGTTTCCTTAATTGTAGCACAACTTACTATTTTTAGCAGTTTTTCGGGTCCTGAACTTCCGGAGCCGTTTTGAGGCCCTAAACGATGTTTTTTTGGGAATCTGGGGGCAACATGGGTCTATAGACCATGTTGCCCTTCCCAAAGTGGTAGTGCTCGGATAGATCTTTCTAACGAGCTATTGTACGCGTCAAACGAAGATCGTATGCCAAAGTTACGACCCCCGGAAATTGATGTACCAATTTACCCAAACGGGGCCCACAATTTGGCGTTTCATCTTCTAGGGTTAGGTTTCGGGATGTGAAGGGTTTTCCATTGTTTCTCAACAATAAATAGGCCTTCGAGCCTCATTGTAATAGAGTTCGGAACAGTTCAGAGGCATGTAGCCGCCACATCTCTTCTCAGAGATAAGCTACCATCGCCCTAGCTGGTTTCTTTCCATTTCTGATTGTAAGCATATTTCAGTATTTCCTATTAATGAAATGAAGTATTATTTCCGCTGCATCTTTGTGTATATGGTTATCTCTGTAATTTGTTGCGTTCCTGTTTAAATCCGGATCAGTGGTATCAGAGCGGTCTGCTTTTTCTCTGTTTTTCTTTGCATGTCCCCAACGAGGTCGGGATATAAGGAATTAGGGCTTGAACTGGTCGAACCTTTGCAAGACCAGCCTCGAAAATCCCGACGGCCTCCCATGGCGGATGAGAAGAAAGACGAGGGGGCAGGAGATCCTATCAAAATCTTGCTCGAAGAAGCACTCGAGCGGCAAAGGAACGCGATGATGGATAGCTTTGCGCAGATCCTTCAGCGGCTACCCAGAAGTGACGCATCGGCTTCCAGCAGCAACTCTGGAAACGCCACACCGTTCAAGGTACAAGTTAATTTTGAAATCCCCATCTTCGAGGGTCAAATAGACGCAGATGCCGTAGATAAATGGTTAAATCTGCTAGATGGGTATTTTTCTGTTCATGAATTTTCAAGTCGGGAAAAGATTGTTTTCGCTCTTCTCAAAGCAGCCCCCCACGTCAAGGACTGGTGGGAAACCTACTGCGAGCAGAAGGATGAAAGTACAGGCTCACTATTTTCAGCCGCACCCACTTGGAATGACTTTCGGGATGCCATCAAGGAGCAGTATTACCCTGTCGGAAGCTATGAGGACAAATACATCAAATGGACCACACTGCGGCAGGGACGAGACCAAGATGTGCCAGAGTTCACAAACATTTTTCATACCCTTCGCACACAGTTGGGTATCAAAGATTCTGAGCTGCATCTGGTACTCAAATACCGTGGCTGCCTGCACAGATACATCCAGGAAGAGATGGTGTTCTTGAACATCTCCTCACTTGGCACAGCATACCGATACGCTGTCAAAATCGAGCAAAAGTTCAAACAGAAGAAGCGAGACTTTGGATCTGCAAATCCAAAGCCCAAAGGACAAAGCCAAGGCGGGGTGACCCAAGACAACCCGTCGAAGCCGCAAGAAAAGAACAACACCACGAAGCCGAAGAAGGACACAGGAAAGTGGTGTGAGTTCCACAAGAGTCCCACTCATAACACAAGTGAGTGTCGGACCAAGCAGTCGCTGGTGGCCGAGTTGAAGGCTTCTGAATCAGATGCATGTTCCGACCCTGAGCCAGAACTCGACAAGGGGAATGGTAAAGGGAAGCAGATCATTGATGCGGATCCCAGTGCCACTGTTGCCACCGCCAAGATCAAGAAAAATGAGCCCGAAGATCCAGAGGAGGGGGAGCGTCTTTTCCACTCACAGATGTGGGTGAAGGGTTCACCGCTGCGATTCATTGTCGACAGTGGTAGCCAAAAGAACCTGGTTTCAGCAGAGGTCGTGAAGCGGTTGGGCCTACCGACTACACCTCACCCACAGCCGTACAGTATCGGGTGGCTTCATGAAGGACGAGATCTCAAAGTTCGCCAGCAGTGCCGCCTTCCCTACAGCATCAAGCCCTTCACAGACGAGGTATTGTGTGATGTTACACCTCTGGATGTTTGTGATGTATTATTAGGCCAGCCATACTTGTGGAGGCGACATGCTGTGTATGAGTCAAGGCCTCGCGCTGTCATTATTTCTTTGGGTGATTCATTATACAGGATACCGGAGGTAGCCCCACCTACCGCCACATCTTTGATTACTACCAAGAAAGGCAGCAAGCTCATATCACAAACCAGGAAATTCATCTGTCTGGTTCACTCCCAAAATAAGGGGAAGATCGTTGCTACATCCATGACCCCTGCAAAGGGTTCCTCTACACAGCAGCAGCAGCAAAGGAATACGGTCATGACAGAACACAGGAACAACTTCTCCTCAGTCACAGGGGTACCACATAAGCTTCAAGTGGGCAACAAATTCTGGTTGCATCTGCAGAGAGAACGCCTTACCAGAACCCATCAGAAGCTCAGATCACTCCAACATGGTCCTTACAGCAGTACCAAGGCTATGGGGAACAATGCTTTGGAGCACATCATTCCTCCATTCCTTCGCCTGCACCAAATGTTCAATGTGGACCATCGTCGACCATGCTTTCCACCATTACTGGACACATCAGAGATTGCAGGACAAGTTCAGCAGATGGAGGAACTCAACGCAATGGGGACCATTGCTTCCTAAGGGGGGAGGAATGATCCAGGTGGATGTTGGTGGCCACCCACCAACCCATTTGGACCCCCACAACTGTCTCTTTCAGCATTTTCAGTTTCCTTAATTGTAGCACAACTTACTATTTTTAGCAGTTTTTCGGGTCCTGAACTTCCGGAGCCGTTTTGAGGCCCTAAACGATGTTTTTTTGGGAATCTGGGGGCAACATGGGTCTATAGACCGATGTTGCCCTTCCCAAAGTGGTAGTGCTCGGATAGATCTTTCTAACGAGCTATTGTACGCGTCAAACGAAGATCGTATGCCAAAGTTACGACCCCGGGAAATTGATGTACCAATTTACCCAAACGGGGCCCACAATTTGGCGTTTCATCTTCTAGGGTTAGGTTTCGGGATGTGAAGGGTTTTCCATTGTTTCTCAACAATAAATAGGCCTTCGAGCCTCATTGTAATAGAGTTCGGAACAGTTCAGAGGCATGTAGCCGCCACATCTCTTCTCAGAGATAAGCTACCATCGCCCTAGCTGGTTTCTTTCCATTTCTGATTGTAAGCATATTTCAGTATTTCCTATTAATGAAATGAAGTATTATTTCCGCTGCATCTTTGTGTATATGGTTATCTCTGTAATTTGTTGCGTTCCTGTTTAAATCCGGATCATATGTGATGTTTCCCCTCTTGAAGTTTGTGATGTATTATTAGGTCAACCATACTTGTGGTAGAAACATGTTGTATATGAGTCTAGACCTCTCTTTTTTATTATTTATTTGGGTGATAAGTTATAAAAGATATCAGAGGTAGCCTTGCCTACTGCCATCTCTTTGATCTATGCTAAGAATTGTAGTAAGGTCATCTCCCAGACTGAGAAATTTTTTTTCCTTTTGATTCACTCTCAAAGTAAGGGGAAGATAACGACCACAACCATGGCCCCCAGGAAGTGTTCCTCCACTAAGTAGAAGCAGGTGGATAAGGCTGTGGAAGAATACAGTGACATCTTATCCTCACCGACAAGGGTACCCTTGTAATCCCAGGTCAATCATTCGATCAATCTGACTCCCAGAGTGCCTCTACCCAACGGGACGATATATCATCGGTCCATTATGGAAAATTAAGAGATCAAGTGGAAAATCCAGGAGTTGCTGCAACAAGGGCACATCCGACCGAGTTCCTCACCTTGTGGGAACCTAATTGTACTTGTACAAAAGAAGGATGGGAACTAGAGGCTCTACATGTTGGAAATAACACTGAGAGGGGGGGTGAATCAGTATTAGAAAATCAATAATTTTTCATTTCCATATTCAAATTCATATACGCTACTTTAGTTAAGGGAACCCACGTGTATATGAAACTGTGTTTAAGGAAACTAGCGTATATCCAATTAACTTACGATTCAGTTAATCCATTATATGTTGACCTTTAATCAGTGCATCAAAACTTCATTAACCATATAAACAGCAAACAAGTGCAGTAAAACAGAACATATCATCACACATAAGAAGCACATATGAACACCATGATATAAGGTGGAAACCCAATGTGGGACAAAAACCACCTGCTGCCGTCTTTCTTTAATATTAGAAAAACCTATTTATAATCTTGTATTGGCGCAGAATTATACTAGTACATAGGCACCCACTTGTAGAAGGCTACAACCTTCTCTCATTCTCCTCCTACTACTTGAAGGGAGCTACAACCCCCTAGCTCTTGTACTAGCCGATTCATTTACTAGTACGTAGGTGCCGACCTATTGAAGGCTCCAACCTTCACTCGTTTTCCAACTGCTACTAGAAGGGAGCTCCAACTCCCTGGCTCTTGTACTGGCCAATATGTTTACCAGTACGTAGGTGCTAGCTTACAAAAGGCTACGACCTTCTCACTTCCTCCAGGGACCACGTTTCATAAATTTTCATACTGGATACTCTTGAAGCACAACACTATAATTTGAAGGCCATGTTTCATAAAATTTTCATACTGGACCCATTGAAGCACAAAATTAATCGCCACTACACCTGCATCATCAATCTCTAAATCACCCAATACTAAAACACTGAAAAACTACCAACAAAAAACAGTCACCAGAACACAAATAAGACCACAGAATTCTGCAACAACAACCAAATCCACCTGCAACTTCAAATATCATACTTCATATTGTATATGTGACTTGGATGAGCCGAACCAGTGTGTATACACGCTTTTACCAAATCTAACCCGCATACAGGTCTACTAATATTAACTCAGAACTTTGTAGCTATACCAGACATCAGCTATACCCAGATTATAACATTTATACAATAAAACATGCGTCAATAATTTATATCTATTCTATCCATGATCAAACCACATAATGATGATAGATTCCAAGCCTTATGATCCTGATCCATCATCCATCATCAACTGCATAGGTGCATCCTTGGTTCAAATCAAGCAAAGCATCACAAGCCCATAGCCAGCATACTAGATCTCACACTTCATCAGATATTCATCCCTTGCACACCTGCCTTTGCCTAATGATCTTCTCCTCCTTTTATAGTCTTAGGCCTTAATCAATACCATGGAACAAAACCACTTAGAACCAATACCTTGGACCAAATACCTGGGGTCAACACTTAGGACCAAATACCATGGATCAATGCCGAAATACCACGGATCAATACCACAGAGCAAATCTTAGTTTTCCAACATGTATGTGCCTTTCCTTTCGTGAAAGTGTGTGTATACGTATACGCTCCTTTTGTTCAATGAACTTGCGTGTATACGCAGGTTGGTCAAGGTGAACTTGTGTCTACATCTCTTTCTTCATTCTTTGAAGTTTGATCATTAATTCTTTGTTGTTGACCTACTATACTGTGATCTGTCATCTGATTGAATTTCCATCAAGGACAACCCCTGTATCATACTTGTATCATAATGCGAACACCACATTAATTATCGAGCACTAAATAAAATCACTATCAAGAATAGGTATCCAATCCCATGAATTGATGACCCTTCTGGACCAACTCAAGGGGGCCAAGTATTTCAATAAGATCGATGTGAAGTCTGGCTATCATGAGGTTTTGATAGATCCCACAGATATATGGAAGACCTCCTTCAAATCCAAGGAAGGCCTTTTTGAATGGTTGGTTATGATCTTCAGGTTGACAAATGCCCCTGCTAATTTTATGAGGCTAATGGATGACATCTTGCGACCCTTCACCAACTCATTTGTGGTTGTTTATGTGCACGAAATCCTCATCTTTAGCAAGAGTTGGGAAGAACACTTGCAACACATTCAACTGGTCCTTCAAAACCTTTAGAAGCACAAAATATGTTCCAACTTGGAGAAATGCACCTTTGGCATGAGCTAAGTATAATATCTCGTTTACATCATAGATGAGCATGGCATGCATGTGGATCTGACTAAGATCCAAGTCATTCAGGATTGGCTAGCCTCGACCACTCTAATATAGATTCACAACTTTTTAGGCCATGCAAGTTTTTATCGGAGGTTCATGTTGGGATTCTCCCATATCACTTGGCCTTTGAGTCAAATTACTAAGGGTGGGGTGAAAGCAAAGATTTTCTAGTCCGAGTCCCAACAAAAGGCATTCGTTGAGTTGAAGCAATACCTCTACTCTGCACCTATACTCACATTGTCAAACCTGCAGTATCGATTTGAAATCAAGATAGACTCCTCAAAATATGATATTGGTGAAGTCCTCACCTAGCACGGGCATCCAGTGACCTATCATAGTGAGACACTTTTTGATACAATTCGGAAGTACCCCAACTATGATAAAGATATATATTCCGTCATAGAGGCTTGCCGATAATGGAAGCACTACATTCTAGGGAAGGAGACAGTCATCCACACCAATCACCGAACTCGTTAGTTTATATAGACAAAAGGGAAGTTGCAGAATGATCTCCATAAAAAGTGGTCTACATATATGCAACGATTCCACTTGAACATTAAATACAAAAAAGGCAGCACCAATCACGTTGCAGACTGCCTCAGTGGACCCCTAGTTGCAACACTAACTACTTTTCTCAACTCTTATGGTCACGAGACCTCTGGATGGCTGCAACTATAAAAACATGATCCAGAGTTCACCTCCACATACCGGATACTAGTAGATGGAAAGAAAGTTCTTGATTTCCACCACTAGGATGCATTATTATGCTACCTAACCACCTTTTTGTTCCTTCAAGCAAGCGTGCCAGACTGATTTGGGAGGAACACTATAGTCAAGTCGTATGACACTTTGGTGTGGAGAAAACTATGGTTGTCCTAAAAAGGTATTTTATTGGCCGAAACTCTGACTGGATGTTGGGAAATATATTAGATCCTTCATTGCATAAGCCATCGCCAAGCTAACCATTAAGAAGCAAGGCCTATACACTCCTCTACCTACACCCAGCAAGCCATAGGAACACATATCCATGGACTATATGCCTCGCCTCCCTTCTACCAAGCATGGTAATGACTTTGTATTTGTGGTCATGAACAGATTTTCTAATATAGCTATATTGGTGGCTTGCAAGAAGAGTATCACAACAGAGGACACTGCCAAACTCTTCTTTGAACAAGTACGGGTACATTTTAGGATCCAACAAACCATTATATCAGATTGGGATAGCGGGTTGCTGAGCACATTCTAGTCAAGCCTCTAGACAGTATTGCACACCAAGCTCACCAAGTCAAATTCCTCCCATCCCCAGACTGATGGAAAGATAGAGGTCATCAATAGGATGATAGTGCACATACTCCACATGTACAACTCCAAGAATCCTCGAACTTGGGATAAAAGTATTCCATATGTGCAACACATTTATAATAGAGCTCTCCATAGTTCGACTGGTCGTAGTCCCTTTCAAGTGGGTCTAGGATTTCAACCATTGTCTCTGATTGATGTTGCCATGCCTCATGCGACTACACAGAAAAAATCCACACATGTATTGTTTGGGGCTGGTAAAGTGACCAAATTTATTGAATGCATCCAACACATCCGCCAACAAGTTCACAACATCTTGAAGAATTCAAATTCCAGGTACATGCAACGACATGATCAACATTAGGTGCCACAAAAGTTTCATGTGGGTGACAAAGTTTGGTTGAGTTTGTAGAAATAAGGCCTTATCAGAGCCCATCAGAAGCTCTGACCACTCCAATATGGTCCTTACACAATTACCAAGGTTGTGGGAGACAATGATTTTTGGCATAAAATTTCCGCATTCCTTGGCCTACACCCCTTGTTCAATGTGGAATGCCTTCAACCATAGTTCCCACCATTAATAGACACATTAGACATTGCAAAACAACTCACACCAACATAATTAAACCCACACTACATGGAATAAGCCACAACTGATTGGATTATGTACACATAGGTCAAGAACACTTGCCAGCAGAAGATACAACTATATCGGGTTGTCAAACTTGGCCAATTCCTGCACCAAAGCAAATGGCTCACCAGGGACCAAGTTCAAGAGAAGTTTCCCCATCTCATGGAGGCACTCAACAAAATGGGGACCATTGCTTCCTAACGGAGGAGGACTGATTCAGATGGATGTTTTTGTCCACCCACATATTCCATTGGGACCCCACCACTATCTCTTTCAGTTTTTCAGTTTCCTTAATTATAGCACAACTTCCTATTTTTGGCACATTTTCAGGTCTTGAACTTTCGGAGTCGTTTGAGGCCCTAAATGACATTTTTTTGGGAAAACTAGGGCCAACACGGGTGTTAAGATAGTGTTGTCTAGTTGAAAGTTGTATTCCTTAAATAGATCTTTCTAACGAGGTATTGTGTGTGCCAAACAGAGATCATATGCAAAAGTTATGACCTCGGGAAACTAATGTACCAATTTACCCACTCGGGGCCCATAGTTTTGGTGCTTCATCTCCTAGGGTTAGGTTTTTGGATGTTTATGGTTTTTCATTATTTCTCAATAATAAATAGGCCTCTGAGCCTCCTTGTAACACAATTCAGAGGCATGTAGCCACCACATATCTTCTCAGAGATAAGATACCATCGCCCAAGCTAGTTTATTTCCATTCTGTATGTAAGCATATTTCAGTGCTTTGATATTAATGAAACGAAGTTTTATTTCTGCTGCATCTATGTGTTCATTTTTATATCTATATTTTGTTGCATTCCTGCATAAGTTCAGATCAAGTTTTGGTGTGATCATGGTTTGGTGAGGGTGGAAGTGGTTTAACCTCTGGTTGTTTTTCAATTGGTTTATCCATGAGATCCCACATTCATGCTTGGAATATGGCACGAGGGTGATTGCCTGAAAGAAAGATTGGGTTCAACCATGTCTACAGTTGGGTGGTAAGTGGAAGTCTCGAACTTGGTTAGATTTTCCTATGGTTAATAAAAGCTAAGTTCTCTTGATTTTGTACTTGTTTATATGCACATTTAATGGTTGTTATCTCACTATTTTTTCCATGGTTTTATGCTAGTTATAAGCATGGATAATTGACTAGTTCTTGTCATGGTTACTTCATGTATTTACTTTTAATGGTTAAAATGATGGACACATGACCTAATTGATGTCATAACATTTCAAGGGAGAATTTTGTGATCCTTCTTTCCATGTTCCATAAGAGTTTTCAGTCATTCATGTTTTGTCTTCTATCCTGTACCTATATATTGCATTGATGCCAAGTGTTTGACAGAATGTCGATCCCGATTGGGGGTGGTTGGGCCTAGTCCTGAAGTTGATTTCTTTTTTATTAGTCTTTTCATCATGTGTTTAATGGATTATGGAAGTTACAGCAAGTTCTGAGTAGTGGCCAGAATTATGGGCTAGAAAAGTGCCTTAAATTCTGCAAACACTGGCACAGGTCTACTGGGAAAAGTCCCTGGATGTTGGCATGCCCATAACATGAGAGCATCTAGAGTTAAAGAGGCCTAAAAACTTAGTGGGACCCAGGGACAAGATGCCTGAGTGGATGGGTTGCCTCCTGGGAGTGTTGTTGCTGATGTGGAAGGTATGGTTGATTTGTTTCCATCGATTCCATTTCCTTAAGGTCACAAGGAGATTGAATCCTATCATAGTAGTCTCTCATCAAATCTTTACCCCAGTTTCCTTGTTACTTTGGTAGATATTGGAGGAGGGTGGTTACACCTTCCTTCCCCGATTTATTCACATTCCACCAGAGGTACTAGACCTTTGGACCTCTGCACTAGCATTGTTGTGGTGCACTTCGACCTCGCCTGCATCCAGGTCTCCAGACTACTCCTACCTATGTGCTAGTCTATGATTTTCTCACATCTATAACTCTAGACTAATGAACTCAAAAATTCCACTTGACATGTCATATATTCAAACTAACTTGTATTGCAAGTCACCTATACATCCCACAATATGCCCAATTGTTAAAATCCCTAGACTCCCAAGCCCCTAGGGAGACATGGTCCCACATCCAAGTTCACTTATAATTTATATAAAGAAAATTTTGACCCATCTAAGGTCTGGCCCAATGGAAATATAACTATCAAAATTCACCCAAAATTCCCAAACTCTTGGGATTTCCCATACTAATCCATGTCGAGAAACCAAACACAAGCAATTTCTACCTTCTTTGAATAGAACAAATTTCTAATTTTTTCTTGAGTTATTACAAGGAATTAACCAAGCATTCCTCCAACACTTGGTTCTTCCCTAACTCACATAATTAACATAATTCAACCTTGTAACACAATTTAATCCCTATTTCTCCATGGTTCCTCCATATCTCGTCTTAAATTATGAGATTTAAAAATTTCCCCTCTAAGGATCCTTCTGGCCCATGCAAGCCTAGTGCTGCAACATCCACTCTGATACCACTCTATGACATCCTTGATCCCCACTCGGTGACGCTACAAACAACCACAACTAGGTTTGTAATTTTCTCAGTGGAAGAATAAAATCCCTGATACATTCTCAAACCCTAGCCCATTGTGAGAGACCCTGTGACCACACCATGTGACGATTGGTCCTCTACGTCATATTAATACCTTGTGTAAAGTTTAATTTAATTGTACTTGTGCTACCATGGTATGTACCTGTAACTGGCATTAATTCATTAAAATATACAATTCATAACTACATGCATAATTCATGCAATACCCAACAAACATGAATTACACATTAAGAAACAATCATTCATTCATATTAATTATGCACATATGAATCATAAACACATAAATACCAAACTTGGACTAGGGTTTACAAGAAATTAACATATAAATATAATACATGGCACATAAAGATAATTCACAACATATGGAAACTTATCTAAAATAAAATACCAACTGATTGTAGGCCTTCCACATTCCACCCAACCATGCACCACATGATTCATAATATTTCAACCGCAGGTCACCCTCAAGTTGGGCCATCAAATCCATGGGAAAAATTCTATACACCGAGTATCACAACACATACTCTAGCCAATGTATCGACCCATGTAGCCTTAGTCTCCAACTGTAGGCTCATTCTCCCTCTCGCCTGCACCCAAGTAGATCATCCCTTCTCTACACCCAAAAGTCCCTTGGTGATGCCCAACTTCTAGGATGCCTTAGATCCAAGTAGGGATTTTCTTAGCCCCGTGGCTTTTAAGAGCTCTTTCTCCTCTTTGGGGCTTCCAGTCCAAACCGGAATAACTCCCAATCAGTGACAAAGTAAGCACATGGCTCATTGACTGGTAACCAAAACCAACTTACACCAGAACTCCATGGTTGCTAGATATATAAACCAAATACCCCAAGGCTCACAGCAGAATAATCATCCATAACTGATCATTCAAATATCGACTGAATACCCCCCCCCCCCCCCCCCCCCCCCCCCAAAAAAAAAAAACTAATTTTCCTCACAGGAAAAACTCTCACTTTCTATATTCATGGATTTATCTTGCAAAGTGGCACTTTCCAAAGCCACATGGGCGTTATTTCCTTTTCACCAAAAATATCACCAAGCTCTATTGCCCATTTTCCATGGAGAATTTCCCCCATACTCTTTCCTGTGGAGTTGGTCTACAACCAACCATTTATTTTATTGATATATGTAGAATGTTTACATTATGATTACAATTCCAGGCTTTCTGGCCTCACATTCATTACAGGCGTCTATCACTAGGAACATTGGCCCCATAATAAAATATATAAACATATATACATGGGCACATATTCCTCAAAAATAAATCTCATATCATCAACCTATTAATCATATATATCTTAATCACCATCCTAAATATCATTTGTGTAGAATTTCCCACTGTAGATCAACGGATTATGCATTATACTAAAGCAAAATAAAAGATCTACTTTTACAACAAACTTGCGGAAGCTTAATCAATTTTGAGCAAGATCAAATAGAACACATATAACTGAGAATGAGAAAGAAATCACACATGAACACATAAGAATACTCTGGGGAAAGCCTCAGCTAAAAAACCTCGATCTCTATATGATCATACAAGTGGAAATATGTCTGAATTACACAATGCTTTAGTTCACAAGCTATCCAGCTCTCAATACAATCCCTTTGCTACTCATATATAGTCAAAGGATTCTCACAAACCTTCTCCTCTACCCTCCAAGCCTCCTATTTCCTTGCGCAGTTTTCCTTGGGATCCAGTGTTGTCACTTGTGTGAATTGGCCTCTTCACACACTCACTAACCTCTGATCCGACTGCGCAATCCTGAAGGAGATAAATCCTTCTCCATGGATGAGCTTCCTTTATAGGAAAATTCCATCCAACTGATAGTACATTTTCCCGCCTCTGGTCTCAACTGGGTCTCTATCTGAACTGACATGCATGAGTTATTCATGAGATAATGGTTAGTTATATGAAGTGCAGCAGTTATATGCAAGCATGCATTAACTAACTGAACTCACATTAATTTAAATAAACTATTTAAATCAATCTAACTAGACTTGACTCAGTTAACTGAGCCAACTAATTACAACTGAAATTAGAACTCATCCTTATCTCTTTAACTGATGGATAAATCCCTCAATCAACGGAGAAACTGTTGCATGTCTTCACATAGACTTCATGTTTGATTTTCTCCAACTCAAGATGAATTAATTAATTATTAATTAAACAACTTATAATAACAAATTCAAATTTTACTTCTCAATTTTAGTTCAGGGACTAACTAAAACTAGAATCCATCCTGAAATGCTATTTTTAGCACTTCCATTTTTCATTCCTTATTGCTATGTCCAACACTAGTACCAGAACTGCTATTTATAGCAGTGTTATTTTTAGCACTTCTATTTTTAGCATTTCTTGTTGCCATTTTCAACACTGCCTCTCAACAAGAAAAGCATTCAACTCGAACCTCATCCTGGACCTTTGGAATGTTCTACATGCAACACTTCTCCCAAGTGTTGTTACTCCAACAACTCTAGAAACAAAAAAAAACTCCCAAATGACCTCCCTGTTGGGCTAGAAACATCCTCTGATGCTGAAGCTCCATCTGCCATTGACAAGTGCTCCCTCTCTGACCTCTGAGCTACTCCAACACTCCATGCATCTCGCATCGTTGCACACCTCTCTGTGCCATCCTACACTAGTGCAACACTCTTGTTCCTCTCGCATTGCTGCAACTTGCTAGCTTTGCACAGTCTTGGGACTCTTGAATTGTAGCTCTCTTTATTACTCCATTTGCATCTGTCTCTACCCACTCAGCTAGTCCTACTACTCCTCGTCGGGTCTCCTATAGCAAAGTCGAATCAAAGAGGTTGGTTACCTCAAGGATCATGCCCCTATTCCAACATTCTTGGGACGATCACTCCACCGCCTACCTGGAGGTATGGATGCATGTGATCCCTCTGCCCACTTGGCTCAAAATTCCCCCCTAATGGAGGTCTCTACATGAGTAGATGTCTCTACTCAATCTCCTCGTAGCTTCTCTAGTTGTGGCTGCTCCACAACCTCTTGAAGCTGCTTCACCAATTGTGGCTCCTCCACAATTGTCTGAGACTTCTTCTGGCACTGCTTGTTGAGAGGTAATTTATTCTCCCTCTCAACCACCAAGTATCTAACCTTTGCCTTGCTCCTCATGGCTTTGCATGCATCTTGTACCTCAAGTGTATACAGGTTCTTGGCTAGCACACCAATCTGTTTCATATTTCCTGCCGTCACAAAATTTTCTGGAAAAATAGATGATTTTAAATCAGTGATATCTTCCTCCTCCAAATTTCGATGCAGCCATTTTTATTTTTTTGGGGTATTTTTCCGCAAGGAATCCAGATCTTCTATTTGTTTCTAAAAAATTTGCATAAAAATTTTCATATCTGCTTTAAAAACTCGTGGCCCAAAACTCAAAACTTCAAAATATCCTCTAGTATATTGTTCTCCGCTTTGATCACCTTTGCTGCGATACCATGTATAATTTCCCACTGTAGATCAACAGATTATGCAATATACTAAAGTAAAATACACAATCTATTTCTACAACAAACTTTCGGAAGCTTAATCGATTTTGAGCAAGATCAAATAGAACATATATAACTGAGAATGAGAAAGCAATCACCCATGAACACAGAAGAATACTCTGGGGAAAGCCTCAGCTAAAAAACTCTGATATTTGTATGATCATACAAGTGGAAATATGTCTGGATTACACAAAGCTTTAGCTCACAAGCTATCCAGCTCTCAATACAATTCCTCTGCTGCTCATAGACAGTAAAAGGCTTCTCACAAATCTTCTCCTCTGCCCTCCAAGCCTCATATTTCCTTGTACAGTTTTCCTTGGGGTCCAGTGTTGTCACTTGTTTGAATTGGCCTCTTCACACACTCACTAACCTCTGATCCAACTGCGCAATCCTAAAGGAGATAAATCCTTCTCCATGGATGAGCTTCCTTTATAGGAAAAATCCATATAACTGATAGTAAATTGTCCCTCCTCTGATCTCAGCTGGGTCTTTGTCTGAACTGACATGCATGAGTTATTCATGAGAGAATATTCAGTTATCTAAAGTGCAATGGTTATATGCAAGCATGCATTAACTAACTGAACTCACATTAATTTAAGAAAACTGTTTAAATCAATCTAACTGGACTTCACTCAGTTAACTAAGCCAACTAGTTACAACTGAAATTAGAACTCATCCTTATATCTTAACCTGATGGATAAGTCCCTCAATCAATGGAGAAACTGTTGCATTTCTTCACATAGACTTCATGTTTGATTTTCACCAACTAATTAACTCAAGATGAATTAATTAATTATTAATCAAACAACTGCTAAGAACAAATTCAAATTTTACTTCTCAATTTTAGTCTAGGGACTAACTAAAACTAGAATCCATCCCGAAATGCTATTTATAGCAATGTTATTTTTAGCACTTCCATTTTTCATTCCTTATTGCTATGTCCAACACTGGTACCCGAACTGCTATTGATAGCAGTGCTATTTTTAGCACTTCTATTTTTAGCATTTCTTGTTGCCATTTTCAACAATTTGTACATATATTTACATTAACCAGGTCAAACAGTGGTATTACATATGTGACTTAAATAATCTTTAATTTTTGCAAATGAGAGATGATACAAAGAGTTCAACTCCTCAATTTACTTATATCACGTTCATTATGAGGACGTGTTTTGAACCAACCATTGAGGTTCATCATCAAGACGATGTAGATGAAGAGAAAATCAATTTGACAAGGGTATAAAAAGAGGGAAAATAGGTAAGGGCAAAAGTCAAAGAGACTAGTTGTTAAAACTAATCACAAGCAAATAATAATAATAAAATCATTAAAAATAAATTGGATAAAAATAAATAAAAAGTTCAGGTAATAAGAGATTTAAGGACTAAAATATAAATGAAAATGTATTCAAAATAATGAATAAAAAATAAAAGCGAATAAATAAAAATAAAAATAAAACTCATAATTCTATTTATGTAAATAATAAAGGCCAAAGACTAACAAATAAATAAACTAAGGACCAAAATAATAAATAAATAATTAATAATAATAAATGATTAATTATTGAAATAAATAATTAAGTAATATAACTATATAAATAATAAATAAATAATTATGTCCATCTCGGGTAGCTCAAGTGGCAATGGTCATGGAATGAAGTCTCACAGAACTGGAGATCTTGGGTTCGAATCTTGTGCTACCCTCCCCCCATAGCGGGGTGAATAATGGACATGTAAAAACTCGAAAATCGAAGAGTCCTACCAAGCTTACAAAATAAATAAATAATTACATAACAATAATTAGTGGTCAAACAAAGAAAAAATCAATAATAATAATAATAATAATATAGATGAAAGTATTTTGATTAATCACATCATTAGAATTAATCCTATGTGATTAATCCGAAAGACTTTCATCTACAATATAGATCACAAAAGTCTCAGATCTAAAATAATAATAATAATAATTATAAAACAAATTTATTCTAAATAAATCTAGGGGAATTCTGGAATAAAAATTATATATATAAAAATATATATATATATACCTAAAAGGGGATTAGGGCCTAAGAGTTCACAAATAAATAAATTAAATTATTATAAATGAATAATTATTATAGACATAAAATAAAATAAAAGAAGAAGGAAGAAAAAAAATTCTCATAATAAATAAGCCTCGGAGTAGAATAAATAAGGGGGTTTTAAAAATGCAAGGTGATAAGAGATAATGCAAGACAAAACAAGAATATATAAATAAGAAAGAAAATAGATACCAAGAATGAAAAGAAAATAGGGGAGACAATCAGGGCAAAAAAATAAAGAACCAGGGAGACAAATTACGAAGAATACCATGAGGAGAGAGCAAGGATTCAATTTTTACCAATTCACCAACCTTTTTCCTTGTTAATATTGTTAGTCGCTCATTTCTCTCTCTCAATGGCTTCCCTAAACTTTCTGTGATGATAATGAAAAACCTTAGTTAGGACTCCTACATCCTCTATATATATGTGATGCTTAGTTTTAGCAGAATTCTTAGCAAGAGCCAATTATCAAGAGTGATTATGCTTGATGTCTGCAAAATGCTCCTAAATTTGCTGCTTGGTGGAATGACTAGTTTAACCTATATAAGGCTTCCCACATGAACAAGGAATCATGTGAACACCTTTAGATTTAGAGGTATCAATATGGTCTTTAACATACCCGAGGGAATATCGAATAGTGGTAAGTGGCTTAAAGGTCATAGAAATATTGTTTTTCTTAAGAATTCGACCCTTCTTATCAATGGTTCTTGGAATAAAAGGAAGATGGACCATGGAAATGGGATTGATGGAATCACTTCTAATTATGGGTCCTATGGCGACTTTTTTTTCCTTTTGGAAGGCTTTTAGGCCTTGGGGCTTACTATAACCACAACTCTTAAAAGCTTCTAAAAGATGAGTTTTCTCCTCATTGACATGGATATCATCAGAAATCCTAAAGGCTCTAGTGGCAAGGGTATTCAAAACATCAAATTTCTTGATAATTTATATAATTATATATCTATTTAATTCATAATTTCACTTTGAGTTATTATGATTATTATATATATAATTTTTATCCCATGATTCCTAGTAGTTTTATTTTATTTTATTTAGAATAAAGTTCTATTATTATTATTATTATTATTATTATTAACATTAAATATTTTTTCTTTGTTTGACCCTTAATTCTTGTTATATAATTATTTGTTTATTATTTATATAATTATATTACTTAATTATTTATTTTTAATAATTATTTATTTATTATTTTGGTCCATAATTTATTTATTTGATACCTTTTGGTCCGTATTATTTACATATTTGGAATTATGAGATTTTATTATTTATTATTTATTATTTATTTATTATTTAGAATAAATTTTCATTTATATTTTAGTCCTTAATTCTCTTATTACATCAATTTTTTATTTATTTTCTTATCCCATTGCTTTTTAATGATTTTATTACTATTATTTGTTCTTTTTATTGTTATTACTTTCTTGTGATTAGCTTCTAATGTCTAATTTATAATGGCTAGTTTCTTTGACTTTTGACCTTACATTTTTTCCCTCTCTTTTAATACCCCTGTTAGATCATTTTTCTCTTCATCTAAATCATCTTGATCATGAACCTCATTGGTTGGTTTGATACACACCAACAAATTATTCAATTATGTGATGGATCTGAAAGACTTTCCTTTAAATAAAAAAATTTTGAGTTCTAGAAAACTCATTATGTAAGGTGCTTTAGATATCGAAGAAATCCCATGTAAAAAACCAATGGATAAATATATATCCCTCCTTGGAGGTAATCTTAGAATCTCAACAAACACATCTTCAAATTATTTTAATACTGGGAAATTTTCCAAACTAGATTAATGATCCATATTTGCTTCCTCCAAGCGAGCTGCGAAAATTTGACACCCTTTTCTAAAAATTCTTTAGGTGCATAGTTGACATTTCCATGATGGATATCGACCTTGGAATCCACTAAAATTGCCTCTATTATCCATCATCATCAAGACAAATAAAATATTTTTTGTAGCAGTCCAAAACTACATGGTATTTTTCCAACCAGACTATGCTAATTATGAAATCAGAAGAACACAATGAAATTACATTCAATTTTGCTCTTGTATTCAACCTATTCGTGATGATAGGACATTTCTTCACCAACTCTATGATTTTCTTCTTTTCACCTATATCTAACTGTACCAATCATGCCTTGCGATGCTTGGTTTTCTTTAAATTAAAAAGTTCAAACAATTTTGGATCAATGCAACCATGACTAGCTCTATAGTAAATTAAAATATAAATAGGCCAATTTTTTAGCTTACATTTTCAATCATATGATGATGTTTCTCAACCTATCTACTATATCATGCCGCATAAATTATGGGAATGCCCCTGCCCACATCTTCTATTGTGTTTTCTTCCTGTATATTGTGTACAACCCTCATCTTATTTGTTTAATGAGGAAATCCATGTATTTATGATTTCTTTCACATCTCCAACATGTAATGTGTTGGAACTTGCGTTTCTGGTTTCAAAAAATTTGGTCGTATTAGCACATTAAGGGATCTTCATGTCTATTTTTTTACCTACGAATTATTTTTGAAAGGTGAGGGATTAAACTCTTTCTTCCTCTTTTCCATCACATTCCTATTTTTACAATCCATAACCTTTTGAATGATTTCTTTTTTCATTCTTTGTTCATACAATTTTTTTGCCATCATCATTGCTACATCTAGGGTTTTTTTTATCATCAAATTTAACTCGACCTAGACCTAGACCTTCACACTAACTTGTGTTGCAATGCACCTAGACATCCCATGATATTCCAATTTGTTAAAATCCCCAAGTTCCCAAGCCCTCAAGTTGACATGGTCCCACATCCATGTTCAATTATCATTTATATCAAGCCAATTTTGACCCATCTAAGGTTTGGCCCAATGAAAATATAACTATCTCCATTCACCACAAATTCCCAAACTCCCGGTCTTTCCCAGACTAATCCAGCTCTAGCCACCAAACACATGAGTTTTCTACCTTATTTAACTAGAACAAATTTCTATGTTTCTTGAGTTATTACAGGGAATTAATGAGGCATTCATCCAACACTTGGTTCTTCCCTAACCCACATAATTACCATAATTACCATAATTCCACCTTATAACACAATTTAATCCCTATTTATCCATGGTTCCTGCATATATCATCTTGAATTGTGAGATTTAAACATTTCCACCATTGTGAATTATGTCAAATGTTTGAAAAACAACTTGCAAAGTTTCCCTCTAAGAATTATTCTAGCCCATGCAAGCCTAGTGTTGCAACATCGACTCTGATACCACTTTATGATGTCCTCGGCTAACCACTCAGAAACACTACAAACAACCATAAAAGGGTATGTAATTTTCTTAGCAGAGCATAAAATCCTTGGCACATTCTCAAACCCTAGCTCACTATGAGAACCCATGTCACCACACCATGCCACGATTGGTCCTATGAGTTCTAGTAATACCTTGTGTAAAGGTTAATTTAATTGTACTTGTGCTTCCATGGTATGTACCTATACGTACCTATACCTGAAATTAATTCGTTAAAATATACAATTTATAGCTACATGCATAATTCATGCAATACCCAACAAACATGAATTACACGTGAAGAAACAAGTATTCATTCATATTGATTATGCATAATTGAATCATAAGCACATAAATACCAAACCTAGACTAGGGTTTACAAGAAATTAGCATATAAATATAACACATGCCACATAAAGATAATTCATAACACATGGAAACTTATCTGTAATAGAACACCAAATGGTTGTAGGCCTTCCACATTCCTCCCAACCATACACCACATGATTCATAATCTTTCAACTATGGGTCACCCCCAAGTTGGGGCTTCAACTCCATGGGAAAAGGTATATACACCGAGTCTCATACCACATACTCTAGCCAACTTACCAATCCCAATAGCCTCAGTGATGCAAGAGCATACCGACTTACCAAACAATGTGATTGTTTGTTCACATGTTATGGCTAAAAGAGTTACATTTTATGACCTAAGTGGTCAAAAATTCAGTTTTAGTAGAGAGGGTTGGATCTCTCGAAGATGATTTTTACTTCATTATTGTAATAGTTAGGAAATTTTCTTATTTTAGACTAAAGGCTAAGCTGTTAGCATATGTGTGTAATAGAGCTTAATAATAGAGATTTGGTTGTTAGATTGATTAAAATATAGATTGAGTTGTTAGTGTAGTTAGAATAGGATTGATTCATAAAAGAGAAGAAAATGTACTGGAAAAAGATTAGCCGAGCTGAGATAATTGAGAATTGAGCGAGAGGCGAGAGTTTGAGTGTTAGATAGGGGTTTGAGATTGAGATATAAGTCAGATAAAACGCTGTAATTGAGCCGAGAGGGCTAAGACTCTGTAGCCGATATTATATTAATGAAATTGATTCAGTGTGTATTTTGTGTAATCCTGGTGCGAACTCTCATTTACTTCTATGTATTCGCGTTCAGAGAGTTAAATGGGTATTTTCTCTGTTTTCATATTTTAAATGTAAATCTAAGTGTTTAAAGTGTTTTTTCATAAATCACGGTCATTTATTGTTAAGAGTTAATCTTGCGATTAAATGTTAAAACCATTAATTAAGTGATTTAATTAAGTATTGAGTTAATGCACGTGGTTATATCCAAAAGGCAGGTTTTAAACAACGAAAGTGTTTATCAGGCAGATGAAACGCTGTAAGTGGTATTTCGAGTTAGTCACCCGATTCCACTAACCAAGCGACAAGTAGCACTAGGGTGGAGAGAGAAAATTGCCTTATCGGGCGGGTATTCTCCATGCAAGTGGATCACCTGATATCCTTGTGAACCATTAGATCTAACGCGCGATTGATCAACGGTGGAGGATCAATGAACTATTTTATTGATCGGGTTGAGTAAGGACCATTAGGTCTGGAGAGAAGATATCTACGACATAGAGTGGTCCTGATGTGTTTTGTTGATTGGGTTGAGTGTTGACCGTCGGATCTGATAGAGGGAAGATCAACGGTTTAGAGCAAAGTGCTACTTATAAAGCGAAAGTCAACGTGGGACCGAAGTTTTAAATGAAAAAGCGGGACTCTCACTATAAAGTGAGCCATGAATAGAATCTGTTGAAAGCACCCAATTGGTTCAAAAGTAACCAAAAGTCTAATTTTAAGACTTCACCTTGTTTTTACCAACCTCCTGCGTCATTTTGGTATCAGGGCACAAAGATTAAGGTTTATTGCAGTAAACATGCCACTGGGGAGAGGAGCTAGCATAGGTCGAGGAAGTCTTGAAGCAAATGCAGTTCTACTCGAAGAGATCTGGAGTCTGTGTACGAGGATGGAAACAATAGAGACTGCTCAAAGGAGAACACCTGATGAAGGAGTTGACAGTGCTAAAGAAAAATCTTCTGAGGAAGAAGAAGAGGAGGAAAATGAAACTACCAGAGTTATCAAGAAGTTGGCGAAAGTGGGAGGAAAACCAAAAGTGGAAATTCCTACATATGAAGGGAGTCTCAATGCAGAAGAGCTAATGGATTGGATCAGTTCATTAGAAAAATATTTTGACTATGAAGAGGAAGTTGACAATAAAAATAAGGTGAAATTTGCAGTTACCAGGTTGAAGGGTCATGCAAATATTTGGTGGGATGAACTATAGACATCCAGAACAAGAAAAGGAAAGTCCAAGATCAAGCAATGGGATAAAATGGTGAGTAAAATGAAAGATAAGTTTATTCCTAAATATTATCAGTTAAATCTTTTCAAACAGTTAAAAAATTTAAGGCAAAAATGAATGTTTATTAAAGAATATACAGAAGAGTTTTATAGATTGAGTATTAGAGCAGGACATGCATAGGATGACATCGAGAAGGTAGCTAGATATATCAATGGCTTAAGATATGACATACAGGATGAGATCAGCTTGCTGAGTCTGAAGACTATTGAAGATGCCTATCAAGCAAGTTTGAAGGTAGAAGAGAAGATGTTGAGGAAACAAAATCAGAGGAATAGAGGGAGAAGTTCAGTAAGAGGTAGAGCAACTACCAGAGCAAGGGTTCAACAACATCAGTATGAAGTAGGAAGTTCAATTAGTATACCACCACAAAGGGGAGATTTTAATAGAGGAAGATTTTCACCTAGAGGAAGCGGCTGACAAAGAGATATTCGATGTTACATATGTGGAGAATGGGGACATGGATCATGGGACTGTCCTCATAATAAAACAACAAGTCAGAGGAATGTGAATGTGGCCGAGGCAAAGGAAGAAAAACCTCAAATTATAAACAACGAAGAATCACCTGAAGTAGGATAATCCCTATTGTTGAAAAGGGCATTGCTTAAGGCAGAGAAAGGGATTGGAGAACCAACTCATAGGAAGAGTTTATTCAGAACTACATGCAAATCTAAAGGTAAGTGTTGTAAAGTGATAATTGATAGTGGAAGCACTGATAACCATGTTTCTACAGAGATGGTGGACAAGCTAGGATTAGTGAAGACGTTACACCCTACTCCTTACAAGTGTCATGGTTACAGAAAGGACATCAGATTATTGTGACAGAACAATGCAAGGTAGAGATACAGATTGGCACTTATAAAGATGTGATATTGTGTGATGTAATGCCAATGGATGTATGCCATGTATTGTTGGGAAGACCTTGGAAGTTTGATCAAAGAGCTATTCATGATGGGAGGAGAAATACTTATACTCTGGAAAAGGATGGAAATATACATACACTGCTACCATTGAAGGATGAAACTGACAAAGGATCACCTAGAAACAGTGTTATGATGATGAGTGGAAAGGAGTTGTTGCAAGAGGTTGAAAAAGGTGAAGAAACACATTTCGCTGTCATAGGGAGACCTAAGGTAATTTTAACTTCCACAAACTTAGATGATTTGCCCAAAGAAATCAAAACTTTGTTGAATGACTTTGATGATATTATTGTGGATGAGTTTCCAAATGCATTGCCACCGATTAGGAGTATTAGTCATCATAGTCATCTAATACCAAGAGCAAGTTTGCCAAACAATGCAGCTTACAGACTAACTCCTCAAGAGAATGCAGAAGTTGGAAGACAAGCGCAAGAATTGATGGATAAGGGGCTAATCACAGAGAGTCTTAGTCCATGTGTTGTACCAACCATACTCAATCCATAGAAAGGAGGTGAATGGTGAATTTGTATAGATTCCAGAGCCATAAACAAGATCACTATCAGGTATAGCTTTCATTTACCACGCATAGATGATTTGATGGATTGTTTGAGTGGGTCAAAGTATTTTACTAAAATAGATCTGAAGAGTGGATATCATTAAATAATAATTAGAGAGAGAGATGAATGGAAGACTGCATTTAAAACAAACATTGGGTTGTATGAGTGGTTAGTGATGCCTTTTGGACTCACTAATGCACCTAGCACATTCATGAGATTGATGAATGAATTATTGAAGGAATATGCAAGCAATTTTGTTATTATTTATCTTGATGATATTCTAATCTTTAGTAGAAGTAAAGAAGAACATCTACAACATATTAAATTGGTTTTAAGAACTCTACAGAAAGAGAAACTACTGATAAATTTGAAGAAATGCAGTTTCATGAAAGAAGAATTAATTTACTTGGGATTTGTAGTTTCTAAATAAGGATTGAAAATTGATCCAGAGAAAGTCCAAGAAATTAGGAACTAGCCTATTCCAAGGAATATATTTGAGGTAAGAATATTTCATGGTCTTGCAAGTCTTTATAGGAAATTTATCAGAGGTTTTATTTAGATTTGTGCACCAATTCTTGAAACAATCAAGGAGACGAATCAACCATTCAAGTGGACAGAAACAATAGACAGGAATTTTAAGTTGCTGAAGAGGAAAATCATAGAGAAACCAGTTTTGGCTTTACCTAATTTTGATAAGGTATTTCAAGTTGAAACAGATGCTAGTGGAGTTGAAATTGGAGCAGTTTTGAGTCAGGAATAGAGACCAATAGCATACTTCAGTGAAAAATCAAATGAAGCTAATAAGAAGTATTCTTCGTATAACAAAATGGAGACATTATTTTCTACCAAAGGAGTTTATATTGTATTCTAACAATCATGCATTGTAGTTCATAAACAACCAGCCAAAATTGAACCAGAAACATGCCAAGTGGGTAGAGTTTTTGCATAGCTTTACTTTTGTGATAAAGCACACAAGTGGTAATTTGAACAAAGTTGTTGATGCTTTAAGTAGAGTAAATGATCTAGATTTCAAAGATATCTATACAAAAATTCAAAATCCAATAGTTCATAACAGAAGTTAGTGGTTAGATTATCTTATCCAAGGAGGTTTTTTTTTTAAAGGAAACAAGTTGTGCATTCCCAAATGTTCAATGAGGGAAAACATAATAAAGGAGAAACATGGTGGAGGATTATCTGGTCACTTTGGACAAGACAAAACCTTTGCTCAAGTAAATTCTTTTTACTATTGGCCAAAGATGTAGACTAACGTTAGGATATTTGTTGAGAAGTGCAGGATATGTCAACATGCTAAAGGGAGAAGCCAGAATACAAGATTGTACCAGCCATTGCGAATACCAGACTAACCATGGGATGCAGTTAGCATGGATTTCATTTTGGGTTTACCTAAAACTCAAAGGGGGAATGATTATATTTATGTTGTGGTAGATAGATTTTCCAAGATGACACATTTCATTGCATATAAGAAGACTAGTGATGCAACACATATTGCTAATATATTTTTTTTAGAAATTGTAAGATTACATGGATTGCCTATAAGTATTGTGTCTGATAGAGATATAAAGTTTTTGAGGCATTTCTGGAGAAATCTTTGGAAGAAACTAGGAGCTAACCTCAGTTTCAGTTCAGCATACCATCCTCAAACAGATGGACGGACCGAAGTGGTAAACATAATCTTAGGGAACATATTGAGAAGTTTAGTGTATCAAAGTCCTAAGCAGTGGGATTTAGCACTAGATCAGGCTGAGTTTGCTTATAATGACACTCCAAACCAAAGTACTGGAATGAGTCCATTTTAGATTGTGTTTGGGATGAATCCAAGAGGCGTGTATGAGCACAGAAATTTGGGTAAACAAGAGATCAGAAGTGCAAAAGCTGAAGAGTTTGCAGAGTAGAGACAGAGACTACAAGAAGATGTCAAAGGTAGATTGCAGGAAAGCAGTGGCAAATACAAACAGAGAGTTGATATGAAAAGAAGAGAGAGAGAATTCGAAGTGGGAGATTTAGTGATTGTGTATTTGATAAAAGAAATATTTCCTACTAAGACTTACAATAAACTAAAAATGAAAAAGATAGGACCATGTAGAATTGTAAGAATGTTTTCAACTAATTCTTATGAAATTGAATTTCCAGAAGGAATTGGAATATCACCTATCGTCAATGTTGCAGATTGTATCCATACAAAGAGACAGAGATAGAGCTATAGGTAGAGACTACAGAAGATGAAGTTAAAACTTTGAATTGGGTAGAACAAATGTCAAAAATAGTTAAGAAAGAGGTGGAAGCTGTTTTGGAGAAAAGAGTATCTAAAAGAACCATAAGACAAGTTTATTTTCAATGTCTAGTCAAATGGAAAGGACAACCAATGGAGGATGCTAGTTGGTTGACAACAGCAGAGTTGCAGAAGTAGGGAGTAAACCCTGAAAGCCTGAGGGATGATTCTTTTCTTCCCCGGGAGTCTAATGCAGGAGCTTCTGGACTTAGCCAGCAATGTGATTGTTTGTTCACATGTTGTGGCTAAAAGAGTTGAATTTCATGACCTTAGTGGTCAAAAAGTCAATTTTAGTAGAGAGGGTTGGATCTCTTGAGGATGAGTTTTACTTCATTATTGTAATAGTTAGGAAATTGTCTTATTTTAGACTAAAGGATAAGTTGTTAGCATAGGTGTGTAATAGAGCTTAATAATAGAGATTTGATTGTTAGATTCATTAAAATATAGATCGAGTTGTTAGTGCAATTAGAATAAGATTGATTCATAAAAGAGAAGAAAATGTACTAGAAAAAGATTAGCCGAGCTGAGATGATTGAGAATTGAGCGAGAGGCAAGAGTTTGAATGTTAGATAGGGATTTGAGATTGAGACAAAATTCATATAAATCATTGTAATTGAGCTAAGAGGGCCAAGGCTCTGTAACCGATATTATATTAATGAAATTGATTCAGTGTGTATTTGTGTGGTAATCCTGGTGCGAACTCTCGTTTACTTCTATGTATCCGCGTTCAGACAGTTAACCGGGTATTTTCTCTATTTTCATATTTTAAACATAAATCTAAGTGTTTTCTCATAAATCACGGTCATTTAGTGTTAAGATTTAATATTGCGATTAAACGCTAAAACCATTGATTAAGCACTTTACTTAAGTATTGAGTTAATGCATGTGGTTATATCCGAAAGGCAGGTTTTAAACAACGAAAGTGGTTATCGAGTGGACAAAAGGATATAAGTGGTTTTTCGGGGTAGTCACTCGATTCCATTAACCAAGCGACACGTAGCACTCAGGTGGAGAGAGAAAACCGCCTTATCTAGTGGGTATTCTTCATGCAAGTGGATGACCCGATATGCTTGTGAACCATTGGATCTAGCACGTGATTGATCAACAGTGGAGGATCAACAGACTGTTTTATTGATCGGGTTGAGTAAGGACCGTTAGATCTGGAGATAAGAGATCTATGGCATAGAGTGATCCCAATGTGTTTTGTTGATCAGATTGAGTGATGATTGTTGGATCTGATAGAGGGAAGATCAATGGTGAAGAGTGAAGCACTGTTTATAAATCCAAAGTCAACGTGGGATCGAAGTTTTAAATGAAAAAGAGAGACCCTCAGTGTAAAGTGAGCCATGAATAGAATCCACTGAAAGCACCCAATTGGTTCAAAAGTAACCAAAAGTCTAATTTTAAGACTTCACCTTATTTTTACCAACCTCCTGCGTCACTAAGTCTGAAACCATAGGCTCATTCTCCCTATGGCCCATACCCAGGTAGAGCATCCTTTCTCTAGACCTAGTAGTCCCTCAGTGATGCCCACCTTCCAACACAACTTACAACTAGCTAGGGATTATCTTAGCCCCACATATTTGAGGATCTCTTGCTTCTCTCTTGGGCTTCCATGCCAAACTGAAATAAATCCCAGTCAATTATATATCCCAAGCATAGGGCTCATTGATTGGTCACCAAAACCAACTTACACCAGAAGTCCATGGTTGCTAGAGACATACACCAAAGATCCCAAGCATAGGGCTCATTGATTGGTCACCAAAACCAACTTACACCAGAAGTCCATGGTTGCTAGAGACATACACCAAAGACCCCAAGGCTCACACCAGAATAAGAACCCATAACGGATCGTTAAAGAATCCACTAAACCCCCCCCCCCCATTCTTTTTCCTCACAAGAAAAACTCTCACTTTTTCTATGCATGACTTTTTCTTTCAATATGGCACTCTCCAAAGCCACATGGGCCTTAGCTCCTTTTCACCCAAAACATCACCCAACCCTATTGCCCCTTTTCCATGGAGTATTCCCCCACATAGTCTTTTCTTTATATTTAGTCTACAACCAACCATTAACTTTATTAATATATGGACAATGTTTACATTATGATTACAATTCTAGGCTCTCTGGTCTCACATCCATTATAAGCATGTATCACTAGGCACATTGGCCCCATAATAAAATATATAAACAAATATACTGTTGGGTTGTGTTATATTCTTTCCACAACTAGACCACCTAGTTAATCGAGGGGGTAGAGGAGGGGCAGAGCACCCCCTTCATTGCACCAATTGTGCAATGGGGGGGTCACAGGGGGTTTGAGGGGGGCAAGTAGGCCCCCTCTACAGGGTCCAGGGCAGCGCCCCAGGGAAAAAAATTTTGGACCCTATATTAGGTTGGGCGGACCTACCTATGGTTTTGTCCATGGTTTTCGCACATGGTTTTGGGTGTGATGGTTTTCAATCCATGGTATTAGGTGCTTCGACATGTATAAATATGTGTTGTAACATTGAAAGGAACATAATGAAAAATCAAGCTGGTAGTCCTGGTTTTGAGATCCAGGGGAAAATATTTGTGTGTATGTGTTTTATGTTTTATGCTCTCGCATTTTTTATTTTTTGTGTTTTAGAATTCGTATGCAGGTAATTTATGTATGAGGTTAAAACCTACATATAAATGGGAACGTATTCCCCCAAAATAAACCTCGGCTCACCAGCCTATTAATCATATGTATCTGACTCACGATCCTAAATATCACTTGTACATATATTTACATTAACTAGGTCATACAAGGGTATTACCTATGTGAGCTAAGTAATATTCAATTCTTGCAAATGAGAGATGATACAAAGAGTCCAACTCCTCATTTTAGATTTATCGTGTTCATTAATGTTATGAAACACGGTCTTCAACTTCTTTTAGATATCATTAGGATAATCAATCCTGCTTGTATGAAATAAAATATCCCTATAGGTTTAGGTCATTATGACTCATACCATCTAGTATTTCTACCAAATCATGACAATTTTCTATTAGTTATCCCCCAAGTCTAGAGCCATGGTCTTTATAAATTGCCAAAGTTGTTTCTAAAAAGTATTCACATATATTATACACATAATTTATCTATAATGGATTATTATGTAATTTTTCATATATCTTGACACCTCCTTGGCAGAAAAAATGGAAGAACTAGCCTATAGATCCCATTTTATTGGGGGATCCCAATTTGGAAAACTAGGATACAAAAACTTTCATAGTCATTTTATGACATCAAATGAAAATTGTTGGGTTCAAATTTTTTTCAACATAACTCCCATCGTCTCAAAGTTGTTCTACGCATCATTTTGTTTCCAACTATGCAAAATCATCTCAATCAAAGCTTGAATGAAAAGGTTATGTCTCCCACAAGTTGGCCTACCTTGTTTAGCACTATGAGACCAAGTGGATGCCAAATCAATCCAATTAATTGCACATGTGAAGTTAGAAACATGTGGAATTCCAAGGAGTCTATAAGGTCCAAATCCTTATCAACAATTAGGTGTTGAGAATGTAAATGCCCTACCACTAGATTACCACTAGATTTCCATCTAGCTATGTTAAATACCAAACCACTAGGGGAATAGGGTGTTCCATTCTTTAGCATTGTATATGTTGCATAGTTGAGTGAAATATTTAGGGGTTGGATTTCAGAGCATAATCAAGGGGGAATAGGATTATATAGTATCTATTTTAGGCCACAATGTTGTAAGAAAATTCATAGTGAGTTCCACTTTCCTTATATTTGTATTTTCGTAATTGAAGAAAATAGGGCAAAGCATAGGCCTCATCTTCTAGCTATATTTTCTTGTATGTTGGGTTTCTTTAGATACATATTATGTTCAATTTTCTAGGTGATGTTTTTATTTTCTTGATATTTCATTTTAATTTTATTTATTTCATCAATTCAAGCACTAATATGGTAATAATTAATCTATGATTTAAGGAAATAATTTATACAATCTAAGATTTTATAGTATTACATATGTTGTGATGAACTAATACAAATGGAATATCCATGGCATATTTTGAATCATATTGGTATTAGATCAATTTTATTTGGTATATTTATGCAAATTTGTAGCATTTAGGATTTATATCAAGAAGGAAGTTGTAGAACACTAGCTGTAGTAGATGATTCCATTAGTAACAACTCTTGGTTAGCAGGATAGGAGATATTTCTAAGGCTATAAGAGAAAGTCACTAATATATTTTATAACATGGACCTCCTCATGGTGGCTCTAATAAGAAAGTGTTTACATTTTGGGTAGTTTGATGACTCTAGCTTGAAAGTTGGATTAGATGAGAAATTACAAAATAGTGATTGATACAACATAATTTACCACCTATGCACACACTATTCCTTGACATCATCATTTCCTAACTTTGCAGATATGCATCCTACCTATAACTCCATAAAAATAAGTTTTGAGTTCACATACATCACTTATATAAAAGTAAAATGTGTACATATTCTACTCCTCTTGAGACAAATCTCATGCATACACTTATTTCTCTCAAATAACTCACTTGTATCTCCATTTTTTGCTAAAAACATTAAATGTGCACATAGTAGCATATTTTGTGTAGGATTTGTGGGTTGTATTGAAGATTCACCTCCTATATCCCAATCCTAATGACTTGCAAAAAATTTTGATGAGTCTTTAATCAAGAAAATGGTAGAGGAGGAAGGGGAGAAAATAGATGTACCCTTATTCTAGTGAATTCCTTTCTACAAGTTTACAAACTCTTCCTTAAGTTTTCACTTCTAGTTAAAAATTCTCATTTCATAACCATGTACCTTAATCCTCTTGCATAGAAAAAAATTTATTTCTCTTTCATTTCCTTGTGTGGATAAGTGGATACTAATGATCTTGAGCTCTAGTGACCCATGCTAGAGGGATTTGGAAGGTAGTTCCATGTGGTTCTAGTAACAAAGAAGTAGGTGACATCTACTTTTGTATTGATATTCTAAATAATATTAGGGAGCTCACACCATTCTTTCTCCAAATTCTACTTGTTATAGTGTTTTCTTATTTACTATATTATATTGAATTAGTTTCATTTTCTTGTTTGATTCCAAGTTATTAGAGTAGTTAGGGTTTTTTATTTAGATTTCTAGTACTCACTTCCTATTCTTTCATGTGTGCAAGACTATGAAAAAGGTTGTGGAATAAGGATTTGGACTGAGAATACTTTTCAACATGGATATTCTCCCACCAAAAACAATCTATTTAAGTCTTAGTTACCATTTAATCAATTATAATGATAAACATGTGCCTATTATTCTAGGATCGACGAGCACTTTCTCTTTTCCCATTCTATTGTGACTTCTAACCCTACTCATAGGAACATTTTCCAAAATTAGCGAGGACCTATAGAGGAAGTCGATATAAGAAGCTAGAAACAATAACAAAGTTTCAATGCCATCACTACTTAAAAACCTCTATTTCAAAAGGAAGCTAAAGTGGACATCAAGTCTAATCAAGGTGAGGTTGATACTATCAAATTTTATAATTGGTTGCAATAGTTATAATTTTAGCTTATTATCCACAATATAAATGAAGAGAAAATACTCAATTTTCCTAGATGAAACTAAAGGGATAGAGGTTGATCCATGAGTAAGCTAGAGGATTTAGAAAACCTCATTAACTCCTAGTTCTACTTTATTAGGTATGTAGAGGACCAATAGATATGTTGGAATCAATTCCAGTGAAGGTAAGTGGGGAATGTGAAAAATACACCACTAAATCCAGGAACATGTTGTTCATGTTGGGAATATATCCAAACAATCCAAACATACTCCTCTACATAGTCATTTATAAGAGAAAGTGATACTTTTCAAACTTATGATCATTGTTGATGCATGTGTATAAGCTTAGTACCTAGTTAATATAGGAAATAAGAAATGGCATGTTGGAAATATAAGTATACTGTGAGGGGGGTGGTGGTTAATTAGTATAATGTGAACCTTAACCAATCAAAACACTTCAATGCATACATTATATCGACCATAGCAACAACATGAAAATTCACTCGATCTATATCTAAAATGACTTCTTTTATTATTTAATGATCTTGTAATAAACAATGTACTATTACATTACTTTACTAACATTTGCAACCAAAAGAAGGAACCAACCCCCTGAAATGTTTTACTCGAACTAACCAAAAGAAAACACCAAACCCCTAAAAATGTTTTATTTGCACCAACCCAAACTAGACATTAATCCCTTGAGAAATGGAGGAAACACCCTGAGCTTCCTGTCAGATCACTTTTTCACAAAATTTTCAAACATAGATCCATAAGTGTTTTCATTTATATATCTTTCTTGGTTTTTGATTAAATTTGTCTCTACTCAGTTCTCCTCTACTTCTGCATATCAATCCCTACTTTAGATATTTAGATATATCTTATCTATACTCCTTATATGTTGCTGCTACATTTCGCACTTATATATTTTTTTCTCTTGGAGGCCATACATTTTCCTAATTATTTCCAAATTAGAATTAAAAGCAACATATCAAGATTATAGAAATCATAACATACTCCATACTCATATTGAAAACTACACATTTCTTCCCCATATTTCATTTATAGTCTTCTTTTATATTTTTTCATACCAAAACTGATCTAGATGATTTCACTTCATATTGGATAGATTTTCAAGTCTCTCTCTCTCTCTCTCTCTCTCTCTCTCTCTCTCTCTCTCTCGCTCTCTCTCCTCCCTCCCTCCCTCTCGCTCCCTCTCTCTCTCCCTCCCTCTCTCTCTCGCTCACCCCCCCCCCTCTCTCTCTCTCTCTCTCTCTCTCTCTCTCTCGCTCACTCCCCCCCCCCCTCTCTCTCTCTCTCTCTCTCTCTCTCTCCATGACTCTCTCTCGCTCACTCCCCCCCCCTCTCTCTCTCTCTCTCTCTCTCTCTCTCTCTCTCTCCATGACTCTCTCTCGCTCGTTCTCTCTCTCTCTCTCTCTCTCTCTCTCTCTCTCTCTCATAGGTTTTAACCCCGTACAAAAATTACCTGCATATGAATTCTAAAACACAGAAAATAAACAATGCGAGAGCATAACACATAAAACAGATATACACAGAGATTTCCCCTAGATCCCAAAACCGGGACTACCAACTTGATTTTTCATTATTTTCCTTTCAATGTTATAATACATATTTATACATGTTGAAGCATCCAATAACATGGACTGAAAACCATCGCGTCCAAAACCATGGACCGAAAAACCATCGCGTCCAAAAAACATGTGCGAAAATCATGCACAGAACCATAGGTGGGTCCACCCAACCTAACATAGGGTCGAAAACCAAAATTTTCCTGGGTGCTGCCCCAGACCCCATAAAGTGGGGTTACGAGTGCCCCTCAAACCCCATGTGACCCCCCTCCCACCCCCCAACTACACAATTGGTGCAACAAAGGGGGGCTTTGCCCCCCTCTAACCCCCCGGTTAACTACGTGGGTTAGTTGTGGAAAGAATATAACACAACCCAACATCTCTCTCTCTCTCTCTCTCTCTCTCTCTCTCTCTCTCTCTCCCCCACTCCCTCTCCCCCTCTCTCTATCTCTCGCTCCCTCTCTCACTCCCTCTCCCTCGATCCCTCTCCCTCTCTCTCTCCCCCTCTCTCTCACTCCCTCTCCCTCTCTCTCCCCCTCTCCCTCTCTCCCTCCCTCTCTCACACTCACTCTCCCTCACTCTCTCTCCCTCTCTCTCGCTCCCTCTCCCTCTCTCTCTCTCTCTCCCTCTAACCCTCTCCCTCTCTCTCTCTCCCTCCCTCTCTCTCTCCCTCCCTCCCTTTCTCTCTCCCTCCCTCTCTCTTGCTCTCTCTCTCTCTCTCTCTCTCTCTCTCTCTCTCTCTCCATCCCTCTCCCTCTCTCCCTCTCTCTCTCTCTCTCTCTCTCTCTCTCTCTCTCTCTCTCTCTCTGTCTCTCTGTCTATCTATCTCCCTCCCTCTCTCTCCCTCCCTCCCTCTCTCTCTCTCTCGCTCTCTCTCTCTCTCACTATCTCTCTCTCTCTCTCACTATCTCTCTCTCCCTCCCTCCCTCCCTCCCTCCCTCCCTCCCTCGCTCTCTCTCTCTCTCTCTCCCTCTCTCTCCTCCCTCTCTCTCTCCCTCTATCACTCTCCATCTCTCCCTACCTCTCTCCCTCTATATCTCTCCATATCTCTCTCTCTCCCTCTCTCTCTCTCGCTCCCTCTCTCTTGCTCCCTCTCTCTCTCTCTCTCTCTCTCTCTCTCTCTCTCTCTCTCTCTCTCTCTCTCTCGCTCTCTCTCACTCTCTCTCTCTCCCTCTCCCTCTCTCTCCTTCTCTCTCTCTCTCTCCCTCCCTCTCTCCCTCCACCCCTCTCTCTTTCTCTCCCTCTCTCCCTCCACCCCTCCCTCTCTCTCCCTCCCTCTCTATCTCCCTCTCTCCCTCCCTCTCTCTCTCCCTCCCCCTCCCTCTCTCTCTCTCTCTCCCTCCCCCTCCCTCTCTCTCTCTCCCTCCCCCTCCCTCTCTCTCTCTCTCTATCTCTCGCTCCCTCTCTCTCTCCCCCCTCTCTCTCCCTCTCTCCCTCTCTCTCTCTCTCTTTATTTCTCCCTCTCTCTCCCTCCCTCTCTCTCTCCCTCTCTCCCTCCCTCTCTCTCTCCCTCTCTCTCTCCTCTCTCTCTCTCTCTCTCTCTCTCTCTCTCTCTCTCTCTCTCCCTCTCTCTCTCCCTCTCCCTCTCTCTCACTCTCTCTCCCTCTCTCTCCCTCCCTCTCTCTCTCTCCCCCCCCCTCCCTCCCTCTCTCTCTATTTTATTTCCTTACTACAAGACTACCCTAGTGTCCATGACACAATCAGTACAACAATAATTCCAACTTCTTCTAGTTTATTTATACTTTACTACATCAACGAGCCTTACCAATGCTAACACTTCTTGGAGGACAACATTCATTTTATTTCTACGACTAGAAATTTTATCGAGAGGAATCAAACTAGTTTTCATATTTGCATGGCTACTTGGGGGCTTATCCATGTGAATTTTTTAATGTAGCTATGATTTTAACACATTTTAATATACATATGGATCCAAATCTGCTTGGTTGTAATGTTTTGCTGGAAATTTGGATTCTTTACATACCAAGATTACTAATTCCATCTCAAGGAGATTTATTGTTATTTTTTAATTTTTGTGAATACATGGCCAGATGATAGGACCACAGCCTTATAACAACACTTTTCAATGTATCTGAAAATAAATCTCTTTTACTAGTCAAGATTGTTGTATAGGCAGACCCCAAGATGCCCAATAATCTAGATAACTTGCAATCAATTTGGAACCATGGCTTAGTGGTACTTTGAATTTTTACATTAATTCCACTCAAATCATATTCTAGTATTTCAAAAATAAATTTTCGCACATCCCAAATTTTTTCTATGGACAAATATTTAGGAATTTGGACGTTTCACTGTTTTGCAGAAATTTTCCTTATCTAGTACCTTTTCGACCAAAATATAAATACATAGGAAACCTTTTCTAAACCCTTACCTTCACATGAATACTGAGACTTCCACATGGGTTTTCATGTCCTCTGTGAAAGAAACCACATAAGCAACATGGTATTCTTGCCACATCAACTCTACCATGTCATTGCCATGTTATCTGCCATGTCGAATTTTTGTCAATTGTCATGCCATGACACCACTAAGTGTCATTAAAAAAAGGGCTACTTGGCCACCCAAAAAAGTTGAATCAACTAGCCACATGTCATGCTCAATAGCTACCATGTGTACCTTCCACCTATAATACACATCAATACCAGCTAAGATCTACATGGAGGTGCAACCTTTTCTTCCAACGGTTGTTGATAACTTCTTTACACTCATAATTTTTTTGCGTGAAAATGAAGTCTTAATCAATAGTTCAATAGCCACCCAGGTGCTTTCCTAGGTTATTTTCACCAGGCTCCTTGTCATGAAGTGTTGTGACCAACATCCTTGTCTCACCACCACTAGTCTCTCATTATACTCATTATGATATATGGGCTTCCGTGCTTAGTGTGGAGTACAAAAGAAGGTATGTTTTTATTGACTATTTTGTCATCTTTTCTTTAGAACTCGTAACATCTTTACATCATGAACTAGGTAGATAATGGGAAATCATGACAAATCTATAAGATTTATATGCAACATGAAAATGCTAATAATTACCATTTCTTATGCAGGAAAAGGGAAAAAATAAAGATTGCCACTCCAAAGAAAAAGACAGGGCCAAGCTAACCGCTGTCCATTTGGCGGGGAACCATATGCAAACAAGACGATCTAAATTAAAACATCTCAGCCAAGGAAAGAAAAAGGAGATATCGACTAGGCACAAGAAAACGACCGGATAACTAAGGATTAGCAGCTTGGTAGATCCCTCAAGATCCTTTGATCCTGAGGGATTGTTGCTTTAACTATTTTCGCATCCTTGATATCTCCACTTCAACTGTTATAAGTAGGGGCAACACGGCTAGCCCAGGGAAAGAAAAAGAAGACTGTTAATTTTTATGTAACTTTGCTCTGTATTTGAAACTTTGATCATCGACTCTCATTGAGAAGTGATCCACTGTAACTCTGTTTCAATGCTTTAATATAAATCTGGTTGTTGTTCCATCTTTGATCCTGGAATAATTTCAAGCGGCGTGTCCCTAGAGGCTAAGGACCCGGCCCCGGTGGAACACTTGCTCCTATGTCATTATCTTTAGTTCGTGTGTGGTTTTCGTTATCAACTTTGATCAATAATCTGGTGTGTTTTGTTATTTTATATCACAGCTATGTTATATTTACAATATCGTTCTCTGCAACAGAAAAGTCGTATTATTCATTCTGACCCTATAACGTATTGTTGTTCCTTTAAGTCATTAATGTAACATTACTGTGCTTTACAGAATGCTATTGTTGTTCAATTGTAGAGTAACCGAGCTGTAATTTTCTTAAGTTGGTATTATTGTATTCGTCTATGGTTTATACTTCATTATGATTGTTGCTCAATTGACATTGTTGTTCCATTATGAATTGCGATCGTTATCCTATCTAACTGAGATCAATATTTGTGGTATCAGACGCAGATTATTGTTTCTCTTAATATCTCTGTGTGTTGTGTGTGTTATTTATTTCAATACTGTGTATTCACAATTGGCTCTAAGCACTATTCTATATTTCATTGGTAATTGGTTGCCATTCTATTTGCTGTCTGATTTATCCTTTAAGTAAAGATTGCCATCCGATTTATGTAGGATACTATTGCTGCACTTGTTCCTGTAGACTAAGATGTTGTTATTCATCAGACTTAGTTGCTGTTACATTTTCCAGTTGCTGTTCCATTTCTTAGTTGTTGTTCCATTTCCTGTTATCTGCGTTATTGTTGCTTTGGTGTGTAGAACGATCTGAAACTGTAGTGGGAATTGGCATTTTTTGTCTAGTCCCCAGATTGATGATTTGTTCCTTGATTACCTTTAGTTACATCAGTTTCCAAATGGATGAGTTATTGTTACTGGATCCTTGACTGATAAATTGCCTAGTTTTCCAAGTGCATGATTTAGTTTTAAAGTATTTTGTTGTAAGTAGATCTTGTTTCAAGCATCCATTTACTTTTGTATTTTCTTGAGCTATACTACTAGCATTACTCTGACAAATGACAGCCTCAAACTGAATACACTCTTTGAGATAACAAATCGTTCCTAAATTGACAAGTTAATGTGAGGTAATTAGAGGTGAAAAGACCCTTTTTACGGCTTGACATTTTGGCGCCATTGCCGGGGAAGAGTGTAGCCATTTGTTTCTTTTCCAGAGTAGTGTAAGAACTTGTTAGGAAAGAGTTGGGTTTTAAAAATGGAAGGTAAGAACCTGAGTGTGGAGTATGAAATTTTTTGTTTGGGTAGAACCTAGTAGTTGATTTGTGTGCATGACTAAGCAGAAAAAGCCAGAAAAGAATCCCAAACCTCTCCCCAAGTTTGATAAAGCTAAGGAGCCGGTGACCCTTGGCTGATCGACCTTTATAGATGAAATCCTTAAGAAAGCATAATCTCAGCCTTCAGTGGGACCTAGAAAAGTTACTTCTAGACATCATACTAGTTCCCTTCAGGCCACAAGATCACCATCTGTAGCCTTTGCTAAGGTGCGTAGTCAAACCAAAGAGCAAGATTTTCAAGAAATTGAAAATTCTAGCCTAAAATCATTACAGGAAGGGAACCTTAGCAATCTCTGTGAAGGAAGAGGAGAAATAGGAGAAGCTAAAGAACCAAAATCCCCTCTTAGGGTAATCCAGCCATTAAACGGCCCAGATAAGGGAAGTGCTGCAAAAATCATTTATAACGAAATTCAAGAACCTGAATCCCCCTAGACATTAGGCACTCCCATTATCCCAGATAAAGGAAGTGTTGTCAAGGCCATCCCCATTAGAGCCATTACCCCTCAACATACTAGGAATAGCCTCCTAGATATCCCAGAAGGCTATTGACACATATTTGACCAAATGGCCCAGAATCAGCCTAACACCCAAACCTCTACACTGCAATACCCCATTGTGGATACTGAAGCTAATGCACCTATGAAAACAATTCCCCTCCAGCATATCCCTACATTCCATTGCCTTACATCAGAATATCCAGATGCATTCCTGTTTGAATTCGATGTGCTATGTAGAGGATATGACTATACCATCGATCCCCAGAAACTGAAATTATTTCCCTCTACATTAAAAGGAGTTTCTTTAAGATGGTTTATGGGATTAGGTGGTGGTCTTATAAATAATTGGGATCAAATGAAAGAGTCTTTTCTAAAAAAATATCAGGACTATTGCAGGTCTCGAGAGTTAAAAGATGAAATATTTCAGATGGTAGCTAAACCAAATGAAACATTAGAAGAGTATGTTGAACGATTTCAGTATAATCTTCAAATATCTCCTTATGCATCATTACCTTTACCTGATAATGTATTAAAAACAACATTAATTAGGGGAATGAAGGAACAATGGATTGAGACATTAAACATTATGGGGAAAGGAGATGTTTATCAAGAAAATTTTGCTGACATTATTGATTTATGTATTAGGAGCTCAAGAGGCAGCACAAGGCTAAAACTAACAGAACATGATCGATTTGTAAGAGATAATAGAATTTCGATAGAAGGAGTAACTCGTGCAGAAATTGGAAATTTATTAGAAAATTTCAAAACTGACATATTGTGTATGCTAACAACACAACTTGATGTTATGCAGGCCAAAAAAAGCAAGCAGAAGCAGAACAGAATTTGACAATCTTCTGTCCCAAATGCAGAAAGAAACATAGCCACAAGGAGTGTCCATCAGATGCAGTTCAAGTTTGCGCCATTTGTACAAAAGACCACTCCATAGAAAGTTGCCCCTCACTTCCTGGATTGAAAGCAGTATACAAGGAGGCAAAAGAAGAGCCAGAATCGGTGTATCTACTTAATCAGCGCCGTCAATGGTAGCCACGACAAATGGGTATATTTTTAGACCTAGATTCTTCTTTCCAGCCTCTGCAATATCATGCTCAACGATATAATTCAATGTGGCAAAATCAACCCCCCTTCCCAAATTGGTCACAACAATTATTCCCTTCATCATCTCCATGGCCGAATCAAGCAAGCCAACCCAATTGGCCAAATTTTCCCTATACCCCGCCATATTGGCAAAACAATGTTTTCCCACCACAATGGACTTCTCCTACTTCACAGAGTCAAACCTCACAGACAAACTAGCAAAGACCGATGAATCAGCCAGTAGGAACCATCCTGCTCCCTCAACCTACATTTCCAGCCCTACAACAAAACCCCCAGTCTAACTTAAGGCCGCAACTCCCAGCCCAACCCAACCCTAATCCAAATAATAGACCGGTCCAGTCCATTCAAATAATCGAAACACTAGAGATAGGAACCGATCTAAGGGAGTGTAATGACCTTCAATTAAGATCTGGGCATATCATTGAAACAGAGGGAGATAAAATAGTTCAAGTTGAAAATCAGTTGCCTGTAGAACAACCATTACAAGAAGAGGACATGACCAGACAACAAAGTCATGATCCAGCAACCACATCCTCTCCTCCATTCCCAGAACGCTTAATTATACCTCGACCTATACAATATCCTGATTTTGACATTCTGGGAGAATTACGAAACCTGTACATAAAAATCCCGCTCCTCCAAGCCATTCAAGACATCCCGATATATGCAAAGACTATCAAATAACTATGTATAAAAAAACCAAGGAGGATAATAACAAATAACCCAAAAGTCCAAGTAGTTGGCACTTTATCTGACTTATTATTAGGAAAAGACACACCCATTAAATACGAAGACCCAGGAAATCCAATAGTAACCGTACAAATCTATGGTCAAACCTTCTCAATTTCCTTAGTTGATCTAGGAGCTGCAATTAACATCTTAACAACTACTACTTGCCAAAAACTTGGCATTACATCAGTAGAACTAACCTCCACTTTATTAGAACTAGTTGATCAATCTATAGTTAGGCCAGAGGGCACACTACATGATGTTATGGTATCTATTGACTCCTGGGAGTATTCGGCCAATTTTTTGATAATAAACCCCAAAAACCGACTTGATGGACATCCATTGATCTTAGGCAGACCTTGGCTCGCAACTGTCGATGCTTATATTGGTTGCCAACAAGGTAATATGACCATTACTAGGGGGACAAATATTAAGAATCTAGCCTTATACCCCCAGCGCAGCCAAGTGTCACAATAATAAAAACTAACAAGCATCTTATATCATACCTCACCGAAAATATTAGATCTCCATTAACCATACAAGAGGCCCTCAATTTCAAAGACCAAACAGAAGATGATGCCATTAATAATTTCATTATTCAAGCTGAACCTAGATCCAATGTACAATGTCACATGATAGAAGTAGCATTTGATAATGAATTAGAAGAGGATCTTCTTAAAGATACACATAATCAAACAATACCTACTACCTTTGTTTCGAATAGAAAAATTGCAGAAATTGAGCCAAGAAAGACTTTAAACATTAATGCCAACCTGATTTCTGAACAAGAAAAGAAGCTCATCTAATTATTGAGGAAACATAAAGAAGCATTTGCATGGGACTACCCTGATATGAAAGGAATTGACCCCCAGTTATGTACACACCACATTTACATAGAAAAGGATGCGAGACCTATTCGCCAACCACAAAGGAGACTTAATCCTCATCTAAAAGACGTTGTAAAAGCTGAACTTCAAAAACTTTTAGATGTTAACTTCATCTACCCTATATCTGATAGTAAATGGGTCTCTCCACTTGTTGTGGTACCAAAGAAGAATGGAAAGTGGAGGATTTGTGTAGACTATAGAGAACTAAACAAAGCAACACAAAAAGACCACTTTCCCCTTCCATTCATTGATCAAGTATTAGACACTCTAGCAGGAAAGAAATTCTTTTCTTTCTTAGATGGCTTCAGTGGATACAATCAGATTCAGATTACCCCTGAAGACCAAGACAAAACCACTTTTACTTGTCCCTGGGGAACATTTGCCTACAGAGTTCTACCTTTTGGCTTATGCAATGCTCCTGCCACATTTCAAAGAGCTATCCTCAGCATTTTTCCAATCCTAATAAATGAGGGGCTCGAAGTCTACATGGATGATTTTACACCATACGGAGATGATTTTGACCCAGCATTGGACACATTGGAAAAGGTCCTGCAGCGCTGCATTGCCACCAGACTTTGCTTAAGCCATGAAAAATGCTATATGATGATGATTGAAGGACTTATTCTAGGCCATTATATCTCAACGTCTAGCATACAAATAGACCCAGCCAAAATTCAAATAATTCTACTAATTCCCACTCCTACCACTCAAATAGAGGTACACAGTTTTCTCGGATTATCTAGTTATTATAGAAGGTTTATAGAACATTTTTCAAATATTGTTGCACCTCTATATGCACTGACAGGTAATGTTGACTTTCTTTGGACAGAAAAATGTGACCATGCTTTTCAGGATCTGAAGAAGCTTGTGTCCACAGCTCCAGTCCTTCGAGGACCAAATTGGGACCTTCCATTCCAAGTTTCATCAGATGCCTCAGATACAGTGTGTTATCAAGAACAGGTGACGTAGAACACTATCCTGGTCACGGGCTGCTATCGGAATACCCCTCTGCACAGCTATTGGAGTACTCCTTGGGCAGGAAGAATATAAAAAACCATATGCAATTTATTATATTAGCAAGAACTTATCCCCTGCTGAATTGATTTATACTATTACTGAAAAGGAATTTCTAGCTGTAATACATGCTATCAATAAGTTCAGGCTTTACATTATTGGATATCCTATTATCTTGTATACAAATCACTCTGCCATAAAATATTTAGCAAATAAACCAATCACAAATGGTAGAATAACTAGGTGGCTGATCTTATTGCATGAATTTGATATTACAATCAAGGACAGACCTAGAAAAGAAAATCCTATAGCTGACTTTCTCTCACGAATGCCAAAACCAGTGGACACAGCAGCAGTTGAAGATCAATTTCCAGATGAGAATTTGTTTTTTTTCATTGTTAAAACACCCTGGTATGTTGATGTTGCGAATTACTTAGCAGTAGGTAAATTACCAAAACATCTGACCCCCAATGAACGAAAATAGATTGTCTAGCAAAGTGCTCGATTTTCCTGGATTGGGGGCTACCTATTCCATACAAGAGCAGATATGCACATTAAGAGATGTGTCTGGGAGGATGAAAGTTTTGATATTTTGAAGGCTTGCCATGACGGACCATGTGGCGGACACTTTTCTGATAAGTGAACTAGACATAAGGTGCTACAAACAAGGTATTATTGGCCTACGATCTTCAAATATGCAAAGAAGTCCGTTCAAACTTGTGACAGTTGTCAAAGGGCAGGATGCCCTGGCTAGTTCGACGAAATGCTCATGAACCCACAACTAGTTATTGAACCATTCGAGTGATGGGAACTTGATTTTGTTGGTCCAATTAACCCATCCTCGAACTAGAAAACATATATTCTGGTGGCAACAGAATATGTCACCAAATGGGTTGAAGCAGAAGCATTACCGAGAGCTACAGAGGATTCTGTCATACAGTTCTTGTTTCATATATTTGTGCGATATGGGCTTCCAAGAGACATAATTACAGACGGTGGACCATAGTTTGCTAGTAACAAGATTACTGCAACACTTAAGAACTATCATATCCAGCATAAAATTACTACTCCATACCACCCACAAGCAAACGGTCAAGTAGAAAGCAGCAACAAAATAATACAAACAATCTTGACAAAAACCATTGCATCACATAGACACGATTGGGCTGCAAGACTACCAGAAGCCTTATGGGCCTACAGACCAACATGGAGAAGAACTATCAACTATTCACCATACCAATTGGTGTTTGGAAAGCAACCTATTTTCCCCATAGAATTCGAAATCCAAACACTGCGAACAACACAAGAAGTAGGCCTAGATCTAAACGAGGTACAGATTAATAGATTATAGCAGATCAATGAGATAGATGAAATCAGGTTCTCTGCCCTTCAACATATTGCATTAATCCAATAGCAGCGAGCTAAATGGCATGGCACTCTCATTAAAAACAAAGTCTTCCGCAAAGGACACTGGGCGCTCTTATACGATTCTAGGTTTCAAGATTTTCCTGGGAAACTTCAGATTCGTTGGCTGGGGCCATATGAAATCTAGAAGGTACATGATAATGGTATCCTAACTCTAGTCACTATTGACGGATCTGGACATACCTTTAAAGTAAATGGCCACTTAGTTTGATTATACCACAAACCACTTACTCGGGAATCCTTCTGCCAGAAACTACGCGAGGACTTCGATATGCAAATTCTACATGAGGAAGAGCAATCTTCCTCAGCTGTGATTCATTAAGTGATTCACTTGTTTTTATACTTTGTACATAATTTCTTTGTTCTGTATATATTTTTGTATTTTCTTTTTTTTCTGCTGCTCCTTTTCAGAAGAAACAGCGTGGTTGTTTTGTTGTTCCTTTTTTGAAGGGACAACATTTTTGTACACTTTTTTCGTTGTTGTTGTTCCTTTTTCAAAAGAATAGCACCTTTTGTTTCAGCCGTTCTTTCTCATTTTCATTCCAAAGGAACGGAATTTGAGTTTTCTGCTATTCCTGTTCTAAAGGAACAACACTTTTGTTTTTTTCTATTCCTTTTCCAAAGGAACGACATTTGAGTTTTCTGTTGTTCCTTTTCTAAAGGAACAACACTTTTGATTTTTGCTATTCCTTTTCCAAAGGAACACCATTTGAGTTTCCTATTGTTATTTTTCTAAAAGAACAACACTTTTGACTTTTTTTGTTCCTTTTCCAAAGGAACGACATTTGAGTTTTCTGTTGTTCCTTTTCCAAAGGAACAACACTTTTCGATTTCTGTTGTTCCTTTTCCAAAGGAATGACATTTGTGTTTTCGTTGTTCCTTTTCCAAAGGAATGGCACTTTTAGCACTTGCATTTCTGTTGTTCCTTTTCCAAAGGAACGACACTTTTGGTTTTTCGTTGTTCCTTTTCTAAAGGAACAGCATGTTCGGTTTTTGTTGTTCCTTTTTTTTCAAATGAATGGCACTTTCAGTTTTTGCTGTTCCTTTTCCAAAGGAACAACACTTGTATTCCTTTGCCCTTCCTTTTTAAAACGCCAACATTCTCATATTCCTTTTACTTATGCCTAAAGATACCTATTGTTCCTCTTGTTTCAGGTCTTTTGAGCATAGCTATACACTCATGCAATGGGTACAAAGCTAGAGCATACTGAAATCAGCAAATTATACAAAATCGCTACTTTTATGAGAAATTGTTGTGAATCGATAAAGAGGAACAAAGAAAGGACACAATTATTCATCACTTTTGTTGTTTTTACCCTACTAATACTGACATGATTGGTCATCTTTATCATGTTGGTTCTTTTTAAATTCCATAATTTTTTGATCATTATTAAGGAATAAGAACAAAGGGTTTATATTTTTCTATTGAGATGTTAAGACTTCTTCCACCATTCCTACTCTTAAGGAGGGCTGAACCACACTTTGTGTATAAATAGGAAAGCATTTTATAAAAAAAAAAAAAAAAAATTGAATTGTCAAATGTAGGATAGGGGGTCTCAACAAGAGCCATCCTACCATGATCATAAGGAAGAAAGTGAAGTGGCATTCCCACTACGGCCACCACACTAGGGATATGGTCCAAGAGGCACATCAGAAAAAATAAAGAGTCTTTGGAACAGGAGGTCTCATCACGAGCTGGCCTGCCCACCTTTCACTCCTTCCTGGTGAATGGCATTATGGTTTAACTAGTTACCAAGCTAGCTTAATGACCTCCATTTTGATACTGAACAATACTTCCTAGGCATACACAAAGGATCATGGTTCCATGGGTGAAACAAACAACTCTGCCAAGGTTATGGACACCTGTCGGCAGCAGAGCTCTGTTAATGGTATTGAAGTCACATTTCTTATACACCAATAGTAATCATTAATACCCTCTCTGTATTATACCTTTGTAATTTTTCAAATAAGATTATGCATATCGCTTCCCCGAAACATTAAACACATCCTAATCAATCATGATGGAAAAAGTAGACAATGATCGCATTACACTCGTTGTGCACGTTAGTTGTCCTATCCTCCCAGCCTTGCATCATGTAACCACATTTTCTTATTAAGCGATCCTATTATACACCTCGATTTCAGTAACCTACTCCGTTTGTAAACATGGCATACGTTGTCCGTTTGTAAACATGGCATACGCTGTTCCTTTATGACCCTGTACCAGAATAGATAGGCCCGCCGCTCCTTCATTTTACGGCCGAGGATGGCCTATCACATTGCGGGGGGGGCTGACTTCATATTTGCTGACATACGTGTCAGGCTATTATTTGGAAAACTCTTACTCGGGAATAGCAAGGCTTAACAGTATCTCGTTTTTCAATTTGCATGCCTTGCTGTTCCTAAGATATTTCCGTATCATAGTCTACAACAATTAGTAAGATTTGAATGAGCCTTGCGATTTTGTTATTTTATCTGTGTTTCTAACAGTTTGAATAGCCTACTGTTCCATTGCCGTCTCTGTGTTTTTACAGTGAGCTAAAGCATGGGAGGGAGGTTAATTCGAAGAGAACCACAGGTATTGACAGTTTCTGACATTGCACGGGAAATCCTGGCAAGGGCAGGATGGTTAGTCTATCTTAATCGTTTACAGGAATCCAACGAGACCATGGCAATAGAATTCTTGCAGAACTTGCAAGAATACCACTCCACAGTAAGGGGAAAACACATAGCAATTACCAATGACGTAATTGCAGAGGTCTCGGGACTGCCAGACACTGGACCTATGTGGACTCTAAAGAAGGAGAGACTACAAAATATCATGAAGATCATCCAGGATGAAGGCCAGAACCTGACAGTCAGAGGAAAGGGAGTCCTACCAGCAGCATTAGGAGAGCCATGGGCAGAATTGGCAAGGATCATCCAGAGCTACATCACTTGTGAAGGCAGGAAAGACATGGTAATACCACGACACCTTAAACTCTTAGCTGTATTAAAAGAGAAATGCTCTGTGAACCTACCTGCATTTTTAAATTCATTACTTCATGATGTTTCCCGAAGCATGAAAATGTCACAACATGTAGAATCGGTAGTAATTCACCACGGACTGATATGACTGATAATTAGCCACAGTCTTGCTCAGTAGCAGAGTAGCTGGGAAGAGCTAATTGCTATGTTAGATGGGGCACCAACTCTGCCAGCCCCAAAAAACAAACATATTGCCAGTACACCAAATATACCATCAAAACAGAGAAAATCAGTTAGATTGGTACGGATTAGAGGGAGGTTGGAAAATCCCCAAGGAAGTACCAGCCAACCTGTGGAGATAGACTACTCAGGGGACGAGCAACCCCTGCAATTGGAAGGAGAAGAGAATGACAAAGAAGTGGGAGGAAATGAGGAAGGAAAAACAGAGGAAGAGACTGAGCAGCCTAAGCAGGTGGAGGCGGAGACAGAGCAGCGTGAAGAGACTCCATTGCAAAATCCATTGCAAGAGGACGAACTGGCCAAAGTTCTGACCAATATGGGTGAATATGACTAGCCTCTAGCCCACTAGGCCTCCAGATTGAGGAAGAACCAAAGAGAATTCTACTCAGGACAAAAATGCACTCGAATAATTGCATGACGAGGAAGAAAATGAAGAGAAACATTCTTTTCATGATGAAAGTATGACAGGAGAAGAAAATGATGAAGATATAGAAAGGGAACAATCCGCTCCCAGCCAAACTACACCGAAAGAATTACATGAAGAAGAAGGGGTGGACAAAGAAGTTACCCAAGAAATAACAGAGCCAGCTAGGGTTTCTACTCCTGAGCAACCTGAACAAAGCAGCGAAGGAGCACCCCAAGAGGAAAACCAGGGAATTCACCAAGGTAACAGTCTAGGCCCGAGTAAACAGACAGTTGTTCCGTCTAAGGAAACAGAAGAAATTAAACAATTACGAAAGGAATAGCAAAGACTACTAAATGTGATAGCTCGACTTCGACAACAAATTAGGGTTTTGAGAATGAGAAAGAGAGCAAAAAGAACTTCAAGGGGAAGACATGCAGCCACTCCAGTGAGACCCCCCAAGAAAAAGGTTCGAAAGACCCATGTTCATCCTGTTTCTCAAAACCCTGTCGAAGAACAATTTGCTGTTCAAACCGCTGTTGAAGAACAATCTACTGTTCAAACTATTTTTAAAGTGCAGACTGCCATTCAAAAGCAAAAGAAACAGCATTTCACTATTGCTCATGTTGAAGTGAAAACAGACGATATATCGGCCTGTGACAAGGAAGTTTAGACAGAGGCACATTCCTCTGAAGGGATACAGACTATAAACACAAGGCGACGCAATAAGAAGATTCAAGTAAATCTTCCACTGGCCACTACTACGTGGGACAGTGATCTAAGGACAGTAACCCTATGAGAGGGTTTGATGCAAGCTCAAAAAGCATTAGAAAAACTCACAGAACAAATGGTTTCTCAAGAAAAGTATGAAGAATTACAACAACAGCTAAGGAATGTCAATTTATCCAAAAGCCAAGCCATTTAAGGATGGCGAAAAGAACAAGAAAAAGTCACAAAGGTAATTCATAGATTAGATGTAGTTATCAGACATATGGATACCTTATACTCTTTGTACACTGATGTCCTAGCATGTAGAGCCCTTGCCAGGAATTATGCCTTGTTTTTAATGGAATGATATTTGCAATTGAAAATTAAGGTCGTCAAAGCAGGAGCCCCTATACAAATTAATACTATTGATGATTTTATAAACTGTTGTAAGCACTATGGAGTAAAGGTTCAAAGACTACTGTGTGAATTCTATCTGCATAACCTTGTGTTAGATCAAGAGACAGAGCAGAACCCTTGCCCTTTCATTGGGGATATCAAACTACAAGCATTTATTTCGTTTGGAGTTAATCAAATCAAAAGGCTTAAAGCCTATAATGCCTTCCAAAGACAAGAAAACGGATTAGACTTATGGGTAAGAGCTGATCCTAGAGATCTATTACAGTTATGGAATAAAAACAGGAGCCTCATGAGAACTCCGAGCGTGATTGACACGTTAGGACCCATTCATACAGCAATCAATCGATAAGGGATAGAATACTTCTTTACCATTAAGGACCTTGCCATTGTAGCTCCTAAATTTCGATATCAGACCTCTAATCTAAACATCCAACTCAAGGAACCATTTAATTATGAGAACTTTAAGTTAGTCGCTGATCGTTTGAACCTCTATGGCAAAATTATCTTGAGAGCAGGGCCATCTTGTTTAGGATATAGGTTTCAGAGTCCGATTATTTGGCACCCTACACCTAGATACTAAGCCCTGTATGAAATGCCTGAGGGTTAGACAGGCCATCTTTTCGAACACCTAGTTAGGAATCATGGCTGTAGACAACCACATGAGATCCCATCTCCACCCTACTCTCTCACTGCCTTACATGTCAACTACAATTTTTTCATGAGGGCATGAAAAAGGGTAAGCAGGGGGGTGTGTGGAGTACTGAAGAAGGTATGTTTTTATTGACTATTGTGTCATCTTTTCTTTAGAACTCGTAACATCTTTGCATCATGAACTAGGTAGATAATGGGAAATCATGAAAAATCTATAAGATTTATATGCAACATGAAAACGCTAATAATTGCCATTTCTTATGCAGGAAAAGGGAAAAACTAAAGATTTCCACTCCAAAGAAAAAGACAAGACCAAGCTAACCGTTGTCCCTTTGGCGGGGAACCATATGCAAATAAGATGATCTAAAGTAAAACATCTTAGCCAAGGAAAGGAAAAGGAGATATTGACTCGGCACAAGAAAACGGCCGGATAAATGAGGATTAATAGCTTGGGGGATCCCTCAGGATCCTTTGATCCTGAGGGATCACTGCTTTAACTATTTTCGCATCCTTGATATCTCCGCTTCAGCTGTTATAAGTAGGGGCAGCACTGCTAGCCCGAGGAAAGAAAAAGAAGACTGTTAATTTTTATGTAACTTTTCTCTGCATTTGAAACTTTGATCATTGACTCTCGTTGAGAAGTGATCCACTATAACTCTGTTTTAATTCTTTAATATAAATCTGGTTTCTATTCCATCTTTGATCCTAGAATAATTTCAAGCGGGGTGTCCCTGGAGGCTAAGGGCCCGGCCCTGGTGGAACACTTGCTCCTATATCATTATCTTTAGTTCGTGTGTGGTTTTCATTATCATCTTTGATCGGTAAACTGGTGTGTTTTGTTATTTTATATCACAGCTCTGTTATATTTACAATATTTTTCTCTGCAACAAGAAAGTCGTATTGTTCATTCTGACCCTATAACGTATTGTTGTTCCTTTAAGTCATTAATGTAACATTATTGTTCTTTACAGAACACTATTGTTGTTCAATTGCAAAGTAACTGAGCTGTAATATTATTAAGTTGGTATTACTGTATTTGTCTATGGTTTATACTTCATTATGGTTGCTGTTCAATTTACATTGTTGTTCCATTATGAATTGTGATCGTTATCCTGTCTAACTGAGATCAATATTTGTGGTATCAAAAGCAGATTACTGTTTCTCTTAATATCTCTGTGTGTTGTGTGTGTTATTTATTTTGGTACTGTGTATTCACAATTGGCTCTAAGCACTGTTCTATATTTCATTGGTAATTGGTTGTCGTTCTATTTGTTGTCTAATTTATCCTTTAAGTAAAGATTTCCATCCGATTTCTATAGGATACGATTGTTGCACTTGTTCTTGTAGATTAAGGTGTTGCTGTTCATCAGACTTAGTTGCTATTACATTTTCTAGTTGTTGTTCCATTTCTTAGTTGTTTTTCCATTTCCTGTTATCTGTGTTATTGTTGCTTTGGTGTGTAGAACGATCTGAAACTGTAATGGGCGTTGGCATTTGTTGTCTAGTCCCCAAATTGATGATCTATTCCTTGATTACCTTTAGTTACATCAGTTTCCAAAGGGATGAGATATTGTTACTGGACCCTTGACTGATAAATTGCTTAGTTTTCCAAGTGCATGATTTAGTTTTAAAGTATTTTGTTGTAAGTAGATCTTGTTTCAAGAATCCGTTTACTCTTGTATTTTCTTGAGCTATCCTACTAGCATTACTCTGACAAATGATAGCCTCAAACTGAGTACACTCTTTGAGATAACAAATCATCCATGGATTGAAAAGTTAATGGGAGGTAATTAGAGGTGAAAAAGACCATTTTTATGGCTCAACACTTAGGGTGGTTCAATAAATGCATGGGTGCCTATGAAAATATCCCTATAAAAAGTGGACTTGCCACTCCATTTCTCATCATTCATTTTGCTTATTCTAAGAGACATGCTTTTGTGCTTTCAATGGTCCAATAGATTCCTAGATGCTTATGCCAAGCTCCCTGTGACTAAGGGTTGTGATCAGGGGCATATTGGCATCTATAAGTAAAGTGACCTTCATAATCACAGTTTAAAGAGAGGATAGATTGTACTACCTTTGATTTATGTTTGTGATTAACTTATACATCCATGATTAGGAATAAAATTTCTTCTTTAGCATCACCTTTGTCTTTAATAGGTCCTCCTAAGTTGTATCCAATTGTCTTTGCATCTGATATATTGTTAGTACAATCATAGACTCTAATATTATCTATCTTCTTCTAGGATGACCTCATCTTACTCTTCCTTTTATTGGTTATTATCCTTGTAATATTTTCCTTCTAGTTTAAGTAGGATATTTTTGAAGGAACCTTTTTCTGATCCCAATCATTGGAAATATAATTACACTGTGAGAGTGAGGTGAATTAGTATAATGGGAATCTTAATCAATCATAACACTTCAACGCATACATTATATAATTTATATTAGAAACATGAAAAATAGCCAAATGTATATTTAAAATAAAAATTATATTATTGAATGATCTTGTAGGCACCAACCTACTATTACATTGATTTATTCACACCAACCAGAAGGAGGTGCCAACTCCCTTAATTGCTTTACTGGCACCAACTAGAAGGAAACATTAGCCCCTAGAAAAATGAAGGTACCAATCTGAGTTTCCTGTTAGATATATTTTTCATAAAAATTTCAAAATCGGATCCACAAGTGTTCTTGTTTATACATATTCCTTGATTTGTTATTCAATTTATCTCTCCTCAACTTCTCATCTACTTCTACATAACAATCTTTACTTCGTATCTTTAGCTCTAACTTATCTACATTACTTATACACTACTCCTATATTGTGCACTTATATATTTTGTTCTCATTGAAGCCATACCATTTTCTACTTATTTATAACTAATAATTCTAAAAAAAAAATCAATCTTATAGATTTCACAACATACTCCATACTCAGATTAAATACCTACACATGCGTTCCTTATATTTCATTTCCAGAATTCTTTCGTACTTTTGCATACCAAAATTACTACTAAGTATTGCACTTCATATTGGACGGCTTTGCATATTTATTTACTAATTCTTTGACCTTTTCTAGGATCATATGTCCTCCTTTGACTTCATTTCTTGGGATCCTTTTTCTTTTAATCACAAATGACATCATTTTATTTTTTTGTCTCTCTCACTCTTTTCACAACCAAACCCAACACATATTCAATTTATGTATTGTAATAATGCTCTAGTATCCATGTAAAAATCACCACAACAATGATTCCAACCTCTTTTAGTCTATTTATAATTTACTATAACAACAGAACCTAGAAAGGCTAAGACTTCATGGAGGAAGATATTCATTTTATTTCTATTATTGGAAGTTTGATTCAAAGGACCCAAATTACTTTTCATATTTTCTTGGCACCTCAGGGACTTATCTGTGTAACCTTTCTATTGTAACCATGTTTTTGAGACATGTTTATATATATTTGGATCTGAATACACTTAGTTGTAATGTTTTATTAGACATCCAAATTCTTTTCATAGACAAGATACTTGTTCTAGCTCTAGGAGCTTTAATTTTTTTTTTAATTTTCATGACCACATGACCTAATAACAAGATCATATCCTTATATTAAAGCTCTAGCGTTTGAAAATATGACTCTTAGCACTAATTAACACTACTTTATGGGTGGACCCTCAAATGCTTAATGAGTTGGATAGCTTGCAACTAGTGTGAAATCATGTCTTAAAGGAACTTTGACCTATTCCATTAATTCCAACCAAATTCATATCTAATCCTTCATCAATTAACCTTTTTCATACACCCCGACATTATTGGATGGTCGAATAGCCTAGAATTTGGGCCTTTCATTGTTTTGGGGCAATATTCCTTGTTTATCGCTATATTGGCTAAAAACTAAATAGATAGGAAACCTTTTTTAAAACCTTTCCCTAGCAAAAATACCAAGAGTTCCACACAAGCTGCCATTTCACTACTATGTAGTCTACTAAATCATCTATGTGGTTTTATTGCAACATCACTCTACCATCTCACTACCACACTATATTCCATTTCGACTTTCTTCTACTTGTCATGCCATGAAACTGCTACATGTCACTAATAAATGGGTCACTTAGGGGCCCAAAATGACTAAATACACCACCCACGTGTCATGCTCACCAAATACCACGTGTCCATGTCAACGCCACCTAGCATCTACATGGAGGTGCCACCCATTCTTCCAATGGTTTTCATCCACTGCTTACCATTTGTGACTATGTTGCATGTAAATGAAGTCCTTGTTGGTAGTCAAATAGACGCATAGGTGCTTCCTGCCATGTTCTATGTGACCAAGTGTTGTGACCAACACCTTGCTACTCCACCGCTTACTACTCACCAAGCTTATTTTGATATACATGCTTCTATGCTTTGGATGGTTCAATAGATGATTGGGTGCTTATGTCAATCTCCCTATGACCAAGGGTTTGTTGGTCCACTGCTCAATTCTCATTTTCCTCATTCTGATAGTTGTTATTTTGTTCTTTGGTCAATCTAAGACATCTAGGTTCTTATGCCAATATCCTTATGACCAGGGTATGTGACCCAGGGCCTCACTACCCCATTTCCCATTGACCATCATGCTCCGTTTGGCACCAATCCAATAAGGAGCTCGCATTGGAACCATGACCTATGGGAACCTTTCTTGATTTAGGATGGTTCAAACTGAGTTTTCTCTTCATTCCCTGGGATAAAGGAAAAATCACAAATAGCTCATTTGATCAAGATAATTGAAGGGAAAATGTTTGAAAGTATAGGCTATCTATTGATTGCATTTATGAACTACAAACTTTAATTCAATCATGAATGTTAAAAAAGATCATCATGAACTTTGAAATTACTTGAAATCATTAACTGTAGGATACATTCAACAATCTACCATGCTTATGGAGGTTGACATCAATGAAAAAATATGCTCAAAAATATCCCATTTTGCATTGATGGCAACACCACCAAGCATCTACTAGTCATTGATGACCATGGGATAGACTCCCCCTGTTTCCATCCTAATTGTTCTCCTTTTGATGTTTTCTTATTCTCCCCCCTTTGAGATCAATGAAAAAGGTCATATCATCCCCCTGAGTTGATGCATACTACTTCCTTGAACTCCCCCTTTTATGAATGGAAAATGTTTATTTTTACTTATGGTTGATATTTCTCCTTTATCTGCAACTGGGCTCTCCTTGTCAAGGCTATGCTTATATGTCCTTACATGCAACATTTCCTCTTCTATAACTTTGTTCTTTAGACTACTCCTTCTGTGATGATGCTACCTTACAACTTATCTCTTATAGCATCAAAGGGATGCTCACCCTGAACTGCTGCTTCTCATTCTTTTACTTTCCCTGTCAATTAAATTTCAAGTATTAATTCGTACATGCCAATAATATTCTTCCAATTTATCAACTGTAAGGATATTGTCTTTCATATGTGTAACAATGAGCATGCTTCCTTATCATCTTCTATTATTTTGTCTTGAAGAAAACACAAGCCTTTGTTTTACCTTTCTTAATTTTGAGTCTGTATGCCTCTCTTTCTCTTTTTTTACCTTTACTGAAGCACTTAGAATTTCAAGAGTTGTGTTTTTAGCCATTCTTTGTACTACTACTACATATGAATTATCATCCTACAAAATTTCCATTTCATCATTCTTCTCCCACATCTCACACTAAAAACCTCTCATCTTCTTAATGAAACTTGATATGTTGCAAACTCTCACTTATGTTTTACTAATTAGAGAGATAATACTCTTTTCCTTTACCTCCTTTAAGGACATATGCATTGTCAAAAGTCTTGGTTGCTTTTGGTACTAATTTTCTAGATATTGCTTTTATTATTTCACTTCCTTTAGAATTAATTTTGACTTCATGTCCTTTCTCAACCATTTGACTTCCACATAGAATATTGTGCTTCAAATATTCAACAAAAGATACATATTCAACTTTAGCTCTTTCATTACCAAGGCTAGCCATCCTTTTACCCATTTTTCCAACTGATGCATTATCTCTAAGAGTGACACTAGCACCCTTGATCTCCTTTAGAGAGAGATATCTACTTTTATCTCCTATCATATGGTGAGAACACCTACTTTATATATACCATTCGTTGTCTTGATTTTGTAGACATAAGGCTAAACTTTATTCCTCTTTATGCTTTTGGTTCCTTTTCCATATCTTCTTCATTTGTTGTTTTCCATTTTTGACAACATCTTCTTTTCTACTTTGGTTTAGGAACCTCAATGTACCATTTATACAATGCTAAGTGTTGTGCCCAAGGATATTTCATTTGTAACATTTAATGTAATCCAATAAGGGAGCACAAGATTTAATTTGACTAATGCCACTTTCGTACATATTTCTGATTTTTCTTATTACGTATTCATTCATGGTAGCTTTGAAGGATTTTCTTCTTCTATATTCTCTTATTCTACAATCAACTACTTTGTGACCAAAGTTATGGAAAATAAAATTATACCCATTATAGAAATTTGAGTTCCTTGATATAGAGGCACCTCTTGGAGGAGTTGATCCTTTTGAGGGAGCTAGCTTTCTTTGATTGATCATTTGGGGAAGTTCAAAGTTCTGCTACTTTCTTGTCCCATGTCTACCTATTGGGATGATTTGATCCTTTTCCATCTATTTCTCACTGTATTTTCTTTTGTTTCTTTATTTAATTGAGTTATTAAGTACTTTAACATAGCTCTTAGGCTCTTCCTTGAATTTTGTTGAGCTCGATTCTCCTTGGGATGTATCATGAACTTCCTTATAACCAAGGTCTATCTTAATGCAGGGATATCTCTTTTTTCTAAGAATTGTATCCAAACGTTTAGTCCCTTTAGCCAACTTCAAATTATCATTTTCTTCCTATAATTGCTTCTTCATAGAAACAACTTCCTCTTCAAGTTTTTCACATTCCTTTGAATTTTCTTTTAGTTGTCTGAGAAGCTTTTCCTTAATCCTCTTAGCTTCTTCTAATTTGATTTTTATAAGAATGATTGATGACTCATCAGACTCATTCTCTTTCCTTTCATACTTCATCAGCTAATCATTGAATTCTTCTAGTTCATTTTGCAAAGAACAATATCAAATTTTAGATCCTCACAGTGACCTTCTCTTTCCTTCAGTTGAATCTTTATCACTCCTTCCATTCTTTTTTCTTCTTCTTTTTGGGTTTTCATAATTATTTTTTCTACTTCATCATGATCCAAGATTCCATATTCCTCTAATAACTTCTTATATCTTTTGTTATCTTCTATGATTTTCTCTATTTCTTCTATAGTGGGAGTGAACTGAATTTGAATATCTTCCTTATCCTCAAATTATTATTCTGAACATAACTTCTTCTTCTTTTTACTGTTATACCTGGTGAAAAAGGACCTCGATCTTATACAGTTTTTAATGACTTTATAAATGGTATTTATCTTTCACACTTAGTCTATCATAAGGAAATCTACATTCTAAAGACTAATTCGATACCCTTACCTTATAATTTCAAAGTCTGACTAATCAATATACAAGTCTCGTTTTGATTCCTATAAAATACATTATGTGTGTTTGCATATAGAGATTTGGATATTTCTTATGGCTACATTTGAGATTGATAATGATATGCACTGATATTGTAAGTCTTGTTATGATAGTCGAGATTTAAATCATTTTTACACAATTTCTATGTAACACATGTTAATTCCAATTTAGTACATAAACAAGAATTTGTATATCTTTGGAATGTGAGGTATATTTTTTTTATGTTCTCTATCTTGAGTTTGATTAAGAAGGTTTATATTAGGACCACTGCTTAAGAAAAAATAGCATATCTCTAGAGATAACCTTAATCTAAATTTAGATCTAACATCTAGACTCTTGATTCAATGCTCAACTTTTGATTTCAATATTTGGTTTCAGGAAGCTAAGAACCAAAACGAGAATCTATTTTTTTTCAAATTTAACCTTCTAACGAGTACATATTTTTCCCCTGCAGCAATATAAAATTGTATTCTAGAGTCAAACTAGGGGATATGATAAAATACTAGCTAGAAGGATCTTAAGACCCTGCAAATTTTGCTCCATTTTCATAGTTTTCTCTATATCTTTAGCGCTAGATATGAGTTTAAGTTATTATTTTGAATCAAATTAGAAGATAATTATTTTATTTTTTTTAAGAAATATATATATTTTATGTTTCCTACACATATTGGTGTTTATAGCTCATGAGTTTACATCTCGAATTGGCTTGTGAACAATTTTTACTGTGGCACTAAAATATCTAAACATGGAGATGTCTTTAAAACAACATTATGGATTTAGTTATGGGTCCATATCTAGCCAGAGGGATGGGTGAAATACATAGATTAAGGGTGGAATAGGGATCATGAAGGAAGTTTTAGGACTATAAAGTCCTGAGAATTTGGTCAAAAAATCATCTAAGCCTTCCTTTGGAAGGTTGTGTCCTAACAGAAAAAATATGCACCCTCTTACGTGGGTGTGTGTCCCAAGAACAAGGCTGGTGAGAAAAATAACTATGATCAGAGTATATGGAAGCGAGAATCATAGTGGAAGGAAGAGTGTAATTATCTAGAGTGTTGGTGTCAGATGTTGGACTTGATTTAGTCTTTGCTTAGGAGGCTAGTTTCATTGCATCCAACTACATGTTCACAGAAGGCCAATAATTGGGGTTATTTAAATAATAAGGGGAACCTTGAGTGCTAAACATTGAAACACCCAACCTCTATGGATCCTTTCATGCCCATTTTTTATGTTTAGCAAACTACATGAATTTTACTCCCAAATGGTCATGGGTATGGCATATTCCACACATAAATGTGTCTCTTCATAATTGATAGGTTGTATAACACCTAGTTTCCTTTCTTGATAATGATGGCATCTACCAATAACTTTGAGGTATTGACGCTAGATAAAATATGGACATGTTGCAGCCTCAGAATTCTGTTGTCGAAACATGGGGGATAACCACCTGGTCCAAACCTTAAGACAACTCCTTTTCCATTTAAAGTGGTGGCTCCGACTGGGGATAATGGGACCAGTTTCCCAGTGTGGGTTTTAAGATGAGAGTGGGTGGTTTATGAGTGCTTTGCAATAGAATAATGGTAATATAAGTGACCTATTCTACAATGCAATTTCTCTAACTAGCTTATTCTAATATAAACCCAGGTGTTCTCATGTGATATGCAATATACAAGGATATCTATTTAGCATGTGATAATAAATATTGAACACAACTAAATAGAGATGATAATGTAAGAGATAATTCCTTTGACTATATAGTTAGTCAAAGGAATTTATAAAGTATCGCATATATGATGAGTTATATATGAAAATCACAACTTCATCTAGGCATCATACAAAAGTGCAACTAACGCTTAACATGAATAATAAATATCGCATATAATATAAAGTGCATCAACAAAGGAAAGTAGTCTGTTATCTAAAAGAAACGATCATGTTCCATCATTTCACCAAAGCATTCACAAACTTACAATAGTGCATTCTTTGCAAATGTTTTTGATAAAATTATGGACCCTTCTCTAAATGAATGAGAAGGGTATAAATACTACTCTAACTAAATGTGTAAAAATAGATTATAAAAAATTTGAGGAGGTTTCAAACAACCTTCCTCCTGACTAGGTAACTAACTCCAAAAATAAACAGAGGAAAAATAAAAAAAAAACTAAGAGGATGACTTTCTATCTGCCTACTTGTCCTTTAAATCACAAATATCGGTCATCTGTTGAATTTGAGGAGGTGGCCAGAAATGAGTCTTGAGTTATCCAGTGAAGATCAAATCGGTGAACAGTGGCAACATCCTTTGATTCATGTGAAGGAAACAATTGAGAGTCATAATCTGGTTATGTGGTTTAACCAAATATTACCAATACGACTCCCAATTGGTTGTGGTCAGTTTCACAATTCCCTCTCTCTGAATCCCCGCCTTTTCTTGCCAGTCTTTATACAAAGAAGTTAAATCATGAATTTCTTTCGTATTTCCTTCCTTGATGAGATTGGTGGCAAACAGGGTGTGGTTCACTTATTTGATGATGTTCTTTGATACTCTAGCTGCCCTTGCGACTGCTAGCTCAACTTGTTTGATTCTGACATCCCAATTTGTAAAGAGAATGTCTTTATGAGTTTCTTCAATTTTGGGTAGATTGGACTTCTTTTGATCTTATGTTTCTTGCCACTTAATGAACTCAGAGATTCTGGTGTTTAAATTATTAAACTCAGTTCTCTGGTTGATTACCTTGTTTGTCAGCTGGTCGCTTGTAGTCAGATAGGGAGTAATATGTGGCATCTTTTGGCAAAAATACTCTTGATGTCTCACTAGAAGGGAATTTAATTCCAAGGCCTCTTTGGTGAACTCCTCAGTAGTGGGAACGTCCTTGTATTTTTCCATGTATTTCTTCATTTCTTGAAGTTGCATGTTTTTGGCCAATATATCAGCCTCATGGCTTATTTTCAGGACCTCCATGTCTTGCTGCAATTTCTTTATTTGCTCCGCCACCTTCCTGTTTGTGGTTTCTTTCTCTGCCTCAAGCTCTTGTTCGAGCTGCGTAATTCTCTCCTCTTTCTCCCTTAGTGGAGTAGAGGCCTTAGTAGCCTTGTCCATAGTGGTTGATGTGTATGCTCTCATGAACTATGATAGTCTAGTCAAGTTCTTGGCCGGATTGAAAGGAATGTCCTTCTAGAAAACGTCCATGGGCTCGTTTCCAGCTAGGAATTCAGGTGCATCTATCCTTCTCCTTTTCCTCTGCCTTCTAACTATAGCCTTGTGGAGAGGGCTATAGAACACATCAATTGAAGGTATTCCAGTCACTTTGATAAAAATCTCCAATGTGGGCAGAGCAAGGGATAATTTCAATATGACGGGATGACGTTTCTTGTTCCTCCAAAGGTGTAGATTGCTTGTTGGCAGACTTGGGCTCTGTATCTTTTTGAACATGTTGAGGAGTTTTGAATTACTTTGTTTCTTGGGCATTTGAGGTTTTGGGAGTGCCTTGCAATTCTGATTAAATTGATCCCACTCCTGCTCCAAACTACCACCTTTGGTCTCTGAACCGATTTCTGTAGCCAGGGTGCTCATCACTTTCTTCTCAACTAACTTCTTGCTGGATTCAGCTGTGTTGTTGGCATCTTGGGGCTTCCCTGTGTCTGGAGTCTTCTGAGTGTTTACCGAGAATCTATTTGAGAGGTTAGGAAACCAAATCACAAAAAGATAGAAAATATAGATCAACACCTTGGAATTCAACCTCTTCGAGGGGGCAACCTTATTTACATTACACAAATGAACAATTCTTGGATGATACAAATGAAAGGACTTCCTTTCTATATATAGGAGTCTAAGGGGTCATAATATAATCAGAGACGTCATAACAATAATAATGTAAGGAAAAAAAAATAACAATAGTGGGCTTCTATGGGGCACAATAACAACAATATGGGGACTACATGGGCACAACAATATAATAAGGGGGTTGTACTAATAACAATAAGGGGTTACACTAGTAGTATAGGGACCTAACATGGCCCTCTCCTTCAAAAAGTGTTGTCCTCAACGCTTGAGTAGTTCGTGATGCTCCTATATAAAATTCTTGTCCTCCCATGTGGAATATTCAGAGGGTAAGTTCTTCCACTTGATGAGATACTCTGAAATTGATTGATTTCATAGCTGTTGGGTTCTTGTTTCTGTGCTTGCTCCAGGTTTCAATATGATTTTTCCTTCCTCGTAAAGTTCTCGCAATATTGTTTGAACTGGGATCCTCTGCAACTTTTGAATGAGTGGCCACACTTCTTCATCCTTCTTCCATTCATACCCTATTTCATTTATCCAATCTGGTTGGATAATAGAAATGGTGCACAACAATGCTTCCATATCCTCATCCTTTCTTGAGAGTGCATCTGCCACAACTTTTTGCTTCCCTTTTTTGTAGATGATTTCAAAGTCATAACCCAACATCTTTGTGACCCATTTTTGTTTCTCTTCAGTGGATAATCTTTGTTCTAAAAAGTATTTAATACTATCATGATCCGTTTTTACCTTGAAGTGTCTTCCTATTAGGTAAGGTCTCCCTTTCTTAAGTGCATGTAGTTGCCAACATTTCCTTCTCATAAATAGCTTTCTTGATGGAAATTTGTTTGTATGTATGTAACCATAAAAATACACAATTACCTACATCAAAACTTCTTTCATTGCGATGTTGATCTGCCTATTGTTTCATTCGATTCTGCACCAAAGCAGCATTATCCTTTAAAAGTTGGAGAACTTGTTGTTGATGCTCGATGTGATATTTCACTGCTTGAATATTTTTCTTCTTGATATGTCCTTCTATATTGAGAGTTTGAAGAGTGGTAATTTCTTCCAGTGCATTTACAGATATGGTTGGATTCATTTCTTGATTCTCTATGTGATCTTTCACTTCTTGAAAATTTTTCTTCTTGATATGTCCTTCTACCTTGATAGTTTGAGGAGTGGTAATTTTGGCCATTGCATTACAAGATATGGTCGAATTCATTTCTTCTCTCTTGATGTGGTCTTTCACTTCTTGAACCTTTTTGTTCTTGATATGTCCTTCTATCTTAAGAGTTTGAGGAGTGGTAATTATTTCCAATGCTTTACAAGATGTGGTCAGATTCATTTCTTCTTTCTCTGAGGTTGGTTCCTAGTGTATATACTCTTCTTTTGATGTTTCTTGATCATTTTCTTCCTCCTCTCCACAATCAATGTAAAATAATTTCTTCTCAGCACACTTATGAAATTTAATGTATTTTTTATCACAATTGTAACAAAGCCCTTTTCCTCTTTTTTCTTCCAATTGTTGTGGTGTTGCTCTAAAGAAAGTGTTTTTCTTTGTATCCTCATAATGTGCTATAATTTTCTCCGTGAAAATTGACCACGTAACAAGTGGTTTACAAGAAAAAAGCCCTTTATACCATAAAAATTGATGTTGTTCTAAATATGAAGATGAAATACATACCTTTTGTAACAGTGGTACACCATGTAGATCAAAATATTTCTCCATCTGTAGTATCCAATTTACCGCATCCTTGCAATCAAACTTCCTCATCTCGATTTTTCTTGAATTTAGGATCTCTATCTTGAAATGACTCTAACTCTGTAATTTCAGATCTCCGAGTTCTGAAATTTCTTCCTATGATAGCTCTCCGAGTTCTCTTTCTAACCCTGCAAGCCTGATCAGAATTTGATTATCCAAGAAAGAGTTATGCCAAATCTCCCACGGTGACCTGATTATAGACTGGTTCAGTAGAGCAAACTTGTACGACGTGCCATGGGTCACTGTTTCAACCTTAGGTTCTGAAAATGATACCCAAAAAACTATAGTCCATCCTCTTTCTGAAACTTCTTACAAAAATTCAATCTGATGCTCAGAGTGAACGTTATGACGATTTTCCCAAGGTGACCTATTTGGAATGAAATTCAGGGGTCTACAAAAACACTACCTTCCTCAGATTATATCTCTAGAAATATAGCGAGACAGGATCTGAAATACGTAGCCAAGGTTCAAATTGAATTCTTCTCAAACGTTTGTTTGCTTTATCTTCTGAAACTTCATAGCGAAAGAGTTATGGTTTAAATTCCATGATAGCCTAATTTATATGAAATTATAGAGCTTGCAATAACCCTAACTTCCTTAGATCATATCTCCAAAAATATAGCGAGACAAGATCTAAAATTCAGACCCAAAGTTTAAAACAATTTCATCTCAAATGGATTTTTTTTTGTAGCTTCTGAAACATCACAGAAAAAAAAGTTTTAGCAAAAATGCCATGATGACCTATTTGGAGTAGTGAAACCCTAGAATCCAAAGCTCTGATACCAAATGTTAGGAAACCAACTCACAAAAAGATAGAAAATATAGAGCAGCGCCTTAGAATTCAGCCTCTTCGAGGGGGCAACCTCCTTTACATTACACAAATGAACAATTTTTGGATGATACAAATGAAAAGACTTCCTTTCTATATATATGAGTCTAAGGGGTCCTAATATAATCAGAGCCGACATAACAATAATAATGTAAGGGAACAATAATAACAATAGTGGGCTTCTATGGGGCACAATAATAAAAATATGGGGACTACATGGGCACAACAATATAATAAGGGGGTTATACTAATACCAATAAGGGGTTATGCTAGTAGTATAGGGACCTAACATAGGTCCTACACTATCAACAGAGACACTTGGAGTATACTTATCATTAGGTTTTAATAGATGCATTGGGATCACACAAAGCCTCTCATATCTGAATTCCTAAAATCTTTGAAAATATTTTGGTTTTAGATTCACTTTTTCCCATTCGAACGCTTGTTCGAAGGATACGACTGACTATAACAAATCCTCAAAATCATTATCGTCATGATTGTATGGCTTGAGTTTAACTGCAGTAGTGACATTGTATGCCACTTTGTTTGGATCAAATTGCCTCTTAGGCAATGTATGAAGCCTGAGGGCTTCCATATATGTTGATTCCTTAGTGGCATGAACAAAATTGGATAAAGCAAAAGAGCCACATTTGACAGGGAAAATGGGCCATAATGACTTCTTGTTGTCTTTGGGAACTTTAGTGAAGCCCTTTCCCACATTTTGGTAGGCAATCTCTCTTGCTAATACTTATCAGAAACATATAAAGGTAGGACATATGGATCGGTTGTGATACCAAAAAACCTAATATAGGTGAACCACTCTTCAATAAAATACTTGCCAACAGTAAGCAGGTCTGATGCAGCTTCTTGGGAGAACCTAGGGGCTTTCTTATTGAAAATCATTTGATGTAGGGGCAACACAACATCATGGAATATCTTATAGAAGTGAGGTATGTAATGTGACTCCCATATTTGTTTATGACTGAGATGGATTGGGTAAGGATCTTGTAAGGTCCATTTCCAACCCATGGTTGGAAATGTTGTGCAAAAATAGATAGCATCCATAATGTAGGCACTAAAATATAAGGGATGGATGATATCTGAAAAGGAGGCTTTATTCTACCGATATTTGGTAATGGTGATGGCTAGGTTGTCAGATAGGATGGAATTCCAATTCATGATAAGGGAATTAAAACATGCATCAACCAGAGGAATCCATTAAATTGAAAACTTAGTATTATTGGGTAGCCCATACAATCTACATAACATGATTTTTGCATAGTTGTAGGGGTTTTTCAAAGAGGCTATAGAATACATACCCGATTTGTCATACTTGAATTTGTGTCTAACACCCTCCAAACCTGAGTTAGCTTGAGGGAGTCTGGATGGCCACAAATGCATTGTCGTAGATATCTTGGGGATCAGGTATGTGGTACATCTTCTTTAGATCCTTTGCTCTGAATGACCCTATGAGCTCCATATTTGAATTCTTGAACTGCCTATCTTCAATTATAAGGTTTTAATCACCCAACTGATCATATCTATATAGGGGAGGATTTTAGCCCTTGCTCCTATCCTATGAAGGAATGAACAGGAAGCATCCCTACATTGAAGTTCTGAAGGCCTTTTTGAGTCAGTCGTTGCTCTCATAATAGTGATTTTAGGATGCTCATCCTCCAACCTATTGTAAATTACTTCCCAAGTTGTTATGCCTCCAACAGCATCACAAACTATATCAACAAAGATAGGAGCCATCTCTGTAAACTCAGCTTCAACAATGGTGTGTTTTCTCTATTTCTGCATCACCTTTCTTAGGGACATGTATTTTGTCGCTTTCCTAAGATAGACAATATATATTAGCACAAACGATATCTAGTAATTAAGATTGAAAGCTTCTGTGAAATGACTTTGGATTATGAGAAGGGTTTTAATGAGATACTCAATTATAACTACCCATAACAAGGAAAATGATTATCCTTCCTTGGGCCGCTAAATATTTAATAACTTTTCAACTTGTTTGTTTTAGCATTTAAAACGTATTTATTCCACACGTTTTACTAGACTTAATAGCGCATCATGGTCTTAAAAGGGATACAATATAGCATTACTGGATGTATTAAGCGAAATGCGATTGCGGAGATCACAAAATCGCATTTCACAAATCGTTTGTGTTTTTGTTTGTGTTTGCTCTAATGGCTTGGTCAGGTTTCTTGCGAGCTATGTGAAGTGTAAAATGCGAATACGAAATCAGAAGGTGATGTTATCACAGTAGGAGACCTAATGGCATATCGCACTTTTGTAAAGTTTTTTTAACATGGTCATGTGGAAAAGTCCGATTTGCAATCTGCAATATGGATTTAATCCTTAGTTAGTTTTGCAAGGTTTTGCTAGGAATTTTCTTAGAGTTAGGGTTTTATTATCCTAAGCCTAAAAATTTAAAACGTTCCTCATTTAAAATTCTAAGCCTAGTTGTTGTTTGTTATAAATGGGGGGGTCGTTTCGTAGTACAACAAGATGAAGCCCATATAAATTATCTTGAAGTAGGAAAATTCAGCTACATGGTAGAAATCCAAAATGTTCTGAATTTCATGAAACACATCCAAAAAGCCCTAGAAAATAAGTGGAGTGCTAGGAGGATAGACCCAAACTAGTATGAATTCTAGCTTTTTTTACTAACAATTGAAATATACCTTCTAAATTTTCAAATAGAGTGCTTGCAACCCCTAGTGCTAATGTGATAGAAAAAGTTTTCAAGCATGCTCTACTAATGTTGTGATCCATACTATCCCTACTGTAGCTAGAGTCAGGCATTGAGAAGAGTATCCCAGAATACGAGAGAAACTCTCATCTATCCATGTGGCTTCCTCCATCTTTTGGATTCCGTTCGAACTTGTACCTTCCCCAGGACTAGGCTAGGATCCTCAATTTTGTGCTTATTTTCAATGTTTTATGGGAGACTCATTAATAGATGGATCCACAGGATAATTTTTTAGGATGGAGTTCAAAATTGGTTTGTTGTCACTAAACATCTCTAGGGTGAGGATATGTATGATGGAACAGTCTAACAGTGGGACAAATGCGGGGCTTGTAGGGATAAATTCAATAGAGGATTAGAATGGGATACCAGGGAGAGAGGTTGGAGGTAGTGCTTCCCAAGAATTGGAGTTAATACATTATTTTTCAAGATTGGCTAGAGAAATGGTTGCTATAATGTTGGAATCAAGCCCATCATGAGAGGATTTCATGAAGTAAAGGATTTTTTTCGTCTTTTGCCTATAGAGGAACAAAGCCTAGTAGTCTTGATATGGTCTTAGAATTAGACCATTGATGTCCTACTAATCCCATCTCATGAATTTATTCAATGCCAATAGCGGGTGATGAAGAGGAGTTGTTGAATAAAAATTACAATAGTGGCGAGTGGGTCCTTTGAGTAATTGACCAAGCCTTCTCCCTTCGCTTTGGTGAAATTTAATTGTCATAGAAGAGGGGGAGAGGGAGGTGAATCCACCTTGAATACCTTATAAGACATTGGAAGGGAGACTGAATCCCACAACCTATGAAAACCCTAGGCCTTTACAACTTCAAGTAATCAATTTACCCTCTTTTTATGAATATTTAATTATAAAATAGATTTGAAGTGTACATATGTGTGTGTGTAAACTTTTATTTTTAATGACCTCATTTTTTATTTTAAATGAGGAAGCATACCATTGTCATCCTTTAATAATTGGTAAACATAGATTCTCACCTTCTCAACTTCAAGTTGGATAGATCATTTGACTTGATAGAAGCAGGGGGTCAGCCTACACTCGACGGATTATTATGACATTTTTTTTCCGAATAATAAACTACTCAAATATTGATGCAAGAGAAACAACCCCACCCCAAAACTGTAACTAATTCCAGACGCTTCGAGAAGGGAATCATGGAAGCTTGAGAAAAGGGACACAAATTTCTGTGGTTTTATGTAAATTTTCATTAATTTGAAACCTCTAGAAGGTGACAGTGATGACAGAGAACGAGGTTCTCATTTTGTTAGGGTTGTTTTAGATTTTTTGTTATATAAGTTGCTTACAAGATGTGAGTGAAGGGGGGACATTTTAAATGTTATATTAAGCCAAAAGAGAGAGAAAATGTAGTGTGATCTGAAGCCGAATGGTGCTAGGTTGAGAGAGGCCATATATGTACTTGTTTTTTTTCCTTTTTAACATATAGTTTTTGTGTTGATATAGAATATCTACATGTTCTTGGCATGCTTATGGTTTTTGTGTTTTGTCAAGGAGTGAGGTGACTAGAGGTTGACGTTGAGGTTGTAGGGATCGTAGTCGATGCAAGGGACATTGACCAAATGGCGATCAAGTTTGAGCCAGCAGAGCCACCGCAAGGCTATTGAGGAGCACCGATGGGAGTCAAAGAAGGTGTGAATTGTAGATGGCTTTGGAAGGATCAAGGATGGTCTAGACTCATGTAGTTGGGCTAGCCTACCACAAGGCAAGAAGAAATTGGGAAGGGACCCGACTGGCCCAACCTCCAACTCAGGTGGGGCCCTCTCATGCCCCCAACTCTTTTTTCATGAGTTAGTCCACATGCATCACCAGCTGAATTCCTAAACATTTTATTTTCTAAGTCATTTCCCGGACTACACCTAACACATTCATCTTTCATCATTTTCATTATTAGTTTGTGGAATAAACATAAATCTTCACCATCACAAAGAATGCAAGAGACACGTCATAAACATGTATAATAATAATAATATTTTATAATTCTTTTTTACAATTCCTCAAGAAATTACCCGATCGAGTGATAGCTTAAAACATAGAAGAACCAGGTTGTCATTCAGCTCAGCCGATCTACCCGAATCAACCACTGCACCGTGCAGACCCACCCCAACTACCTGAATTGTCGTTACACTATTGCAATCGCCCTTCATTTTACCGACCGCACCATTCTTCACCATACCTAGGTCACGACCATGTTTGATCGCCCAACTCGCGGCCCGTACCCGCCCATCATTCAACCTCCGCACTAACAATCCACCCACTACTGTCGTGTGACCCGCTTGCAGACCCGTGGGCACTCCGCCCTGCTGCGACACGAACCACCAACTTGCAGCCCGACTTCCCCTCACTCGGCCCTTTAGTTTTTATGCGTCAATTTTGTGCTCGCTTGTCACCACAGGATCATCTACCCTTCAGCTCAGCTTGTCCACCCAATACACTTGGACTTGCTTATGCATTGAGAATTGGATGATGCCTCCTCTCACTTCTCTGCTTAGTTATATATATGGCTTTGCCAAAATAGGGTGGGCGTGCTACCACCAAGCCAACCCACCTAATTTGACACTTAGCCATTTTACACGTTGGCCTAAGTGTGGGGGTGCTCCTCCATTAAGTCGCTCCCCCTATAAACAAGCCAATTCACACTCTACCATACTTCACCAATTTTCGTCTCACTGTGTTGGTGTGCCCCTTAGCTCATTCAGTTGACCCGACTCATCAGTTGGGTGAGCTTGTCGCAACTCATCCATTTAATGTGACTATCCGACTCGTCCACCAGCATGCCTCGATGACTCGTCCTCATCTCGTCAGTTAAACGCGCCCATCGTGTGCGCCTGACTCACCCAAGTGTGATGATGACTCGGGGACCTGACAAGCCTAGTGGGGTGGTCGGGCCCTGCTTCAAGTCCACCGCAGAGGTAATGGAAAAGTCTACCCTGACCACTATGAAGACTCCCAAATTGTGACGTTAGGGATGGAGCATGAACTTGGGACCCAAAATTATTACGCATCATTGAGAAAGGTGGAGCAAGGGGTGGAGTTGAGTGCCACTGCAAGGTTTTTTCTTGTATAATCGAAGCATATTTTGGGAGCTCCAATGTTGCAGAAACAAAGGAATTAGAGTTTGCGTAGGCCTATAACCCATAGGCTCCCCGATTGGAGCGTCCAAGGATCTTTATGAATACCCAAAATTTTCCTTTAAGAATTTTGAGTAATGTGAATCTTTTAGATATGAATTGTGTAGATGTTTTCCCTATTTTTTTTCTAGTCCCTAATAATGAGCCTAGTATCCACCAAAAACATTAAAAAAAAATGAATAACTGTAAAATTATCCACTCACAAAGTTTTGAATAATTTAATTGTTTTATACTTTATTTTTTTTAATTAAAATTTATTTAAAATAATCAAAATCAAACCATTAAACTCTAAACCTTTTACAATTTCAATATTCAAAAAACAAACTAAATTTATGTATACATTCCTTTTTTTGGTTGATAAGTGGGTGAATCTTGAAAATCACTCTTACCCTGTGGCTGAGAGGCCACGAATCAGGGGCGTCTAAACCGTCAAAGTCACCTGGGGATCACACCCGGCCTGAGTCGCACCAGCGGAAACCATGCTGGATTGTTGGTATCGGCAAGGCTAGAACCAGTGACCTTTGCTTACGGAGTGCCTTAACAGTGCACTCCCTCACTGAATGTTCTATATCTCTTTGATTAAATTTATGTATACATTCAAAACGCATTTTAAATAATAATAAAAAACACCATCTTACAAAAAATTGTTTCGCGTTAAACTTTTGAAAACATGCAAGCACTATGAGGGCTGAAGATTGCGCACTTTTAAAATTCCAATTGTATAAGTGGATCAGCCCCCATCAAATTAAAGATCAGGCATACAATTTTGCACGTGGAAGGATTTTGAAAACCATGTGTATCGTCCGGAACAGGTCCAGTTCCAACACTACATGACAATTTCTTTGTTTTTTCTTCGACAATGATATGAATAAGCTTGGCCGTGTATCCCTACCTATGTACCCACAGGCTGACATGCTTCCAAACTGTGTGCAACCATGATGTTTGCCTTCATGGTAAACTCAGACACAAGTGAAATCTAACTATAACCTGTTCAATGACATTTGATTCTATTGCCTCACCCCAAACTTTAAGTTACACGAAATGGGTGCATGCAGGGTTGGAATTTCAAAACAGGTTTACCTGTCAAATTTGCTAGTGTTCATACCTCTTTACCTGGTTTTACAATTTCAACAACGAATGTTGATGGTTTTGCAATTTTTTTAACTGTATTTGACGGGATAATCACCCCATGACGGGCAATTTTCCCGTCAAATTCCATCCATGGTTACATGGGTGAGAGTGAATGATAGAGACGCCTGACAAAATGGGTACATGGGAAGTGAATGAGAGAGGCGCCGACAGATTCCCTGCCTCATGTTTAAATTGATTGTAGAAACTTACAGTTCTAATAGGATCAAATTTTATAGGGCAAAGTTTATTAGAGTTGTCTTTAGTGTGACTTTTTAGATTTTCTGATGCTATGAGAAAAGATTTGGTTTATTACTCATAGGAATCACTCACTGGTATCCAATTTAAATTGTCACAATTTCTCAGTGATGACCCCCTATTATCACCCATTATCGATAATGAATCATTTCACCAGCGAAGAATAGTGGGAGATCCAAGGTCTAATTCTTAACCCATATCTAGTCTATTAGGCTTCATTCTCTACAGGTACAAAAGGACAAAAGTGTACAAAAGGAAAAAAACCTTTACTCCACTACGTCCTCTCACAATGGGTTTGATTCCAACATTCTGGCCACTACCTCACTAGCCAATCTTGCAGAGAAAGGTATTAACTCCAATCATCAGGCAACATTACCTCCAATCTCTATCCTTGGTAGCCCCTCACGTTCTTTTACTAAATTTCTCCTTACAGATCCCTTGTTTGTCCCATTGTCAAAATGCTTTATCATACATATCCTCACGAGAGGTTTAGTGGTGATCGACAACTCATAAATCCATCCTAAAAATGCTCCCTTGGATCCACCTATTAAGGAGTCTCCCAAAATGCACCGATAATGCATTAAGCACAATGCCAAGGAGCCTAGCCTAGTCTTAGGGTAGGGTATCACTTTGAATGACTTCCAAATAATGGAGGAAGTTACTATAATGGCCCACTTCACTAGTAAACATATGATTGTGGAAGTACTAATGAAATGGATAGGCAAGAGTTTCTTCAGCATCTTGGAGTATACTCATTAATGCATGACTCTAGCTAGAGGATGGATATTGGGAGTGAAATTGGTAGAAGATTCTTGAAAACTTGTTCTATCACAATGGAACTAGGGTTGCAAGAACTCTATTTGAAAATTTGGAAAGTAGATTTCAATTCTTGGTTAGGAAATGTAGAGGTCATTCTACTTTCAGTCTGCATTCCTAGCATTCCACTTATTGTCTATTCAGTAAATGTGTTTCATGAAATAAGGAACATTTATGGTTTCTACCATGAAGTTGACTTTTCCAACTCGTAGACAAGTTATATGTGCTTATCCCTTATTTTAGTTGGCCTCAATATTTCAAAGGTGTTAGTATATGCCATCACTATTAAGAAAGGAAACTATGTGTTTCGAAAACCTATCGATTATGAATGAATTCAATTAATTTATGGTAGAGTCCATACTTATGACCATTTTGGAGTAGAATGCTCATAGTCTACCAATCATCAAAAGTGGACTTGAAAGGATCCATATAGGTTGGGTATTTCAGTGTCTAGGATTCAATGTCCCCCTTCTGGTTTAAAGAATCCTATTGCATGGCATTCTATCAACATGTAGCTAGATGTACCAAAACCAACCTCCTCCTAGCCAAATTATAAATAAAGTCTAACATTTGACACTAGCCTTGTGGATAAGCACACTCATTTTTCCTCCTTGGGTCTTACTTCCATATATTTACATACATATCCATATATTTACTTAGTATTTAGTATCTAATGTATGGTGACTATGACGTAGGCTTAAGAGGCTCCTCAGCATCTCCCCTACTCTTAGTTCATTGCTCGTCCCAAGTAAGTTTGCAGCAATAGTATTGTGATCTATTACTCTTCATCCTTCACCTTCAATTTGGTAGGTTCTTATGCATACAATGAGCCTCTCTAGTCCTCTTTTTCTACACAGCCAACAAGGTCCTCTTAACTCTCTTGCCACATCGACATGTCTATGGAGAAATGCCTAGCATGTTCTATGCTCATATTACACTTGCAAAAACCATATGATGAAGCTTGTTCCTCAACCAACCTATCATTTATCAACCTTCTAGCCTTCGAGGTCACAACCCCAAAGAATCATTTTACAACATTTATACCTCGGGGCTCAATTAGTTCAATTTTCTTGTGCCATCATATTTTCCATTCTACTCTTTGTGTGTGTGTTCATTTTGTCTCATCTCATTGTTCACTATTTTCTTCGCCCATTACCCGTTGCAAGTGTTTCTGCTAAGAGTTTGTGTTTCTCTTCTTGGATGCTTTATCAACTTTGTCTCAATCAATGTTATTTCTTAAATGCTTCATGCTACCAATGGCTACTCATGATCGATTTCATAATCAAGACTACTTTCTCAATGAAATATGGCTTGAATTCTCTACTACTTGTTGGATTCTTTGAAGTTTCTTATAATGTATGGAGTTTTCTTTCCAATTTACATGAAGGATACATTTAACTTCACTAGTACATCACTAGTTTTTTCCAGTGCTGCTTTTTTTACAACAACTATGAACTTAATATCAACAATTATTTATGGCAATCCAATCTCATCAACTCGAAGTTGACTTAATTACAATGATTCTATCTCATAATAAAACTAACTAACTCATTCAATATCTACATTAGCTACTTTATACTTGAGAGACAACCTTTATGTAATTCATTTTTTGAGTAATACTCCATTACATATAATATATCTATATTTTTTTTGTAGAGGTTAACTCTAGACTTAATTTTTCTTGAAAAATAATAATACAAATTATACATATGTCATTGTTCTTCAATTCCACATGTCAAATGTCTATCAACAAGTGTATGTCATTTCCAAATGTCAATTCAATTAGTTTCTCCAGTGGGCCGATCAAGTTGAATAGGAAAACAAGTCCACAAAGTTGTTGCAAAATCAACTACCTCCAAGTCGATTGGTAGCTTTAATCATAATCTTCTATCAAAGAAAATAGGTATTATATTTTTCCATCATAGGAAATTGGTCCCAAAAATATAACCTAGCGTCATGGTGGGTGATATTTTCCAGGCCTACTAGGTTGACTAGATGAAATGTGAAAACAAGGGCGACAACTACATATCGGCATAGTTCTTGCATCTTTGTGTAGGTTTCACATTTTATCATTATTTGAGGATGCTCTATTTTTGCAACCATTCTGTAAGCCACATCTCTACATTGCTTACAATGAAACATTGTCCACACCTCCGAGCCTTGATGTTATAGCAGTTTCCCCAAACCACTAAAGAAATATAAAATTAAGTATCTAAATTAAATGGAGGTGAGGCAAACACTCAACAATATTATAAATGAAGCAAGTGCATACCCTAAAATTTAAGTGGCACAAAAATAAAATATTCATCTCACATTGAGATACAGAGGAATATTTCGTTGTGTGAAGTGCAGAGGTGCAGAGGAAGCTTTTTCCATGAAAAGTGTGGGAGAAACACAATTAAATCTTCCTTCACACTTTTTCACTTCATGCAATGACATATCGCCCAAATCAAGAAAACAAAACCACATGCTTATGTTTCCAAAATAAGTGATATTTGGTAGTACAACACACTAGCCATGTGAAACTTACATTATTTATGTTTATGAAATTGTTCTTACAAGTCACACCTCCGCACTACTTACAGTGAAATATTTTCCACACCTCCACACCTTGATGTTATAATAGTTTCCCCAAACTACTAAAGATATAAAAAAATAAGGAGTTGGAATAAATGGAGGCAATTAAAACACCCAAAACATATTATATATGAAGCAAGTGCATACCCGAAAATTTACATGGCACAAAATTAATATATCAATTTCACTTTCAGTGTGGATGAAGCTTTAATTGTGTGGAGTGCAGGGGTACAAAGGAATATTTTGTTGTGCAGAGTGTGGAATAAGAAAAATCAAAGCTTCCTCTGCACTTCTACACTCCATGAAATGACATGTCACCTAAAGAAATAAACGTAGCAAGGTGCTTATATTGCGAAAATAAGTGATAGATAATTGTACAACAAACTGGCTATGTGAGACTTAGTTATTCATTTTTGGCATGAATTTATAATGTATCATTTAGAATTAGCAAAGAATGTGTCCTAATAGAATTTGTAAGATGAAAAACTTTATTTCATTTCACTCGAGAATCAGTGTAGGCATTTATTTGATTAACACATGTCATTGTTAAAGGTGCTAAATGCAAGCATGTTATCCATATCATTTATACACGTCAACAACTAAAATGGCTCACCATATACTGGTAAAATCAAATATTACTGAGAAAAATAATTTTTTTTCTTTCCATAGTGAAACGTTAGTGTTAATAATTGAAATTAGAGCATTAATCGTACTTTAACTAAATATTATATCATGAAGTGTTTGTAATGATAATAGATGGTTGTTGCCATTATGGCTAATGTATTGTCCTTTACGGAAACCTGCTTGATAAAAATGTACTTGATGTCAATAGTATGATAATATGATGATTATGGAACTAACTCAGATTGGTACATATGCTACAGAGGATATGGAAAAAGAAATGACATTTTAATGAAGTTTGAGAAAGTATACATAGTTACTATGAAGAGGGGTAGCATAAATACACAGGTCGCATACATACGTAGGTCTTTTATCCATGGAGTATCGTCCCCCATACTATTTTCTATGGAGTTTCTCTACAACCAACCATTTATTTTATTAATATGTGCACAATTTTTACATTGCGCTTACAATTCCATTCTCTTCAGCCTCATAGCCATTAAAGGCATGTATCATTGAGCACACTGGACCCAAAATAAAACACACACACACACACACACACACACATGTATATGCATGTGTATATATACTTATACATATATGTGTACATATACATATACGCATACTTATACATATATGTATGTGTATACATATACATATAGATATATATATGGGCACGTAGGACCCCAAAATAAAACTTGGTTCACCAACCTATTAATCATATGTATCTATCTCACCATCTTAAGTGTCATTTGTACATATATTTATAATAATTGGGTCAAGTATGGGTATTATATATGTGAGCTAAGTAATCTTCAATTCCTGTAAATGAGAGAGGATACAAAGAGTTGAACTCAATCTACATGCCTCATGTTCACTAATGTTATTAAACATGGTCTTCAGCTTTTTTTAGATATCATTATGATAGTAAATCCTACTTGTATGAAATCAAATATCCCTATAGGTGTAGGTCATTGTCACTAACATAGAATCTATAATTTCTTCCAACTGATGAAAAATTATATTATTTATCCCTCAAGTCTATATCCATGGTCTTTGTAAACTGCCCAAGTTTCTTCTAAAAAGTATTGCCACATAGTATACACATAATTGATCTATATTGGATTATTATGTAATTTTTCTTCTATATTGGAACCTCCTTAGTGGAAAAAATGGAGGAACTGGCTCGTAAATCCCATTTTACTAGTGGATCCCAATTTGGAAATCTAGGATATAAAAACTTCCATAGCCATTTTAAGACATCAAATGACAATTGTTGGGTTCAAAAAAATCATCATAGCTTCCATCATCTCAAAGTTATTGTACAAATCATGTTATTTGCAACTATGCAAAAAACATCTTAATCAAAGATTGTATGAAAAGGTTATGTCTCCCACAAGTTGGCCTACCTTGTTTAGCACTATGATACCAAGTGGACACCACATAAACCACACTAATCACACATGTGAGGCTAGAAACATGTGGACTTTCAAAGAATCTATAAGGTCCAAATCCTTATTAGTAATTGAGGGTTGAGAATTGAAATGCCCTAGCACTAAATTTTTATAGAGCTATATCAAATACCAAACCACTGGGGGAATAAGGTGTTCCATTCTTTAGCATTGTATTTGTTGCATAGTTGAATGAAATATCCAAGGGTAGGATTTGAGAGAATAAAAAAGGGGGAATATGATTCTATAGTATCCATTTTAGGGCACAATATTATAAGAAGATTCATAGTGAGTGCCCCTTTCCTTGTATTTGTATTTTCATAATTTAAGAAAAGAGAATAGAGCATAAGCCTCATCCTCTAGCTATATTTTCTATCACATTGGGTTTCTTTAGATACATCCTATGTTCATTTTCTTGTTCTTTCATTTTAATTTTATTTATTTCATCAATCCAACCACTAAGAAAGAAACAATTAATCTATGATCTAACTCGAAATAATTTGTATAATCTAAGATATTATAACATTATATATGTGACAAATTAAGCCAAACTTGTAGAACACTAGCCATGGTATATGATTCCATTAGTAACAACCCTCGCCAAGTAGGAAAGGATATATTTCTAAGGCTAGAAGAGAGAGTCATAAAATCTTTTGTAACATGGCCCTCCTCATGGTAGCTCCAATATGAAAGTGTGGACATTTTGGGTAGTTCGATGGTTCTAGCTAAAACGTTGGTTTGGATTAGAAATTACAAAATATCAATTTCTATAGAATAATTTATCACCAATGCACGCACTATGTCATGACATCATCATTTCCTAACTTTGCATAAATGCCTCCTACCTAGAACTCAATTTTTGAGTTCATACATGTAACTTATATAAAAGTAAAATGTGTACATATGATAATCCTCTTCAAAAGAATCACCTACACACACTTATTTCCCTCAAAAAACTCACTCATATCTCCATTTTTCACTAAAAAAAATTATATGTTCACATAGTAACATATTTTGAGGTAGGATTTGCAGGTTTTATTGAAGATTCACCTCGTATAGCCTAGTCCCAATGAAGTACAAAAATATTGCGGAGTCTCTAATGAAGACAATGGTGGAAGAGGAAGGGGGGAGAAAAGAGAAGTACCCTTATGCTAGTGAACTCCTTTCTACAAGTCTACAAATTCTTCCTAAATTTTTAACTTTCCACTTCTAGTCAAAAATCCTCATTTCATAAACACGTCCCTTAATCCTCTTTCATAAAAAACATTATTTATCTTTCATCTCCTTGTGTGGATAAGTGGATGCTAATGATCTTGAGCTTTGGTGGTCTAGGCTAGAAGGATCTTGAAGGCAGTTCCATGTGGTGATAATAACAAAGAAGTAGATGACGTCTACTCTTGTATCGATATTCTAAATAATATTGGAGAACTCACATTGTTATTTCTCAAAATTCTACTTGTTATATCGGTTTCTTATTTACTCAATTATATTGAATTATTTTCATTTGCTTGTTTAGTTCCAATTGATTTCAGTAGTCATGATTTTTCATGTAGATTTCCCTCACTTTCTTCCTATTCTTTCTTGTGTGCAAGACTACAAACAAGGTTGTGGAATAAGGATTTGAACTAAGAATACTCTTCAACATGTATATTTTCCAACCAATAGCACTCCAAGTAAGTCTTTTTTACCATTTAATTAGTTATAATGATCAACATGTAACTATTATTCTAGGATTTTTGTGCACTTTCTCTTTTACACTCTATTGTGACTTATAACCCTACTTGTAGGAACCTTTTCCAAAAGATGTTAGGAACTATTTAGGAATTTGGTATAATAAAATGAGAAAGACTAACCAAGTTACAATGCCATCACTACTCAGAACATCCATTTTAAAAGGAGACTAAAGTGGACATAAAGTCTAATCAAGATGAGGTTGATACTATCAAGTTTAATCATTGGTTGTAATAGTTATAAGTGTATTTTATTATCCACAATACAAATGAAGAGAAAAAAACTCCATTTTCCTATATGAAACTAGAGGGATAGAGGGTTATCCATTAGTAAGTTGGAATCTTTTAAAACTGTCATCAATTCGTAGTTCTACTCTATTCAGTACGTAGAGTACCAATGGATTTGTTGGCATCATTTCATACAAAGGAAAGGGTAGAATCTTCAACAATGCATGAATAAATTCATGCACATTTTTTCCATGTTGGGCATATACCTAAAGAATCCAAACATACTCTTCAAGTATCTCAGTGTTCCGCATAGTCATTTCTAAGAGAAAGTGATACTTTTCAAACCTATGTTCATTGTTGATGGATGTGTCTAAGCTTAGTACCTAGTGAATATAGGCCATAGCAAATGACATGTTGGAAATATAATTATATTGAGAGCTAGGTGGCGATGAATTAGTATAATGGAAATATAAACCAATCAAAACACTTCAATGCATACATTATATTGATCATATCAACGACATGAAAATTCACTAGATGTATATTTAAAAAATCTTCTTTTATTATTAAAAAATATTCTTTTAGAATAGGATGAGAACGATCGATCTTTACAGGGATCATCTAGTTCAATGAAAGGAAACAATATTCCTAAAGAATTTATATGATATGAAAAACCAATTTAGAGGAACAACCAATACCAAGACTCACAGTTGAAGGTTATCATATGAATAAATTGGTCTTAGAACCCAAGAGGATATGAAGTATGTAAACCTTGGTACATGTTGTTATCCACAAGAGCGACAAGAATTTATTCAAATGTTCAAATAGTACCATGATGTATTTGCATGGACATACAACGATTTAAAGACATATGATACTTGTATTATCCATCACATCTTTCCTATAAAAGAAGGTGTGAAACCTTTTTTGAAAAACTATGGAAGGTCCATCAATCGTTGGAACCCCTCATACAGAAGGAATTAAGAAAGCTACTAGATACCCAGATAATTTTTAAAGTCAGGCACTCCACTTTGGTTTCAAACTTCATCAATGTTAGAAAGAAATCCAGTGAAATAAGGCTATGTGTATATTTCCACAATCTCAAATCAACATTAGATAAAGACAATTACTCAGTGCCATCCATGGAATAGATTCTCTAGAGAGTATATGGGTATGAGATTTTCTCGCTACTAGATGGTTTCTTAGGTTATAATCAAGTGCTAGTAGAAGAACCTGATTGATTGAATACTACCTTTAGAACCAAATGGGGAGAATTTTCCTGCAAGAGGATGCCATTTGAGTTTATCAATGCCGATGCTACTTTCAAAAGAGTGATGGACATCGCTTTCCGTTGACTTATCGGTCAAAGTGTAGTTGTTAATTTGGATGATGTTAGTGTGTTTTCCAAGAGAATATTAGACCATGTACATCATCTAAAATAGATATTTCAGCGATGCTGAAAGTATGGGATTTATCTTAATCCCAAGAAAAGCGTCTTTGGTGTGTCTGAAGGAACTTTCTTAAGGCACATAAGTGTCAAAAGCAGAATTAAAATTAATCCTGAGAGGGTCAAATCCATTACATGGATATTGATTCCAGTTAATAAAAATGCTATGCAATATTTTTTAGGAAATATCAATTTCCTGAGAAAAATCATCTGTGATTATGCCTAGATAGTCAAGCCTATACAAGAGATGATTATGAAGGATGCAACATACAAATGGGATAAATGGGAAAATGACACATTCACTCAAATCAAGCAGGCATTTGTTCTTGCACCCACGTTATTCAATCCAGAATATGGAGAAGACTTCATGCTTTATACCTTTGCTTCAGATTTGTCAATTGTGGCCATATTGACTCAAAAGGATATTGAAGGAAATGAGTGGCCTATTTATTTTATAAGTGCCAACCTACGGGGGCCGGAATTAAATTACCCTGCCATTTACAAACATGTATATCCAATCCACAAGGTCATTAAGTATGTCAAGCCCTATCTTTTAAAATATCATATGATCATATTTCTACCTCATCCAACATTAAGAAGATTATTCATGCAGCAGGAGTTGGGTGAGAAGAGGGCTAACTAGATGACCTGCTAACAAGAATATGATCTAGAATTAAAACTATTTCATACAATAAAGAGTCATGGCCTCTGTAAGCTAGAAATTGAAGAAAGAGATGCTCCCATACAATATCCTTTAGGGTGGGAGTAGGAGATAGAAATGTACAATATTCAACATGTTCCTCAATCCACATCTACAACACCATGGTACGGTGACATGTGATAATTTATAGAGAATGGAACCTTTTCCGCATCAAATAAATAGAAGAGGGAAATCAGTTTGAAAGTTATATCTAACAAACTAGTTCACGAAGTTCTTTTTAGAAAGCACCAGACTGGTGTCCTACTAAGATGCCTTGAGTTGCATGATACAAAGAAGGTACTTGGATACTTTCACAATGGACCAACAAGTGGCCACTATGTGGTCTACACTACAATGGATAAGGTTATGAGGGTTGGGTATTATTATCTAATGCTATTCAAAGATTCTCATGCTTATGTATGCAAGTGCCGAGGTTGTCAGAGCTGTGTCAATCGTGATCAGAGGTCAACCACCCCACTGCTACCAGTAACAGTTGAGGAACCATTCCAACAGTGGGGCCTAGATGTTATCAGAGAAATTTTTATTCATTAATCGAGGCAACATCAACATATTTTCATAGTGACATATTGATGCATTTGGTTCTCAGAAGCAGTTCCCTCGAGGCAATTAAATGACTAAGAATTCATCTACTTCTTGCAAAATAATATTATAGCTAGGTGCATAATTCATACATCACTTCTATTTGATAATACGACTTACTTTTAATCATTGAAACTTTATGAATTCACATTAGAAAATGGGATTGTATTAAAACATACATCTAGTTATTATCTGCAGGGAAATGGTTTAGTTGAATCAACAAATAAATATAGTATCCTCATAATCAAGAAAACCATCTTCTTTGAGAAAATGAAATAGCATAATTCTTTGAGAAATACATTATGAGTTGACCATGTAACCCCTGATCCTTCACTAGAAACCTTGTTGTACTTTCTGGTTTACGATAAATAAGTTATCTTGCCCCTGAACCTATATCTTCCAAATTTGCAACTCTCTTAAGAGTCACAAGGTAAACCTTGTTTTCTGGTTCAGAGAAGGATAAACACTTACTCAAACTTGAGGAATAAAGGCTGAAATCCAAGGAGAGATTTGTTTCCACCAAAGCCATGTAAAGTGTTGCTTTGATTAAAAAACCCGTAGGGAAAAAGAGTTTTGATGTGGGTAACCTAGTATTGAAGTGGGATAAACCCCATGAAGAAAAGGCAAAACACATGAAGTTCCAACCTTTGTGGATTGTACCATTCACCAACGATGAAAAGATTGCCCATAACACTTTTAAGGTGAAATATTTAGACAGGAGGATTGACCCCCTTCTCATAAATGACCGAAATTTGCAACATTATTTTCAATAGTAGCTACATGTTACTCTTCCAGTACAATTTGTTTTGTTTGTTTTCCTTTTCATATATTTCAACCCGACATGTGTTATCTTAGTCATGCCATGTCATGTCATGTGTTTTGGTAATTGTACATAAAGAAGACCTTGTGTAAAAGTGCATGGCTCAAAAGGAATTTTTTGTGGAATAATAGAGAAGTGTTAGAACACTTGGTTTTCTGTTTTTCTCCTTCTTTGTTTGGGAAAATTCCATAGGTTGAGTTAAGTACAGATGGAAAATACGATTCATCCATAAGGAGAACCTTTATGGAACCTATTAGATCCACACCTATGCTAGTATTTTAACTACTCAACTTGGTGTAAATATGCTTGTGTTTAACACGTGTCCAATCTAGTAGAGAAAGGAAAAGGGAAAAATCTAAAGTGAGAAAACCAATATCAGAGGTTTTAAAATACTTCTCTAAAGGGGAAACCTCATCTTCTCTCAATAAGTCAGGATCCCTCTTTAGCCTGTTGAAAATAATAAGTGTTGATGCACAATCCTATTAAATAAATAAATAAAGGGTGAAATAAGAGAAAGGCTTCCTATGCAGGGAGGTGAAGAAAGTGACTTCACTAGGGTACTATGTAGGCTCATTGGCAACAAAGCAATGTTTTTTCTCTTGAGGTGACTCCATTGTAGTAGAGAAAAACCAAAGAAAAAATCCTCATACTCTGAATATCATAAAATCTATGCACACATTACACTTTCCTGGATTGAAACAATTGTGATATAGGTGTACCTTTTGTATGTGTTCAACCAAGTAGGAGAAAGTAAGATGTCATGTATATAACTAGGTCGACAAGGGGAAATCAAGATAATCAATACTTCCTCAAGGTTTGACCCTTTAACTAAAATTTATTCCTAGACCAAGAAGCTAAAGCTTGGAAAATGTGTCACCAAGTGTTGTCATTGCTACAACACCCTCCAAAATTTCATTGCATTCACATTTTGGAGCCTACTTTATCATAGTGTCATTTTTTCCCTTGGTCTTCAAGTATCGTTTAATGTCATCATATGTGCTTCAAGTGTTATTGGGTGTTCTCAATTGTCTTCACATTTAGTAGAACATATTTGGTGTATTTCATGGTCGCAATATCTTTATTATTGTAAAAGGATATGTTTTGGTCACAACCGCACAAGCTTCACCTATTGTACTTGGGGAATGCATGTAAAGTGGTGTTTTGATATATACTTATCATTTTTCAAGCTTCTCTAAGTTTTCTCGATGAGTTTGTGTGTGTCTAACATGGTTTTATGTCTAAAACTCATCATGTTCGCCCCTTTTCCTATTCTCTACAATTAGATAAATTTTTGTTTCAAAGTGAACACATTAAGGCTAAGAGCACATGAGCACATTATGAAGCATTGATCGTGAATCCTTTGTTGTTCAAAAGTGCACCATGCACCCTCCAAGAGTGAAAAAGTGTACTCCCTAAGCGCTTTCCCCTTCCATGTTCTGAACTATGCACTTCAAAATACCAAGTCTTCCTTCGAGCACAATCCTACGACTCAAAGAAGTGTGCCCTCCTTGAGTGCATGAGTGCACCCTGAAGGCCTTAAGTTCAACCCTTTAGACTTCCATAGTGTGACATGCTCCCTAGTTCACCCTTCATCCTTCAGATTTACATCATCTGCCCTTGTGGGCCTCTTGAGTGCATGATCACACCCCAAACGCCCGAAACATTCTACCTTCAACCTTCAGGAGTGCACCTTGCGCCCTCCCTCTCTCCCTTGAGTGCACAACATAATTGGAAATATCGAAGCCTTATCCTTTATCCTTCAAACTTGCACCATGTGCCCTACCTTGATTTTCCTCTTCCTCTTGAGTGCATGAGCGCATGTCGAAGTCCTAAAGACTCCCCCTTAAGCTCTTTATCCCTTGCTCTTTCCAAAGTGCATTGGAAAGGTATGAATAGAACATGTTAGACTAGGAGAATTTCAGGCTAATGGTTGCTTGTCATGAGTGATTGCAACAACAGGTATCTAAGCAACAACATGATAAGCACGCATGAGGAAGATTGGACAAAGAAGAAAAAGAAAGGAATTATTAAAGAACATAGAACAGATTGAAAGATTATTCATCAAAGCACCCCAAAGACTCCAAGATCAAAGATCCTTTGGAGGGTGGAGACATTAATGATCAGAAGTTGCGTGAAGAAGAAAGACAAGAGTGGCAGCCATGTCACCACTGAAACAACTCCATGTCATTAGTCAATATTAGTCCCAGTCATCAAATATAGTGACATGTCACGTTTTCATCACATGATGATGTGGAAGTTATGATGTAATGTTGTAATCATTGTAAAGAAAAATAAGTGGAAGTCCAAGATTCATGTATGGACAAAAGGGCCATGGAAGTCCAAAAGACAAGTAATACCAAAAGTCATATATAATTCCAAAATTCATTTAGAAGTCCAAAGGTTGCAGAAATACACCGTTCATTAGGGTTTGGAAAGTCAAGAGTCATGGGGATGTGAAAAAGCATGCCTCAAGTTATAAAATGATCCTAGTTTCTCATGTATATAAATTTTAACCTTGGCTTCTCCCATAAGGCATTAGAGAGACAAATTTGTTACTTTTGGGGAGCAAGTACTAGCTCTAATGCTCCACTATTGGAGGTAGTGATTTTCGTTGTATTTATGTATCTCATAACTTTTTCTTTTATATCGAAGCATTCTAGGTTAGCACATTTCCACACATTGATTGTGAATGTTTTTAAATTCTTTGGATGTTTATGATTCATGTTTTTATTTCAAATCTACTAAAGTAATTGAACTATTTTGGTGACTTTAGTGCTTAACTTATGTGAAGTGCGTTGTAACATTTATAATGATCGTCACATCTATTGGAACTATTTCGCTTGGTGTGAGGTAAGTCTTTCTCATTCATGCAGGTATCCATTAGGGTAGTATTAGTACTTCTCTCTTAGAGGTTGTTAGGTCCCTACAATACTAGTGATTACCCCATTACTATTGTACTTGTATCCCTTATTAATATTGTTGTGCCCCTATTGTCCTCATATTGTTATTACTGTGCCCCATAGAATCCCTCTATTGTTATTTTTGTGCCTTTATATTATTATTGTTAGTTCAACTAGGTTATATTGTGACTCCTTAGACTCCTATATACAGAAAGGAGGTTTTGTCATTTGAATCATCAAAGAATCATTCATTTGTGTAATATAAAGGAGGTTGCCCCCTCGAAGAGGCTGAATTCTAAGGCGTTGATCTATCTTTTCTATCTTTTTGTGAGCTGGTTTTATAACATTTGGTTTCAGAGCTTTGGATTCTAGGGTTTCGCTGCTCCAAATAGGTCATCATGGCATTTTCACTATGGAGTACAAGAGGTGGAATATCTGGGTCATATTGTATCTCATGAAGGATTTAAGGTAGACCCTAGCAAAATTAAAGCCATTAAGGAATGGAAAATCCCCACATCCATAAAGCATCTGCGAGGATTTCTCGGGTTCACAGGGTATTATCACAAGTTTGTTAAGAATTATGGGAGAATAGCAGCACCTCTAACAACATTATTGAAGAAAGATGCATTTTCATGGACTCCAGAAGCAACAAAGGCCTTCGAACATCTTAAAGAGGCAATGTGCCAAGCACCGGTCTTAACTACACCGAACTTCACAAAAACCTTTATTGTGGAATGTGATGCTTCAGGAAATGGAATTGGTGTTGTTTTAATGCAAGATGAAAGACCCATTGCTTCTGAAATTAGTCCAATCAAGGGAAAGTTTTTACATAAAGCTATTTATGAGAAGGAAATGTTGGCAATACTACATGCACTTAAGAAGGTAAAAACGGATCATGATAGACTTAAAGACTTTTTAGAACAAAGATTATAATCTGAAGAGCAACAAAATTGGGTCCCAAAGATGTTGGGTTATGACTTTGAAATCATCTACAAAAAAGGGAAGCAAAATGTGGTGGCAGATGCACTCTCAAGAAAGGATCAGGATGTGGAAGCATTGTTGTGCGCCATTTCTATTATCCAGCCAGATTGGATAAAAAAAGCAAGGGAGGAATGGAAGAATAATGAAGAAGTGTGGGCACTTATTCAAAAGTTACAACAAGATTCCAGTACATGTGATACATTTAGCTGGACAAATGATTCGTTATGGTACAAAGATCGCTTATACCTCTATAAGAATTCGCAACTCAAACAAAAGATTCTTATGGAATTGCACACTTATCCCATAGGAGGGCACTCAGGATTTTTAAAAACTTACCACAGGGTTAAGAAGGAATTTTTTTGGGATGGCCTTAAATCAGATATTCAAAAGTTTGTGGCATAATGTTTGGTTTGCCAACAAAATAAAATTGAAACAATTAAGACCCCGAGTCTATTACAACCTTTATCCATTCCAAGCCAACATTGGGAGGAGGTTTCAATGGATTTTATCACAGTGTTACCCAAGTCTTAGGGAAAGAGTGTCATCATGGTGGTAGTTGATAGACTTACCAAGTATGCACACTTTTGTGCATTATCACATCCATTTAAAGCTAGTACAGTTCCTACTGCATTTATGGAAACAATTCAAAAGCTACATGGAAATCCAAAGATTATTGTAAGTGACAGAGACCCCATTTTCACTGGAAATTTTTGGACAGAATTATTTTCTTGTCTCGGTACTCAATTAGCTCATAGCTCATCTTATCATCCTCAATCTCATGGGAAAAATGAGATAGTAAACAAATGTTTGGAAGTATATCTTCATTGCTTTGTATCTGATAAACAGACACAATGGGTCAAATGGTTGCCTCTAGCTAAATGGTGGTACAACAATTCCTTCCATATAGCAACAAAATGACCCCATTTATGGCATTTTATGGATATCAGCCAGCATCCATCACATCATATTTAAGAGAAAATTCTAAGGTTCAAGCAGTGGAACATCACATTGAGCATCAACAACAAGTCCTCCAACTCTTAAAGGATAACCTCGTGTTGGCACAAAATAGAATGAAACAATAGGCAGATCGTCATCGCAGCAAAAGAAGTTTTGATGTAGGTGATTGGGTATTCCTATGGCTACAACCATATAAACAAATGTCCCTCAAGCAAGCTAAGAAGGATAATAAATTATCACCAAAGTATTAAGGTTCGTACAAGGTGTTGCAAAAGATTGGTACTATGGCATACAAATTGGAGCTTCCTGCAGCTTCTTGAGTGCACCCAATTATCCATGTTTCATGTTTAAAGAAGGTTATAGGCGACGAGCTCCCAGTTCAAACAATATTGCCAAAACTTGACGAGGAAGGAAAAATTATATTGGAACCAGAAGCAATCACAGAAAAAAGAACTCGACAATTACGAAATCGATCAATTTCGGAGTATCTCATCAAGTGGAAGAACTTATCTGCTGAAGATTCCACATGGGAGGATGACAATTTTATACAGAAGCATCCAGAACTACTCAAGCATTGAGGACAACACTTTTTTGAAGGAGAGGGGCACGTTAGGTCCCTACAATACTAGTGATTACCCCATTACTATTTTAGTTGTATACCTTATTAATATTGTTGTGCCCCTATTGTCCCCATATTGTTATTATTGTGCCCCATAGAATCCCTCTATTGTTATTTTTGTGCCTTTGTATTATTATTGTTAGGGTGGCTGGGTTATATTGTGACTCCTTAGACTCCTATATATAGAAAGGAGGTTTTGTCATTTGAATCATCAAGGAATCATTCATTTGTATAATATAAAGGAGGTTACCCCCTCGAAGAGGCTGAATTCTAAGGCGTTGATCTATCTTTTCTATCTTTTTGTGAGCTGGTTTCATAAAAAGATCCAAATGTTTCTTTGGAGTACAAGAGGTGGAATATCTGGGTCATATTGTATCTCATGAAGGAGTTAAAGTAGACCCTAGCAAAATTAAATCCATTAAGGAATGGAAAATCCCCACATCCATAAAGCATCTACGAGGATTTCTCGGGTTGACAGGGTATTATCGCAAGTTTGTTAAGAATTATGGGAGAATAGCAGCACCTCTAACAACATTATTGATGAAAGATGCATTTTCATGGACTCCAGAAGCAACAAAGGCCTCCAAACATCTTAAAGAGGCAATGTGCCAAGCATCGGTCTTAGCTACACCGAACTTCACAAAAACCTTTATTGTGGAATGCGATGCTTCAGGAAATGGAATTGGTGTTGTTTTAATGCAAGATGAAAGACCCATTTTGGTTTCATAATAGAGGCTCAATATATCCCCCCCACAGTAAGAGAGCCTTGATATATCTACAATTGAATACTCACAATGCACACTCGTTTTCTCATTCAAAAGGATATTGTGCTTCTCTCTCGTGCTTACAGTTAAAGCCAAGGCATATCTTTAAGTAAACGACAACTGGGTCGTATTCTAGATGGGACTCCTACACGAAATGGTGCGAGGTTTAATTGGGACCTTATAAATGGGATCTCCTATATGTTAGTAGTATCTAGCACCATCAACACAAGGCAACCATCCGAGCAACATGTTATTCTTGCCACATCATCTTCCATGTCGACTCTACCGCCTGTCATGCCACGACACTACCATGTGTCACTTAGTAAAGGGCCACTTGGCTACCCAAAAAGGCTAAATCAACTTACCACATATCATGCTCACCAGTTTCCATGTGTACATTCCACCTTGCATACACATCAATACCACCTGGCATTTACATGGAGGTTTAACCTTTTCTTCCAAATGATTGTTTTCCACCTCCTCCCACTCATCGTTATTTTTCATGCAAATTAAGTCTTCATCGATGGTCCAATAAACACCTAGGAACTTCTCACTAACCTTTTTGTGACTAGCGGCCATGTTGCTCCACCACTCACCACTCATTGTGCTCATTCTAATAGACAAACTTTTGTGCTTCGTGCGGTTTGATAAATGCTTGGATTTTTATGCAAATATCCTTGTAACCAATGCCCTTACCACTCCATTGTTCATCGTTCATTATGCTCATTGTGGTGGATGTGCTTCTATGCTTGGAGTGGTATGGCAGAATCCTTGATGCTCATTCCAAGCTCCTTATGAATAGTGGTTGTGATCAAGGGTGTATTGACATCTAGAAGAAAAGTGGCCTTCATAATCACAATTGAAACATAAGATAAATTGTGCTACATTTTATTTCTCTTTGTGATTGAATTCTACATCCATGATTAGGAATAAAATGTCTTCTTTGGCATCACCTTTGTCTTTTATAAGTCCTCTTGAGGTGGATTCCACCTTTTTGCATATGATATGTTGTTAGTAAAATCACATAATTTTATATGATCCATATTCTTGTCGAATGACCTCTTCTTCCTCTTCCTTTTATTGGCCATTATCATTACAAGATTTTCCTTCTAGTTATTAGGCTACTTCTCAAGGAACCTTGCTCTAATCCCAATTATCAGAAATATGGTTAAAGTGGGGGATGAATAAATATAATGGGAATATTAACAAATCAAAACACTTCAATGCAAACATTCAAACATTATATTAATCATATTAGCAATATGAAAATTCACCAGATGTATATTAAAAAAAATCTTGTATTATTGAATGATCTTGTAGACCCCAACCTACCATTACATCGATTTGTTGGAACCAACCAGAAGGAGGCTCCATCCCCCTTAAACTTTTTATTGGTGCCAACTAAAAGGAAGCACCAACCCCCTAAAATATTTTATGAGGACCAGCCAAAAGGAGACATTAGTCCCCTAAAAAATGCAAGTACCAATCTGAGTTCACTGTTATATATGTTTTTCATAACATTTTCGAACTTAGATCCACAGGTTTTCTTGTTTATACATATTTTGTGATTTTTTATTCAATTTTTCTCTCCTCAAGTTCTCCTCGACTTTTGCATATGAAACCCTACTTTGTATCTTTTGCTCTATCTTATGTACAATGCTTATATGTTGATCCTATATTATGTACTTGTAAATTTTTTTCTCTTGCAGGACATACTTTGTTCTACTTATTGGAATTTCATGATTAAAAACAAAATTTCAAGATTACAAATTTCACGATATAATCCATACTAATATTGAACAGATACACATATGTTCCTTGGTTTTCATTTCCAGAATTCTTTTGTACTTTTGCATACCAAAACTAATACAAATGATTGCACTTCATATTCGATGAATTTTCACATGTTTCTTTACTAATCCTCTGGCCTTCTTCCAGGATCATATGTCCTCCATTTACTTCATTTCTTGGGCTCCTTTTGCTTGCAGTCACAAATGATTCCTTTTAATTTTTTGTCTCTCTCATTCTTTGCACAACCAAACCGAACAAATATTTAATTCCTATTTTGCAAGAATTATCTAGTATCCATGGCACAATAAACAAAATAATGATTCTAAGTTATTTTGGTTTATTTATACTTTACTACATAAATGGAACCTAGAAAGGCTAACACTTCATGGAGGAAGATATTCATTTTATTTCTATTACTAGAAATTTGGTCTGGAGGATGTGAATTACTTTTCATATCTTCTTGGCACCTTAGGGACTTATGTATGTGACCTTTTTACCATAACCATGCTTTTAAGACATTTTAACATATATATAGATCTACATTGACTTGGTTGTAATGTTTTGTTGAACATCCAAATTATTTTCAAACCCAGATTACTATTTCTAGCTCTAGCAGCTATATTATTATTATTTTTAATTTTCATAACCACATGAACAGAATATGGGACCACATCCTTATAATGGATTTTTTCAATTGTATAAAAATATATGACTCTTAGTACTAGTCAACAATATTTTATGGGAAGACCCTGAGATTCTCAATGAATTGAATTACTTGAAACTAGCATGGAACAATGTCTTAATGGAACTTTGACCCATTACATTGAATCCACCCAAATCCATATCTGGTCCTTCATCAATTAAATTATGTTATGAAACCAGCTCAAGAAAAGAGAGAAAATATAGATCAATGCCTTATAATTCGGCCTCTTCGAGGGCGCAACCTCCTTTACATTACATAAATGAACAATTCTTGGATGCTTCAAATGACAAAACCTCCTTTCTATATATAGGAGTCTAAGGAGTCACAATATAACCCAGCCGACCTAACAATAATAATATAAAGCCACAAAAATAACAATAGAGGGATTCTATGGGGCACAGTAATAAGAATATGGGGGCAATAGGGGCACAACAATATTAATAAGGGGTATAACTAAAATAGTAATGGGGTAATCACTAGTATGATAGGGACCCAACATGCCCCTCTCCTTCAAAAAAGTGTTGTCCTCAACGCTTGAGTAGTTCTGGATACTTCTGTATAAAATTCTCATCCTCCCATGTGGAATCTTCAGCGGATAAGTTCTTCCACTTAATAAGATACTCCGAAATTGATCGATTTCGTAGTTGTCGAGTTCTTGTTTCTGTGACTACTTCCGGTTCCAATATAATTTTTCCTTCCTCGTCAAGTTCTGGCAATAATGTTTGAACTGGGAGATTGTCACCTATAACCTTCTTTAAACATGAAACATGGAAAACTGGGTGCAATCGAGAAGCTGCAGGAAGCTCCAATTTGTATGCCATAGTACCAATCTTTTGCAACACCTTGTACGGACCATAATACTTTGGTGATAATTTATTATCCTTCTTAGCTTGCTTGAGGGACATTTGCTTATATGGTTGTAGCTGTAGGAATACCCAATCACCTACATCAAAACTTCTTTCACTGCGATGTTGATCTGCCTGTTGTTTCATTCTATTATGTGCCAACACGAGGTTATCCTTTAAGAGTTGGAGGACTTGTTGTTGATGTTTGATGTGATGTTCCACTACCTGAACCTTAGAATTTTCTCTTAAATATGATGTGATGGATGGTGGTTGATACCCATAAAGTGCCATAAATGGGGTCATTTTTGTTGCTGTATGGAAGGAAGTGTTATACCACCATTCAGCCAGAGGCAACCATTTGACCCATTGTGTCTGTTTATCAGATACAAAGCAACAAAGATATCCTTCCAAACATTTGTTTACTATCTCAGTTTGCCCATCAGATTGAGGATGATAAGATGAGCTATGAGCTAACTGAGTACCAAGACAAGAAAATAATTCTGTCCAAAAATTTCCAGTGAAAATGGGATCTCTGTCACTTACAATAATCTTTGGGTTTCCATGTAGCTTTTGAATTGTTTCCATAAATGCAGTAGAAACTGTACTGGCTTTAAATGGATGTGATAATGCACAAAAGTGTGCATACTTGGTAAGTCTGTCAACTACCACCATGATGACACTCTTTCCCTCAGACTTGGGTAAACCTGTGATAAAATCCATTGAAACCTCCTCCCAACGTTGGCTTGGAATGGATAAAGGTTGTAATAGACCCGGTGTCTTAATTTTTTCAACTTTATTTTGTTGGAAAACCAAACATTCCGCCACAAACTTTTGAATATCTGATTTAAGGCCATCCCAAAAAAATTCCTTCTTAACCCTGTGGTAAGTTTTTAAAAATCCTGAGTGCCCTCCTAAGGGAGAAGTGTGCAATTCCATAAGAATATTTTGTTTTAGTTGGGAATTCTTACAGAGGTATAAGCGATCTTTGTACCATAACAAATCATTTTGCCAGCTAAATGTATCAGACGTACTGGAATCTTGTTGTAACTTTCGAATAAGTGCCCACACTTCTTCGTCATTCTTCCATTCCTCCCTTGCTTTGTTTATCCAATCTGGTTGGATAATAGAAATGGCGCACAACAATGCTTCCACATCCTCATCCTTTCTTGAGAGTGCATCTGCCACCACATTTTGCTTCCCTTTTTTGTAGATGATTTCAAAGTCATAACCCAACATCTTTGTGACCCACTTTTTTTGCTCTTCAGAGGATAATCTTTGTTCTAAAAAGTATTTAAGGCTATCATGATCTGTTTTTACCTTGAAGTGTCTTCCCATTAGGTAGGGTCGCCATTTCTTAAGTGCATGGAGTATTGCCAACATTTCCTTCTCATAAATAGCTTTTCTTAAAAACTTTCCCTTGATTGGATGACTTTCAAAAGCAATGGGTCTTTCATCTTGCATTAGAACAACACCAATTCCATTTCCTGAAGCATCACATTCCACAATAAAGGTTTTTGTGAAGTCTGGTGTAGCTAAGACCGGTGCTTGGCACATTGCCTCTTTAAGATGTTCAAAGGCCTTTGTTGCTTCCGGAGTCCATGAAAATGCATCTTTCTTCAATAATGTTGTTAGAGGTGCTGCTATTCTCCCATAATTCTTAACAAACTTGCGATAATACCCTGTCAACCCGAGAAATCCTCGCAGATGCTTTATGGATGTGGGGATTTTCCATTCCTTAATGGCTTTAATTTTGCTAGGGTCTACCTTAACTCCTTCATGAGATACAATATGACCCAGATATTCCACCTCCTGGACTCCAAAGAAACATTTGGATCTTTTTGCATATAATTGTTTCTCCTCCAATAGTTGTAGCACCTTGTCAACATGTTCAACATGATCCTTCCAAGACTTGTTGTAGATTAGTATATCATCAAAAAATACTAACACAAATTTTCTAAGGAATGGTTTGAAAATTGAATTCATCAAACCTTGAAATGTTGAAGGTGCATTGGTAAGGCCAAAAGGCATGACCAAAAATTCATAATGACCCTCATGAGTTCTAAATGCTGTTTTCGGAATGTCTTCAGTCTTCATTCTGATTTGATGATATCCTGAACGAAGATCCAACTTGGTGAAGTAAATTGATCCATGCAATTCATCCAGTAATTCATCAATGACAGGAATGGGGAACTTATCTTTAATAGTGAGCTTGTTGAGCTCCCTATAATCCAGACACATGCGCCATGATCCATCCTTCTTGTGCACCAATACTACTGGAGTAGAGAAAGAACTTTGACTCGGTTGAATTATACCAGCCTCTAGCATTTCTGCAACCATACGTTCAATTTCACTCTTTTGGACATAGGGATATCTGTACGGCCTGATGTTTGGAGGAACACTTCCTGGAATCAGATGAATAGCATGATCATGATCACGCATAGGTGGGAGACCTTTGGGAGTCTCAAATACCTTGGAATGATTGTCCAGGACTTTTTGGAGATCTGGAGAAATAGATGATTCCGATGTGGAAACATCTAGCGAACATAATTGTGCAATTACACCTCTTTGTTCCTTTTTTAGAAGCTTTGTCATACCATTAGAGCTGATTATCTTTCCTGGTTTCCCTGCAATACCCTTAATTCAACTTCCTTTCCTTCCATAGAAAATTTGATGAAAAGTTCTTGAAAATTAAAAGCTATTGTACCCAAGGATTGTAGCCATTGGACTCCTAGTACAACATCAGCACCTCCCATTGGAATGGAAAGCATTGGGCTAGTCAATACATATTCTCCCATGGATAGCTTGATATTATGGCACTTTCCAGAGCAATTTATTGTTCCTCCATTTGCAATCATCACTTGACACTCTGGTGCTGGATATAGGAAGCAATTCAATTCTTTTGCTACCTTACAATGAATAAAATTGTGGGTGCTTCCTGAATCAATCAACACTATTACCTTTTTCTTCTTGATTTGTCCTTCTATCTTGATGGTTTGAGGAGTGGTAATTCCCACCAATGCATTACAAGATATGGTCGGATTTATTTGTTCTTCATCTAGGCTTTGTTCCTGGAGTATATCCTCTTCTTTTGACCTTTCTTGCTCCTTTTCTTCTTCCTCTTCACAATCTATGTAGAATAATTTCTTCTCAGCACACTTATGACCTTTAGTGTATTTGCTATCACAACTGTAACAAAGCCCTTTTGCTCTTTTTTCTTCCAATTGTTGTGGTGTCAACCTTATAGGTTGTGGAAGACTAGGGGCAACAACACTTCCGTCTTTATAGTTGTGAGTGGTATGCTTCCTGGTTGCCATAATTTTGCTTTCCATTTTTCTTGCTAACCTGAATGCCTTCTCTAATGAATCAGGTTCCCAAAGGCGAACATCATGTTGGATATTATCCTTTAAAGACCCTATGAACACATCAATCCTATGCTCCTCTGGAATATCTTTTACCCTTATGTTCAATTTTTGGAACTCCTCAATGTGCTCCATTATTGAACCCTTTTGTTTGAGACTTATCAATTGGCTAAAAAAAGTGTTGCTTTTTGTATCCTCATAATGTGCTATCAATTCTTCCGTAAAAATTGCCCAAGTGATAAATTGTTTACGAGAGAAAAGCCATTGATACCATACAAACTGATTTGGTTCCAAATATAAAGTTGCCATACGTACCTTTTGTGTGTTTTGCACATTATTGAGATCGAAGAATTGCTCCATCTGTAATATCCATGTGGCGGGATCCTTGCCATCAAACTTCCTCATATCGATTTTTGGAATATGGTGAGTCTTTGATCCAACATTAGAGTCTATGGAATCATGATTAACATTTCTTTTGTTCTCATCATGAGTTTCCTTTAGTACCCTTTCACCATTAGTGACCATTTCTTGTGGCAACGTATTCATATTTATCTTCAATTCTTCGATCCTATCATCCATGTCATCAATTTTAGCGTCCATGCCATTCACCTTAGCTTCCATGCCATCCATCTTAGATTCTATGCCTTTCTTTAAAAAACCCATCTTAGTTTCTACACCTTTCTTTAAACCATCCATATTAGCTTTTACTTATTTCCTTAAACCATCCATCTGATATTCTATTGCTTTTTGTGCAAGTGACACTTGTTGCACTTGTTCTTGTAATTTTGATATATCATATAACATTTCTTCTTCTTCTTCATGAGTCATGCTAGAGCTTTCAGGTTCCTTACTAAGTGTTTGCATTTTCTTTCCTCGGGGCATCAGTTACTGAAAACAATGCTCTACTAGCCCTTTGAATTCCTTCAAAATAAATTTTCAAACCACTCTTAAGCAAAAATTTAAAAGAATCTACACACCTTTTTCTTCACTTTGTAGGAGCTCAATATTGCCTCTAATGTATCTCTGTACTTTGAGATCATCCAGTTCTGAAATTGCAGCCTGTGGTAGCCCTCTATGTCCTCTTTCCAATGCCACCAATCTGATCCAATTTGGTTTCTCCAAGGAAGAGTTATGTGAAATCTCCCACAGTGACCTGATTATGGACTAGTTCAGTAGAGCAACTTGTATGACGTTCCACAAGTCACTGTTTCGTCCTTTGGCTCTGAAAAATATATACAAGAAACTACAGTCCATCCTCTTTTTGCACCTTCTTACTAAATTTCAATCCAATTCTCAGGGAAAAAGTTATGATGATTTTCCCCAGGTCACCTGTTTGGAATGTAATTCAGGAGTCTACAAAAAGACCAACTTCCTCCGATCATATCTCCACAAATATAGTGCAAAAATATCTGAAATTCGGACCCGAGATTCAGCACGATGTCTTCTCAAATGGAATTTTTTTTAGCTTCTGAAACATTGCATAAAAAAAGTTATAGCGAAAATGCCACGATGACCTGTTTGGAGCATCGAAACCCTAGAATCCAAAGCTCTGATACCAAATGTTATGAAACCAGCTCAAGAACAGATAGAAAAGATAGATCAACGCCTTAGAATTCAACCTCTTCAAAGGGGCAACCTCCTTTACATTACATAAATGAACAATTCTTGGATGCTTCAAATGACAAAACCTCCTTTCTATATAGGAGTCTAAGGAGTCACAATATAACCCAGCCGACCTAACAATAATAATATAAAGCCACAAAAATAACAATAGAGGGATTCTATGGGGCACAGTAATAAGAATATGGGGGAAATAGGGGCACAAAAATATTAATAAGGGGTGTAACTACAATAGTAATGGGGTAATCACTAGTATTATAGGGACCCAACAAATTCTTGCATACATCCCCATATTATTGGGTGGTTGACTAGCGTAGAATTTGGGCCTTTTGCTATTTTGGGGAAAGTTTCCTTATTTATTACCATTTTGGCTAAAAGCTAAATAGAGAGGAAACCTTTGGTAAACCCTTACCTTGACACAAATACCAAGATTTCCACATAGGCTTCAATTTCATTGTCCAAATCAACTATGTGGTGTAATTCCCATGTCACTCCCACATCATCTTCCATTTTGAATTTCTTCCACTTGTCATGCCAAGACACCGCTACATTTCACTCATAACAAGGCCACATGGGCACCCAAAATGGCTAAATCCACCTCCAACATTTCATGCTCACCAGCTACCATGTGTACCTATCTCCTTGCATCCATGTTAATACCACCTAACATCTACATGAAGGTGCCACTTGTTCTTCCAACAATAGATAGCCGTCACTTTCCTTTCATTGTTTTGTTGCACATAAATGAAGTCTTCATTGGGAGTTTAATAGACGCCTAGCTTCTTCTCACCAAGTTCCATGTGACCAAGTGATATGAACAGTGACCGTGTTGTTGTACTTCTCATTGCTCATCATTCTCATTTTGATAGACAAGATTTTATGCTTCGATGTGGTATGGTAGATGAATAGATGCTTGTTCCAAGCTCCCTATGATAAAGGGTTGTCACTAGCAGCCTTCCCAATCCACCACCCATCGTTCATTGTGCTAATTTTGATAGATGGGCTTCCATTATTCAGACAATCTAATTAAACTTTGGGTGCTTATGCCAAGATCCATGTGACCAGCAGCTATGAGATAGGTCCTTATCACCCCACCACCTATTGACCGTCAAGCTCCCTCCTTATATTTTTTTATGGTTTCGCACCAATTCGATAAGGAGCCCACAATGGAACCATGACCGATTGGAACCTTGCTTGACTTAGGATGCTTCAAACTAAGTTTTCTCCTCATTCCTTGGGAGTTAGAAGAACTGCCAAATACCATTGGAAATCTCTTTGAGAGGCCTATCTATCCAAAAAATTTGCATGCTCGTTGTATTAGGATGAGTAAAGGAAAAATTCTTTAAAATATAGGCTATCCAAGTTACTAACTAAATTTATGAAATGCAACCTTTACTTCAATCATGAATGATCAACAAGATCCTCATGAACTTTGACATTACTTGACTTCAATGATTGTACAACACATTAAACAATCTCCTATGATACTAGACATTGACATCAATGAAAACATATGCACAACAATATCTCCCTTTGGCATTGATGAAAAAAACACCAGACATCTGCTAGTAATTGATGACCATGGGCTAGACTCCCCCTATCTGCTTCCTAAATGTTCTTATATTGATGTCTACTTATTCTTCACATTTAACATCAATGGAAAACAGAATATCATCTCACTAAGCCAATGCATATTGTTTCCCTAAACTCTACCTTTAATGAATGAAAAATGTTTATTTTTACTTATGGATACAATTTCTCCTTTATCTACAACTAGGCTCCCCCTATCAAGTCTATGCCTATATGTCCCTACATTGAACATTTCCTATTTTGTAAATTTGTTCTTGAGATTAATCCTCTTGTGCTTGTACTAATTCATAATTTATCTCTTAGAACATAAAAGGGATGCTCTCCCTGAACTCATGCTTCTCCTTCTTTTACTTTCCTTATCAAATAAATTTCAATATTAATTCATCCCTATCAATGATATTCTTCCAATTGATCATCTGTAACAAGTTTGTCTTTAACATGTGCAATAATGAGCATGCTTCATTGTCATCTTATATTGTGTTTTCTTGAAGAAAATAAAAGCCTCTATTTTACCTTTCTTGATTTTGGGTCTACATGTCTCTCTTTCTCTTTTGCTACCTTTACTGAAGCACTTGCAATTTCAGGGATTTCCTTTTCATCATTTCTTTCAATACTATTGCGTTTGAATTATTATCCTCATGTCTTGTTATGAAACCAGCTCAAAAAAATATAGAAAAGATAGATCAACAAATTCAAAATCAGCCTCTTCGAGGGGGAAACCTCTTTTACATTACACAAATGGACAGTTCTTGGATGATACAAATAACAAGACATCCTTGCTATATATAGGAGTCTAAGGGGTCACAATATAATCAGAGTTGAAATAGCAATAATATTCTAGTGACACAATAATAACAATAGTGGGCTTCTATTGGGCATAATAATAACAATATGGGGACTACATGGGAACAACAATACAATAAGGGGGTTGCACTAATAACATTAAGGGGCTACACTAGTAGTATAGGGACCTAACATTTCCCTCTCCTTCAAAAAGTGTTGTCCTCGACGCTTGAGTAGTTATGGATGCTTCTGTATAAAATTATCATCCTCCCATGTGAAATATTCAGCAAGTAAGTTCTTCCACTTGATGAGATACTCTGAAATTGATTGATTTCGTAGCTATCGAGTCCTTGTTTCTGTGATTGCTTCAGGTTCCACTATGATTTTCCCTTCCTTGTCAAGTTCTGTTAATATTGTTTTAACTGGGAGATTGTCACCTATAACCTTCTTTAAGCATGAAACATGGAAAGATGGGTGCACTTAAAAAGATGCAGGAAGCTCTAATTTGTATGCCATAATACCAATCTTTTGCAACACCTTGTAAGGACCATAGTACTTTGGAGGTAATTTATTATCCTTATTATCTTTCTTGAGGGACATTTGTTTGTATGGTTGTAGCCATAAAAATACCCAGTCACGTACATTAAGACCTCTTTCGTTGCGATGTTGATAAGCCTGTTGTTTCATTTGATTCTGTGTCAAATTGAGGTTATCCTTTAAGAGTTGGAGAACTTGTTGTTGATGCTCGATGTGATCTTCCACTACTTGAACCTTAGAATGATTGTCCAATGCTTTTTGAATATCTAGAGAAATAGATGATTTCGATGTTTGAACCTCTAGTGAACATATTACACCCCGTTGTTCTTTATTTAGAATCCTTGTCATGCCATTAGAGTTAATTATATTTCTTGGTTTCCCTGCGATACATTTTAATTCAACTTCCTTTCTGTTATCACTCAAGAAAAGAAAAATTTAAATTGTTCACCTCATTTCGATTGTTTGTCAAAGGGTTGGTGTCAATTTTGGGTCTAGTCTTTGCATCTGGTTTTAGAGTCTAAATAGTTTGAATAGGAGTCTTGTTAAGAGTATTGTTGGTATGTGTAAAGGGGTCAATTCTCTGTCTTAGTCTATCATTGGTCTCACATCTCACATGGATATCATATGTCCAAACTCGTTTCAAAGCTGAAATTGTCTAGGTGATTTCGTAGCGCATAATTCATATTGCGCTATGAAATTGGGAATTTGTTTGAATCCATAGCCAATATTTCGCAACCGACAAAGCACCATATCAGAAAGTCCACCTAGTAATTCTGTTGGGTTTTTCTTTGGATCAACACCACCAGACAACCATGGGGGAACAATGGCATCCTCAAAGCTTGCATCTTCTCCTCATGGATCATGTCTTGGCAGTGGCAGTTTTGCTGGAAGTAGTTCACCAGTTGGTTCCATACCAAAGTCTTTTCATCCTTTTCAGCATCCAAGTCATGAACTTTTGTGTCAGTAAGTATGGGTGAAAAAAGTGGTCTGAGATTGCAAAGCATTGGAAGATACCGTGAAAGGTGGCACAACCATCTAAATCCAGCAATAAATAAAGATGCCTGGAGCTTAGAGGAAGAGTTGTCACTCATCCGTGCTCACCAAATATATGGGAACAAATGGGCTGAATTGGCCAAGTTTCTACCAGGAGGGACAGACAATGCGATAAAGAATCATTGGAACAGCTCAATAAAAAAGAAGCTGGATTCATATCTGGCATCTGGTCTTGTGAAACAGTTTCCTGGTTTGACTGTTCCAAAGCCTACAATAGGGTCTGCCTCCTCAACAGGAGGGTCATTTAATGAAGTTCAAGGAGGAGCAGATTTGGAAGAAATATCTGAATGTAGTCAAGAATCGACTTCTTCTCGTTGTCATTTATCTGGTTCATTTGCGGGGCCTTCTTCATCATCTGTGCAAGTGGGACTTGAAAGATCAGAATTGCGAAAGGAAACATGCAAGATGAATTCAGATGATGAATTAGAAGTCCATCATGAACCTATGTGGTCATTAAATTCTAAAATTGATGGTTTCTTGATGCTACAAGACGGACCTGCTGGTTATTCTAATTCTCCCATACCTGAAGCAGTGCCTCCTATATCATCTTGTGAATTAAATGAACTTACGGAGTCTGTTATAACAGGAAATAGCTGCTCTGTTGGCAGCCCAAAAGAAGTCTCTAACGCTGTTAATGTGTCAATGTCTGGGGCTTCTGGTGGCCTTGAATCTTTTGGCTTCGAGCACGGAGGGTCAACATCTGCTGCAAAAGACATGGTCTCATCCTCAGCATTTTACACGTGTCTTCTGTTGGACTCAACTGATATGGTTGGCATGTCACATAATCTATGTGCCCCAGTTTTTGTGGATTCATTGCGTCCAATTTCTCCAGGTTCTTCAGATATGATGTTGAATAGCCTTGTCAGGGTAGGGGATGGAATTTGTTCAACAGAAATGCCCTCTTCTGTTCTGAATAGCGGTATATGTGAGGGTGCAGGATGTGTTCAAGAGGCCTCTGAGTTTCAGCACAGCGATGAGATGTTGCAATACTGTAAACCTGTTATTCATGATTTAAAGATCGACCGTCAGGATGGTAGATCTGGTCCTGATATGTTGAATTTGACATTTGATGAGAAAGCAGTCAATTTGAAGGTGGAAGCTTTGAGTGTGCAGGCAGAAAGTCCAATTTCTGAGTGTTTGTTCTATGAACCCCCTCGTCTGCCTAGCTTGGATTTTCCATTTATTAACTGTGATCTTATAAATTCATGTAGCCATCTTCAGCAGGCATACAGCCCTCTTGGTGTTCGGCAAATGATAATGTCATCAGGTAACTGTTCTACTCCTTACTCTATATGGGGTTCTTATGACAAAAGCCCAGAATCTTTCTTAAAGAGTGCAGCCAAGAGCTTCAGAAATACACCTTCCATATTAAGGAAACGGCGACGAGAGTCTTCAACTCCTGTGCAGGGTGGGCAACATGACAAGGAGGAGGCCAGTGCAATAGACCATGACAGTTTTCTGTCACATGGTTCATTAGATGAAAAGGAGAATTCATTGAAGGATACCTCCAGTGCAGATTTTCAGATTTCCTTTCCTGAAGATGGAGTTTCTTTGCCGTCAAGCAAAAAACCAATTATTGTATCCCCACCATATTGTTTAAAAGCAAAAAGTACAGTGCCTGGAAAATCCAAGGAGAAACAGTTATTGTATGCTTTTGAAGGTACAAACTATACAGAAGTTAAAAATGGGTGTAGTGTGGATATTGGTGTTGTAGGTAATCATCAATCTGACATTGGACGAAGTGGCAAAGATGAAATACACAAGGCGAGCATTCAATCGAGTTTTGAGAATGTGCAAACAGGCGGGATTCTTGTTGAGCAAAATATGAATAGTCCACTGTTCTGTACAAGTGGAAATAATTCATATCAAATTTGCAGCATGAGTTACTCTCCTTTAACTCCAAAAACACTTTTTGGTAGAAGATCAGAGACACCTGCAAAACGAACAGACCACAAATGTGAAATGCAGGAAGGAATCATTTCATAGCTGCCAGCCCTGTTTTTGGTTGCAATCAAGAGGGAACTATATTAGCACATCCCCTTGCACCTGAAGAGAAGATGCCTATACAATTTGCACGTGAGGTACTAGCCAGATTCATACAGTTATATTTGGAACAGTGAATGGTGTTATTGGTGTCATTGCATCTTTTCCTCAGGAGAAATATCTGTTTCTTGAAAAGTTGCAAGCAAATCTTGTCAAAATGATCAAGCGAGTAAGGTGCTTAAGCGATGAACAGTGGCGATCATTTAGCTATGAAAGGAAGACTGTGTTTTTGAAATTACACAGCAGTTTCGTAGCGCGCTACGAAACTGCTGTAGGTGATGATTTTAACACAGACAGGCAGTTTTGTATTATGAGCGGGAATTTTGAAAGGGAAACGCCAAAAGGGTATGCAAGACATCAGCTGGAACAACAATAGTCAATCAGATCAAGACAGGTGGATGCTTTAAAAAGGTGGAATATTTCGACCCAATTTTAAATTTCTGTTGTAAAGTCCCTTTATCACCGTTCAAGAGGTATCAAATGATTTGCATACAAGGAAATTTTGCCTGCACACATGTCCATCGATGCAGCTTACAACACATCAAGAACGTGGCAGTGTTCCATATTTTGGGGTATTAAAGGCTAGAAAACATGCTTCTGTACATTCAAGCATTTTGAGGAAAACTGGAGCCGAGAAACAAGGGAAATCTCCTAATACTTCTGAGCAGTTAAAAGATTCAGCGTTCAAGGTCAATATGGAGTATTAAACATCCAGCTCAGCCAAATCGAAAGAGGACTAGGTGTCAAAGAACAAGAAGAAGCCATTATGCATGGAAAATGGAGTTAGAGTCATAGTTAATTTAGAACTCTTTAAAAACTCCAGTCAGCACTTTATTGTATTTATTAGTTAGTTAAATAGTTGATAGGTGTCATTAGAGGTAGTTATCGAATTCCCCTCATGCTGGAGGAGGAAGCTCGAATTAGTTAGAATAAGGATTCTATATATAGCTGAAACAACAATGTAATGGGGGTTGGAAAATTTATGAACAAAGCTTGTATTTGGCTTATGTAAAGACTCACTTTCAGTAATATAATTTTGGTTTTACTTCTCAGGATTCATGAAGGATTTTTCATATTCAGAATGTGTGATGTTGTCTTCTTCTTAGTTTTGTTTATAGTGGTATGGATGTATAATCACTCAGAATTCACTGAATGTGCTCTGATTTCCTATATGCATCTATAAACTGTGGGGTTCCTTATGAGTATATATTCTGAATATTCAAATGTTGAATGCCCTGACTTCCATGTAAGGTCAATATCTTTGTTATTTTGAGGTGTAGTTGACTCCATAGGCCCAATGGATAGTTGTTTAGTATGTTTCCAGCATTCATATTTGTTACAGTTGTTTCACAAGAGTTAGCCATCTTATCTTAATCAAAATCATTAACCCATCTAGAGAGAGCCCTCTCAGGTTGAGGAGGCTAAGCCTCAGCCTAAAGTAGGTTTGAAACAGTTACTTGAAGTCTTCCTGGTCTGCAGCCTTCCAGGGCTTGATTTTGAGATAACACTTTCCTTCCCAAAAAAAATTCAAGAAAAGTTCTCGAAAATTGAAAGCTATCATCCCCAAACATTGTGACCATTGGACTTCTAGTACAACATTAGCACCACCCATTGGAATGGAAAGCATTGAACTATTCAAGACATATTCTCTCATGGATAGCTTGATATTATGGCACTTTCTAGAGCAATTTATAGTTCCTCCATTTGCAACCATTACTTGACACTCTGGTGCTGGATATAGGAAGCAATTCAATTCCTTGGCTATCTTACAATGAATAAAATTATGGGTACTACCTGAATTAATCAACACTATTACATTTTTATTCTTGATATGTCCTTCTATCAATGCATTAAAATATATGGTTAGATTCATTTCTTATTTCTTTGGGGTTGGTTCCTAATGGATGTCCTCTTATTTTGATGTTTCTTGTTCCTTTTCTTCCTCCTCTTACCCATCTATGTAAATTAATTTCTTCTCAACACACTTATGACCTTTAGTGTATTTGCTATCACAACTGTAACAAAGCCCTTTTTCTATTTTTTCTTCCAATTGTTGTGGTGTCAACCTTGTAGTTTGTGGAAGGCTATGAGCAAAAACACTTCCATCTTTATAGTTGTGCGTGGTAGGATTCCTTGTTGCCATAATTTTTCTTTTAATTTTTCTTGTGAACTTTAATGCCTTCTCTAATGAATCAGGTTCCCAAAGACAAACCTCATTTTGAATGTTATCCTTTAAGGTCCCTATGAAGACATCAATCCTCTACTTCTCTGGAATGTCATTTACCCTTATATTCAATTTTTGGAAGTTCTCAATGTGCTCTTCCATTCAACCCTTTTGTTTAAGATTTATCAATTGGCTAAAGAAGATGTTTCTATTTGTATCCTCATAATGTGCTATCATTTCCTCCTTAAAAATTGACCAAGTGACAAGTGCTTTATGAGAACAATTCCCTCTATACCATACAAATTGATTTGGTTCTAAATATAAAGATGCAATACATACCTTTTGTAACAGTTGCACACCATTCAGATCAAAATATTTCTCCATCTGTAGTATCCAAGTTACTGGATCCTTGCCATCAAATTTCCTCATATCTCTTTTTATTTCTTTTAGGATCTAGATCTTGAAACAAATGTAACTATGTAATTGTGTATCTCCAAGTTCTGAAATTTCGTCCTATGGTATTCCTATGAGTCCTCTTTCTAAAACCACAAATCTGATTGCAATTGTATTCTTCAAGAAAAATTTATGCCCAATATCCCACAATGACTAGATTATAGAATGGTTCAGTAGATCAAACTTGTACGAAGTGCCATGTGTCAATGTTTCAACCTTCAGCCCTGAAAATGATATCAAACAAACTAAATTTTGTCCTCTTTCTATCACTTTCTAGTAATTTTGAATCTGATGCTTAGAGAGAATGTTATGACGATTTTCCCAAGGTCACTTGTTTGAGATGGAATTAAGGAGCTTGCAAAAACCATAAATTCCCTAGATAATATCTCCAAAAATACAGCAAACCAAGTTCTGAAATTTGTACACAAGGTGCAAAACAATTTTAGCTCAAACAGATTCTAATGTAATCCTCTGAAGCGTTGTAGAAAAACCATTATAGTGAAACTTTCACGATGACATGTTTGAGATGAAATTATGTAGCCTGAAACAACCCTAAATTCCTCAACTCATATCTCCGAAAATAGAGCAAGACAATATCTTAAATTTAGACACAAGGTTCAAAAAGATTTTGGCTCAAATGGGTTTTAATTTTAGCTTCTGAAACTTTGTAGAAATAACATTATAGTGAAAATTCCACGATGGCCTATTTCAAGCAGCAGAACCCTAGAATCCAAAGCTCTGATACCAAATGTTATCCAACCACTCACAAAAAGATACGAAAAATAGATCAACGACTTCAAAATCAACCTATTCAAGGGGGAAACCTCCTTTACATTACAAAAATGAACAATTCTTAGATGATACAAATGAAAAGACCTACTTTCCATATATAGGAGTCTAAGGGGTCACAATATAGTCAGAGCCAACATAACAATGATATTCTAAGGCAACAACAATAATAATAGTGGGATTCTATTAGGCACAATAATAAAAATATGGGGACTACATGGGCACAAGAATACAATAAGGGGGTTTCACTAATAACAATAAGGGGCTACACTAGTAGTATAGGGACCTAACATAATTCTTATGTAACTTTGTTCTTGAGACTAATCCTCTTGTGATTGTACTACTTCATAATTTATCTCTTAGAACATCAAAGAAATGCTCCCCATGAAGTCATGCTTCTCCTTCTTTTACATTCCTTATCAAATGAATTTCAATATTAATTCATCCCTATTAATGGTATTCTTCCAATTGATCAATTGTAACAAGATTGTCTTTAATATGTACAACAATGAGCATGCTTCCTTGTCATCTTCTACTGTGTTTTCTTGAAGAAAATAAAAGCCTTTATTTTACCTTTCTTAATTTTGGGTCTACATGCCTCTCTTTCTCTTTTGCTATGTTTACTAAAGAACTTGCAATTTCAGGGGTTGCATTTTCATCCATTCCTTGCAATACTATTGCGTCTGAATTATTATCGGCATGTCTATCCTATAAAATTTCCATTTCATCATTCTTCTTCTGTAGATGACACTCAAAAACTCTTGTCTTATTAGTGCAGTCTGAGATGCTACAACACTCAGTTGTCTTTTGTGGATGAGAGAGATAATACTCTTCTCCTTTGCCTTCTTTGAGGACATATGCATTGTCAGAAGTCAAGGTTGTTTTTTCTACTAATTCTCCAAATATTGTTTTTCTTATTTCACATCCTTTAAAATTAATTGTGACTTCATGTCCTTTATCACCCATTTGACTTCCACTTAGAATATTGCACTTGAAATATTCAACAAACGAGACATCTTCAACTTTAATTGTTTCATTACCAAGGCTAACCATTTATTTTCCCATTATTTTGATTGATGCATTATCTCCAAGAGTGGTGATTCTACCCTTGATCTCTTTAGAGAGAGAGATATGCTTTTATCTCCTATCATATGGTGAGAACATCCACTTTTTGTAGACCATTAACTATATTGATTTTGAACACATAAGGAAAACCACATTCCTCTTGATGTTTTCTCTTCCTTTTCCATATCTTCTTTATTCATTGTTTTCTATTTCTCATAACCTTTTTTTCTATTTTGATTTAGGAGCCTCAATGTACCCTTTCTACAATATTGGGTGTTGTGCCCAAGGATATTGCATTTGTTACATTCAATGTAATGCAATAAGGGAGCAAAATATTTAATTTTATTAATTCTACTTTCATACATACTTTTGATTTTTCTTTTTACATAGTTATTCATGGTATATTTGAAGGATTTTCTTCTACAATCAACCACTTTTTGACCAAAGTTATGTCAAATAAAAAAATATTCATTCAAAAAAAATCGAATACCTTGCTATGGAGAGACTTCTTGGAGGACTTAATCCTCTTGTGGGAGCGAGATTTCTTTGTTTCCTCATTGGAGGAAGTTCAAAGTTGTATTTATTTCTTGTTCCATGTTGACTTGTGTGGTTGATTTGATCATTTTCTATTTGTTTCTCACTTTCATTTCTTTTATTTCTTTCCTTGATTGAGTTATTAAGTACTTTAACATAGTTCTTAGGATCTTGCTTACGTGTTGTTCAAATTGATTCTCCTTTGTATGTATCATGAACTTCCTTATATCCAAATCATATGTCAATGTGGGGAGATCTCTTTTTGCTAAGAATTGTGTCCAAAATTTTAGTCCCTTTAGCCAACTTCAAATTCTAATTTGCTTCCTCTAATTGCCTCTTTGTAGAAACAATTTACTCTTCTAGTATTTCACATTCCTTTGAGTTTTCCTTTGGTTGTCTTAAAATATTTTCCTTAATCCTCTTATCTTATTTCGATTTAGTTTTTAGAAGAATAATTGATGACTCCTAAGACTCATGCTCTTTCCTCTCATACTTCATCAGCTGATCATTGGCTTCTTCTAGCGCATTTCACAAAGAAATAGTATCAGTGTTTAGGTCATCACGATAACCTTCTCTTTATTTCATCTAACTCCTCATCACTCCTTCCATCCTTTTTGCTTCTTCTAGTTGGTTTTTCATAATTACTTTTTCTACTTCATCATGATCTTGGACTCGATATTCCTCCCATGAATTCTTTTGTCTTTTATTTTCTTCTGTGATTATATCCATTTCCTCCACAGTGGCAGTGATCTCACTTTGAAGATATTCCTTATCCTTGACTTCTTCTTCTTAATTTAATTTCATCTTCTTTGTACATCATAGTTTTACCCCCTATTTCTTTGATTTAACATCAATACAATATTGAGATATGAGAAAAAACTATTACACTCTCTGACAAGTGACCTCAATTTGATACAATTTTTACTAAGTTTATAAATACTATTTGTCTTTTATACTTAGTCCGTGAGAAGGAAATCTGTGTTCTAAGGACTATTTCAATACCCTTAGCTTGTAATTTCGAAGTTTGACTAATCAATATATAAGTCTGGTTTTGATTCCCATAAAATACATTGTCTATGTTTGCATATACAGATTTGGACCTTATGGTTACATTTGAGATAGATTAATGATTTGCACTGATATTGTAACTTGTGTTGTGATAGTAGAGATCAAAATCAATTTTACATTGTTCCCTATAACACATGTTGATTCCAGGTTAATACATATACATGAATTTGTATATTTGTGGAATATGGGGTATATTTTGTTTATGTTCTCTATTCTGATTTTGATTCAAAATTCTTGTAATAAGACAACTATTGGAGCAAAACTAGTATATATCCCGAGATAGTCTTTATCTATATTTTCACTCTAACATGTAAACTCTTAATTCAATGCTCAACTTTTGATTTCAATGTTTGGTTTTAGGAAGCCAAGAACCATAATTAGAATCTCTTATTTTTCAAATCCAACCTGCAAATGAGTACATGAATGTTTCCCTAAAGTAATGAAATATTGTATTCAAGAGCCAAGTAAGGGGAACTGAGATAAAAGACTAACTAGAAGGATCTTAGAACTGTGCACATTTTGTTTTAGTCTTCATAGTTCACCTTGTTGGCATAATGATGCATGTGTTGTACTTGATGGAAACCCACTTGTAGCAGAACATCTCACTTATATATAACTAGATGAATCTATAGAAGAGAGATCATATGTGACAGAATACATGGGATGCAGGGCAACTCAAAGGAATCAGTTCAGATGTAATGAATAATGACAACTCATTAAGATGATAGTTCTCAGTATGGCAAGTTAACTTTGCCATCACGTCCAAAGGGGGAGATTATTGGCATTATGATACAGGTGTTGTCCTTGATGGCAACTTACTAAGATGAAAAATCACAGTTCAGGCTCACAGAATGAAGAAAAAGAGATATACACAGGTTTCCCTTGATAAAGTCATGTATACACGTAGGTATATGTATACATGCACTTTCATGCAAGGGAAGGCACGCACATTGGGTTTTGGTCTGTGGTATTTGGACCATGGTATTGTGATCCATGGTATTGGTCCAAGGTATCTTGTCCGACGTATTGACCCCAGGTATTTGGTCCAAGGTATTGGTTCTAAGTGGTTTTGGACCATGGTATTGAGTAAGGCCTAAGACTATAAAAGGAGGACAAGATCATTAGGCAAAGGTACTCAGAATGTCTTGAATATCTAATGAAGTATGAGATCTAGTATGCAGGTTATGATTTCATAATGCTTTGTCTGATCTGAGCTAAGGAGGAATCTCAACGGTTGATGGAGAACAAGATCTAAGGATAGATTGGGATCTAATGGCTTGGAATGAATCATCTCTATATGGTTTGATCACTATTATTATAGATTTGTATACTAACGCATGTAATGTTCTGTAAATATTATGATATGGGTATAACTCAAGTTTGGAATAGCTGCAAATCATGAATGAATATTTACAGATGTATACACTGGTTGACTATGATAAAATGCCTACATACGTAGGTTCGATACATCTAAGTAGCGTATACCATATGAACTATGATGTTTGAAGTTATAGGTGGTTCTGGTTGTTGATGAGTTCTGATGACTGTTTACTAGTGTCAGTATTCTGCATATTCAATTTGGTTGATTGTGTTTAGCTTCAGTGTTGATTGATGAGATATAATAATCGATCAGGAGCATAATGAATTATCTTTGTGTGATCTGATGGACTAGATCTGGTTGCTAACACATATATTATCCTTGTATATGTAATGATCTGGGTATGTCTGAAGTCAGGAAGTGCAGCGAAGCTATAAGTAATTAGTGACATGTATGCTGGTTCGGATCTTCCAAGTAGTGTATGCACTCTGATGCATGATTTTTGATGATACAGTTAGATCTGAACATTGTTGCATTGTTCTGTGTTCTAATCTGTGTTCTGGTGACTGTAGTTTGTTAACAAGGTTTCAGTGATTCAGTATTGGGTGATTCAGAGATTAATGATGCTAGTGTTGATTAATTGCGTGCTTCAATGATATTGATGGGTCCAGTATGAAAATTGGATGAAACATGGCCTTCAGATTATGATGTTGTGCTACAGGAGTATCCAGTTTGAAAATTTATGAAACGTGGTACTTGGAGGAAGAAAGAGAAGGTTGTAGCCTTCTATAGGTCAGCACCTATGTACTAGTACTTCAACTAGTACAAGAGCTAAGGGGGTTGCAGCTCCCTTCCAAGAGAAGCTGGAGAACAAGAGAAGGTTGTAGCCTTCTGTAGGCCAGCACCTACATACTAGTACATGAGCTAGTACAAGACCTAAAGGGGTTGTAGCTCCCTTCCAAGAGAAGCTGGAGAACGAGAGAAGGTTGTGGCCTTCTGTAGGTAGAAGCCTACGTACTGGTATAAGTCTGCTCCAGTACAGAATATTGTAAAAAGAAGTTTCTTATTAAAGGAAGATAGAAATGAATTACAACAGGTGGTTTTCACCCACATTGGGTTTCCATATTACATCATGGTGTTCATGTGTGCTTCTTGTGTGTGATGATCTATTCTGTTTTACTACACCTGTTTACTGTTTATATGGTTAATAGAGTTCTGATGCACTAACTAAAGATCAACAATTTAATGGATTAACTGAATCATAAGTTTACTGGATATACGCTAGTTCATTAGACACAGTTGCGTGTACACGCAGGTTCCCTTAACTGAAGTAGCGTATACGAATCTGAGTATGGAAATGAAAAAGTGGTTGATTTGATAATACTGATTCACCCCCCCTCTTAGTATTATTTCCAACAATTGGAATCAGAGCAGGTCCTTTGGTAGAAGCTTGATTGCTTGAAGGAGATCTGTAGAACAATGGGAAAGAATTTTAAGAAGAAAGCACCTAAGAAGAAGAAGACATCTCAGAAGAACTATGACCATGGAAGAACTGATTGGGGAATATGTGGAAGCAACACTTCAGATTCATAATCACCTCAGAATGAAGATGAACAAGCAAAAGAGCTATCAGGTATGAGTTTGTTATTCTCTGGTGATACATTTCTCCATCCATTTGAAGATGATGAAAGTGATAGCTAAACAACTAAATTTGCTCTTATGGGTGGGAAAGAAATATATCAAATAGAGGTAGAATTTAAAAGGCTTACAGAAAAAATTAGAGATCAACAAGATCTATTGCACAAAAGGGAATGTGTCTCCAAAGAAGATGTTACCAATCTGAAAGCTCAACTAGAAGAAGGAAACAAGGTAAGGAAGTTATTCAAGGAAAAGGAAGATCCATGTCAAAAGTTGCAGGATGAAGTAACATCATTAAGAAATGAAGTAAATGAAAGGAGCACAACAATCAAGAAACTCAGAGAAAGATCCAGTTACTATGAAATTCTTGAAGCTACAATCCTCTCGTTAAAAGAAGATCTTGAAGAATCAAATCAATAGAATAAGGAACTACTCCAAGCTCTTGAAAAACAAGAAAACGAAGTTTTTGAATTAAGACATCAATTGGAAGAAGGAAGAAAACATGAAGAAGCAGTATCATGAAAAGGAAGAGCAACATCAGGTTGAGGTAAATATTCTAAAAGATAACTTAGAAGAAAAAGATAAGCTCTTACGATTTCAAGATAGTACTAAGATCTTGGATGATATTCTTAGTAGTCAAAGGTCTCCTGCTATCAAAACTAGTCTTGGTTTTCATGAATCTGTTGAAGGTGAATCTAGTTCACAAAATAAGACAAGGAATACTAATGCACAATCTGAAATACTCAACAAGGAGATGAGAGGTCAATCCCATCAACAACCAAGGAAAGAAATTCTTCAAATAAAATCTTTTACTCCTCCGATGAATAATGTTGAATGTTATGTATGTCATAATCTTGGACATGTTGCAACCAGTTGCAGAAGTAGAATGGTTCAAGACCATCACACAGAAAGATCATCATGTTCCAGGTACTTTAAGGGATATTGTTTTTCTTGCAATATGTTTGGTCACAAAGATGTTGATTGCTACAGAAGGGATATGAAAAATGTAAGATGTTATGCATGTAACAAGCTTGTACATATAGCAAAGGAATGCAGGAATAAAGTACGAGCACCATACCAAAAGGAGAAAACAGCATCACACTTGAAGATATGGAAGAAGAAGGAAGTACAATCAGAAAGATGTGGCACAGCACAATGTACAGACATAACAGACTCAGAGGAAGCTGAAAGTGTAAAACTTCAGTGTTCTAAATCTCATACGCAAGTTTCATAAAGAGAAGTCGTGTATATATGTGATTTAGACACTACACAGTCACGTATATGTCAGTTTGAGAAAAGCAGTAGGACAGGTTCATGAAAAGGGTCTAATATGATTCAATCCATTATTTGCTCTGTTTGATAAGGGTTACAATCTATTGATGATGTGTAGAAATTTCTTGATACTTGTAAGATGTTTAGAAGTGTTGATGGCTTGATACTTCTCGTTGATCTTTGCATGATCAGATCTGACAGTAAACAAGATGGCACAGGTTCAGGGGGAGCATATGTTGTTAATAATGCATTGTTGGCATTATGGTTAGTAGTCCTTGGTGATGATGCTTATGTGGCTAAATGATACATCTTTCTATGAGTTGTCCATGACAAAATCTCATATGATTCTTGGGGTTACATAGTTGGTGCTCAAATCAGATTTGTGGTTTATTCTCTGATGACGCATATACGGTGCTTACATGGTGATCTTCATAAGGATAAGGATAAGTGCAAAGCTTGAATACACAACTTCATTACTTGATGATGAGTCACTCATATGCTGATGTCGACTTATAATACAGTTATGATGCAGGATTCCTATAGTTCTTGGCACTCACATGGATGAGGATTGTTGTTGTCTTGACGAAAGATCTTGAGCTCAAGATACATAGTGCTATACACAATGAGGGATGTTCCCAAGTGATGATACATGGATAGTATATAAGATCATGCAGATCTTGATGGTCATGTGATGACTATGGTGTTTTTCACATATGATATAATGTGAATGATTTTGTATGACATATGCAGAATTGATTCATGGAAGGTTATGATAATGCTCAAGATCAAGGGGATTAATTGATATCTATATGCAGACATATCTAGGCACAGGTTGATGCTATATACACTAATGGACATATATAGGTTGTTGGTCTAGATGATGTTGACAGATACTTATGAAGCAGATCATACACTGTGTATGATAGTTGCTGATGACTATCATGGTCTTATTTAGATGTTTGGTCTCTGTTATAAATGTCATGTAAAGGTCATATCAAGACTCATGATGTAATAGTTTGTCTCTTCCTATTGTAGTCGTTTGATGAATCCCTTTTGTAATTTGTACCCCCACTATGCATGGGAAGGATTATGTAATATTTCAGTCATGTATAAACAATTGGTATCTGGTATATCCCCACTCGGTTGGGTGGATGAGTCAATATTGGTATATCCCCACTTGGTTGGGAAATGGATGTATGCATGAGAATTTTGGATAGGAAGGTCATTTATGATGTATAGAGTCATATCGTAGAACATCTTTCTGCAGACCTTGCTTACAGTCAAGGGGAGCATGAACAGCACACTTCAGCAGAGCAGAGATTTCAACATTTACCCAGAGGGAGCATGGAAATATTGGTACACCTTGGCATATACAAAGGGGGAGCTGAATCAGAGATTTCAGCAGGTACTCAAGGGGAGTATGGACAATAGAATGTGTATCAAGGAAGAGAATATCGTGGTCAGCCCTTTGCCCTTGATGTCAAAGGGGGAGAGTGACTTGGTATGGTTGTTGCCATCAAGTCCAAAGGGATAGATTGTTGGCATTATGATGCATGTGTTGTACTTGATGGCAACCCGCTTGTAGCAGAACATCTCACTTATATATAACTAGATGAATCTAGAGAAGAGAGATCAGATGTGACAGAATACATGGGATGCAGGGCAGCTCAAAGGAATCAGTTCAGATGTAATGAACAATGAAAACTCATTAAGATGGCAGTTCTCAATATGGAAAGTTAACTTTGCCATCAAGTCCAAAGGGGGAGATTGTTGACATTATGATATAGGTGTTATCCTTGATGGAAACTTACTAAGATGACAAATCACAGTTCAGGCTCACAAAATGAAGAAAAAGAGATATACGCAGGTTTCCCTTGATAAAGCCGCGTATACACATGGGTATACGTATACATGCACTTTCATGCAAGGGAAGGTGCATACATCGGGTTTTGGTCCGTGGTATTTGGACCATGGTATTGTGATCCATGGTATTGGTCCAAGGTATCTTGTCTGACGTATTGACCCCAAGTATTTGGTCCAAGGTATTGGTTCTAAGTGGTTTTGGACCATGGTATTGAGTAAGGCCTAAGACTATAAAAGGAGGAGAAGATCATTAGGCAAAGGTACTCAGAAAGTCTTGAATATCTGATGAAGTATGAGATCTAGTATGTAGGTTATGGTTTCATAATGATTTGCTTGATTTGAGCTTAGGAGGAATCTTAGTTGTTCATGGAGAACAAGATCTAAGGATAGATTGGGATCTAATGGCTTGGAATGAATAATCTCTATACGGTTTGATCATGCTTATTCTAGATCTGTATACTGACGCATGTAATGTTATGTAAATATTATGATCTGGGTATAACTCAAGTTTGGAATAGCTACAAATCATGAATGAATATTTATAGATGTATACGCTGGTTGACTATGATAAAAACATGTACATACGCAGGTTCAATACATCTAAGTAGCGTATACCATATGAACTATGATGCTTGAAGTTACAGGTGGTTCTGGTTGTTGATGAGCTCTGATGACTGTTTACTGGTGTCAGTATTCTGCATATTCAGTTTGGTTGATTGTGTTTATCTTCAGTGTTGATTGATGAGATCTGATAATGGATCAGGAGCATAATGACTTATCTTTATGTGATCTAATGGACTAGATCTGGTTGCTAACACATATATTATCCTTGTATATGTAATGATCTGTGTATGTCTGAAGTCAGTGTTGGAAATAATACTGAGAGGGGAGGTGAATCAGTATTATTAAGTCAAATATTTTTTATTTCACACCCAAATCATATACACTACTTCAGTTAGAGAAAACCGTGTATATACGCAACTTCAAATAAGGAAACCAGCGTATACCATGCAGACTTATAATTTAATGTATTCTACAGATGTTGATCATTAATTTGTGCATCAGAAACATATAAACAGTAACCAGGAACAGTAAAAACAGAGTAGAAGACAATCACACATAAGAACACAAGATATAAGGTCTAAACCCAATGTGGGTGAAAACCACCTGCTGCAATTCGTCTATATCTTCTTTTAATTATAAACTTCTTTTTACAATGATTCTGTACTGGTGCAGACTTATACCAGTACGCAGGCTGCAACCTGTAGAAAGCTACAACCCTCTCTCGTTCTCCAGCTTCTCCTGGAAGGGAGCTACAACCCCCTTAGCTCTTGTACTAGCTGAGATACTAGTACGTAGGTGCTGACCTACAAAAGGCTACAACCTTCTCTTCTCTTCCAGGGACCGTGTTTCATCAATTTTTAGACTGGATCCAAGAATATCAAACAAACATCAAGTATATGTGCATCAACCAATCTCCTTTCCACAAACCACTACTGAATCAACCAATAACTGCTCAGAATGCTGTAACCAGAAAACCAATACTAGTAGCCAGACACCAATGCTGAACCCAGAACACTGCAGTAATCCACAGAAGCAGCTATACCATATTTCAAGAGACGTACGCTACTTCACTGTGTATAAACCTACGTACATATGCAACTGAATCAAGGTCAACCAGCGTATACGCTTTCTTCTCCTGCTGAACCTACGTGTATACGTGCCTTTGCAAAGCTAAACCTGCGTATAGATCTGTAAAAGACAATTCACCGTTTACTCTTAAACAAACTTCAGTTATACTCAGATTATCAGATTTATAGATCTAATTATGCGTCGATTATAACAGATCAAATCACAAAAAGATATTACTATTCAAGCCTTGAGATCTTGACCCATCAATAGAACTTATCTATCTTGTAATGCTTAGGCTCCTCGATTCAAATCCAGCCACACAAATCAATCACTTTCACGTCTTCAAATATTCAATACATCAAATGATCCTTGCCTAATGATCTCCTTCCTCTTTTATAGTCTTAGGCCTTTCACAATACCACGGTCCAAAACCATAAAAAACCAATACCATGGACCCAATACTTGGGATCAACACATCTGACGAGATATTATGGTCCAAAACCATAGGTTCAAATACCAAGGACTAAATACCACAGACCAAACATAAGTTCTCCCACATTTACGCGCTTTTCCTTGTGTGAAAGTGCGTGTATACGCATACGTGACTTTGGAAATTCTAACCCCCGTGTATACGCGGCTTGATCACGATGAACCTGCATATATATATTTTTACTTCATTCCGAGAGCCTGAACTGAGATCTGTTAGCAGAGTGAGTTGCCATCAAGGACAACACCTGTGCCACACCTATGCCATAGCGCCAAACCTAAGTCATACTGCCAACAATCTCCCCCTTTGGACTTGATGGCAACCTCAAAGTCATTCTCCCCCTTTGTCATCAAGGGCAAAGGGTTATGCACCCCCTGAGTACATGCTGGAATCTCTACTCTGTTGTGCTAACCATGCTACCCCTGACTATAGGCAAGATCTGGAAAACGATATTCTTCAAGAACCATGACTTATACATCATAGAAGACCATCCTATCACCAAAAGACTCTATACAAACATCCATCACCCAACCAAGTGGGGATCATCCACCTAAATAAGTGGGGATACATCAGAAGTTTACATATGACAACCAAGTACATTACATCATTCATCCCAGGCATAGAGGGGAAAACAAAATAGGTCGTTACATGACCTTGACCATAAAAGACATACATGACATAGAGACGAAAAATTTAGAGCATTACTATGAAAGTCACCAATAACAAATGTCAGCAACATCATTAATCAGATCAGCAACCATGTTCTCCTTTTGCACCCCTTCTGCAGCTGATCCACTTGAACCCAAAACAGCTCGTGTACTCGAACCAAGAGCTTCTAATGTAATGCCAACAATGCATTATTAGAAGATTATTTGCTCCCCCTGAGCCTGTGCCAGATGGTCTCTCGACATAACCATATTAGACTCTCTTCAACCAGAGTCTGTCCGCACTGATTTCCTTCAAACCACCATATACGCGACTGTATCTGCATAAATCAGCGTATGTACGTGGATCCTCCTCATGCAACGCGTGTACAACCGCATTTCTCTGAAACAGACAGGTTTCAGCAACAGGATCATGCATCAACTACCCCCATCTTCTGTCTGAGGTATTCAAATGTCTCCCTGGGCAGTGGTTTGGTGAGAATATCAGCAAATTGTTCCTTAGAGGGAACATACTCCAACTTGACCTTTTGTTCAAGCACTTTTTCCCAAAGAAAATGGTATTTGATAGGTATGTGCTTGGTCTTTGAATGCATGACAGGATTCTTTGAAATGCTGATTGCACTTGTATTATCACAAAAAATGGAAATAGGTGGAGTACAAGTGATTTAAATATCTTGCAATGTTTTCATCATCCAAAGGAGTTGTGTGTAGCAAGATGCAACAGCTACATACTCTGCGTCAGTTGTAGATAATGCAATGGAACTTTGTTTCTTGCTGAACCATGATACTAATCTAGGACCCATGAAGAATGCACCACCACTAGTGCTTTTCCTGTCATCCACGCTACCTGCCCAATCTGCATCTATATATGCATGAAGTGTGATGTATGTATCTCTAGGATACCATAAACCATAGTTTTGAGTCCCTTGAAGGTATTTGAAAATTCTTTTCACTGCCTGAAGATGAGTTTCCTTTGGATTTTCCTGAAACCTTCCAATTATCCCTACTGCATGCATAATGTCTGGTCAAGTACCTGTTAGATAGAGTAGACTACCAACCATGGATCTATAGGTAGGTTGATGTATAGCTACTGATTCATTATTTGTGCTGAAACTGCATCCTATAACCATAGGAGTACATACTAGTTTCGAATCCTCCATCCCATATTTCTTCAATATTTGCTTAAGATACTTGGTTTGTGATAGAAAAATTCCGTCTTTGTTTTGTTGGACTTGTAAACCAAGAAAATATGTGAGTTCACCAAGCATGGACATTTCAAACTCCTTTTGCATTACCAAGGTAAAATTTTGACTCATGTCTTCTTCATTGCTACCAAAGATGATATCATCAACATACACAACAAGTATTATCAACTTTTCATTGTCAATCTTTATATATAGATTGTTGTCTGTTGATCCTTTTGCAAAACCTTGATGATGAAGGTACTCATCCAATCGAAAATACCAAGCCCTTGGAGCTTGTTTAAGACCATAGAGAGCCTTTTCGAGCCTGCATACAAGATTTGGATCATTTCCAAGGATGAACCCATCTGTTTGTTCAATGTACACTTCTTCATTCAAGTCTCCATTCAGAAAGGCAGATTTTACGTCCATCTAAAATACTTTGAACTTTTGAAAGCTAGAGAGAGCAAGGAACATTCTTATAGCCTCAAGTCTAGCCATTGGTGCAAAGGTTCCTTCAAATTCTATGCCTTCTTGTTGCGCATATCCTTTAGAAACAAGTCTTGCCTTGTTTCTAACCACATCTCCATTTTCATTCAGCTTATTTTTGAAAATCCACTTTGTCCCTATGACATTCTTATCTTTTGGTCTAGGAACCAACTCCCAAGTGTTATTCCTTTCAATTTGCTCAAGTTCTTCATTCATTTCCTTGACCCAGCATTCATCTTTGCATGCTTCTCTTACATTTTATGGTTCGGTGGAGGAGAGAAATGCTAGATAGCTTGATGCTTCTAAAATGGTTCTCCTTCTTTGTACACCTACCTCTTTCTGCCCCAAAATTTGAGATTCTGGATGATTCTTCTGAACGTATCTGGATGGAGTCTTTTCTTCTATTCTTATTTGTTCTTCTGGTGCCTCATGGGTTTCTTCATCATGAATCTGATTTGACGTTGAGGGATAGTCCTCATCATCTTTGAAAACTTCAAATATTTCCTGCCTAGGGGTATTTCCTTCTTCATCAATCACTACATCAATACTTTCAATAATTTTTCCAAGTCTTTTATTGTAACACTTATATGCTTTGCTATGGGGAGAGTAACCAAGGAGAATGCCTTCATCTACTCTAGGTTCAAACTTGCCAAGATTTTCATCAGTCCTTTTAATGTAGCATTTGCTTCCAAAAATTTTGAAGTATTTCACCATGGGAGTCTTACCATACCAAAGTTCATGAGGAGTCTGAGTGTCGTTTACCTGGACATTTATCTTGTTAAGAATAGTTACTGAAGCAAATGCGGCTTCACCCCAAAAGGTTGCGGGAGTTCCAGATTCATCAAGCATAGCACAAGCAATTTGTTGAACCGTTCTGTTCATCCTTTCCACTACTCCATTTTGTTGAGGTGTCCTTGCAGCATAAAATTCCCTTCTTATGCCATGTTCTTCACAAAAATCGAAAAATTCATCTGAGGTAAATTCTCCTCCTCGATTAGATCTGAGACATTTGATTCGTCGATCCGATTCGTTTTTAACTAAGGCTTTGAATGATTTGAACTTTTCGAAAGCTTCATCTTTGTACTTCATGAGTCCTAACCAACACATCCTTGAAAATTCGTTAATAAACAATATGAAGTACTCTTCACCTCGAGGTGAATTTTTCCTAGTTGGACCACATATATCAGTATGGACAAGTTCAAGTGGCCTGCTAGTTGATCCTTCCTTCTCCGAGAAATTAGTTCTGGTTTGCTTACCAAACTAACATGATTTACATATTGTATTGTCTGGAATTCTGATGTCAGGAAGATCATGAACCGCCTAATATTTGCATGCTTTCCTTATCTAAGAGAAGCTAAGATGCCCCAATCTTCTATGCCATAGCCAGTGTTCATCATTCTTGCTTAGATAGCATTGATGTTGTCCTTCTTTGAATATGTATACATTATTTGGAGTTCTTATGCCTTTGATCACTATTTTTCATGTATCAAGGTCACGAACACTACATCCATTTGATCGAAATATTACCTCAGTTCCTTGATCGCACATCTGACTCACACTCAATAGATTATGCTTTAAGCCATCAACATACATAACATTTCCAGCTTTGACCTTTTCTTTCAACTGAACAGAACCTTTACCTTTTATGAACGTAGGGGTTTCATTTCCAAATGAGACCTTCTTTGCCTTTTCTAATGCACTATATGATTGAAGTTTTTCTTTATCACCTGTCATATGTTTCGAACATCCATTGTCGATATACCATTGATTTTCTTTTCCTTCTGCATATAAGGCTATCCCACATCTTTCCGGTTATAGTTCTTTCATTTTCCATGTTTTGGCACTTGATACTTGTTCCTTCTGAGTTGTCTGTCGAAACCTGCTCCTGCATTCAGAATCTTCATGACCGAAGTTGTTACAAATAGAACATTCTATTTCATTTTCAAGAGCAAAAAAGTTATTGTAGGTGCTTTTCATGATCCCAGTCATGCTTCTTTGTTTTTGAGCTTCTCTAGTCATGATTGTCTTATAGGCAACACATTGAGCTGATTTGTGACCAAAGTTATGACAAGAGAAACACTGGCCATTGAAGAAACTCCTGGGATTATCAAATCTACCAACCGAATGATTGTAGTTTGTATTGACATCCATTCTTGAGGCAAAATTGAGGATGTTTTACCTATGGCTGGTTGTAGCTTCTGTCCATCCTTAAAGTAGATTGCCCCCGATTTACCTGGTAATCTCTGTTCATTCTTGAGGTAAATTGTCCCTCATTTGTCTGGTGGTCTCCATTGTGCCTTTGCTGTCGATTGTCAACTTGTTCACTCCTCCTTGCTGCATCAAGATAACTTTTGGAGGTGGATGGCTCCTGTGCTTGAGATGCTTCTTCATTATATCCTAGACCTGTCTTGATTAGTGGAGAACGCTGCACTTTGATAATCTCATCTAAGGTTTTAGACCCTTTAGTAAATCTGAGATTAAGGGCTTTTGTTTTCTCAATTTCTTTTCTAAGTCCCACAATTTCACATTCTAACTTATCATTGTATTTATCTTTTTCGGCAAGTTGGACTATTAGAGTATCTATAATCATATTCTTTTCCTCTAAACAAACTTTAAGTCTAGAAATTTCTTCGTAAAGACCACCTTCATTTATAGCATCCAAGAAATCATCATCTTCAAAAGCCATCAAAAGTCTGTCATCATTACCTCGTTCATCTTCATCACTATTTGACAATCCATCATTGCCTTCATGCATGTAATAGCTCTTCTTGTTCTACTTTCTGTTCCATCTGACAGGTTCCTTACCTTTGTCTAGTTTATCTTTATGAGGACATTTTGCAGCATAATGACCGACTCTTCCACAAGCAAAGCATTTAAAAGGCAGCTTACCTCTGAATCTTCCAGTTCCCCGTTGGAGGTTCTTGACAAAATTTGATTCTTATTTTGACATATGTCCTGACTCATAGTAATCTCCTTTGCCTGAAGCCTTGAAAGTAGCTTCTCTCCTGTCTGATGGTCCTCCTTTTCTCATTTCGTAAGCAGTTAGAATTCCGTGCAGATGTGACATGGTAAGGCTCTGTAGGTTTTGCTTTTCTTCTATGGCAGAAACTTTTGATTCAAACTTAGAAGACAAAGATCTTAGCACCTTTTCAACCAAAACAACCTCTTTTATTTCTTCACCCAAGTTTTTCATACAATTAGCAATCTCATCTATACGAAGGAAATAGTTAGCCACACTTTCTTCATTGTACATTCTGAGATTTTCATAGTGAATTCTAAGGGTTTGAAGTTTTGCTCGTTTTACCTGTTCATCTCCTTCATAGCTCAGAACGATCTTGTACCATATTTCCTTTGCGGTTTTGAGCTGCATAACCTTGACGAATTCTATTTGAGATAGACTCCCTAATAGAGTATTGACAGCGTTTGCATTTGTTTCATACTACTTCTTCCCAGCCAGATCTATAGGAGTTGTTGATGGAAAAGTGTACCATGTATCTATGATATCCCAGACTTCTGTACCAAGAGATTGAAGATAGGCTGTAATTCTTACCTTCCAATGACGAAGTTCGTCCCATCAAAAATTGGTGGCCTGATTGAGGCTTCTCTCTCGTAGTTTCTCATGATGATAGATCTTCCTTCAAGCGATCAAGCTTCTTCTAAAGGACCTGCTCTGATACCAATTGTTGGAAATAATACTAGGGGGGGTGAATCAGTATTATTAAGTCAAATATTTTTTATTTCACACCCAGATCATATACGCTACTTCAGTTAGAGAAAACCGCGTATATACGCAACTTCAAATAAGGAAACCAACGTATACCATGCAGACTTATAATTTAATGTATTCTACAGATGTTGATCATTAATTTGTGCATCAAAAACATATAAACAGTAACCAGGAACAGTAAAAATAGAGTAGAAGAAAATCACACATAAGAACACAAGATATAAGGTGGAAACCCAATGTGGGTGAAAACCACCTGCTGCAATTCGTCTCTATCTTCTTTTAATTAGAAACTTCTTTTTACAACAATTCTGTACTGGTGCAGACTTATACCAATACACACGCTGAAACCTGTAGAGAGCTACAACCCACTCTCGTTCTCCAGCTTCTCCTGGAAGGGAGCTACAACCCCCTTAGCTCTTGTACTAGCTGAGATACTAGTACGTAGGTGCTGACCTACAGAAGGCTACAACCTTCTCTTCTCTTCCAGGGACCGCGTTTCATCAATTTTCAGACTAGATCCAAGAATATCGAACAAACATCAAGTATATGTGCATCAACCAATCTCCTTTCCACAAACCACTACTGAATCAACCAATAACTGCTCAAAATGTTGTAACCTGAAAAACAATACTAGTAACCAGACACCAATGCTGAACCCAGAACACTGCAGTAATCCACAGAAGCAGCTAGACCATATTTCAAGAGACGTACGCTACTTCACTGTGTATAAACCTGCGTACATACGCAGTTGAATCAAGGTCAACCAGCATATACGCTTTCTTCTCCTGCTGAACCTGCGTGTATACGCGCCTTTGCAAAGTCGAACCTGCGTATAGATCTATAAAAGACAATTCACCCTTTACTCTTAAACAGACTTTAGTTATACTCAGATTATCAGATTTATAGATCTAATTATGCGCCGATTATAACAGATCAAATCACAAAAAGATATTACTATTCAAGCCTTGAGATCTCGACCCATCAATAAAACTTCTCTATCTTGTAATGCTCAGGTTCCTCCTTGATTCAGATCTAGCCACTCAAGCCAATCACTTGCACGTCTTCAGATATTCAATACATTAGATGATCCTTGCCTAATGATCTCCTTCCTCTTTTATAGTCTTAGGCCTTTCACAATACCACGGTGCAAAACCATAACAAACCAATACCATGGACCCAATACTTGGGATCAACACATCTAACGAGATATTATGGTCCAAAACCATAGGCTCAAATACCAAGGACTAAATACCACGGACCAAACATAAGTTCTCCCACATGTATGCGCTTTTCCTTGCGTGAAAGTGCATGTATACACATATGCGACTTTGGAACGTCTAACCCGCGTGTATACGCGGCTTGATCACGATGAACCTGCGTATATATATTTTTCCTTCATTCTGAGAGCCTGAACTGAGATCTGTTACTAGAGTGAGTTGCCATCAAGGACAACACCTGTGCCACACCTGTGCCATAGCGCCAAACCTGAGTCATAATGCCAACAGTCAGGAAGTGCAGCGAAGTTATAAGTAAGTAATTAATGACATATACACTAGTTCGCTTTGGTGAAGTTGCGTATACACATTAGCTCGGCTCCTCCAAGTAGCGTATGCACTCTGATGCATGATTTTTGATGATATAGTTAGATCTAAACATTGTTGCAATGTTTTGTGTTCTACTATGTGTTCTAGTGACTGCAGTTTGTTGACAGGGTTTCAATGATTCAGTATTGGGTGATTCAGAGATTAATGATGCTAGTGTTGGTTGATTGTGTGTTTCAATGATATTGATGGGTCCAGTATGAAAATTGGATGAAACGTGGCCTTCAGATTATTATGTTGTGCTTCAAGAGTATCCAGTCTGAAAATTTATGAAACATGGTACCTGGAGGAAGAAAGAGAAGGTTGTAGCATTCTGTAGGTCAGCACCTACGTACTAGTACTTCAGCTAGTACAAGATCTAAGAAGGTTGTAGCTCCCTTCCAGAAGAAGCTGGAGAACGAGAGAAGGTTGTAGCCTTCTGTAAGTCGGCACCTACATACTAGTACATGAGCTAGTACAAGAGCTAAAGGGGTTGTAGCTCCCTTCCAGGAGAAGCTGGAGAATGAAAGAAGATTGTGGCCTTCTGCAGGTAGAAGCCTGCGTACTAGTATAAGTCTGCTCCAGTATAGAAATATTGTAAAAAGAATTTTCTTATTAAAGGAAGATAGAAACAAATTGCAGCAGGTGGTTTTCACCTGCATTGGGTTTCCACCTTATATCATGGTGTTCATGTGTGCTTCTTGTGTGTGATGATCTGTTTGGTTTTACTGCACCTGTTTACTGTTTATATGGTTAATAAATTTCTAATGCACTAACTAAAGATCAACAATTTAATGGATTAACTCAATCATAAGTTTACTGGATATACACTAGTTGCATTAGAAACAGTTGCATGTACACGCAGGTTCCCTTAACTGAAGTAGCGTATATGAATCTGAGTATGGAAATGAAAAAGCGGTTGATTTGATAATACTGATTCACCCCCTCTCTCAGTATTATTTCCAACACACCTTATATCTTTTTCACTATATATGAGTTTGAGTTATTCTTTCGAATCAAATTAAAAGATAATTATTTTATTTGTTTTAAGAAGTAGATAGCTTTTACGTTGCCTAAACATATTATGGTTTGCAACTCATGAGTTTACATCCCAAATTGACTTGTGAAGGGTTTTTATTGTGACATTAAAATATCCCAACACAGAGATTTATTCAAAATAACATGATGAATTTAGTGATGCATCCACATCTAGTGAGAGGGAAGGGTCAAATCCATAGATAAAGGGCGGAATAAGGATCACTAAGGAGAATTGAGGACTAGAGAGTCCCGATAATTTGGTCAAAACATCATCTAAATCTTCCTTTGGAAGGTATTGTCCTGAAAAAAACCTATAGACCCTCAAACGTGAGTGTATGTCCCATGAACAAGGGTGATGAACAAAATAACTATGATTAGAGCATATGGACAGGAGACTCAGGGCGAAAGAAAGAGCGTTCTTATCTACAAGATTGGTGTTAGATGTTGGGATTGCTTTAAACATTCCCCGGGAGGCTAGTTTCACTGCATCCAATTGCATGTTGATAGAAGACCGATAATTATAGTTCTTTAAATAAGAAGGGGAACCTTGAATGCTAAATGTTGAAACACCCAACCTATATGGACCCTTTTGTACTCAATTTTCATGCTTAGCAAGCTATAAGAATTATACTCCTATACAGTCATAGGTATGGCATCTTCCACACGTAAATGGAATTCCTTCATAATTGATAATTTGTTTTCTTGGTAGTGATGGCCTCTACAAACAAATTTGAGGTATTAATCCCAACTAAAATATGGATCAAGCCCATATGAGTTCTCTTTAAGTAAAAAAAGTTAGCTACATGGGTGTTCCCAATTTCATGAAACACATTGATTGGCCAAAAAAATAAGTGGAATGTTAGGAGGATAGACGCAAACTGGAATGAATTCTAGCTTTCTTGACTAAGAATTGAAATATACCTTCTAGATTTTCTTCCTTAGACTTAAGGAAATAGGTTAAGGGTCTAAGACTGAAAGGAATATGGCAGAAGTGAAATATTACCCCCTTACAATCCACTAGTGGGGTAATTCCAGGCGACATGGTTTTCCTTTGAATAACAATGATGAGTTAGCCGACAATGATCGGTACTGGTTTGACAATTGAGTTATTATAGGTTTTCCCACTGTTAAATAAATTTCATTTCTTTTACAGATGAAGATTATTAAGGGCTCATTCAATCCTTTATTGAAAAGCGTAATATATTTGTTAGATGTTTTGGAATTCTTTTGGCATAGTATATTTTTTAGTTGAATTTGCTCACAATCTAATAAAGAATTTCTGAAATCACAAATTTGAATTGTGAAGTTCCTACAATCTAAATGTTTTAAAAATTTATAACGTGCCAAATTCATATATGCAATCAAAAACAGATTTCAAATAACAAAAAATAAATAAAAATTTACAAACTTGTTTGGCCCAATTCCATAAAAAAAATAAAAATGCATAATAAATAGACACTACCTTTATTAAAATGCCTAATTAAAACAAAATTACATTCGAGAATATTTTTTTGGGCCTAATTTCTTTTAATTGAAATTTTAATAATTTAATTATTTTATGTTTTGAATTTTTCCTAAACATCAAATTTATGTAAAATAACTAAAATCACACCATTGAACTCTAAACTTTGTAAATTTTTAAAACTAAATTTATTTATACGTTCAACCCATTTTAAGTAAAAAACAATCACCATTTTACCAAAAAAAATTATTTTACTATCTCAAATTCTATCGTTAAACTTTTAAAAACATTTGAGCGCCATGCGAGCCGATGATTGGGCACTTCTAACATTCCAGTGTATATGCGGATGAACCCATCATCAAATAAAAGATAAGGCCGCCCTACAGTTTTGCACGTGAACAGTATTTGAAAACCATGGAAAAGAAAAAATTTATCAGTATCGGAGAGTTTTTATATTAATGTAATTGAATTGACAATGCTTTCACCCATATTATAATTATTTTTCAACAATTTATTCTTATTATGATAGGTTTTTCGGTTGAGATAAAACATAAGTCAAAGATATCTTAATATAAATCATAAGTCAAAATAGATTTGGTTATTTTATTTTTTTAAATATTTATAAATTTTTTCCTAGACATTTATATTTTTTATTTAAAATATAAAAGTTAATTATATTCTTGATAAGACATTTTATACTTAAATGTAAGAGATATTTTAGTTCGATATATGTTTATATATAAATGTAAGAGATATTTTAAGTCTATATATATTTTTTAAATAAAAATAAATTAATTTTTAAATGGAAAAATATTAACTATTTAGTTTTAATTAAAAACATTAAAAAATACTAGTAATCTCATTCTCATCCTTATTGGTATCAAGAATCTAAGTCTCTTCGTGTTTGATTCTTGGTTGATATGTAGGGTGAATGAGATTTAATAAAAATATATCATTCTTACTTTCAATTGTAAATAAAATATAAGTAATATAATTTTATATATTTTAAAGAGAGCTAGAGTGTATATATATTTAATTTTATATATTTTAAAGAGAGATAGAGTGTATATATATTTAGAGAGAAAATTTATATGCATATATAGATAGAAAAATTTTTAATGTTTACTATATACAATATTTTAATGTTAAAAAGATGAAATGATTGAAAGTAAAACAATTTATTTACTTTTTATTACAAGTAAGATGTGTAATTTATTTAATTCTTAATACATAATTGATATGATACACTTAATAATAATAATAATAATAATAGTTGCAACGCAACATAGTCTTTGCCTCTACCGTTAATTAATTGATTTGGGCAATGCGGGGACCATGATTTGTTGTTTTCCATGAATGCTTCGTTTTCGCAATCATCTCCACAATATGTCGTTATTCCCTCCTGCGAACATGTTTCCTCTACATATTGACACTCCACACAATAAAAGCCACCTCTGCACAACTCTTGCCTCTGTAAACGCTTCCTCCGCACATGTGTCTTCCACTATTAGGGCCTCGAGTTATCGATCGCCCAAAATGACCCACCAACTCGTGGAGAGTCGAAAAACTGAACTTGGGCGACAGGTGCGTTTAACCGAATGTACATGGGCAATCAAAGGGGCACGCACACATAACTGAGGGGCGAGTCACCCAAGCGTGTTTAACCAAAAACATACAATGGGCAACACAACTACGTTGTAAGGGCGAGCGCCCGCCCAACACGATGAATGCGGCGTGTAGTAGGTGTGCAATGGGCCTACTGTCGAGAGGAGTACGATGAGCGTGTAGAGGAAACATGGGTGCGTGATTTGGGCGAGCGACCGACGGGTATGCGACGGGAGGGCACATGTAGGCAAGCAAGGGTGAGCGAGGGCGCCCACTCGAACAACCAAAGGTTGGCTCACGACAACAAAGAAAAGTGAAGGGGCACGTGTAGGCATGTCAACTAGACATGTGGGAGAGTGGGCATGTTGGCTAAAAGGTTGGCCCTATGAAGGGATGCGACCCTTGATAAAATGTATGGTGGACAAGCATATAAGTATAACGTAAGGACCATTCGTTGGAGACCATTAAGAAACTCATTCTAAAATAGAGCAAAGGGAAAACCATAAAGAAAATGCAGGACCAAACTTAGATGGAACAAAGGGTGAGGTAGGAGTGGAACTCATTTAAGACGAGTTGTAGGGATGTAGAATCTCATAGGGAAAAATTTAGGGTTCCTTGGGCCATAGTGCAAACAACTAAACTGGGGCCATAGGTTGCGACAGGTTACCCACTACAGGAAAGTTGTTACACAGCGGGTCATTATAGGGCACACGTTGCACGGAGGCTACTGCGGATAAGCAGGTCGCTATAGTGTAGGCATTGCATAGAGGCTGCTATAGTGTGGGTCGCGGGCTACTATAAGGGACACAAGAGGTGAAAGGAGGAACGAAAGTCGAGCAGAAGGGCACTAAGCCACTACACCTGACAAGGACCTAGGTGTGGGTCACAGTGGTCTACACATGGATCTTACTAAATGTGGATAGGCCAAGGTTGCACGAAGGAAACATTTGATCAGGAATCATGCAGGGGTTGCACAGGGTTGTAAAATAATTGTAACTTGTAAAATTTACAGAAGTTGAATTATTTGCAGTAAGGGAAGATTTATTTGGGAAGTTTCCCCCTCTCTTGTATATGTGCGTACATTATTTATGTTGATGTTTATTTCCACCGCACTTGAAGATGATTGTTAATTTCGTTGCATTTTTAATAATTGAAGAAAAATAATCTAAGTGTTGGAGGTTAGGCACAGTCCGTAAACTCAAGTAGTGGGAAACAAAACATTTATACGGTGTTGCACTGTGCTCACAAGTGGGCTAGAAGTCACAACTAGTGTGGTTCATGATAGACGATATCAAAGCCTGTTTTGTAGAAAGAGGGATTTGCAGAATAATGGTTGGTCACAATGAGACATAGGGAAATTTTGGTAGGGGAAAGGCAACAAGTCAGGGTCAAGCTGAACAAAAACATAGTTTATGGTCATGACACATTGACAAAGTAAGTTGATGGCAAGTGTTGGAGAAGAATCACATGTTACAAATGAATCTAGCATGGAGATTGATGCAGCCTTTATGAACAAAGTGTTGGATCATATGGATGAGTTGAACACAAAAACGAATGCACTCGAAGCAAAAAATGTTGAGCTTAGGGAAAATTTCACTAAGCAGGGGGGGAGTTATGTTGACCTCAAGGTGTGGAATGAATATTTGGAATGGGAATACCATCAAACTGTGAATGAAGTCAATAAATTTGAAGTTGCGAAGGATCAAGGCATGGAAGAGATCGCAAAAGTGCAGAAGAGTCTTGTTGAAGCTCAGAATGAGATTACGATTTTGAAAAAAACAGTGGGGGTAGGCTTCGATTGGAGGAGCTTCCCACATCAAAATAAGGGAGATAGACTCATACGATGGGATGAGAAGCACAAATACACTTGGAAAATTTCTATGGGATATGGACCAATACCTTGAATGGTTGGGGCTTGCATCAGAGGAAGCTAAAGTAAATGTTGCTACTTAATTCCTTACAAAGGATGCTAAGTTGTGGTGGAGATGAAGAGTGGACCCAATTTCACATGGCGATGCTGATGAAATCTCTACTTGGGAAGAATTGAAGGAGGTGTTGTTGACTCATTTCACCCCATAAGATGAGACGTGGGATGCACGAAAAAATATCAAGTACATTAAGGGAATCAAAATTCTACAAGTGTATCAATGGGAATTTGCAAGTGTGGACTTGGAGCGACCTGACATAGAAGAGAAAGGAATTTTTTTCAACTTCATCATTAGATTGAAACCTTTGGCATGCAATGAGGTGAAGAGGAAGAAGACAAAAACACTTGAGGAGGCATTTGCTACAGTTGATAGATTGGTGGACCATTATGATGAAGGGACTAAATAGAAGAAGAAGAAGAAGTCCAACAGAACGAAAGAGAAACCTTCAAAGGAAGATGATGCAAGGATAGGTGTAAATGAAGGACAAATAAACCTTTAAAGTGTTAGTTGTGCGAGGGTGATCATATGGTAAATAATTGTCCTTTAATACCAAATATTGCAGTTGTCACACAACCGGATGGGAAGAAGGAGGAAGAATCAGCGGTTAGTGTGATGTATATTTTGGGTGCTTTAGTAGCTATGAAGGTTATCCCAAAGCGCGATCCTAAAAGGAATAAGTTGGAATATGTTGAAATGTGTATTGACCAAGGCAAATTGCTCACCATTGTGAACAATGATACAACCCATAACTTCATGACAGAGGAGGAAAAAAGGAAAGGTGGTTTGAGATTTATAACAACTCAAGCTTGTCTCAAGGCAGTCAAATCTCCACCAAACTAAGTCATTGGTGTGGCATAGGTAGTGGAGGTTAATATTAGTGAATCACATGGAAACATTGACTTCAAAATCATGTTGATGTATGATTATGAAGCATTTTCGGGTATGGAATTCATGAAGCGGTATGGAGCTATGATTGTGCCACATTTATGGAAGTTGTATATTTACGATGGACAGGAGGATGTACGTTTGAGTATTCCTACCATAATAGCCATGATGGGTGAATGTAAGATAACAAAAATGGGTGTGGGAGACATCAAGTGAGAGGAAGAAGTTTATGAGAGGTTGGACTGCACAGATACAAAACCCATGGAGTGGGTAGAGATGATACAAGAATTATTTGATAGTGTTCAAGACTTGACAGGAAGAATAGGGGAAATAGAGGATAGAAAAGAAGTGAAATCACAAACCTTACAATAGGAGGACCGAGAGGAACATATGTAGATAATAGAGGAGGAATATGTCAACACTTGAATTGAGATGTTGGAGTAGGAGTATGGAAGGCCTTCCACCTTCACATCCCCACCTTTCTTCTAGGCTAGCATGGAAGATGGGCTCATTGTCATATTCTCAAGGAAATGACATCCCTTAACATAATGAGCAGAATTTGGAGGTGAGATATATGTGATTGACAATAGGATGCAATGATAGTGATGAGGATGTGAGATGCATGTGTTCTTGTGGAGCAGATGCTACGATCGGCTTAGCTACACAACTAGTCACTAACACTAAGGGATCCAACAAATGAGATTATTGCAGAGTTATGATCAGATATGGGCATGGAGAAGTTCATGCGTAGAGCTATATGGTTGCTGATATGGAGATGATGATCTTGAAAATAAAGTTTTTCGAGATGGTGTTATCAAGGGCGAAAACATTTTTAGAGTGGGGAGTATGTTAGGTCCTTGAGTTTTTTAGCACCGAAGATAACCCACCAACTCATGGAGAGTCGAAAAACTAACTCAGGTGACGGACGCATTTAACTAAATGAACATGGACAAGTCGAGGGTGGGGGGCCATGCTGATGCAGGAGCATTAGCTTGAAACTATCATTGTATTGTAGTAGACATAGGGGGTCTTTTGTTTTCAAGGAAGTTGCATTCCTATTTATGTAATTATTAATGTTTTGAGTGGTTAATTAGATAAGTGTGAGGATATTTGTAAATGCTCTCGAATGAAGGAGAACATGAGTGATTAATGATGTTGAGAGAGTTAGAAATCAATTGAAAGTCTTGGACTAGAAACTAGTTTCACGATTCGAGGAGCTAGAGAGGACTCTTAGGGATAAGTAGGAGTTAAAAGTGGATTTAGAGGAATTTCAGGAATTAGTTAAGAAAATTAAGGATTTGAACTAGAATTAGTTCAACAAAACCTTTTTGTACAAAGGTAAGTCTAAAAGGTTAGTCAATCAATAGTTAGAGAAGTAGCTAGATAGTAGCTAGTGAGTCAAAGAGTCAAATTGTAAGCCTATGGGCAGGAGAAGAAAGGCCACTAACCCGAAAATCAGGCCAGAGAGAGACTCTTGTGTAAATACTCGTTTATTAATACAAACAACTCGATTTAGAGTTTCTACAGTGTGTACTGTGTTGAATTATAATCTGTGTGTGGCTAGAGTGTTTCTACGTAACTTATGTTGCAGGTGCAAAACAGAGGCAGAATACAGAGAAGCGTAAGAGAACATCTTCTAGCTGCGGTTAGGTAGAAGTTGTTGAGGTAGCTCCAAAGTTGCTATTGTGGGTAGAGTTGTCTTAGAGCCAACAATTCCAATAAGAGAAGTGTTGGGTAGAATTGTTTGTCAACTAGAGGTTCGAGGAGAGAACCATAGAAAAGTGTTATGGATTTGTACACATGGATAGTACAGAAGAAAGCCTTTAGTGTTACAGATATTGTGGAAGAACATAAAGGCAAGAATAGAGTTAAATTAAGGAGAGAGATGTGGTAGAACGACAAAGGACTGAAACCCTGAAGGAAGCGAAACCATAGAGGAATATTAAAGAATTGATGTGAAAACCCAAGTGAAGAGAAGAGAAGTGAAGTATTGACGCATAGTAGCCATTGGATCTAGAATATAAACTGACAAGATTTGTTTGTGATGAGTGGCCAAGATTAACTCATAATATAGAACTAAGAAATGAATGGTGGAGATTCAATCTTAGTATTGGCGAAAGGGGAAAGATGGTAATAAATCTAGACCATAGGATTTAAAGGCCTTGTCATCCAATGGATATCGTGCCATAAGTTGATCGGGCATTAATCGTAAGGGTGGACCCAAAATTTTATAAGTTGAGGGTTTATAATTCCCATCGGGTCCGAAAAGGCATTAAACCTCGCGTAAGTGTTCCACGCGACGTTGTTTTGGATCGTCAGATCAAGTGGATCTAGATCAATGGTGACAAAGCATCGGACTAGTTTGGTGAGCGGGAAAAGACACCAGTCATCAGATCAAAGACAAAATCAATGGTGGAAAAAGGTCACAATAAAGGAATTGAAAAAGGCGGAACCGAAGAGATTATAGGCGCAATTTGATTCTATTTGAAGTCTGGTTATAATCACATATCACATGCGAGAGGCAAAAGAAGCACGTAATGATTGATGCGAAAGTGCGATAGCCGTTGATCTAGGTGAAAGGAATCAACGGTGGGGAAGGTTGTCGCATATTGAAAGTAGAAAGCTCCGAAGGTATATTCTATTGAGTTATAAGGCTTAAGGATTAGTTGAGTTTAAAAAGAGTTAAGTTATAAAGTTACAATAGAAGATTAAGGAAAAATTAGACCATAGATAGTCTAAAGAAATGTTTTCGCATGAGGAGTAAAGGAAGGGCATTAACCTTAGCTATTGAAGGTTTGACCAAGGTGGTCATAGAAATTCTTAGGACAAATGAGAATATTCATTTTACATGCATACTATGGGTATAGTGGGGTATTAGCCCTACATCATTTGTGGTATTAGAGCAAGTTAAGCTATTTTGATTAAAGAAGAATTGTGCAGAATACAAGAGTGATTGTAGAAGAAAGAAGAAATCAGGTTATTTGAATTTGATAAGTAGGAGACATGAGATAAGATGAGAATAAGTGATACTCTTAAGAAGAGATTGCAGAAGCATAAAGAAAACACAGTGGCGTTTATTTTCTTGAGGAGAATGGAGATTCACTCAAATGTGAAGAATGGATGGAGACTGCTTGTGGAGCCATGCAGTGACAGTGAAACTGAAGAATCCAACTAAAGGTTGGACAGATAGGATAAGAGTGTTCTCAGAAGGAGGCTGAGAAGTAAGCTTTGAAGGTTTGGGAATGATCTTTGGTTTGAATATCATTGATATGCAGGTGATAGCGAAGGAAGTTGAGAAGATTGCAATAACCTAGAGCAAGGAGTGCTCAATTGGTTTAGGAGGAAAGAACAAGAGAAATGCTAAAAGATTGAACTCAGAGGAAAGAAGCTTAGTAAGGCATATGTAGCAAGAAGGATACTTGTTATTGCAAAGGTATTGTTGCAGCTCACAAAGGCAATTCCATAAAGGATGTGGGTAGAATTGCTAAGGGATGAAGAAAGCTAGTAAGACATTCTAAGTGAAAGAAGAGGTGGTCAGAACCTAGTATGTCATTTGTGATTGAAGTAAAAGAGGACACTTGTGTTCTTAGAAGAGGCATATGAGTCGAAGCCTAGAAGGAGTAGAGAGAAGTGCTCAAAGAGGTTCCAGAGAATAGAGAACCAAGTGATTGCCAAAATACCAAGTAAGAGGAAAGCTTGGGGAGGTAAGTTGCAGCAGGGAGGACTTGCTGTTGCAGCAGGGAGGACTTGCTGTTGTAGAAGCTTTATACAGCTCATCGTAAGCGAGTGAGGAACTCATGAAGATGGAGATGAAGATGACTACTAATAGTCATAATAGAGGTAACAAAGGTTTTGAAGAAGACCACAACAGAAGAAAAGTGAAGAAGGAAGATGCCAAGGTAAATGGAAAGAGGATGAGTCAAGAGGAATGTGACAAGGATATTGCAGAGTTAAAAGAACAACTCGATGCATTAATAAGGATACTGGAGGAAAGCCAAAGGAAAGGTTGGGCCTTGAGGAAAAAATCAATGAAGTGGTCTAAGCTACAGAGAAGACTATAGCAGAGGCAAGTGAAGAGCCTGGTGGAAGAACTTAGAGAGACCGAGTTGGAAATGGAAGAATCCATTTTTAAACCAGAACAGGGTGAAATTCTGGGTGAAGATGAAGATTGGATATCTGTGGAAGATCTTATGAATCATATGAAGGATTCAAAACAACAATGAGACATGATGACTGAAGCATCATGTGAGACCACAAGGTCTTATGTTTTTAAAACTGATAGTTTGTGCATGATTGCACGTATTGTAGAAGAAGAGAAACCTTTTGAAGGTATCTTTAGAATAGATGAAGATATAGAAGTAAAAGGTGACAAAGAAAACTTCTCAGAAGAAGAAGAATTTGACTGGATACAGAAGAAAGAGTCTATGGATGAGTTTATGGAAGTTGTCACAGAAATGGAGGATTAGGATCTTATTTTGATGAAGAAGGAAGGAATATTGTCTCAGAAAGGTAGTCTAATTAATTTGATTAATGTTATTGATGAAAAACAAATGCAGTAGAATATTAATGCAGAAGATGAGAAAAGAATACCTCTGGAAGAAGAGTTACAGAGGGACAACAAGGAAAAATATATTGAAGAAGGACTAAACTCTCATTAAAGGATCAATGAATGGGAGACAAAATTGGAACTACTGGAGAAATGGTTGAAAGCACCAGGGAGGAAGAAAGAACCTAATGAAGATTACAAGAGAGATGCAAGAGAGGAGGAAAGAGTCCAACCAAGAAGGGAGTTGGAAAAGCAAAGAGATATCATTGAATAAAATGGTATGGAGGAGAGACTAACTGAAAGTCTCATGAATTCTTTTGAGAATTCAAATCAGCAGACTGATATGCTAATAGAGGAGGAGAAAACAGAGCAGCATACTGATGTGTTGCCAAAGGAAGAAGAGGCACCGAGGCCTTATATTTTCTATTTTAATAATTGTTTTTTGAGTGTATGTTTAGTTGCAGATGCTGGAGAAAATTTGGCACAGATGAGAAACCAAATAAAAATGAAAGAAGAAGATTCTGTGGAAGTATTTAATCCATGGAATAGAGATGTTAGATTACCAGAGAGAATGTTGAAATGTTAGGATTCAATGCAAAAAGAGATAATCATGAAAGAGGGTAAGGATGAAAGGGTGGCAGTACAAATCCGACAACTTCAAAGAGAAGATAATAAACAACAATTTGAAGAGTTAGTGGACAACAGCAACAACCAGAAGCAGAGAGAAAGAAGTAACAATGAATGGCAGAATATGGACCAACCCAAAGATATGTTAGAGATGGAGATTGAAGAGTTATGGCAGTTAATGATGAAGCAGTCCATATGGATGAGGTTGACAACAATAGGAAGAATGATCAATCAGAACTTGAAACTATTGACAAGGAGAGGAAGATGAAACAGAAGACAGGTGACATACAACAACAACAAAGGTGTAGAGCATTCAGACAACTACAAACTAAAGTTTGGGACCCTGGAAGTTTCCTATCAACACATGAAGACACATGATCAGGAGATCATGAATGATTTCTACTTTGGGAGTCTGATGCAGGGGAATTAGCTCAAAACTATCATTGTATTGTAGTAAGCATAGTGGGCCTTGTGTTTTCAAGGAAGTTGGATTCCTATGTATGTAATTATTAATGTTTTGAGTGGTTAATTAGATAAGTGTGAGGATATTTGTAAATGCTCTCGAATGAAGAAGAACATGAGTGATTAATGATGTTGAGAGAGTTTAAGAAATCAATTGAAATTATTGGACTAGAAAGTAGTTTCATGATTCGAGGAGCTAGAGAGGACTCTCAGGGGTAAGTAGGAGTTAAAAGTGGATTTAGAGGAATTTAAGGAATTAGTTCAGCAAATTAAGGATTTGAACTAGAATTAGTTCAACAGAACATTTTTGTATAAAGGTAAGCCTAAAAGGTTAGTCAGTCAGTAGTTAGATAAATAGCTAGAGAACAGCTACTGAGTCAAAGAGTCAGATTGTAAGCCTACGGCTAGGAGAAGAAAGGTCACTAACAAGAAAATCAGGCCAAAGAGAGACTCTTGTATAAATACTCGTTTATTAATACAAACAACTCGATTCAAAGTTTGTACAGTGTGTACTGTGTTGAATTATAATCTGTGTGTGGCTAGAGTGCTTTTGCGTAACTTATGTTGCAGGTGCATAACAAAGGCGGAATACAGAGAAGCGTAACAGAATAAATTCCAACTGCGGTTGGGTAGAAGTTGTTGAGGCAACTCCACAATTGGAATTGTGGGTAGAGTTGTCTTAGAGACAACAATTCCAGCAAGAGAAGTGTTGGGTAGAATTATTTGTCAACTAGAGATTTGAGGAGAGAACCATAGAAAAGTGTTACGACTTTGTACACATGGACAGTACAGAAGAAAACCTTTAGTGTTACAGAGAAGGTGGAGGAATATAAAGGCACGAATAGAGTTAAATTAAGGAGAGATTTGTGGTGGAACGATGAAGAACTGGAACCCTGAAGGAAGCGAAACCACAAAGGAATATTAAATAATTGATGTGAAAACCCAAGTGAAGAGAAGAGCAAAGAAGTGAAGTATTGACGCACAGTAGCCATTGGATCTAGAAGATCAACAGACAAGATTTGTTCATGACGAGCGGCTAAGATTAACTCATAAGATAGAACTAAGAAATGAATGACGAAGATTCAATCTTAGTATTATCGAAAGGGGAAAGATGGGAATAAATCTGTACCATAGGATTTAAAGGCCTTGTCATCCAACAGATATCGGGCCGTAATTTGATCGGGCGTTAACCGTAAGGGCGGACCCAAACTTTTATAAGTTGAGGGTTTATAATTCCCATCGGGTCTGAAAAGGCGTTAAACCTCACGTAAGTGTTCCACCCAACATTGTTTTGGACCATCAGATCAAGTGGATCTAGATCAACGGTCACAAAGCATCAGACTAGTTTGGTGATTGGGAAAAGACACCAGCTGTTGGATCGAAGACAAGATCAACAGTGGAAAAATGTCACAATAAAGGAATTGAAAAGGCGGAACCGAAGAGATTATAGGCGTGGTTCAATTCTATTTGAAGTCTGTTTATAATCGTATATCACATGTGAGAGGCAAAGGAGGCACGTAATGATTGATGCAATAGTGCGATAGTCGTTGATCAGGGTGAAAGGAATCAACGGTGGGGAAGGTTGTCGCATATCACAAGTCGAAAGCTATGAAGTTTTATTCTATTGAGTTATAAGGCTTAAGGATTGGGTTGAGTTTAAAAAGAGTTAAGTTATAAAGTTTCGATAAAAGATTAAGGAAAAAATAGACTATAGAGAGTCTAAAGAAATGTTTTTGCATGAGGAGTAAAGGAAGGGGTCTTAACCTTAGCTATTGAAGGTTTGACCAAGGTGGTCATAAAAATTCTTGGGATGAATGAGAATATTCATTTTACATGCATACTATGGGTATAGCGGGGTATTAGCCCTACGTCAAGTGCACATATAACTGAGGGGCAAGTCACCCGGGTGCGTTTAACCAAAAACATGAAATTGGCAAGGCAGGCAGACTGTAGTGATGAGCTCTCACCCAACACGATGGGCACGACATGTAGCGGGCGTGTGATGGACGTGTGGTTAAGATGAGTGTGATGGGCTTGCGGAGGCAACAGAGGTGTGTGACTTGAAAAAGAAACCAATGGGTATGCAATGGGCGGGTGTGTGCGGGAAAGCAAGGGTAGGTAAGGGCACCCGCCCTAACAACCAAAAGTCGACTCACAGTAGTAAGGAAAAATGAAGGGGTGCCTGTAGGCATGTAAGCTCGACGTGTGGGAGAGTGAGTAGGTCAACTCAAAGGTTGGCCCCACAAAGGGACATGATGCTTGATCAAATTTATGGTGGACAAGTGTATACGTATAACGTGAGGACCATTCGTTGGAGATCATCAAGGAACACGTTTTGAAATAGAGCGAAGGGAGAACCAAAAAGGAAACACAAGACCAAACTTAGATGGAACAAAGAGTGAGGCAAGAGTGGGGATCATTTAAGATGAGCCGTAGGGCTGTAGACTCTTGTAGAGATGAATTCGGGGTTCTTTGGGTCACAATGTGGACAAACAACCAGGGCCACAGGACATTATAGATTACCTGCTATAGGCAAGCTGCTACACACTGGGTCATTATAGGGCATGCGCTGCACTAAGGTTTTTGCGGGTAGGCAGGTCGTTATAGTGTGAGCACTACACGAAGGCCACTACAATGTGGGTCGCGGACCACTATAAGGGACACAACAAGTGAATGAAGGAATGCAGATCAGGTAGGGCGACATAGACCTGGAAGTGGGCTATTATGGTCTGCACATGGGTTGTATTGAACATGGCTAGGCCAAGGCTACACGAAGGTAGAATTTGATCAAAAATCATGCAGGGTTTACACGAGATTGTAAAATAATTGTAATTTGTAAAATTTACAGAAGTTGAATTATTTGCAATAGGGGCAGACTTATTTCGGAAGTTGCCCCCTCCCTTGTATATGTTTATACATTATTTATGTTGATGTTTATTTTTGTTGCACTTGAAGATAATTGAAAAAGATAATTGTTAATTTCATCGCATTAATAACACTTGAAGAAAAATAATCTAAGTATTAGAGGTCATGCATAGTTCGTAAACTCGAGTAGCTGGTAACAAAAGAGTTATGCGGTGTCACACCGTGCTCACGAATGGGCTAGAAGTCACCACTAGCGTGAGGCCGTGACATCCACACATCCACACTATGCACAATAAAAGCCACCTTCCACAGCTTTCACTATTCACACCCTCCATACATCAATGGTAGATGAAAATGAGAAAGAGGTTTCTATGACAGAGAAGAAAATCGATACAATATTAAATATCTACATACACATTTTATTCACAATATTTTTTTTTTCGTTTCATACTACTCAAATGAAAATAGCATGTCATCACATTGTAGAGTACATTGTGGAGTGCAGAGAGCTTTCATTGTGCAAGGTTTTCTTCACACCCTGCACAAAGATATATATAGGCTAAGTTTGATTAAATATGTGTATTTGCTTTTAATTTTGAAAATATAAGTTAATATTAATATTTTAGTGCTTTGAAAATTATTAATATTAATATTTTAGTGCTTTGAAAATTATGTTTTAAGTTTTAATATATTGATTATTTTAAAATTTAAATACATATTGAAATCAATATATAAGATAAGATAATTAGATTTGATTTTGATGCATTAATTCAAATTTTAATGCTTTCAAATAATGAATGTGGTAGTTTGTAATAATGTTTTTAGTTGGAATGAGCAATAACCCTTTTGGAGTTAGTAAACCAACAATTTGCTCCGCCTCATTTATTATTATGCTTATATCTATGTAATGAGGCTCGCCTGATTTTTTATTAATAATAGATTTTGCAGAGTGCAGAGATTCACATAAAGAAAGCTTGAAAGCTTCCTCCACACAATGGACTTCTTCTACAGTGCATTTGTGTTAATTTTGAAAATCTACATTAATATTAATATTTTAATGCTTTGAAATGCCATAGTGTAATAATGCTTTTTAAATTTGATGTAATGCTATTTTTATTTCGAAAATATATGTGTGTGTGTGGGTTTAAAATTTAAATATATATTGAAATTAATATATAAGATAATTAGATTTAATTTTCATAAGTTAATTTAAAATTTAATACTTCAAATAATTTTTTTATTTTAATCTTTTAATTGTACTGAGTTTTAACTCTTTTGGAATTAGTACATGTGGAATTTGACTCCCCTTATTTATTATTGTGGTTATTTCTGTGTAATTAGTTACTCTTTATTATTTATTTTTAATAGATTGTGTGGAGTGCTAGGTCCATACAAAAGCAAGGGTTATTTTATTATTAATAGATTGTGTGGAGTGTGGAGATCTGCACATTGAAAGATTGAAAGATTCCTTGGCAAAATGGACTTCTTCCACAGTGTCACACATATGCATGTGTTAATTTTTAAAATATAAGTTAATATTAATATTTTAATGCTTTGAAATAATTCCATATGTAGTAATGTTTTTTTTATTTTTGATGAAATGTGAATTTTAATAAAAAATTAATATGTAGATTAGTTTAAATTTTAAATATATATAGAAATTAATCTATAAAATAATTAGATTTATTTTAAGAGGTTAATTTAAATTTTAATGTTTTGAAATATTGAATGTTGTAATTTGTAATAATATGTTTTTCTTTGATGTTTTAATTATTATGTATTTTAACTCTTTTGGAGTTAGTACACGTGAAATTTGACACACCTAATTTATTATTATGGTTATCTCTATGTAATTAGGCATACTTCAATTTTTTATTATTAATAGAAAACTTCCTCAACATTCATGCACAAGGCCAATAGTTATTTTATTATTAATAGATTGTGTAGAGTACAGAAGTCAGCACAATGAAAGCTTGAAAACTTCCTCCACACAATGGACTTAGCCTACCACACATATGCATTTGTGATAATTTTGAAAATATATGTTAATATTAATATTTTAATGTTTTGAAAATCATGCTTTTAGATTTCATATTTTAATGTTTTGAAGTAATACCATATGTAATAATATTTTTTAATTTTGATTCAATGTGAATTTTAATTGAAAAATTAATATGTAGATTAGTTTAAATTTTAAATATATATCGAAATTAATATGTAAGATAATTATATTTACTTTTGATATGCTAATTTAAATTTTAATGCTTTCAAACAATGAATGTTGTAGTTTGTAATATTGTTTTCTTCTTTGATGTTTTAATTGCAATGCATTTTAACTCTTTTAAAGTTAATACAATTGCAATTTGACCAGTCTCATTTAGCATCATGATTATCTCTGTAAAATCGAGCTCGCTTCATTTCTTACTATTAATAGATTGTGTGGAGTGCGTAAGTTAGCATGATGAAATCTTGAAAGCTTCCTCCTCACAATGGCCTTCTTCCACAATCCCGCACAAGACTAGTGGTTATTTTATTATTAATGATTGTCCAAAGTGTGTAGGTACACACAATGAAAGCTTGAAAGCTTCCTCTGCACAATGAACTTCTTGCAAAGTCCCGCATAAGACTAGTGGTTATTTTATTATTAATTGTGTTGAGTGAGGAGTGCCAATGCCATCAAAATATTTTTCTTCATCACCATCGAATGCAACAAGTTTTATTTGTAGAGATTGAATGGTGAGATTTTGGGTGGCTAGTGGCTGGTAAACCCAATCCATCCTCAAAATAAAAGTCACAAGCAAAATAGCACACATGGTGACTGCAACTAGAAATCCAACCAGTGGTCTGATCAATCCCATCTTAAATTTGAAGGTGATAAACACTACTAGAGGTAAAACTAAGACATGCCCAAATGATCTAAGTGGATATTGGTGGCTACCTTCCTATTCCACTTGGACCCCCACCATTGTTTCTTTAAGTTTGCTTAATTTTAGCACAATTTACTATTTTTGGTAACTTTTCAGATCCTAAAATTTTGTAGTTGTTTTGAGGCCCTAAATGACATTTTTTGGGAAAACGGAAAACCAAGCTTGTATTCCTTAGGTAGATATTTCCAACGAGGCTCATCAAATGAAGATTGTATGGCAAAGTTACAACCCGTGGAAGTTGATGTACTAATTTACCCCAATAAGGTCCACAAAATTTTGGCTATTCATCTCCTATGGTTAGGATTCTGGATTTTTAGGATTTTCCATTGTTTATCAGTAATAAATAGGCCTCTGAGCCTCATTGTAACACCATTAAGAAGGCATCTAGCTGCCACATCTCTTCTCAGAGATATGCTGCTAGTGCTTGAGCTAGTTTAGTTTCATTCTACATGTAAACAATTTTCAGTAGTTCGATATTAATTAATTGAAGATTTTTTTCACTATATCTCTATGTTTTTGTTCATATCTGTATTTCATTTTATTCCTACATAAATCCGAATCACCAGATCCGCATACACGACCATGGATGGCTTCCTAGTTCCCCATAGCACCTCATTGAACTCAACTTGTAGAAAATTGGAGATCTCCATAACCCCCATCACGTAGAGGAGCTTCCCGACTCCTCGAACCACCTCTTCACTGCGATTGAAGAGACCTCCACACACATTCCTACCAAAAATCATGGCCATGGCATTGACGAGGTGATGATTACACTCAACCCCTTAGAGACAACAATTGTGTGATATGCACCCATGGGCTGCTTTCCCCTGAGTTCAGTGACCACTCTCGTGGATACACATGACTTGAGAGAAAGCATTAGGGTGAACAATATCTGATTGGCTTGAACAAGATGGCTAGAGCCGACACAGACTCTTGCGGCCTTGGTAGTCGCCACATTTTTAGCATCATGATTTCGTAGCACCACCATTCTAGGCATGTCATGAGACATAAATTTTGCTAAATGCTCCATGAGTTATTTGAGTACCCTATAGTTAGTAATAAGTGTAATCATAGAGATTATCATTAAGTTGTGAAAAATAAGATGGTAAACTTGTTATCATTTTAAAGTATCTTTTAAATTTGTTTGATAGTTCTTTGGGAGTGTTCAAAAGATGCTAAGGTTGATCTTTTGGACTGACCCAATGGTTCAAAATGAGCATTTAATACATGTTATGTCAGATCTCTTAAAACGATCTAGTAGTTCATCGAGAGTGAATGAAATATTCTAACTTCTTTTTACGTAGGCCACAAACTTCACAAGGTAAATTAAAAACATGTACTTTTGAAATGGGTTTATTTTTTGCTAAAAACATTCAATGGAAGCAGGTTAGATCTTTTGGATGAGCACAATACTTCATTAAGAATGTTCAAAATTTATTCTTTAAAAAGACCTAATAGTTCATTAAGAATGTTCAAAATTTATTCTTTAAAAAGGCCTAATAGTTCATTGAGATTGTTCGAAAGATGCTTTTAAAAAGGCCCCATAGTTCATGAGATGCTTAAAATAATAAACTTAATCTTTCAAAGAGCCTGAATGAATTTGGAAAACATCACATTTGAATAATTTTAAAATTTTCAATCATTTATTAGGCCATATACATAAATGTTTTTTCATTCGACACTGTGGTTTTTAAAATAAGCCTTATATGTGGTCTCTAACCCATGAAGCACATGCATCAAGTTAACTAAAGTATATATAAAAAAATACAATGACAAGCAAAAGAAAATATGCTTCCTCATCAAAAGTGGTGAGGAAGATGAATATGTGAAATCACCCTATCACACATCATTATTTCATGAATATGTGACATTACCATATCATAGATCATGATTTCCATTGTAGATTTGGATGGGTTTGATGTGAAAATTAAATTTCCTTTTAAAAAAAGTCACATGGGTTTCTTTAGTTGCAATAGCAGATGCTCGTTGCATAGCAATTAGTTAAATATTTACAACTCTCAGCCACCGCAATTTCTCCATTTCCACTTATATTTTTCACTTATAGTAAAATCACTTATGTTTTTCATTTTCGAAATAATTTCATTAAAAAAACCTTTAAACTAACCCCAACTAAAGTGTTTATGTATTTGTTTTTAAATTCAATTTTAAACCTAACATTTTCTCATTTCTTTTTTTTTTCCTTTGTCACTGGTTTCATCTTAAAGTTTCTCTACTTCACCTAAAACCGAGTGTGGGCGACACGGTAAGAGCATGAGATCAGAGGTAAACAAAATAACTCAGTGGGCATCTATAAATTTATGTAGTTGTATAACATTTCTCTTTTTCTGATTGTTGTTGTTGTTTCTTTTAAAGGTTGCTGCGCTTCTAGCTGCGATTTTTTTTGGCCAGAAGAAATATGGCTCAGGACGGCTTAATTTTCTGGAAAGAAAGGACAGCTTAATTTTCTCGGGAAAAAGGGTTTTAAAGATTGTTTAATTAGCACGCGTTCCGAAAATCAAATGTTATGAATTAATAAGTTCTAGATCCAAAGCAATCAGAAATTTGGAAAATATCACATAGTTAAATATCATGAAATTTAACTAATAGCAACGAGACAAGATTATAAAAGATTCCCAATATGTACAGTGGCCATAATGATGCCCGTAGTGAAATTAACCCCTTCAACTTCTGATTTTTGGATCATCTTTTAGCAAGGATGACTTTCAAGAATCTGTTACTACTTTAATTGAATTCTTCGTTCATCCACATTTTAATCTCACCCCGTACAACATCGTTCGTTGCTGAGGTTTAAAGCACCACGCTAATGATTCACAAAGACCGCCAAATCCACCCGGTATACAAATTTGTCATATAAGCCAAAGCATTTTCAGTCTCACTGTTCCCTCTAAATTAGTGGAGAGTTGAAAGCTTTATCGCAGAAGTGCAGTACAGACCACGCCAGTGAAGAGAGTCAGAAAGTGGCATGAAATTAAGCTACACTGAAAGCAACTTGCGAGGTCCAACAATAAACTCAAGAACTATTTTGGCCATGAGATTGAAAGAACCAACGGTTAAAAGAATAGATGGCCATCTCACAACTGCAAAATATATGAAGACACAAATATCTTATAATTGCAATTATAACACCACATTGCCGGTGTGTTAAGAAATTGCGATCTTCTTCTGCAAATGTAATTTTTTCTTAAACCTACATGTATATAAATAACTCAGCTTTCATTTTCAGAAAGCGACAATGGGTTTGGCAACAGTGGAGGAGTAGTAACAGCGGCCCCCTCTGCACTTCTTTTGATGGTTTCAATTTGTGGAGAAACAACTCCAACCACATGACTGGAATCCGTGGGACTCGGTATGACTACATGCATGAGCTCGTTGTTTGATTCGGTTGCTTGACGAACCGCGACGCCTTCTGGTTTTATGTTTAGAGTATTGAGATTTAGGCAATGTCTACAAATAGGGCAGGAGGAATGGGAGACAAACCATTTATCAACGCATTCCGCGTGGAAGCCATGATTGCAGTGTGGCAGAATTCTCATCTTCTCTCCTTCTGCAAATTCGGCCAAGCAGATCGGACAATCCATAGGGACGGGCAATGGCTTTGACGTAGCGCTGTAAATGATAATGGGCAGTGCTTTCATGGCTGCCTTCTTCAATCCAGTGTTGTTGCCTACCCCATCGGATGAGTCGACCACGATCTGCATCCTCCAGTGGACCATACATCTGAGCAACAAGTTGAGACCGATCCCAAAGATGAAAATGCAGAGAAAAACCAGGAGGGTGAGAATGACTAATCGATCGGGGTCGGGAGTAGCCTTGCTAATGTAAGAAGTAGAGCCTGAACTAGAAGGTGCAGGGGTTGAACTCAATAACTTCCTGCCCAAGATTGACAACGGAAAATCTAAAGCGCTCTGCATGTCATTCATTTTTTTTCAAATCTACAAAACCTCGAGAACAAATGAATTGAAGCAATCACCAGAGTACCTCTCTATTTATAATTTTAAAGAGACTCTTAGCGTGATGATCACATGGCTATATTTACCTACATTGTAAAGTAAGGCTCACCCCAAAAAATTATAAAAAAGAAAAGTTGTTGACGTATAGTTGTTGATCGGGTATTTGGAGGCCCGTTCAAATAGTCCTTGTATCTCCATACCGGACAAAACAAGACCTATGGTAGGCGCTGAAAGAGAATCATATATTTTAAAAAGAATTATATGTAAAATTATATATTATATTTCATATATTCAAAACTATTTATGCTCTTCATTTATCGTACATATGCATAATTTGTTGATTATAAACCATTGTTTCACTTTCAATTAACAATATAATTTTATATTTATACTTTATTTTAATTTAAGATTTAGGTTTCACTTTCTAATTAATAAATAATTGTTATGACATTTTTGTATTTATTAAATTCATATATATAAGAGATTTAATTTATATAAATGTTAACTTAGATTTATATTTAGGTTTTTGTTTATATTTTGATTAATAATTTAAATTTACTAATAACAAGTTTAAAATAGTATAGATTCAACCAAAGAAACCATTGTTATAACACTTTTATATTATATATATCTAATCTAAATCTATATCTATATTTATTTATATATATATATATATATATATATATATATATATATATATAAATTAATTTAAGATTTAATTTATATAAATGTTAATTTAATTTAGATTTATATTTTAATTGATAATTTAAATTTATTAATAAGAAGTTTAAAATATAGATTTAATCATAATGATTGTCATTATTCTCTTTAATATCAAAATATCTTATTTTTCTCAAGTGAAGGGAGATTTAAACTAGCTAGCTACCACTCTAACTATTGTCTTTTAAAACAATGTTTAAAGTATATCCTAAAATATACACAAATATGTAATTAAAGGATAAGTATTTTTATGGGGAAATTTTCTACTTGATTGTTTAAATAATAAGGTTAACTGTTTTGTTTAGCAATTCTATTGATTTATGAATATTTTAGGTTTAATCCTCAATTTAACCCCTTATAACCTTAAAAAGGTTGTCTTCAAATTTGTTCCCAATTTTGCTATTTTGAGAATCTATCCTACCTTTTTTAGTATAATTTAGATCACCGTGCTTCTTATTAAAATTTTGGTTAATATAATCACAACTTCTCTCATAAGTGCCTTGTTGACCTCTTTCTCTAAATTATGTTGAACATTGCTCTTTAATGAATGTGCTTCTTTCTTAAACTCAAGTCTCCCCTCTTTAAACGTTTTTTCTTGTGCCTTATTTAGTAGATCACCAAAGGAATCCAAAGAATAATCCTCGCCAATGTCATTTTTGGATGTCTAGTTCGGGAAAACAACAAACTTAATACATCAAAGGGTGTCTTTTGATTCATGTAGATCAACTACATGAGTTGTCTATGTTTTTTCAAGAAAAACATTTTTGTGTTCACCCAATTTCAACTGAGGTTCATTTATGTGAGTTAAGTAATCTTTAATTTTATGTGAGCTAAATAATCTTCAATTCCTTCAAATAATAGAGGATACAAAGAGTTCAACTCATTAATCTACATGCCTCATGTTCTTTAATATTATCAAACATGGTTTTCCACTTCTTTTAGATATCATTAAGATAGTCAATCCCACTTGTATCAAATCACATATCCCTAGAGGTTTAGCTATTATGACTCATAAAATCTAATATTTCTTCCACAATGACAATTTTTTATTAGTTACCCATCAAGGCTAAATCCATAGTCTTTATAAACTACCAAAATGCCTTTTAAAAAGCATTCTCATATATTATATAGATAATTAATCCATAATAAATTATTATATAACTTTTCATTTATTTTGATACTCCTAAATAGAAAAAATAGAGGAACTAACTTGCAAATCCAAGTACTTCAAAAATTTGATGTGAGGAAAATTTTAAAATATAGAATATGTATACTAAAAAAATTTCCAAAACTTCTATTTTTTGATGAAGGATTAAATGCACATGGAGAAATCTTCACCTGGAAATGTGAAGAAAATGAAATAAAGAAATATCTAGTCTGACCCACAATTTGAAAAAACATGAAAAAAATTGCGCTGCACATAACGGAATGGGAAGTGGGTAAATAATAATTAAGTGAATGACAGAGGTGCCCACAGAAACTTACAGCTGTACCGTAGTGATATAGATGGCCACTCATCGTGGAGATATCCGATTTTCTTTAGCGTATCATGACATCGTTGAAACTGTTCTTTTGTTCCCATGCTAATACCAATGTTATCGTTGAAGGTGCTCCTTCGTCCCCATGCGAATACCAATGTTGTGTTTACACCAAGTATAAGCGCGGTTCCACTTTGGCGGAAAAAAAGGGTGGAACTCATCCGCCAAGCGTAGGCCCAGCCCCTGCATGTGTCAAGTCAAATGATCCGTCCAACAGGAAGCTTAGAAGGTGGGAATCTCTCTTTACCCATTATTCACAATATGCTTCCTCGTTTAAAATAAGAGTCACGGGTGGCAATGTCATTATCATTTTGAGTGCTTTTGGCATATTCTGTCTATAGCTTTTATTTAGTATATAGTTTTTATTTATTATATAATGTTATGTATTATGTATTGTTTGTGGTTGATTTAGGGTTTTATTGTTCAAATCTAAGTTCAAGTAAGTTTTAGGGTTCAACAAGATTATGGTGTTAAAGTCGATGAACCCAATTTGTAATGACCCTGTAACATTGAACCATATTTTACTTAGATGTTGAGAAGTTCTTAGTCATGCAAGGTTATATTATATAGTTGAACTGTGTGTCTCGTTAAACAACTTCAAAAACAATGCAATGTCTTAAATAATAGCTTTTTATAAGAATGCTTATGAAGCATTTAACTTTTAATTGAGTATTTTTATTTGCATTGTAAATTTCCTAAATATTTTGAACTCCGATGACGAGAAAAGGAAACAATTGATTTTTATAAGAATGTTTTTGAAGTATTTAGTTTTCAATAGGTTACTTTTATTTTGATCTTAAATTTCCCAAATATTTTGAAATCAGATGAAGAGTAAGGTCAACAATTGTCTTAACTATTGTGTATCAAATTCTAGGATATCTCTAAAATTTGCAATCATATTAAACCAAATCTCTAATAGTTGCATAATGCTAGAGGAAGACCAAATTCAATGGATGTTCAGGTAGAGTTTTACAATGCTCACATTTTGAAGTCACAAACAGCATAAAACATTTAAATACCATAAGTCCATGGAAAACCGAAAAAATTAGATCAAAACACTGTCACTGCAAAATTTATGAATGGAAGCTATATAAAACCTTTCACGTTTATTATTGCATAATGCCAAAAGAAACTCACACTTGCAGAGAGTAATTATGTCAATAATTAAATCATAAATGTATTAACTAGATATTAAATGATAAATAGAAAGGAAACTTGACATGGCGGGAAGCCTTACTGTTAAATTTGTAATTTCATCGAACATGACATATGCTAAATGCTTAACTTTGATGTTGCAATGACTGAATTTAAAAGGTTTTTGCATTGACTTTAAAAACCCAAAATTACAAGTAAAACACCATAAGATAGTGACCATGAAAATATAGAAGCAAAAACTGAGCCTGATAATCACCCACAAGTATCAAAATACCAATTCAACCTTCAGGCCTCTTTTGAAAATTGTGTCTATGAAATACTAGTGTTTTTGGAAAATATTTAGTTCTATAAATAGAGAGTCATTCATCATCTTCATGAATCGATGAAGACACATCTTGATCTTCATTGTCCAAAGAACGTTGGCACCCTCACATTATTTACTATGATTTTCTATTATAAGTACCAAAGCTTTTCTAGAATACCTTTCCAAACCCAAAAGTTGCTTTAAAAATCTCTACTAATGGATATATTGAGAGCAACTGGGTAATGTATGTGTCATTGTTTGGAGAGAAGGAGCAGTTCTTAGAAGCCAACCCAAGAGAGAAATTTCAACCCCGTTAAATATTGAAATTGTTATGTGCATCTTATTTACGTTGTCTAGGAGAAGAATCAAGTTTGCTTCCTCCGACCCTGACCTCTTCTGCCATGAAAAAATTGCCTTTGTAAATTTGCCAAGTATCCATAGTTGGTGTATTGTGAAGGTCACCACAACACTTTCTGTAAGGCCCTCGCGACTCGGGCAGGTGCGCGACGAGCGAGCGCCCCTTCACACGACGGTCGGGCGGTGGACACGACCCGGGTAGGCACGCACGGTGGGCGGACGCCCCGTGCACGACGAGCTGGCACGGTCACCCGACGAAGCCAGCAGTGCGATAAATAGGTGCGGTCCCCGACGAGCGGTTACGGTTCGGCACGAGTAGGTGTGGTCACCCGACGAGCGGGTGCGGTTCGGCACGAGTAGGTGCGGTCACCCGACGAGCGGGTGCGGTTCGGCACGAGTAGGTGCGGTCACCCGACGAGCGGGCGCGGTTCGGCATGAGCAGGTGCGGTCATACAGCGGACGGGCGCCTCGGCGAACAGTGCGACGAGCGGGTGCGGTCACCCGACGAACTGACATACACAGGCGGGCGCGGGTGCAGTCGCCCAACGAGCGGGTGCGGTCACCCGGCGAGCTGACAACAGGCGGACGCAGGCGCGGTCACCCGACGAGCGGGTGCGGTCACCCGGCGAGCTGGTGCGACGAAAGAATGTGATGAAAGGCGCTTAGGCCGGGATATGGCTAAGTGTTGGACGAAGGCATTAAAGCACATAATCACATATTATATGGTGGCTTGTACGCATATGTAAATATGCTTGAATAATTAAATTAAAATATAATAATACGTGGGCTTGTATGTAAAATGGTGGGGTCGGCCATGAGTGGTGCACCCCCCCCTTAAAACATATGAAGAGAGCGTATGTATTAATGGAACGAATGTTTTATACCCATGCGTGGGAACCTTACACATGGCAAAGGCCGACATGACTTTATGTATGGGCGTATGTGTGATAATAAGGGGGTCGGCCATGGGGCTACACACCCCACTTAACACATACGATGAAGCATATAAGTATAAGGTGATGAAACTTCATTTGAGGCATTCGACTTCGCTCAAGACTTCGCATAAGGACAAGAAGTGCGCATTCTTTAGAGGGGTAAAATGCGCATGCCTCATGCGCATTAAGGCTGAAGGAAAGTGCGCAATTTGTCTTAGTTGGAGGTTGGTAAGGAGGCCGTATATGAGTGGGTTTTGTGGGGCAGTTTTATGCAGGACTTAAAGGAGGAGGTCTTTGTGTCTCGGTTGAGCACCTCCTACCATAAGGAGTTAGCATATGTATTGAAAGGCTGTTCTATGCCTACATTGTAAAATATTTCTAAGTGTTGGCCTTGGATTTTGCCAGGCACACTTGTATGATGTATTATTGAAGAGTTCATAATATATTATTATCGGGCAGACTTTTCGGGAGTTGCCCCTTCCTTTATACTTGTGTGCAATTGTTGTGTTCTCGATTTAATTGCATATTGGATAATGAATGAGTATGGGCTTCATTAAGTATAAAGGTTAATGCATTTTACTTGGTTGAGAAAAACAAACTAAGTATGTTAACATGGTAAGGCGTAGTCCATGTGCACGAGTATTGTTAAAAAGAAAGTGTACGGTGGTGTCGCACCTCACCGGACACGGTTGGAATACTACCGTAGGCCTGGGGGCGTGACAGGTGGTATCGGAGCAGGGTTGCTCGTAGAGACTTGAACAAGGTTCAGGTGTTGAAGCATATCAGAGCTTGGTCTAGAGCTGGTGAGCAGGGTTGCTCGTGAAGGTTTCAAGACTCGGTTTGAGCAAGGTTTGCTCGTGACGGAGGTTATGGAGAACAGTTTGGGTTACATAGACTTGATGGTTTATGATAAAACCGTTCAAGCTCTGGTAGACATGAATGTTGCACATAACTTCATGACGACACAGTTAGCAGAAGAGGTTGGGCTGACATCTACTATGGAAATCAAGGCAGTGGACCCTAGAGCTAAGGTGGTCGGTTTGGTACACGATGTACCTATACAGATTGAAGGATGGAAAGGTCAGTTGGACTTCATAGTGATGGAGATGAATGACTTCGACATGATACTTGGACGAGATTTCTTGAAGGGCAGCAAGGCTATTGTTGTCCGCCTCTGTGAAGAAGGTGTTGCAAGCTTGACTACGATGAAGGATGAACTTGAGGATGATCAGGTTGACCCAGGATCGTGTAGTTTGTCAACATATATGGATGAGGTCACTCACATGGAGGAACCTCGTGATGATGAAGTAAGTATTGATACTTGTGTTTCATGTGGACATTTGGTAGATGGGCCGTGTGCAGGGAAGGGCAAAACCAGTTTGCCCATGCTATGGAGGATCTTGCCATGGATGACTATGATGGAACCTTATACGAAGAAGCAAGGATTGTCAACTATTGCAAGACTTGTTGGGGCTACTTGTGACCTTATGGTTGAAGGTGCAAAGGCCCGTGACAAGGGTGGAACTTGATGATCGTTGTGGATGATTGGGTCATGCTTTAGCCACTTTGGCTAGGTGCCCGGCATGACTCATGGACAGGTTGAAGGGCACACTTTTGGGTGGACTTCTCATGGCCGAGACCAAGAGATAGTCTTGATGGACATCTTGGTAGAGAAGATGTGATGGAAGGGACTCGTGATGATGATGCTTAGGTGGACCTCTCATGGCCGAGACCAAGAGATAGTCTTGGTGGACCTTTGGTGGAGGAGCTATGATGGAGGGACTCATGATATGATGATATGGTTGGTGACCGAGTTCACTAAACCGAAAATTGCAGCTTGGATGAGGATGACCCGGTGCTGTGATGAGTCTGTTCGGTTGGACTTCATGGGAAGCTTAGTCATGGACATCAGGTTGGAGACTTGAGGATGGCACATTGCAGATGATGAAGGGGGCTTCATGGACCTGAATGGGGCACATCGAGAGTTGATGGAGTTGTGAGCAGCTATGGAGCATTCCTACTACATGGAGAGCTGAGGCATCTTGCAGGGACCTTTTGGCCGAGACTTGTATGCTTGCTAGGTGTTGGTTGAGGGATGACTTATGGAGCTCATGATGACATGAGATTGTTGTGACTTTTGGGAGACTTCATACATAGTGGACTCAGAAGATTCGATGCATTAAGGAGTCGAGGTCGGGAGACTTTGATGCAGTATGGGATGCATACTTCCAAAGTACATGTATGGGCATGGCTTGGAAGGGTGACTAGATGTGGAGGATCGATATGAGACACTTTGGAGTGTTGAAGTTACGATGATGATGATGCCTTGGTGGCTGTACTTAGGCATGGGTTGAGCTGAGACTCAACTACCTTACGCACATGATGATGTTGGGATAGATGTGGCAGATCACTTGTAGCACATTGACACCAACACATCGTGGACAGCATGTTGCAGATGAGATGGATGGAGTTTCCATGGACCTGAGCATGGGATCATGGAGATGAGTGTTGGCACATGACTGGGATGTGTAGCACTTGTTGATATACATGGGCAGTTTGCACATGGGGATGACCTGATGGAGACGAGACCTTGTATATGTTGCAGTGATGTTTGCCTTATATGGAGGGGTCTACATCATGGTCGATGTCAGTCTTGGTGGAGAGCTACCGAGATGGTATGTTGTCGAGGACGACAACGATTTCGGGTGGAGGAGAATGTAAGGCCCTCGCGACTCGGGCAGGTGCGCGACAAGCGAGCGCCCCTTCACACGACGGTCGGGCGGTGGACACGACCCGGGTAGGCACGCACGGTGGGCGGACGCCCCGTGCACGACGAGCGGGCATGGTCACCCGACGAAGCCAGCAGTGTGATAAATAGGTGCGGTCCTTGACGAGCGGGTGCGGTTCGGCACGAGTAGGTGCGGTCACCCGACGAGCGGGTGCGGTTCGGCACGAGTAGGTGCGGTCACCCGACGAGCGGGTGCGGTTCGACACGAGTAGGTGCGGTCACCCGACGAGCGGGCGCGGTTCGGCATGAGCAGGTGCGGTCATACAGCGGACGGGCGCCTCGGCAAACAGTGCGAAGAGCGGGTGCGGTCACCCGACGAACTGACATACACAGGCGGGCACGGGCGCAGTCACCCGACGAGCGGGTGCGGTCACCCGGCGAGCTGACAACAGGCGGACGCGGGCGCGGTCACCCGACGAGTGGGTGCGGTCACCCGGCGAGCTGGTGCGACGAAAGAATGTGAAGAAAGGCGCTTAGGCCGGGATATGGCTAAGTGTTGGACGAAGGCATTAAAGCACATAATCACATATTATATGGTGGCTTGTACGCATATGTAAATATGCTTGAATAATTAAATTAAAATATAATAATACGTGGGCTTGTATGTAAAATGGTGGGGTCGGCCATGAGTGGTGCACCCCCCCCTTAAAACATATGAAGAGAGCGTATGTATTAATGGAACGAATGTTTTATACCCATGCGTGGGAACCTTACACATGGAAAAGGCCGACATGACTTTATGTATGGGCGTATGTGTGATAATAAGGGGGTCGGCCATGGGGCTACACACCCCACTTAACACATACGATGAAGCATATAAGTATAAGGTGATGAAACTTCATTTGAGGCATTCGACTTCGCTCAAGACTTCGCATAAGGACAAGAAGTGCGCATTCTTTAGAGGGGTAAAATGCGCATGCCTCATGCGCATTAAGGCTGAAGGAAAGTGCGCAATTTGTCTCGGTTGGAGGTTGGTAAGGAGGCCGTATATGAGTGGGTTTTGTGGGGCAGTTTTATGCAGGACTTAAAGGAGGAGGTCTTTGTGTCTCGGTTGAGCACCCTCCTACCATAAGGAGTTAGCATATGTATTGAAAGGTTGTTCTATGCCTACATTGTAAAATATTTCTAAGTGTTGGCCTTGGATTTTGCCAGGCACACTTGTATGATGTATTATTGAAGAGTTCATAATATATTATTATCGGGCAGACTTTTCGGGAGTTTCCCCTCCCTTTATACTTGTGTGCAATTGTTGTGTTCTCGGTTTAATTGCATATTGGATAATGAATGAGTATGGGCTTCATTAAGTATAAAGGTTAATGCATTTTACTTGGTTGAGAAAAACAAACTAAGTATGTTAACGTGGTAAGGCGTAGTCCATGTGCACGAGTATTGTTAAAAAGAAAGTGTACGGTGGTACCGCACCTCGCCGGACACGGTTGGAAGACTACTGTAGGCCTGGGGGCGTGACACTTTCCATATTATATGCACTTGAATCAATGCTTTTAATTGCAATATTGAACCCATAAAATCACATATATCTATAAAACAAATAGAAGCGAGATAAAATTTGTAACATGCTATGCTAGAAAGCTGCGAATAAAAAAAAAAAAAAAAACATTTTAGTCAACATAGTTTCATAATTAACATGGCCTTTTGGATTTGAAATGTGAATTGATAGGAACTTTCATGTCACATTTGAGAAGAATTGTATTAAAGGTTTGTTTTCATTACTCCATGTCAAGATCATTGCCTCGTCGTGAAAGAATCCAAAGATGGGAAACAAAGACAAAACATCTACAATTTGCAAACCACTACATACATGCAAACCCGCGAGCACAAAAAAATAGTTTGGTGAACCCTGAGATCCAATGTCATGACATCTTAATCGAGTAACTGCAAATACTATTCAGCAAATGGGCGTTTAATTCGAAGATAGAAACCAATAAATTTGAATATTTTTCACGAGATCAGTGTTTAATTCCAAGGTAGAAACCATGGATGTTTAATACAAAGCCTTAACTACAATTTACGAACATGTACTCCATGACCTAATGCCTCGAGGTATGGTGTGACCGCAAGTTGCTATCGTATTGCCTCGGGGCCATAGCCGTGGCGAAGGTGGTGGTACCTCCATCTGAAACCCGAAGTATAATGCCGCCAAGACAAGACCGGAGGGCCAATGAGACGGAGGTTGACGTATTGCCTTGGCCATTGTAGCCATGGTGCCGGGGGCAGGCTTACATCAGCCTAAAAACATTTAAAAAATCAATATTAAACTTTGGAAATGCCTGAAAATTTCACTATACAGACCAAAATAATAGTTTTGCATTGTTACTAGATATCACTACCCAAAGGGCACTGGCATAATAAGTGAGGCCATTCAATATATATATATATATATATATATATATATATATATATATATATATATATATATAGTATTCATAAAAGAGGGTACATTGATTCATTGAAGTTGCCAAGGCTTAGGGTTTTCATAGGTTGTGGTGTCTAGTCTCCCCTCCGTTATCTCATAAAGTATTTGAAATTGATTCACCTCCTTCTCATCCTCCTCTATTATGAGGATTGACTCAGTGATTTCACTAAGTCCTTGGGAGAAGACTTCGTCAATTACTCAAAAGACCCACTCACTTGATTTGCAAGCTAGCTCCTCCATTTGCAAGCTAGTTCAATTTTAAACATCAATTTTTCTTATAACATTTTCTCTATCCCTTTTTTCCTTTTGTCACTTGTTTTATCTTAAAGGTTCTCTACGTTACCTAAAACCGAGTCTCTGCCCTACTTACTTGTAACAAGGTCTGCAAGCAGCGGCAGTCCCTGCTGGGTCTAGAATCCTTACTTCGTTGTAAATGCATACCATCCTTAATCAATCCTCAAGAGACTTATAAATATACAATTAATTTTGAATCAGCTTCCGACTAAGCATAACATGTGACAATCCAAGTATTCATGATTCGATTAAAATTATTTGCTCTGTTTAACAATGAATCAATTTCTGGAGGTATTACTGATTTGATTAAAATACTTATATATGTAACTACATAGTTCGTGCTTCCAATTTAATTGAAGTGATTAATATTTAAATTAATGCTTTTAAAGAATGTAACATTGGACTAATCTATTGTATTGTAATTTTGATATTTAAATTAATATTTTTAATCAAAGTAATTTGACTATTCTGTTGTAATTGAATTTCTGTACAATACATTGATACAACCATTTCTAGGGAAAAAGTCGTGAACACCATGGCACCCTAAAATGTCGTGAACACCATACGTTAGACATGCAATTACACGTTCTTTTAAGATGACACATATACAATGGAGTTGTCAACTGGCACTATCACTTGCAACAAGTGGTGGGGACATACGGTATACTCAGTAAAAATGTTTCAACTTACCATCTTTTTCGTTTCACCATTATGTGAAACAACAAGGACATGGATTGGTATATCCAACGGCATTGGAACTTGGGATTGGGATATCCAGGAGCATAGGAAACTGTCGAGGAGATAGAACTTGAGAATGCTCCACGGAAAATAGAGTTTGGAAAACTAGATTTGATGCCCTCTTGCAAAAGCTTGAATTTTCCATTTCTAAATACTCCAATATTGAGCAGAGCTACCTTTCTGTGATAATTTCATTCATTAAAAAATTAATAATAACAAATAATTAAAAAATAAGGTAAATCAATCTTGCATGAATGCGAGGTGTCTCAACTATTGATTCCCAAATTTTGATGTTTTACCTTCCACCCACCACAACCTTCATCACTAGAAGTGTTAGTCTTTGGTGCTCCGTGAGTCAGTAACAATTTTTCAGTCCGCAAATCAAGAAACAAAGGCAGCGAAGAGAGCACAACACAGTAACAATTTCTCATTCTACAAAGAAAGAAACGAACGCAGCGAAGAGAGCACAGGAAGAAGCTTTTAGGCAGGAGCGGAATGAAAGGTTGTTTTATAAACTCTTGGTGGATAATGTGGAAGAGTTACTTCCAACTATTGGCAAATCCGGTCATCTGTAATGTTATCATTGGCAACTTTTTTTTTTATGTTTTGTCATTTCTTGTTGAAGCAACTTTTTTGTTATGTTTTGTCATTTCTTGTTGAAAAAATCAAGTAAATCAACCTTGCATGAATGCGAGGTGTCTCAACTATTGATTCCAAAATTTTGATGTTTTACCTTCCACCCACCACAACCTTCATCAATGGAAGTGTTAGTCATTGGTGCTCCATGAGTCAGTAACAGTTTTTCAGTCCGCAAATCAAGAAACAAAGGCAGCAAAGAGAGCACAACACAGTAACAATTTCTCATTCTGCAAAGCAAGAAACAGAGGCAGCGCAGAGAGCACAGGAAGAAGCTTTTGGGCAAGAGCGGAATGAAAGGTTGTTTTATAAACTCTTGGTGGATAATGTGGAAGAGTTACTTCCAACTGTTTACACCAACTATTGGCAAATCCGGTCATTTGTAATGTTATCACTGGCAACATTTTTGTTATGTTTTGTCATTTCTTACTGAAGCAACTTTTTGTTATGTTTTGTCATTTCTTGCTGAATTTCAGTTGTGAGATGTATCAACAAATTGAAGCTCAGTTTGCCTCATATCCTCTGGAAACAACAATAGAATAATTTTTATTTGTGCTTACAGGAGATTCTGTAGAATCTATTGCGGGTTCTTTTATCTTAAGGATGTCTCAATCTGCAATATACTCTTTTTTTCAGATAATGCTCTAAGACATTCTTTAATGTAACAGTGTATTTGTTTTGATGCAAACTCAACATACTATACAAAATAGTCAGTACTTAAATCTTCATGCCATACTAAGTGCTTCTCTCTTAATTTACATGTCAATTTTACTGGTGAATCAATAATTTCTTTGTTTCCTCCAGCCACTTAGCTAATAAGCGGAGTAGCCCAAGCCAATTAGCCAAGCGGTGGAGATTAGCCCATTCTATTAATGCATTATCTGATAATCACCCTAAGAGTGACCTCAATTAAAGATTTATTGAATAAAGGTATTAGAGACTCATGTGCTAGTGTGTGTTCTGTGTTATTTAAGCAATGGATTGATCAAATTTCCAATACACAGAAATTTAAATGGAAAGACAGTAGAGAAATATAGTAAGAAAATACAAGAACACAAGAAATTAATAACGATTTCACCCTATTCTCCAGGGCTACATCTCTGGTCCAGCTCTCAATGGTGGCCTTGTTTTATTGTGTCTTAAGCAGAGAATTACAATTCAGGGACTCAATGTGAGTTCTCCTGAAGCAGGTTTGCTTGGCAGGGTGGTTCTTGGCTTCCCCAAGCCACTGGGATGCACAGACTCTGTTTTCCTACTAGCTCTGTGACCCTCTGGTCTAAAATGGAAAGAGCCCAATGTGGTGCTCAGTCCGGACAGTTCTTCTCTGGGATGGCTTGAATCTTTCAAGCTCTTCTGGTACTCAATGCTGCCTTTGGTCAGCTCAGCCCTCTTTTGTCTTCTGCTTTTGCTTCACTCTCTTCTTCTCTATATACCATCCTCCTCTCAGGACTTTGGTCTCTCTCTATCTCTCGGGGTTCTCTGTCCCTCTATCTGACTGACTCCAGCTGTGTATTCTGTCTCTATTCATGGCTTTAAAGCCATTCATTTCCATGCTTGTTCTATTCCTCTTCCACCTCTGTCGAATCACATTCTGCAGCTGCGCTTGAAGTTCCCTGTTCGGCGTCATCATCAGCGCTCAAGGAGTGGCCACATGTCCTCCTTTAAACAACACCAGCCCACTTCGTCGGTTCCTTTCTTCGGTTACATCGTGGAATGAATTCTTCCTCCACCGTGGTAGTCAAAATGGACTTCAAATCCTTCTAAATTGTGGCTCATTTCCATCGTCGATTTTGCTTCTCCATCAAGCACAATCTCAGTCGTCCGATCTGGGTCCCCCAGATCCAATGCCATACACACATTTCGCGCGGTTGACTTGCTCGACCATTACCATGTGATCAACGGTGATTTTCTCTCTCCTCCGCTTGCCATGCGTCGATCGTTGAGTGGGATCACTCCACTTCCATCCAAAACCGCTTACCGTTTGAGGGCACCCCGATCAATACTGCCGATTTCTAGAGTGCGGGTCCTGCCTTTGTCCTTTTAGCGCTTTTTGCCTTTCGCCCATGATTCTCTAGCTCTTCTCGTGACCAAGCACTTGGGGCTACTCCATTTCGGCCGTGTTCACCCGGCGATGCGCGATTAGCGCTAATCGCGTATCAAAAATCACCTCCTTTTCCCGATCCGGGGCTCCCAGGGGCTAATTCAGCCTCCCATGCAGTCTCCATGGGCTTCGATTAGCGCGCTTTGGCCGAGGTCCTCATCGTTCCATGCTGGCTGCCATTGCCACTAGTTCAGGGTGTTTTTTATCGCTGTTTTGGAATTCTTTGATGTTTGTCCCGACCTGATACAGTCATGGTTCTTTGACAGTTCTTTATGGATCTAATTTAGATCACGACCTTCCCACTGAAAAAGCTTTTGGACCACCAAAAGTTGGTTTTCAAGCATCAACTAAGTGAGGGTATTATTTTCTCACTTGCCCAATCTCAATCCACTTTACACTGCTTGGCTTCAAACCTTTGAGCCCAATCCTGAGGTATTCCACATCTCCCCTATGCATCGTCCTCACCTTCCTGTCCAGCACTGTGTCTTCCTGCAATTCATTAAGATATTTAGGTAACAGGTCATCAATAGAAGACAATTGACTCTGCTCTTCAGGGTCCTCAATCATTGAAGGTTCAAACAATCTTAAGCAATCTGCATTTACGACTGAGTAGATGTGCATGTAAGCTGGTAGATCAAGGTGAAAAGCATTTTTCACCAATCTTCTCAAGTATCCTAAAGGGTCCATACCTGATAGGCTTTAGCTTTTTACCTACACCTTGCATCTTGTCCTTGCCGATATATAGCTAGACTTGGTCTCCAACTTGAAAACTATGCTCCATCCGATGCTTGTCATGCCTAGCCTTGTACTTGGCTTGGCTCTTTTCCAGCTGTTCCTATACTACCTGGTGAATCTCCTAGATCTGTTCAATGAATGTAGTTGCCCTGTCCACATCATTGTGTCCATCAACCATGGTATCTTTACCAAAGACAAAATCCAAAGGAGACCTTGGTGTGAAACCAAAACAGGTCTCAAAATGAGATCTCTGTGTAGAAGAATGCTTTGCTCTGTTGTAATCATGCTGCACATAACACAAGTGTTCATCCCAAAGCTTAGGATGTTTGCTGCAATAACCTCTTAGTAATTGGATCACTGTCCTGTTAACTACTTCTGTCTGGCCATCAGTTTGCAGATGAAAAGTTGTGCTTTTCTTCAGTTTGGTGTCCATCAGTTCCCACAGACTCGACCAAAACTTCCCCACAAATATGGTGTCTCGATCAAATACAATGGAAGTGGGTAATCCAAAATGAACCCATACATGTTCAAAGAATAATTTTGCAGTCTGTTCAACTGTGATCTGTTTACTACAAGGTATTGAAATACACATTTTGTTGAACCTATCCACAACAAGATATAGATAATCATGACCTTTCCTAGATTTAGGTAGTCCTCCAACAAAATCCATGGAAACACTTTCCCAAGGGTGAGAAGGAACGGGAAATGGAGTGTACAAGCCTAGTTTTCTATTGCTGGGCTTGCTTTTAGCACACATAGCACACCCTCTTACATATCTAGAAACTGTCTCATTCATTTTCGGCCAATAACAAAATCTTTGCAGTTGTGCAACTTTTTTACTTACCCCAAAGTGACCTGATATCAGAGAAGTGTGTGCTTCCCTAATTATCTTTACTCTCTTAATTTGTGGAATGCATAGTTTCACAGAATGGTATAAGAGTCGGTCCTTCATGTGATAGTCCAATTCTTCTACTCTTTTTCCTTGACTCAAAGTTGCATATACATCTTTAAAGTCCATATCCTGAGCATATTGTTCTATGTAGCTTTCATGTAGTACGGAATTATGCTTAAGTATGGTAGTTGCATTTATAATGGGTCTAGATAACATGTCTACAACCTTGTTATGTATGCCCTTTTTATATTTGATGAATAAATGAAATTTTTGTAGAAAACCCATCCATCTGTAATGTCTTGATTGCTGCAACTTAATTTGGGAGTGTAGATATTGAAGTGGTTGATGATCAGTATGTATTACTGTCTCTTTGCCCATTAAGTAATGTTTCCACTTTTTCACACTCTGAACTAATGTATACAATTCTTTATCATATGTAGGATAGTTAACTACTACAGGATTAAAAGCCTCAGAATGATAACATATGGGTTTATCGTGCTGTGTCAACACTGCTCCCATGGCATAGTCACTGGCATCAGTTCGGATCTCAAATGGTCTTTGCAGATCAGGCAGTGCTAGTACAGGTGTTGTACTAATCTTTTCTTTCAAGGTGTCGAAGGCTTTCTGATGTTTGCCTCCCCGTTGAAACACCTTATTCAATCTTGTTAAAGCATGTAAGTGAGTTGCAATTGAGGAAAAGTTAGAAATGAACTTCCTCCAATATTGTGCTGCTCCTAAGAAACTTCTCACTTCTGTAGCAGACCTGGGTTTAGGCCAGTTCACAATGACTGCCACTTTAGAGGGGTCTATTTTCAATTCACCTCCCCCTACTATATGATCCAAGTAGTTTAGAGATGTTTTTCCAAATTCACATTTTGAGAGTTTAACATAAATTTTTTCTCTTTTCCAAACATCTAATGTCTGCTTAACATGCTTTAAATGTTCTTCCCATGTTTTACTAAAAATCATAATGTCATCCAGGTACACAATAAAAAAATCATCAAGAAAAGGTCTGAGTACATCATTCATTAATTTCATGAAAGTAGCAGTAGCATTGGTCAAGCCAAAAGGCATAACCAGTCATTCATACAATCCCTGCTTTGTTTTGAAAGCAGTCTTCCATGCATCTTTCTCTACAACTTTGACCTGATGGTATCCACTATGTAAATCCATCTTGGTGAAATAAACAACTTCTTTTAATTGATCTAAAGATCATCTATGCGAGGAAGGGGATAACAATTTTTTATTGTTATCTTATTCAGTGCTCGGTAGTCAATGCACATTCTCCACGAGCCATCTTTCTTTCTCACCAAAACGATTGGTGACCCACATGGTGATGTGCTAGGCCTGATGAACCCTTTCTCCAGCAACTCTTGCACCTACTTCTTGATTTCAGCATTCTCTAAAGCAGATAACATGTACATCCCAATGTTAGGCAATGGAACATCTTGCTGCAAAATAATATCATGTACTATTCCCTTTTTGGGTGGCAGACCTTTAGGTTCTTAAAATAAGACATCATACTCTGAAACAATATTTTCTAAATCAACTTGTTGTTCAGCATTACAGCCCTCAAATACATTGGTTTATCAGGTTTCTTTTGTTTTACAACCATCAATAAGAATTGTCTGCATGAATTTATCATTCTTTTCATCCGCCCTGAGTTTATGAGAGTATAATTATTCTTGAGCTTATGAGCTCTTACAAAGTATTTGATTCCATCTTTAACAAGCAGATACTTGTTCTCGACTCTATAGAAAATAGTCTTTCTATCATACAAGTGAGGACTTCCTAAAACAATTCCACATATATCCAAAGGAATTATGTCTAACTCAACCTCATCTACAAATGTTGACCCAAAAGAAAACTTGAGTTTGCACTGTCTAGTCACTTGTAGTTGTGCTTTATCATTCAACCATCATAATGGGTATGGTTTCTTGTGAGATGTAGTTGCTAATCCCAATTTCTTTACAATTGCTTCAGAAATTAGATTTACTCGTGAGCCACTATCAAACAAAGTATCAATCTTTTGATTTTTGGAAATAACTCGAATATGAAAAATCTCATGTCTTTTTCTCTCATTTTCTTCATCAATAACAGATCGGGCAGAATTACTAGTAGATGCTTCAGAATTCTTACCTTTTATACCTGTGGCTGCTAGAGTTGTTTCATCTCCTGAGTCTGACCCCAAATCTTTCTGAATAGCTGCAACAGTCTTCTTCTTCCTGCCCTTGGACTTCTCAGGTCTCAACTCTGGATGCAAAATCCAACAATGCTCATCATCATGCCCATCCTTTTTATAGTGAGTGCATGAAGCTTTGCTTTTCTGTGCAGTGTTAGCCTTCCTTTCTTTCCACTTCTGCTTTCTTTTCTCCTTTCTCTTGCTTACAGTGGGTTGGGATGGTCCCCCAACTTCTAGATTTCCATTCTTTCCTCTAGCTTCTAGATGAGTAGCTTGTACAGATACCTCATCTATACTAGTGGGATTAAACATGAGGATGGTATGCCTCATGTAGCTATGTAGACCACCAATGTACTTCAAAAGAGTCTCTGGTGAGTCTAATGAGATACCCAACATCAATGCTCTCTTTCTGAATTCTTGAGTATACCCTTGCACACTTTGCCCTTTCAACTGTCGAAGAGTTTGCCAACTCATCATGGCTTGTTGCATGTAGGCCAATGGATAGAACTGCTTTTTGATTGCAGCAACAAATTCACTCCAGACAGAGATGGTCTTACCATGTCTTTTCATATCAGCTTGGGTTCTGCCTTCCCACCAAACCAAGGCAGTGCCTCCTAAGCGTAGGCTTGCCAGCTGAATCTTACTCTTGTCTGAGTCTATGTTTTGTACCTTGCAATACACATCAATTTGTCTAATCCAATTGTCCAACTTTTCAGCGTTTCGCTCTCCATCATATATAGGAAAATAAAATTTAACATCTAGCTTGATCAAAGATGCTTTCTTATTATGCACAGAGCTATTAGGAGGTGTGAGAAAGCTTTCCTCTTTCCATTTTCCTTTGGAGTGGTCATGGAAGTGAGACTTATCTTCTTCTTTATCCTGTTTAGAACCTGATGAATCTTCAACCTTATGCTTTCTAAAGTCCTTGTACATTTCGTCTACCATAGACTTTATAGCTAGGAAACTTTCTATGAATTGAGGGTCTGGCCCCACAGAACCTTCCTTTGACATTGCCTTTTGAGGATAGACTCTCCCAATTTCAGGATTAGTTTCCATCAACTCTCCTTCTCCTAATTTGAGCTTTGATCTAGTGAGCATTCACAGCTAAACCAACACAAGCTTTTCTAACCTTACAGCTTAAAGCTCTGATACCACTTGATCTGATAATCACCCTATGAGTGACCTCAGTTAAAGATTTATTGAATAAAGCTACTACAGACTCATGTGCTGGTGTGTGTTCTGTGTTATGTAAGCAACGTATCGATCAGATTGCCAATACAAAGACATTTAAATGGAAAGACAATAAAGAAATACAGTAAGAAAATACAAGAACACAAGAAATTAATAAGGAGTTCACCCTATTCTCTAGGGCTACATCTCCGGTCCAACTTTCAATGGTGGCCTTGTTTTATTGTGTCTTAAACAGATAATTACAACACAGGGACTCAATGTGAGTTCTCCTGAAGCAGGCTTGCTTGGTAGGGTGGTCCTTGGATTCCCCAAGCCACTGGAGTGCACAGACTTTGTTTTCCTACCAGCTCTGTGACCTTCTGGTCTACAATGGAAAGAGCCCAATGTGGTGCTCAGTCCGGACAGTTCCTCTTTGGGATGGATTGAATCTTTCAAGCTCTTCTGGTGCTCGATGCTGCTTTTGGTCAGCTTAGCCCTCTGTCTTCTTCTGCTTTTGCTTCACTATGTTCTTCTCTATGTACCATCCTCCTCTCGGGACTCTGGTCTCTCTCTGTCTCTTGGGGTTCTCTGTCCCTGTGTTTGACTGACTCCGACTGTGTATTCTGTCTCTGTTGATGGCTTTGAAGCCATTTGTTTCCATGCCTATTTGGTTCCTCTTCCGCCTCTGTCGAATCACCTTCTGCAGCTGCACTTGAAGTTCCCTGTTCAGTGTCATCATCAGCGCTCAGGGAGTGGCCACATGTCCTCCTCTAAACGGCTCCAACCTGCTTCATCGGTTCGTTTCTTCGGTTACATCATGGAACGAGTTATTCCTCCATTGTGGTAGTCAAAACAGACCTCAAATCCTTCTAAATCGTGGATCATTTCCCTCGTCGAATCTGCTTCTCCATCGAGCGCAATCTCAGCCATTCGATTTGGGTCCCCCAGATCCAATGCCATACGCACGTTTTGCGCGGTTGACTTGCTTGACCATTAGTGCGCGATCAACGATGATTTTCTCTCTCCTTCAGTTGCCATGCGTCGATCGTTGAGTGGGATCGCTCCGCTTCCATCCAAAACCACTTACCGTTTGAGTGCACCCCGATCAATACCGCCAGTTTCTAGAGCACGGGCCCCGCCTTTGTCCTTTTAGCGCTTTTTGCCTTTCGCCTGCAGTTCTCCAGCTCTCCTTGTGACAAAGCGCTCGGGGCTACTCCATTTCGGCCCTATTCACCCTCTTAGTGCGATCACACATCAAAATTCACCTCCTTTTCCCAATCCGGGGCTCCCAGGGGCTAATTCAGCCTCCCGCACAGTCTCCATGGGCCTCAGTGAGTGTGTTTTGGCCGAGGTCCTCGTCGTTCCATGCTGGCTGCCATTGCCACTGGTTTAGGGTGTTTTTTATCGCTGTTTTGGAATTCTTTGATGTTTTTCCCAACCTGATACAGTCATGGTTCTTTGACAGCTTTTTATGGATCCAATTCAGATTAGTGCAACAATCATCCAATCATCATACTTCTCCGAACCCGTCCACACACACAGCTTTTCTTTATACACAACTTTTCTTTATCCAAAACCACATTTGGCGAGGGCTTTTGCGATCGGCGGGAATAACTTCTTAGGAAACTTGCCAAATCTTCAGTTGAATATGCCAGAGGTATGCCCTGATCAAACGCAATGATAACCCACTAAGGCGTAGTTCTCAATATTGTTCATATGTCTGACGATATTGTTAAATTTGTTTTAAACACATTAGACCTTGTTCCACACTGACATACTTTTAGGTTTGTTGGTGGGCTTTTAAGTTAACAATAGCTTTTTGGGCCCCTTGTCAATCAGGACGCTGAGGTTCAGATGTTTTCCTCTATGTTGACTTATTGGCACTATAGGCAGTGTAACAGATAGGATGTTGTTCACTGATATTTGAATATCATACAGGACATCAGTCTTGGGCTGGGGCATGGCTGAGTTTAATGAGTGTCAAAATGCTTTATCTGCTATCTTAAATTTCCCAGAGACCTTAAAGATCCTGAGAATACTAAATGAGGCATTTACCGTTGAGTTTTTGAGTAAGGTTTTCATGTTCAATATCATTAATATCGCCTGTAGTAAATAGAAACAATTAAAGAAAAACAAATCATGCATTTAAAGCAGAGGAAATTAAAGAACGAAATGGATGCATTTCTCGTTGAGTTTTTTATTAAGGTTTTGGTAAGTTCACCTTGAAACCATGGTGCTAAATTTATGCTTTAAAAGGTTTTGAAGCATTTTGTTCTCTATCGGTCACAATTAACAAGTTCTCCATGATCCTCTGCAGGTAGATCCCTTGCAGCTAGCGAAATGGTGGTCACATGCATAAGGGCGGATCATGGATCAATGGACCAGTCGCTACATTAAGCAGAGCAATAGGCACATATTATTTACAACCTCATAAGAGTACCTCATTTTGCAATTTGGTATGCATTTTTGTATTGCAAAATATCTATGTGAACAAATACCTGAAACTAATTAATGCAGATGAAGTTGGAGTCTAAGGGTTTTCAAATCTCTATTTTTCCATATAAATGTTCTGTTAATCTAAGAAATTGAATGACTATGTATTTTATGACTTGTTTAAGTCTACTATGAGTTGTTTAAGTCTACATCTTGCAGATTGAAAACAGGAAAGAAACCTTACTTGCGAACTGGAGAAATTTGGAGGGGAAAAACCAGAAACCTCACTTGCGAAGTGGAGAACTTTGGCATTTGAAGTGTGCCTGACTACAGACGTGAGCTTTAGAGATAACCTTCCCTACAATAGCTTTCTGTCTCATTTACCTGTAATAGTCTTCTGTCTCATTTACCTACAATAGCCTCATTTACATGTGTTTGTCTCCTTTACCAACCAGTTTCTCTGGATGAATACACAATGAGAACATGTGGCATCAAAGAGTTGTGACAGAATTTAGGGTAACAAGAACAGGTGGCATCCAAGAAAATGGCAGTGGTACCATACAAGAAGCGAAAGTCAGTTTGAATATAACAAAATAGACAAAGAAGAAATGCTCTGCATTTAGGAAATGAACTTTGGATAAAAGCACTTTGTATATCTAAAGTTGCCTCGAGAAACATGAAGCTTCCAATAAGAGGTCGATTTGAAAACTTTGCTTAAAATTTTGATGCAGCCAAATTGCCAGCAAAAACTTTGGTTAAATATTTGTATGCAAGCGAAATGTTTGGTCAAAGAAGTGTTTAATTGTCAGTCAACGTTGTATCGAACGCTATAGTCCCTGCTATGCCGGAGGCAGGGATTAATAATATTATGAGGCGCAACACGGTAAGAGTAGGAGATCAGAAGGAAAACAAAATAATTCACTTTGCACCTATAAATTCATGTAGTTGTATATCATTTCTCTTTTTGTGTTTGTTCTGGTTTTCTTTTGGGTTGCTGCGATTTTTTTTTGGCCAAAAGAAAGATGGCTTAGGACAACTTAATTTTCTGGAAAGAAAGGTTTTAAAGATTGTTTAATTAGCACGTGTTCTGAAAATGAAATGTTATGAATTAATAAATTCTAGAACCAAAATCAATTACAAACTTGGAAAATATCATAAAATTAAATATCATGAAACTTTTACTCTTTTTTTTTTTTTTTTTTGAATTGGTCTACTTCTATATTGATACAAAATATGCTTACAGCGAGGCAAAGGCCTCGAGAGTTCTAGCCCATGAAACGGCATACTGACAAAAAACGTTTGACAAACTGTCCCGAGGACTTACATAAAGACTAGCTTCAGGACTTGGAATAACTGAAATCCATAACGAAAGACTTAGTGTCCGGACAGTGACCAAAATCTGACTTGTAAACCACCTTAGCCAAGACAGTAACCAACAGACAGGGAAATGCCACCCACGCAGGGGAAACCGGCCCTCAAAAAGTTGAAAAAACCTGATACTGGGAGCTACAAACATAAGATGACCTTGTATCCTGAGAGGATTGAACAACCGCTTTCATCATTTGAACAAAACCAAAAAAACGCAAACCTGTTCAGTCTTCATGCTGTGTTGGAGGCTGCTCTTCAATAATGCGGCACCCATAATGATCTGGTTCTTCAAACTCCATGGATTGACCCTCTTTTCTTGCAAGTTCTTCTGCTGCAGGAGCGCTCGGGCCAGCAAGAGTGGGCGAATCCTGAATAGCAAAGCCCCCAATGTCCCGTCTCTGCGAAGTCACATTCGTCGAGGGAACATTCTGGTTTTCCATCCGCTGGTGCTGAGGAACTCTTGAACCGACTGTCTCCGAACCCCCAGCATGCTCACTCAACTCTACAGTGACCGATACAATGAAGGAGGAATTGCCAAGACTACAAGGGAGGCGGAAGCGAGCTGTGTGCGTACTGGAGTGCTGAGAGCTTAATATCATGAAAGTTAACTAATAGCAACGAGACAATATTATAAAAGATTCCCAACATGTATAGTGGCCATAATGATGCCCGTAGTGAAATTAATCTTTTAGCAAGGACGATGTTCAATAATCCTTCATTCATCCACTTTTTGTTGGGACCATCATTTTAATCTGAACCCCTACAACATCATTCGTTGTTCAGGTTTTGCTGCATGAATCGACTAAAGCACCACGCTAATGATTCCACAAAGGCCGCCAATTCTACCTGCTATGCAAATTTGTCATATAAGCCAAAGAATTTTCAGTCTCACTGTTCCCTCTAAATTAGTGGAGAGTTGAAAGCTTTAGCGCAATCCCCACCATTCACAAGTGCATTGCAGGCGACTTCAGTGAAGGGAGTCAGAACGTAGCATGAAATTAAGTTACACTGAAAGCCCATCTCACAATAGATAGTTGAAAATAATTAATATTATTTTGTATTAATGGAGAAATGGTTACATAGTTGTAACATATCTCCTTAGTTTAAGATTTGTTCCTAGAGTTTAGGAGTGTGGTTGCAACTTCTTGATTTCCAGAGTTGTATTTAATGATGTAATCTTTTCATTGATTGCAATAGAGTGTACGAGAGTGATCTCTCTGTTTTGTGAGTGTAGTCTCTAGGTGCAGGCCACACCTGAGAGCTACATCTCCTTCTTTTCAATTTTGTTCACATTTTATCCTGGTATCAGAGCTCAGATTGGGTGAGCCTGATCTTTTATCACCTTTGTGGTCGAAGTGTCTTTGTAGCTAGCTTGCATGTGTGGTAGAATTTCCTGTGTGGCTTAAAGTGCCTTTGTGGCTGCGTGTACACAAGAGCTCTGTGCTCAATTGAGCAGGTGGACTGCAGAACACCTGGCTCGGACTCAGGATTTTTTTTATTTTTTATTTTTTATTTTTTTTCTCTCTGAGTAGAAAGGAATTGGCGCGCTGACAGTAGCGCCAAGAGGCGGAATTAGTGTGACTGTTTGGGGATTGATCGCACTAGAGCACCAGAACACCCGATTGGCGTGGAATTTTATGGATTAATCGCGCCAACAAATTTACTCTAAGCAATTTCTAATTGCCGCGTATTTTTCGCTCAGGAAAATGCCGATACACACGGGGACACATCAATCTTCCTTCAAGGGGATCTGCGGGAAGCCTCAACTTCGTTTGGCGGTTTGCAAGGGGTACAGATCGACAAAGTTGCAGATCTATCTGGGAGAGGCAGATGAGATCAATTTTGATCTGATCAATTCTTCGGCTGTATTGAAAATGCCGCATTTGCTCATTGGAGCGGGATTGCCAGACACTGTAGATCGGTGGCAGAAGTGACAGATCGATCTGACAGGTATCGTTTTTTGTTGTTGGGTAGATTCATTTTGTAGATTTGGTTAGAATGAGTAATAAGATGGAATCTTACCTTCACGAGTCTGGTAAACTTGATGGATCTAACTTCACGAATTGGAAGTTTAAGATCCAGACCTTGCTTGAGGGTGCAAATGCTTGGTCCATAGTTACAGGTGATGAGCAGAAGCCGAACGCAGGGCCACAGGAGCAAGACTAGGATAAACGAGAGAACAAGGCGAAAGTTTTGTTGAAGATGTCTGTGAAGGACAACGTTATTGCGCACATCAGAGACTGTAAAACGTCCGCAGAGATCTACACGACTATCAAAATTTGTATCAGACCCAGAACACAAGCTGAGTCTTGGCACTTAAAAGCAAGCTATTTTCGATGAGGATGAACGAAAAGGAGACTGTTGTTGCATTTATTGTGCGAATCAAAGATGTGGAAGACGGATTGGGAAACATCAGAGTGATGGTATCTGACTCTGATCTTGTCGCAATCACACTGAACAGGATGCGAGATGAATTTCAAACGTTCATCACTGGATTGTCGGCAAGGGAGAAAGCGCCCACATTTGATGATCTCACAGGGATCTTGCAGTAAGAGGAGGAACGGCGGCAAAACTTGAACCCCCAGAGTGATGATCTCGCGCTGATGGTGAAACGACGATCATTCAAAGGAAAGCAGTCACAACAGAAATCAAAGCAGAAAGGAGGAACATCACATAAGAATTTACATTCACATAAAGGTATGCTTGCAAATCATTCTGAAAAGTAATGTTATTATTGTGGAAAGAAGGGTCATATACAAAGTGAATGTTATAAGAAGCAGGCTGATGATGCAAAGAGGAAGCAGGCAAATGCAAAGCACAGAGGATACTTTGTTGAAGAAGAAGATAAAGACTTCAGTCATGAATTTCCACTGTTCACAGTCGACGATTCCCTTTCAGCATCTAATGAGGATGATATTTGGTATGTCGATTCCGGAGCATCCTCTCACATGACAGGTAAAAAGGAATTTTTTGATAGTCTTGAAGAAAATATAAATGGATCAAAAATATACCTAGGAGATGATAGTGGATATGAGATTAAAGGTTATGGGGTGATTTCAGTGAAGTTACCAAATGGAAAAATTAGTCACCTTAAAAATGTTTTATATGTACTTAGAATTAAGCAAAATCTGATATTTGTATCCATGATGGCTGATCAAGATATGCAAGTCGAGTTCTTCAAGACTCATTGTGTGATAAAGGATTGCAGGAATGAAATAGTTGCAACAGGCATGCGAGTGGAAGCCTATACACACTGGATGCAAAAAGTATACCAAAGCAAGCCATGGTTGCAGGAGGATCGACAGCCAAACAACTTTGGCATCAGAGGTTCGGTCACTTGAATTTGCAGGACCTCATGTTATTGCAGAAGAAAGGTATGGTTGAGGGGCTCCCTATCTTTCGTAATATTCAGTTAAATTGTGATGGTTGTGCCTTAGGAAAAATGCATAGAGAACAGTTTCCTGTGCATGATAGGAGGAAGGAAACAAATATTTTAGAACTAGTGCACACTGATGTATGCGGACCTATGCAGACAAGGTCGCTAGGAGGAGCATATTATTTTCTGTTATTTACTGATGACTGCACTAGATATTCATGGGTTTATTTTTTGAACAAGAAAAGTCAGACTTTCCAGTGCTTTATAGAATTTAAAACCTTGGTAGAAAAACAGTTTGGTAAGAGTACAAAAATTCTCCGATCTGATCAAGGGGGAGAATACAAGCTAAGGGAATTCATGAAATTCTGCAAATCTCACGGGATTGTTCAGCAGTATACAGTGCCACACACACCACAGCAAAATGGAGTTGCAGAGGGCAAAAACAGAACCTTGGTGGAGTGCACAAGGAGCATGCTACAAGGTAAGGGTCTGTCTAATAGTTTTTGGGCAGAGGCTATCAACACTGCTGTATATTTAAAGAATAGAAGTCCTACCAGGTATCTTGGCTTCAAAACCCCTTTTGAAGCTCTATATGGATTTAAACCAACAGTGAACCATCTAAGAGTATTTGGGTCAAAAGCATTTGCCCATATACCTAAAGATGATAGGAAGAAATTAGACCCTAAAGCAGTTAGATGCATCTTTGTTGGTTATGGTACATAATTTAAAGCATATAAATTGTTCAATCCTGAGACTCATAAGACATTTGCAAGCGGGGATGTAGTGTTTCATGAACAGGTACAGGAAGGGAAAGATGACATTGGTGATGATTGGCACATTCCATTATTGTTGGAGGAAAGCAACGAGGATGAAAGAGAGCAGGAGCAGAAAGAAGAGAAAAAGGAAGAACAACAAGAAGGTGATAATGCAAGCCCAGTTGTAGCAGAAGAAAACAAATTTGAGGTAAGTCCCCTACCAAGGAGATCAGGTAGGAAGACTCAATTACCATTAAAATTGAGAGACTATGCTTTGATGTCAAAGTTTTTGAACATTGTAGAACCCACTAATTACAGAGAAGCTAGTCAATTTAAGGAGTGGAGGGCTGCAATGAATGAAGAAATGGAATCAATTTTTAGAAATGATACTTGGGATTTAGTTGAGCTGCCTAAGAATAAAACACCCATAGGATGTAAATGGTTGTTTAAACCAAAAATGAATGTAGATGGAAGTATAGAGAAATTAAAAGCTAGGCTGGTTGCAAAAGGATATTCACAGTAGGAAGGTATAGATTTTGATGATACTTTTGCACCTGTAGCAAAGTTAAATACAATCAGAATGCTTATTGCTTTAGCTACTAAATGTAATTGGGGATTACACCAGCATGATGTTAAATCTGCATTTTTAAATGGTGATTTAAAAGAGGAAATTTACTTAGTACAGCCAGAAGGATTTGTAAAGTAGGGGTAGGAACATCTTGTTTGCAGATTGAAAAAGGCTTTATATGGTTTAAAGCAAGCACCCAGGTCTTGGTACGAAAAGGTTGATTCTTTCTTTTTAGAGCATGGCTTCCATAGAAGTTTAAATGACCCAAATTTGTATACCAAGTACAATAATCAGGGGCAGATTATTTTGATTTCTTTGTATGTGGATGACATGATTATAACAGGTGATGCAGATGATTTAATCAGAGGAATCAAAAGGCTTATGGCACAAGTTTTTGAGATGAAAGATCTCGGAAGCCTTCATTACTGTCTGGAATTAGAAGTATGCAGAGATACTGGGCAAACTTTTCTTACCCAAGGGAAGTATTCCAGAAATCTGTTGGAAAAGTTTGGTATGAATCAGTGTAGATTAGCAGCGACACCTTTGCAGCAGAATCTGAAGTTGAGCAGTGACGATGGCACTAAAGAGGTTGATGCTACAATGTACAGTCAGCTGGTTGGCAGCTTGGTATATCTTACAACAACCAGACCTGACTTGGCATACTCTGTTAGTGTGTTGAGCCAATTCATGTCGAAACCACTTGAAAGTCACTGGGTAGCAGCGAAAAGCGTGTTGAGGTATCTTTGTGGTACTGCTAATTATGGTATTTTATACACTGACGTATCTGATGTTACTCTAACAGGTTTTTCAGATTCAGATTGGGCAGGTAACTTGGATGATCGGAGGTCCATCATAGGGTACGCATTAAACATAGGATCCGGGGTCATAGCATGGAGCAGCAAGAAGCAGAGTACTGTAGCTTTGTCTTCGTGTGAAGCTGAGTATCAAACATTATGTGCAGCAACGTGTGAAACGATCTGGTTGAGAAGGCTTCTCAAAGATGCAGAAAAAGAACAGAAGAATCCCACTTCCATCAAAAGCGACAACCAGAGCACCATTAAATTGGCATACAATCCAGTGTTTCACAAAAACACCAAACATATAGACACTCAGTTCCATTTTGTTAGAGAGAAAATACAGTAAAAAAGAATTGCTGTTGAATATTGTAAAACTTGTGACAATGTGGCTGATATTTTTACAAAGCCTCTTGCACGAGTGAAATTTGAATTGTTTAGAGGGATGTTAGGAGTTTAGGGGAACCCTTTCTCCATTAAGGGGGGGAGTTGAAAATAATTAATATTATTTTGTATTAATGGAGAAATGGTTACATAGTTGTAACATATCTCCTTAGTTTAGGATTTGTTCCTAAAGTTTAGGAGTGTGATTGCAACTTCCTGATTTCTAGAGTTGTATTTAATGATGTAATCTTTTCATTGATTGCAACAGAGTGTACGAGAGTGATCTCTCTATTTTGTGAGTGTAGTCTCCAGGTGCAGGCCACACGTGAGAGCTACATCTCCTTCTTTTCAATTCTGTTCACATTTTATCTTAGATGCCCATCTCAGAACTGCCAAATATATGTAGACACCAATATCTAATTATAACTTCTTTTCAATTCTGTTCACATTTTATCCTAGATGCCCATCTCAGAACTGCTAAATATATGCAGACACCAATATCTAATTATAACTGCAATTACAGCACCACACATTGCCGGTGTGTTGAGAAATTTCGATCTTCTTCCGCAAATATAATTTTTGCTTAAACCTAAATGTATATAAATAACTCGGCTTTCATTTTCAGAAAGCGACAATGGGTTTGGCAACAGTGGAGGAGTAGTAACAGCGGCATATGTGGAGAAACAACTCTAACCACATGACTGGAATCCGTGGGACTCATTGTTTGATTCGGTTGCTTGACGAACCGCGGTCCCTTCTGATTTTTTGTTTCCAGTATTGAGATTTAGGCAATGTCTACAAATAAGGCAGGAAGAATGGGAGACAAACCATTTATCAACACATTCCGCGTGGAAGCCATGATTGCATTGTGGCAGAATTCTCATTTCTCTCCTTCTGCAAATTCGGCATGTCAACGGAAAATCCACAAAACCTCAACAATAAATGAATTGAACCAGTCCCCAGAGTACCTCTCTCTTTATAATTTTAAAGAGACTGTTCGCTTGATGATTACATGGCTAACAGTTAAGGTGAAGGTAAGATCATGTGTTTGACGTTTGTATCTATGCTCCATTCTGAACTCACTGTCAATCTTTTTCTCAGCAGCATGCACTGAATATAATGAACTCTCAAAAAATTCTAAACATTCCTACTAATTTATACCATATCTTCTCCCCTAACTATTTCTATCAAATGCATCAAGGGAATTAATAAATATGTATTTCGTAAAACCTCGTACTTATGGAGTGAGGGGAAAGCCAACTAGCCGAATGAACTTCTTAAGAAAAATAAACCCAAAGTAACGCTTACCCCAAAAAAATATAAGAAAGAAAAGGAAGAAAGAGTGTACAATTACTAATTTCTAATTAAATTATAAGTGATTTCTAATTTCTAATTATAAGTGGTTGACGGGATATTTGGAGGCCCGTTCAATTAGTCCTTTGTATCTCCATACCCGACAAAATAATATCTATGGTAGGCGCTGAAAGAGAATCGTATATTTTATAAAGAATTATATATTAAATTATATGTAAAATTATATATTAAATTTGATATATTCAAAACAATTTATGTTGTTTATTTATTTTACATATGCATAATTTGTTGATTATAAATCATTGTTTTACTTTGAATTAATAATATAATTTATATTTATAGGTCATTTTAATTTAAAATTTACGTTTTACTTTCTAATTAATAAATAATGGTTATAACATTTTTTATTTATTAAATTAATATATATAAAATATTTATTAAATTAAGATTTAATTTATATAAATGTTAAATTAGATTTATATTTCAATTGATAATTTAAATTTATTAATAAGAAGTTTAAAATATAGATTGAATTACAATGGTTGTCACTATTCGCCTCAAAATTAAGATATTTTAATTTTCAAAGGTGAAGGGAGATTTAAATTAGCTAGCTACCACTCTAACTATTGTCCATTGACAAAAGGTTTAAAGTATATATTAAAATGTACAAAAATATATAATTAAACGATTAGTATTTTTATGGTAATTTTTTTTACTGGATTGTCTAAATAATAAAGTTAACTTCTTATTTAGCAATTTTATTGATTTAAGAATATCTTAGGTTTAATCCTCATTTTTTCCCCTTTATAACCTTATAAGGTTGTTTTGAGAATTGTTCCCAAATTTATATTTTGAGAACCTATCCTACCTTTTTTAGTATAATTTAGATCACCATGCTTCTTATTAACATTTTGGTTAATATAATCATAGCTTCTCTCTTAAGTGCATTGTTGACCTCTTTCTCTAAATTATGTTGAACCTTACTCTTTAATGAATGTGCTTCTTTCTTAAATTCAAGTCTCTCGTCATTAAGAATTTTTTCCCATGCCCTATTTACTAGATCACCAAAGAAATCGAAAGAATAATCCTTGCCAATGCCATTTTGGATTTCTAGTTGACACAAAACAACAAATTTAATACATCAAAGGGTGTCTTTCGATTCATGTAGATGAACTATATGAGTTTCCCATGTTTTTTCAAGAAAAATATTTCTCTGTTCACCCAATTTCAATTGAGGTTCCTTTACGTGAGCTAAGTAATCTTCAATTCCTTAAAATAAGAGACAATACAAAGAGTTCAACTCATCAATCTAAATGCCTTATGTTCTTTAATGTTATCAAACATGGTGTTACACTAAAAATTTGTCACCATGACTATCTACAGTTAGTATGGCTCTATCAACTGTCATACTATCCTCCTTGGCAAGTCTCATACCTCTGCTCCTCATGTCAAACTCCAAGAAAGAGAGAAAGTCCTTCAAAAGTCAATTAACTCTGGTTATGCAGTTTCTCTTAGCCTTACCTGCGTGTACGCACCTCCAGTTCATAAAACTTGCGTATTTGTACGCTCTGTATGTAAAGGGCTGGGTGCGTACTCCTGTAAAGGTCAAAAGGCGCAAGTTTCACTTCAAAAAAGTTACTTGTGGTCATTTCTAGAGCATTCTAGAAGATGGTTTGACGTGGATTGGGCGCCTCCACATGGTTCATGCATCCCTATGTAAGAAGAACTTATCCCATGAAGAGGGGAGCTATCCCATTGAAAGAGGGGCTTATCCCATTCATGGTGGACCTGATTAACTTCCTCCAAAGCACTATAAATACAGGCATTGGGCCAGAGGGAGGGGAGGTTGAAAGCTGAACATTCCTAAGGGTAGATGCTGCTGAGATTAGGACTCCCTTATAGAGCTTGAGAGGAGAGATTCCCATCCTTTCTTAGCTTCATTTGGAAGTGGGTGAGCTGATCAAAGTAAAGGAAAACTCTTGCTGGACCCTGGGAGGGACCTGCACAACACCAAGGCTCAGGTTGTAATGGTTTCTTTTGTTTCCACTTAATGCAAATAAACTCATTTTTCTCAACAAGTTGTTATACATGATTTGTTTCATATACTCCTTGGTTTGTATGATGAATATGTGTTATTTTATAAGTTATTTAGGTGCTATGTAATCTTTTGGCTTGTTAGTGAATGCAGATTTCGAAGAGAAGGAGGAGCTCATCCGGATCGGCGAGGCTAGACTACTACAAAGCGTTGGACTAAAGGTATGTTATAAACACCTGATTACTTGTATTCTAAATGCATATTTAGAGAAAGGTAGTGTTTACTTGTCTTGTTTGTCACTAGAAAGCCTTAGCTTCTAGGGAGGTCGGTTTTGTCCCCAAAATTGACTCTTTCCGCATGACAAAATGGCGACTCCACTGGGGAACTCCATTGATGTGAATGATTTTTCCTTTGTCTGAAACTTTGATTTGAGATAAGTCATTTTCTTTCTGGTTTTTGGTTGTCTGACTGTGTATTTGGGTGGCTTAGCTTAGGGTTAAATTAGATTTTAGTTTTTCTTGGTTTTGCTAGAAGTACGCAGCCTCTGCGTTAAGCACAGTGCGTACCTGTACGCACTGCAGCTTTGTGCACAGAGCGTACACGCACCTGTGCAAACAGGTTGCCTGCGTACCCTGTCAAAATTGAGAAAATTTCAATTTTCTCCTTTTTGCCTCTTAGATTTTGTTTATAAGTTGTTTTTACCACCCAGATCCACTGGTTACCTGCCAAAGATCTTCATCTGAACTTGTTTCATCAGTGTCAAGAGTTTTAGTGGAATTCGTAGAGGTTCTAGCCTTAGGGTTTGATTTTTACATTGGTCCTGTAGTGACTTTGGCTTTAGAAGTCGTAAAACCTTGGATATCCCTGGTCTTTGCAGTCTTCTTAGGAGTCAGACCTTTCATAGAATCCACCCTTGTGAGACACCTACCTTTGTTTTGTCTCTTTGCCGAATCTCGAAAAAGTTTATCGATTGAACTGTGAATTTCATTTTAAGAAAAAGAACAAAAGATTTTGATGTTTGTTTTTGACTAGTTTTTGATTCTGCATTGACTAGTCCTTAGTTAAATCATGACTGAGTAAAACATCCCGGGATCATACTTTGTAGGTTTTGGCCTCATTAGATTTGCTTATTAGGTGAATTTCTTTTTGATTTGCTTTTAAGTAGCTTTGATTTGATTGTCATAGATTTTTTAAAGATTTGATTTTTGATTTTTAAATGCTTTGTTAAGTAGGGAGAAATCCAAAAATCTCTTTTGAAGGAAAAGTTTGCTTAGTGGCATTTGAGTCTTTGCAAAGAAAAGGAATTTTCGCGAAATAATTGGTGGTCATGTGTTGTATGCTTTGGAAAAGATAAAGAGATTGTTTCTTTGATTTTCATTGCCAAGAAAGTTGTCTTTATATCAATTTTTGCATTCTCCAACTCCCTTAGCTAGGGAATTCATTGAAAAAGAAAATTAGTATAAATCATCCTAAGTGCATCTTTTTAGTGGATTTGAGTCGAGTCTACACACCATCAGTTTCATCTCCGCTACCTTTTGTCTTAAAGAAAAGCCATAAAAATTAGCGCTTTAAGTAAAATCAACTTAGTAACTTCTATTTACTAGGGCTCTGAAACACCAATATAGATCAGGCTAGTGTCTTGGAGTAGGAGAGTAATTAGCTCTCCAAGACAGTAAAACCAAACAAGCAGCTTATCTTGTGGTAGGATAAATCCAACTGTTTCATTTGTACTCTAGGAAAGCTCCTCTTAAAGGAGAAGCACGAGACCGTGTCTGAACCAGTGAGGGGATCAATCCTCCTTCATTGGGAAAGACGCTAGATACGCACGTACTACAAACGGTAAACCTCAGATTATTGTCGAGGAGCCTGGGGTCACTTGTCGGTAAACCTTGGATTATTGTCAAGGAGCCGGCAAGGGGATTGAGCTTGTTACTCTGCCCTTGCGTGCTATCGGGTCATAGACTGTTCCCCCAGGTATATTTGTTGTTGTTGGTAACCTTAGTGACCATTATCTTTAGGATTCTACCCGAGGTGACAGTGGAGGGAAGATCCCACTGTACCTGGAGCAGACGTCGGCTAGACTCACTTGGATTTTCCGGGGGGTTCACTTCACTCGAGACGGTTAAAGTGGAGGAACTTGTGCCGGTCTATTCATTAAGCAGGTTGCCGGGGTAACTGTTCCACCCACCACTTTTGTACTGAATTCGGCGATGTTGGGCTTCGTCACCAACCAGTGTTTTCGGTCCAGAAGGCTACTGTTTGTGTATGGTTTGACACCCTAGATTCTTTTGGTTCTTTAGAGACTTTAGGCGGTTTGCTTTGAGATTTTACTTTGTTTGTGTGTGCAGTAGTTAAATGTTTTAACTGTGGCGGAATTACCGAGGCAGTCCCGTAGACTTCGGGGCCAGTCTCCTGAGATTGTTACCGTGGCCGATTTGTTGAGGAAGTCCCGTAGACTTCGAGGTGAGCCCCCTGAAGACATCTCGGGTCATTACGAAGGTTTGAAAGTCCTTGTAACTCCTCCTAGTGGCAGTAAAGTAGGTTCACCTAAAGAAGGAGAGTCTTCGTTGGTAGTCCATCCAGATTACCAAAGTCTAGAAACAAGTTATAATCCTGAAGCTGTTGCAGTTTCCGAGCTTGCTGGTAGTTTTTCATCTACTAGTGATATAGGCGAAGAACCTGAAATATCTGAACCTGTTACTCCAACTTCTAGTGTTCCTGATTCACCTAGGGTAGAAAGAGTCATCACCGAAAATCTTCCTTCTGGTTTGATAGCTATTGAAGAACTTGCTCCAGAAGAAGAAGTAGGCGTCCCTATCCCTGAAGATCAACCTACCATTGATCTAAGGGAGCGTGAATCTATTTTTTTACAGTCCACCTAGAAGTACTACTTGGTATCTTTCGTTAACTAATTACTTAGACAACTCAGGGATAAGTTTTTCTCCACCTCGTACTCCTTATCCACCCGGAGGTATTTATACTCCTGTAAATATGTCTAGTCAGTCGTCCGTGTTTACTCAATCTCCTGAATCTTTCTTGTATGGTGGTCCTTCTGTTCCTGCTGGGTATCAGTCACTTTCTGGTACTTTTGCAGGAGCATCTCCTCAACCCATTGGACATGGGTCATTAACTGGAAATAATGGTAATAAACCATTGGGCATAGGAGACATTTACATGATGTCAGGTTCAATTCCCAGTTCTCAACCTCAAGGTGGCCAGTTACCGCCTAGGGGGCAGCCTCAATTAACGCCTGGGGGGCAACCTCAAGGTACAAAACTTGCGTCTGGGGGGCAACCTCAAGGACAGTATGTACCCATGGTACAGTACATTCCTCAAGGTCAACCCCAGCCTCAATATGTACCCCAGGGTCAACCTCAGTATCAATTTATGCCTCAAGGTCAACCCCAGTATCAGTACTTACCTCAAGGGTATCTACCCCAAGGTCAGTACTCGAGTCAAGGTTATCAACCACCCCAAGGTCAATCTTATGTTCAAGGTACGGGAAATGTACCTTTCAATTATCAATCCTACCCTCAATCCGGTTATGGATCTCAATATCCTCAACCTGTCATGGGTCAATACCCCGGAATGAACATAGTGTGGGATCCATCGCAAGTTCAACAAGTGTTGCAGCCAAGCGTACAGTTGTCGTCTCAAACTGGACAGCCTATAGTTTCTGGTCCACCCCAGCAACCAGTCCAGTCTAATGTTCAAACTTCTGTACCTTCGGTAGTTACTCAGTCGCCAATTGCACCTAGTACTCCATCTCAAACGACTGCTGCAACTACCGCAACATCTGTTCCATCCACCACACTTACTTCTGGAGTATCGACAGCTCCAGTTTCTACTGTCTCTGCCACTACTCCGCAGACATCTTTACCATTGTCTGGATCCACGATTCAAACTATGGTTCAGATGCCTGTGGGGCAGCCTGGTTTAAATACGGTTGTCACTACTCAACCACAATTTGTTTATCAACCGTACCAGGGACAGTACCAATACGGGCCTGCTGTCCAACAACCAGTTTACCAGTATCAACCATATCCTGGGTACACTTACCAACAACCACAGCAACCCCAGTACGGTCCAGTTAATCCTAGTTTTCCGAGAGGATACAATATCCCGAATGTGATTCCTATTCCAAGTTATCCTGGATATCCTCCTCCTAGGACTGGTCTTATGACCCAAAGTTTTAGGGATCCTAATCGGCAATTGCCGTTTATCGCAACTTTGGATTTACCAGACTTGACGCGCCTAACGAACGATCCAATAAATTATCTTTCGTTCTGGCCGCCAATGCCAAATAAGTTGCCCAGTGACATACACAAGTTCGAAGGTAAGTCTGGAGAGGATCCGTCAAATCACGTGATGACTTACCACCTCTGGTGTGCCTCAAATTCCATCTCGGATGATTCGATCCATTTACGTCTTTTCCAGCGTACGCTCATTGGTCTCGCGGCCAAGTGGTACATTGAGTTACCACGAGCCTCTTTTTATAATTTTAGTCAGTTAGCTACCTCGTTCTTAACTCATTTTCAGTTGCCGGTCAGATATGATAATGGCACCGAGTTATTAACTTCATTAAAACAGTCGACGTCCACTTATATTTCCGATCATATTCATGAATGGAGACGTCGAAGGCGATTAGTGAAGGTTTTTATCCCGGACCAAATCTTAGCTGAATGGTTTGTTAAATCATTATTACCGAAGATTACTGAAGACGTAGCTAAGGCCGGAGTAGTTACTGAGGAGCAAGTGATTGCTCAAGCGCAGTACCTTGACTTAGTTTATACTCAGTCGGGTACATTACACGAAAAGATCCCAGATCTTCCAAAGTAAAATCAAATCGCTGCTGCTCCTTCGGGATCTCATGCTGCTGATGGCATGATTGGTACGGTAAATACTAAAAGCAAGAAGAAGTCTTCAAAGAATTCTTCACCCATTATAACCTTACCAGACTCCCCGACAGGAGAATCTTCTACTGAAGTTTCCGCTGATATTCACGCTGTAGAGTCATCTACGGCTAAATCAAAAAACGGTGGGAAGAAGAAAGGCAAGAAGAAGAATAAAGCAGACAAAACTCCAAAGGAGAAAACAAAAAAGTCGCAAGCCAATGACAAAAAGCGCAAGCCCCGTTATCTTTGTCTTATTTGCGAAGAAGATCATTTTACAAGAGATTGCCCTCATCGGGCCGAGGTTGCGAAAATCGTCAAGGGTTCCCAAATTCCTGCTGTCTTGAAGGACCCATTTCCGAAAGATAGCAAAATGATAGGTTCTTCCTCGAGTGCCACTGAAGAACCCATATTGATGATGTCTCATGTAAGGATTGCGACTTGGTCACACGATTATGGTAGTAAAATTCCTGTTGATGGATCGAAAGAAGCAGAATCTTCTCAGTCAAATCCATCAACCTCAGCTCCCGGTTCCGATCCACTACAGATCGAGAAACCTAACCCTGAATTAGTAATTAAACCGCCTGCCAAGGGTGTACTTCGAAGGTCTGCTTTCAATCCACATGCGAGAGCGGCCCAGAATTACAACATTGTTGAGGATTTAGCTGTTTCACCCTCAGCAATGTCGGCTTTAGAAGTGCTGCAATCATGCCCAGCACAACGAAAATTACTTTTGTCGGCTATAGGAGCTATTGATGTTCAGGACCCGAACCTGATAATCTTTGATCTAGAAAATAATACACCGCGTTTACCTCATCAAATGGCTTTCCAAATTCCAGTGATAGTCAAAAACAGGCCTATTCATCGAACTATAATTGATGAGGGAGCTTCCACGTGTATTATGTCGATACAGTGCTGGAGATCGCTTGGTTCTCATTCACTAAACCAATCCCCGACAATTCTTAAGGCCTTTGATGGCCGTGGGTTCCATCCGTTTGGCATTCTACAGGATCTGCCTATAGGGGTTGAAGGAAAAACTGTTAGTCTGGATGTGGAGGTGGTTGATGCCCCTCTAGACTACAACCTTCTCTTGGGTCGAAGTTGGTCTTACGCTATGACAGCGGTCGTCTCATCGGTCTTCAGAGTAATAAAATTTCCACATAATGGCAAGATCGTGACCATAGACCAGCTGGCTTATTTTTCATCCGACCCAGCCTCTTCAAAGAGAATCCAGCATGTCGGTAAAACGACTATCCCTTATAAGGATGTTGGTGTAGGATTAGTTAAAGATGCCGGTTTACTAGGAACTTTTCCTTTTCCTCCAATCAACGCCGTGTCTTCGTTCGCATCCATTCATATGATTACATCAGATAACATTGTTTACGACGATCCTTGGATCGTTCCTTCTGAATCTGATATAGACTCATTTGGTGATGCTATGCCTTTGAGTCCAACTTGGTTTGCGTCACGATAGCTCAACTCCTTATTATCCACAAGCCAACGGTCTGGTTGATTCCATCAACAAAGTTTTAGTTATCATGATCCGACGAATCATTGGTATTCATCGGTCGAATTGGCACAACATGTTATTTTCCGCGCTTTGGGCATACCGAACCTCAGTGAAAACATCAACAGGGTTCACTCCTTTCCAACTAGTTTATGGTTTGGAAGCTGTGTTGCCCATTGAATGCGAAATCCCATCACTTCAAATGGCTATCGAATTACTTCCAGCTACTTCCGAAGAGGAGAAGTGTTTATTATACTTAGCTCAATTAGATGAGACTCGACGCAATGCTGCACTGGCAATCGAGACTCATGCAAAACGAATGAAAGCTCAGTATGATCGAAATGTGACCCCTCGAAATTTTTCAGAAGGAGACCTAGTGCTATTGTATGATCAAGCTAACGATAAATTAGGTGCTGGAAAATTTGTCCCTATGTGGCATGGGCCCTACATTATTAAGCGAAAGCTAGCAAAAGGGGCCTATGAGCTGGTTGACTTTGACGGGGACTCTTTGGGTAAACCCAGAAATGGACTTTACCTAAAGAGGTATTATGCTTAAATGATGGGTGTGGAGATTTTAGTTAGGTTAGTTAGGTTAATTTTTCTTTCTAGCTAGTGTGTTTGTTAGTTTAGGCAGTGTGCTTAGCTTAGAAAGTGTGTTTTTCGTCGTTATTCTGCTTATCTTGGTTTTACCCTTGATGTTTGCAGATGTAGATGCCTCTCCAAACGTACATTGGATTCGCTGATGGTGCTTGTCGTAGTACACGGAATATCTCTTCCGCAGCTTGGGTTATTTATTCGCCCTCTGACGAGTTAGTTTCTATGCATGGGGTGAGCCTCGGTCAAACAACAAACAACATTGCAGAATACAGTGCAGTGATTGAGTTATTGTCCGAATCTATTTCATTTGGGATTCGGAGTTTGATAGAGAGGTTAGATTCTGAACTCGTTGTATTACAACTTAATAGAGTTTATGCCATTAGAAATCTAGTGTTATTAAGGTTATTTTTGAGAGTGCGTCTCTTGGAACGTAAGTTTGATTACATTGAATATCAACATATTCCAAGGTCTTTAAATACATTAGCAGATGCAGTTGCTTCTCGAATGTTAGATAGACATTTGCGATAATCATACACGTAAATTTAAAAACATTTAATCACACATGTTTAACAAGATAAGCCGATAATAATGATATATATAGATAGGTGTGTGTAAAAAAATACATCGTCTTTGATCATAGGTTGCAAAACACCTTATGATCGGCAAAAATGATAAGTACAAAAAACCAAAATGTCACATGTGTCTACAAAAACGATCATCCAATCGCTGGTGATGATCTCTATACGACACCACTGCACGGGCTACCCTACACAAGAACCTCCTAAAAGGTCATGGAACTCCGACTACATAGCGCTGAAGCCTGATAGGAATATCATCTATAGTAGTCTCTGGTATATCTGCCGTCAGACGCTCTAGGTCTTGTTCCAACTCAGCTAAGGTCTCTGTAGCCTCGTTCTGTGGGACTGGTGCCGGTGCAACTGGTTGTCTCCTCTCAAAAGGCCGGAGATTGGTTGGACGCCGTGGGCCTACATCTGCATTTTGAAAATTGTCACTGTCAGTTTTGAGACGATATAAAAACAAAAAAATATATATAGATAATTTTAAAAACTTGTGAAAAATGAAGTACCTGTGTCATCCCACTGTTTTCCCGGTGGAAGAATCATGTCCGGATCGCCACGAAAATCGACTCTGGCATAAGGAAAATCCTGTATCAAGAAGACCTGGTCCTCTAACCAATGAAAATACTCCGGTCTAAATCGGACAACCTCTGTGCCCTCGTCAGGATGACGGGCCATCACCGCAACCCATCGCATCAACTTAGGCTCTCGGGGAAGCCCAGCCTCAACAGTGAGCTGCTGCGGGATCAACATCGGAACCCTCTCTAGAGCAAAACTCACAACTAAAGGCCCATAACCAAAAGTCTTCAGTTGCCCGTTTTTTGCCCTAGTCAGTTGGCCCTTTAAATTGGCCAACACAGCATCGCACCAATTGAAAATGGTGCCCTGATAGCAGTCAATCGTCATCCGCATTTGGGACCCGGTGGCAATGTGTAAAGCGGCAGCGCTGCAAAGTCTGGTAACTGTAAAGGCAATTACCATAAGTTCAGGTCGGGATATCTTTTTAATTTCTATCCCTCTCTCCTGGTTTTGATTATTGCACCACTCTAGACGGAGACTAGCGATGGACTGGCCACCCGGCCTAGTCCCGGACAGAGTCAATTGTTCTCCCCTCTTGGGCAAACCAGTGAGAAAGTAAATGTCTGAGGGCTCTATTTCGAGCTGGTGCCCTCCAATGTAAAAGCACTGATCCTGGACGTTCCACCTTTCGACCAGCCACTCTAGAAATCTTACCTGGGCCCTCATGCCAGGTATGGCCCAGTATTTGTAAAGACCGCATGCCTTCAAAGCATCAATGGAAGGTTGATGATTAATCGCGGCCAAATCAACATCTTCGTGTTCTCTTTCGCGCCAATCAAGCATGGTGGGCAATCTACACACCATAAAACATCTGTTAGAGTCCATAAAATTGAAAGTTTCTGGTTCATTTTGGAGAAATTGGAGTTTAAAAACCCACTCCGCGGTGTACGCAGCCCGCCTTTAGAGACAGAGCGTGTGTACGCAGGCTCTCTTAAGGCAAGCTGCATACGCCCGACATTTTCCCAACTGAGAAAATGTCGGGGTACGCAGGTCACCTATGGAGCACCTGCGTACCCCGAAAAGAGGCCTTTGAAACCCCAAACCCTCCAAAAAATGAATCTAAAGCCTAAAAACAAATTCTAAATGAATGGAAATGCAAGGGAGGATGTTGTAGAATACCTGATGAGACAGCGTTCGGTTTCGACAGTCGGATTCTCCGCAACGACCACAGGAAGTTTCTTGCCAAAAGCCCTTTTTCTCTCCTCAACAGTAAAATGGTAAAACCCCTTTTTATAGGTTTTTTGAGTAAATGAATTTTAAATTTGTTTATTTTCCACCATAAAAAGGTATTTTTCAAAGTATTTTTATCTATATTAAACAGGTATGAGTAATGTGTTGGTTTTTGTGCAGGATAAAAGGATTTTCAGGGAAAATTGTCATTTTTCACAAACAAAAACATCAGAGTCATCTTTTAAGCCCTTTTCTGACTCCTAAAACATGAAAAGATTGCCGAGCGTTTCTTTTACACTCGTTAAAACGGAATTAAAAGACGGTCCCCTTATAGCCCTTTTCTGACCATGAAAACAGGAAAAGATTGCCGGGTTTTTGTCGTTTCAAACTCGATACTGGAAATAAAACGACGTGTCCTTGATCGCTTTTTACTTTTCAGGTCAAAGACACTAACTATGAAAGTACTCCTTGGTCGTAAAAAACCAAGCGGTTCTCTCAAGTATTATTTTATACTTTTTCGGGCTTGGGAGACACAAATTTATGAAAAAGTTCAACCCTGGAGTCTTCTTAAGTTTTTCAGACTCTCTAAAATTGAAAAACGCTGAGTTTCTCCTATACTGGACTCGTTAAAATTTCACAGTAAAGGACCTGTTCGATTATAAACAGGAACGGACCACTCCTTCTTAGCATTCGAATCTAAACTAAGTTGGACTCATCCAAAGGGTGAGCTTATAATCAAGCATATGTTATCCTCCTCAAGCTTGTAAAAAATAAAGAGGTACTTGCCAGAAATGGTGGGGGAAAAGAGAGAAAAATGAGCCTATTTGTTATCCTTTGTCTCAGAAGAAACCTTATCACCACTCTTGAACACGACACTTTTCATTCACCTAGATTGGGAAATCCTTTGCCTCACAGTTGATTGGACCACATTGAAAGTCTTCAGCCGGGTATTAACTTTGGGTCAAATGTCACCAAGCCATCTGTTGTGTCGCTATGTGTTCAAGAGGTCACTGCAAATAAACCATTCATCTGCAAAATACCTGTCATCCATCTTGACCATCCCTGAGTCAGTCCTTACAGCTACATTTCTTCAACTTGATTTATGATTTCGTGTTGTGGGCTTGCTTACAACGGATCGCTTTCTATCGACATCAGCACATTATCTATAAATATGATCTAGAAATCATCAGTACCTTGAGATCTGCATGCATCAATGGCAGATTTCTCGCCTTTGACGACAGTTTACATCATTGACTTTCGATCGAAGGATTCCGTGACATGTTCGACATCAACACATTCATTCACATCTCATGGATTGTACTGGGTACTTTGAGAACCATTGACATCACTGGTGGTCTCTCTCACTCTTGTTAACAGTTTACATCATTGACTGGTAATCAAGTGGTTTCTACCATGTTCGACATCAACTCATTTATTCGCATGGATAGAATCGTACTATTTCGGGAAGTAGAAATGAAGACCCTGGATCTAGTTTCCACCATCCAGGCTGCGAGGAGTTTTGTATTCATTGTATATGTAGACTAACTATAAACAGATGGCTGCGTCCATACTGTGTCTACATGAGTCTATGATTATGATGTACTGCGAAATCATTCCTGTATCAGAGCAATAGTTAGTTTGCTAGTTAAAGTTTTTTGATCTGAGTATGGGAATGCCTACCTCAGCGATGATATGATCTCATACATGTATTTTGTGTTGAATACTTGCAGGTTCCAACTAGGCTCTCCACAAGATAATCCTTGAAATGATAAAGTACTTCACCCTTCCTAGATGATATGAAACCATAAATCTACTACAGGCTTCGCACTTTAGGGGGGCAATCTGTTACACTAAAAATTTGTCACCATGACTATCTACAATTAGTATGGCTCTATCAACTGTCATATTATCCTCCTTGGAAAGTCTCATACCTCTGCTCCTCATGTCAAACTCCAAGAAAGAGAGAAAGTCCTTTAAAAGTCAATTAACTCTGGTTACGCAGTTTCTCTTAGCCTTACCTGCGTGTACGCACCTCCAGTTCATAAAACCTGCGTATTTGTACGCTCTGTATGTAAAGGGCTGGGTGCATACTCCTGTAAAGGTCAAAAGGCGCAAGTTTCACTTCAAAAAAGTTACTTGTGGTCATTTCTAGAGCATTCTAGAATATGGTTTGACGTGGATTGGGCGCTTCCAGATGGTTCATGCATCCCTATGTAAGAGGAACTTATCCCATGAAGAGGGGAGCTATCCCATTGAAAGAGGGGCTTATCCCATTCATGGTGGACCTGATTAACTTCCTCCAAAGCACTATAAATACAGGCATTGGGCCAGAGGGAGGGGAGGTTGAAAGCTGAACATTCCTAAGGGTAGATGCTGCTGAGATTAGGACTCCCTTATAGAGCTTGAGAGGAGAGATTCCCATCCTTTCTTAGCTTCATTTGGAAGTGGGTGAGCTGATCAAAGTAAAGGAAAACTCTTGCTGGACCCTGGGAGGGACCTGCACAACACCAAGGCTCAGGTTGTAATGGTTTCTTTTGTTTCCACTTAATGCAAATAAACTCATTTTTCTCAACAAGTTGTTATACATGATTTGTTTCATATACTCCTTGGTCTGTATGATGAATATGTGTTATTTTATAAGTTATTCAGGTGCTATGTAATCTTTTGGCTTATTAGTGAATGCAGGTTTCGAAGAGAAGGAGGAGCTCATCCGGATCAACGAGGCTGGACTACTACAAAGCGTTGGACTAAAGGTATGTTATAAACACCTGATTACTTGTATTCTAAATGCATATTTAGATAAAGGTAGTGTTTACTTGTCTTGTTTGTCACTAGAAAGCCTTAGCTTCTAGGGAGGTTGGTTTTGTCCGCAAAATTGACTCTTTCCGCATGACACATGGACTTCAACATATTTTAGATATCATTAGGATAGTCAATCCCACTTGTATCAGATCACATATCCTTAGAGGTGTAGGCTATTATGACTCATAAAATTTAGTATTTCTTTCACAATGAAAATTTTCTATTAGTTATCCATCAAGGCTAAAGCCATGTCTTTATAAACTACCAAAGTGCCTTCTAAAAAGTATTCCTATATATTATATAGATAGTTGATCCATAATGGATTATTATATAAGTTTTCATCTATCTTGGCACCTCCTAGGTAGCAAAAATGCAGGAACTAACTTGCAAATCCCATTTTACTAGTGGATCCAATTTGAAAAATGGGATACACAAAACTCTATAGACATTTTAAATCGAGTGACAATTATTGGGTTAAAAATTTCTAAGCATAGATGTTATCATATCAAATTGATTCTACACATCATGTTGTTTCCAACTATGAAAAAATCATCCCAATAAAATCTCATATGAAAAGGTTATGTCTCCTATAAGTTGGCCTACCCTGGTTACCACTATGTTACCAAGTGGACACTACATCAACCCCATTAATCACACATGTGAGGCTAGCAACATGTGGAGTTTAGAAGAATCTAGAAGGTCCAAATTGTTATCAATAATTGAGGGTTTGGATATCAAGCTATGTTTAATACCAAACCATTAGGGGAATAGGGTGCTCCATTCTCAGAGAATTCTATTTGTTCAATAGTTGAGTGGAATATCTAGGGGTGGAATTTGAGAGCATAACAAAGGAGGAATATGATTCTATAGTAGTCATTTTAGGTTGCGGTGTTATAAGAATATTCATAGTTAGTGCCCCTTGCCTTGTATTGAAGAAAAGAGAGCAGAGCATAGACCTCATCATCTAGTTATATTTTCTCTCATGTTGGGTTTCGTTAGATACATCCTATGTTCATTTTTTGGGTGATGTTATCGTTTTCTTGTTCTTCAATTTTAATTTTAGTCATTTCTTCAATTCAAGCACTAAGATGGTAACAATTAATCCATGATCTACGAAAATAATTTGTGAAGATTCGTTGTGACAAACTAATCCAAATGAAATTTCCATGGCATCTTCTGGATCATATTGGTATTAGAGGAATTTTCTTTGGTATATTTTTAAAAAGATGTGATGCAGGGTTACCCCTGCTTACACCGATAGTATGCATATACAATGCATAAGCACATAAGTTCCAAGAAATTAACACTCTAAGGAGTCAAAATATTCAACCATCAATGGTTAAGGCCCCCTTATTAACTCAAAGAAACCATTCATTACAATAGCCCAGTCTTTCATTTCTTTCTATCGGAACTCTATCCACCCTTATAAACATTATTTTAAACCCATAAGCCGCACATTAGGCCTTCATAACATTGTTGCCACATATATATAACAAACCCCTCTTCAAACTTTGGTTAATGTGGACTTAACCCATAGAACCCGCTATCGGCGCTTTATTTCTATTATAAATAGAAATACACATAAACATGCATAACTTACCTTTCTGCCTTTTTTAAAGCCTTGCACAGTTTCCAAGGTTTCCCCTTTATCGCTGATCGCAATCGGGGCTCTCCACGGTCACATTAACACACACCTCCTCCGCATCCGATATGCAATTAACCTTCCTTTCAGATTTCAAATCATATAAAACTGCGCTTATAACCATATCGGGTCTGCACTCATCCATCGCCCTTCCATTGCACTCTCCATTCAAACTCCGATCAGCGATCAAATTATGACTATCAATCTAGACTCGATTCGACGTTTGGACTTTCAACTGATCAACAAAACAGAACAACGACCCTTCACTGTTGATCTTCCTCCATCATATCCGACGATTAATATTGGTTTCGGCTAGACAATGGGCATGGGGATTAACTGCCCGATAAAGCAGTTTCCCCTCACCACCTTTGTGCTACATGTCGAATGGTGAGTGGAATCAGGTGCTCACCCTTCCATACGACTTACCATTTAGATCTCACTCGAAATACCACTTCCGTATATAATTCCACCTTTTCGCTGACTATCTTCCGTTCTCTTTCACCATGCGATGACCGTTGATCTATGAGATCAATTTTTCTCGTTCTTTTTCGTCGATGCCGTTAATCTTCGAGATCCAACGGTTCCTATGTATCAACAACTCGCCTCTTCTTTCGTCCATTGCCTTGACTTTAATTCATTCCTTAGTGTTTTTCCTGTGGGTTCAGTTTTTTCTTCAGGGTTTCGACCTTCCGCTTCCACTGCTCAACTTCCTCTGAGCTTAACTCCTTTGCAAATTCTCACTTCGCTACCTCTCCAGAGCTCCACTTTGATTCTCCAATTGGATTCAAGGATGCGTTATGATTCCTCTGAATCATTCTCTCCTTTGCGTAGTTCTACAAAACTTTGCCTACAACCTCTGTTACAGAATACACAATTTTCATGTAATTCAATCATTTAATATCCATTCACACATCTATGCAGTTCTGGAATAAACCTTTATATACATGAATATAAACAACTGATTACATATCGAGACCCTCTGTCTCACATGCCTGATCTTCAATATCAATGGCCTCCTCCCCTTTACTCTGCCCGTAGGCTTACATTTATACTAGAAATGTTCTGTTGAACTAATTCTGGTTCAAATCCTAGATCTACTGAACTGACTCCTAGATGTCCTCTATGTCCACTTCTAACTTCAATTAATTCCTAAGAACCCTCTCTAGTTCCTCGAATCATGAAACTACCTTTAGAGTTATAATTGGCTTCTAACTCTCTTGTTATTAACCACTCATGTTCTGCTTTATTCGAGAGCATTTACAAACATCCTCACACATCTAATTAATTCCTATTCTAATCACTTAAAAGCCTAAATATTACATTAATTTGAGACTTAGGAAACCAAATTCCTTAAAACATATGAGCCCCCCTATGTCTACTAAAATACAATGATTTTTATTGGGTTGAATGCTTCTGCATCAAGTTGTAGCATCTAGGAATGGTATAAAGAAGGAAATTATAGAACACTATGTCATAATAGATCATTCCATTAGTAACAACCCTTAGCAACTAGGAAAGGAGATATTTCTAAGCTTAGAGGAGAAAGTCACCCATATCTTTTGTAACATGGCCCTCCTCATGGTAGCTCCTATAAGAAAGTGTGAACATTTTGGCAAGTTCAATGGCTCTAGCTTAGAAGTTGGATTGGATGAGAAATTAAAAAATAGTGAGTGTTATAGCATAATGTGCAACATATGCACACAATATGCCTTGAAATAATCATTTCTTAATTTTTCAAACATCCCTCCTTCTTATAACTCCATGAAAACAAGTATTGAGTCCATATACGCAACTTCTATAAAAGTAAAATGTGTTGATCTGTAAACTGTAGTGGATATGTTGTTAAACAATTTGTCACAACATATTTGATAAAAGGATATTTAAAATATGAAATTCTATAGTATTACAATTTGTTTATATTTCTCGATTTGTAGATTTACTTGTAATAGTACATGCATGCGAATTAAAATTATGCAAAAAATAGAGAACGAAAAAGTAAAAGATCACACACACATTTGACACAAGATATGCTCCGGGAAACCCTTTCGGGAGAAAAACTCACCCACTAAAAAAATTAAATGTGCACATAGAATTATAGTTTGAGGAAGAGTTCATAGGTTTTATTGAAGATTCACCTCCTATAGCCCATTCACAATGACTTACACAAATTTTAGGACTATTTAATCAAAACCATGGTGGAGGAGGAAGGAGGAGAAAATTTAAGTACCCTTATGCTAGTGAACTCCTTTCTACAAGTCTGTAAATTCTTCCTAAGTTTTTAATTTTCCAGTTCTCGTAAAATAAACCCCATTTCGTAACCATGTCCCTTAATCTTCTTGCATAAAAAAGAGTGGCTTTATCTTTCATCTCGTTATGTGGATATCAATGATCTTGAGATTTAGTGGCCCAGGCTAGAGGGATATAGAAGGTGGTTCCATGTGGTAGTAGGTGACATCTACTCTTATATTGATATTTTAAATAATATTAGTGAACTCACATCATTCTTGCTCCAAATTATACTTGTTATATCATTCCATTATTTGCTCAATTATATTGAATTAGTTTCATTTGCTTGTTTGGATCAAAGTGATTAGAGTAATTAGGATTTTTCACTTAGATTTCCTTCACTTGATTCATATTCTTTCTTGTGTGCAAGACTATGAACAAGGTTATGGAATAAGGATTTGGACAGAGAAGACTCTTGAACATGGATCTTCTCCAACCAATAGCATTCGAAGTAAGTCTTTGTTACCATTTAATCAATTATAATGATAAACATCTACATATTATTTGAGGATTGTTGTGCACTTTCTATTTTTCCACTCTATTATGACTTCTAACCCTACCTGTAGGAACATTTTCCACAAATAGTGAGGACCTATGGAGGAAGTTAAAGAAATAACCCATAAAGAGTAATAGTGTTCTAAGGCCATAACTATTTGAAAACCTCTACTTTTAAAGGAAACTAAATTGGACATCAAGACTAATCAAGGTGAGAATGGTACTATCAAGTTTAATCATTGGTTGCAATATTTAGAAGTGTATTTTAGTGTCCAAAATATAAATAAAGAGGAAAAAATTCACTTTTCCTAGATGAAGCTAGAGGGCTAGAGGATGATCCATTAGTAAGCACGAGCCTTTAATATCGTCATCAACTCCTAGTTCTACTCTATTAGGCATGTAGAGGACCAATGAATTTGTTGGCATCATTTGTTGGCGTCACTTCAAGCAAAGGAAATGGTATAATGTGCAACAATAAACCAATAAATTGAAGAACATGTTGTTGATGTTGGGCATTTATCCTAAGAACCCAAACATACTCCTCAAGTATATGGGGTTCTACATAGTCATTTGTAAGATCAAGTGATAATTTTCAAACTTATTATCAATGTTGATGCATGTGTCTAAGCTTAGTACCTAGTGAATATAGGCCTTAAGAAATGACATGTTGGAAATATAATTATACTTAAGGTGGGGGGTGGGGGGGGGGGGGAGAAGTGGGGTTGCGAGGAGTGGTGAAACAATATAATGGGAATCTTAACCAATTAAAACACTTCAACATTGTATCAATCATATCAATAACATGAAAATTCACCAAATGTATATTTTAAAAAAATATATTATTGAATGATTGTGTAGACACAAACCTACTATTACATTGCTTTATTGGCTCCAACCCCTTGAAATGTGGTACTTCCACCAACTAGACGGAGGCACCAAGCCGCTAAAAATATTTTACTAACACCAACTAGAAGGAATCATCAGTCCCCTGAGAAATGCAAGAAACAACTTGAGCTTCTTATTAGATCCCTTTTTTATAACATTTTAAAAATCACACACACAGGTGTTCTTATTTATACATCTTTCTTGATTTTAATTTCAATTTGTCTCTTGCTGATTTCTCCTTTTCTTCTGCAGATCAATTCATGTTATGTATCTTTACCTCCGACTTATCTACAATCATTATATGTTGCTCCTATATTATGCACTTACATATTATGCTATCTTCGAGACCATACTATGTTATACATATTTACAACTTAGAATTCAAAACAACATATCATGCTTATAAATTTCACATAATACTCCATAATCATATTGAACAACTACACATGTCTTCCTTGGATTTCATTTCGTGTATAATTTTGTACATTTGCATTAAGTAACTACTCTAGACCATTTTACTTCATATTGGATGGTTGTTTATGTATTTCTCTACTAAACCTATGACCTTTTTCCAAGATCATATGTCCTCCATTAAATTCGTTCCTCAGGATCCTTTTTCTTTCAATCACACACAAATCTCGTTTACTTTTCTTTCTATCTCATCATTATTTTCACAACTAATCCAATATATATTAAATTTTTGTGCTGAAATACTACCCTAGTATTGATGCAATAATCACCATAACAACGATTCCAACTTTTTTTTGTTTAAGTATACTTTACTACATCAATGGAACCTCGCAAGGCTGACAATTCATGGAGGACAATATTCATTTTGTGTTAATGGAAATTTGGTTGAGAGGAATGAGATTAGTTTTTATATTTACTAGGCTCTTTGGGAACTTATATATTTGACCCTTTTAATGTAATCATGCTTTTAAGAAATTTTAATATATATCTAGATCCAGATCCACCTGCCTGTAATGTTTGTTGGACACTCAGATTCTTTACATAACCATATTACTAATTCTAGCTCCAAGAGATTTAATATTATTTTTATTTTTTTGTAACCACATGGCCAAATGATAATACCATGTCCTTATAATGGTGCTTTTCAATTGTATCTAGAAATTTTGCTCTTAGAACTAGTCAACATTGTTGTACATGTAGATCCCCAAATGCCCAATAAGCCAGATAACTTGCAACTAGAGTGAAACCATGTCTTAATGGAAATGTGACATGTTACATTGATTACACTCAGCTCTAGATCCAGTCCTTCATTAATTAAATTTTCACACACCCTCAAATTACCAAATGGCTGAATCGCCTAGAATTTCAGCCTTTCACCATTTTGGGGTAATTTTCCCTATTTATCACTATTTTGGTCAAAAACTAAATACATAGGAAACCTTTGCTAAACCCTTACCCTGTTGAAGATACCAACACTTCCACATGGGCTACCATATCACTTCCATTCCATCTAAAATGGAAGCCACGCAGGAAACATGGTGTTATTTCCACAACATATTTACCATGTCACTCCCACATCATCTGCCATGGTGAATTTTTGTCGCCTCTCATTCCACAACATTACCATGTCTTTCACTCAATAAAGTGCTATTGGGATACCCAAAAAGGATAAATCCACCTACCACATTACTTTTTCACTAGCTTACATGTGTACCTACCACCCGGTGTCCACATCAATTCCACCTAGCATATATGTGGAGGTGCCACCTTTTCCTTCAATAGTTGTCGGCTATGACTTACAGCTCATCACTATGTTGTCTGCATATGAATTATTCATCAATAATCCAATAGACACCTAGGTTCTTCTTGATAGGTTCCCTGTTTCGAGGTGGTATGACTAGTAGCCTTTCCACTCAATTGCTCATCACTTATCATGCTCATTTTGATAAACAAACTTCTGTGCTTCAAGTAGTTTGATAAATTTCTAGGTTGTTGTGCAAATCTTCCTATAACTAGTGTGCTTCACACTCCATCGCTCATTGCTCATCATGCTCATTATAATAGACGAGCTTCTGTGCTTCAGGCAGTCTAATAGACGCCTTAGTGCTTAATGCTAATCTCTCTGTGACTGAAGGTATATTGACATCTAGAGGTAAAGCGACCTTCATAATCACAATTGAAATATAAGAAAGATTACACTACATCTTATTTCTCTTTCTAATTGGCGTCTACATCCATGATTTGTAAGAAAATTTCTTATTTGGCATCACCTTTGTCTTTTATAATTCCTCTTAAGGTGTATTCCACTTCTTCATCTAATATATTATTAGTACAATCACAAACATTGATATGATACATCCTCTTTTGGGATGAACTCTTATTATTCTTCCTTTTATTGGCCATTATTCTGGAAAGATATTCCTTCTAGTTGTTGTGATATTTATGAAGGAACCTTGCTCTAATCCCAATTGTTAGAAATATAGTTATACTGAGAGAGGAGGGTGAATCAATTTAATGGGAAGATTAACCAATCAAAACACTTCAATGCATACATTATATCAATCATATCAACAACATGAAAATTAACTAGATGTATATCAAGAAAAAAAAATTGTATTATTGAATGATCTTGTAGACATCGACCTATTATTACATTGATTCACTGTAACCAAACCCATGAAATATTTTACTAACACTTACCAAAAGGAGACATCAGTCCCCTGAGAAATGCAGACACCAACCTGAGTTTCCTATTATATCTTTTTTCATAACATTTTAAAATTCATATCCATAGTGTTCTTATTTTTACAACTTTCTTGATTTTTATTCAATTTGTCTCTCCCCAAGTTCTCCTCTACTTCTGCATATCAATCCCTTCATTGTATATTTAGCTCCATCTTACGTATAATACTTATGCATTGCTCCCATATTATTCACTTATCTACTTTTTTCTCTTGGAGGCCATACTATGTTCTACTTATTTACAACTAATAATTCAAAACAAAATATCAAGCTAACATATTTCATAGCATACTCCATACTCAGATTGAATAGCAACATGTGTGTTCCTTTTATTTCATTTCTAGAATTCTTTCATACTTACTTTTACATCAAGAACTAATAAAAATGATTGCACTTTAGGTTGGATGGTAACCCTTTTCTAGCATCATATGTCCTCCATTGACATCATTTCTCGAGATCCTTTTTCTTTCACTCTATTGAGCCACGAATATGCCCTTTTTTCTATTGTATAACACCATTATTCATAGCCTATATTTCTATACTTTTACACTCATTTCATATCATAATTCGACAACTTGCTACAAATTCATATCCTACACTTCATGGTTGATTATCATTAGTTTTATTAGCTTTTCTATGATTACATATGATTTTGTCAGGATTTACTAATGATAGTTTTTGCTAAGTTCATTTATCACAGAGTTCCATTGCCAAAATTCTTCATGAGTCAATTAAAATAAGTTTCTACAAGTTAAAATATCAATTTGTTATCAAATGGGAAAGAATATCGAGATTCCAAGACTTGGGGCTTGTTTAAAATACCCTCATCCATGTAACCCAGAAATCATTTCTTAAAATTCATCACCAACAAGAAGTTATGTTCAAACCAATTTTAAGTATAGAATCAGTGCCTGCGTAAGTACATAATCATTAAATGATTTCAGTTCTAAGCAGTTCTAGGTCCACGTGGAGGAAAAAGATTTGATAAATTTCTTTATGCTAAACATGGAAACGGTTCCTCCATCCATGCAATGATCATGATGAACCCAACCATCACCCATTCGAAGGCTCTCCAGAAGATTGCATGAAGCCTCCTTTAGCCTGTTGTTGTATTTTATTTTTATAGCCAAATAGTTATGCTTTGTTTTCATCGACAACTTTGTATAATTCCAATGCTCTGAATGTATGCTGGGAAGAGAACAAGCAGACAATATTTCTGTAAGAAATTTTATCTCAGACAGTATTAGCATAGGACATTGATACTTATTTTTGAATCTTAATACAAAACTTGATTCGGTAATAATTTCTTTGAGTATTATGGTTCCATCCAGTTTTTAATCACATTGTGTTAATTTAAACCTGCTCCGAGAGTGGCAAGGGCTGACCACTACCTTGAAAACAGTTTTGTAAAACATCATAGGATAGATCTAGGCATAGGGATTTTGTTTTTAAATAATTTGTTAATTGGATCTCATAATTATGATTTTGTACTCAAGACTATAATTTGTTTTCTTGAAATTAAATAAATGCTTCATCTTCAACTTGTTGCAAACTAACGAATTGTCTTGATCAACGATCGTATTGCATAAATAATCCCTTTGTTACAGGTTTACGATTGGAATACTCAAAGGTGATTCTTAATTGGAGAAACAAGAGATCAATAACTATATTTCTTTTAGATATGAATTGAAATCAATTCTCTACCTTACTAATTCACTATAATTTCTTGTAACATTGTGCTTTGGAAATCAAGTATTTGAAATCAATGCAATGGGTCCATTAAATCATTGTTTAGAGTTAGAGTTTAGTTTTGAAATTCATTATAATTGTAATTATTTATTGGTAGAACCATTAGTCAATGTTCTTATGTTTGAATGATTTCTTGAGTTTGATTAAAGTAGTCTGAGAAGAAATGTTGGTTTCAAAACTGTTCACAGGTTTTTCCTCAAAAAAAAAAAAAAATTGATTAAAGTAGTCTGACGAGAAAATAGTTTTATCTGAAAGCATGTCAATTAGAAACTTGGTTGACTTAGTTTCCTTTGAAGAAATTTTACAATGATGATAGAGGTTAGTTTGAATTCTTATTTCATTTTTTTTTATGCATCCCAAGAATTAGATTAGTTGAAGTCTTGTTTTTCCATTTCCTTAGTTTAAGATCATTTGGATGAGAGTAAATTTTATTGGAATTAAGATTTAGCATAAGTTGGGCATCATTTTAAATTAATCTTAATTGATTTAAGATTCTTGTACTTAGATTAAATAGATCTTATTATTTAGATTGAGATTTCCATTTAGATTAAAATCATTTGTATAGTAATTTGTATTGCTTGGTTTATGATTAATTACAATTAGTTTCAACATGTCATTTTGTCAATTGATTAGTTTTAAACTAGAAACAACAATATGTACTTAAACAACAAGTTGATTTCTTACTCTAGTTTAGGTTAGATGCTCTAAGCCTACGTTTCCTGTGCTTGTGCCTCAAAGCTTACAAGTCCTAGATTGCTAACTTAAGGCCCCAACATTTTTTTTGTCATTGCCGGGGAGGTGCTAAAGGGATTAGAGCATAGTTTCTTTCACAATTTTTCTGTGTGATCTTAGTTACAGGGAAATTAGAGGGTAGAGAATATGGTAAGACATGAGAGAAGAGCCATGCAACTGCTTTGGTTTGGGGTCGCGCCAAAATATGGTTGTCCAAGTAAGCGAGGAGTTCACGTTTGGTGAGTTTTATTGCAATTATTTTTAATTCATTTAAATTAAAAATTCAATCTCTTTAAAGATAAAACATTTTTGGGATGTTTAAGAACCCCCATGTACTAATCCATGTTTCGAGACAGGGATCATCAACCAGCGGGAGAAATTCAAGAATGATTAAGAATCTTGAAGAATGTCCCTTGAAGCACTTTCTCAAATTCTAGAAGTAGCTAGGGTATCTTCCTCTCAGGAAGAGTTCATCCTGACCGCACTCAAGAAATTATCTATCTCTCCTCAACCAGAAAAATATTTGGAAGTCTCCCTTGATTCCTCTTGCCTATCTACCAAGGAGATCGAGAACTCATATACCAAATCCAATGGGGAGCATCCAACTGAACCTGAGATTGAAGAACTTTCACCATGCTCAGTAGCAAGTCTTGTATGCATTCTGGAGACCAATTATCCAATTTTGCCTAGCATGACTGAGGAGCACTTTCAGAGTGGTCTAAATGAAGAAATGGGCCAATACCACTAGGATTACATCGAGCATTGGTTCCAAATCACAATCTGGTCAAAGTACCACTCTCATCTTCAAATACCCTTTGTATCACATCTTTCAAAATTGTTGATTTTTCATGCTCATGTACCTTATAAAGTTTATATGTTAAATCTAGGCATGAATATACCTTTATACCTGATCCACACATGGCTTCATTGGAAGTTCTCTTTCACTTGGAGGAGGACATATTTTCTCCAGTATCATAGGAAAGTTAGTATTGTAAATAAATAAATGAAAATAGTAAAGATAAAATAAGTTCTTTTGTGAAAACCAGCTTGTCTAGTGCAACTGGGTAGGGACTTTGTTTGAAAACCAGGGAAATTGCAAGTAAGGTTCCTAATAAAGATTATAAATTTTTAAGAGTTCTTCAAATCATGTATCTTTCAAGTCATTATGTTTATACTTGAGTTGGTTGATGTGGGATCCCTTAAGGTCCACTTGCCAAAAAGCCTTGTCCCATCGACATTAGCAAATTATCTGGGACCAAAGTTAGGGTTAGATAATGTACCTAAGAGATTGCATGCCTTAATGGAAAGTATCCTTGTCATCAACTAAGGAAATACATCAATGTTTCTTGGTGGATGAGTTATGTCGTCCATTCGACTTTGGAAAATTCATTCATGGCTGGTAGAATGTACCTAGTGCCTTGATTCCCATTGACATGAAAGGTGGGATATATCACATTGGTTAACGATATCCTCAATGGTCAGTAATCCAATGATTCTTGCTTATGTTCGACATCGACACCATTTCTCACATATGCAAGATTACACATGGTTGTGAAGTAGTTGAAGACTCTAAGGTTTTGTGATCTCAGCAAAGATTTGCAGCAGTTTGGATCTTTGAATAAGCATTTCCATTTTCATTTACAACAATATATTCATTTTAGTAAAGGTTTCCATATTAGATCCCTCTCATTGTCATTTTTAGCAAAGATCACCTTTCCTCAGTTGTTTTGGGACATACAACTCCTCTGGCATGGGGGAGAAGGCGACCTTCAATTAATCCTTCAACACTTCAGCTCATCCTTCAGCCTTCTTCAACAAATCAGATCAACAGTCACATCAGCTCCATCCAGTTCGTCCTCCACTTCATTTTGCAACACCGATCACATCAATAACAAAGGTAAAACTTGAGGTAATTTTGGCTTAATATTCTCTAATTAATTAGAAATTTTAGGAAACTTAATGATTCACCACTTCTCATTCCATCCATTTCATCTTTCATAAATCATTATCCTTTTGTTTGCCTTCCATTCACCATTCATAATAAAAAGACTTATGCTCTGATTACAAGACCATGTTAAAAGAAAAATCCTTATGTTGCATTAATAAAGGTAGTCTCTATAGTGTCTTCTCCTTCCAAGATAACAAACATTCTATTCAAAGCATTAAGCCATTCTTGCCATGATACAATAAAGAAAACCACCTATAAAGATTGGCCCTACGATGACAGAGTATGCAAGCATCTATCCACATACTACCATCTCCATCACCACCTCATTTCATCCATCATCTCTTCCTCATCCATCCCTTTCTTGTCCTCAATTTGTATTGCTCTATAAATTAGTATGATATGTTACGGTGAAGAGTGTTGCTCCACAAGAACTAGCACCTCCAAATATTCAAGTAGTGTTGCTCCACAAGAACCAACACCTCAAAATACTTAAGTAATCTTGTCCCATAAAGAACCAACATCTACAAAATGTTAAGAAAATGTTAATGAGAAAGCGATTTATTTGCATGAGGAAATGCAAACCCTCAGGCATGGGGGGATGTTGGGCCTCAAATATGCCCATTTTTCAACTGTATAACACCACTATTCATAGCCTAAAGTTCTGTACTTTTACACTCATTTCATATCATAATTCGACAACTTTATACCAATTCCTATCTTGCACTTCGTGGTTTATTATAATTAGTTTTCTTACATTTTATATGATTAGAGATGATTTTTCCATGATTTACTAATGATGATTTTTTGTTAAGCTCATTTATCATAGGGTTCCATTGAAGAAATTCTTCACGAGTCAATTAAAATAAGTTGCTACAAGTTAAAATCTCAATTTGTGATCAAATGGGAAAAAACATTGAGATTCCAAGACTTGGAGCTTGTTCAAATTACCCTCATTCATGTAACCTAGAAACCGTTTGTCAAAATTCATCACCAACAAGAAGTTATGTTTAAAACAATTTTAAGTAGAGAATTAGTGCCTACGTAGGTACAGATTCATTGAACGGTTTCGGTTCTGAATGGTTTCGGTTATGAATGGTTCTGGGTCCACGGGGAGGAAAAACATTTGATGACTTTATTTATTCTAAACATGGAAACGGTTCCTCAATCCATGGAATGATTAGGATGAACCCAACCATCACTCATTTGAAGGCTCTCCAGAAGATTGCATGCTGCCTCCTTTAGCCTACCGTTGTATTTTCTTTTGATAGTCAAATAGTTATTCTTTGTTTTCATCAACAACTTTGTATAAAGTAAATTCTCTACATGTGCGCTAGGAAGAGAATTGGCAGATGGTATTTATGTAAGAAGTTTTATCTCAGACAATATTGGCATATGACATTAGCACTTATTTTTGAATCTTAATACAAAACTTGATTTGGAAATAATCTTTATGAGTATTATGGTTCCATTCAGTTTTTAATCACATTGCATTAATTTAAACTTGCTCCGAGAGTGGAAAGGGCTCACCATTGCCTGGAAGCAAGTTTTGTAAAACATCATAGGATAGATCTAGGCGCAGGGTTTTGTTTTGAAAGGATTTGTTACTTAGATCTCATAATTACGATTATGTACTCAAGACTGTAATTTGTTTTCTTGAAATTAAATAAATACTTCATCTTCAACTCGTTGCAAATTAACGAATTGCCTTGATCAACGATTGTATTTCATAAATAATCCCTTTGTTACAGGTTTAAGATTGGAATACTCAAAGGTACTTCTTAATTGGATAAACAAGAGATTGATAACTCTATTTCTTTTAGATATGAATTGAAATTGATTTTGTACCTTATTGATTCACTATAATTTCTTTTAACATTATGTTTTGGAAATCAAGTATCCGAATGCCATGCAACGAGACCATTAAATCATTGTTTGGAGTTGTAGTTTAGCTTTTAAATTCATTATAATTGTAATTAGTTATCAGTAGAACCATTAGTCAATGTGCTTATGTTTGAATGATTTCTTGAGTTTGATTAAAGTAATCTAAGGATAAAATAGTTTCTTATTTTGCAATGTTTTAGATCTGAATGCGTGTCAATTAGAATCTTGGTTTAATTAATTTTCTTTGAAGCACTTGCAGAGTGATGGTAGAGGTTAGTTTGAATGCTTATTTGATTTGTTTTATGCATATCAAGAATTAGATTAGTTGAAGTCTTGTTTGTCCATTGCCTTAGTTTAAGATCGTTTGAATGAGAGTGAATTTTATTGGAATTGAGATTTAGCATAAGTTTGGTATCATTTTAAATTAATATTGATTGATTTAAGATTATTGTACTTAGATTAAATAGATCTTATTATTTAGATTGAGATTTCCATTTAGATTAAAATCATTTGAATAGTAATTTGTATTGCTTAGTTTATGATTAATTAGAGTTAGTTTCAGCATGTGATTTTGTCAATTGATTAGTTTTAAACTAGAAACAACATTACATACTTAAGCAACAAGTTGATTTCTTACTCTAGTTTAGGTTAGATGCTCTGAGCCTACGTTACCTGCGCTTGTGCCTCGAAGCTTATGAATCCCAGATTGATAATTTAATGTTGGAATTATAACACATATAATTTCCCCAACATTTTTGTCATCGTTTCCGGGGAGGTGCTAAAGGGATTAGAGCATAGTTTCTGTAGGTTTTAACCCCGTACATAAATTACCTGCATACGATTTCTAAACCACAGAAATTAAACAATGCGAGAGCATAACACATAAAAAACACATATACACAGAGATTTTCCCCTCGATCCCAAAACCGGGACTACCAACTTGATATTTCATTATGTTCCTTTCAATGTTACAATACATATTCATACATGCCAAAGCATCCAATACCATGGACTGAAAACCATCGTGTCCAAAACCATGGACCGAAAACCATCGCGCCCAAAACCATGTGTGAAAATAATGCACAAAAGCATAGGTAGGTCTGCCCAACCTAACATAGGGTCCAAAAACAAAATTTCCCATGCGTTGCCTCGGACCCCATAGAGTGGGGTTACCTGCACCCCTCAAACCCCCTGTGACTCCCCCCGCTATGCAATTGGCACAACGAAGGGGGGTCTCCGCCCCCCTTCTAACCCCTCGGTTAACTACGTGGGCTAGTCGTGGAAAGAATATAACACAACCCAACATTCTCCCACTTGTTGTTTTCTTTCCATAGGCGGCCACAATAGAGCTTAGTCATTTATCCAGCCCTGCAACGCCCTTTTTTTCTCTACACCAAGAGAACTTCTCAAAGCTCACATATTTTGTCAATGCATCTGCAGTATTCTTCAAGGTGTCCACCCTTACCAGCAACACCTTTTTGTCTTCTATCATATCCCTCACAAAGTGATACTGAACATCAATGTACTTTGTCTTTGAATGATATGCAAGGTTCTTTGCCAAGAAAATTGCACTTTGGCTGTCACAATCTATCCTTATAGCTCCATGTACTAACCCCATACTTGAACACAATCTCTGCAACCAAACTGCTTCCTTGCTTGCATGAGTGGTTGCCATGTATTCTGCCTCTGTAGTTGATAGTGTCACTACAGATTGTTTCTTACTTGTCCAACTGACTACACCTCCAAATAGGTTAAACACATACCCACTTGTAGATCTTCTCTGATCCAGATCTCTAGCCCAGTATGCATCAACAAAGCCATGAATATCCAACACTCTGTCCAATCCTAGTCTTCCTTGGTAGCATAAACCATAATCACTAGTGCCACATAAATACCTGAAAACCCGCTTAATTGTTGTCCAGTGCTCCTTCCTTGGTTTTGACATAAACCTGCTCAATACTCCCACTGCATGTGCAATGTCTGGTCTAGTATAGACCATCACAATACATCAGGCTACCGACTGCACTTGCATATGGAACACGCGACATGTCCTCTTCCTCTTCTTGTTTCTTGGGACACTGTTCAGCAGATAACTTTACACCTAGAGGAATAGGAACCTTCACCAGTTTACTATCCTGCATATTAAACCTCTGCAATATTGTCTCGACATACTTCCTCTGGTTTAACCAGAGCTTCCTCTTTGTCCGATCTCTTTTAATTTCCATGCCCAAAATATATTTTGCAGCACCAAGATATTTCATGTCGAATTTGGAGTACAAATGGGTTTTCAAATCTTGGATAGTTTATTTGTCATTCCCAACCAGCAACATATCATCCACATACAAGACCAGATAAATAACACGGTCACCAATTAATTTAAAATACACACAGTGATCTAGTTTGCATCTGGTGAAGCCAAGTCCCCGTATAAATGTATCAAATTTCTGATACCACATCCTTGGTGATTGTTTTAACCCATACAGAGAATTCTTTAACTTGCATACCAGTCCTTTCTTACCCTTCACCGCAAAGCCTTCAGGTTACTTCATGTAAATCTCCTCTTCCAGATCCCCGTGAAGAAATGTTTTCTTCAGATCCATCTATTCTACCTCAAAATAAAAATCAGTAGAAACAAATAAAAGTAATCTAATAGAAGTTACCTTGGCAATAGGGGAAAAAATTTCACCAAAATAAATTCTCAGCACCTCGGAATAACCTTTTTCTACCAACTGAGCTTTGTATTTGTCCACCTTTCCTTCTGCATTTGTATTCTTCTTAAACACTCATTTTCTGCCAATGGGATTCCTTCTAGTCAACAACTCCACCAGATCCCAAGCCTCATTTTTGTGCAAAGATGCCATTTCATCAACCATGGCCTCTTTCCAGAGTTTTCCATCCTCTGAATCTACTGCTTCCTTCACAGTTCTGGGATCATCATAAGTAATAGATAAAGCAAAATTTGAATAGAAATAAGATGGACTATACCTTTCTGGCTGCCTTCTTTCTTGAACTGATCTTCTCACACCTGGGGTTTGTGGCTCTTCATCTTCTGATTCCTCCTCTACTGTAGAGTCTGATTCTTCCTCCTTTAGCCCAAGCTCTATCTTCTCAGGTTCCTTTGGTTAGACTTCATGTTTAATAACATCTTTCACCTCTCTGAACGCCACATCTCGATTGTACACAACCTTCCTTGTTACTAGGTTCCAAAGCTTATAACCCTTTAAACCATCCTTATACGCAATAAAGATGCACTTTTCAGATTTACTATCCAACTTGGTTCTTTTCTCGTTTGGAACATGTACATATGCATCACATCCAAATACCCTCAGATGTGAAAGAGTAGGTTTCTTACCAGTCCATACCTCTTGTTGAATCTTATCTTACAATGTTGATGAAGGTGATCTGTTAACTAGGTAACATGCAGTCTCCACTGCCTCTGCCCAGAATTCTTGTCCTAACCCAGCACCACTAAGCATGCTTCTTGCCCTTTCCATTAACGTCTTCTTCATTCTTTCTGCAAGTCCATTTTGTTGAGGTGTATATGGAGTAGTCTTCTGCCATGCTATACCACACTTCTTACATAATTCTTCAAATTCCTTTTTGCAAAAATCTCCACCGTTATCTGTCCTCAAAACCTTTATCTTCTTCTCTGTCTGGTTTTCCACCAGAGCCTTAAATTCTTTAAACCTGTCAAAGACTTCAAATTTATTCTTAAGGAAATATATCCATGTATTCCTTGAGAAGTCATCTATAAATGATACATAATACATAGACTTACGTAGTGAAGGAACCTTCACAGGTCCAAACACATCACTGTGCACAAGCTCCAATATCTCTTTTGCCCTCTTACCACCAGAGGGCAAACTCACTCGATTCTTCTTCCCATATACACAATTTTCATAGAAATTAAAATCCAAAGAGCTATTACTCATACCTTCTACCATACCTTTACCATGAAGTATTTGAAGGCCCTTCTCTCCAATATGTCCAAGCCTTTGATGCCACAACATGGTCTTCTCTCGAGAGACCACTAGGTTTTCTGCTCCACTTTCAAGAACCATAGAACTGTTGCACCCATCAATAATAGTGCTACCTTGTAGCTTGTACAGAGTTCCAATTCGAACTCCCCGCATCAATACCAGTGCTCCTCAAACCATCTTGCAGGTGTCCTTCTCAAACATTGTTTTTACACCTGCATCATCCAACTTGCTTACAAAAATCAAATTTTTGGCCAATGCAGGAATATGTAGGACACCTGGAAGTGTTCTAACCCTTCCACCTTGCAAATTCAACTTTACTTTTCCGCGACCAACAATTCTAGCCTTCCTATCATCCCCTAAGAAGACATCACCACCATCATATTTCTCACACTCGCAGAACCACTCTCTATGGGGATTGAAGTGAAAGGATGCACCTGAGTCAATCAACCATGCCTCATGATCTACATGTGTACTTGAATTAGCCAAGTACACATCCTCACCTTTATCTGAGGTGGTTTTCACCTCTACAGAAGGAGAATCATCAGATCCATTTCCTTTGTCAGGATCTTTAGATTTACAATCCATTTTGTAGTGCCCTTCCTTTCCGCATTTCCAGCACACCACCTTTACAAGTTTTCCTGGAGATTTAGATCTCCCTCTAGATTTAGATCTCCCACTCGATGACTTATTTTTGTTTCTATTTTGGGACCGTCGTCGTATAGACAAGGCATCACCATTCTGGCTCTCCATATTTTTCCATCTCAACTCCTCTATCAGCAAGGATGAGACTATTTCATCAAACTATAAGGCAGTTGCATTGCTACCTATTGCAATAACCAGACAATCCCACAAATCTGGTAGAGAACACAACAAACTAATGCACTTATCTTCATCTGAAATTTTGATATCAACACACGATAACTAACTTACCACAATATTAAATGCATTCAGATGCTCTGTCACCGAGTCTCCATCTTTCATCCTTAGGTTATACAACTTTTTCCGTAGGAACAGTTTATTCACCAGAGACTTGGATTGGTACAAAGTCCCTAACTTGTCCCACAAAGCCTTTGCCGTAGCTTCCCCTGATACATTCAACAATACTGAATCTGAGACACACAATCGTAATATGCTCTTTTCCTTCCAATCCAACTTCTTCCATTCTTCATTGAACACTCTCGTTGGTTTAGTACTCAAATCTACCGCGATCCACTAATATTTATCCACCAACAAATCCTCCATATTGAGTTTCCATAACTCAAAACTCTGACCATTAAATTTCTCGGTCTCTATCTTTCCACTGCTCGCCATCTTCTTTCACCACCAAAATCGATCTCACAGATCTCCCACTGAACAGGGTCTACCACAGGCCCAAGCGAAACCCCTCAACAACAAAGGCGTCCACTTGAAGCCAAAACAACTCCAATACCAAATGTAGGTTTTAACCCTGTAGAGAAATTACCTACATACGATTTATAAACCACAGAAAATAAACAATGCGATAGCATAACACATAAAACACATATACACAGAGATTTTCCCTAGATCCCAAAACAGGGACTACCAGCTTGATTTTTCATTATGTTCCTTTCAATGTTATAATACATATTTATACATGTTGAACCATCCAATACCATGGACCAAAAACCATCGTGTCTCAAACCATGGACCAAAAACCATCGCGCCCAAAACCATGTGCGAAAATCATGCACAAAAGCATAGGTAGGTCTTCCCAACCTAACATAGGGTCCAAAATCAAAATTTTCTGGGGCACTGCCCCAGACCCCATAAAGTGGGGTTACCTGCACCCCTCAAACCCCCTGTGACTTCCCTCACTACGCAATCGACACAATGAAGGGGGGGCTTTGCCCCCCTTCTAACCCCCCGGTTAACTACGTGGGCTAGTCATGGAAAGAATATAACATATCCCAATAGTTTCTTTCACAAGCTTTCACGTGTGATCTTAGTTACAGGTAAACTAGAGGGCAGAGAAGACGATAAGACATGAGTCAATAGTCACGCATATACTTTGGTTTCGGGTTGCTCCAAAGTCTGTCTGTCCAAGTAAGTGAGGAGTTCAAGGTTGGTAAGCTTTATTAGAATTAGTTTTAATTCATTTAGATTAAAAATTCAAGCTCTTTAAAGATAAAAAGAGATTTCGGTGTTGTAAGAACCCCCAGGTACTAATCCATGTTGTGAGACAGGGATCATCAACCAACAGGAGAAATTCAAGAATGATTAAGAATCTTGAAGAATGTCCCTTGTAGCACTTTCTCAAATCATAGCAGTATCTTGGGTCGCTACCTCTTAGGAAGAGTTCATCCTGACTGCATTCAGGAAATTATCTATCTCTCCACAACCAGAAAAAGGTTTGGAATTCTCCCTTGATTCCTCTTTCCTATCTACCAAGGAGATTGAGAACTCATGTACCAAATCCAATTGGAAGCATCCAGCTGAACCTGAGATTGAAGAACTTTCACCATGCCTAGTAGCAAGTCTTGTATGCATTCCAAAGACCAATTATCCAAGTTTGTTTGGCATGGCCGAGGAGGACTTTCATAGTGGTCCAAATGAATAAATAGGCCAATATCACTAGGATTACATCGAGTATTGGTTCCAAATCACAATATGGTCAAAGTACCACTCTCATCTTCAAATAATCCTTGTATCGCGTCTTTCAAAACTATTGATTTTTCATGTTCATGTACCTTCTAAAGTTTATATGTTAAATATGGGCATGAATATATCGTTGTACCTAATCCACACATGGCTTCATTGGAAGTTCACTTTCACTTGAAGGAGGATATATTTTCTCCAGTATAGTAGGAAATTTAGTATTGTAAATAAATAAATGAAAATAGTAAAGAGAAAAATAAATCCTTTTGTGAAAACCAGCTTTTTTGGCGCAACTCGGGAGAGACGTTTCTTGAAAACCAGGTGACTGGCAGGAAAGGTTCACAATAAATCTTGTAAATTTTTAAGAGTTCTTCAAGTCATGTATCTTTCAAGTCATTATGTTTATACTCAAGTTGGTTGATTTGGGATCCCTTAAGGTCCACCTACCAACAAGATGTGTCCCATGGAGATCAAGAAATTATCTAGGACTAAGGTTACACTTAGATAAGGTACCTAGGAGCCTGCATGCCTTAGTGGCAGGTATCCTTGTCATCTACTAAGGAAATGCATCAATGTTTCTTGGTGGATGAATTCTGTCATCCATTTGACTTCAACAAATCCATTCATGGTTGGTAGAATGTACCTAGTGCCTTGATTCCCATTGACATCAAAGGTGGGATATCTCACATTGGTTAACAACATCCTCGATGGTCGGTAATCCAATGATTATTTCTTATGTTCGACATCGACACCATTTATTCACATATGAAAGATTGCACATGGGTGTGAAGCGGTTGAAGAATATATGGTTTTGTGATCTCAACACAGATTTGCCGCAATTTGGATCTTTGAATAAAATTTTCCATTTTCATTTACAACAGTATATTCATTTCAGTTAAGGCTTCAACATAGGTGCCTTCCCATTGTCATTTGTAGTAGTAGTCACCTTTCCTCGGTTTTTTGGGAACATACAACTCCTCAAGCATGGGGTAGAAGGGGAGCTTCAATTCATCCTTCTTCAACACTTCAATTCATCCTTTAGCCTTCTTCATCAGATTGGATCAGCAGTCACATCAGCGCCATCCAATTGATCCTCCGCTTCATTTTTCAGCACCAAGCACATCAACAACAGATGTAAAAATTGAGGTAAATTTGGCTTAAGATTCCCTATTTCATTAGAAAGTTTAGGAAAATTAATGATTCACCACTTCTCATTCCATGCATTTCTTCTTTCATCAATCATTATCCTTCTGTTTTCCCTCCATTCACCACTCGTAATAAAAATACTTATGCTCTCATTACAAGACCATGTTAAAAGAAACATATTTATGGTGCATTAATAAAGGTAGTCTCTATGGTGTCTTCTACTTCCATGATAACAAGCATTCTATTTGTAGGATGAAATCATTCCTTCCATGATATGATAAAGGAAACCACCTATAAGCATTGGCCTTACGATGACAGAGTATCCAAGCATCTATCCACATACTTACCATCTCCATCACCACCTCATTTCATCCCTCATCGCTTCCTCATCCATCCCTTTCTTGTCCAAAATTTGTATTGCTCTATAAATTAGTATGATGTGTTAATATGAAGAGTGTTACTCCACAAGAACCAACACCTCCAAATATTCAAGCAGTGCTACTCCACAATAACCAACACCTCCAAATATTTAAGTAATGTTGTCCCACAAAGAACCCACATCTCAAAAATTTTAATAATCTGTTAATGAGCAAGGGATTTATTCTCATCAGGACATGAAAACCCTCAGGCATGGGAAGATTTTGGGCCTTGAATATGCCATTTTTTCTACTGTATAACACCATTATTGATATCCTAAATTTCTATAACTTTACACACATTTCATATCATAATTTTAAAACTTGCTAGCAATTCATATCCTACACTTCATGGTAGATTATCATTAGTTTTCTTAGCTTTTCTATGATTAGATATGATTTTTTCATGATTTAATAATGATGGTTTTTGCTAATTTCATTTGTCGCAGGGTTCCATTGCCGAAATTATTCATGAGTAAATTAAACTAAGTTGTTACAAGTTAAAATATCAATTTGTCATCAAATGGGAAAGAATCTCAAGATTCCAAGACTTGGATCTTGTTCCAATTACCCTGATTCATCTAACCCAGAAACCATTTGTCAAAATTCATCACCAACAAGAAGTTATGTTCAAGACAATTTTAAGTACAAAATTAGTGCCTGCGTAAGTACATAATCATTGAACGATTTCGTTTCTGAACAGTTCTAGGTCCGCGTCGAGGACAATAATTTGATGAATTTATTTATGATAAACATGGAAACGGGTCCTCCATCCATGAAATGATCGGGATGAACCCAACCATCACCCATTCGAAGGCTCTCCAGAACGTTGCATGTGACCTTGTTTAGCCTCTTGTTGTATTTTCTTTTGATAGTCAAATAGTTATGCTTTGTTTTCATCGTTGACTTTGTATAAAGTTGATGCTCTACATGTATGTTGGGAAGAGAACGAGGAGATGGTATTTATGTAAGAAATTTTATCTCAGACACTATTGGCATATGACATTGCCACTTATTTTTGAATCTTAATACAGAACTTGATTCGGCAATAATCTCTGAGTATTATGGTTCCATTCAGTTGTTAATTGCATTGCACTAATTTAAACTTTCTCTTGGAGTGGCAAGTGCTCACTACTGCCTAGAAGAAAGTTTTGTAAAACAACATAGGATAGATCTAGGCGTAGGGATTTTGTTTTGAAAGAATTTGTTAATTAGATCTCATAATTATGATTTATGCTCAAGATTGTAATTTGTTTTCTTGAAATTAAATAAATACTTCATCTTCAACTCGTTGCAAACTAACGAATTGTCTTGATCAACGATTGTATTGCATAAATAATCCCTTTGATACAGGTTTATGATTGGAATACTCAAAGGTGCTTCTTAATTGGATAAACAAGCTATCGATAACTCTATTTCTTTTAGATATGAATTGAAATCGATTCCATACCTTAATCATTCACTATCATTTATTGTAACATTGTGTTTTGGCAATCAATTATTTGAAAGCAATGCAACAAGACCATTAAATCATTGTTTGGAGTCGTAGTTTCATTTTGAAATTCATTATAATTGTAATTAGTTATTGATAGAACCATTAGTCAATGTGCTTATGTTTGAATGATTTCTTGATTTTTATTAAAGTAATCTAAGGATAAAAGAATTTCTTATTTTGCAGTCTTTTAGATCTGAAAGCATGTAAATTAGAATCTTGGTTTACTTAGTTTCCTTTAAAGCAATTGTAGAGTGATGGTAGAGGTTAGTTTGAATGCTTACTTGATTTGTTTTATGCATCCCGGGAATTAGATTAGTTGAAGTCTTGTTTGTCCATTACCTTAATTTAAGATCATTTGAATGAGAGTGAATTTTATTGGACTTAAGATTTAGCATAAGTTTGGGATCATTTTAAATTATTCTTGATTGATTTAATATCCTTGTACTTAGATTAAATAGATCTTATTATTTATATTGAGATTTCCATTTAGATTAAAATCATTTGAATAGTAATGTGTATTGTTTGGGTTATGATTAATTAGAGTTAGTTTCAACATGTTATTTTGTCAATTTATTAGTTTTAAACTAGAAACACCATTTTGTACTTAAACAACAAGTTGATTTCCTACTCTAGTTTAGGTTAGATGTTGTAATCCTACGTTACCTATGCTTGTCCCTCGAAGCTTACGAATCCCAGATTGATAATATACTGTTGGAATTATAACACATATAATTTCCCCAACATACTTTTTGCACAACGAAACTAGAAATTATTCGATTTCCGTGTTGCAAAAAGCGATAGTATCCATAGCACAATCTCTATATCAATGATTACAACCTCTTTTTGTTTATTTATACTTCACTACATCAATGAAACCTAGAAAGGCTGACACTTCATGGAGGAATATATTCATTTTATTTCTATTACCAGAAATCTGGTCCAAAGGACCCAAATTAAATTTTAATATTTGCTAGCATCCTCAGAGACTTATCTACATGACCTTTTATGTGTAATCATGATTTTAAGACATTTTATTATATATCTGGATCTAGATTCACTTGGTTGTAATATTTTTTTGGACATCCAAATTCTTTTCATGGTCATACTACTAATTACAACTCCAAGAGATTTATTATTATTTTTTAATTTTCATGACCACATGGCGAGACGACATGACGATATCCTTATAATGGAACTTTTTAATTTTATCTGGAAATTTGACTCTTAGAACTAGTCAATATTGTTGTAGGGTAGACCCTTAGATGCATGATAAGTAGGAAAACTTGCAACCAATGTGTAATCATGTCTTAATGGATCTTTGAACTATTACATTGATCCCACCCAAATCCATATTCGTTCCCTCATTAGTTAACTTTTAAAATAAACCCTCAGATTACTAGATGGTTGAGTAGCCTGAAATTTGAGCCTTTCACTATTTTGAGGCAATTTTCCTTGTTCATTTCCATTTTGGCCGAAAACTAAATAGATAGGAAACCTTTGCTAAACCCTTACTCTAATGCAAATACCAATATTTTCATAGGGGATGCTATTTCACTACCATGTAATCTACCAAATCAACCACGTGATGTTCTTGCCACATCATCTTTTCCATCTAATTGCCATGTCGACATTCTGCCACTTCTCATGCCATGACACCTCCATGTGTAACTTAAGATAGGGCCACATAACCACCCAAAATGGCTAAATCCACCTCCCATGTGTCATTCTCACCGACTCTTATAATACCCCCTTCCTAATGCTTATTTTGTAAATGTATGTATGTGGATATTGAGGTTGGGGTGTCTATGCATGTATCCATATCATTAGGTTAGTGGGTCGAGTTAAACATGACTAATGTTGTAGTGTTCATGTAATGGGTGTAATGACCATGATATTAGGTTGGTGATTTGGAGTCACATTATGAGACTTGCATGCCCATGCAATGATATTAGATAGATATTGGGGCTGATGCCCAAATATTTAATGTTAGTTTTGACGATTTGGTAAGAGGGTTGATTTGGTAAATAAAATGTAATTATTCAAATTATTAATAAAATAAGGCTATTTGTGGATCCCGCTCCATGGAAAAAGTATGGGGGGCTCATCCAACTACATGTCGATAAAAGGCTGAGAATTAGGTTTCTTTAAATAAGAAGAGGAACCTGAAATGCTAAAAATTGAAACACTCAACCTCTATGGATCCTATCACACTAATTTTTCATGCTTAGCAAACTACATGAATTCTACTGCCGAGTTGTCATAAGTATGCCATCTTCCACACATAAATGGAGTTCCTTTATAGTTGATAGGTTGTCCAAACACAACTTATTTTCTTGATAGTGATGGAATCTACCAACAAATTTGAGGTACTGAGGCCAACTAAGATATGGATTGGGCCCATATAACTTCTCTTCAAGTAGGAAAAGTCAGCTACATGGTAGAAATCCAAAATGTTTCCAATTTCATGAAACACGTCCCCTGACCAAAAAATAAGTGGAGTGCTAGGAGGATAGGCCCAAACTAGAATGAATTATAGCTTTTTTGACTAAGAATTGAAATATACCTTCCAAATTTTGAAAGAGTGCTTTCAACATCCAGTTCCAATGTGATAGAAAAAGTTTTCAAGCATGCTCTCACATTGTTGTGATCCACACTATCCATCCATTTGCTAGAATCAGACATCGAGAAGTGTATCCTAAAATTCCAGAGAAGTGCTCGTTGATTAATTTCCTTAATACTTCCATAGTCAGATGTTTTCTAGTGAAATGAGCCATCAGAGTGGCTTCCTCCATGTTTTTGAAGCCATTCAAACTTATACCTTCCTAGAGGACTAGGCTAGGATATTGAATGTTGGGTTTATCTTCAGTGCTTTCTGGGAGATTCATTAATAGTGGATCCATGGGAGCATATTTTGGGATGGAGTTCATAATTGGTTTGTTACTGCTAACATTCCTAGGGTGATGATATGTATGATGAAACATTTTGACAATGGCACAAATGAGGGGTTTGTAGGGAGAAATTCAACAAAGGCTAAAAGGGGCTACCAAGGAGAGATGTAGGAGATAATACTTCCCAAGGATTGGAGTTAATACATTATTCTGCAAGATTGGCTAGAGAAGTGGTGGCTACAATGTGAAGCCCATTATGAGAGGATTTGCTGAAGTAAAGGCTTTTGTCCTCTTGTACCTATAGAGGAACATAGCTTAGTAGTCTCAATATGGGCTTAGAATTAGACCATGGGCTTAGAATTAGACCATGGATCTCCCACTAATCTCGGCTCATGAATGGTTCCATTATCCAAAGTGAGTGATGATGGGTCATGAGAAAGAAACAACAACACTAGAAAGTGGGTCCTTTGAATAATTGATCAAATCTTCTCCCAAGGCCTTAGTGATCACTGAGTCAATTACCATTTTATAAGAGGACGAGAGAGAGGTGAATCCACCTCAAAGACCTTAACCTTATAAGACAGTGGAGGGGAGACTAAACTCCACAACCTATGAAAACCCTAAGCCTTGGTAACTTCAATGAATCAATATACCCTCATTTATGAATATTGAATTATAAAATATATTTGAAATATATATGGAAAATTTTATTTCGAATGACCTGGAGTTCTTATTTTAAATGAGGAAGCATACCATTGTCGTCCTTGTGAATAATGGGTAAAGAGAGATTCCCACCTTCTAAGCTTCCGGTTGGACGGATCATTGAGTCGACACATGTAGGGGGTGGGCCTACGCTTGGGGGATGGTTTCACTGTGTTTTCCATTAATAAACTACTCGAGCATGCGCGCATCTATATTCAACCAGGACAATAAACCTAGAAGAAAGACATTTAAAAGGAGTCTATCAACGTTGGATCAACGAAAGAATGTCACCAACCATACTCCTCATAATTATAATATTCCAAAAAACTTTATTTATTTAGTGATACATTCAAAATGTGTTTTGAATAGCAAACAATCACCATCTTACCAAAAACATTATTTCACTATCTCAAATTTAGTTAAACTTTTAAAGGCAATTGGTCACCATGCAGGCCGATGATTCCGCACTTTGCGGATCAACCCATTATCAAATAAAAGATAAGGCCGCCATAATGATGAATTTTTGCACGTGGACGATATTTGAAAACATTACCATAATGATCAATTTCGTCTCTCATCCATAGAATATGAGAGACATGGAAAGGAATCTCCTTTCAATAGAATATGTAATGGGACTTATTCACGCTTCCAAGTCAAGATGACGCTGTAATATGGTTTATAACTTTATTATTTATTGAAGTATTTAAATTATTTTTTTTAAACAACTTTTTCATAGGCCAAATTTAGAGATTTTTGAATTTCCAATTTAATAAACAAATATATTATATTATTATAATTAATTTTCAAAAATTTATTTATTATCATTCAAAATTGATTAAATAAATAAATAAATCTTTTTCATACCAACGGTACATGTTGATACATGGTTTTAATTTTGTCCTGGCAAAACATATATCGAGGACATCTCAATATAGGTGAATTATAAGTCAAAATAGTTGTGCATGAAAGCTTCATTTGGTTAAATTTGTTTGAAAAATATTCATATTTTTTTTTACCATATATAAATATAAATATAAAATTAATTTAAAATATAAATATTAATTATAAAGTTGATAAGTATATTTTACAATTTAATATGACATATAAATATATGTATATATACTTAATTTAAAATATAAAAAATAATTATAATGTTGATAAGTATATTTTACAGTTAAATATGATATATATATATATATATATATATATATATATATATATATATAATAATATGATATTAATAGGTATATTTTACAGTTAAATATGACATACTTATAATTTTTTGATGTTTAATTTTAAATTTATATATATATATAATAAAAAAAATAAAATTATTTTTAAATTATATATATATATATATATATATATAATTAGTTTTAATTAAAAAACCAGTAACTTCAATTTTATCATATTCGTTTGATTTACGTATAATCTCTTGATGTTTAATTTTAAATTGATATATGTTTTTTTAAATAAAGGCAAAATTATTTTTAAATTATATATAGAGTTTAAATTTTATCATATTTGTTTGATTTACTTATAATTTCTTGACTTTTAATTTTAAATTGATATATGTGTTTTTAAATAAAGGTAAAATATTTTTAAATTATATATATATATATATATATATATATATATAATGAATATTAGTTTTAATAAAAATATTATTAATTTCAATTTTATTATATTTATTTCATTTATTGTTGTGTTTGATTTATGATTGATATTATAATGTGATTCGATTTATTGATGATATTATAACTTAGTATGAATAAGATTCGATAAAAATATTTCATCCTTATTCTAAGTAGCATAATTTTATATCAATTTAAAAAAGATAAAGTATATATATATATATATATATATATATGTGTGTGTGTGTGTGTGTGTGTATGTGTGTGTCTGTGTGTATAGGGAGAAATTTATTTTAATGTTTACTATATAAAATTTTCAATACTTAGGTTAAATATAATATCTTAATTTCAATTAAGTATTTATTATATATTTTTCAAAATAAAATTTGTGTATAAATTAAATAAAATAATAAAATTTGTGTATAAATATTATATAGGGTTAATTTCTTTTTTTGTATATAATAAATAAAGAAATTGTAAAATTACATTTTTATGGTTAAAACATTTCAAGGTTCGTTAGTTAACATTTTGGGCTATTTTTTGGTTAATTTTGTTTAAATTTAGTAAAGATTTAAATGGAAATTGTAAGTTTAAAAAAAAATTGCTACTTAAAGGATTTGATCATTCTCAATACTTGTTAGATTCATGGTTAACATAAATCTATATTGATATCATCAAATTTTAATGTTTGAGCTTTCTATCATCTATACCACAATTTAAAAATTTCTTTTATCTCAAATATTATGTAAAAAACAAAAATGAAAAAAACTATATTAATTTAATGTATTATCTTACTTAAAATTCATATTAATTCAATATTTAATAAATATCATGCTATCATAGCCCTTTCCCGCCATCCATTTAAATAAATAAAAAAGACAAAACAACCTTCCAATCTAAGTAATTGACATTAAGGATAACCAATAGTAAATCATAAGGATGCTACCATTGGGGGATTAAGGAAGAGATCATCATGGGAAGCAGGGATAGTGTCAAAGATACTATTACCTCTAATTTTAAGGACAAGTTGTGGGATGATAAGGAGCTGGAGGGTAAATGGAATCTAAGATACTATAAGGAGGTGATCAACCCCACCCTTAATAACCAGAATTATCTCTCTATGTTGGCCAACACTAAAAAAAAATGAAGATCGCTAGGATAAGAACTAATTCTCACGAGCTTCGAAGTGCAACCAGAGGAAAGTTTAATCCCACGATAACTTGGGATGATAGAACCTGCCAAATTTGCAATACTAAGAATGTCGAAGATGAAAAAGACTTCCTTTTAGACTACCCGAATCTTACTCACATCCGCTCTCAATTCCATAACATGTGCCACACTTCCAATCTTCTTGACTTATGAAGCCAACCTAACTATAGCAGAGCCCTTATTTGCCTTCTTTTTGATCATAGAAACAAGATTTTGAAGAATCACAATTAGATTCTTTTTCTTTGGTTGAGGTATGATAGATCAGATTGGTCTTAGTGGACATTAATCACTATCATCATCATTATTAAGTAGAAAATCAAAAAAAGATTACCTAAAATTAGATAGAAAGGAGAAAAGTAATATATTAAAAGTATAATATTTTTGAAAAAGATCAAATTAATGAATCTCGATAGTGGCACTTCTACCTAAAATAACAATGTGATTTTTTTGAAAGACTTTTTCTTAAATCATGAATCATAGAAGCCTCCAATATGAGATGAAATTATTTATATTTTTATAAATTTTAATATTTTTTTTTGAAATCATATAAGTTTTAGTTTTTTTAATACCATAAAAATGTAAATATAATTCCTTTTATAGATATATTTATTTATTATGTAAATTATTTATTATAATTTATTATTTGAAACTATCTCTCACGTAAATTTTTATATTTATTTTTTCTCATTTTATTAAAATGTTTTTATTTTTGTAATTTTAACTATATTATTTATGTTTAATAAATCAATGGAAAGTAATCAATAAAAAACATTTTAAATAATTTTGATTTCTGAATATGAAACTAGGATTTAAGAAGGGAATGAAATAAAATACAGAATTGAAATAAAAACACAGAGTTAGAGTGAATCTGAACTTCAATTAATAAATAGAAATATTAAATCTGTTTATAAGCCAAATGAAAGCAAACAAGTTGGAATGGTGTAACTTATGAGAAGAGATGTAAAGACTAAGTGTCTTTTGAACTGTGTTACAATGAGGATCAAAGGCCTTTTTATCATGAAGAAACACTGAGAAACCATAAACATCCAAAACCCTAACCTTAGGACATGAAGCCCAAAAGACTTATGGGCCTTGATTGGAAAAGTAATATATTTGTTTGTCCGACATGATAGCCCTATAGAAAACTCTATTCAAGGAGAACAACTTTTGGCTGGCAGCATTGACTAATTTCCCCAAAAAAACATCATTTAGGACTTTCAAATAACTTTGCTATTTTAAGACCTAAAAGTGCAAAAAAAATAGAAAACTATAGAAATAAGAAAATTATGTTGTGAGCCAGCGAAATAAGTGAGTGGCCACCAATATCCACCTATGTTATCATAATTTTTCATATTATTTAATAAATTTCTATTACAAAAAAAACTTCATAATCCACTATCTATCTTTCTAGATTTTAAATATTTCTATAATTTTAATAATTAACTAATCATTAATAATAACATGTCAATTTTGAACTCACAGTATATGAAAAAATAGTAACTGTGGAATTCCAAACCTACATAGACGAAAACGGAGAAAATTGTCACGTGTGTTTTTCTATACATGTCTTAAATAGAATATTAAAATATACGAGCATTTTATCAAGTCATGAACAGATTAAATACTCATCTTCTTAGTTACTTTTGCGTTGCCATCCATGGCTGTACTCATATCATTAGTTAGTTTGTTCTCGCCGTGGGTGTACTGAGAGAATTTACACAATAAATACACTTTTAGATAAGGTTAAAACGTAATAATTACCAATTGCACCACATGTGGTAAAGGAAATGAAGGAAATGACATAAGGCGATAACATAGGAAATAGTAACAAAAAAGAAAAAAGTAAAAAATTTATGCAATTTTGTTTTTTATTGGCGTTTATTTTTTTATCATATTCTATGTTATGTTATCTCGAAATAGAAATTCTAATTTTCATAAACTATGCCATGGACCAGCTGCATTTAGCACAATGCAATTTGTGCCAACCTGGATGAAATAACAACATCAAAATATGTAGAAGCATTTTCCTTTGTATTTCCTGAAATAGTAGTATCTAAGTGAGTTAGTAGGCTCTCTTAAGGGTTGACTTCTACTCTTTATAATTTCCTGTGTGGATTCTAAAATGGACTAAACATGTACAATTGTTGGGAAACTACCTCTAGGATATGGATCCACTAGTATCTCTAAAAGAGAAGAAGCCGACTTACTAAAATAAATACTTTTCATTGGATGATTAGACTTGCATGTTAGTCCAAATTTACATATACCATAGTTGTTGTAATAGGTGCACGTCACTTGCATCTTAATATCAGAACAAACTAAAGTGCCTAGTAAGCAACATGAATTGAAACAAAATTCTCAAGGAATTACATGAAACTTCTCAAAATATTTCACTCCTTTCCAAACTTAAGTTCTTTGAGCCATAACCACAAAATACATACAACACCTTCTTATGAACACCCGTTGCACTTAATCATCTAGATAAGAAGAATTTTGTCCTATGGGCATGCCCAATCTTATAATGTCTCCTTACCCCATTATGTGAATTAAAATTGCAAGTTGTTCCATGCTATGATCTCATGGACCTCCCTTATTGTTTTGATTTATCACATTTTCAATGATAGGAAAAGAAATCTCCATTGTGTTTTTATCCTCCCTTGAAGTTGATTTACAAATCAATACCGGAGTGACCCAATTACATCATTTGGAAAGCATGGTATCAATATCATAACTTGGACAGTAGATAAGATCAACAGAATCCAGAAACTGGAGTCCTTTAGCAATAATTTTATTTTAGTTACTATTGGTGGCTATATTTGCATACTTTTACTCACCCTTTTTACCCTGTCCTTTTATCCATTTCATGCCAATAGTGGTTAATCGATATCTTAAATTGCACAGGTATACCTCTCGTCGTGTCTTTATGGATTATTGGTAAATAAATCATAGCCGTAGGGGATTATTACCTAAGTGACTTGCTAATTCAGTTATTTTTGTAGATTTAAAGAGAGAATGACCAGGACCGTGATTCACTGAATGATGCTATCAAACTGGCAACACTGTTCTTGAACATTGGCTGCAATGGTGAATCAACCCTTCGATTGACACACTGTTATCTTTTAACATTCTGTTTCATTTTGAAAACCACCATGTAATTAAGGGCAGACAGTGCCATAATTCTAGGAGTTGTATTATTGACAAATTGTATAAAGTAGAGTTGCGGGCTGTGAAATCCAACACTATTAAGAGGCATTAAGTTTGTAGGAGAATACTCTAACTTTGAGTTTGTAACAATAGAGTTGTAATATTTCTTTTATTAATGATAAATTGATCTTCTAAGCATATTGTGATTCTTTGATCTTGCCACAGCCCTGATCAGGGAGTTGGGACCACTCTCCTGACCAGGGGCTGCTGGATTAGATGTGTGTTAGGTTTATTCCTGTAAGTTTATTATGGTTGTGAATGTTTATCGGTGTGTTGCTCTGAATCCTTATTGTTGTTACTCGTATTTTCTGTTACAGTGATTACTTGTTGTTACGCTTACTTGTTTTTACCGTATTTCTTGTGTTACACATTGATGAATACAGTGCACAATAGCCTTGAAACAACTGGTAGAACCCTGGGTTGATAATTAAATTAGGTTTGGGTGAATTGCATTATTCATACTTGGACACCAACATTTTGGTGCCATTGTTGGGGAGGCTATCATAGGCGCGAAAGTACAACCAACATTGACCATATGACTGATCTCTCATCCTGGGGAAGAGTACAACCAACATTGACCATAAGACTGATCTCTCATCTTGGGGAAGTAAGTTTACACCTTGCTCCAGGTCCTAAGTATTAGATCATTTGGTTGTTTGGTTCTTTTCTTTTCTTGTTTTTTAGGATTATTCTCTCGTCTTGGGGAAGGAAGTTTTTATCACCTTGCTCTAGTTCTAGAGGTTTAGATTTCTTTGTTTTGTTTTTATAAGTATTGTTCTCTCGTCCTGGGAAGGGAAGTTTTATTTTTCACCCTGTTTCAAGTCCTGAGCTTGATTTCTATTATTTTCTTATTTTCTTTCTTTTGTTTTCCTTAGGGGCCACCCTCTCACCCTCGAGAAGGAATTTATTATACTTCTCTATGTCTTGATATTTTAGTTTGTTTGAATGTTTCCCTTTTATTTCCTGATTCTATGAATAGAGACACCAATAAAAGGAGCAAAGGGAGACCCCCGAAAAGAAACGAGGTTGATTTGGGAAGAAAAACTTACATCTAGGAGATAATCTCAAGGGCTGAGTCTGGAGCATCGCCACGAGGTGCTGCTAGGGTAAGATATCATATGAGATCTGGAGAGAAATTAGTTTCACAACCAGAACCTCCTCCAAGAGCAGAAGTGCAATTCGGGAAAGAAGAAGTAGCAAGCACAAGATTTGAGGAATTGCATATTGCAAGTTAAGAGGAAGAATTTTTTAAGGAATTCCTGGCACCATTGGATCAAGGGAGTTTTGTTAAACAACTTCCATCACCTATTATAGAACAACCAGAGCTAGAAACTATTGAAATTCCAAGCGAGTATTAGAATATATTCATGGCTCCTGCAACTTCTTCAATTGAATTCCTAGTTCGAGATATCAGAAGTGATGCACCTATGAAGCTTATTCCTTTGACAACACTACCAAACTTCCATGGCCTTACCTCTGAGGATCCAGACACATTCCTCTTTGAATTCGAAGCTATTTTTTGGGGGTATGATTATATTTATGATGCTCGAAAATTGAAGACATTTCTCGCTACATTGAAGGGCACAACTTTGAGATGGTTTATGGGTTTGGGAGGAAAATCCATTGCTACATGGGAAGATATGAAGACGATTTTCCTAGAGAAATATCAAGACTAGTACAAATCTTGGGATGTAAAGGAAGAAATTTTTAAGATCATGCAAAAAGAGGATGAGAACATGGAAGATTTTATGGAATTTTTTCAATATAGTTTGCATATATCCGGCTACAGTGACTTGGATAAGAATATCTTGAAGATCATTTTTCTCATGGGACTGAGGGAGGAATCTATGGAGCTATTGAACGTAGTAGGGAAATAAGATATATCAAAGGAGGAATTTGATACCATCTGTGAATTATGCATCGAGTGCTCACGAGGGGCTGCGAGACAGAGGTAGGGAATCCGAAATCTCAAAACATCCAGCGGTGGAGTTACAAAGGCTGAAATTTGGAATCTGCTAGACAACTTGAGAACCGATATCCTGAGCACATTTTCATCACAACTAGACATGTTGCAGGGGAAGAAAAAGAATATTGAAGCATATAAGGACATGTCTATTTTCTTCCCTCAATGTAGTAAGAAGCATCTGTTGAAGGAATTCCCATTAAATTTTGTGCAGGCTTGTGCTATATGTGAATAGTAATTCCACGAGCACTTGCTCGTATCTTCCTGGATTTAATGCAGTCTTTCATGGGATGAATGAAGAAGGAGAACAACTCTATTTTATGGGATCAAGGAAACCGTGGAAACCACGGCCGCCGAGTATGAATCAAGGTATGCCTCAAGACCCGTCTCAGTATTTTAATAATATGAATTTTGGTCAGTAGTCTGTACCATTTTCACCCTCTTAGCTACAATCTAACTTGTATCTAATGCCTTGGCAACCCTAGTATCCTCAATCTGGTATGAATTCTTCATGGTCCCAGAACTGTCATGGACCTCCTCCTCCTCCTTCAGGACAATTCTCCCAGCCTATGCCGCAACAAGAGCTACAACTGCCTGCTAATATGACCACTAGTAATCCTCCTCTTCGTCCTCAATTTCTTGTCCAACCCAATCTGAATCCAAATAACAGAGGGGCTCAACAGGATGAGACACTCAACCTCCCTGCATATAGTATTTCCACTATGGAATGTAATGAAATAAACCTTCGATTTGGCCGAGTGGTCAATACTCACACTTCACCTATAATTGTTGAGCATATTGATGATGAAGTCTCAAAACTAAAACAAAGAATGATAGGGGAAGAGCCAACATAGATTCCTATAAAGAAACAAATCCCTTCACAGACTATTGCTGCTAGAGGGTGTCAGACTGGTCCACCCTATCCTGAAAGACTAACTTTGAGCAAATAAATTCCTCATCCTGAATTTGACTTTTTAGTAGAATTGAAAAATTTATTCGTTAAAATTCCATTACTTTAGGCTATGAAGGACGTACCAATTTATTATAAGACAATTAAAGAATATTTTTTTAAGAAACCTGGTAGAAAACCAAAGGACCCTCTCACTATTCATGTCATGGGAAAATTATTAGATATAATGTTGGGGAAATATATACCTGTTAAGTATGGGGATCTTGGGGATCCAATTCTGATAGTGTAGATTAATGGGGTGGGTATCCCAAATGTACTGGTAGATTTGGGGCACAATTAATGTTATAACCTTTGCAACCATGATTAGCTTGGGTCTATGGAACCTTAAACCAACTCCCACCATCCTAGAACTGGCAGATCGGTCTACTATTAGACCGATAGGGAAATTGGAAGATATCACTATTACAGTAGACTCATGGAAATACCCCGTTGACCTTCTGGTTTGACATACCCAATCCCCAGTCGGTGGGCACCCTTTAATTTTAGGAAGAACTTGGCTCGGAACCACAAATGCTTACATTAGGTGTCAGTGTAAAAACATGGTAATATCTAATGGGGTAGTTACAAAGAACCTTATCCTCTACCCCCCTGCAAAACCAAGTTCATCAAATAAACCCGGATTTACCTTGATTCAAAAGTCTCTACCTGCCAAAGAGCCTGAATCTGAAGATGAGGAACTTAGAATTATCATTACCATCAACAAGGCTCTTTGTTTTAAAGATGAAATGGAGGACGATGTCATTAGCACATTTCTCAGCAATCCTGAATTCATTCCTGTTTCAACCCGTCAGCTGTTAGGAACTGCCATGAGCTACAATATTGAGGAAGATATCGAACGAGAAGCAAAAATAGAAAACATTCTTGAAATTGTACCTCGTAATAGTGTTCATGTAGAAATTGAACGAGGGAAAACATTGAATATTAATCCTGACCTTTAACACTCCCAATCCAAACAGTTGCTAGAAGTCCCCCAGGACCATAAAGGAGCTTTTTCTTGGGAGTATACTAATAAGAAATGCATCCCTATTGATTTATGTACTCATCATATATTCATTAAAGAGGAATGTTGACCTATTAGGCAACCACAACGAAGAATGAATCCTGCTTTAAAAATAATTATCAAAGATGAATTGCAGAAGTTATTAGATGTGGGTTTTATTTATTCGATATCGGATAGTCAATGGGCTTCCCTGCTGGTCATTATTTCTAATAAGAATGGCAAGTGGCGGATCTACATTGATTATAGGGAACTAAAAAAGGCAACTCAGAAAGACCATTTTTCCATGCCCTTTATTGACCAAGTCCTTGATACATTAGCTGGGAAGGAGTTTTTCTCCTTTCTGGATGGATTTAGCAGATACAACCAGATACAAATAGCTCCTGAGGATCAGGAAAAAACTACCTTCACATGCCCTTGGGGAACCTTTGCCTACCGAGTCCTTCCATTTGGCCTCTGTAACGCACCTGCTACCTTTCAAAGGGAAATATTAGGAATTTTATCTGATCTAGTCAATGGCAACATCGAGATTTACATGGACGAATTTACCCCATATGGGGATTCCTTTATAGAATCTTTGAAAAACTTAGAGAAAGTACTTGAAAGATGCAAGCAAACACATGTTTCTCTAAGTACAATCAAATGCCATATGATGATGAAAGAAGGGATAGTGTTGGGACACTTGCTTTCAGCTGCAGGAATTCGAGTTGATCCTGCAAAGGTAGAGGTAATCTTAAAATTTCCTATGCCTAAGACACCGACATAGGTATGCAACTTTATTGGTTATGCTAACTATTATAGGCGTTTCATAGGAATTTTTTCTAAAATAGCATTCCCACTTTTTCAATTATTGCCTAAAGATTCAAAATTTGTGCGGACAGATGAATATGAAGCAACTTTTGTATAAATCAAAGAACTAGTCTGCAAGGGTCCAATATTATATGGTCCTGACTGGAAGCTCTTGTTCCACATCTCTACTGATGCTTCTTAAACAGCAGCAGGGGCGGTTTTGGGGCAGCAGGAGGACAAGAAACCGTATTCATTTTAATATGTCAACAAGAATTTGACCGCTATTGAATTAAATTACACAGTAATTGAAAAGGAGTTCTTGGATGTCATTTACCCTGTTAATAAATTTCATCATTACATCACAGGATATCCCACTTTCATGCACATTGATCATACAACTATTAGGTATTTGATGAACAAACCAAAAGCCCCTGGTCGTGTTACAAGATGGTTGATGTTAATTCAGGAATTTGATATTACCATTGTAGACAAACCAGGGAAAGATAACGTAGTCGCAGATTTCTTATCTAGAATGGATACTAGTGATGAAGGTACACTTGTAGAGGATAGTTTTTCATATGAACATATTTTCGCAATTTCTAATCACACTCCGTGGTATACAGATATTGCTAACTTTCTTGCTATAGGAAAGGTGCCTCAACACTTGTCTTATAGAGAACAATGAAGGATTATCCATCACAGTGCTCATTATTCATGGATAGAATGCTATCTCTTCTACACAGGATCTGATCGACAAATCCGACGCTGCATAAGTGGAGATGACATCTATGATGTTCTGAGGGATTCCCATGAACATAAGTGGACAGGCCATAAGGTGTTGCAAATGGGAGACTATTGACCTTCTATTTTTCGTGATGCAAGGAAATATGTTAGAGGGTGCGATAGTTTCCAGTGGATGGGTTAGCCTGGTCGAGATGATGAAATGCTATTACAGCCTCAACTAGCTCTTGAGCCCTTTGAAAAATGGGCTATTTATTTCGTCAAGCCATTTAATTCGCCTTCACAACAGAAAGTTCACATTTTTGTTTCTTTATTAGCATTTTTTTTTTTTATCATATGTTATGTTATCTCAAAAAAAAAATTATAATTTTCACAAATGATGCCATGGACCAACTGCATTTAGCAAATTGCAATTTGGGCAGAGCTGGATGAAACAACAATAACAAAATATGTAGAACCATTTTCCTTTGTATTACCTAAAACAGTAGTATCTGAATCTTGTTTGGAGCTAGTAGGCCCTTTTGAGGGTTGATCTCTACTCTTTGTAATTTCCTCTGTGGATCCGGAAATGGACTAAACATGTGCAGTTGTTCGGAAACTACCTCTAGGATATGGATCCATTGGTATCTCTAAAAGGTAAGAAGCTGATGAAAGAAAAGAAATACTTGTCATTGGATGATTAAACTTGCATGTCAATCCAAATTTACATATACCATAGTGGCTGTAATAGGTGCACGTCGGTTCCGTATTAATAACAAAACAAAAAAAAACGTCTAGTAAGCAACATGAATTCAAACAAAATTCTCAAGGAACTACATGAAACTTCTCAAAATATTTCCATACTATGATCTCATGGACCTCCCATATTGTTTTGATTGATCACATTTTTCAGTGATAGGAAAGTAAATCTCCATTATGTTTTTATCCTCCCTTGAAGTTTATTTACAAATCAGTACCAGAGTGGACCAATTACATCATTTGGAAAGCATGGTATCAATATCATAACTTGGATAGTAGATATGATCAACATAATCCATAAACTGGAGTCCTTTAGCAGCATTTTGGTTTTGGTTACTGCCTGGGATAAGAATGGAAATAGTGACATGCAGAATCCTAATGGAAATCTAACAAATCTAGATCAAGGAAGAATACATGTGAGAGAGAATCTATTTGATAACACTCATGAGATAGCTACAACAAAAGGAGGTTTGTTTACAGGTAAAGTTATATTTAAAAAAAAAAATCCCTTTATCAATTTAACACATTATTGACATATTGAAATTTTCTTTATTTACTTTTAACAAATAAACATATAATGAAAGAAAGCCCCGCATTAACTAAAAATCAATTCAAACAAAATTCAAACAAATTCTCAAGGAACTACATGAAACTTCTCAAAATATTTCCATACTATGATCTCATGGACCTCCCATATTGTTTTGATTGATCACATTTTTCAGTGATAGGAAAATAAATCTCCATTATGTTTTTATCCTCCCTTGAAGTTTATTTACAAATCAGTACCAGAGTGGACCAATTACATCATTTGGAAAGCATGGTATCAATATCATAACTTGGATAGTAGATATGATCAACAGAATCCATAAACTGGAGTCCTTTAGCAGCATTTTGGTTTTGGTTACTGGCTGGGATAAGAATGGAAATAGTGACACGCAGAATCCTAATGGAAATCTAACAAATCTAGATCAAGGAAGAATAGTAAATTTGGATTGACATGCAAGTTTAATCATCCAATGACAAGTATTTCTTTTCTTTCGTCAGCGTCTTCCCTTTTAGAGATACCAGTGGATCCATATCTTAGAGGTAGTTTCCCAACAACTGCACATGTTTAGTCCATTTCCGGATCCACAGAGGAAATTATAAAGGACTCCAGTTTATGGATTCTGTTGATCATATCTACTATCCAAGTTATGATATTGATACCATGCTTTCCAAATGATGTAATTGGTCCACTCTGGTACTGATTTGTAAATAAACTTCAAGGGAGGATAAAAACATAATGGAGATTTATTTTCCTATCATTGAAAAATGTGATCAATCAAAACAATATGGGAGGTCCATGAGATCATAGTATGGAAATATTTTGAGAAGTTTCATGTAGTTCCTTGAGAATTTTGTCATGCGGAAAGAGTCAATTTTGCGGAAAAAACCAACCTCCCTAGAAGCTAAGGCTTTCTAGTGACAAACAAAACAATCAAGCACTATCTTTCCCTAAATATGCATTAAAATAAAAGCAACCAGGTGTTTAAGGCTTACCTCTAGTCCAACGCTTGTTTGCAGCAACCAAGCCTCTTCGATCCAGATGAGCTCCTTCTCCTTGAAGCCTGCATTCACTAACAAGCAAACGATTACATAGCACCTGAATAACTCATATAATAAAACATATTCATCATAAAGACCAAGGAGTTTATGAAACAAATTATATATAACAACTTGTTGAGAAAAATGAACTTAATTGTATTAATTGGAAACAAAAGAAACCATTACAACCAGTGCCTTGGTGTTGTGCAGGTCCCTCCCAGGGTCCAGCAAGAGTTCTCCTTTACTTTGATCAGCTCACCCACTTCCAAATGAAGCTAAGAAAGGATTGGAATCTCTCCTCTCAAGCTCTAAAAGGGAGTCCTAATTTCAGCAGCATCTACCCTTAGGAATGTTCAGCTTTCAACCTCCCCTCCCTCTAGCCCAATGCCTGTATTTATAGTGCTTTGGAGGAAGTTAATCAGGTCCACCATCAATGGGATAAGCCCCTCTTTCAATGGGATAACTCCCCTCTTGATGGGATAAGTTCCTCTTTCATTGGGATGCATGAACCATATGGAGGTGCTCAATCCACGTCAAACCATCTTCTAGAATGCTCTAGAATCGACCACAAGTAAGTTTTTTGAATAAAACTTGCGCCTTTTGACCTTTACAGGAGTACGCACCCACCCCTTTACAGACAGAGCGTACAAGTACGCAGGTATTATGAACAATAGGTGCATACACACAGGTAAGGGTAAGAGAAACTGCGTAACCAGAGTTATATTGACTTTTAAAGACTTTCTCTCTTTCTTGGAGTTTGACATGAGGAGCAGAGGTATAAGACTTGCCAAGGAGGACAGTATGACTATTGATGGAGCCATACTGACTGCAAATAGTCATGGTGACAAATTTTAGTGTAACAGATCACATTTTTTAGTGATAGGAAAATAAATCTCCATTATGTTTTTATCCTCCCTTGAAGTTAATTTACAAATTAGTACCAGAGTGGACCAATTACATCATTTGGAAAGCATGGTATCAATATCATAACTTGGATAGTAGATATGATCAACAGAATCCATAAACTGGAGTCCTTTAGCAGCATTTTGGTTTTGGTTACTGCCTGGGATAAGAATGGAAATAGTGACATGCAGAATCCTAATGGAAATCTAACAAATCTAGATCAAGGAAGAATACATGTGAGAGAGAATCTATTTGATAACACTCATGAGATAGCTACAACAAAAGGAGGTTTGTTTACAGGTAAAGTTATATTTAAAAAAAAAATCCTTTATCAATTTAACACATTATTGACATATTGAAATTTTCTTTATTTACTTTTAACAAATAAACATATAATGAAAGAAAGCCCCACATTAACTAAAAATCCCTTTTAACATAAAGGTATTCAAAATAATAATAACATAACAAAAGGGTATGCTTACTCATCTAGAGGAACAACAAGAATATAAATATGCTTAGTGTTTGGGAAAGAAAACTAATAATGTTGCCAAAGTCATGAAAACGAATATACAAAAACCGTTGTGATCGAGGATTCCATCCTTATCAAGAATCATAAGTAAAACTCTGCCTCTAGATGGAAATATCACTCAAAACATCTATTCGAATTTCGATCAGAGATTCCTTCCTTACCGAGAATCATAAATAAAACTTTGCGCTAACGTGTAAAGATCACTCAAATCATTAGAAGGATCCTCAATCTTCTAAATCACATCCCAAGATCTCAATTCTACAATGCCTCACTGACAAATAATACTAAGCTAAATAAAATGATTAACATTAGGACATATCTCCTCAAGAGGGAACCTAAATTGGCATGGCCAACTCACAAATGCGCCCCTCCCCTAACTCACATGAATAACTTAATTAAGCTATCTTGGGACATCTTCATATTTAGCCACATATAGGTGCCTCCAAATTGACTCAACACCCAGAAGCTTTGAAATGTCATATAATTGTTACCCCTTAATCATTCTCAGGGGTTCTCCTAAATCTATCACTCTTGTTCTACGAAAGGATAGTAATTAATAAAAAACATTTAAAATAATTTTGATTTCTTAATATGAAACCATCTAGTGTTTGATGTGGATTTAAGAAGGGAATGAATTGAAATAAAAATACAGAGTTACAGTGAAACTGAAATTCAATTAATAAATAGAAATGTTAAAATAGTTTACAAGGAAAATGAAAGTAAACTAGTTGGAATGGTGTAGCTTATGAGAAAAGATGTAAAGGCTAAGAACCTTTTGAAATGTGTTACAATGAGGATCAAAGGCCTTTTTATCTTGAAGAAACACTGAGAAACCATAAACATTCAAAACCTTAACCTTAGGACCTGAAGCACCAAAGACTTATGGGCCTTGATGGGAAAAGTTGGAACGTCAACTCCCCAGGCCGTAACTCTAGCATACTATGTTTGTTTGGGTGACATGATAGCCAATTATAAAATTCTATGCAAGGAGAACAACTTTTGATTGGCAACATTGATTGGTTTACCCAAAAAACATTGTTTAGGGCTTAGAAGCGACTTTGCTAGTTTAAGACCTAAAAGTGCCTAAAAAAATAGAAAATTATGTTGTGAGCGAGCGAAATAGGTGAGTGTCCACCAATATCTGCCTATGTTATCATAAATTTTCATATTATTTAATGAATTTCTATAAAACTTCATAACCCACTATTTATCTTTCTAATTTTAAATATTTATATAATTTTAATAATTAACTAATCATTAATAATAACACATGTATATTTTGAAATTACTGTATATGAAAGTAACTTTGGAATTCCAAACCCACATAGAGGAAAATGGAGAAAATTGTCACTCAATAGGTGTGTGTTTGTCTATACATGTCTTAAATAGAATATTAAAATATACGAGCACTTTATCAAGTGACCAAATTCAATACTCATATCCTTAGCTTTGTGTTGCTATCCATGGCTATAATCATATCATTAGATAGTTTTGTGTTGTCATCATGGGTGTCTTGAGGGGCAGTACACAATAAATACACTTTTGGATAAGGTTAAAAGGCAATAAATAGCTATTGCACCACATGTTGCAAAGAAAATGTCGTAAGGCGATAACGCGGGAAATAGTAACATAGAAGAAAGAAGTAAAAAATCATGAAATTTTGTTTCTTTATTCGCATTTATTTTTTGTCATATGTTATGTTATGTTATGTTATCTCCAAATAGAAATTCTAATTTTCACAAACTATGCGATGGACCGGCTACATTTAGGACAATGCAATTTGTGTAGACCAGTATGAAATAGCAACATCAGAATATGTAGAAGCAATTTCCTTTGTATTTCCTGAAACAATAGTATTTGAATCGTGTTTGGAGCTAGTAGGCTCTCTTGAGGGTTGATCTCTACTCTTTGAAATTTCTTGTGTGGATTCTGAAATGGACTGAACATGTGTAGTTGTTGGGAAACTAGCTCTAGGATATGGATCCACTGGTATCTCTAAAAAGGAAGAAGCTGACGAACTAAAATAAATACTTGTCATTAGATGATTCAAATTGCATGTGAGTTTGAATTTACATATACCATAATGGTTGTAATATGTGCATGTCAGTTGCGTATTAATATCAAAACAAACAAAAGCGCCCAGTAAGCAATATGAATTGAAACAAAATTCTCAAGGAATTACATGAAACTTCTCAAAATATTTCATTCCTTTTCAACTTAAGTTCTTTGAGCCATAAGCTCAAAAGACGTACAACACCTTCTTATCAACACCTGTTACACTTAATCATCTAAATAAGAAGATTTTTTTCCTATGGGCATGCCCAATCTTATAATTTCTCCTTACTTCATTATGTGAACTAAAATTGAGAGTTGTTCCATGCTATGAACCCATGGACCTCCCATATTGTTTTGATTTATCACATTTTTGAATAATAGGAAAAGAAATCTCCATTATTTTTTTGTCCTCCCTTGAAGTTGATTTACAAATCGGTACCAGAGTGGCCCAATTACATCATTCGGAAAGCATGGTATCAATATCATAACTTCGACAATAGAGAAAGATCAACAAAATCCATAAATCGGAGTCCTTTAGTAGCATTGTAAGAATGGAAATAGTGACATGCAAAATGCTAGTGGAAATCTAGCAAATCTAGATCAAAGACAAATACATGTAAGACACAATCCATTTGATAACACTCACGAGATAGCTAAAAAAAGGAGGTTTGTTTTCGAGTAAAGTTGTATTAAAAAAAAATCCCTTTATCAATTTAACACATTATTCACATATTGAACTTTTCTTTATTTACTTTTAACAAATAAACATGTAGTGAAAAGAAAGCCCCACATGGACTAAAAATCACTATTAACATAAAGCCATTCAAAATAATCATATCTTAAAGACATTCTCTTCTTGCATATAAAACGAAAATATAATATGTTCCCCCTAATTCAAAATATAAAAATTAATTATCATGTTGATAGATATATTTTACAGTTAAATATTACAACAATATATAATTCTTGTTATGTTTAATTTTAAATTGATATATGTTTTTTTTCATAAAATAAAAATAATATACAAATATATAATATTTTGTTATTTTTTTAATAATAAAAATAAGAATATATAATAGGATTATATATATTAATATTATATATTATTTTAGTAGTAATTTAAATATATAATTATATAATTACTTTCATTCTTAAATTTATTAAAATAAATTATTATTATAAATTTTGGTATTAAATTATATCTTTTGTTGAGATTGATTGACTTATTAAGTTTATTCTACATCCCAATTAAAAAGATGTGTAAATTCAACCTATAAATACATAGCTAATTATCATCAATTGGATTTATCTAATTAAGGTATCAAGACGGAATGTGTAACGCCCTCAGGTCTCGGGCAGACGTGCACGATGGGTGGGTGCCCTCGTGCACGACGGCAGACACGACAAGGGGCGAACCTTCGACACTTGGACGATGGACCGAAGCTAAGGTGCGGTCACCCGAGCCACGGATGGGCAGAGCGGCGAGTTGGCACGGTGCATGGATTGGTGGGCGACCCGATGGGCGGACGACCCACGCCTGATGGACGAACGGCCGAACGATGAATGCGGTGGACAGCATGACGGAATGAGGGCGCGGTTCGACGAGGCGGGCACAAGGCAACAGTTATGGACGCGGTTCTGCAGGCAAGCGCGGGTACAGCCACCCGACGAGCGGGCACGGCCACCCGATAGTGCGACGAAGCTGCAGGGCGGTGCGACGAACAAAGTTGCAGAGCGACAAAGATATATGGTGACACTTAGGCCGGATGTGGCCAAGTGTCAAGCATACATATTGGAGCGCATAAAAATGGAGCTTATACACATGTATGGAATAACATGTAAATATAAGCGAACGACATATGATATACGTGACCTTATATGGATTATGGACGGCCATTAAAACATAAGAAGGGCGCATATTATATGGTGTGGAACGCATATATTAATATGTGTGGATTATTCAAATATAATATGTGGGCATACGTGTATAATAATGGGGCAAACGTAAGTGGAGAACCCCTTTATATGAGAGCGAAGCATATTATATAAGAGAAGGACACATATACGAATATATGTGGAATTAATAAGAATTAAATAATGTAAATTAAAGCAAATACGTGGGCTTATGTGTTCAAAAGAGGAGTCGGCCATGAATTGAGGAACCCCTCTTAAAACATAGTGAAGCATGCGTATAAATGGAGAGAGATGGAGCTCATTCTCTCCATGGACTTTCGCTCAACATTCCTTCGCATAAGGTAAAGGGAAAAAGTGCGAAGGTTCACTTGGGTAATGCGCATTCCTCATGCGCATAAGGTGAAGAGGACTTCGCATGGTGGAGCTTGGCTTATGTGATATTTGGTCTCGGTTGAGGACTGTTTTATACTCTCGGTGGAGGACTGTTTTATGGTCACGGTTGAGGACTGTTTTATGGTCACGGTTGAGGGTTGGATGTACGCAGATTGGTGCAGATTTGTGTGAACGTCTTGGTGACCCGTGTGGGGCCCGTTCACAAACAAAAGGTGCAGATTTGTGTATGGTTAAGGCTTCTTATGCCTTGTTGTATATATTGGAAAGAATTCTAAGTGTTGGCCGTGGATTTGCCCGGCACACTTGTTCATTGTATTATTGAAGAAAGTTCATAATATATATATATTTGGGCAGACTTTCCGGGAGTTGCCCCTCCCATTCTTCTCGGTTGTTTTGCAATTGTATTTGGTTAAATTGCATATGATAATGTTAAGAATGGTTTGTGAAGTTTGAAGAAGATTTATGCTTATGGTAATAAGTGAAGATATATTTATATCGGTTTAAAGTTGTTGATATTGGTTAAGGCGTAGTCCATAAACGTGCACTTGGTTAAAAGTGAGCGTTCGGTGGTGCCGCACCCGTCCAATAAAAGAAAAAAAGATTGGGGGCGTGACAGGTGGTATCAGAGCTCGGTCGAAGAGCTGGAGTTGAAACATATCAGAGTTCAGTGAGCAGGGTTGCTCGTGACAAGGTACAAGGCATGGCAAGTTTGGGTGAAAGGAAGCTCTTACTTACCTTGGAGAGGTTGAAAAAGATGAAGGAAGAGAGGCCCCGAATCCGTGAAGAACTTGAAGCCTTGGAAAAGGGTGTTGAGGATAAGCTTCTTCAACTCGGTTGGACAATGAAGCAAGATGAGCTTGCATATTGTGTCAGCAAGAAAGAGGAAGCCACGGTAGATGAAGATGTTGCAAGCTCGACTACGATGGAGGCAGAACTTGAAGGTGATCAAGTTGAACCAGGATCGTGCAGCTTATCGACATGGATAGGTGAGGTCACTCATATGGAGGAGCCTCATATTGATAAAGTAAGTATGGATACTTGTGTTTCACTTGGACATTTGGTAGATGGACCGTGTGCAGTGAAAGGCAAAATCAGTTTGCCTATGCTATGGAGGATCTCACCATGGATGACTATGATGGAGCCTTGTATGGAGAAGCAAGGATCGTTGGTGGATGAAGGACTTGTTGGGGCTACTTGGAACCTTATGGTTGAAGGTGCAAGGGCTCGTGACAAGGATGGAACTTGATGATCGTTGTGGATGATTGGGTCATGCTTTAGCCACATGGCTGAGTGCCCGGCATGACTCATGGACAAATTGAAGGGCACACCCTTGGATGGACTTCTCATGGCCGAAACCAGAAGGTAGTCTTGGTGAACCATTGGTGGAGGAGCTATGGAGAAGGGACCTATGAGGACATGATGATATGGTTGGTGACCGAGTTCACTAAACCGAAGATTGATTACTTGGATGGAGTTGTGAGCAGACCATGGAGCATTCATACCGCATGGAGGCATATTGGATGCTTGAGTGTTGGATGGCTTGAGGAGCTCATGATGACATGAGATCGTTGTGGCTTTTGGGACATCATATATGGTGGACTTGGAGGTCCGATGCATTCAGGAACCGAGGTCGGGAGACTTTGATGTAGTATGGGATGCATACTTCCAAAGTACATGTATGGGCATGGCTTGGAAGGGTAACTTGATGTGGAGGATCGATGAGACACTTTGAGGTGATGGGGTCACGATGATGATGATGATGAGTTGAGCCGAGACTCAACCACTTTACACACATGATGATGTTGGGATAAATGTGGCAAACTTAGCACATTGACACCAACACTTCGTGGACAGCATGTTGCAGATGAGGTGGACGGAGTTTCATGGACCTGAGCATGGATTATGGGAGCTGATTCTTGATGAGTTGGAGATGTGACAGGATGCTTTGAGGAACGACTGATGGTGGCATGAGGATGTGAATTCTCATGGTTTGGACGTGACGGTTGGATTAGCTACCCAACTAGTTCAGACATGGGAGCTAGCAGTGCGCAGAGATGTGTTGGCATTTGTTGGAGTATCATGGCAGCAGTTCACATGGGGACGACATATGGTGATCGAGATGACTTCCCATGGATGATGATCTTGGTAGAAGGCTACCGAGATGATATGTTGTCGAGGTCGACAACGACTTCAGGTGGAGGAGAGTGTAACGCCCTCAGGTCTCGGGCAGAAGTGCACGATGGGTGGGCGCCCTCGTGCACGACGGCAGACACGACAAGGGGCGAACCTCCGACACTTGGACGATGGACCGAAGCTAAGGTGTGGTCACCCGAGCCACGGATGGGCAGACCGGCGAGTTGGCACGGTGCATGGATTGGTGGGCGACCCGATGGGCGAACGACCCACGCCCGATGGACAAACGGCCGAACGATGAATGCGGTGGACAGCATGACGGAATGAGGGCGCGGTTCGACGAGGCGGGCACAAGGCAACAGTTATGGACGCGGTTCTGCAGGCAAGCGCGGGTACAGCCACCCGACGAGCGGGCACGGCCACCCGATAGTGCGACGAAGCTGCAGGGCGGTGCGACGAACAGAGTTGCAGAGCGACAAAGATATATGGTGACACTTAGGCCGGATGTGGCCAAGTGTCAAGCGTATATATTGGAGCGCATAAAAATGGAGCTTATACACATGTATGGAATAGCATGTAAATATAAGCGAACGACATATGATATACGTGACCTTATATGGATTATGGACGGCCATTAAAACATAAGAAGGGCGCATATTATATGGTGTGGAACGCATATATTAATATGTGTGGATTATTAAAATATAATATGTGGGCATACGTGTATAATAATGGGGCAAACGTAAGTGGAGAACCCCTTTATATGAGAGCGAAGCATATTATATAAGAGAAGGACACATATACGAATATATGTGGAATTAATAAGAATTAAATAATGTAAATTAAAGCAAATACGTGGGCTTATGTGTTCAAAAGAGGAGTCGGCCATGAATTGAGGAACCCCTCTTAAAACATAGTGAAGCATGCGTATAAATGGAGAGAGATGGAGCTCATTCTCTCCATGGACTTTCGCTCAACATTCCTTTGCATAAGGTAAAGGGAAAAAGTGCGAAGGTTCACTTGGGTAATGCGCATTCCTCATGCGCATAAGGTGAAGAGGACTTCGCATGGTGGAGCTTGGCTTATGTGATATTTGGTCTCGGTTGAGGACTGTTTTATACTCTCGGTGGAGGACTGTTTTATGGTCACGGTTGAGGACTGTTTTATGGTCACGGTTGAGGGTTGGATGTACGCAGATTGGTGCAGATTTGTGTGAACGTCTTGGTGACCCGTGTGGGGCCCGTTCACAAACAAAAGGTGCAGATTTGTGTATGGTTAAGGCTTCTTATGCCTTATTGTATATATTGGAAAGAATTCTAAGTGTTGGCCGTGGATTTGCCCGGCACACTTGTTCATTGTATTATTGAAGAAAGTTCATAATATATATATATATATATATATATTTGGGCAGACTTTCCGGGAGTTGCCCCTCCCATTCTTCTCGGTTGTTTTGCAATTGTATTTGGTTAAATTGCATATGATAATGTTAAGAATGGTTTGTGAAGTTTGAAGAAGATTTATGCTTATGGTAATAAGTGAAGATATATTTATATCAGTTTAAAGTTGTTGATATTGGTTAAGGCGTAGTCCATAAACGTGCACTTGGTTAAAAGTGAGCGTTCGGTGGTGCCGCACCCGTCCAATAAAAGAAAAAAAGATTGGGGGCGTGACAGAATGTCTATGAATAGAGGCGGCTTGGAATTTCAGATACTCATTGCCTGTTAAAAAGAAATTGATGACTGTGATGGGTTTTTCAAAGGTAATATGGAAATTTTATAAAAGCTTTCATCTTTTTGAGTGACTAAAATCAACACTAATAATGATAATTGTACATTAACAATAAATGCAAAATAAGTGAAATGAATATTTTATGAAGTTTCATAACATTACCATAATGGTCAATTTCGTCTCTCATCTCATCATAAGTATAAACTGTAGTGGCTACATTAATTGAATTGACAATGCTTTCTCCCATATTAATAATGTTAAGGAAAAGCAAAATTTTATGAGTATCGAAGCATTTATATATTAGTGTGAAAAAATAGACAGCCATCAATAGATTATGTCAGGTAACTTATTCACTTTTTTATAAAATTTACTGAAGTCCACGTTGTAATATGGTTAATAAATTTATTATTTATCGTTGTATTCCATTTATTTTTATAAACAACTTTTCTATATGTCAAATTTGGAAATTTTTTGAATTTTGAATTTATTAAAAGTATAAATGTATATTAGACTATTATAATTATTTTTCAAAAAATTATTCTTATCATGATAGATTTTCCGGTTGAGATGAAACATAAGTCAAAGATATCTTAATATAAATCATAAGTCAAAACTTCTTATAGGTTTTCTGGTTGAGATAAAACATAAGTAAAAGATATCTTAATATAAATTATAAGTCAAAACAGCTTTGCATTAGGTGAATCATAAGTTAAAATACATTTGGTTAATTTTTTTTATATTCTTCGTCTATATATAGAAAGAAAACATGTATATTTTTTAATTTAAAATACAGAAATTAATTATGTTGTGAAAACATATATAATTTTTAATGTAAAATCTAAAAATTAATTATATTGGTGACAGTTATATTCTATACTTATATTTTAAGTCGATATATATTTTTTAAATAAAAAATAATATAAACTAGTTAGTTTAATAAAAACATTAAAAAATACCAGTAATCTTATTCTCATCATAATTGGTATCAACAATCTCAGGCTCCTTGTGTTTTTGATTCACTGTTGATATTACAATGTGGTATGAATGAGATTTAATAAAATTATATTACTCTTACTTTCAATTATAAATAATTATAAACAAAATATAAGTAACATAATTTTATATATTTTAAAGAGATAAAGTGTGTATATTTAGAGAGAAAATGTATATGTATATATAAATAGAAAAATATTTAATTGTTGAATTGAGGCTTCTGTGATCCACATTAGTTATGAGAGATTCTTGGGCATAAATCACATGATATTTCATTTGTCGACGTATTTCGAACCAACCAGTGTGGTTCATCGTTAGGGCAAGTTGAAGAATCAGATCTAGCTTTGCATGTTAAATAGTTAGAGCATAACATCCAACGGCTATAATTCTTGACCAGGTAATGGCTAAATTGACTAACAGCTAAATTTGACCAGGAAACGGTTAGTTGGACTAGACTAGGGGCATAACCTTTATTTAATTAAATAAGTTAAATCGATTTGATCATTAAATTGAAAGTTAGTTATATTCTTATTAAATTTAAACATTAAAGGATAACTCATTTATAAATATATATTAAAATAAATTAATTTTAAATTACTAGTTAGTAATAAAAGTTACTGACTAAATATAAAAATATAAATATTAGAGGATGGTTGCCTCTCTTTCCTCGGCCATCAAGTTCACCAAGGAACAAGAAGTCGATGGTTGCCTCCCTTTCCTTGATATTCTCATTTCCAAGAATAGTGATGGTTCCCTCTCCCACCGAGTGTTTCATAAGAAAACACATAAGGACCAGTATCTTCATGCTAGTTCCCACCATTTCCCAGCTCAGAAGTTGGGGGTTCTCAACACCCTTGCTACTCGAGCTATAAGGATCTCTGATGAAAAGAGCTTCGAGGAGGAAAAATCCCATCTCTTTGATGTCTTTGTGGAGAACGGTTATAGTAGATACATGGGACAGAAGGCTTTCCTCAAAGCGGCCAAGAATTCGTTAACTAAAAGAGAGCCAAAAGAATGGATTCCAGGTGTCCATCTTCCGTATGTTCAGGGAACCACTGATAGGATTGTGAGGATTCTTAAGAGGCATAATGTCCCCTCATCTTTTAGACCCCTTAGCACCATTCATAAGTTCCTCAAATCTGTGAAGAATCCTATCGACCCTAAGGACATGAAAGGAGTTTATCTCATTCCTTGTTCCTGTGGGACCCCCTATATTGGTGAGACTGGTCGCTCCATTAATCAAAGGATTAGTGAGCACACAACTGACCTTAAGCATAGGGGAAACAAGTCCCCCACTTTGGCAGAGCATGCGGAGAAAACCAATCATTATGTCTGTATCGAGGAGGCTAGTGTTATTGCTAAAGTGTCGCAATTCCATCACCGGAAATTTAGGGAAGCCCTTGAGATTGAAAAAAGGCCAAGCAATCTCAATAGAGAGGATGGCTGGAAGATCAATAGTGGTTGTATCCCAACCATCTCTTCCTAGTCGTGTTCTTCCCTTCCCCCCCCCCCCGTAGGTTATAGCTTGTTCTGGTTTTCTTTTTTAGCATTTTTCCCCTTGGTTTCCCGTATCTTGTGGCCTTGTTTCTTTGAGGTGTATTTGTTATGGTTTGAGGTCTTTTAATAGCATTTAGTTTATGCTATTAGTTATATACTAATAATTTTTATTTTAATTAATAAAAGGAAAATAATCTTGAAATCATTCTTTGTTAATATATTAATTTAACACTTAAATAAACAATTAATAAAATTATATCATTAAAAAAAATTAAAATTCTTTCTAACCCTCAATTCACTCTAATATTTATATATTTATAGTTAATAATTTTTATAACTAAATATTAAATTAAAATTAATTTATTTTAATATATTTTTAATTAATAGTTTATAAAATAGTTAAAAAACCTCTATATTCATATGGCTCTTTAACTTTTAATATAATAAGAACACAACTAACTATCTATTTAATAATCAAATTAAATTAACTTATTTAATTTAATTAATAATCTGGATAACAATCTATAGTAATATGCTGATAAATAATTTAATTAAATTTAAATAAGCTAAATACTGATTTTGATAAATTCTTTCGAATTAACCACATTAGATGGTTCAAAACGTCGACCAAAAACTCATGATGTGATTAATTCGAAGGAATTTATCAAAATCAGTTAATAATAATAATAGTTGCAATGCAACATAATCCTCGCCACTACCGCTAATTAATTGATTAAGGCAATGCGGGGACCATGTTTTGTCATTTTCCAAAAATGCTTCGTTTCCGCAATCATCTCCAAAATATGTTGTTATTCCCTCCTCCAAACATGCTTCCTCTACACATTGAAACTCCACACAATGAAAGCCACCTCTGCACAACTCCTGCCTTCACACACACTTCCTCCACACAGCTCATGCCTCCACACATGCATCCTCCATTGTTAGGGCCTCGAGTTATCAAGTGCCTAAGACGACCCACCAACTTGTGGAGAGTCAAAAAACTGAACTTCGATGACAAGTGCATTTAACCGAATGCACATGTGCGAGTCAGAGGGGCATGCACACATAACCGAGGGGCGAGTCACCTGGGCGCATTTAAACAAAAATGTGTGATGGGCAAGGCGGGTGCTCTCCCAACACGATGGATGTGACATGTAGCAGGTGTGCAGTCGAGAGGAGTACGACGAGCATGTGGAGTAAACATTGGTGTGTGACTTGGGTGAGCGACTGACGGGTATGCGACGAGTGGCCACGTGTGGGAAATTAAGGGTGAGCGAGGGTGCCCACTAGAACAGCAAAAGGTTGTATCACAACAGCAAAGAAAAGTGAAGGGGTGTGTGTAGGCATGTCGGCTAGACGTGTAGGAGGGTGGGAAGGTCAGCTCAAAAGTCAACCCCATGAAGGGACACGACCCTTGATAAATTGTGTGGTGAGCAAGCGTATACGTATAACGTAAGGACCATTCTTTGGAGACCATCAAGGAAATCGTTCTAAAATAGAGCGAAGTTCGAACCACAAAGAGAACGCAGGACCAAACTTAGATGCAACAAAGGGTGAGGCAGGAGTGGGGCCCCTTTAAGACATGTCGTAGGGGTCTAGACTCTCGCAGGGAAGAATTCAGGGTTCCTTGATCTGTAGTGTGGACAACCAAACTAGGGCCACATGTTGCTACAGGTTACCCGCTATAAGCAAACTGCTACACGACGGGTTGCTACAAGGCAGGCACTGCACATAGGCTATTTCATCTAGGCATGCCACTACAGTGTAGGTGCTGCATGGAGGACTCTACAGTGTGGGCCATGGGATGCTATAAGAGACACGATAGGTGAAAGAAGCAACGCAGGTTAGGTAGGAGGGCGCTAGGCCGCTACAGGTGACACAAACCTAAGTGTGGGTCATTATGGTCTACACGTGAGCCATACTGAACTCGGCTGGGTAAAAAATGCATGAAGGCAACATTTGACCAGAAATCGTGTAAGGGTTGCATGAGTTGTAAAATAATTGTAACTTGTAAAATTTACAGAAGTTGAATTATTTGCAATAAGGGAAGAATTATTTGGGAAGTTACCCCCTCCCTTGTATATGTCTGTACACTGTTTATGTTCATGTTTATTTTCGCTGCACTTGAAGATAATTTAAATAATATAATTGTTAATTTCGTTGCATTGTTAACACCAAGGAGGTGGTATCAGAAATTTGATACATATATACGAGGACTTGGCTTCACTAGAAGAAAAGTGGATCAGTGTGTGTATTTTAGATTAATAGGTGTTCGTGTTATTTATTTGGTTTTGTATGTGGATGATATGTTGCTAATTGGAAATGACGAAGAAACTAGTTATCCAAGATTTAAATACTCAATTGTCCTCCAAATTCGACATGAAGTATCTTGGTGCTGCAAACTACATTTTGGGAATGGAAATTAAACAATATTGGGAAAATTGGAAGCTCTAGTTAAACCCGAGGAAGTATGTCAAGAAAATATTGCAGAGTTTTAATATCTAGTATAAAAAATCGATGAAGGTTCTTATTCCTGTAAGTGTAAAGTTATCGGCTAAACAACGACCTAAGACACAAGAAGAGGAAGAGGACATGTCCCATGTTCCATACACAAGTGCAACCCGTGGCTTGATGTATGCAATGGTCTGTACTAGACTAGACATTGCACATGCAGTGGGAGGATTGAGTAGGTTTATGTCAAAACTAGGGAAGGAGCATTGGACAACAATGAAGTGGGATTTCAGGTATTTGCGTGGCACTAGTGATTATGGTCTGTGTTACCAAGGAAGACCAGGATTGGACAGAGTTTGGACATCCACAACTTTTTTGATACAAATCAGGCTGGAGATATGGATCAAAGAAGATCTACAAGTGGGTATGTGTCTAACCTATTTGGAGGTGGAGTCACTTGGATGAGAAACACATAGTATGTAGTGGCACTTTGAACTACAAAGGTAGAATACATGGAAGCCACTCATGTAAGAAAGGAAGCAGTTTGGTTGCAGAGATTGTGTTAAAGTATGGGGTTAGTACAACAAGCTATAAGGATAGAATGTTACAGCCAAAGTGAAATTTTCTTGGCAAATAACCATGCTTATCATTCAAAGACAAAGCACATCTATATTTAGTATCACTTTATGAGGGATATGGTTGAGGACAAAAAGGTGTTTCTGATAAAGGTGGACACTTTGAAGAATGATGCAATGCATTTACGAAGTCTGTGAGCACTGAGAAGTTTTCTTGGTGTAAAGAAACAATGGGTGTTGCAGGGCTGGACCAATGACTAAGCTCTTCTGTGACTCACTGTGTGGAAAGGAAAACAACAAGTGGGAGAATGTTGGGTGTGTGTGTTTGTTATAGAACCCCATGTTCGTTGCACTGACACATTAGGGGGGTCATGGAGGCGTAGTCCCCCCTGTCGGGGGGTTTCAGGGGGTTGGTAGCCCCCTTTCATGGGTTTTGCACATGATTTTGGGCATAATGGTTTTATGCTCATGGTATTTTGTAAATCTAGTCAAGGGAACTATAGTTATGTTCTAATCCAGGGTTAATGGATTGGGGTTTATGAATGCTTCGGCATGTATATATATGTATTGTAACATTGAAAGGAAAATAATGAAAAATCAATATGGTAGTCCTGGTTTTGGGATTCAGGGGAAAATATCTATGTATTTGTTTTATATTCTTGTCATTGTTTATTTTCTATTTCCTAGAATTCATCTACATGTTATTTTTGTACAGGGTTAAAAAATACACCCAAGATCAATCAGGGTATTAGGGACTATAAGGCCATCAATGTGCACATCTACTACTGGGATTCCATGGTCTAGATATTTAGGGAATCTCACCCTCCCAAGCATCAAATCAGATAGTTTCCCAACAACATTTATGGTGGGGGTGTCTCTTTTTCTTCTCCCAGGATTTTTGAAACATTTCTCCTTGATGAGATTATTATAGATGGGAACATCTTTAATGGCTTCGATAAGGGGTGTCTTAACACACAAATTATTCATTTCTCCTAGAAGTTCAAACGCTTCTGGGGTGTGCCAAATAGGGTGGATTAATCTCTCAAGAAAAGGAGGTGGATTTACTTGAGGAACACTCTCTTCCTTTTCTTCTTCAAGTTCTTCAGGCAGAGAAGGTGGGTGGTTATCTGGGAGCACTCTATCAGACTGAAGGTTGATCTCCTGTATTTCCACAACATAAGTAGGATATGAAGTCTCTCCATTGTAGACCTATTATGCTTTCTTGTTGTTTAGGTTCAAAAATTTGGGCTGAGTAGAATTTGAGGTTGCTTAGGTGGAGTAATATGAGTGATATGTGGTTGAGGTTGGGGTGGAGGTAGTATAGCAAGAGGCTAGTTGACTTGAAGCCTCCACCCTTGTGATGGGTTGCCCCATTGAGAAGATTACGGTGTATATGGCTTAAAAGGATGGTTGACAGGTTTAAGAGGATATGGAGGAGAAAAAGGCCAAGAAGGAGGTGTGGACTATGATGGATGAGTGGAAGAGTACCAAGGTTGCAAAGGTTCATTCTAATTGGGATTATAATAATAGTAGTTTGCACCTTGCATCCCTTGTTGATATGGACGAGGTCCTTGAGGTCTTCTTTGATTAATGAAGCAAAGTTTCTTTGACTCACCTTCTACTCCTTAGTATACAACTTTTAGTCCTTGGAAAAGAAGGGAATTTGTTTATTGCTGCATGATTTTCTTTACAGACTAGGAAAAATTCTATGACATTCAATCAACATTCATTCTTAGGTTGTCTTTTTGTGCATCTAGGGCATAAAATAGCTAGTGCCCTTTCTGTTTCCTCCTTCTTTCTTTTGATTTGCATGGTATACATTTGCAATGAAAAGGTATGAAAAATTTCACTCTTGAAATCCTCCAACATGTTTCCTATCTCATTCTTGATGGATTTTGTGGAGGGAGAGGAAATGACCAAGCCTTAACTAGCCCTACCCTTCTTCTTGACATCCCTAGAGTGATTCTTGAATACAGTTTTGATTTCATCATAGGATAACTAATAGATATATCTTCCATAAAGCATGTTGAGGGTTTCCAACATATCTTCCCCGATCCCTCAAAGAAGAACTAGATTGAGTGAATCAGGATCAAGGGTACAGTTTTTGTCCTATAACTCAGTTGAAATATCTCCTCATAGTCTTCTAGGTATTCATCAGGTCCAATATTCATCCTAAATATTTCTTCCTTGGTTTATTTGGACCTACAATAGTCCATGTACTTGCTATTGAAGGCTCGTTGCATTTGCACACAGGTAGTGATGCTACCCCCAGGAAAACCCATAAACCAATGCAAGGCTACATCCTTAAGGGTGGAAGGGAATAACTTTAGCTTCTGCTCATCAGAGGAATAGTCATAGGTCTTAAAAACAACAACCAAATTCAAACGTGAAGGTGTTAGGATCCTCATAAGATAATCCATGGAGGTGCTGAAGGGAAATATGGCTTATATTCATCATTCTTGCCTCTCCATTGGTCTCTCTGATAGGGAAAACCTAAGTGTCCCTGTTTTCAACCATAGTTTGGGTAGGTGAAGTAGGTTCTTCTTCTTCCCCAATAAGTTCTTTAAAAATTTCAGGTTTCTCACCTAGAGGGTGTTCTAACTCCCTTGCAGTCAAAGAGGGAAGCTCACAGTCATTGAATAAGAGTGAAGGTTGATTGTTTGAGGGTGTGGGGGTTTTTGGTAAGAATTTTCCTTAATTATCCCTATTGCTATGAGGAATGAAATAAATATTTTTCTGTTTTTTTTTCACTTTTTCAAAAACCTTATGCAAAACAGAAAACAATGCTCAAGGAGAAACACCATCTACTTAGACACTTCTTTGGTAACGATGTCAAAAAGTGGTGATCCATGGTATTTCACCAAGAATGTTGCAACTCCTAGGGGCTCCTCAGCTCAAATTATTAACCTCGGTTTCGTACAAAATTAGAGGTGACAATGCCATATCCATAGCAGATTGGATTCCTCTCATGCCACCCTTAGTCATGACATTAGATCAAAGTGCTCAGAGACCATTCCTCCTACTGAATTATAATGAAAGCTTGTTGATGAAGGTACAATTGAAAAATAATTTTAGCTATGAAAGTGGAAATTCCATTTACTCAACTTGTATATGCTAATTAATCAATTCATGAAAGGACAAGGGCTAATCTACTTGCAGAAAGAAAGTTATTTTATCTTGAAAAATTCATCAAACTACCAAATCTACTTGTATGAAGGAAATTATTTTATCTTGCATAATTCATCAAAATACCAATCATAATTGCATGTATCATCTACGTACTTCACACTTGCTTGAAAATCAATATCCTACTTGCATCATACTTGTGATAAAAAAAACTAATTCTACATTGTTTTACAGTGAAGAAAAGTAATGGTTGGAGTGGCCTGGGAGCTTCCCATGATCATCAAATCACAATTGGGTGTCATTATTCATCTTGAATGAGCTAAAGTTTACCTGAGGATAAAAAATGGTGAAAAAACGTGGTGCTACAGGCTTGCTACAGGTGGCTGCTATAGGAGATCATGTATTGCTATAGGAGGGCCTCTAATGCTACAAGACGACTTCCAAGTGGCTTTTGAGGGTGAAAATGATGTCTTAAGGGTATGGAGAGGTGGATGGAGGTTGAAGAAAATGAAGGGAGGTTGGGTTGAAAGCCCTAGCCAAGCTCAAGACCTCTCAAAGATCTATCTTGCACTAGGATGAATGCTCACGATGTCCTAAGTTTACTAGGAAAAATGACTTATGAAAACAGAGTTTTGGGACAGAATGGAGGGTGGAAAGAGAAGATGAAGGAGTCTAAGGTGGAAGTGGTAAAGGTGCCCTTCCCTGTAGATCAACACAACCCTGCAATCAATCACATGCATACATCCATTGATCATTAACAAAATGAGATAACCTATGATGGAAAAGATGAGTTGAATTTAAATAACATCTATTTTATGACATAACACTAATCTAGTCAGTAAAGTGACTTATAAGCTACAAAAACAAAACATAAAACAAAATAATTAACATTCATCTATTTCCAAGAAATAATAAACATGATATTTTTGGACTACAGTTGTGGATCCTTCCACTCATTCTCCTAGAAGAGAGGTGATGTAGAGGCTTGCATCCACATGTTTTTGTATCATAATGTCTAATGAAATGAAAGAAACTATGAACTACTTAGAATCAAGAAGAAACACAAGTACAAAAAGAGGGGCCAAAGCCTCTGGATTGGGCCCAGAACCAAGGGTCTCATCCCTCTTAAAATGGCTTAGATGCAACTTAAAATCCAACTCATTATCAAAAAGTAAAGGTAGCATCCATCACATGAAATTTCAAAGTGATAATGTCAACCTTCAAGATCAATAGCTACACCCAACTAAACAAAAAATTTGAATCCTAATTAGCTTTTCTTCTTGTTTATTTATACAAAAGGGCATCTGATAGCATCTCCCATTAAAGTAGGAGTGATTCGCTCCTTGATCTTAGAAATGGTGGATCTTGTCCCTCTAGAGCTTCGCTTGGAATAGGAGTCACTCAGTTGCTAATGAATTTGAACTAGTGAGAGAGGATGTTGTGATCGCGAGCCGAGCTAGTGTTGAAAAATTAAACAAGAAAAATCCTAATTTAATTTGTCCTTGAATGAAATTAGGAATTAAATTGTAATTCTAATTCTCATAACAAGTTGTAATAGTTAACTAAGCTAAGTTAACTTAGTTGGACACGTAACTTTGAGCTGGGATTCTATCTGGAGTTATGTAGAGTGATCCCTAACGTTCAGGGGCCCAGGTTGAGTTATTATTGATTTGTAATGATTTAATTCAGTTTAACTGAGTTAAATTCAGTTAAACTAGTTCTAACTGAAGGTGGAATGAGTGAGAGGACAATTGAATTAATTTGGATTTAATTCACATGCAATCATCAATCAAATAACTGATAATTCACTCATAAATAAATCATACGTGTCAGTTATAAGAAAGACAGTTGAGACTGGAGTTCAGGGACAGTGTACTATTAGTTGTAAAATCATCTAAATTAAACATGTGATTCATGCAGTGAGAGAAAGGCCTATGGATGGATTGAGCAATTATGGATGAGGAATTTCCGAATTAAATATGCGATAATTCGCTAGGAAACTGTTCAACGAAATAGGACCTTGTCTGGAAAGATATTTTGCTAAGTATTCTATTGAGCTGGTTTATGAAACAATGAGATAGATTGTACTTGTGAAGAGATTGTTTGGGTTGAACAATCATTGTATTTTCATCTCAAATCTTCTAATTAATGTAATATGTAGGTAGCAGGGGCTTTTAGCTGTGGATTTCCCCATAAAACTATTGCGTTATGTGTGATTGAATTTCTTCTTTTTTTTGCTTCATGATTTCATCAATAAATTTATTTATGCTCATGAGTAGAGTAGATTCAAGTCAATTGTCTTAGCATATTGCAATCTGCAGTTTGAATCTACAAGAAAATTCTACATGGTATCAGATTTGAAATCAATATTGAAGAGGATAATACGAGTTTGTTTTGCAAGAGAAATCAAATTTGCATTATCATACTTCAGAGCGAGCATGATGTCATTCTACAGATTGAGACTTGGATAAGCCCTTGAGGGTAGTTCAAACTATATTGCTTGGAAGGAGAGTATGGAGGCAGTGTTGGAAGACAACGAGTTGAAGGAATTCATAGATCATGATATCTCGAAGCCTCCAACATCCAATGCTAAATAACTAGTAGAGTGGAGAAAGTGTGTGGAAAAGGAGAGAAGAATTATCCTAGAAGGAGTTCAAGATCATATTGTCTTGAATCTCCATGGTAAGGAAACTCCATTTCAATGTGGATGGCCTTGGTAGACCTATTTCAAAATAGTAGTGACCACAGGAAGTTGGCACTGAAGGACAAGCTCAGAAAGATCAAGATGGAGACGGGTGACTCAATAGTGAAGTACATGAACAAGTTCACCCAATGTCAAGATGAGCTTGGAAGTGTCGGTGTTACCATTGCTGAGGAAGATCTAGTGAGCCTAGCTCTTCTAAGACATCCCAAGAGCTAGCACAACTACCACGACTAAGTGCATGGGAGGGAGAAGCTACCAAAGTCAGAGAAATTGTGGTCTAACTTGGTACAGGAAGAGATTCAGTGGAACACTAGAGATGGATCCTCATCCAGGCATGATGACGAGGAAAGTTGTGCCTTAGATAGAAAGGCCAAAAAAGGGAAGGGGAATTCATCCCATTCCAAATTAGATTCCAGTCAGGGTGGCAAGAAGAAGGACATGTTGAAAATTAAATGTTTTCATCGTCACGAGTTGGGACACTATGCCACAAATCGTTAGCACAAGAAGGCCAGTAACAAGCCCTCAGGAGCAAGAGCAAGTGAAGCTCTTACTTCACAATTCAAACTGGATTTCACCCTCATCTCTTGCATGGTGACATCGGTGATGGGTAGTGTGTGGTACCTAGATAGTGGAGCCTCATTCCATGTGACCAACAAATTATAGTTATTGAGTGACTTGGAGGAGAAGGACCTCCATATGCACATCAAGATGGGATATGATGGGAGGTATAGCATGACCGACATTGGTAATGTTACCTTTCAGAGGGAATATGGTTCTCTCGTCACATTAAAAGATGTCATGTATGTTCCGGGTTTGAAGAAGAACTTGGTTTTTGTTTCCATGTTGGAGGATTGTGGCTACGATGTGATATTTAGTAAGGGAAAGGATTTCCTTCATCACATAGCCTCAGGATAGGTGAAGAAGATATGGTTTTAGGTGAAGAACCTCTACAAATTAGATGTAGAAGACTGCACTTCTTTGAGCACTAAAGCAAAGAAGGTGGAGAGTCGAGACATCAGTGAGTTGTGGCATAGAGTATTGGGTCACTTCCACCATGTAGCTTTAAAGATATTGAAGCAAATTTATACAGGAATCCCCAAGAGTCCATTAGAGCAGAGAGACACATGCAAATGGTGTAAATTGGGAAGTACACTAAAGTTTCCTTTCATGATAAAGACAGTCAAGTGCAACGATCCTTTATTGAGTTCACTCAGATGTGTGTGGACTATTCTAAATAGCATCCATTGCCAAGCACAAGTGTTATGTAATATTTGTTGATGATTTTTCCCGTAAGTGTTGGATTTTATTCATGTAGAAGAAATATCACACGTTTTCTAAAATTTATGAATTTAAAGCACTTGTCGAGAAATATACTGACATGAAAGTTAAATCTCTCAGAAGCAATAAAGATGGATCATGTTTCTAATGAATTCAAGAAAGTATGTGCTTCAGAGGGCATTTAGCAAGAGTTAATATCTCCTCATAACCCACAATAGAATGAGGTGGCTGAAAGGAAGAATAGAATTATTGTGGGAGCAGCATGGTCTATGTTACATGATCAAGGTTACCATTGCACTTGTGGGCTTAAGCATGCAACACAACTATGTTTTGCAGAACATAAGCCCTCATCAAATTCTCAAGATGAGTACACCAAAAGAAGATTTTTCAGGTAAGAGACCAGTTGTGGCACACTTCAGGATATTTGGTTCATCAGTATACTTTCATGTTACCAAGAATGCATGAAAAAAGCTAGAGCCAACAACTGAGTTGGGTATATTTTTGGGGTACACTGATACACCTCACAACTATCGGGTCTACCTTCCATTGAACAGTATGCTAGGGGTTTGTAGAGATGTGAATTTCGATGAAGAGAAGGCCATGAGATGTTTCCTTGAGAGGGAGCTTCAATTACATGCAAATGAGGATATTTTAGCTCCAAAGGAGGAACCACAAGATGATGAGGAGAAGCCATATGCACAGGAGAAGAAAGTGGAAACATCCACTCATGGAGAGACTTCCAGAGATGGAAGAAAGAGAACTAGAGAGGTTGATGGATTGATGCGTGATTCAAGAGATAATGTGGGGGCACCCACATCACAGTGCAGGCAGATGAGGTCACTAGATTGATACACTCGATACATGGCTCTGATGAGCGAGAGTGTAGAGATTGAGCCATCCTCATACGAGGAATCAGTGTAGAAAAAAATATGGGTTGATGCAATGGTTGAGGAGTATGACTCCATTATCAGAAAAAATATTTGGGAGGTCGTCCTAAGACCAACAGACAAGTTAGTGGTGAGTTTCAGATGGATTTAAAAATTAAATCAAGTAGCAGATGGGACTGTGGAGAAACCAAAGGCCAAATTTTTGGCCACATGGTTCTCTTAGGTGGAGGGAATTGATTACAATGAGACCTTTTCTCCTGTAGCAAGGTACTCATCAATGAGATCTATTCTAGCACTGTCAGCGCATATGGGATGGAAGATACATCATATGGATGTAAACAACATTCCTCAATGGTATGGTTGACGAAGAGGTGTGTATTGAGCAGCCATAAGGATTTGAGACCTTCAATAGAGAGTCGCATGTGTGTAGACTCAAGCAAGTGTTGTATGGACTAAAATAAGCACCCCATGATTAGTACACTAGGATTGCCAACTATTTTACCGGGTTGGGCTTCACCAAAATTGAAGCAGTTGCGAACCTTTACCATATTTTGGTTGGAGGTAAATTATTGATTATAGTATTATATGTCAATGATTTGATTCTGATAGGTGATGAAAAGATGATAAAATCTTGGAAATAGGATCTTGTAAGAGAGTCCAAGATGAAGGAACTGAGGCTTATGCATTACTTTATTGGTATGGAAGTATGGAAAGGAGATGAGGAACTAGTTGTCTCTCAGCAAAAGTATGCCAAAGAGATACTGAAGAAGTTCCACATGGAGAGAAAAAAACCCATGGAGCCTCCTCGAACAGGAAATTATAGGAAGGAGGATGCCACTTTAGGTGAAGTAGTGGAGGCTACTATTTATAGACAACTTGTGGGTTCACTTATGTATTTGGTGAACACATGACCAGGCATGTGTTTTGCAGTTAACCAACTTAGTCAAGCCATGGTTAAGACAACCCAACTTATTGGAAGGCAACTAAACATATGTTGAGATATTTCATAGACACCATTTGGTTTGGTCTTCAGTACAAACGGACAGAGGGAGTGAAGCTTCAAGGCTTCACAGATGAAGATTTGGTAGGGAGTGCATCCGATAGGAAGAGCACATTAGGGGGAATATTCAGCCTTGGGTCAGAAACTATTTCTTGGTACAATAAGAAGTAGAGATCAATTGCACTCAATTTAACATAAGCAAAGTACATGGATGCTAGTCAGGAAACTTGTGAGGCTATCTGTATGAGGAAGATCCTTACTGGGTTGTTTGGTCAGTAGATGGATCCTACGGTGATTTATTGTGACAATAAGAGTTGTATCAAACTCTCTGAGAATCCAGTTTTTCATGATCGTTCCAAGCATATTGACATCTGGTATCACCATATATGAGATTGTGTGTAGAGGAGAATCATGTTGCTGGAGTACATTCCTGTAGAGGAGAAGGATGAAAATATTTTGACAAAGGCATTGTCTAGATGTAAAATCGAGTTTCACAAAGGCAGGATCGAGGTAGCAGATAATCCATTTCTTGTTGAGAGAAAATGTTGAAAAATGAAACAAGAAAAATCCTAATTTTATTTGTCCTTGAATTAAATTAGGAATTAAACTGTAATTCTAATTCTCATAGCAACTTGTAACAGTTAACTAAGTTAAGTTGACTTAGTTGGCTCAGTAAATTCAATTTGGGAGTCTATATAGAGTCATGCAGAGTGATCCTTAAATTTTAGGGGCCTAGGTTGAGTTATTATGGAGTTGTAATTATTTAATTCAGTTTAACTGAGTTAAATTCACTTGAACTAGGTCTAACTAATGGAAAACTAGTGAGAGCTCAAGTGAATTAATTTGGATTTAATTCACATATAGTGGTCAATCAAATAACTAATAATTCACTCATACATAACTCATGCATGTCAGTTTTGAGAAATATCCAGTTAATATTGGAGTTCAGGGACATTGTACTATCAGTGCTAAAATCACCTAAATTAAACAGGTGATGCATGCAATCAGAGGAAGGCCTATGGATGGATTGTGTAGTTATGGATGAGGAATTTCCTAATTAAATATGGGATAATTCCTTAGGAAAATGTGCAAGGAAATAGGAGCTTGGCGGGCAGCATATTTGGGTGAGTGTTGTCTTGAACTGGTTTGTGAAGCATTGAGATAAACTGTACTTGTGTAGAGATTTTTCGGGTTGAATAAGCATTTCATTTTCCTCTCAAATATTCTAATTAATATAATATACAGATAGTAGTGGTTTTTAGTTGTGGCTTTCCACATAAAATTATTGTGTTATATGTGATTGAAATTTTTCCTTTTTCTACTTCTTGATTTCATTGATCAATTTATTTTCGCTAATGAGTAGAGGAGATTCAATTCAATTGTTTTATCATATTACAATCTTCAGTTTGAATCTACAAGAAAATTCTATAGTTAGGGAGGTAAGGAGGTGGAAAACCCCCTAGATTCTCTCTTGGTTGTCTCCATCAAGCCCTTACATAGTAATTGCCTCAATTTTATTTCTTTTTCCAGGAATTAAACCACATTAGTCCACATAGTATGAAAAACACGTTATACTCCTCTTACTAAGAATAATATAACAAAAAAATGTGAATTAATGTGATAGAGGGATAGTTTTAAGGTTGGTGGATAACATGATGATATTCAAAATATACAAAAAAATGTGAATTAATGTGATAGAGGGATAGTTTTAAGGTTGGTGGATAACATGATGATATTCAAAATATACCTATTGATGGGACTCATCACAAAGAAGCTCTCCCTGCTCTTTCCAAAGTGCACTAAAAAGGCATGAACATAAAATATGCAAAAAACATGTTAGACTAGGAGAATTTCAAGATGGTGGTTGCTGGTCATAAGTAATTGCAGCCACGGGTGTCTTAGCAACAACATGACAAGAACACATGAGGAAGATCAGGCAAAGAAGAAAAACAAAGGAAGTTTTAAAGAACAAAGAACACATTGAAAGCTCTAGATCGAAGTACACCAAAGACTCCAAGATCAAAGACCCTTTGGAGTTTTGAGACATTCATGATCAGAAGCTACATGAAGAACAAAGACAAGGGTGGAAGCCATGTCACCACTGGAGAAACTCCATATGATTAGTCTCTATTAGTTTGAGTCATCAAAAATAGTGACATGTCACATTTTCATCACATGATGATGTGGATGTTATAATGTAATGTTGTAATCATTGTAAAGAAAAATAAGGGGAAGTCTAAGAGTCATGTATGGACAAAAGGGTCATGGAAGTCCAAAAGATATGTAATATAGAAAGTTATATGTAATTCTAAAAGTCATTTGGAAGTGAAAATTTTGTAGAAGTCCAAAGGTTGTTAGGAGTTTGAAAGTCAATAATCATGGGGATGTGAAAAGCCATGCTTCGAGTTATAAAAGGATCCTCATTTCTCATGTAAAGGACTTTTAACCTTGGCTTCTCCCATAACGCATTATTGAGAGAGAGTTATTATTTTTGGGGAGAAAGTAGTGGCTCTAACGCTCCACTAATGGAGCTAGTGATGTTCGTTGTATTTATGTATCTTGGCACATTTTCTTAATATTGATGCTTTCCAAGCTAGTACATTTCTATACATTAATTTTGAATGTTTTAAAGATTGATCCAATGGATCAAAATATCTTTAAATTAAAAGCATCTGATAGAGTTTGAAACTTGTACAATTGGATGTCTTGGTGATATAAATCCAACTCAACTCATTTCACCCAAATCCGACATCGGATGCTCCCAGAAACGTGTTTTGATCAATTTGGGAAACACCTAAATTTTTTGGAAGAAACATTGTAGGTATGCCTATTCAACAGTCTGTACACTAACTGGGCCATGACTTGGTAAGTGACTGGGTTCTCCATTGGCCACTGGATGGTCGAAACTTGGCGCAACATGATTGGTTGTGGTACATGGTATAATTTTATTGGTTTATGGTTTTATTGTGGTGACCCAATGAGGGAGTGCCACATGGACCAACCAGTGGCTGCCACGTGGCCTCCTCATGGCCAACACCAACACATCACATATATTTCTTGTTAAACATATGGAAAAAAACATTATTAAGTTTGGTGTATAGAGCATTTGGGGGAGGCACTGGGCTAAGCCCTAGCCCTGCACTATAGGACCGTGGGTGAGGGTCCAAGGGCTAGGACCTAGTCCAACCCTCACAAGTCGCAACACATCCCTTTGCACAAGTCCTATGTCCATAGAGCATAACCGAGAGCGTAATCAAAATGGGTCCAACCCACACAGCCCTTAGCACAACCATATGCCCAACCAAAAAAAACCAAGAGCGGAAAATGGAGGGGGCCAGCCATGGGTCGTATGACCCATGATGTGACCAAAAGTGGAAAGGATTGGGAACCAACCACAAGGGGCCAACCCAAGGTCACAAAAAACCTCATAAAACCAACAAAGTGGCGGAATAGAGGGGCCAACCCCTCGGTGGCCAAACTAAGGTCATATGTGCAACATGGAACAAGGGGCGCGCGAGCGAAGGGGGCTAGACATCAACCTTGGAGAATCAGCCCCCTTTATGGTTGCATGGCACCAGACGACCAAGAATTTTGGGACTACGTGCTTAATGGTGCCCCTTAATGGTCCTACAAATTTTCCTGTCGAGCGGGAATAGTGTCAGGTTTTGTGTGTCGGTTCCATGTTTGGGGTGCTCAAGCCAAATTGTAGGATAGTTAGTTGCAGAATTTAGGAAAAGGAGGAAACAAGAATAACTTATTTTTTGGCCAAATGTGGTGTAGAAAGAACCAAAAAAGGGGTTTTTGGCAGTGTTGAATCCATTAGAGACATGAGTTTTTCAATTTGAGTTTTGTAAGGCATGTAAACAAACTTTTGAGCATTTTTAATGAAAGAGGCCCTGCATTGGAAGCTGGACTAGGAGATGTATCAAAGAAAGGGGTGAACTCCCTTATCATGCTTGTGTTTTGTGTTTTAGATATGCTAGTTATTCTCTATTTGGTTGTAAAATTTGTTTTAAATTTACTTGTTTATGTGTTTAGTAAACTGATCCTCCACCCAAAACACATATAAATTTAACTTGAAAATTGTTTAAAATCTTTAAGTTTATACATTTCAGATCTTCTTTGTGTTAGTTTTTGTAACATCACATGTGTTCTAGCCACGAAATTTTGTGAATAGGCTAGAATATATGGGATCTCCAAAACCCAAAAATTGTTTCTAGAAATTCTGTCTAGAAATGACCTAATTAGATTATTAGTCATTTTTTAAATATTTCCTAAGTCTAAACTTAGGGAATATGACTAACTAATCATAATTATTTAATTCAAGATGTGAATGTTCTAGAAAATCACACAGATCAACTTCAAGTCAATCCTAGCCATCGATTAAGATCTAATCTTGGTCATTGAAGTCTCGACAGAGGATTATAAGAAGTCGATCGAGCTTGGAGAAATCACTTCAACAATTCGATTTCATGAGCAGATCAAATTCCAAAGTAGCAGCAATCAATTTCCAGAGAGAGAGCCAGTGAGATTGAAGCAGTGAGTGAGGGGTAGGGACACTGATCTTGAGGACATATTTTTTAGATACAGGGAGGCAACAACAAGTGAGTCAAATTATCCCATGGAAGGAGCCCCAAAGGGCCGAAGAGGCGATTCTCTCGACATCTAGAGGCAAAATGACTTCATTTGAGCCTACTATAGAGCAAGTTGTCTAACAAGCTAGGCAGAGTAGCGTAGAGGCTAATGCAGTGCTCCAGGAGGCCGAGTTTTGATAGGGAAATTCTAGTCAGAGACTTACTATGGGAGAAGGGTAATTGCCTTTAGTATTTTACTCATATTGTATTTTTGTTTGGATTTCTGTTATGAAAACAGCTTACAAAAAGATTGAAAAGATAGATCAACGCCTTAGAATTCAGCCTCTTCAAGGGGAAACCTCCTTTACATACACAAATGAATGATTCTTAGATGATACAAATGACAAGACCTCCTTTCTATATATAGGAGTCTAAGGAGTCATAATATAATCAGAGCCGACATAACAATAATAATGTAAGGGCACAATAATAACAATAGTGGGCTTCTATGGGGCACAATAGTAACAATATGGGGACTACATGGGTACAACAATATAATAAGGGGGTAACAATAAGGGGTTACACTAGTAGTATAGGGGCCTAACATGCCCCTCTCCTTCAAAAAGTGTTGTCCTCAACGCTTGAGTATTTCTTGATGCTTCTGTAAAATATTCTTGTCCTCCCATGTGGAATCTTCAGTGGGTAAGTTCTTCCACTTGATGAGATACTCTGAAATTGATCGATTTCGTAGCTATCGGGTTCTTGTTTCTGTGACTTCTCCAGGTTCCAATATGATTTTTCCTTACTCTTCAAGTTCTGGCAATATTGTTTGAATTGGGATCTTCTGCAACTTTAGAATGAGTGGCCACACTTCTTCGTCCTTCTTCCATTCATCCCTTGCTTCGTTTATCCAATCTAGTTGGATAACAGAAATAGCACAAAACAATGCTTCCACATCCTCATCCTTTCTTGAGAGTGCATCTGCAACAAAATTTTGCTTCCCTTTTCTATAGATGATGTCAAACTCATAACCCAATATATTTGTGACCCATTTTTCTATTCTTCTATAGATAATATTTTTTCTAAAAAGTATTTAAGACTAGCATGATCCATTTTTACCTTGAAGTGTCTTCCCATTTGGTAAGGTCGCCATTTCTTAAGTGCATGTAGTATTGCCAACATTTCCTTCTCATAAATAGCTTGCTTGAGATGTAGCTGTAAAAATACCTAATCACCTACATCAAAACATTTTTCACTGCGATGTTGATCTACTAGTTGTTTCATTCGATTCTGCACCAAATTGGCATTATCCTTTAAAAGTTGGAGAACTTGTTGTTGATGCTCGATGTGATCTTTCACTACTTGAAATTTTTTCTTCTTGATATGTCCTTCTAGCTTTAGGGTTTGAGGAGTGATAATCTCTTCCAATTCTTTACAAGATATGGTCAGATTCATTTCTTGATGCTCGATGTGATCTTTCACTTCTTGAACATTTTTCTTCTTGATATGTCCTTCTATCTTGATAATTTGAGGAGTGGTAATTCCAGCCAATGCATTACAAGATATGGTTGGATTCATTTCTTCTTTCTCGATGTGATATTTCACTTCTTGAACCTTTTTCTTCTTGATATGTCCTTCTATCTTGAGAGTTTGAGGAGTGGTAATTATTGCCAATGCTTTACAAGATATGGTTGGATTCATTTCTTCTTTCTCTGGGGTTGGTTCCTAGTGTATATACTCTTCTTTTGATGTTTCTTGATCCTTATCTTCCTCCTCTTCATAATCTATGTAAAATAATTTCTTCTCAGCACACTTATGACCTTTAGTGCATTTGCTATCACAATTGTAACAAAGTGTTTTTCTCTTTTTTCTTCCAATTGTTGTGGTGTCACCCTTGTAGGTTGTGGAAGTCTAGGAGAAGAAAAAATTCCATAATTATAGTCATGAGTGGTTGGATTCCTTGTTTCCATAATTTCGCTTTCAATTTTTCTTGCCCACTTGAATGCCTTCTCCAATGAATCAGGTTCCCAAGGACGAAGCTCATGTTGAATGTTATCCTTTAGAGTACCTATAAAGACATCAATCCTTTGCTTCTCTGGAATATAATTTACCCTTATATTAAATTTTTTAAAGTCCTCAATGTGTTCTTCCATTGAACACTTTTGTTTGAGATTTATCAATTGGCTAAACAAGGTGGTTCTCTTTGTATCCTCATAATGTGCTATCATTTCCTCCATGAAAATTAACCACGTAACAAGCGGTTTACGAGAACAAAGCCCTTTATACCATAAAAATTGATTTGGTTCTAAATATAAAGATGCAATACATACCTTTTGTAATAGTGGTACACCATGTAGATCAAAATATTTCTCCATCTGTAGTATCCAATTTATAGGATCCTTACCATCAAACTTCCTCATCTCGCTTTTTCTTGATTTTAGGAGCTCGATCCTGAAACGACTGTAACTCTATAATTTTAGATCTTCCAGTTCTGAAATGGCGACCTGTAGTAGTCCTCTGTGTCCTATTTCCAATGCCACCAATCTGATCCAAATTGGTTTCTCCAGGGAAGAGTTATTCCAAATCTCCCACAGTGACCTAATTATAGACTAGTTCAGTAGAGCAAACTTGTACGACGTGCCACAAGTCACTGTTTTGACCTTTGGCTTTGAAAAATATATAAAAGAAACTACAGTCCGTCCTATTTCTGTAGCTTCTTATTAAATTTCAATCCAATGCTATGAGAGAAAGTTATGACGATTTTCCCCAGGTCACCTGTTTGGAATGTAATTCAGGAGTCTGCAAAAAGACCAACTTCCTCAGATCATATCTCCGCAAATATAGTGAGAAAAGCTCTGAAATTCGAACCCAAGGTTTAGTCTGATTTCGTCTCAAATGGGTTTTTTTTTAGCTTCTGAAACATCACAGAAAAAAAGTTATAGTGAAAATCCCACGATGACCTATTTGGAGCAGCAAAACCCTAGAATCCAAAGCTCTAATACCAAATGTTATGAAACCAACTCACAAAAAGATAGAAAAGATATATCAACGCCTTAGAATTCAGCCTCTTCAAGGGGGAAACCTCCTTTACATTACACAAATGAATGATTCTTAGATGATACAAATGACAATACCTCCTTTCTATATATAGGAGTCTAAGGAGTCATAATATAATCAGAGCCGACATAACAATAATAATGTAAGGGCACAATAATAACAATAGTGGGCTTCTATGGGGCACAATAGTAACAATATGGGAACTACATGCGTACAACAATATAATAAGGGGGTTTTACTAATAACAATAAGGGGCCTAACAATTTCTATTTGTGAATCCATAGATGTACTCAGATTTAATTACTACATAATAAATAAAACCCTCACTACTACACTAGTTTTCCCAAGTTGTGTTTTTCCACAGACATTCGTCGAAAATTAACTGTGTCATTTTATGTGCATGTTATAGTATTTCTTCCAACATTTATTCTTCCATAGTTTTATTTATGTAGCTTGCAATATGAATTATTCAATAATTTTTGTAGAAAACCGTAAATAAATTGTTAATTAAAAATAACAATTAGGTGACTATTTTCCAGTTGTTGCAATAGGATTCGAGTTTCCAATTTTTCACATGGCATCAGAGTGAAGATTATTAGCTAGAGAGCTTAGAAATGAAGTAAGAGTGAGTTTCACTATTTATTGTGGGTAGCAGATCGAAACCCCAGAGGCATCGCAGTCACCTTGGCAAAGAGGTCAAATTTCTTGAGGAGATTTGATTTTCTCTGAGTGTGAGGTAGAAAAATTCAATCTCTCTAGACTGAGGGATTCCAGAGGTAGAGGGAGTAGCCAGTAATTTTCATAGAGCATATCTCTAACTAGCTAACACAATAATTTTGTAGTAGTTTGTAAGAGAAGAACTAGAATCGAGTGGAAGAAGAGCACACACTAAGGGAAAAATTTCCTCAGGGAACTTCTAGTCTCAATAAGTTTGATATCCCTTGCAGATCAAAAATCATTTTGTTCATAGTGTCTCACTCCATAAGGGAGTGTGAATAGATGAGAAACAATTGAGCATAAGGGAAGAGGATATTTTCTACATTTGTTGAGATGGCCACTACTGGGCTTTGATATCAGGACAAATTGGATGGTTCTTCCAGCTATGCCATCTGGAAGGAAATGATTTCCTTCCTTCTGGATGAATATTGTCTGAATACATACACAGATGCATTGGTAGTTTTTCCCCAATATGAAGATAAGTTGAAGGAGTATAGAAAGGAGATGGCATGGGCAAAGAGGTTGATCCTTGATGGTGTCTGGGATCACATTGTTTCAAACATTTCTGGAAAAGGCACTTCTAGAGATATGTGGGAGACTCTCTCCACGATGTACTAGGGAACTTCCAAGAAGAAGATGATGAACTTATAGGAGAAGCTGAGATGTACCAGGATGTAGAAGGGGGAAGGCATAGACCCCTTCCTTACGAGTATTTAGGAGGTCCGAGATCAGTTTTCATCTGTTAGGGCTGCACCTCAACCCACATAGTTTGTGAGATTGGCACTCAACAATGTGTATGAGGAGTAACAAGTATTTTTCCAAAGCATATTGGGCAGAGACAAGCTACCAGAGTGGGATAGGATGTGGGCTAACTTGCAGTAGGAAGAGTTGAGACAAGCTCTAGTGAAGAGCTCCATTAGTGGTAGTTGTGGATTGAAGTAGGTGAAGGAGGAGGAGAATGTGTCCCTCACATTGAAGGGTCCCAATCAAGGGAAGGGGGAGAAACAAAAGAAGAAGAAGGACCTGTCAAACATTAAATGCTTCAGATGTGGTGAGTTTGGTCACTACAGTACCCAGCGTCCTCTCAGAAAGAAGGAAAAGGAGGAGAAGTAGGACCAGTAGGCAACATCAGCAGAGATCAATAGGTTATCCTCGAGGTTGGAGGAAGACTTCGCCATGTTTGCTAACATGCCCCCAGGAGTGAAGTGGGGTGACTTTGTGTTATAGCCCTAGAGTGCTACAATTGGGCAAGATTCTTGAGGAGGTCTAACTCTTGGAACAATACCTTGCTACGAGGGGGCACAATATTTAGTATCATGATGGATCAATGGAAATATATGCAGTCACATGCTAGAGTGATAGATGCATAGTCTAGTTGCAGTCAGATGTTGGGGAGCACAGTGCAAAATTGGCAGCAATGGAGTTGGCACAGTGCAGAGTCAATAGCAGTGAAAATGCCTCCGCGACAGTGCAGATACTAGCAGAAGTCAAAGACTCATGAGATAGATGCATCATACTCATCATATTTGATTTAGTATTTACGATTTTTTTCAGTTGCAAATGTTGTAGTTGCAAAAACACCAAACGGAGAGGGAGTTGCAGTTCAGATGCAGTGTTGGTAGTAGTTCAACAAGGTCAGTAACAACACAGATGTAGCCTATATCAGATTTGCATAGTGGTTGGTGGGAAGTAGTAGCCAGACATCAGCAGCATGACAAGAGATGATGCAGAGACAGAGTGTTGTCATAAGATGTGCATTATAGCATCAGAACACATTCCTCACTAAGAAGGAGTGTTAGTTTTTGTAGCACCACATGTGATCTAGACACAATTTTTTTTGGAGAGGTTAGAATACATGAGATCTCAAAAACCCATAAATTGTTTCTCAAAATTCTACTTAGAAATGAATTAATTAGATTATTAGTCAATTTTTAAATATTTCCTAAGTCTAAAATTAGGGAATATGACTAATTAATCAAAATTAATTAAGCTAAGTTGTCAATTTTCTAAAAACTCACACAAATCGACTTCAAGTCAATCCTAGCCATCGATTAATATCTAATCTTAGCAATTGAAGTCTCAACAGAAGATTATAAGAAGAAGTCGATGGGTCTTGGAGAAATCACTTCAGCAGTTTGAATTCATGAGAAGATCGATTTACAAAGTAGCAGTAATAAGTTGTCAGAGAGAGAGCAAGTGAGATGAAAGTAGTGAGTGAGAGGTAGGGACAGTCAGCTAGAGGAAATATTTTCCAGATCTGGGGAGGCAACAACAAGTGAGTCGAATTATCCGAGAGAGGCAATGATAAGGGATTGTGTAGTGCTTCAGTCAAGCAGATCGATTTGGTGAGGAGAAAAATTCATTCTCAGTTCCAGAGGCCAGGAAGGAGTACCAAAGGGATGGATAGGTGATTTTCTTAGTATTAAGAGATAAACGACTTCATCTTAGCCCAATCCAGAGCAATAGGTACATCAAGCTATGAAGAGTAGTGCAGAGGCTCACACAGTTCTCCTAGAGGCTGAGTTTTGATAGGGAAATTCCAACTAGAAATTGCATGTGGAAGAAGGGCACATCATGAAAAGGATTTATGTGACATGCTAAGAGAGCACCAGGATGCCTTTGCCTTGAGTTATAATGAAATGAAGGGAGTGCACCCTTTGGTGTGTACTCACCACATTTACATAAAGGAAGGCTGCAATCCAGTGTGGAAACCTCATAGAAGAATGAAACCAACCCTCAAAGGAATAGTTAAAGAAGAACTACAGAAGATGTTGCATGCAGGGTTCATTTACCAAATCTCAGATAATGAGTGGGTGTCTCCTCTTGTTCTGGTCCCTAAGAAGAATGGAAAATGGAGGATCTGTGTGGACTATAGAGATTTAAACAAATCCATTAAAAAATACCATTTACCTCTACCTTTCATTGATCAAGTCTTGGATGGTCTTGCAGGGATGAAGTTATTCTCTTTCCTAGATGGATTCAGTGGTTAAAATCAGATCCAGGTCAGCCCAGAGGACCAAGATAAAATAAAATTCACTTGTTCTTGGGGTACCTTTTCTTATAGGGTCCTTCCTTTTTTATTATGTAATGCCCCTGCCACTTTTCAAAGGGTAGTTTTGAGAAGCTTTGCTGAGCTAGTCCATGACTCTGTAGAAACCTATATGGATGATTTCACTCCCTATGGGTGTGATTTCTTGGAGGCTCTCTCTTTTTGGGGAAAGTATTAAATAAGTGCATTCAAATGAACCTATCCCTTAGTCATGATAAGTGTGAGTTCTTGATGAATGCAGTGACTGTTATCGATCACTCAATATCCAAGGAAGGACTGCAAGTGGACCCAAATAAAATTGCTATCATAAAGAGGGTCCCTACTCCTCAAAAGCAGAGGGATGTCAGAAGTTTCTTGGGCTTAGCTGGATACTATAGGAGATTCATAAAGGATTTCAGCAAAGTAGCCTCACCATTGTTTGGACTACTGGCCAAGGACTCTAAATTTTGCTGGTTAGAAAGTTGCCAAGAGGCCCTAGAAACCTTAAAGGACAAGTTGACTACTGCACCCATACTCCAAGGCCCAAATTGGGCTCTTCCTTTCTACATCCATGCTTATGCCTCTAACAAAGCAATAAGAGCAGCTCTAGGCCAGATAGATGACAAGTTTCCTTATGCTATTTACCTCATTAGCAAGAATTTGTCCAAGGCTGAATTGGACTGTACTATGACTGAAAAACAACTCCTGGTTGTTGTCCATTCCTTGAACAAATTTAGACACTACATCACTGGTTACCATACCTTTTTACATACTAATCATGGTTCTATCAAATATTTGATGAACAAGCCTGATGTGAATGCCAAAATTATTATATGGTTGCTTTTATTACAAGAGTTTGATCTAACTATCATTGATAAGCCTAGTAGAGAAAATGTAGTTGCAAATTTTTTGTCTAGAATTGGTTTTCCTGCAGGTGAGGAAGGAATGGTTGATGATTAGTTGCCAGATGAGAATTTATTTTCTATTTCAGTTCTCTCTCCAATGTGTGCTAACATATCCAACTACCTAGTGGCTACGCAGTTCCCTCTAAATCTGTCCTCCAAGGAAAAAAGCAGAATTGTAAGAAAGGGCATCCCATTCACTTGGATTTGGGGCAATCTTTCAAGCTAGCCCCAGATGAAATTTTGAGGAGATGTGTTAGGGAGGAGTAAGTCTTTGACATCCTTCTAGCCTGACATGATGGGCCTTATGGTCAATTTACAGCCAATAAGACAACCTTCAAAGTACTGCAACTTAGCTACTACTGGCCCACTCTCCAACAAGGTGTAAGAAGATACACCATTCGATGTGATCATTTCCAAAGAATGGGGAAACCTACTCCTAAGGATGAAATTCCTTTGTAACATTAGGTGACTGTAGAGTCATTTGACAAGTGGGGCATGGGTTTCATTGGTCCCATTGGTCCACCATCAGGGCAGAACAAATACATAATCGTATGCACTGATTATTTGACAAAGTGGGTTGAGACAAAGGCTTTCAAGGTAGAAACAGAAGATAAAATGGCTGAGTTCTTAAGGGAGAATGTATTTTACAAGTTTGGGTACCCTAGAGAACTAGTCAATGATCAGGGAGCTCAATTCACATTACACCTGATTGAGAATTTGTTGAGGCAACATAAGATCAAACACAAAAAGTCAATTTATTATCATCCTCAGGCCAATGGATAAGTATAGGTTACTAACCGAGTATTGGAAATCATCCTCACCAAGGTTGTGAGAAACAACAAAAATATTGGGACGACAAACTAGTGAAGGCCACTTGGGCCTATAATACAACATGGAAGACAACCACTGGCTTCACCCCTTATGACTTGTTCTATGGAAATAAGGCTCTTCTCCCCATTGAGTTTGAGTACACCACTTTGAGAATGGCAGCATAGTTGGATTTATATGTTAAAAAGGCACAACATGAGAGGTTTCTCCATCTCAATGGTTTGGATGAATTTAGGATGCAGGCCCTTGTACACACTGAAGTTATTCAAGTACAGAGAAAAGTTTGGCATGACAAAAACATCAAGGACAAAGTTTTTCAATAAGGAAATTGGGTTGTACCATATTGCTCCAGGCTCAAGGACTTCAAAGGAAAATTGATGAACAAATGACTTGACCCACATCTAATAGAAAAGTGCCATGACAATGGGGTTGTGCAAATCAAGACCATTGATGAAGAAGGTATCCCCTTTCTTTTCAATGGGTACAGATTGAAAGCCTATAAAATACCTTTTTCAAGGGAGGAGTTCATTAGTACCTTTAGTAAGGAAGTGAATGTGATTGGAAGTGTCTCAGCTTCCAGCTCACCTAAATCTTGAAGACTATTTTTATCTAATAAAAAAAAAAGAAAAAAATAATAAGGGACCTAGGTGAAAACCTCTATGAGGCACCCAAGGCCAACTCTTGGGTTGAAAACCTCCTTGAGGCAACCCATGAGTGAAAAAAAGGTAAAATAAAAAGATCTGTGGCTGAAAACCTCCCTTGAGGCACTCGAGGTAGGCATACGGGCTGAAAACCACCTTTGGGGAAACCTATGTGTCTTTCAAAAACAAAAACAAAAAAAATAAAAGAAAAAACAAAAATGCCATGGCAAGGATCTCAAACCTGCCCACTAATAAACTTTTGTGATTTTACAGGTTTTTAAAGACAATAAAGGATTCATAGTTCCAGGGACAGCAAGCTAAGCATCACCTCAATTATTCCTCCATCCACTTCATCTCATGCATGCCTACCATGTCCCCATCATCCATTTCCACTTTTAGGCATCAAAAACCAATTTTTGAGCAATTTTCTAGCTTTCTACAAGATGTCCTGTAGTTACTACAGGAAGATCAGGTACTACTATAGGATGTCCTCACATACTATAGGAAAAAGGTCCCAGCTTGAAAATAATTATGCAGGTCTATTATAGGTTAAGAAAAAAGGACCCTACACCTCACCATCTCTCACGCAACATCCACTCATATCCATATTTACCCCTGTGTCCATCAAAGAAAATAAAGAAACACAAGAAATTGAAAAAATATACAAAAAAAGGGAGAATCCAAAGGACATGTCATCATTGGCCTCATCCACCCATCACTCCATCACCTTCATCACCATTTCTCAACTCCTACACCACCACCCAGCCTCCCTCTAAGTGAAAAAAAAAAAAAACAAAAAATGATGAAGAAAAGGTAGCTATAGGATTTCTTGTAGCAGCTACAAGATCTCTTGTAGTGGACTATGTTACAACTACAACAGGACATTGTTGCATTCTCCTTCACCACCAATGCAAATATGGGGATCTAGCATCTCTACAAGTCTTGTGCCTCCTATCCAGAGCTCAACAACAACAAAAAGGATGACAAGCACCTGCATAGAGGAAATAACTACACCAACAGGAAGAAACCAACAAAAATGACCAAACAAGAGCACTCACCTGAACAAGAGGCACAACAAGGTCATCCTCCAACATGCATCGACTAGCAAAGTTAGGCATAGGTATGGCACTTCATCCAAACTCTTCCCCGAGTCCGATATGCTAAAACTGTAAGGACGGTTAACAAGCTTTTTAAAATAAGTTGGAGGTGGTCAGTTAACTTGGCCACCCTCAGCTCGAAGACAAAAAGTAAACTCCTGGTCAACATGCCATGTGGGAAAGTCACATTAAGGAGCATCAGTAAAAAAGGTGGTCGATTTAGTTATGTGAGATTTTTTGATAATTGCGAGGGGAGGCTGCATGATCACCAATAGTGGGCAAGCGGTCCCAATGAGGAAATCATGTACTACTACTAGCCAACACAACGCTCCAAGGAATCGACCATAAATAGAAAAAATTCAAAACTTCCATGCACCCATTGTTTATTTTGAGATCATAGAGACCAAGACCACCTTGGAGAGCCATCGAGGAAGCCAACCCTTTTTTGGCCATCCTACATGGAACAAAGCTACAAGAAACTACAGGAAACTCATGGAGCTACAGGAAGCACTAGAAATTCACAAAAAATATGTAAGGGGATGCCTAGGGTCCAGTTGGTCAACAGTTCTCATCATCTAAAGCATAAAAGTAAAAGGTAGGTGGCCCATCTCTCCTATGTTTTTGACTTGATAGCTAGGGAAGAAAGAAAGGGACAAGTCCAAATTTTTCTAGTAATTACAGTGGGCCTAGGATTTAGACAGATTTTTGTGAAGTTTAAAGAAAATTGTGTGGAGATAGGAAAGGGTAAAAATTTTAGTCATCCACCATAAATTCTAAAATCTCAGTAACCCTAAATTCACACTAAGGCTAGCCTACAAAACCTCCTACAATAAGAGCATAGAAATGGGAGCATGATTCAACAAAAGGGAACCCACAAACACATCCAAGATCCACCTTCATCCCCCTATGGTAGATATATTTTGGAAGCATCACTAGTTAGGATTATTTGAGTTTCTCAAAGGGTATGATGATGATATAGCTTATGAATTTTCCATGGCACTCAACTCTTAGGCTAAAACCAGCGCTACTACTCTGGTGAGGGTGTTGTCAAATACAATCAACCCTGAGGTGATTAGCAAAGTCACCACACTTCGTCAAGGGGTGCAATAGAGAATGGAGGATAAGGCTAGCAACACTTTTTGTAAGAAAACATTTTTCCTAGATGATGAAGAGGCAATTGAGGAGAAAAATGGGATAAGAAAGGAGAGCCTTCCCTATCCTTGGAATGAGGTGAGCTATCACATTCTGAAACACATTTCTTGTGAAAGGAGGCCCAATGTAGTCTATGGATACCAGTTTAGACTCCTCCATGAGTTGAGATTTAGAGAGGAGCTACCCATAAACCAAAGACTCAATGTGCCTTATTTCCTGTTGCATTCAATGATAAATATGGGCCAAAAGGTACAATAAGGGAAACATCAACAATTGGCACATCATGGAATCATTAAGCTAATACTAGAGGATGCCTTGAGCCAATTCAGAATTCCTATTCTATGGTGAAGATTTATAGACATGGAAAGAGAGGTTGTAATTTAAACCCAAGCCCTTGAATATGATAGGGACCCAACTTCTAGTGGTGAAGACGAGGCAGGAGAAGAAGAATAAGAGGAGGCAAAAGTGTTGGGTTGTGTTATATTCTTTCCACGATTAGCCCACGTAGTTAAACAGGGGGTTAGAAGGGGGGCGGAGCCCCCCCTTCATTACACCGATTGCGTAGCGGGGGGAGTCACAGGGGTTTTAAGGGGTGCGGACCTACCTATGGTTTTGTGCATGATTTTTGCACATGGTTTTGGACGCGATGGTTTTCAGTCCATGGTTTTGGATGCTTCAGCATGTATAAATATGTATTGTAACATTGAAAGGAACATAATGAAAAATCAAGTTGGTAGTCCCAATTTTGGGATCCAAGGGAAAATCTCTGTGTATAAGTGTTTTATGTGTTATGCTCTCACATTGTTGATTTTTTGTGTTTTTAGAATTCATATGAAGGTAATTTCTATACGGGGTTAAAACCTACATTTGGTATCAGAGTTATTTTGGCTTCAAGGGGACGCCTTTGTTACTGAGGGGTTTCGCTCGGCCCTATGGTAGACCCCGTTCAGTGGGAGATCTGCGAGATCGATTATGGTGGTGAAAGAAGATGGGGAGCAGTGGAAAGATAAAGATTGAGAAATTTAATGGTCAGAGTTTTGAGTTGTGGAAACTCAAGATGGAGGATCTATTGGTGGATAAAGACCAATGGATCATAGTAGATCCGGGTACTAAAGCAATGGGAGTGTCTGATGAAGAATGGAAGAAGTTGGATCAGAAAGAAAAGAGCACAATATGATTGTGTGTCTCAGATTCAGTATTGTTGAATGTATCAGGGGAAGCTACGGCGAAGCCTTTGTGGGACAAGTTAGGGACTTTGTACCAATCTAAGTCTCTGGTGAATAAACTGTTCCTACGAAAAAGCTGTATAACCTGAGGATGAAAGATGGAGACTCAGTTACAGAGCATATGAATGCATTTAATACTGTGGTAAGTCAGTTATTGTCTGTAGATACCAAAATTTCAGATGAAGATAAGTGCATTAGTTTGTTGTGTTCTCTACTAGATTCATGGGATAGTCTGGTTATTGCAATAGGTAGCAATGCAGCTGCCTTACAGTTTGATGAAATAGTCTCATCCTTGCTGACGGAGGAGATGAGACGGAAAAATATGGAGAGCCAGAATGGTGATGCCTTGTCTATACAAGGATGGTCCTAGAACAGAAACAAAAATAATTCATCAAGTGGGAGATCTAAATCTAGAGGGAGATCTAAATCTCCAGGAAAACCTGTAAAGGTGGTGTGCTGGAAATGTGGAAAGGAAGGGCACTACAAAAGGGACTGTAAATCTTAATCTCTTAACAAAGGAAAGGGATCTGATGATGATCCTTCTGCAAAAGCGGAAACCACCTTAGATGAAGGTGGGGATGTGTACTTGGCTTCTCCAAGTACACATGTAGATCATGAGGCATGGTTGATTGACTCAAGTGCATCCTTTCACTTCACTCCCCATAGAGAGTGGTTTTGCGAGTATGAGAAATACGATGGTGGTGATGTCTTCTTAGGGGATGATAGGAAGGATAGAATTGTTGGTCGCAGAAAAGTAAAGTTGAAGTTGCAAGGTGGAAGGGTTAGAACACTTCCAGGTGTTATACATATTCTTGCATTGGCCAGAAATCTGATTTCTGTAAGAAAGCTAGATGATGCAGGTGTAAAAACAGTGTTTGAGAAGGATACCTACAAAATGGTTCAAGGAGCACTAGTATTGATGCGGGGAGTTTGGATTGGAACTCTGTATAAGCTGCAAGGTAGCACTGTTGTTGATGGGTGCAACAATTCTGTGGTTCCTGAAAGTGGAGCAGAAAATCTGGTGGTCTTTGGAGAGAAGACCATGCTATGGCATCAAAGGATTGGACATATTGGAGAGAAGGGCCTTCGAATACTTCATGGTAAAGGTATGGTAGAAGGTATGAGTAATAGCTCTCTAGATTTTGATTTCTGTGAAAATTGTGTATATGGGAAGCAAAATCAGGTGAGTTTCCCCTCTACTGGTAAGAGGGCAAAACGAATATTAGAGCTTGTGCACAATGATGTGTTTGGTCTTTTGAAAGTTCCATCACTGGGTGAATCTGTGTACTATGTATCATTTATAGATGACTTCTCAAATAATACATGGATATATTTCTTTAAGAAGAAATCTGAAGTCTTTGACAGGTTTAAACAATTTAAGACTCTAGTCGAAAACCAGACAGAGAAGAAGATAAAGGTGCTGAGAACAAATAATGGTGGAGAGTTTTGCAGTAAGGAATTTGAACAATTTTGTAAGAAGTGTGGTATAGCAAGGCAGAAGACTACTCCATATATACCTCAACAAAATGGAGTTGCGGAAAGAATGAACAAAACATTAATGGAAAGGGAAAGAATCATGCTCAGTGGTGCCAAGTTGGGACAGGAATTCTAGGTAGAGGCTGTGGAGATAGCATGTTACCTGGTCAACAGATCACCTTCATCAGCGTTGGAGGATAAGAATCCACAAGAGGTATGGACTGGTAAGAAACCCTCTCTTTCACATCTAACTGTATTTGGATGTGATGCATATGTATATGTTCCAAAGGAGAAACGAACCAAGTTGGATAGTAAATCTAAAAAGTGCATCTTTATTGGGTATAAGGATGGTTTAAAGGGTTATAAGCTTTGGAACCTAGTAACAAGGAAGGTTGTGTACAACCGAGATGTGGTGTTCAAAGAGGTGAAAGATGTTATTAAACATGAAGTCACAAAATAGAAGAAAAGATAGATCAACGACTTCAAAATTAGCCTCTTTGAGGGGGAAACCTCCTTTACATTACGCAAATGAACAATTCTTGGATGATTACAAAACCTACTTTCTATATATAAGAGTCTAAGGGGTCACAATATAATAAGAGCCGACATAACAATAATAATGTAAGGGCACAACAATAACAATAAGGGGGGCTACACTAATAACAATGAGGGAATACACTAGTATTTTAGAGACCTAGCAAGCCCCTCTCCTTCAAAAAAAGTGTTGTCCTCAACGCTAGAGTAGTTTTGGATGCTTCTATATAAAATTCTCATCCTCACATGTGGAATATTCAGCGGGTAAGTTCTTCCACTTGATCAGATACTATGAAATTGATCGATTTCGTAGATTTTGAGTTCTTTTTTCCATGATTGCTTCATGTTCCAATATGATTTTTCCTTCCTCATCAAGTTCTGGCAATATTTTTTGAATTGCGAGCTTGTCACCTATAACCTTCTTTAAGCATGAAACATGGAAAATCGGATGCAATCGGGAAGATGTAGGAAGCTCCAATTTTTATGCCATAGTACCAATATTTTGCAACACCTTATAAGGACCATAATACTTTAGTGATAATTTATTATCCTTCTTAGCTTGGTTGAGGGATTTTTGTTTGTATGGTTGTAGCCATAAAAATACTGAGTCGCCTACATCAAAACTTATTTCGTTGCGATGTTGATCAACCTATTTTTCATTCTATTATGTGCGAAAGTGAGGTTTTCCTTTACAAGTTGGAGAACTTGTTGTTGATGCTTGATCTGATCTTCCACTCCTTGAACCTTAGAATCTTCCCGTAAAGATGATGTGATGGATGGTGGATGATATCCACAAAGTTCCATAAATGGGGTCATTTTTGCTGCAGTATGGAAGGAAGTGTTATACCACCATTTAGCCATAGGTAAACAATTGACCCATTGTGTTTGTTTATCAAATAAAAAACAATGAAGTTATCCTTCCAAACATTTGTTCACCATCTAAGTTTTCCCATCCGATTGAGGATGATAAGATGAGCTATGAGCTAATTGAGTACCCAGACATGAAAATAATTTCATCCAAAAATTTCTAGTGAAAATAGGATCTCTGTCGCTTACAATAATCTTTGGGTTTCCATGTATCTTTTAAATTGTTTCCATAAATGTAGTAGCAATTGTACTAGCTTTAAATGGATTAGATAATGCACAAAAGTGTGTATACTTGATAAGTCTATCAACTACCACCATGATGACACTCTTTCCTTCAGACTTGGGTAAACCTATGATAAAATACATTAAAACCTCCTCCCAACATTGACTTGGAATGGATAAAGGTTGTAACATAGCTAGGGTCTTAATTGTCTCTACTTTATTTTGCTGGAAAACCAAACATTTCGCCACAATCTTTTAAATATCATATTTAAGGCAATCTCAAAAAAATATTTCTTAACCCTGTGGTAAGTTTTTAAAAATATTGAGTGCCCTCGTAAGGGAGAGGTGTGCAATTCCTAAAGAATATTTTGTTTGAGATGGGAATTATTACAAAGGTACAAGCAATATTTGTACCATAATGAATCATTATTCCAGTTGAATGTCTAAGATGTACTAGGATCTTGCTGCAATTTTTGAATGAGTGCCCACACTTCTTCATCATTGTTCCATTCATCCCTTTCTTCAGTTATCCAATCTGGTTGGATAAAAGAAATGGCACAAAGAAATGCGTCCACATCCTCATCCTTTCTTAAGAGTGCATCTGCAACAACATTTGGCTTCCCTTTTTTGTAGATAATTTCAAAGTCATAACTCAACATATTTGTGACCCATTTTTGCTGCTCTTATGAAGATAATCTTTGTTCTAAAAAGTATTTAAGACTACCATGATTTGTTTTTACCTTGAAGTGCCTTCCCATTAGGTAAGGTTGCCATTTCTTAAGTGCGTGTAGTATTGCCAACATTTCCTTCTCATAAATAACTTTGTGTAAATACTTTTCTTTTATTGGAAGACTTTCAAAAGAAGTGGGTCTTCCTTCTTGCATTAAGACAACACCAATTCCATTTCCTGAGGCATCACATTCCACAATAAAAAAAATTGTGAAGTCTGGTGTAGCTAAGGCTGGTGCTTTCCACATTGCCTCTTTAAGATGCTCAAAGACCTTAGTTGTTTCTAGAGTCCAAGAAAATGCATCTTTCTTCAGTAATGTTGTTAGAGGTGCTACTATTCTCCCATAATTCTTAACAAAATCGCGATAATACCCTATCAACCCAAGAAATCCAGGCAGGTGCTTTATGGATGTGGGTATTTTCCATTCCTTAATGGCTTTAATTTTGTTAGGGTCTACCTTAACACCCTCATGAGATACAATATGACCCATATATTCCACCTCCTGTACTCCAAAGAAACATTTTGAGGTTTTTGCATATAATTGTTTCTCCTCTAATAGCTTGAGCACCCTGTCAACATGTTGAACATGATCCTTCTAAGACTTGTTGTAGATTAGTATATCATCAAAAATACTAACACAAATTTTCTAAGGAAGGGTTTGAAAATGGGATTCATCAAACCTTGAAATGTAGAAGGTGCATTGGTAAGGCCAAAAGGCATGACCCAATATTTATAATGACCCTCATGAGTTCTAAATGTTATTTTTGGAACGTCTTCAGTCTTCATTCTTATTTGATGATATCCTAAACAAAGATCCAAGTTGGTAAAGTAAATTTCTCGATATAATTCATCCAATAATTAATCAATGACATGAATGGGAAATTTATCTTTAATAGTGAGTTTGTTGAGCTCCCTATAATCCAAAAACGTGTGCCATGATCCATCCTTCTTATGCACCAATACCACTAGAGTAGAGAAAAAAAATTACTAGGTTGAATTATACCAAGCTCTAGCATTTCTGCAACGATACGTTCAATTTCTCTCTTTTGGGCATAGGGATATCTGTAAGGCCTGATGTTTGGAGGAATACTTCTTTGAATCAAATGAATAACATGATCATGATCGCGAATAGGTGGGAGGCCTTTGGGAGTCTCAAAAACCTTGGAATGATTGTCCAAGACTTTTTGGAGGTATGGAGAAATAGATGATTTCGATGTTTGAGCCTCAAATGAAAAAAATTGTGCAATTACGCCCCATTTTTGTTTATTTAGAAGCTTTTTCATTCAATTAGAGTTGATTATCTTTCCTAGTTTCCCTGTGACACCCCTTAATTTCAAATTCCTTTCCTTCCCAAAAAAAATCAAGAAAAGTTCTTGAAAATTAAAAGCTATTGTACACAAAGATTGTAACCATTGGAATCCTAGTACAACATTAGCCCCACCCATTTGAATGGAAAGCATTATACTATTCAATACATATTATCCCATTTATATCTTTATATTATGGCACTTTCCCGAGAAATTTATGGTTCCTCCATTTGCAATAATCACTTTCCACTCCGGTGTTGGATATAGGAAGAAATTTATTTCCTTGGCTATCTTACAATGAATAAAATTATGGGTACTACCCGAATCAATCAACACTTATACATTTTTCTTCTTGTTAGGTCGTTCTATTTTGAGAGTTTGAGGAGTGGTAATTCCAGCCAATGCATTACAAGTTATGGTTGGATTCATTTCTTCTTTCTCTGGGGTTGGTTCGTGGTGTATATCTTCTTATTTTGAAGCTTCTTGTTCCTTTTCTTCCTCCTCTTCACAATCGATGTAAAATAATTTCTTCTCAGCACAATTATGACCTATTTGAAGCATTGAGACCCTAGAATCCAAAGCTCTGATACTAGATGTTATGCAACCAACTCACAAAATAGAAGAAAAGATAGATGAACGACTTCAAGATCATCCTCTTCGAGGGTGCAACCTCCTTTACATTACACAAATGAACGATTCTTGGATGATTCAAATGAAAAAACCTCCTTTCTGTATATAGGAGTCTAAGGGGTCACAATATAATCATATTTAACATAAGAATAATAATTTAAGGGAACAAAAATAACAATAATGAGCTTCTATGGGGCACAACAATAACAATAGTGGGCTTCTATGGGCCACAACAATAACAATAAGGAGGCTACACTAATAACAACGAGGGAATACATTAGTATTATAGGGACCTAACAATATACCATTGTCACCTCCAAGTTTGTACAAAACCCCGCGTTCATAAACTAAAGTTGGTAGCCCTAGGAGTTGGTGCATCCTTGTTCCAACACTGAGGCTCATCACAAAGTTATGTCAAACAAATCAATATTCATTAAAGAAATTTAAATACCTTACTATGGAGGGACTTGTTGGAGGAGTTGATCCTTTTGAGGGAGTTGGCTTGCTTTGATTACTCATTTGAGGAAGTTCAAAGTTCTACTACTTTCTTGTTCCATGTCGACTTGTGTGGCTAATTTGATCATTTCCTGTTTCTTTCTCACTTTCATTTCTTTTATTATTTTCTTTGATTGTGTTGTTAAGTACTTTAGCATAGCTCTTAGGATATTCCTTACATGTTGTTGAGCTTGATTCTCCTTTGGATATACCATGAACTTCCTTATATCCAAGGTCTATCTAAATGCGGGGAGATATGTTTTTGCTACGAATTGTGTCCAAAATTTTAGTCCCTTCAGCCAACTTCAATTTCTTATTTGCTTCCTATAATTGACTATTTTTAGAAACAATTTCCTCTTCTAGTTTTTCACATTCCTTTAGTTTCCCTAAATATTTTCCTTAATCCTCTTAGATTCTTTCAATTAGTTTTTAGAAGAATAATTGATGACTCATCAAACTCATGCTCTTTCCTTCCATACTTCATCAGCTAATCATTGGCTTCTTCTAGAACATTTAACAAAAAAAACAATATCAATTTTTAGGTCACCATGGTAACCTTCTCTTTCTTTCATCTAGCTCCTCATCACTCCTTCCATCCTTTTCTCTTCATCTAGTTGGTTTTTCATAATTACTTTTTCTACTTCATCATGATATTGGACTTTGTATTCCTCCCATAGCTTCTTCTATATTTTATTATCTTCTATGATTATCTCTATTTCTTCTACAATGGAAGTGAGCTTAGTTTGAAGATCTTCCTTATCCTTGAATTCTTCTTCTTAATATAGCTTCATCTTCTTTCCCATCATAATTTGACCCTCTTTTTCTCTGATTTAACATCGATACAATATTGAGATATGAGAAAGCACTATTATTCTCTCTGACAAGTGATCTCAGTTTGATATGATTTTTGCTAAGTTTATAAATATTATTTGTCTATTATACTTAGTCCACGAGAAGGAAATATGCATTTTAAGGATTGTTTTAATACCATTAGCTTGTAATTTTGAAGTGTGACTAATCAATATACAATTCTAGCTTTGATTCCCATAAAATACATTGTCTGTGTGTGCATATACAAATTTGGACCTTTCTTATGGTTACATTTGAGATTGACTAATGATATGCAATTATATTGTAACGTGTGTTGTGATAGTAGAGATTTAAATCAATTTTATATTGTTTCCCTATAACACATGTTGATTCGAGTTTAGTACATATACATGATTTTGTATATTTGTGGAATACAAGGTATATTTTGTTTATGTTCTCTATTTTGATTTGCATTTAGAAGGATTGTAATAAGACCACAATTGGAGCAAAACAAGTATATCTCCTGAGATAGTCTTAATCTAAATTTTCGATCTAGCATCTAGACTCTTAATTCAATGCTTAACTTTTGATTTCAATGTTTGGTTTCAGGAAGCTAAGAACCATACTTAGAATATATTATTTTTCAAATCCAACCTACAAATGAGTACATGAATGTTTCCCTGACGCAACGAAATATTGTATTCCGGAGCCAAGTAAGGGGATCTGAGATAAAAGGCTAACTAGAAGGATCTTAGAACTATGCACATTTGTTTTTAGTTTTCACAGTTCACCTTATATCTTTTTCAATATATATGAGTTTGAGCTATTCTTTTGAATCAAATTAAAAGATCATTATTTTATTTATTTTAAGAAGTGGATAGCTTTTGTTTTTTCCAAAACATATTGGGGTTTACAACTCATAAGTTGAAGTCCCAAATTGACTTGTGAAGGGTTTTTATTGTGACATTAACATAGCCCAACATAGAGATGTATTAAAAATAACATGATGGATTTAGTGATGCATCCACATCTAGCACAAGGAAAGGGTCAAATCCATTGATAAAGGGTGGAATATGGATCACTAAGGAGAGTTGAGGACTAGAGAGTCCTGAGAATTTGGTCAAAACACCATCTAAATGTTCCTTTGGAAAATTGTGTCCTGAAAAAAAACCTATAGACCCTCATACGTGAGTGTGTGTCCCATGAACTAGGGTGATGAGCAAAATAACTATGATTAGAGCATATGGAGGGAGAATTAGGGTGAAAGAAAGAGTGTTCTTGTCTACAAGGTTGGTATTAAATGTTGGGATTGCTTTAAACATTCCTTGGGAGGCTAGTTTCACTGCATCCAACTGCATGTTGATAGAAGACCAAGAATTAGGGTTCTTTAAATAAGGAGAACCTTGAATGTTAAATGTTGAAACACCCAACCTATATGGATCCTTTCATACTCAATTTTCATTCCTAGCAAACTATAAGAATTATATTCCCAAACATCCATAGGTATGGCATCTTACACACGTAAATGGAATTCCTTCATAATTGATAATTTGTTTAAGAATAATTTATTTTCTTGGTTGTGATGGAATCTACGAAAACTTTGAGGTATTAAGCCGATCTAAAATATGGATCAAGCCCATACGACTTCTCTTTAAGTAGGAAAAGTTAGCTACATGGTAGAAATCCAAAATGTTCCCAATTTCATGAAACATGCTGATTGACCAAAAAATAGGTGGAATGTTAAGAGGATAGACCCAAACTAGAATGAATTCTAGCTTTCTTGACTAAGAATAGAAATATACCTTCTAAATTTTCAAATAGAGTGCTTGCCACCCCAAAGTCAATGTGATAGAAAACAATTTCAAGCATTCTCTACTAATGTTGTGATCCATGCTATCCAACCTTTAGCTAGAATCATAGGTGGCCATCTATATGACCACGGTAGAGCTGTACTTTTCTCCTATCAATTTAAACATGAGGCAGGTCATGTGTGATCGACTCTTTCATTCACTTAACCATGCACCCAATTCCAATTTAGTTAAGTGGAGCATTTATTTGTAATTGTGGTGTTTTTGTTTTAAATTTACTGTCTTAATTTTTTCAACATTTAAAATATGTATTTTAAAATTATAATTTCAATAATAATTTACAACTTAAATGATTTATTTTTCTATAAAAAATACCAAAAGAATTCAATTAATTTATGATAAAATTTTATAAAAAATTAAAAGAAAAGTCCCAAAAAAACCTGAAACTACTTCAACATAAGAAAATCAAACTAAGAGCTCTTCTTCCTTAGACTTAAGGAAATAGGTTAAGGGCCCAAGGCTTAAAGACATATAGCGAAATTGAAAGCTTACCCCATACAATCCACCAGTGGGGTAATTCTAGGTGGCATAGTTTTTCTTGAATAACAGTGATGCATGATGAGGTTGCGTGTAGTCCTCGATACTAGTTTGACAATTGAGTTATGATAGGTTTTCTCACTGTTAAATAAATAAATAAATAATACAGACAAGATATTTCATTATTTCATTGTTTTTATAGATGAAGATTATTAAGGGCTCATACAATCCTTTATTGAAAGGCGTGATCTATTTGTTAGATGTTTTGGAGTTTTTTTGGGCATAATGTATTTTTTGGTTAAATTTTCTCACAATCTAATAAAGAATTTATGAAATCACAAATTTGAGCTGTGGGCTTTCCATAATCTGAGTGTCTTAAAAGTTTTTTGCGGTGCCAAATTCATATATGCAATCAAAAACACATTTCAAATAACAAAAAAATAGAATCTAACAAACTTGTTTGGCCCAATTACCAAAAAAAAAAAAAATCCAAAACACCTAATAAATAAACATCAACTTCATTGAAATGACAAACCAAAATAAAGCTACCTTCCAATGTGAAATTGTTTTCGCGTGTTTTTTAATTAAATTTTTGGTAATTTAATTATTTTATATTTTAAATTTTTCTTAACATCAAATTTATGTAAAATAACTAAAATCACACCATTAAACTCTAAACTTTGTAAAATTTTAAAAATTTTAAATAAAAAACAATCACCATCTTACCAAATATTTTTTTCACTATCTCAAATTCTATAGTTATTTTAAAAACATTTGAGCACCATCAGGGCATATGATTGGTCACTTCTAACATTCGAGTGTATATGCAGATCAACCCATCATCAAACAAGGTCATATAGTTAGCGTTTCCTGCCCCTTTTAAATATACCTAAATTAAAATAATTATTTTTTTAAGTTCATCAACACTGAGGCTACATCATCGTTATGTCCAAAAATAACTGACAGAGAATTGAATGAGTAAATTTATTTTTATTTGAATGAGGAAGTATTTGGATAATATTTAGATATTTCAATTTTGAATTTTCTCTCAATTAATAAGTTCCGGGTATATGTATAGAAAAGTGTTGTCCAAAACAGTTGAGTATTGTGTGTAGAATTGGAACATTCTACCAAAAAAATCTATCATGCAGTCCACTGTAGCATTGAATTTATTAAGTATGAGTTAGTGAAGTAGATTGATTATTGTAGTGTGAAATTGGCCCATTTTTCCAAAGAATGTGTCGTGGAGTGGACTATGTCATAGATGTAGATAAAGTAGTATTCTTAGTGTGGCCCTACAATCTTGAAGTTATTCAATGTTTTTTGCATTAAATGCTTTTATTGATTGGTTATTTTGTTGTTGTTGAATTGTTTAATAAGATTTGGGCATAATATGCTACGAGCATTGTCCAATCCATCAAAATGGTTGTTCTGTTTGGTTGACTTGTTTAATAAAAATTGAGTATAAGGAACTATGAGCATTTCCCAATCCATCAAAAGTTCTATCTCCAAAATCAAGTAATTATTTATTAATCTATATTCACAATTGGTTTTACACAAGGGTATAAGTCATAAGTTTGTATAGAAATAAGTCTCAATTCCATTAATCTAATTATAAAATAAGCAACATGACAAAGAACACACCATATCATGGAAATATGATAATATAAGATACTTACGGTAATTAGGATTTTATTAAACATTAATTTATTTAAATCTAATATTTATTAAAAATTGAAAAATATCAAACCTTTTAATTATAAATATATTGATATATGTATATATAATTAATGTATAAAGTTATATGTGTATAAAAATATAATATTATTATTAAAACCATATTAACATAAATTTATTTTAATAAAAAAAGATGAAATTCAAATTTGTAGAAAACCTATAAAATTGAATATGCTAAAAATAAATATTCATTAATGACAGCAAAACAAAACATTTACATCTAAAACCACTAAAATATTTGAAATTAAACTAATTATTATAAACAACTAGAAAATTTATGTTATAAGTCCTTGTTTGTGTTAAGACTTTAGTTGCAAGGCTTCAATCAATATTCACTACTTAAGTTATAACAATATACATCATTGGTTTTAAAAAATTGATCGATCTACTTGTTTTCATACATAGATGACAGTTCATCAACATGGTTGATGATATATCACTAGAAACATGATAGCGTTAAATGTAAATTAATCTATATAAATGAATTAAATTATTAATAAACAAAAAAAATAATGTCAAAACTAAAATTTATTTAGCTCCAAAATTAATTCAATATCAACATTGTATTATTAGATAATAATAATAAGATGTCATTTAAAAAATATGATATTCCATACTTTGTAACCCATAAAATTTGAGATGAAGGGATCATTCCTGCACAAAACATGGATACATGGATGTTAAAGGCAAACCAACAGATCACAAATGTGTTGTTGGATTAAGCATCCAAGGGACATTAAAAAAAAGTATGCAAAATATTTATGATGGATTATATAGACTATATGAAAAATGATGAAAGATGTGAAAAGACATGGCACATGTGATGAATATTCGAAATCTTCCCGCACATCAACCATTTGATACGCTAATCAAATGGTGAGTATAATTTTCCGTACTGCTATATGACGTCCCATATTGTATTACTGTAAACCACATCATTGCAAAATAAGAATGAAGCCCCATAAACCAAGCAAGTTTCAAATAAACGAAATTTAAGAAGTAAAGAAAATAAATTAATTTGATTTTGTAAGGTTAACATTAAATAATTGATGGTCAAAACATAAACGAATGTGTTATACCCTATGCGGCAGGGATAATAAAAGATAAGGACTCCATTCAATTTTTCACATGGATGGTATTTGAAAACCATGTTTGATCCTCTGGAACGGATCCACTTCCCACACTACATGAAAAATTATTTCGGTAGTGATATGGATAACCAACATTCAGCGCACCAAATTATATGCCTGGGAAGCGCAAACGCCCACCAAATTATATGTCTGGGAAGTGCAAACGCATCAACTGAGGACTTATCAGGAGTGTGGCGCACTCGTCGGCTTAGAGTTTGGGGGTTAATTGATAGATATGTCGTTGACCATATTATACTCAGGGCACACCTGTGTTCGAGTCTACTCTGAAGGCAAAAGACATCGTTGTTGCACACGATTTAGGAAGCATGTCAACATGTCAACCTGTGGGAACCAAAATTATATAGCTAATTGTCATTAAATATTGTTGGGATTGATCTAATTAGGAAAACACAATTATATTGAACACAACTTAGGAAGTATGTCAACAAAATTATTATATAGCTAATTGTAATTAAATATCGTTGAGGTTAATTTAATTATTGAACCGATAGATTCATTTTACAACTAAATATGAAGTGACGTGTAATTTTGTTACACATAGTTTAGAAACATGTCACTGAGTAATTACATTGATATCAAATATTATTGGGATTTATCTAGCCATCTTAGATCCATCTAACACCGGATCTATCATGCGCCGAGAGGTATCAAATCCCTTAAGGTGCAAATCTTCCTTTTGGAGTGTAGAATATGACAAAAGGTTTGCACCTCGAGGGATTTGATCCCTCACGGTGCGTGATAGATCCGGTGTTAGATGGATCTAAGCTGGTTCCAGTTGAGGGAAACGATGTCACATTTGTAGATTATCATTATTGCGTATATGCTTGAGATTAACGTCAAAATTCACCATGTTTTCTTTTCTTGGCATGACCATATCATTCTCTACTTTAATTTAATCTGTGTTTCTTGCCTTGAATGGTTTGTACATCTTTGTTTGGATGCTTTCAGTGGTTTGTGTGTTTAGGTGTTTGGATTTAGATGATAATGTTTTTGAATGTTACAGTTGTTGTGTTATATTTTTATATGTGTATGTAATTGTCAACTAGTAATTAGTTGGTGATGAAGAAGGAGACAATATTAGTTGTGAGGATTGATACTGCATATCTACTTCATTTAATTTTAGGTATCACAACCTCTAACAACTAATTAATTATCAACAATCTATCTCTAGGTATTACTAAATATATCTTGAAGATTAGTTTTAATAATTTATTGCATCAAGATTACTCTTGAAATAATTTTTTTCTTTGTTAATGTTTGAAATAATTTATTTCCTTAAAGTATATTTTGATGATTTTTTAATCTACAGTATATTCAGCAAAGTCAAGAAATAATGTAATTTTTTTTTATTAGTGGCTAGAATTATAAAATCTTACATTATTTGTTTCTACAAACAATTATCACATCTCCTTCAAGAATATTTTGATTTGTTTTGAATGCTTATAAATATATATTTTCCCCTTATAAATATTATGAATACATTATTATATGCATTTATCTATTATTAATTTTAAATATATGTAATTTTGAATATATTTGAATTTACATAAGTAATTAGTTGGTGATGCATAAGGGAGATGATCTTATCAAGGATTAGTTTTCACTTTGTAGGAGGATTGATTATGCACATCTATTTCATTTTAATTCTAGGTATCACAACTTTTGACAGCTAATTAATTCTTAATATTGTCCTTCTAGGTATTACTAAATATATCTTGAAAATATTTTTTCTTAATAATATACAACTTCAAGATTAACAACATCTAATGCATCTAATGCAAGAAATCAAATAAGATTAGAAAACAACATCTACTGTAAAATCAATGCATCTAATGCAAGCAATCAAATGAGATTATAAATCAAAATCCACACTAAAATCAATGCATCAAGTGAAAGCAATCAAATAGGATTACAAATCCAAATCTACACTAAAACAAATGTGTCTAATGTAAGAAATAAAAATGGATTAGAAATCAACATATACATTGAAATAAATGCATCTAGAGCAAGCAATCAAATAGGATTAGAAAACAACATCTACATTGAAACCAATGCATCTAGTGCAAATAATTGAATAAAATCCTAAGAAAACATCATCTACACCGAAATCAATGCATCTAGTGCAAGAAATATTCTTCCCTCTCTCCCCCCTCCTAATCTTGAAAATATGTTTAATAATTTACAGTCTCAAGGTTAACAACATTCAATCCATCTAATGCGAGCAATCAAATAAGATTAGAAAACAACATCTACACTGAAATTAATGCAAGAAATCAAATAAGACTAGAAATCAAAACCTACACTAAAATCAATGCATCTATAACTAATAAAATAGGATTAAAAATAAAAATCTACACTGAAATCAATGCATCTAATGCAAATAATCAAATATAATTAGAAATCAACATCTACACTAAAATCAATGTGTTTAGTGCAAACAATCAAATAGGATTATAAATCACTACACTGAAATCGATGCATCTTGTGCAACAAATATTCTTCTCTCTCTCCCCCTCCATCTATATTTATATCTCCCTTTATCTCTCCTTCTTTGTCTCTTTATATCACCCTCCAAAACACACACACACACTCTCTCCATATATATCTATCTCTCCCTCGCTCACTCCCTCCCTCTCTATATCTCTCTCTTCTTCCCTATTTTGGAGAATTTGGTATCTACGGATAAATACTAATTCCATAGATAAGTAGCCATATCTAGAACAATAGTTTAAAGCACTTTAGCCTTTTCCTATAAGCAATAGATAAGACAAAGAAGATGAGAAGACCTACTTGTAGTTCCGCTTTCCTCTTGTCTCCCTTGTATCGATCCTGTCGCTCCTTCCCGTACTTAACACGCTTGAGAAGTACCTGTAAACATAAACAGAAGACAAAGAACCGATCAAAGAAAAAGATCTATTGAATACAAGTAAATGGAATCAGATACATTCACACATATAAGCATCATATATCAATACAAACATATGGGAAAAAGGTTCAAATACTTTATTGAATAGAAGAAGGAATACAATCATCATGTCTGACTCGAAGTCACTCCTCTAGCTTGCATCCCATCCACATCACATCAAAAGCATGACAAACTTGTAGCATCACAATACTTGTCTCAAAGCCAATTCTCAACATAGTCCAGCCCACTGATCACTTAGATGAGTGTTCAATTTATAGGAGGATGAAGGAGGTTATGTCATAAATGGGGGTATTGAATGGCCTTCCATACTTAGAATTAGTTCCATGGAGGAAGGGATGAGAGGATAGGATGCATCTTAACTCATTCCTCATCTATTTCCAAGCTCATAGGAATTGATAAGTGAGGGAAACTTCTAGATAACTCCAAGAGATAAGAATATTCCCCAAACCCTATGTGAATTTCACTCAATCTCGCCCAGCGCAGGGGAAAGAGAAGTGCTCTGCAGAGCACCCTGGCATGGACTCAACTGCTCTGCAATGCACCCTTACATGGGCCTACCTGCGCTGGTCCCTTTAGAGGTTATTTCAAGATGTCCTCAAGTCATGAAACTGTCTGGGAAGGAGGCATTCAAAAGGGTGACTTGTTTAGGGCATGCAGAAAATGAAATTAGGGTTTGATGAGCCCTAAAACACGAATTTGGATGATGGGAGTGATGTGCCCAAATGGATCTGTAATAGCTGCCCCCTAAAGCATGAAGTTGAAAAATGCAAATTTCGAATGAAATTCTTTACGATGTGATGAAGAGGTTTCAAAGTGGAAGGTAATCTGCATCAATTACAATACATATATCATGATATTTGATTTTTACATGAATTTGCTGAGGGAAGGCATACCCATGCTCAACTTATAAACTTTCATTACATGTACATAGATAGTCGTCTACAGATATAGACCCATGATCAGAATAACCATCAATGTAAATCCATTGTACATATGATTTAGTACTCCTAAAATCACAACCCAGATGGATGAAACTAGATCCAGGATCTTCTATCTCATTCAATCGTTTGCTCAAGTACGAGTCTAACCATGTGAATATGTGATCTGAAGTCGAACATGGGAAGACACCATCTAATTACTAGCCAATGATGTAAGCCATTAACAGACGCGAGAGAAAACATTGATAATGATAATGATCCTCAAGGTACTGCAGTACATTCTGCATGGCGTGAATGGATGATTTGATGTCGAACACCATAAAAATTATTTCGATCGAACGCCAGTGATGTTAACCTATCGCCGGAAGCGAGAAACCTGCCATTGATGTATGCAAGCCTCAAGGTACTGGAAGGGTGTTTCTAAGTCAACTTCTTGGATAATGTGCTGATGTCGATAACAAACGACTCATCGCAAGAGGGGCTTGATGTATCCAACATCAATGACACGAAACGAGTGTAATGATTTTGGAGACGGAATTTGACTGACGACACAAGGTTCAGGAATGGCGATCATGAAAATAAAGGTTTATGGTATTGAAAAGGATGAATTTTTACTGGATGACTTCTCTTGAACATGTCGGCGACACTGAAATGAATTGGTAGCATTGACCCAAAACAAAGTAATGGATGGTATGATAGAACGGTATGATAACCATCAAGCTGATAACCCAACCCAAGTAGTCACGGTGATGAAGTGAAAGTGTCATGTTCAAGAGTGACCTGCTACCATAAAGTGGTTTTCCCCTTTTTCCCATTTTCCCAGTCACTACTGACCAGTACCTCTTTATTTTTTATCAAGCTTGAGGAGGATAACATATGCTTGTTGTATAATTCCACCCTTCAGGTGAATCCATCACTATGTGATTTTTTAACGAGTCTAGCGAAGGTGAAACTCGATCTTGTCTAGATGGACAAGTTTGTCGCTATTTGATGTTTTAACGAGTTTAACAGCAAAGATAACTCTGTCCTTTTCATGTTTAGAGAGTTTGAAAAGGGACAAAAAGAAAACTCTACAAGTTCGTTTTCGTAGATTTGTCTCTCAAGCCCGAAAAAGCATAAAACAATACTAGAGAGAACCTATTGACCATGTTCGGTCAATGTATTCCTTTTCCGTAGTTAATCTATCTCAGCCCGAAAAAGGGTTAAACTTATACTAAGTAGATGTCGTTTCCAATCCGTTAACGAGCTGAAAAGGACAAGCGCTCGGCAATCTTTTCCTATTTCAAGAGTCTGGAAAGAGCTTAAAGAGGACTCTGCTTTGAGGAACGAGTGGTGTCTAGGATAGCAACTAGTTCAGGTGATGTTGGAACTTCTCAAAACATGTTGATTTATGTGAAGAGGCTAGCTAATAAGACCACTCATTGCAACTATTCCTCAAAAAGGGTAAAACAAACAAGTGAAAGCATATGATCGGCCAAGTAGATAGTGACGATGGAAGGAGAAAAACTAAGGCTCATTTGACGGAAGAGGCTGATAGAATGGCAATCACAAGGGTTAAAATGGATATGGGTTCATTTTTACACAAGCTTGAACCATAGGGAACTATGCTTGGATTCGATTTCATGTTTACACAAGCTTGAAATGAAAAACTATGCTTGGATTCAATTTCATTTTTACACAAGCTTAAAATGAAAAACTATGCTTGAATTCAGTTTCAGTTTTACACAAGCTTAAAACGAAGAACTATGCTTGAATTCAGTTTCATTTTTACACAAGCTTGAAACGAAGAACTATGCTTGAGATTGGTTTACATGCCCTCAGCATGATGAAAGGGAGAATCTCCTATAACCAGATGGAAGTCGTTGCGGTGAAGCAGGATGATTATCCAACACCTTCCTGGCTTTGTCCAGATAGGGACAAAGGTAAATGGGGTGATTCCCTTCACATAACCTATAGGGAAACTTAACTTTACCACTAGGTGCATGCCCCCCAAGCTTCATTACATTCAACTAAGTAGACTACTCATGGCTATCAGGTGGATGGAATGAAGGTTCTTTTACGAGATCAAGTGAAATACTCGACTAGGATTTTACGAGATCTAATCAAAGACTCAACTGGAACTTTGCTCCAAGGGACCTTGTTTCATTTTTTAATGAGCTTGACACAAGAAAAGGAACTCTACTCAGATTCCTTGTTTCATTTTTTAACAAGCTTGACACAAGACAAGGAACTATGCTCATACTCCTTGTTTCATTTTTTAACGAGGTTGACACAATACCAGGAAATATCCTCATATCCTTGGTTTCATTTTTTAACGAGGTTGACACAAGTCAAGGAACTATTCTCATGGGAGCTATTTCATTTTTTAATGAGGTTGACACAGTAAAAGAACTTTCCTCATAGACCCTTGTTTCATTTTTTAACGAGCTTGACACAAGACAAGGAACTATGCTCATATTCCTTGTTTCATTTTTTAACGAGCTTGACACAAGACAAGGAGCTATGTTGTTACCCTTTGTTTCATTTTTTAACAAGGTTGACATAAGACCAGGAACTATCCTCATATCCTTGGTTTCATTTATTAACGAGGTTGACACAAGACAAGGAACTATCCTCATACTCCTTATTTCATTTTTTAACGAGGTTGACACAAGACAAGGAACTATGGGTGACTTGTTTAGGGCATGTAGCAACTGAAATTATAGTTTTATGAGCCCTAAAACACTGATCTGGATGATGGGAGTGATGTGCCCAAATGGATTTATAACATTCCCTCTCTTCCCCACCTAGAATATCTCTATTTCCCTCTGTCTCTCCTTTGTCTCTCTATATCTCCTGCAAAGCATACACACTCTTTCTCCATATCTATCTATCTCTTCGCTCATCTTACTCTCTCACTCCCTCTCTCCCCCTTATAATTCTCCTCCCTTCTCCTCTCCTCTCTCCCTCTCTCTTCCTTTTCACTCCCTCTCTCTTTCTCTCTTCACTTTTCTCTCTTTATGTATTTCTTCTTACCTACCTCTCTCTCCCCCTCCAAATCCCTTTCTCTCCCTCCCTCTCTCTTCTCTATCATGTCATCTCTCTCTTCCTCCCTCTTTGTCCCTTTCTCTCCCACATCACTGTATCTCCCCCCCTCTCTCCTCTCTCCTTATCTCCCCCCTTCCTTCCATCTCTCCTTCTTTGTCTCTCTGTCTCACCCCAAAACATACACACTCTCTCTCTATCTCTCCCTTGTCACCCTCTCTCTCTCTCTCCACTTTTCTCTCTCAATGTCTTTCTTCTTCACTCTCTCTCTCCCCCTCCAACTACATCTCTCTGTCCCTTCCTATATCCTCCTCTCTCTTAGGTCCTCTCTGGTGCTTCCCCTCTCCCCCTTTCTCTACTACTTCCCTCTCTCTCCCCCCATCTCTCTATCTCTCCCTCTCTCTCTTTTCCCTCTAATCTTGTCGCTCTCTCTGCCCTCCCTCGCTCCACCCTCTCCCCCTCTCTATCTTCCCTCCAAACTTGTCAATATCTCTCCCCCCTCCATCTTTGTGTCTCCCCCTCTCTCTCTCTTACCCTTCTCTCCCTCTCTCACTCCTATCTTTCTCTCTCTATTCATTCATTCTCTTCCCTCTCCTTCATTGTATCTCCTCCTCTCCCTTCACTCCCCTTATCTCTCCACCTCTATCACTCTATGTCTTTGTTCTCCCCTCCATATCTAGAGTTAATATATATCATGATATATTAATATATATTATAATATAAAAAATTGAATATTATATCAAATTTAACATTGCATTTATCCAAAGTTATTAAATTTAATAATAATAATATTATAATACATTAATATTAATATTAAATGTAATATTAATATTATATCAATATTAGATTTAATGATGTGTTTTACATGACATGATAACAAATTTTTTAATAAAACTATATCAAATTAATATTTTCAAATATTACAACTTTGATGTGGAAATATTTATGTCTTTAAAGATTTTAATATATCCCTAGGATATGACTTTTCCTACAAATGTTCCATCTTTGTGTCTCCCCCCCTCTCTCTGTTACCCTTCTCTCCCTCTCTCACTCCTATATTTCTCTCTCTCTTTTCATTCCTTCTCTTCCGTCTCCTTCATTGTATCTCCTCCTCTCCCTTCACTCTCCCTATCTCTCCACCTTTATCATTGTGTGTCTTTTTTCTCCCCTGCATATATATCTAGAGTTAATATATATCATGATATATTAATATATATTATAATATAAAAATTTTAATATTATATCAAATTTAATATTGCATTAATCCGAAGTTATTAAATTTAATAACTAATATTATAATATATTAATATCAATATTATAGTTAATGATGTTTTTAACATGGAATGATAACAAAATTTGTAATAAAGCTATATCAAATTAATATTTTCAAATATTACAACTTTAATGTGGAAATATTTATGTCTTTAAAGATTTTAATATATCTCTAGGATATGACTTTTTCTTTTAAAGATTCATTTTACACATGTTTAGTTAAAAGAAATATTAAAAGATTTTGGAGCAAGATTTTATTCATTGTGTTGAATTAACCTTTCTTTTGATATAAGAAATGACATTGACTTTAGTAAAGAGTAAAAATGTTTAAAATTTTACTTAATTTGGAATATTAATATGGTAAATTTTTGGTTAAAAGTAAATTTATGTCCATTCAAATTCACGTATATAATAAACCAACTATTAAAAGCATGAGATAATTTACTATCTAGTCAAATACTTAGTTATATTTTAATAATTAATCTTAGTCCATTAATAAAATTTAAACGTTATTTATAATTTAAAATTGACCGACATTAGCGAAAAATGTTTTTATTATTTATTGAGAAGGGTTTTCAGTGAAAATCACATCATAATTCATTTGTCGACGCATTTCAAACCAACAAGTGTGGTTCATCGTCAAGACAAGTTTCGCTAACCACTTGTCCTAACGATGAACCACACTCGTTGGTTTGAAACACGTCGACAAATGAATTACGATGTGATTTTCACTTAAAACTCTTCTCAATAAAGTTATTATTATTATTATTGAATTGAGGCTTCTATGATCCATATCCAATTTTTGAGAAAGGTTTTCGGTGATAATCAGATCAAAATTCGTTTGTCGACGCGTTTCGAACCAACAAGTGTGGTTCATTGTCAAGACAAGATGACGTGACATACTTCCACATAAAGGTTATACTGGGTTGTAGAATGCGCCTCTCGACACAATTGAGATATCAAAACGAAATATCTATAGACAGAGAGAGTTGGAATTTCAAATACTCAGTGCTTGTCAAAAAAATAATTATGAAATCTTTCAAACTTTTTGAGTGAGTGAAATCAACATTAATGATGATAATTGTAGATTAACGATAAATACAAAGTAATTGAAATGAATATTTATGAAGTTTCATAACATTACCATAATAGTCAATTTCGTCTCTCACCAAACGGTAGTGGCTACACCAAATTGCATCTACGTCATTTTTGGATGAATTGACACTGCTTTCTCCCATGTTATGGAAAAGCTAAATCTTATGAGTACGAAGCATTTATATATTAATGTGAAAAATTAGACATCGATCAATAGATTATGTCAGGGAACGTATTCGCTTTTAGATAAACTTTAGTGAAGTCCAGGTTTTAATATGGTTAATAAATTTATTATTTATCGTAGTATTTCATTTATTTTTCTAAACAACTTTTATATATGTTAAATTTGGAATATTTTGAATTTGAATTTATTAAAAGTAAATTTTTTATAGGGTTGGAATTTGGATTTTTTTTCATCTCGGATACAATTTTTTTTTATAGCTTTTAAGTTTTTATTCTTCCCTTCAAGAAATGTTATGTTTAAAATTTTGCCTTTCAAGAATGATGTTTTCATAATAAATTAACCCTTCACCAATAAAGGTTTCATTAAAAAGTTACATTTCAATAACACAATTATGTTAAAAAAATTCACATATTTATGATAAGAGAAAAACAAAATGACCATAACAAACAAATGACTTATTGAATTCTTAATCTTGGTTTAAAATTGTATAGAACACTCACAATAAATTATCCATAACTATGAAATCAAATGTCCTTGATAGGAGATGCCATAGAATTTGTATATATAAGGTATGAATAAGTAGATCTTATGGGACATATAAGATGACCAACAAAGTAAAAGTATAACATGGTCTATTCTTTGCATCCTCTCCACAATCATAATCACATGGAATCAATTTGGGGGTCCACCATGGAGAGTTTGTAGTCAAGCTTATTAAAAATGTTTTAATCTTTCATAAGTGGTGGTAGATGTTGTTCTTCATGAGCCACATCTTTTAGAGCTTTTAAGTGATATGTTGAGACACTAAATATCTGGTGCAGACTGTAGTTGAAGTGGCACTTCCATTGTTCCACAGGTGACACTCTGACATATGATAACTTTTATAAGTGAGTGTTGAGCCAGTGACACTGTGACAACCCAAATAATCCAATAAGGATGGGTGGTGAATACACTCAGGGAGAGAAAGTGGTAACAAGCAGGATTGTGGTCCAAATTCATTATGATAAGGAAGAGGTTTTATGCTTTCATCTACGTAGGTTCGATGATGCACTGGCACACTCATGAATTGATTGCTTGTTTCATTCAAGTGGGATTTTTAATGATGTTTGCATAAGAGATAGATGCATGTTCATTGGATTTCAAGGAAACTATTTGGACTTCGATTCTAATCCAACTTAACCTGATAAAATGAACAAATTGTGAGTTATTGAATGACATTCCTTCCAAGGAGTATGAAATATATATATATATATATATATATATATATATATATCCCCTTTTCCCGAAGGTGAACATAGTGAATGTCTAGGTGACACCTACGAGAATTCAATCATACTAGATCGAGCACCCGATGACATCTCATCATGAAAAAAATCATTTTAAACCAAGCCAAATTTCTTCTGTTGTGGGCATATCTATATCAACTTTGAATATATATGAATGACATTATTTGATATAAAGTCTTTGTAGACTAGATGCTTATCGATCACTTATTTTTGTGGACATATATTTAAGGAGATTAGGTAATAACCTTTGTTGAATGGTCTCAAATCCATTTTCTATGGTTGTATGTTCTTATGCTATAGGTGTTTTTGCACAAGTTGGATGTATTTTAATTCCTACTTGAATGAAAATATGTTTTTCCTTCTGTGTATGTGCACATTCGAATTCACTACGAAGCTCCCTTTAGTTCCAATAATCTACTCACATGCACCTCACGCTGCATCAACAAGGAAGGGAATCAATCCAAGGTGATGGAAAATTAAAATCTTGCAATATTAATGGCACAAAAGCAAAGAGAGAAAGACTACGAATGTGAAGCCTAGGAGTAAAAATACACAAAATATTTATCTACAAGTTTATAATTTTTGTTTGTAATATTCTTAAAGCATAAAAAGAGCCAAACAAAGGCCATTTCTAGATAGTTTTGTGAAAAGGTTTCCAAGGTAAGATATCTACATTATCATCATGTTTACAATTGAGTTCTTCAACACCATTTCTACATTTATTAATTTTAATAAATTCTTTCGAGTGATGTTTTAGATTCATTTCCTTCATATGGTCAAATTTTACAATTAATAAATTGGATTTTAACTTATGTCAAGTGGGCATTTCATAAAATACCTCGTTGGTGATGGATAGAGGAGTAAAACACAAACAACGAGAATAGTTAAATATATGCATAATTTTTACAAATTTTATAAAAGAATTGTGTTTATAAATTGGAATTGTTGATAATAAAAAAATTAGGTCTAGAGCATGTCTTAAAATTGCTTTTGTTTGGCTAAGAGTTTGAGTTTATGGGACATAAGCAAACAAGTTAATGTCCCAAGATGTAGAGGCATTTGGTAAGAGTGAAAACCAGACCAGACCACCACTAGGGGAATTCTAGGGCGTGTTTTTTCTTGAATAACTATGATGAGTCAACCTGCATTATGGATGACCACTAGGGATGATTATCCTTAATGTAAGTTTGACAATTGAATTATAATAATTTTTCGGGCTATGTTAAAAAAAAGTATATAAAATTTATTAAAATATTATGGAGATCAATTAAGTAATATTTTTAACTAAAACATCATAAAGAAAAAACAATCATTTTTCCCATATGTTAAAAAAAAAACTATACTAAACTATTAAAATATTATGGAGTGCATTCACTAAATGTATTTCAAATATGTTTTTAACTAAATTATAAAGAAAAACAAGAATTATGTTCATTAAATTTGAATTGTTTAATCTTGAAGAGATTTTTAAGCATACTGAATTGATCTATACATTGAAAAAATGTGATTTAACAACACAAAATTACAATTTCATTAAAAATAGATTACTGAATTCCAACCAAAAAAACTAAAAAATAAAATAGTTAATAATAATGGTCACATAATTTTCTAAATTATAATTTTCTATATCAAACCTATACCAAAAAAAATAATAATTATATTTATTACGAATAAATATAAATATAATTATTAATAAAATAAACGCACAATAATCCCAATATAAAATTTTTATACATATATTTCTAAATTTAAATTTTCTATACAACCACATACCAAAAAAGTTATATATTAATAAACTCAAACCAAAACTTATACATTTTTATAAAATTAATATAAAACATAAAGTTTAAAAATAACAATTAATGAAAAGTTGAATTCTTTTAATAAATATTAGAGTGTTATTTACTCTCCCTAAGATGTTCAATTCTTTTAATAAATATTATAGTGTTATTTACTCTCCCTAAAATGTAAACGATAGAATGGGATGGTCATGGATAGCCTCTTTCAGTGAGTGAATTATAGTGTTATTTATTCTTACTCTCTCTAAAATGTAAACGATAGAGTGGGAAGGCCATGAATAGTCTCTTTCAGTGAGTGAGCTTATGGTTCACACGACTCTTAATTTCAGCCCAATGTTAATGTAAAATAAAGTTGGGAATACTAGCATTATCTTTTTCTAATCATTCTAAATATTCAGAATAATTATTAGATTTTCCTAATCATTTTAAACATTCAAAATCATCATTAAAAATTACTTTTGTTTTTCTTCTTGAACTGTTTTTCAAACCCTTATTCAAGAACTGAAGCAGCCTCAAAAATTACATAGCTCTACAAAGTATTAAGGTTACCAATGCAAGATTAGAATACCCAAGAGAGTGATTCTAAGATAAAATTTAAGTGCCAACCACATTTGGTAAGGAAAACTATTAGGATTTCAAAATTAAGTTTTATAGTAACAAATTTGTTTGAATTCCAAAGTTTTGTGCTAATAGAAAATAGTACCAAGAAAAGATTTGAAATTAATGTTTATTTGGTAAATACTATTATGCATTTATTTTACTATTTCATTCATTCCCAAGTGGGAGTGAAGCGAAACTTCAAATGGGAAGATACTTGTTTCCAAATAAGATATTAATAACTTCAAAAATAGGTTATGCACCTTTCGAACCACGTCATGTCGAATGGTTATTTAAAATTTTTCATCGTATTTAATGGGCTAAATAGCTTCTCACGGACCAAATGCCCATCACATCAAATTCCAACCCTGTTGAAAAGCATATCTCAGTTACATCCAGAGAAAATAATATCTCCCTTATATAAGGGAACAATATATCTCCCTTACATTTAGGAAGTCAACGATGAACTGACCAGGTTCTCAGAAAAAAAGGTATATCAACCTCATTCAAACTAGTGAATGCGATTCAGCATAACATGAAATTTGTAAAAGACGATCTTGATCACTTCTAACAAAATGCATTTATAAAGTCAAATGTTCTTGGGGTAAATGTTACATTGGTGAGACCGGGAGATCCTTCAAAATTAGACTCAAAGAGCATGCTGCAGATATCAAGAAAAGGAGAATCAGATCCCCAATTCTGGTTGAACTTTTATCCAAGACGAACCATCATGTGTGCCTCGAAGACATGGAAATAGCCACCAGGGAAAACCATTATTACATAAGAAAGATACGTGAAGCGCTTGGGATCATGAATAACCCCATCAATCTCAATAGAGACTGTGAGATTGAGGTCATCATGAGTTGGATACCCCTGCTCACTCAAAGCCACAACCTCCAAGCTAACCCTTCTACCCTAACCACCTCAGCCACCTCTATTCCTTAATCCTTATCTACTTCCATTAATAATATTAAATCAAGTAAGTTAATTAAAATATATTAATTTTAAATATATTTAAATTGACACTTGAAAATATTAATATATTTAAAATAAAATTTAATTAAATATATTTAAAGCCCACATAAAGCACATAAAACATATTAATTAACATTTCATTAATTTATTAAACTAAAATAAGATAACTTTCGGTTTTTAACATAATAATTTAAATATATTTAATCAATTATTAAATATATTAACATAATATAATGGTTATTTATAGATATTGATATATTAATAGATTAAAGTATTAATATTTAAATATAAAAACATTGTAACCATAATTTAATTTAATCAAATTAAAATAAAATAAAATAATAATACAATACTATAGCGTTAATAAAAAAATTAATACAAGATAACTTTCAATTTACAATAAATAAAAGTCATATTAATTCAAATATATTTAATCATTATTAATATATTAATCTACTATAATAGTTATTAATATATTTAATAGATTAAGATATTTGAATTAATATTTATATAAAAATATTATAATAAAAAATTTAATCAAATAAAATAAATAAAATAAATTAATAATACAATATATAAAATAAAATTAATTAATAATACAATATATAGCATTAATAAAAAATTTAAGCTAATATATTATTAGCTTTTATTTTTCTATCGCCCTATTCTATTCATCGCTCTTTATTATTACTCTATTTTTGTTCCACTACACCTCGGCTTTTGTCTGACGATGAGTCTTGGTATAGACCCGAAATATTGACGTTCAAAAGGACTACTATGGAATTTCTAGCCTCACATATTCAAAAATTTATTATTATATTATTTTTCAAAAAATTATTCTTATAATGATAGGTTTTCCATTCCAGATAAAACATAAGTCAAATATATATTAATATAGATGAATCATAAGTCAAAATAGCTTTGTATTAGGTGAATCATAAGTCAAAATAGCTTTCGTTAATAATTTTTCTTTTAAATATTTATATTATTTTCCTATATATAAAACAAAAAGATATATATTTGTTAATTTAAAAATATAAAAATTAATTATGTTAGTGATAAGTACATTTTATACGTAAATGTAAGAGATATTTTAAGTGAATATATGTTTTTCTTAAATAAAAACAAATCAGTGTCCTAGTGTTTGATTCATTTTCGATAGTACCATGTGGTATGAATAATATTTAATAAAAATATATTATTTTCACTCTCAACTATAAATAACCATAAATAAAATACAAGTAACATAATTTGATATATTTTAAAGAGAGATTAAGTATATATATATAGAGAAAATTTATATGTGTGTGTGTTCACTATATAAAATATTTTAATTTCTAAAAGGAAGAAATGATTTGAAGTAAAAAATTTCATTTACTCTTTATTAAAAGGGAGATGTGTAATTTATTTAATTCTTAATACATAATTGATATGATACTTTTAATAATAATAATAATAATAATAGCTGCAACACAACATAGACCTTGCATCTACCATTAATTAATTGATTAAGGCATTGCAGGGACCATGTTTTATCATTTTCCAAGAATGCTTTGTTTTTGCAATCATCTCCACAATATATCGTTATTCCCTCCTCCGAACATGCTTCCTCTACACGTTGACACTCCACATAATGAAATCCACCTCTGCACAACTCTTGACTCAACACACGCTTCCTCCACACAACTCCAACCTCTGCACATGTGTCCTCCACTGTTAGGGTCTCAAGTTGTAGAGCGCCCAAGATGACCACCAACTCGTGGAGAGTCAAAAAACTGAACTCGGAAAACATGTGTGTTTAATTGAATGCACTTGGGCGAGTGAGAGAGGCGTGTGCACATAATTGAGGGGCAAGTAACCTAGGCGCGTTTAACCGAAAATGTGCAATGGGCAAGGCGAGTGTGACGTGTAGCAGGCATGCGACCGGTGTGCGATCGAGAGGAGCACGTCGAGCGTGTGAAGGAAACACAAGTGTGTGACTTGAGAAAGTCAACGACGGGTATGCGACAAGTGGGAACATGTGGAAAAGCAAGGGTGAGCGAGGTTGCCCACCCGAACAACCAAATGTTGGGTCATAGAAGTAAAGAAAAGTGAAGGGGCGCGTATAGGCATGTCAGCTGGATGTGTGGGAGAGTGGCAATGTTGGCATAAAGGTCGGTCCCATGAAGGGATGTGATTGTTGATAAAACATATGGTGGACAAGTGTATAAGCATAATGTAGGGACCATTCACTGGAGACTGTCAAGGAACTTGTCCTAAAATAAAGCGAAGGGCAAACCACAAAGAAAACGTGGGACATAACTTACATGGAATAAAGGGTGAGGCAAGAGTGGGGCTCGTTTAAGACGGTCCACAGCACTGTAGACTCTCGCAAGGAAGAATTCAGTGGTCCTTGGGTCGTAGTACAAACAATCTAACTGCGGCCACATGGCGCTAGAGATTACCTGCTATAAGTAGGCTACTACATGATGAGTTGCTATAGAATAGGCGTTGCACGAAGGTCGTTGCGGGTATGCATGCTACTACAGTGTCAAACGCGGGCCACTATAAGGGATGCAACAAGTAAAACAAGGAACACAGGTCAGGCAGGAGGGAATTATGCTGCTACAAGTGACATTGACCTGGGCGTGAGTTGTTGTGGTTTGCACGTGGGCCATATTGAACGCTGTTATTCCAGGGCTACACGAAGGAAACACTTGATCAGAAATTGTGCAGGGGTTGCACAGGGTTGTAAAATAATTGTAACTTGTAAAATTTACAGAAGTTGAATTATTTATAGTAAGGGTAGACTTATTTGGGAAGTTTCCCACTCCCTTGTATTTGTGTGCACAATGTTTATGTTGCTTTTATTTCCACTACCCTTGAAGATAATTGTTAATTCTTATGCATTGTTAAGACTTAAAGAGAAATAATCTAAGTGTTGGAGGTTAGGCATAGTTCATAAACTCAAGTAGTGGGAAACAAAAGAGTTAGGAAATGTCACACCATGCTCACAAGTGGGCTAGAAGTCACCACTAGTGTGGGGTCATGACAAATGGTATCAAAAGCTGTTTGGTAGAAAAAGGGCTTTACAGACTAGTGATTGGTCATAGTGCGACATATGGAAAGTTTGGCAGTGACAAGGCAACAAGTCAGGGCTAAGATGAATGAAAACATAGTTTATGCTCATGACACGTTCACAAAGTAAGTTGATGGTAGGTGTTGGTGAAGATCCGCAGGTTACAGATGAATCTAGCATGGAGGGCGAGGCAACCTTTATGAACAAGCTGTTGGATCGTATGGATGAGTTCAACACAAAAATGAATGCACTTGAAGAAGAAAATGTTGAGTTTAGGGTGAATTTCACCGAGCATGGGGGAAGTTATGCTAACCTCAAGGTACGATATGAATATTTGGAATGGGAATACTGTCAAACCATGAATGAAGTAATGTAATTTGAAGTTGTGAAGGATCAAGGCATGGAAGGGATCACAAAACTGCAGAAGAGTCTTGTTGAAGCTCAAAATGAGATTGCGATTTTGAAAAAAGAAGTGGGGTAGGGTTCCATTGGAGGAGCTGCCCACATAAAAATAAGGGAAGAAGATTTGTGTGATGGGATGACAAGCACAAAGACACTTGGAAACTTTCTATGGGATATGGAGCAATACCTTGAACGGTTGGGGCTTGCAGCATAGGATGCTAAAGTAAAGGTTGTTGCTCAATTCCTTACAAAGGATGCCAAGTTGTAGTGGACATGATGAGTGGATCAAATTTCACACGGCAATGCTAAGGACATATCTACTTGGGAACAATTGAAGGACGCGTTGTTGACTCATCTCAACCCACAAGATGAGATGTGGGATGCATGAACAAACATAAAGTACATCAAGCAAACCGGAAGTCTACAAGCATATCAATGGGAATTTGCGAGTGTTTTCTTGGAGCTACCTGACATGGTAGAGAAAGACAAGGTTTTTCAACTTCATCATTAGATTGAAATCTTGGGCACACAATGAGGTGAAGAGGAAGAAGATCAAAACACTTAAAGAGGCATTTACTGCAGTTGATAGATTGGTGGACCATTATGATGAAGGGATTGAATATAAGAAGAAGAAGTCCAAGAAAATGAAAGAGAAACCTTCAAAGGAGGGTGATGCAAGGATAGGTGGTAAATCGAAGGCAAAGAAACCTTTGAAGTGTTGGTTGTGCGATGGTGATCATACAGTGAAGAATTGTCCTTCAAGACAAAATATTGTAGTTGTCACATAATCGGATGGGAAGAAGAAGGAAGAATTAGTAGTTGGGGTGATACAGATTTTGGGTGCTGCAACAACTACAGAGGTTATCCCAAAGTGCGATCCTAAAAGGAATAAGTTTGAATATGTTGAAATTTAGATTGGCCAGGGCACATTGGTCACCACGGTGGAAAGCGGTGCAAACCATAACTTCATTAGAGAGGAGGCAATAAGGAAAGTTGGTTTGAGATTTATACTAACTCAAACTCATCTCAAGGTAGTGAACTCTCCACCATACCAAGTCATTAGTGTGGCAGAAGCAGTGGAGGTGAAGATTGGTAAATGACATGGCAAAGTTGACTTCACGATCGTGCATATGGATGATTATGAGGCAGTTTTGGGTATGGAATTCATGAAACAATATGGGGCTATGATTGTGCCACATTTGCGGAAGTTGTGTATTCACGATGGACAAGAGGATGTACCTTGGAGTATTCCTACCATGATAGCCACAATGGGTGAATGTAAGATAACAACAATCTATGTGGAAGACATCAAGTGAGAGGAAGAAGTCTGTGAGAGGTTGGACCACATGGAGACAAAACTCATGGAGTAAGTAGAGATGATACAAGAATTTTCCGATGGTGTTCTGGACTTAATAGACAGACTAGAGGCAATGGAGGATAACAAAGATGCGAAATCAGAGACCTTACAACTGGATGACCAAGAGGCATATATGGAGAGACTAGAGGAGGAAGATGTCAACACTTGGATTCAGATGTTGGAGTAGGAGGTTTGAAGGCCTTCCACCTTCCCATCCCCACCTTCTTTATAGACTAGCATGCAAGATGGGCTCATTTTCATCTGCTCAGGGCAATGACACCCCTCGGCATAATGATCAGACTTTGGAGGTCAGATAGATATGATTGACAGGAGGATGCGATAACAGTCATGACGATGTAAGATGAACCCATTCTTGTGAAGGAGACGCTATGGACAAATTATCTATTCGACTAGTCATCAACACGAGGGGATCTAACACATGATATTCTTGTAGAGTTACAACGGGATATTGGAATGGAGAAGTTCATGGGAAAAGCTATTTGGGTGCTGATATGGAGATGATGATCTTAATGATAGAGTTTTTTAGGATGATGTTTACAAGGGCGAGGACCTTTTTAGAGTGAGGGAGGATGTTAGGGCCTCAAGTTTTTGATCAACCAAGATGACCCACCAACTCATGGAGAGTCGAAAAACTAAACTCAGGTGATAGGCACATTTAACCCAACGCAAGTGGGTGAGTCAGAGGGGTGCATGCACATAACCAAGGGAAGAGTCACCAGGGCATGTTTAACCAAAAGTGTGGAATGGGCAAGGCAGGCATGTAGTAGCGACTAGCTCCCACCCAACACGACAGGAACGATGTGTAGTGGGTGTGTGATAGATGTGCAATCAAGACTAGTGTGACGAGCGTGGAGAAGAAACATGGTCGCGTGACTTGGGTGAGCGACCGATAGGTATGTGACAAGTCGACATGTGCGAGAAAGCAAGGGTGAGTGAGGGCACCCACCCCAATAACCAAAGGTTAACTCATGACAACAAACCAAAGTGAAGGGGTGTGTGTAGGCATGTCGGTTGGACATGTGGGAGAGTGGGCAGGTTGGCTCAATGATCGGCCCCATGAAGGGACGCGACCCTTGATAAAATGTATGGTGGACAAGTGTATAAGTATAATGTAAGGACCATTAATTAGATACCATCAAGAAAATTGTTCTAAAATAAAGCGAAGGGAGAACCACAAAGAAAATGTGGGACCGAACTTAGACGCAGCGAATGACGACGCAAAAGTGGGGCTTGTTTAAGATGAGCCGTAAGGCTATAGAATCTTGCAGGGCTAGATTAAGGGTTCCTTGGGTCGCAGTGTGACAATCAAATGAGGGCCATAGGTCGTTGTAGGTTACCCACTACAGGCAGGCCGCTATACGGCGGGTCGCTACAGGGCAAGTGTTGCACAGAGGTCGTTGCGGGTAGCCAGGCTACTATAGTGTGGGCGCTACACAGAGGCCACTATAGTGTGGGCCGTGATCCACTATAAGGTACACAACGGGTGAACGAAGGAATGCAGATCAAGTAGGAGGGCGCTAGGCCACTACAGGTGACACAGGCAAGGCGTGGGCTACAAGTGGGCCATACTAAATGCGGTTGGGCCAAGGCTGAATGAAGGTAGCATTTGATCAGAAATTGTGTAGGGGTTGCACAGGGTTGTAAAATAATTGTAACTTGTAAAGTTTATAGAAGTTGAATTATTTACAATAGGGGCAGGCTTATTTGGGAAGATTCACCCTCCCTTGTATATGTGTGTACATTGTTTATGTTGATGTTTATTTTCACTGCATTTGAAGATAATTGAAAGAAGGTAATTGTTGATTCCACTGCATTGTTAACATTTGAAGAAAAATAATCTAAATGTTGGAGGTTAGGCGTAGTTTGTAAACTCGAGTAGTGGAAAACGAAAGAGTTAGGTAGTGTCGCACCTTGCACACTAGTGAGATAGAATTCTCCAATAACATGGGGTCGTCACATCCACACATCTACACTTCGCACAATGAAAGCCACCTATGCACAACTTTCACTATTCTCGCCCTCCACACATCAACGATAGATGAAAATGAAAATGAAAATGAGGGTTTTATGTGATGACAAAGAAAATAACTTAATACAATATGAAATATGTACATACTCATGTTACTCACATTTTTTTTTCATTTCATACTACTCAAACACAAATGGCATGCCATGGCATTTTAGAGTACATTACAGAGTGTAGATAAATTTCATTATGTGAAGTTTTCTTCGCACTACGCATAATTTATACACGCTCTATTTGTTTTTGCTGCAACATTGACCTATCATCTACTACCAATAATTTCTCAATGTTTTAGTTATCAAAAGTAACTTGATTAACAAAAAAATTATTTGGAGTGTTTGTGGAAGACGTCAATCATTTTTAAATGGTCATAGGATTATTGTTGAGTCAACAATTCCTTTTCAGTTACATGAGTTCAATGTTTTAGAGTCATAAAGTCTTATGATATTCATGTTCCAATTAGAATTAGAAATAATAGCAGTCGACAGTCAATTCTTCAACATGAACAAACAGAGCGTGTACGAAATCTATAGAAGCTTTGTCATTGTGCGGAGTATAGAAAAAACTCTGCACAATGAAACCTCTCTACATTCCGCATACAACAATGAGATGCCGAACATTTAAGTGCATGATGATTTGTTTTTTTTGTTGGATTGTGGAAGTGAATGACTGGTTGTCATCTCATATAATTCACATTAATGATTTTTGTTAACAATGTGAATGAGTGTGCATTCTGGATCACTCAATTCCATAATTACATAATTACCTATGTCCATTTTCTCCATCAAATGATGAAAGACTATTGTTTTAATATATAAATATATATAAAGTTAATTTAATCTATTATATTTGATTGAATATATAGGTTAAGTTTGATTGAATATGTGTATTTGCATAAATTTTGAAAATATAAGTTAAAATTAATATTTTAGTGCTTTGAAAATTATGTTTTTAGCTTTAATATATTGATTATTTTAAAATTTAAATATATATGGAAATTAATATATAAGATAAGATAATTAGATTTAATTTAAATTCATTAATTTAAATTTTAATGCTTTCAAATAATGAATGAGGTAGTTTGTAATAATGTTTTTAATTGTAATGAGTAGTAACTTTTTTAGAGTTAGTAAACGTGCAATTTGATCCACCTCATTTACTATTATGGTTATATCTATGTAATTAGGCTCGCCTCTTTTTTTATTATTAATAGATCGTGCGGAGGTCTGCACAAAGAAAGCTTGAAACCTTCCTCCGCACAATGGACTTCCTCTGCAATCCCACACATATGCATTTGTGTTAATTTTGAAAATATACGTTAATATTAATATTTTAATGCTTTGAAAATCATGCCTTTAGTTTTGATATTTTAATGTTTTGAAATAATGTCATAGTGTGTAATAATGCTCTTTAATTTTGATGTAATGTTAATTTTACTTGAAATATATATATATATATATATAAGTTTTAAATTTAAATATATATCAAAATTAATATATAAGATAATTAGATTTAATTTTCATAAGTTAATTTAAGTTTTAATGCTTTCAAATAATGCTTTTCTTTTCATCTTTTAATTATAATGAGTTTTAACTATTTTGGAATTAGTGCATGTGGAATTTGAACCCCTTCATTTTTTATTATGGTTATCTATGTGTGATTAGGCTATGTGTAATTAGGTACTCTTCGTTATTTATTGTTCATAGATTGTGTGGAGTGCGAAGGTCCCCACAAAAGCAAGGGTTATTTTATTCTTAATAGATTGTGTGGAGTGTAGAGGTTTGCAAAGCTTGAAAACTTCCTTCGCACAATGGACTTCCTCCATAGTTCCACACATATTCTTTTGTGTTAATTTTGAAAATATAAGTTAATATTAATATTTTAATGCTTTGAAATAATTCCATATGTAATAATGTTTTTTAGTTTTGATGAAATGTGAATTTTAATGAAAAATTAATATATAGATTAGTTTAAATTTTAAATATATATGGAAATAATATATAAGACAATTAGATTTATTTTTAATACATTAATTTAAATTTTAATGCTTTTAAATACTGAATGTTGTAGTTTGTAATAATATTCTTTTTTATGTTTTAATTGTAATGAATTTTAAATCTTTTGGAGTTAATACAAGTGAAATTTGATATGCCTTATTTATTATTATGGTTGTCTCTATGTAATTAGGCACACTTCAATTTTTTAGTATTAATAGATTGTGTAGAGTGCGAAGGTACGCACAATGAAAGCTCGAAAACTTATTTTGTATTCCCACACAAGACCAGTAGTTATTTTATTATTAATAGATTGTGCAAAGTGTGAAAGTCCCCACAATCAAAGCTTGAATCCTTCCACCATACAATGGACTTCCTCATATGAATTTGTGTTAATTTTGAAAATATATGTTAATAATTAATATTTCAATGCTTTGAAAAGCATGCTTTTAGATTTCATATTTTTTATGTTTTGAAATAATACCATATGTAATAATACATTTTAATTTTGATGCAAGATTTTTAATTGAAAAATTAATATGTATGTTAGTTTAAATTTTAAATATATATCAAAATTAACATATAAGATAATTAGATTTACTTTTGATATGTTAATTTAAATTTTAATGCTTCCAAATAATGAATGTTGTAGTTTGAAATAATGTGTTTTTCTTTGATGTTTTAAATTGCAATGCATTTTAACTTTTTTGGAGTTAGTACAATTGCATTTTGACATGTCTCATTTATCATCATGATTATCTCTGTATAATCAGGCTCGCTCCAATTCCTACAGTTAATAGATTGTGTGGAGTGCGTAGGTCCACACAATAAAAGCTTGAAAGCTTCCTCCGCATAATGGACGTCTTCCGAAGTCCCGCACAACACTAGTGGTTATTTTATTATTAATAGATTGTGCAAAATACATAGGTCCGCACAATGAAAGCTTGAAAACTTCATCTACACAATGGATTTCATCTACAATCCCGCACAAGACTAGTGGTTATTTTATTATTAACAGATTGTGTGAAGTTCAGAGTGTCAACGTCATCAAAATATTTTTTTTTCATTGCCATCGAATGCAAGAGGTTTTAATTGCAGAGATTGATTGGTGATATTTTGGGTGGCTATTTCTTGCTAAACCCACTCCATCTTGAGAACAACGGTCACAACCAAAGTAGCACACACAATGACTACAACCAGAAATCCAACCAGTAGTTTGATCAATCCCATCTTAAATTTGAAGGCAAGAAGCATTCCTAGAGGAAAACCTAAGAGATAAAACATGCACAAATGATCCAGGTGGATGTTGCTATCTACTTGCCTATTCCACTTGGAACCCCACCATCGTTTCTTTCAGTTTCCTTAATTATAGCAAAATTTGTTATTTTTGGTTATTTTTCAGATCCTGAACTTTCAGAGTCGTTTTGAGGCCCTAAACAATGTCTTTCTGGGAAAACAAAAACCAATTTTTTTCGTAAGTTATAGTACTCAGATAGGTATTTCTAATGAGGTATCGTACACATCAAATGGAGATCGTATGTCAAATTTACGACTCCGGGAAGTTGATGTACTAATTTACCCCAACGAGGCCCACAAACTTTTGTTGCTTCATCTCCTAGGGTTAGGTTTCTGGATGTTTAGTGTTTTCCATTACTTATCAATAATAAATAGTCCTTTGAGCCTCATTGCAACACCATTTAGAAGGAATGTAGCCACCACATCTCTTCTCAGAGATAAGCTACCATCACCTGAGCTAGTTTATTTTCATTCTGCACGTAAACAATTTCAATACTTTGTTATTAATGAATTGAGGTTTTGTTTTCACTATGTCTCTGTGTTTTTGTTCATATCTGTATTCCATTTTTTTCCTACATAAATTTGGATCACTAGATTCACACACATGACCATGGATGGCTTCCCATTTCCCGTAGCTCCTCATCAGACACAACTTATGGAAAATTGGAGATCTCCAGAACCCCCATCATGTAGAGGAGCTTCCCGACTCCTCGAACCACCTCTTCACCGTGACTGAAGAGATCTCCCCACGCATTCCTACCGAAATTCATGGCCATGGCACTGACGTATGCAATGACCACACTCAACCCCTCGGACACAACGACTATGTGATCCACACCCATGGGCTGCTTTCCCCCGAGTTCAGTGGTCACTCTTGTGGATACGCACGACTCGAGGGAAAGCATCATGACGAACAATATCTAATCAACATTGAACAAGATAGCCAGATCTAACACTGACTCCTACGGCCTTGGAAGTTACACCATTATTAGCATCACGATTTCATAGCACCACCATTCTAAGCATGTCATGAGGCATACATTTTCTCAAATTCCCAATGAGCTATTTGAGTACCCTATAGTTAGTAATAAGTGTATTCAAAGAGATTATCATTAAGTTGTGAAAAATAGGATGGAAAACTTGTTAGTGTTTAAAGTATCTTTCAAATTTGTTTAATAGTTCTTTGGGAATGTTCAAAATATGCTAAGGTTGATCTTTTGGATTGACCCAATGGTTCAAAATGAGCATTTAATACATGTTAAGTCAGATCTCTTAAAATGATCTAGTAGTTCATCAAGAGTATATGAAATATTCTAACTTGATTTTTTGTAGGCCATAAACTTCACAGGGTAAATTAAGAACATGTGCTTTTGAAATGGGTTGATTTTTGACTGAAAATATTTAATGGAAGCGAGTTAAATCTTTTGTATGAGCTCAATACTTCATGAAGAATGTTCAAAATTGATTCTTTAAAAAGAGCCTAATATTTCATTGAGATTGTTTGAAAGATGCTTTCTTAAAAGAGCCCCATAGTTCATGAGTTACTTAAAATAATGAACTTGATCTTTCAAAGAGCTTTGATGAATTTGGAAAACATTACATTTGAATCATTTAACAATCCCCAATCATTTATTGGGCCATACACATAAATGTTCTTAACTATCAAATTAGCCACTTTCGCATTTAAAATAAGCATTATGTGTGCTCTGTAACCTATGAATCATAGAGATCAATGTAATAGCCCTCGTTAAAAATCCATGTAAAAATATATAAGACCATGGTTGATGGGACACCCAAGCTGAATGTTGGGCAAGACATCCTAGTGGGTGTTCATTTCGGTTTATTATGGCTAAGGAAATTGGCACAGACAATGGAAAAGGCTTTGGAAATGCATGAGGCATTTATTGGCATTTTATGTATGAAAATAATGGAAATTAGGAGCAAAGGAAGGTGAAAGGTCACAGGTCACATGTGACGAGGAAATTTAAGGGAAATAATAGAAATTGAAGAAAATAGAGGCCTCATTGATAAAAAGGCTTTTGAGGATCAATTGGCAAGCTTGGTGAGTGTAACCTTTTGTCAGTTCAGTTTTGAAGGTCTCTCATTATTCTCTCTCTCTCTCTCTCTTACTCTTGGACGCTTAGATTTTTCTTGGAGCACTTGGGCATTGGGTCAAGAAAGGCAAAGAAGGAAACATGAAGCGAAGATGAAGTGAGGAAAAGAAGGATCAATTAGCTACAACAGGATTCTTTGTAGGTATTGATTTGCATGTGTGATTTCCTTGCTAGATTTGGCATACATGGTATTGCATGTGGTTCTTTGTTGTTATGGCATGGGTTTTGCCAGGTGTGAGAGTTTTTTTCAGCCTAGCCTTGCCATTTTTTGATAGCCTTGATGAGACGGGTTCTCATACTTCGGTTGAGTTGGATTGTTGGATGGATTTGAAGCTTAGTGAGGTGGATCTCCGAAATGACAAACAGATGGCCTAGTGGTCCTTAAACTGGATTATGGATCACAGTAAAGTCATTGGCCTAGTGACCCTTGAACCAGACTGTGGGTTGCAGTAAAGCCAGGATTGTGTGCCTCGGTGGGCCTAGGAATCCTTGTCGGTGAATGGCGGGATATATGGTAAAGCCAAGAGGTGGATTTCTCTTCGTTGGGCCTAGTAGTCTCAGGATGGGATGTATGGTAAAGCCTGGAGAGTTGATCTTGGTGTAGGGCATAGTGATCCCTAGATCAGACTGTGGATTATGGTAAAGCTTGAGAGACTAGGAGGCACTAAAATTCCTCACATTGTAGGTAGATAATTCCAATACCATTCATGCTTGTTTGGTTCTTTTCAGTTAGTTATGAGTCCCACATTCATGCTTGGCATATGGCATGGGGGTGATTGGTTGAAGAGAGACTTGGCTCAACCAATATATGGTCGCGTGCAACATAGTAGTCCCATCTTCCGTTGGTTTCTACGTTCATGAATGAGAAATTCATCCCTTTGGTTTTCATGTGTAAATGTATTGGTTTATATGTGGATCCTATGGTTGATGTATTTATGGTATTTCTATTGACTATGTTGGTCATGTGTATGTTTTATGAGAATATTTATGTATGGATCTCATCATGTTTTTACTTGTAAATGAATAGACAATGTATCTATGACCTAATAGATGATAATGCAACAAATGACATGAGGGAACAATGGTTCTTAGCGATCCTTAGATAAGTACGAGATCCCTATGCTTAAATATGTTGTTTACACCTGTAGATTACATGTTTGTGATATGCTTGACGAAATGTCTGTCATGGTTAATAGGGGTCTTGTTAAGGGACTGCTAAACTCATTGGTTTTGCATCATTGTTTCCCTGTTATTTTATTGCTTTGAAGATGTCATTCCTTTTTGGGCAATGACTTGGGCTCTGGGCCTGAAAAAGTGGCTCAAATCCTGGGGACGCTGGCATAGAACTGAACAAAATGGTCCCTAAACGCTGGCGTGCCCATAACATGAGATCGTCTACAAGCCAAGCGATCAAAAACATTAGTGGGGCCAAAGGGCAAGCTGCCTGAATTGTTGACATGGTCCTTAGGGGTCCTGTAACTGACATGGAAGTTATGTATGTTGTGTTTTCGTCGATTCCATTTCCTTAAGGTCACATAGGAGGTTGAATCCAATCAAGTAGCCTCTTGTCACATGTTTACCCCAGTTAGCGAGGTACTTAGGTAGATGTGGGAGGAGAGTGTTACAATCAAATTGACAAAAGGCTAAAAAGGAAATAGAGTGACAAGGAAAAACAAATATGCTTCCTCCTCAAATGTGGCGAAGAAGATGAATATATGACATCACCATATCACACATCATTATTTCATTATTTATATTATAGATTTGGGTTGGTTTGATGTGAAAATCAAATCTATTTTAATAGAAAGTCACATAGGTTTCTTTTGTTGGAATAATAGATGCTCGTTGAATAGCAATTACTTAAATATTTACAACTCTCATCTACCACAATTTCTCCATTTTCATTTATAATAAAATCACTTATATTTTTCAGTTTAAAAATAATTTCATTTAAAAAACTTTAAACCAACCTTATCTAAAGTGTTTTTTTTTTTTTTTTTTCGCATCAATTTTTCTTATAGCATTTTCTCTATCCTTTTTTCTTTTGTCACTTGTTTCATCTTAAAGTTTCTCTACACCTAAAACTGAGTCTCTGCCCTGCTTCCTTGTAATAACATGATGAGGGGTAACACGATAAGAGCATGAGATCAGAGGAAAACAAAATCATTCAGTGGGCAACTATAAATTTATGTTGTTGTATAACATTTTTCTTTTTGGGTTGCTGCGATTCTAGCTGCGACTTTTTTTGGGCCAGAAGAAAGATGGCTTAGGACATATTAATTTTCTGGAAAGCAAGGTTTTAAAGATTGTTTAATTAGCACGTATTCTGAAAATGAAATGTTCTGAATTAATAACTTCTAAATCAAAATCAATTACAAATTTGGAAAATATCATGAAACTTCACTAATAGCAAAGAGACAAGATTATAAAATATTTCCAATATGTACAGTGGCCGTAATGATGCCCGTAGTGAAATTAACCCCTTCAACTTCTGATTTTTGGGTCATTCTTTAGCAAGGACGACTTTCAAGAATCTGTTACTACTTTAATTGAATTCTTCATTCAGCCACTTTTTGTTGGGAGCATCATTTCAATCTGACGCCGTACAACATCGTTCATTGTTCAGGTTTTACTACATTAATCGACTAAATCACCACGCTAATGATTCACAAAGACCGCCAATTCCACCTGCTATGCACATTTGTCATATAAACCAAAGCATTTTCAGTCTCACTGTTCCCTCTAAATTAGTGCAGAGTTGAAAGCTTTATCGCAATCCCCGCCATTCACAAGTGCAGTGCAGGCCACGCCAGTGAAAAGAGTCACAACGTGGCCTGAAATTAATTTGGGCATGAGAATGAAAGAATTAACGTTAAAAGAATAGATGGCCATCTCACAACTGCAAAATATATGCAGACACCAATATCTTATAACTGCAATTACAGCACCACACATTGCCGGTGTGTTAAGAAATTGCGATCTTCTTCCGCGAATGTAATTTTTGCTTAAACTTACATGTATATAAATACCTCAGCTTTCATTTTCAGAAAGCGATAATGGGTTTGGCAACAGTGGAGGAGTAGTAACAGCGCCCCCCTCCGCAGTTCTTTTGATGGTTTCAATTTGCGGAGAAACAAATCCAACCACATGACTGGAATCCGTGGGACTCAGTATGACTATATGCATAAGCTCGTTGTTTGATTCGGTTGCTTGACGAACCGCAGCGCCTTATGGTTTTTTGTTTCAGGTATTGAGATTTAGGCAATGTCTACACATAGGGCAGGAGGAATGGGAGACAAACCATTTATCAATGCATTCCACGTGGAAGCCATGATTGCAGTGTGGCAGAATTCTCATCTTCTCTCCTTCTGCAAATTCGGCCAAGCAGATCGGACAATCCATAGGCACGGGCCATGGCTTTGTCGTAGCGCTGTAAATGATGATGGGCAGTGCTTTCATGGCTGCCTTCTTCAATCCAGTGTTGTTTGCCACCCCATCGGATGAGTTGACCATGATCTGCATCCTCCAGTGGACCATACATCTGAGCAACAAGCTGAGACAGATCCCAAAGATGAAAAGGCAGAGAAAAACGAGGAGGGTGAGAATGACCAATCGATCGGGGTCGGGAGTGCCCTCGCTAATGTAAGAAGTAGGCCCTGAACTAGAAGGTGCAGGGGTTGAAGTCAATAACTTTCTGCCCAATATTGACAACGGAAAATCTGAAGTGTTCTGCATCTCATTCATTTTTGTTCAAATCCACAAAACCTCGAGAATAATGAATTGAAGCAATCCCCAGAGTACCTCTCTCTTTATAATTTTAAAGACAATTAGCGTGATGATCACATGGCTATATTTACTAAATGGTAAAGTAACGGTTACCCAAAAAAATATAAAAAGGGAAAGTAAAAAAGAGTGTACAATTTCAAATTTATAATTATAAGTGGTTGAGTATAGTGGTTGATGCGATATTTGGAGGCCCATTCAAATAGTCCCTATATCTCCATACCAGACAAAATAAGACCTACGGTAGGTGCTGAAAGAGAATCATATATTTTATAACGAATTATATATTATTTATATGTAAAATTATATATTATATTTCATATATTCAAAACAATTTATGCGCTTTATTTATCGTACATGTGCATAATTTGTTGATTATAAAACATTGTTTCACTTTCCATTGATAATATAATTTTATATTTATATTTTATTTTAATTTAAGATTTTGGTTTCACTTTCTAAGTAATAAATAATTGTTATAACATTTTTGTATATATATATAGATATATAATATTTATTAAATTAAGATTTAATTTATATAAATGTTAACTTAGATTTATATTTTAATTGATAATTTAAATTTACTAATAAGAAGTTTAAAATATAGATTTAATTACAATGGTTGTCATTATTTCCTTCAATATCAAGATATCACATTTTTCTCAAGTAGAGGGAGATTTAAACTAGCTAGCTACCACTCTAACTATTGTCCTTTAACACAATGTTTAAATTATATCTTAAAATGTACACAAATATATAATTAAAGGATTAGTATTTTTATGGGAAAATTTTCTACTTGATTGTCTAAATAATAAGGTTAACTTCCTATTTAGCAATTCTATTTATTTAAGAATATCTTAGGTTTAATCCTCATTTTTACCCCTTTATAACCTTTTAAGGTTGTCTTCAGATTTGTTCCCAATTTGCTATTTTGAGAATCTATCCTACCTTTTTTAGTATAATTTAGATCATCATGCTTCTTATTAATATTTTGGTTAATATAAACACAACTTCTCTCTTAAGTGCATTGTTGACCTCTTTCTCTAAATTATGTTGAACCTTGCTCTTTAATGAATGTGCTTCTTTCTTAAATTCAACTCTCCCCTCATTAAACATTTTTTCTTATGCCCTATTTAGTAGATTGTCAAAGGAATCCAAAGAATAATCCTTGCCAATCTCATTTTTGGATGTCTAGCTAGGGAAAACAACAAACTTAATACATCAAAGGGTGTCTTTTGATTCATGTAGATCATCAAAGGGTGTCTTTTGATTCATGTAGATCAACTAAATTAGTTGACTAAGTTTTTCAAGAAAAACATTTGTGTTGACTACGTTTTTCCAAGAAAAACATTTTTGTGTACTTAATACATCAAAGGGTGTCTTTTGATTCATGTAGATCATCAAAGGGTGTCTTTTGATTCTTGTAGATCAACTAAATTAGTTGACTATGTTTTTCAAGAAAAACATTTGTATTGACTACGTTTTTCCAAGAAAAACATTTTTTTGTTCACCCAATTTCAAGTGAGGTTCCTTTATATGAGCTAAGTAATCTTTAATTTTATGTGAGCTAAGTAATCTTCAATTCCTTCAAATAAGAGACGATACAAAGAGTTCAACATATTAATCTACATGCTTGGTGTTCTTTAATGTTATCAAACATGGTTTTCAACTTCTTTTAGATATCTTTAGGATGGTCAATCCCACTTGTATCGAATCACATATCCCTAGAGGTTTAGGCTATTATGACTCATAAAATCCAGTATTTCTTCCACAATGACAAATTTTTATTGGTTACCCATCAAGGCTAAATCCATGGTCTTTATAAACTACCAAAGTGCCTTCTAAAAAGTATTCTCATATATTATATAGATAATTGATCTATAATGGATTATTATATAACTTTTCATCTATTTTGGTACTTCCTAGGTAAAAAAAATGGAAGAACTAGCTTGCAAATCCAAATACTTCAAAAATTTGATGTTAAGAAAATTATAAAATATAAAATATAAAATATGCTATACCAAAAAGAAAACCTCCAAAGCTTCTATTTTTTCTTAATGAAGAATTGAATGCACATGTAGAAATCTTCACCCGGAGATGCGAAGAAAATGAAATAAAGAAGTCTTTAGTCTAACATTCTTATGTTTTCACTAGTTTGTATTTGTTTTTTATGAATGTTTTCACTAGTTTGTATTTGTTTTTTATTTCTAATTTCTGTCGAAATTAGTTAGATTTTTTTTGGTATTTAAAAAAAATCATTTAACTTATAAATTATAATTTTAGATTATGTAATTTAAATGTCAAAAAATAATTAAGATACAAAATACAAAACAAAAAACCCACCATTTGAAAAAACATGAAGAAAATTGTGTTGCACATGAAAAAACATGAAGAAAATTGTGTTGCACATGACGGAATGGGAAGTGGGTACATAATAATTAAGTGAATGACAGAGGTGACCACAGTGACTTACAGCTGTACGGTAGTGATATAGATGGCCACTTATCGTGGAGATATCCGATTTTCTTTCGCGTATCATGACATAGTTGAAACTGTTCCTTTGTTCCCATGGCAACACCAATGTTATCGTTGAAGGTGCTCCTTCGTCCCCATGCTAATACCAATGTTGTGTTTACACCAAGTATAAGCGCGGTTCCACTTTGGCGGAAAAAAAAGGGTGGAACTCATCCGCCAAGCGTAGGCCCACCCCTGCATGTGTCGAGTCAAATGATCCGTCCAACCCGAAGCTTAGAAGGTGGGAATCTCTCTTTACCCATTATTCACAAGGACGACAATGGTATGCTCCCTCGTTTAAAATAAGAGTAACGGGGAGGTAATGTCATTGTTATGGTTGTTTTTGCACATTGTAAGCACATATTTTTTATTTATTATATAATGTTATGTAATATGTAATGTTTGTGGTTGATTTAGGATCTCATTGTTCAGATCCAAGCTTACGTAAAAGTAAGTTTGAGGGTTCAACAGGGCGATGAACCCAATTTGTAATGGCCTTATAACATTGAATCATTTTTTATTTAGATTTGAAAAGTTCTTAGCCATGCAAGGTTATATTATATATTTGATTAAAAGAATTTAGAATTTGAGTATTTATTTATTCAATCAATACATTTTAAATTAGATTAATAAGCTGGATATCTCATTCTATAACGTTGATTAATTATAATTTGTTAAATTTAAATATCGATCTGGGATATTCAAGAAAAAGGCCAACAATTAAATATAATTGAATATACAGATCCCAATGTAGATCTCAAACTTCATTGTTTTTAAAAGCCATTTATAAAAACCTAGTTGGAAATGCAAATTTCGTAAAGCTGATTAACACAAATTTGTTAAACACTATATTAAATTATAATAGTGAATTAAATAAAGACAATTCTTAAATGCAACTATCCCACCTGTACCAGTAAATGTTCTTCCTTATTCAAAAGTCTATCCCACCTGTACTAGCAAAATGTTCTTCCTTATTTAAAAGCCAAGTTTCAAATACGACATTGTTAAATATTTTGTTTGTATTATTCGTAATCAAGTAAGAATAGGAAAATAATATTAATGGACAACCCAACTGTATCTGCAGATGCAATTCAAGATACAACATAATCCTGGTATGTGCAATTCAAGGTACTGCGTAATAATGGACAACCTTTATGTACATGCAATTCAAGGCACAACATAATCATGATATGTGCAGTTCATAATACTGTGTAATCATGCCCCGACGATAGTCAAAACATCTTAGGGATGAGGTCTAAAAGAAGGCTAGCATATGTTGCATGTCCTAACACTGACAGAGGATCAATTCTCGTGCCTAGTCTTATTCAGTGAAGTCCTAAAATTGAATGAATAAAAAAAAAATCACCCTTACCTTCATGAAAGAAAATGGTGCACTGAATGCAAACATTAAGGACTATTACAAATTTTATCTCTCTAGTCATAGTTTTTTTTGTGATCTAAACTATTGAAACAAGCTTATTTCCTAACGCAAATCTCCGAAATTGAGAAATGCCCTAACCTATTAAACTTAGTGTCTTGTTAAATGACTTCCAAAACAATGCAGTGCCTTAAATAATAGTTTTTTTTATAAGAATTCTTATGAAGTATTTAGCTTTTAATTGGCTATTTTTATTTTCTTGTAAACTTCCCGAATATTTTGAAATCAGATGACGAGGTAGGAAAACAATTTCTTTTTATAAGAATGTTTATGAAGTATTTAGTTTTCAATAGGTTACTTTTATTTTGATCTTAAATTTCCCAAATATTTTGAAATCGGATGAAGAGCAAGGTCAACAATTTTCCTAACTATTGTGTATCAATTTCTAGGATATCTCTAAATTTTGCAATCCTATTAAACCAAATCTCTAATAATTGCATAATGCTAGAGGAAGACCAAATTCATTGGATAATCAGGTAGAGTTTTACAATGCTCACATTTTGAAGGCACAAACAAGATAAAACATTTAAATACCATATGTCCATGGAAAACTGAAAAAATTGGATCAAAACACTATCACAACAAAATATATGAATGGGAAATGATATAAAAACTCTCAAGTTTATTAATGCATAATGCCAAAAGAAACTCATGCTTGCAGAGAGTAATTATGTCAATAAATAAATGATAAATGCATTAGCTAGATATTAAATGATAAATAGAAAGGAAACCTGACATGGCAGGAAGCCTTACCATTAAATTTGTAATGTTATCGAACATGACATATGATAAATGCTTAACTTTGATGTTGCAATGACTGACTTTAAAAGGCTTTTTCAGTGACTTTAAAAAGCAAAAATTACAAGTAAAACGCCATAAGATAGTGACCACGAAAATATAGAAGCAAAAATTGAGCCTAATAATCATGCATAAGTATCAAAATACCAATTCAACCTTCACGCCTCTTTTGAAAATTGTGTCTATGAAAATATTAATGTTTTTGGAAAATATATAGTTCTCTAAATAGAGAGTCATTCATCATCTTCACGAACTGATGAAGACACATCCTAATATTCGTTGTCCAAAGAACACTGGCACCCTCAGAGTCTTCACTATGATTTTCGATTATAAGTACCGAAGATTTTCTATAAGACCTTTCCAAACACAAAAGTTGCTTTAAAAATCTTTGCTAATGGATATATTGAGAGAAACTGGGTAATGTAAGTGTCATTGTTTTGGAGAAAGGAGCAGTTCGTAGAAGCCAACCCAGGAGAGAAATTTCATCCTGTTAAATATTGATATTGTTACGTGCATCTTATTTACGTGTCTAGGTGAAAAATCAAGTTTTCTTCCTTAGACCCTGACCTCTTGTGCCATGAAAATTTTTCCTTTGTAAATTTTCCAAGTATACATACTTGGTGTATTGTGAAGATCGCCACAACACTTTCTAGATTCTATACACCTGAATCAATGCTTTTTATTACAATCTTGAACCCCTAAAATCACATATATCTATAAAAACAAATAGAAACGAGATAAAATTTATAACATACTATGCTAGAAAGTTGCGATTAACCAAAAAAAAAAATTAAAAAATTTAGTCAGCATAGTTTCATAATTAACATGGCCTTCTGGATTTGAAATGTGAATCGATAGGAACTTTCGTGTCACATTTGGGAAGAATTTTATTGAAGGTTTGTTTTGATTTCTCCATGTCAAGATCGTTGCCTCAATTGTCGTGAAAGAATCCAAAGGAGAGAAACAAAGACAAAACCCCTGCAATCTGCAAACCATTGCAAACCTGTGAGCGTGAAAGAAATAGTTTGGCGAACCTTGAGACTGAATGTCACAACATCTTAATCGAGTAAATGCAAATACTATTTGGCAAATGGGTGTTTCATTCGAATATAGAAACCAATAAATGCAAATATTGTTCATCAGATCGGTGTTTAATACAAAGGTAGAAACCATGGGCGTTTAATGCAAAGCCTTAACTACAATTTACGAAAATGTACTCCATGACCTAATGCCTCGAGGTACGGAGTCACCACAAGTTGCTGACATATTGCCTCGAGGCTATAGCCCCCGCATAGGTGGTGGTACTGTTGTCACCCCAAGAAACTCACCTAGGTTGCATATTGGTGATGCTCGAGAACATTACAAATTCAAGAAAATAGTTGCATAAATGGTGGATGAATGAAACAAATGTTGTATATTCAAGCCAGATAACCACTTCTACTATGATTGACCCCAGACATGGGTGAACACCCCCAGACTACAAGGCTTTTAACCACCAATTACTCACAGTTTGAGGATAAGGTGATAATGGAGAAGACTGACCACACCAGCAAATGCACAGGACCCTGTGATGGCCGACTGCAACTAGTTAAAAGGTCTGTAAATCTAGTTTCTAATACACAGACAGGATGACAACTCTCTATGCATTAAACAACAGAAACCTGCATACACGTTCAATGATACATGCTAAATCCTAACACAGAGGTGGGATGACAGCCCCTCTAATGCTAAACATTAACAGAACATGAATCAATGCAAACAGGCACAGCCTGGAACAAGAAAGAGAAGTGGAAAGTGAGCAATTAACAGCAAAAGAAGCTTACTGGAAATGAAGACAAGACGCTGTAGGTTACAAAGTAGTTACAGTCTCCAGAAGTTGAACCTTACAACAGATTCACCTTCATCTAACACTCATCAATCCATTACATCTGTTTTTTCAGTATATATGGTGTCTCATTACACAATCTCTTTGATAGCTATGCGTGGAGGAGCCCATAAATGGCCACCAACCACATTTACATTCAGGAATGGGCCGCTGATACAAATCTGGCTGTGCTGTAAATGGATTTGACCCCTCTATTGCTCCGCAGTCCTCCTTTGAGCAGGTGGCGTGAAATACCAAAGGAGCCATAACCATTGAATGCTCTGCATTGATAAACGGTGTCCTACTTCCTCCTCGGCCATACTTTTGATTAATGGCAACTGCCAAATCATTAAAATGGCTCAATCATGACTGTTTGGCTTTAAAACAGTGAAACATTGCTACACTGTTCATTCCCACCCATCACTGCTTCATCTTTGGCTTTAAAAGGTGTCCGTCAACCATTGATCTGCCCTCAAGAAATCAAACGATTGAGGTGAATATCGGAAGACCTTTCCTGACTGTCCTTTAAGTCCCGATAGAATGGCTGTTTTGGAAACGTACATAAGATGCGTGGCATAGTTCTATTGCATCGGGATCGCTTGTACGAAAACCACTTGCTGAGAAAAAGCAGTCCGATAAGGTTGGCGGTTTCCTTTGTATTTGAAAACACATAAACTGCTGCAAAACACGGGAAATTTGCTTTTGGCGGACTTAAAAACATATATATTTTACTTCCCGGACTGTTGGAGAGGCAAATCCCCTCTGCGGACAGAGGCAATCCCTACTAGCCCAGATCGGGTCTAGAAACAATCAAACAATGCTATCACGCAAGTTCCTAATTGCAAATTAAAGGTGGATGATGAGAGCCTACTTGGATTCCAACGCTAATATTCGTAGAAGAGTCGCCGCTCTCGTTCCTTTGCTCCGGCCGGTCACGATCCCCACGATCTCCGTGAATGGACACCTGCACATGCAAAGAACAACACAAATACAAGCATAAAATCCAATAGATGCAATTATATATCGGTCAGAAAAGATATAACTCAAACATTATTACAATGAATAACAAGAGTGGAACCATAATGATAGTCATCTATTATTGATAAACAACAAAGAAGAATACAACCATAGTTCTGACGTCAAATCCTCCTTTGGCTGGGTGATCAGCTACATATGCCTTGCAAAGCTTGTCGGGATTGGGAACAAGCCTCTCTCTCTTTGATTATGAATGCAAAGAAGACTCTTACAGCAATCTCTTAGACTTCTGAAAGTATAATTCTCCCTATGCTCGAACTAGCTTGTCAAATGCAACAAAACAAGCTTTTATAGATGGAGGAGGAGGAGATAAGATCAATCACACCATCTATGGGATTGGGTTTATCCTCAAAAAGCTATTATGGATAGAGGAAAGGGAGATACAATGAATCACGACATCCATGGGATTGGCATTATCCTTAAAAAGCTTCATGAGTCGAAAGGAAAAAACTTTCGCGCGTGCGTTTGTTAAAAAGCTTTCCCAAACTCGGTTGGCGCGGGTATAGATCTGAGACAGAGCGCCAACTGGCGCGACCTCTTTGGAGGATTTCCCCCATTGGCGCGAGTAATACACTGTGGATCCGCGCTAATGGAAAAAGGGAACATTTTAAGGATATTCTGCAAGAGATGCCTTCAGGGCATATGAAGTCCATATTTAGGGGAACATAATGCAAGTGTTTTCAAGTTATGTCACTTCTCACAGGTCCCTGAATGAGTCCTCTAAAGTGCGGGAGAGGGGTAACAGGGACGGTGACAAATGGTGACAAATTACTGTGTAACAGATGCCCCCTAAAGCATGAGGCCCGAGAGAGAGAGGGGTGAAATGCTTTACAAGAACACATGCAACTGAAAATGCTTCCACCGGAGAATCTGCATAGAGAGGTACAACTGATATCTCAAGTACATGATATATGTGGTATGGGCGCAGCCATCCATAACAGAGTACATAATAATCTAGATCCAAGGTATGGGCGCAGCCATCCGGTGAGGATCGATGAATAGACTCAGGCATGGTCACAGCCATCTAGTGAATGAGTCATGTAATAATCAAAATAATCCACAAAATCGCAGCCTGGATTCCAACAGACAAAATCCAGGGTCTTGCGCTCCATCTCGACCCGAACAAAAGTACAAGTTCAAGCATGCGAATACATGAGTTGAAGTCGAACATGCATGAACATTGTCTGATTACCAGTCAATAATGAAAACTGTTAACAGACGCGAGAGATACCACCAATAATGACAATGGCCCTCAGGGTACTATAGGTACAATCTACAGCGTGTGAATCAGTGAGCTGGCGTCGAACACCCGTAGAATCATTCGATCGGAGGCCAATGATGAAAGCCTCACGTCGAACACGAAGAACCTGCCATTGAGGCATGCAGGCTCCAAGGCACCGGAAGGGAGTCTCTAGATCGGCTTCCTGGATAATGAGCTGAAGTCGACAGGAAGTGACCTTAATCGAAGGCGGGCCATAGCGTTTCCCACATCATCGACACGAGACAGAGGAAGAATGTTGTGGTGAATCAGAATTATGTGAGCTATCAGAGGGAGGTTGTTATTTTGCAGAGATCAACTTTTCTTGAACATATCGGTGGCATGACAGTGGACTTGGCAGTATTTGACATCAATGGATCAAAGGTCATGGTGACGAGGCAATGATCAAATGAGAGGTCAAACAGGATCACCCAAATCCACGGAGGCAAGTGAAAAATGAGATGAGATGTCCCCACCCGGACACGAAAGCAGACAAGTGCCATGTTCAAGAGTGACATACTGCCGACACAACAATAATTATGGTTCCATTTTCCCCCACCATTTCTGGCGAGTACCCCAGTTATTTTTATTAACAAGATTGACGGGGATAGCATATGCTTGTGAGGCGTCATTTCGACGGAATCCAATGTCATCAGGTTTTAACGAGTCTGACAGAGGAAGAACTCGGCGTATTTTCATGTTTAGAGAGTTTGAAAAGACAGCAGAAAAGAAAACTCCAAGGGTGTCCTTTTTCTTAAAGTTGTGTCTCTCGAGCCCGAAAAAGTATAAAACAATGCTCGAAAGAACTGCCCGACCATTACGATCGAGGAGTACTTTTCATGAGTAGTGATTTCGACCTGAAAAAGTAAAAAAGTGATCAAAACCACGTCGCTTCGTAACCGTTAACGAACCTGAAACGACAAGGGTCCGACGATCTTTTCGTTTTTACACGGTCGGAAAAGAGTTTAAAGACGACCGCCCCTTATTTACGTTTAGCGAGTCAAGAGGAATAACTCGGCAATCTTTTTGTCTTTAAACGGTCGGAAAAGAGCTGAAAGCAGACCTCCATTTTTATTCTCTTTAACGAGTCAAAAAGGGAAAAATACTCGGCAATCTTTTCATTTTTTACGAGTCAGAAAAGAGCTTAAAAGGAGACTCGTCCTGGAGGAACGAGTGGTATAAAGGGTAGCAACTGGTTCCGGAAATGGTGGAATTGCTCAAAACATATAATGGTCAAGAGGCTGGCTAATAAAACCACTCATCACTGCGGTTCCTAAGGAAAGGATAAACAACCAAGTGAAAGCATATGATCAGCCAAAGAGATGGTAGCAATGGAATGAAACAACCAAGGCTCATCTAATAGAATTTAGCGAAATAACGGCAATCACGAGATGTAAAATGGGTATGGGTTCATTTTTACACAAGCTTGAACCATGGAGAACTCTGCTTGGATTCAGGTATGGGTTCATTTTTACACAAGCTTGAACCATGGAGAACTCTGCTTGGATTCGGTTTCATGTTTACACAAGCTTGAAACGAAAAACTATGCTTGTTATAAGTTCGCATGCCCCCGGCATAATAACGCAAAATGAGGTACATGCCCCCCAAGCTTCATTGCATTCAACAAAGTGGATGGAATGAAGGTTCACTCTCGAGATCTATGAAAGACTCGACTTGTATTTTATGAGATCTTAATCAAAGACTCGATTTGGAAAGGAGGAGATGTTTCATTTTTTAATGAGGTTGACCTAGGAAAAGAACTATCCTCATAACCCTTATTTCATTTTTTAATGAGCTTGACACAAGATCAGGAACTATGCTCGGCCAGACCTAGTTTCATTTTTTAAGGAGCTTGACATAGGAAAACGAACTATGCTCCGCCAGACCTAGTTTCATTTTTTAAGGAGCTTGACATAGGAAAACGAACTATGCTCCGCCAGACCTAGTTTCATTTTTTAAGGAGCTTGACATAGGAAAACGAACTATGCTCCACCCAAACTTCATTAGAATGAACAGGAAGTCGGGGCTTCCAAGAGTGCCACTCTGGGTGGAAGGGTAACATCTCGGAAGTCAGGACCCAATGCCCCCAGGACACTATGCACGACGGCGGCATCACTGGATACAGGCATGGGATAAGTGGCCACGTAGTTGATCTGTGGTGGGGCAGATGCAACTGGTGGATGAAAACCAGGAGGGGATGACGACTGCGCAGGAGGGACCCGGGGACAAACGAATGATAATTGATCTATAGTCACGATTCTTCCATCGTGTGGAAAGCAAACCACACGGAAAAGTGAAGAGAGCAGGGCCCCCATGGCATATACATAGTCACGGCCAAGGAGAAGACTGAAATCTAAAGCACCTTGGGTAACCGATATGTCTATATAGATGGTTTTGCCTCCCAAAGTAATAGGGAACTTTGGAAGGATCCCTAATGGTTGACTAGTTCCTCCGTCAAAAGCCGTCAAATTCAGTGCGACTGGCACAAGCTGTGGGGAACCCAAAGATTTCCAAGTAGTGGCAGGCATAAGACTAACATATGCACCCTCATCCAAAACAGTGCCAGGTATCGCCTTATTATAGGCGTGTACCGTGACCCAGAAAGGCACATGGGATGGAAGGCGGGAGGTAGTCAAACGACTCCAGTCGAAGGAAACGACTGAACTACTTGGTGGGGGAATCGTATGATTGCCCCCCTGCTCTAAAGGGACCGAAGCAGGACTCTCGGGAGCAGCTGGGATAGGAGAATCATTTCCGGCCGTAGGAGAATCTGAGGAGACAAGAAGAACATGGGAATGATGCTCTTCTGAAACAGAGTGGTCGACGGGTGGTGAACTCGAGTCGACACTCTTTCCGATCAATGGTTGGTCTGGAACAGGCTTGGCAGAGCCAGGTTCAGGAAGAGGAGGCTGGACAAGAGAGGAATCTTGGTCGATCTCTTTGTCAGCAGGGGAACGATATGCGGCTGCAAAGAGACGTTGATATCCAACGGGTAGTTGGGGTGAAGGAGCTGTGAGACTTTCCAAGACAATGGAAGCTTTATCCATGAGTGGACAAAGGTGAAGGGGATGATTGCCTTCACAGAGTCTACAGGGGATTCGAATCTTCCCTTTTTCCTTACCATTTCCAGCTGATAGGGTAGCATTGCCGTGAGCTTCAGAGGACGATGAGGGGCAGGTCGGATCATGAGACCATACTTCTAAGACCCTGGGAATGCCAGGACAATTGCGCAGAAGATGGTCATCCTTGCATAATCTACAAGGAAGTTTGACTTTCCGCGGAGGAGCAGAAGGTGGCCCGATGGGAGGTGTACTTGAGGGACTAGCTGCAGTTTTAGCCTCTCCCTTAGGAGACTTCTTCTTCTTCGTCTTCTTCTTCTTCTTCTTCTTAGTCACTTGGTTACTCGAATCTAGACTTTCACCAGGCGAAGTAGAAGATGAGGACGTAGAAACAGGCGAAGAAGGGGAGAGGTCCACCTTAGAATCAACATGATGTTGTTCAGGTGGAGGGACTGATTGACCAAAAGTTGAGACGACAGGGACCAAAGAGGTCAGGAACAACCAAACAGGCAACCCAACAGTTAACCCTGGGAGGGACAACGTTGCCATGTAAGGAGCACCAAGATTCCCAAACGGAGCGAAATGACCAGGGTTCCCATCAGAGGGGATCCCTGGGTTGGTGAACCCCGGAAAAGTTGCCATCGAAAAAGAAACCTACTCAAGCTAACGCAAACAAGATCTAACCAGGCAAATGTGAATCATGGCCGAATAAATTTTAAGACAAAGGAATCGAACTTTACCTTTTCACTTTTTAAGAGTCAAGAAAAGGACAAAAAGATGACTCTAGTCTCCTTCAAATGTTTAATGAGCCCGAAGTGACAAAATGCTCAGCCGAGCCTTTTCTTTTAGGGAGTCTGAAAAGGATCAAAAGTGACTACTCTGGAGAACTAGGCAAAGGGTTTACCAGACAATCCGTAAAACTGCATATACACCTTGGCGATCATATGAAAACCAAGGACTTTCCGTACGGCAGTCAATCTTCCCGAATGCTGTGTTCAGTGCGTTACGGCTTGTAAGGCGGTAGACACGGCTTCCAGTGGATAAAGGATGATAACCTAGTGGGGTCTCCCCATATACTCGACGGTACGTGGGAGCACAAATCTGTGCTAGAACACTATTGAGTCACAAAAGGAGGAATCACCCAACCTTAATGTGAAATAACAGTGACTAGGTTTAACGATGCCGGAACACGTCTCTAGCCTAGAACTCTAGATGTATGCGTTAAGTTCCAATGCGTTTTTAGATTCATTCAGTTCATTTTACGGTTGATCTTTGATTAGGTTTCAGTTTCCAGGTCCTACCGTATGTAATCTCTCACAATTTCCTAAATGCAAGCTATATGCCAAAATATATCATTTCATTCGATGAATGCTAGCTACAAGAGAGTTGAGATCTTTCAATCAAACAAAATGATCATAAAACAATCAACAATGACTCTAATGCAGCTAATGGCAATAAACGAAACTTTTCTTTAAAGTCACTAATCGCTAATAACAATGAAAAGCTCTAATTTCCATTAACTACTGCAATGCAAAAGAGATTGTTCGTTTTCTTTTCGATGGCAAAATGCACTAAACAAATTTTGAGAGATAATAACAAAGAGTAAAAAAAAAACAAATTTCACTCAATGAAAACACAATCAAGTACCTGAAACACCAAGACAATCTTTCAAACCAAGAAAAATCACAAAGACCTCAATGAGCTATGTAATCTAAGCCCAAAACGAAGCCAAGCGGAATCCAAGTGAAAAAGAAGTGAATCACTCGAATAACGCAATAAAAAGCTTAACAATCACTAAACAAGTGCAAGAGAGTAACCAAAAAGTCGACTGGACCGACAAAAGACCAAAACTCCTAAGGAAGGCTCGATGCACAAAGCCACTAGATGCCCTAGGGCTGAAAATGTGAAATCGGTGGAAAAAAGCAAACATCCAAAGGGTAAAGGCCAAAAACCAATCAAACAAGACTCTAACACATTCAAGTGATTGAAAAATAGTATCCAGACACAAAAACCAAGCTTGGAAGGCTCAAAACAAGAAAACTTTAAAAGTTTCCCTGAGCTGGCGTGACTTTCAGGCTAAAAGTAGTGCCAATTGAGGATTGGCGCGGGTTGTACATTGACAATTGGTGCCAATTGACGCGACTGTCATGCAAAAAAGAGCGCCAATCAAGTTTTCTATGCTAAAATAAAAAACAAGCAATCCAAGACTAGGCCAGCAGTATCCAGACAGACCAGGCAGCAAGAGACAGCAAAGAATCCAACCCAGAAAGCTATCTAAGCAATCAAAACAAGAGAAAACCAAAGAGACAAGACAAACTCCAAGTTGTTTAGTTCGTAAACCAAACCGGAGATTGACTGAAGTGGCGTTGATCTACTTCGCTAATGCAAAGCAATAGCGTTTCGAAGGCTATCTGGCCGTACTTCAGGCTCCGTCTAAAGTTTACAAATCAAACAACAAGCTAAGTCCCCAGCGGAGTCGCCAAACTTTTGGAGGAGTAAATCCCCTCTGCGGACAGGGGCGATCCATACTAGCCCAGATTGGGTCTAGCAACAATCAAACAATGCTATCACGCAAGTTCCTAATTGCAAATTAAAGGTGGATGATGAGAGCCTACTTGGATTCCAACGCTAATATTCGTAGAAGAGTCGCCGCTCTCGTTCCTTTGCTCCAACCGGTCACGATCCCCACGATCTCCGTGAATGGACACTTGCACATGCAAAGAAAAACACAAATACAAGCATAAAATCCAATAGATGCAATTATATATCAGTCAGAAAAGATATAACTCAAACATTATTACAATGAATAACAAGAGTGGAACCATAATGATAGTCATTTATTATTGATAACCAACAAAGAATAATACAACCATAGTTCTGACGTCAAATCCTCCTTTGGCTGGGTGATCAGCTACATATGCCTTGCAAAGCTTGTCAGGATTGGGAACAAGCCTCTCTCTCTTTGATTATGAATGCAAAGAAAACTCTTACAACAATCTCTTAGACTTTTGAAAGTATAATTCTCCCTATGCTCGAACTAGCTTGTCAAATGCAACAGAACAATCTTTTATAGATGGAGGAGGAGGAGATAAGATCAATCACACCATCTATGGGATTGGGTTTATCCTCAAAAAGCTATTATGGATAGAGGAAAGGGAGATACAATGAATCACAACATCCATGGGATTGACATTATCCTTAAAAAGCTTCATGAGTCGAAAGGAAAAAACTTCCGCGCGTGCGTTTGTTAAAAAGCTTTCCCAAACTCGGTTGGCGCGGGTATAGATCTGAGACAGAGCGCCAAGTGGCGCGACCTCTTTGGAGGATTTCCCCCATTGGCGCGAGTAATACACTGTGGATCCACGCTAATGGAAAAAGGGAACTTTTTAAGGATATTCTGCAGGAAATGTCTTCAGGGCATATGAAGTCCATACTTAGGGGAACATAATGCAAATGTTTTCAAGTTATGTCACTTCTCACAGGTCCCGGAATGAGTCCTCCAAAGTGCGGGAGAGGGGTAACAGGGACAGTGACAAATGGTGACAAATTACTGTGTAACACGGACCCCATCGGGTCCGGTCTTCATCGCTATCGACATCCTTCCAGGCTTCCTTTTGTATTTCCTTATATTTCCTTTAACAAAGAAAATGTGCCCAAAACCAATGAAAATGGCTCAGCGCGGACTTGAAATTTTAATAAAAACCATTTATAGTTCCATCGGGTCCGACCCATCGGGTCGCAACATAACTCATGGTAAAGCCCGCCCCTTTGTTATCGCCGATAGCGATATGCCGATAGTGATATCGGCGATCGCTCATCGCAAACATAAAAGCCCCGATTTCTTTGATAATGCCGATGCGATATTGTTGCGGACCCGAAAATCTATCAAAAAGGATTAATACCGCCGTCGGGTTCGGCCCATCGGGTCGCAAACATAAAAGGCTCATGCTCCATTGTAAATGATGATAGTGATATGCCGATGCGATATCGGCGATCGCTCATCGGCGATGTATCATGTCGCTGCTACTGCCTCCCCCGACTTGCGATATGCCAACGCGATCTGGATCGTTGATCGGCCAGATCCAATGGCTGAGATTGATGCGGGTCCTTAAGCCTGCGCTTTTGATTTTTACATGGTTTTTGGGGTATTTCCACCTCCCGATAGTGTATTTCCGCCCTCCTAAGGGCTTTCCTCTCACAACCTTTTCAATCGGTGGAAGGCTTTTAGTTAAAATTTGAAGATTTCAACAGCAACAATGGATCCTTTGGCATGATTATAAGTGTGTTTGCAGACTTTGAGAGTGCTTTGAATCCATTTTTGATCCTTTTGCATAGCAAAGCTAACACTGGATCCTTCTAGGGATGAGATCCTCCCTGTGAGGTCTCAAGAACTGCAGACCAATGCCTTCCTATAAAACAAGATTTAAAAACATTTGCCTAGTGTCCATTGGGCATGGAGTAAACTAAGCATACAACATAAAACTGTAAAAGAACTTAATTACAAACATTAAAGCCTAAAAATGTAAACTTCAAAATTTGCCCATTTGCTGGGCCACCAAAATTGCTTCCCCTGCTCTCAACCCAATTCATCATAGATTAGTAGGACAGGATTTATTTGCTCCCCCACCTCAAACAGTTTAGGACATTTGAGCTTGATAGGTAGATAGGGATCAAATTTCATTTCCCCTCTGTGTATTCTCCTCCTTGGATGTTCTTTATGGGAGCTTTTGTACACCTGATAAATAACAATGGTGGCTGTGTACTTGTCTGTGTCTTCTGTGGCCTGCACAATAAATATGAATGGTGTGCCAATATGTTCATGTGTAGGGGACACAAAAACATTATCTGCTCCTGAATCTTTCTCTGAACGATCCTCATCCAAGGAGGAGTCCCATGACTGTGCACCCTCTTCCTCTGTCATCTGATAAGCTGCTGCTTCATGCTGTGTAGAGTCCAACTGAGCAGGTTTCATACTATCAAGACTGAATTGATCAGTTTCAGCCTTGAGCCTTGAATCTTGTTCTGCTTCAGTGTTCAGGGAGCAGCTTAGAGGGCTTTTCACTAGAACAGACGGAGGGACAAAAGATGATGGGGAGCTTTCTTCTCCCTTCTTGATTACTGGGCCGGAGACGATAGCAGGCTGGCTAATTTGCAGATCTGCATAGCCATGTGAAGACGAGCTGGCTTCGAGCTCATATTCTTGGAGGAAGGGACCTGTTGCTGACTGCTTGTTGTTCTACAGGTACAACAAACTGACAGGCAGTGCCTCTGGATAGTGCTTCTTCATAAGCAGCTCGGGTTAAGAAGGGGGCACCTTCTAAAACATGGACCTCCTCCTCTTCAAACAGCTCTTCTTTCATGACTATATTCTGTAAAAGGGGCCTTACCCCTTCATCTTCATTTGTAACTCTGTTTCTCTGCAAAATCTATGCATGCTCATTTGTTCGTCTACATGGATCTGGAGTTGGAAAATAAATGGAACAATGAGCTCCTGCTTCTTCAAAACGCTGCTCAGCTTTCAACTTGGAAACTTCAGAGGACAATAGCTTTATCATCCTGGCCAATTTATCTATCTCAGGCTCATAGGATGATGAGGGTTCACCTCCCTGACTTCTGCATTCATCATCACCTTCAAGTCTTTCTGCAACCATAATATTCGCTTCTACTTCAAAGGATGCAACTTGCATATCAGCCAAAAGAGTACATCTTCGTTCTCTTAATAGTAGGAAGAACCTAGAATCGAAGGCATTAGAATAAGTAATCATGGTAGAAGTAGGGGTGGGTTTTATTTCTGCTGGCATTCTGCTGTACAAATGATTGAATCTGATATTGAAATCAGACAGTAGCTCACCATCTTCTCTCTGCAAGTTCCCAAATTCATCATGATAGAAGAGTAGATCTTTATTATTTCCCCAGTGCTTTAAAAATACATCATCTAAAGCATCAATGTCTGCAATGGACCTAGGGGGTAAATCTCTAAACCATTTTCTAGCCTCCCCATCTAGGCTTTGAACAAAAACCCTCATCCAAACATCCTCTTCATTGATATCCAAGTTATCAGCATAAAAATAAAATGACTCAAGGTGCTCTTCAGCTGATACTCCTTCTGCACCAGTAAACTTTGGCATAAATTCTTGATAATCTCCTGCAGGCATGGCATTTAAAGGTGTAGGCAAGACTAAGGGTCCATACCTAGCAACAATTATTCGTTCTATCTTTGAAAGGGCTTGCTGGCCTACCATGACTGAGGTATTCTAAAGGGATACTGGTAAACTAAGTGATATGAATCAATGAAAAGGATAGCAGAGACCGAGGAGAATGATGGACAACATAGAATGCTTTTATGGATAGAGATTTGAAAGGGAAATGAATAAACGGGAGCTGTATGAATCTCCGAAGGTGAACTTCACTAACAGAGACACATAAAATTCTTTAAGGCTTACCTGATCCTGATGCTCCCGTCTGCAAAGTTTTCTTCAATTAACAATCTTCTCAGGATCAGGCACTGGCCAGCTAGTGATTTCTGAAGATTTCTCCGAGCATGCTTCATGAACTGCGCCAGAACTTCAATGTGGAGTCACCAAAGGATGGCCTTCCTCCAGTGGAGTCGCCAGACAAATGATTACAACCAAAATCTGTGCTCAAACCTTGTCTGTCATCAAAGCTTGAAGTTGTGTCATCTCCCAGGGAAGCTGAGCTTCGATTCTCTTCTCCCCAGCAACGATGCCATTTAATGTTATCACCCCAAGAAACTCACCTAGGTTGCATATCGGTGATGCTCGGGAACATTACAAATTCAACAAAATAGTTGGATAAATGGTGGATGAATAAAACAAATGCTGCATATTCAAGCCAGATAACCAATTCTACTATGATTGACCCCAGACATGGGTGAACACCCCCAGACTACAAGACTTTAACCACCAATTACTCACAGTTTGAGGATAAGGTGATAATGGAGAAGACTGACCATACCAGCAGATGCACAGGACCCTGTGATGGCTGGCTGCAACCAGTTAAAAGGTCTGTAAATCTAGTTTCTAATACACAGACAGGATGACAACTCTCTATGCATTAAACAACAGAAACCTGCATATACGTTCAATGATACATGGTAAATCCTAACGTAGAGGTGGGATGACAGCCCCTCTAATGCTAAACATTAACAGAGCATGAATCAATGCAAACAGGCATAGCCTAGAACAAGAAAGAGAAGTGGAAAGTGAGCAATTAACAGCAAAAGAAGCTTGTATTAGCTGGAAATGAAGACCAGACGCTGCAGGTTACAAAGTAGTTACAGTGTCCAGAAGTTGAACCTTACAACAGAGTCACCTTCATCTAACACTCATGAATCCATTACATCTGTTTTTTCAGTATATATGGTGTCTCATTACACAATATCTCTGTTAGCTATGCATGAAGGAGCCCATAAATGGCCACCAACCACATTTACATTCAGGAATGGGCCGCTGATACAAATCTGGCTGTGCTGTAAATGGATTTGACCCCTATGTTGCTCTGCAGTCCTCCTTTGAGCAGGTGGCGTGAAATACCAAAGGAGCCATAACCATTGAATGCTCTGCATTGATAAACGGTGTCCTACTTCCTCCTCGGGCATACTTTTGATTAATGGTAGCTGTCGAATCATTAAAACAACTCAATCATGACTGTTTGGCTTTAAAACAGTGAAACGCTGCTACACTGTTCATTCCTGCCCATCACTGCTTCATCTTTGGCTTTAAAAGGTGTCCGTCAACCATTGATCTGCCCTCAAGAAATCGAACGGTTGAGGTGAATATCGGAAGCCCTTTCTTGACTGTCCTTTAAGTCCCGATAGAATGGCTGTTTTGGAAATGTACATAGGACGCGTGGCATAGTTCTATTGCATCGGGCTCGCTTGTACGAAAACCACTTGCTGAGCAAAAGCGGTCCGATAAGGTTGGCAGTTTCCTTTGTATTTGAAAACACATAAACTGCTGCAAAACACGGGAAATTTGCTTTTGGCGGACTTAAAAACATATATATTTTACTTCCCGGACCCCATCGGGTCCGGTCTTCATCGCTATCGACATCCTCCCAGGCTTCCTTTTGTATTTCCTTATATTTCCTTTAACAAAGAAAATGCGCCCAAAACCAATGAAAATGGCTCAGCGCGGACTTGAAATTTTAATAAAAACCATTTATAGTTCCATCGGGTCGCAACATAACTCATGGTAAAGCCCGCCCCTTTGTTATCACCGATAGCGATACGCCGATAGCGATATCGGCGATCGCTCATCGCAAACATAAAAGCCCTGATTTCTTTCATAATGCCGATGCGATATTGCTGCGGACCCGAAAATCTATCAAAAAAGATTAATACCGTCATCGATTCTAGCCCATCGGGTCGCAAACAGAAAAGGCCCATGCTCCATTGTAAATGCTGATAGCGATATGCCGATACGATATCGGCGATGTATCATGTCGTTGTCGTTGCCTCCCCCAACTTGCGATATGCCGACGCGATCTGGACCGTTGATCGGCCAGATCCAATGGCTGAGATTGATGCGGGTCCTTAAGCCTGCGCTTTTGATTTTTACATGGTTTTTGGGGTATTTCCGCCTCCCGATAGTGTATTTCCGCCCTCCTAAGGGATTTCCTCTTACAACCTTTTCAATCGGTGGAAGGCTTTTAGTTAAAATTTGAAGATTTCAACAGCAACAATGGATCCTTCGGCATGATTATAAGTGTATTTGCAGACTTTGAGAGTGCTTTGAATCCATTTTTGATCCTTTTGCATAGCAAAGCTAACAGGTACCTCCATCTAAAACCCAAAGTACAACGCTGTGAAGACAAGACCGAAGGGCCATTAAGAGATAGGGTGACATATAGCCTCAGCCGTTGTATCCATAGTGCTAGCAGCAGGCTTACATCAACGTAAAAACAAATGCATGAAAATTTCACTATACAAACCAAAATAAAAGTTCTGCACCATTACTAAATATCACCACCCAAAAGGCAGTGACATAACAAGTGAGTTCATTCGAAATAAAATTTTCCACATATATATACATATATTTCAAATTTATTTTATAATTAAATATTCATTAAAAAAAAGTACATTGATTCTTTGACGTTGCCCAGGCTTAGGGTTTTCATTAGTGTCCCCTCCATTGTCTCATAAAATCTTTGAGGTGAATTCACCTCCTTCTCGTCCTCCTTTACTATGGAAATTCTCATTCTTTGAAGTTGCCAAGGCTTAGGGTTTTCATTGGTGTCCCCTCCATTGTCTCATAAAGTCTTTGAGGTGAATTCACCTCCTTCTCGTCCTCCTTTACTATGGAAATTCTCAATTTCATTGAGCCCTTGGGAGAATATTTGGTCAATTACTGAAAGTACCCACTCGCTTGATTTGCGAGCTAGTTCCTCCATTTGCAAGCTAGTTCAATTTTACATTTTTCTTATAACATCAATTTTTCTTATAACATTTTCTCTATCCCTTTTTTCGTTTTGTCACTTGTTTCATCTTAAAGTTTCTCTACTTTACCTAAAACCGAGTCTTTGCCCTGCTTACTTGTAATAACATTATAAGGCGCAACACAGTAAGAGCATGAGATTAGAGGAAAACAAAATAATTCAGTGTGCACCTATAAATTCTGTCGTTGTATATCATTTCTCTTTTTGTGTTCGTTCTAGTTAATTTTTTTTGGGTTGCTGCGATTTTTTTTGGACAGAAGAAACATGGCTTAGGACAGCTTAATTTTCTGGAAAGAAAGGTTTTAAATATTGTTTAATTAGCACGTTATGAATTAATAAATTCTAGATCCAAATCAATTACAAACTTGGATAATATCATAAAATTAAATATCATGAAATTTAACTAATAGCACAGAGACAATATTATAAAAGATTCCCAACATGTATAGTGGCCATAATGATGCCCGTAGTGAAATGAATCCCTTCTGATTTTCGGGTCATCTTTTAGCAAGGATGAATTTCAAGAATCTGTTACTACTTTAATTGAATTCTTCATTCATCCACCTTTTCTTGGGAGCATCATTTTAATCTCACCCCGTACAACATCGTTCGTTGTTCAGGTTTTACTGTATCAATCGACTAAAGCACCACGCTAATGATTCCACAAAGACCGGAAATTCCACCCGCGATGCAAATTTGTCAGATAAGCCAACGATTTTTCAGTCTCACTGTTCCCTCTAAATTAGTGGAGAGTTGAAAGCTTTAATGCAATCCCCGCCATTCACAAGTGCAGTGCAGGCCACGCCAGGGAAGAGAGTCAGAACGTGGCATGAAATTAAGGTACACTGAAAGCAACTTGTGAGGTCCAAAATAAACTCAAGAATTATTTTGGCCATGAGAATGAAAGAATTAACGGTTAAAAGAATAGATGCAAAATATATGCAAACACCAATATCTTATAACTGCAATTACAGCACCACACATTGCCGGTGTGTTAAGAAATTGCGATCTTCTTCCGCAAATGTTATTTTTGCTTAAACCTACATGTATATAAATAACTCAGCTTTCTGACAATGGGTTTGGCAACAGTGGAGGAGTAGTAACAGAAGTCCCCTCTGTAGTTCTTTTGATGGTTTCAATATGTGGAGAAACAATTCCAACCACATGACTGGAATCCGTGGGACTCAGTATGACTATATGTATGACCTCGTTGTTTGATTCGGTTGCTTGACGAACCGCAGCGGCTTCTGGTTTTTTGTTTCGACTATTGAGACTTAGGCAATGTCTACAAATAGGGCAGGAAGAATGGGAGGCAAACCGTTTATCAATGTATTCCGTGTGGAAGCCATGATTACAGTGTGGCAGAATTCTCATCTTCTCTCCTTATGCAAATTTGGTCAAGCAGATCGGACCCATAGGGACGGGCAATGGCTTTGATGTAGCGGTGTAAATGTGTTATAAAACCAGCTCAAGAAAAGATAGAAAAGATAGATCAACGCCTTAGAATTCAGCCTCTTCGAGGGGGCAACCTCCTTTACATTACATAAATGAACAATTCTTGGATGATACAAATGAAAAGACCTCCTTTCTATATATAAGAGTCTAAGGGGTCATAACATAATCATAGCCGACATAACAATAATAATGTAAGGGCACAATAATAACAATAGTGGGCTTCTATGGGGCACAATAGTAACAATATGGGCACTAGATGGGTACATCAATATAATAAGTGGGTTGTACTAATAACCATAAGGGGTTACACTAGTAGTATAGGGGCCTAACATGCCCCTCTCCTTCAAAAAGCGTTGTCCTCAACACTTGAGTAGTTCTTGATGCTTCTGTATAAAATTCTTGTCCTCCCTTATGGAATCTTCAGCGGGTAAGTTCTTCCACTTGATGAGAAACTCTGAAATTGATCGATTTCGTAGCTGTCGAGTTCTTGTTTCAGTGACTGCTCCAGGTTCCAATATGATTTTTCCTTCCTCTTCAACTTCTGGCAATATTGTTTGAATTGGGATCTTTCGCAACTTTTGAATAATTGGCCATACTTCTTCGTCCTTCTTCCATTCATCCCTTGCTTCATTTATCCAATCTGGTTGGATAATAGAAATAGCACAAAACAATGCTTCCATATCCTCATCCTTGAAGAGTCTTCCCATTCGGTAAGGTCGCCATCATAGAAAATTTTAGGGGCGAATGTTCGCCCTTTGGCGAAATTAAGGGGTTTTAAATTTTTAGTGGGCGAATATTTTGTATCATAGTACATTTTTACAAATCATCTCAAATAGCCCACCTTATTTTAAGGGAGAGGGTAAAAAAGGTAAATTTAGCCCTTGAAATTAGGAGTTACAACCTTCCATTCGCCCATTTTCAAGAATAAGTTTTATTTAAGTGAATCTTATGGGCCAAAGGCCCAAATACTATATTTATAAGAGAGGTATGGTAAATAAATAAAACATTTTTTATATTTACTCCATAAGTCACCTTATATACATGCAAGGGTGTAAACAAATAAAAATATAAGTAAAGTGGAGGTATGGTAAATAAATAAAACGTCTTTTTACACTTACTCAAAAGGTATGGTAAATAAATAAAAATATAAATAAACTAGACGCATGGTAAATAAATAAAACCTCTTTTTATATTTAGTCCATAACCCTCGTTCTATTTATGAAGGCTCAAGAAAGAGGTTTTATTTAAGTGAATCCTATGGGCCAAATACCATATTTGTAAAAGAGGTATAATAAATAAATAAAAATATAAATAAACGAAAGGTATGGTAAACAAAAAAAACATTTTTTTATATTTACTCCATAAGTCACCTTATATTTACGAACACTCAAAAAATGCATTATATTTAGGTGAAACCTATGGGCAAAATACTATGGGACAAATACCATGGACTAGATTGTTATTAATACCATGCAAAAAAATATTATTAACCCTCATATTAGTATTAATAAAAATAAAAATGGCACATGGTATTGACCCATGGTATTCACCTGGAATGTAGCCTATTTAATGGGGGAATTAAACCAGCATAGATCCATCTTTACTCTGGATTTACTAACCCCAGAGAGGTATCAAATATCGTGATATGCAAACTAGCATAGAGTGAAAAAATATTTGATCCGATCAAGAGTAAAAATGGATGTTGTAATTTTATGTATGTTAAACATTTTAGCTTGGTTAAAATAAAAAATAAAATAAAAATCAACTATTAATTTTATTAATTTTTATAAATTACTAATAGTAATTTTTAAGCTCCAGGTTTATGATAACCCATGGTATTGACCCATGGTAATACCGTGGTATTCATGTGAGCATAGACTATTTAAAGGGGGAATTCTATCATCTTAGATCCATCTTAATTCTGGGTCTACCAAGCGCTCAGAGGGATAAATAGATTTCATCCCCCTAAGAGTGGTAGATGTGGAGTTAAGATGGATATAGGTTGGTTTTTATGATAATGAGGATATTAAATAGACTTAGGAAATTATATTGTAAAAACATCTTAAGGTGAATAGTTAAAGCATAGACATTGGAAAAGTATATTTGTATACTTCTGTTTTAAACTGAAACAAATCCAGGGCTAAAAGGAATGGATTGATTGCACTAGTCATCCTTCTATAACTTTCCAACATATGCTGAAGTAAACAGATTGTAATTTGGGTAATGTTTCTAATTGCAAATAGGAACATGCTTGTGTATTGGCAGGGTGGTTACGAGGTCCCTAGAAGTGATGAATTTGAATTTTTCTTGGTTTTATATATAGTATTAGGTTTTTTCTCATGCTTTCTGTGAATGGCACGGGTGAATTTTATCCTACACCCCCTAGGTTATTGATATGTAATTTCGGTAATTTTGATTTCAAAAGATATTTTAAAGAAATGCAATGATTTCATTTGTGTATTCAATAAACACAAGATTTTATAATTGAGTAAAATATTCGCCATGCCTGGTGAGAGATTCGCCAAAAACTTAATATATATACATATCATATTATTGATAAAATCGCCTTCCATTTTTCCTATATACCATGGAGATTCGCCCATTTATTATACATGTAAATTTATGGGGGGTTCTTAAAATTTTCCCTGATTGCCATTTTTTAAGTGCATGTAGTATTGCCAACATTTCCTGCTCATAAATAGCTTGCTTGAGATGTAGCAATAAAAATACACAGTCACCTACATCAAAACATTTTTCACTACGATGTGAACTACCTGTTGCTTCGTTTGATTTTGCACCGAAGTGGTGTTATCCTTTAAAAGTTGGAGAACTTCTTGTTGATGCTCAATGTGATCTTTCACTGCTTGAACCTTTTTCTTCTTGATATGTCCTTCTATCTCTAGAGTTTGAGGAGTGGCAATTTCTTCCAATCCTTTACAATATATGGTCGGATTCATTTCTTGATGCTCGATGTGATCTTTCACTTCTTGAACATTTTTCTTCTTGATATGTCCTTCTATCTTGATAGTTTGAGGACTGGTAATTTCGACCAATGAATTACAAGATATGGTTGGATTCATTTCCTCTTTCTCGATGCGATCTTTCACTTCTTGCACCTTTTTCTTCTTGATATGTCCTTCTATCTTGATGGTTTGAGGAGTGGTAATTCCCACCAATGCATTACAAGATAAGGTTGGATTTATTTGTTCTTCATCTAGGCTTTGTTCCTGGAGCATATCCTCTTCTTTTGACCTTTCTTGCTCCTTTTCTTCTTCCTCTTCACAATCTATGTAGAATAATTTCTTCTCAGCACACTTATGACCTTTAGTGTATTTGCTATCACAACTATAACAAAGCCCTTTTGCTCTTTTTTCTTCCAATTGTTGTGGTGTCAACCTTATAGGTTGTGTAAGACTAGGGGCAACTGCACTTCCATCTTTATAGTTGTGAGTGGTATGCTTCTTGGTTGCCATAATTTTGCTTTCCATTTTTCTTGCTAACCTGAATGCCTTCTCTAATGAATCAGGTTCCCAAAGGCGAACATCATGTTGGATATTATCCTTTAAATACCTTATGAACACATCAATCCTATGCTCCTCTGGAATATCTTTTACCCTTATGTTCAATTTTTGGAACTCCTCAATGTGCTCCTTTATTGAACCCTTTTGTTTGAGACTTATCAATTGGCTAAAAAAAATGTTGCTTTTTGTATCCTCATAATGTGCTATCAATTCTTCCGTAAAAATTGCCCAAGTGATAAATTGTTTAAGAGAGAAAATACATTGATACCATACAAACTGATTTGGTTCCAAATATAAAGTTGCCATACGTACCTTTTGTTTGTTTTGCACATTATTGAGATCGAAGAATTGCTCCATCTGTAATATCCATGTGGCGGGATCCTTGCCATCAAACTTCCTCATATCAATTTTTGAAATATGGTGGGTCTTCGATCCAACATTAGAGTCTATGGAATCATGATTAACATTTCTTTTGTTCACATCATGAGTTTCCTTTACAACATTTTCACCATTAATAAGTATTTCTTGTAGAAAATTTGTCAAATCTGTCTTCAAATCTATCATGTCTGTCTTCAAATCTGTCTTCAAATCATCCATCTTAGCTTCCATGCCCTTTATCTTAGATTCCATGCCATTTATCTTAGCTTCTGTTAGCTTTTGTGAGCGTGACATTTGTTGCACTTGTTCTTGTAATTTTGATATATCATGTAGCATTTCTTCCTCTTCTTCATGAGTCATGCTAGAGCTTTCAGGTTCCTTACTAGGTGTTTGCATTTTCTTTCCTCGGGGCATCAGTTACCGATAATAATGCTTTACTATTCCCTTTGAATTCCTTCAAACCAAGCTTATGCAAAAATTAAAAAAAAAACTACACACCCTTTTTCACTTTGTAGAAGCCTGATATTGAATCTGATGTATCTCTGTAATTTCAGATCATCTAGTTCTGAAATTTTGACCTGTAGTAGCCTTATGAGTCCTCTTTCCAATGCCACAAGTCTGACCCAAATTGGTTTCTCCAAGGAAGAGTGATACGAAATCTCCCACAGTGACTTGCTTATAGACTAGTTCAGTAGAGCAAACTTGTACGACGTGCCCCGAGTCATTGTTTCGACCCATGGATCTGAAAAATGCATACAAGAAACTACAGTCTGTCCTCTTTCTATGCCTTCTTACGAAATTTCAATCTGATCCTCAGAGAGAGTTATGACGATTTTCCCCAGGTCACCTGTTTTGAATGTAATTCAAGAGAATGCAAAAAGACCAACTTCCTCAGATCATATCTACGAAAATATCGCACGAAAAGCTCTGAAATTCGGACCCAAGGTTCAGCGCGATTTCTTCTCAAATGAGTTTTTTTTCGACTTCTGAAACGTCATAGAAAAAAAATTATAGCGAAAATGCCACGATGACTTGTTTGGAGCAGCGAAACCCTAGAATCCAAAGCTCCGATACCAAATGTTATGAAGCCAGCGCAAGAAAAGATAGAAAAGATAGATCAACGCCTTAGAATTCAGCCTCTTCGAGGGGGCAACCTCCTTTACATTACATAAATGAACAATTCTTGGATGATACAAATGAAAAGACCTCCTTTCTATATATAGGAGTCTAAGGGGTCATAACATAATCATAGCCGACATAACAATAATAATGTGAGGGCACAATAATAACAATAGTGGACTTCTATGGGGCACAATAGTAACAATATGGGAACTACATGGGTACATCAATATAATAAGTGGGTTGTACTAATAATCATATGGGGTTACACTAGTAGTATAGGGGCCTAACAAAATGCTAATGGGCAGTGCTTTCATGGCTGCCTTCTTCAATCCAGTGTTGTTGCCCACCCCGTCGGATGAGTTGACCACGATCTACATCCTCCAGTGGACCATACATCTGTGCAACAAGTTGAGACCGATCCCAAAGATGAAAAGGCAGAGCAAAACCAGGAGGGTGAGAATGATCAATCGATCGGGGTCGGGAGTGGCCTCCCTAATGTAATTAGAAGTAGTCCCTAAGCTAGAAGGTGCAGGGGTTGAACTCAATAACTTCCTGCCCAATATTGACAATGGAAAATCTAAAGCGCTCTGCATGTCATTCATTTTTTTTCAAACCCACAAAACCTCAACAATAAATGAATTGAAGCAATCCCCAGAGTACCTCTCTCTATAATTTTAATAAAGAGAGTCTTAGCGTGATGATCACATGGCTAACAATTAAGGTGAGATCATGTGTATGACGTTGGTATCTATGCTCCATTCTGAACTCACTGTTCTCTATAAATCTGGGCTCATGTCAATCTTTTTCTCAGCATCAGATTTGATCCCTTGACTATAATGAACTCTCAAAAAATTCTACCACTCTCTCAATTGTTTTCTCTCCATCAAATTTGATTGCACAAATCTAATTAAATATGTCAGGATTTTATAATTATTACCCATTTTGAATGTTATCGGTTCTGTCTGCTTAGTAGTTATATTAAGCTAGATTGTTTAACTATTTTGAAACATTCCTACTAATTTATACCATATCTTCTCCCCTAACTATTTCTATCAAATGCATCAAGGAAATTAATAAATATGTATTTCGTAAAACCTCGTACTTATGGAGTGAGTGGAAAGCCAACTAGCCGAGTTAACTTCTTAAGAAAAAGATTAAAAAAACCAAAGTAACCCCAAAAAAATATAATAAAAAAAAAAGAGGAAAAAAGCGTGTACAATTACTAATTTCTAATTAAATTATAAGTGGTTTCTAATTCCTAATTATAAGTGGTTGACGGGATATTTGGAGGCCCGTTCAAATAGTCCGTGTAGGATTTTGGCAAGTTGCCATTGATGAGGGAGATAAGTTCAAAACTGCTTTTAGTATTCCTGCAGGGCACTATGAATGGAATGTCATGCCTTTTGGTCTTAAAAATGCTCCTTCAAAGTTTCAAAAGGTCATGGATGATATTTTCAAGCCATATTTTGATTGGCTACTTGTATATATTGATGATGTTTTAATTTTTTCCAAAAATATTGATGATCACTTCAAACATGTAAATATTTTCATGAAGTTGGTCAAGAAAAATGGGCTTGTGCTTAGCAAAAAGAAAATAGAAGTATTTCAGACTTCTATAAAGTTCTTAGGCCACCAGATTTCCAATGGACAAATCTCTCTGCAACAACATGCCATTGACTTTGCAGACAAATTTCCAGATGTCTTAAAAGACAAGACACAACTGCAAAGGTTCCTTGGCTGCCTAAATTATGTAAGCAGCTTTTATCAAGACTGTGCCAGTGACAGAAAAGTTCTCAATAAGCGGCTTGGCAAAAATCCCCCTCAATGGTCAGACGCCCATACCAGAGCAGTGCAAGAAATCAAAGCAAAGGTAAAGTCTTTGCCTATACTGTATATAGCAGATGATGAGGCATTCAAGATAGTTGAATCTGACGCCAGTGACATAGGCTGGGGTGGGATTCTAAAACAAAAGGTTGACAAGGAAGAACAAGTGGTACAGTTTGCCTCAGGAGTATGGAATCCAGCAGAACAGAATTACTCTGTTATTGAAAGAGAAGTGAAAGCTGCATGGAATTGCATCAGCAAGTTTGCAGTATATCTAATAAACAAACACTTTCTTCTCAGAACAGATGCGTCAGCAATGAAGAAAGTCCTATCCAAGGACATCAAGAAACCAGAAGAAGCAAAGTTTGCCAGATGGCAGGCGCTCTTTGCAAATTTTGATTTTTCCATTGAGCACATCAAAGGAGAGGAAAATTGTCTTCCTGACTTTCTCAGCAGGGAATACCTTGAACAAAACACAGCACATATCATGATGATTATTACTGAGTGGGACCAGCACCAAAAACAAGAAGTCTTGAGAACCATTCCAGATAATCAAGACTGGGATACATACAGGGACAACTGGAGACCCACATGGCAATTAAGGAACACAAAAGTCCTTGATGCCAACTTGCAGCCTCACACTGATCTACAACACTATGTACCTGAAAGAAAGGTGTACCCAAAGGGCAGAAAATGGATCCATGATATGATGTATGACAAAGCAAAAGCAGATGCTAGAACAGCAAGAAGGGCCCTGGAAACAAATTTTCATGACATTGGAGGTATCTGGCACCATGGAGGTCGTGACACAGGAATCTATGAAAGCTATTATTGCATCTACCGAACCAGAGACTTGTGGATCAACCAACCCCAAGTCCAACCATGTGCTCGATGGCCCAGAAATGATCCCAAAGTAATGTTCCCTGACACAGTTTATGATTTTTCAGATTATAAAAAGCTGTGGTGGGACTTCATGAATATTGATGACAGAGAAGAAACCCATTACACAAAGTTGAAATTCAGTACAATGGCAGCATCCCAGAAAAATCTACAATGTGAATGGTTTCAGAATTGGTGGACAGATTACGGAGTGAACAGAACAGCCATGGACCCAGTATATCATGAAGGATATGAAAGAAAATACTGTTACAGATGTTTTGAGTACAACATCGGGGAATGTTTTCATCGCATATACAACATAGTCAAAGAAATGACAGCCCAAGAGTGGTGGGACTTCATGAATATTGATGACAGAGAAGAAACCCATTACACAAAGTTGAAATTCAGTACAATGGCAGCATCCCAGAAAAATCTACAATGTGAATGGTTTCAGAATTGGTGGACAGATTACGGAGTGAACAGAACAGCCATGGACCCAATATATCATGAAGGATATGAAAGAAAATACTGTTACAGATGTTTTGAGTACAACATCGGGGAATGTTTTCATCGCATATACAACACAGTCAAAGAAATGACAGCCCAAGAGTGGGATCCTTTTCACAGGACAAATTATTCCCTCCAGGAATACATGAGAGAGCACTTAGAATGGTATGTCCTAACCAAAGTCCAGCATCAAATCATACTTGGTAAACCCATGATAGTCCGAAGGATTTATACAAAGGCATGTGATGATCTACTTTATAAAAGAAACAGATTCCCTGATCTGACTGTATTTTGATTACGTACCAGTCACGAGGGCTTAATTGTGACCAGAGTTCCCGTGGGCTTTTCGAATTAGCTCAGCTTGTTAATTTTTCTTCTCTAGAAGTAAAATGTCCAGATTGTACAAATGTCGTAAATCTGCTGACCCTAGCCGAACAGAATGTTCATCTGCACCATAATCCTCGCACTGGTGTTGCTCCTCCATCCACTTCTATCAGCTCATGCCCGAATCCTAAATGTTCTGATATTCCTTTCCCACATGAGCCTGAGCCCGATTCAGATCATGTTCTCATGATCCATTCAATAGAAGAAGAAGACCCTAGGCTTACTCAGATGATTTGCTTAATGAGACCAGCAAAGCCAAGGTATGGGTTGGGGAAACTTGAACAATCAGAACTGATTCCAGAATGCAGATTCAAACAGATTCCTTCTGACTGTAAAAAGCCTGCAGTCATGGAAATGCATAAGTTTTTTGCACTTATGGATGGATGCTTAAAATCACAAATCAGTTCTAAATGGATGAAAGAAATGTTGAATTGGGATTTGTATACAAATCCTCAAGCAGATGAATTTGACCAAGGATATACCCCAGATCAGAAAAGAAAGTTAGCAACAGACTGGAAACACTATATGGAAGTAAATAGTGTTTGGATATCCTTCTACTCATGGAAAGATAAAATTGCTCCTATAAATGTTTTAACTGGTGCTATTTCTAGCAGTATGACTGATAAGCATGGATGGACTGCAATTGATGGATCCACAGTTGAAACCCCTACTACTTTTCCCCCATATAAAGGAATCATCTTGGGAGAAAAAACAAATGCAGCCAAAGCCATCCCCCTGGTTCAAAAAGATGATAATGCCTTAGGAATTGATGGTAGAATTCAAAAGGCTAGTGAACAGTTAAATTGGACCAATACTGCTCTAAAGGGTCTAGAAATGAGTATGGCTAAAGCAGAAGATGTAAAGAAGCAAGTAGATATTGTACAGTCTTCTCTCAATTGTGTAAATTCTTGTTTGAATAATTTACAATTTGATTCCAGCATGACTTGTTCTTACACCAAGGAATCATTGAATAAGATTGAAGAAATAGGAGAAAACTTAGTTGGACATATTGATGTAACTAAGACACTCCTTACTGGCTTAAATGAGAAATTTGAAAGGATGCAGGTCACAAAAGTTGAAAAGCCAGTTCCAAATTATTTCCTGGTAAAAAGAAATATAAAGATTGAGAATCCAATAAGGAATGTACAGAAATTACCTCTGTTGTTCCCCAAAGAAACTATCTCAAAGACTGATGAGTCTGAACACATCAGTATTGCTTCCTTATTCAGGGAACCAGAAACAGAAGAACAAAAATCTCAGGAAACACAAATCCTCCCAATCTATGAGCCTCTTGAACATAGATTTTCCAGATATTCTGCTCCTGACATTGAAGGGAAGGGAAAATTGCCTGAAGCACATACTTTCTTCCCTGATTCCCACAGAGAATGGAACATAGACAACATGAGCATTGGCCAAATTCGCCAGATGATTGATTTAATGTATACTGAATATAAACTCATGTGTCTTAGAGGAAAATCAGAGGTAGATGCTTGCAGAACCATCATCCAATGTTTTACAGGTACTCTTCTCAGATGGTGGGAAACTGAATCTTCTCCTAAACTTATTGAGACCATGGAAGCAGAAGTGCTCAAGGATGAAAAAGGAGATGTTATTCATAATCCTGATGGTACTGTAATAAGCAATATGATTGGTGCGCTAACATCAATGATTCTAGAACATTGGTGTGGCTGTGAGACAGAAATTGCCAACAAACATGAGGTCATTTTGATGAACCTCAAATGTCATAAGATGTCTCAATTTGATGATTTCCATAGAGATTGGATGCAACGAATCTATGAGGTAAAAGATTCCAAAAACTTGCTCTGGAAGCAGGTATATCTAGCTGCTCTACCCTCTAGATTTGTTGACTATATTAGATTGCAAGAAATTTTTCAGTTACCTTTTGAGTCTTATACATGGGGAGAAATTTATTCCCTTATTACAAAGACACTGGTAAGTCTTTGTACCAGCTCGAAGGTAAATAAGTCTTTGGAAAAACTGTCCAGACTGCCAGATAGAAAGTCCATTTGCAGCAAATATGGACTGACAATAGATGACCCATTGGTCAAAAAGAGAAAGTCTAGGAAGAGGGCCAAAAGAGAATTCAAAGAGACTTTCTACAAAAATCGAAGGGATTATCCAAAAAATAAAAGGAAGTATTCTACAAGGGATAAAAGCCATAAAAAGAAGGGCCACTACAAATATATCCCAAAAACCCATTATTATACTCCTTCTGACATCCACCTGCATACATCCAAGCAACATCCATTTCTATAAAAGCTCTGTGAGCATCCTGTAAGACTAATCTCGCATTTACCGGACTTTTCACAGCTCAAAATTAAGCAAGTTACTACCGGAAGCTTCTGGCGAGGTATAGGCTCTGTCTCAGAATCAGACTTAACACCCAAACACTTGACTCTTCTAATGGTTCGGCCACTTTAGGTTCTTATCAGTGCCGAGCACACTGATACGCAGGCTTCTCAAACCAACTAAGGACTTTGAGTGATTTCTCGTGTTGCAAGCAGATCAGACTGGATGTCCGCAGATGCAGAGCAGGAGAACACTCGACTCAAACACACACACAAGACTCTTCAAATGCCGATGCCCAACAAATGAACCTTACCCTTCTTATATAGGATGAGAGGGGGGGACAAACATTACTGTTGGTCGGACAGAAATGACTTAAAGCTTAAAGAATCATTTCTTTTCAGTCTTTATCAGAGCGACGTCCGCACAAATATTCGGGTCCTTAAAACAGACCGAATAATTGCTTTCGGGTAACGCATGAGATATAGTCTGTAAAGTAGATTCGGACATTATGGCTATCTACACAGTGGATACTTTTGTACAAAAAGCCCACGGGAAAAGACTAGATAAGAATATTTACACTGTGGAAGCTTTTAAACAGTAAAGCCCACGGGAACTCTGGTCACAATTAAGCCCTCGTGACTGGTACGTAATCAAAATACAGTCAGATCAGGGAATCTGTTTCTTTTATAAAGTAGATCATCACATGCCTTTGTATAAATCCTTTGGACTATCATGGGTTTACCAAGTATGATTTGATGCTGGACTTTGGTTAGGACATACCATTCTAAGTGCTCTCTCATGTATTCCTGGAGGGAATAATTTGTCCTGTGAAAAGGATCCCACTCTTGGGCTGTCATTTCTTTGACTGTGTTGTATATGCGATGAAAACATTCCCCGATGTTGTACTCAAAACATCTGTAACAGTATTTTCTTTCATATCCTTCATGATATACTGGGTCCATGGCTGTTCTGTTCACTCCGTAATCTGTCCACCAATTCTGAAACCATTCACATTGTAGATTTTTCTGGGATGCTGCCATTGTACTGAATTTCAACTTTGTGTAATGGGTTTCTTCTCTGTCATCAATATTCATGAAGTCCCACCACAGCTTTTTATAATCTGAAAAATCATAAACTGTGTCAGGGAACATTACTTTGGGATCATTTCTGGGCCATCGAGCACATGGTTGGACTTGGGGTTGGTTGATCCACAAGTCTCTGGTTCGGTAGATGCAATAATAGCTTTCATAGATTCTTGTGTCACGACCTCCATGGTGCCAGATACCTCCAATGTCATGAAAATTTGTTTCCAGGGCCCTTCTTGCTGTTCTAGCATCTGCTTTTGCTTTGTCATACATCATATCATGGATCCATTTTCTGCCCTTTGGGTACACCTTTCTTTCAGGTACATAGTGTTGTAGATCAGTGTGAGGCTGCAAGTTGGCATCAAGGACTTTTGTGTTCCTTAATTGCCATGTGGGTCTCCAGTTGTCCCTGTATGTATCCCAGTCTTGATTATCTGGAATGGTTCTCAAGACTTCTTGTTTTTGGTGCTGGTCCCACTCAGTAATAATCATCATGATATGTGCTGTGTTTTGTTCAAGGTATTCCCTGCTGAGAAAGTCAGGAAGACAATTTTCCTCTCCTTTGATGTGCTCAATGGAAAAATCAAAATTTGCAAAGAGCGCCTGCCATCTGGCAAACTTTGCTTCTTCTGGTTTCTTGATGTCCTTGGATAGGACTTTCTTCATTGCTGACGCATCTGTTCTGAGAAGAAAGTGTTTGTTTATTAGATATACTGCAAACTTGCTGATGCAATTCCATGCAGCTTTCACTTCTCTTTCAATAACAGAGTAATTCTGTTCTGCTGGATTCCATACTCCTGAGGCAAACTGTACCACTTGTTCTTCCTTGTCAACCTTTTGTTTTAGAATCCCACCCCAGCCTATGTCACTGGCGTCAGATTCAACTATCTTGAATGCCTCATCATCTGCTATATACAGTATAGGCAAAGACTTTACCTTTGCTTTGATTTCTTGCACTGCTCTGGTATGGGCGTCTGACCATTGAGGGGGATTTTTGCCAAGCCGCTTATTGAGAACTTTTCTGTCACTGGCACAGTCTTGATAAAAGCTGCTTACATAATTTAGGCAGCCAAGGAACCTTTGCAGTTGTGTCTTGTCTTTTAAGACATCTGGAAATTTGTCTGCAAAGTCAATGGCATGTTGTTGCAGAGAGATTTGTCCATTGGAAATCTGGTGGCCTAAGAACTTTATAGAAGTCTGAAATACTTCTATTTTCTTTTTGCTAAGCACAAGCCCATTTTTCTTGACCAACTTCATGAAAATATTTACATGTTTGAAGTGATCATCAATATTTTTGGAAAAAATTAAAACATCATCAATATATACAAGTAGCCAATCAAAATATGGCTTGAAAATATCATCCATGACCTTTTGAAACTTTGAAGGAGCATTTTTAAGACCAAAAGGCATGACATTCCATTCATAGTGCCCTGCAGGAATACTAAAAGCAGTTTTGAACTTATCTCCCTCATCAATGGCAACTTGCCAAAATCCTGCTTTTAAATCAAATTTTGAAAATATTTTGGCTCCTGCAATTCTCCTGATCAAATCTCCTTTATGTGGAATGGGATAAGTATCATCTCTGATCAATCCTCTGTTGAGCAATTGCTGGATTTCTTTTTGGCATAGTTTTCTGTATTCTTGGCTCATAGGGATTGCTCTGCTTTTACAGGGCTTTCCTGCATATCCTTCTTTATAGGGCAACTTAATGGTATGTTGCTTTTTGTGCCAAAAAGCATTTGGTTCTTCTGAACAACATTTTTCTTCTATCTTTTCTTTCAGTTCTTGGATTTTTCTTTTAATTTGAGGTAGTTTCAGCTGTTCTTCTACTCTCAATGTGCTTTTTAGATCTTTAAGATCTAATAGCAAAGATTCTGCTTTGTCTAATTTCTGCATGGCTTGAACCATTGTAGAAACTCTTGGGGTTGAAACATAAGGAAGCTCAATTCTTTTTCTTCTACCTTTAGATGTGGGTACAGAAATAAAATAACCAGCTTTACTTCCTTTCAACCTGGCTGACCCATGAGGTTCTACTGCAGCTAAAAAGACATTCCCTAATATACAATCAACAGGGATATCTGCTATGGCAAATTTCATGTATACACAGTGGGTATCAAAACATAGTGAAGCTCTAGGAATTTCATATTTGAGTTTCTTATTTCCTAGGCCTACAACTTCTCTTTCAGCAGAGACCCAATATTTTGCCGGAACATTTCTGACATTAAGAATATTAATATCTGCACCAGAATCTAATAATGCAGTCATGAAAAATATCTGGCCTTGGATACAGATTTTTACCTTGACATGATGTTGCTGATATGTGATGGTAAACAATCTCATATCTTGAAAGCCAAAATTTGGGTCTGACCTTCCTTCAGCAACTTGAATTTCTTGGCTATGGGCTGTTGTGTTCCAGGATTCTTCTTCTTTTTCTTCTTGAATGTCCTTGCCTTTCTTAATTTCTGCAATTTGAGCTTTGATTGCAGAAATCTCTGCTTTGAGTTGGTGAATTTCACCACTCACTTCTCCCAAAGTCAGGGATCTTACTTTCCCTGGTTTCTGGTGATGCATTTGGAAAGACTTAGTGTTCCTTTCATAGGATGCATCGACAAACAAAGGTCTCTTACCTGATTCTTTTGAGGCTTTTGATTTAAGCTGATCTGTGAATGCTTCTATCAGGCGGTTCTTCATGGGTCCTTCTTCCATTGTCCTAATATGTGATAAAATCTTCATTTCTGCCTCTTCTTCAGCAGATGCCATTAGGACTTTTTCTTTAGGAAGCTTTGTTCTTTCTTCTTCTTCTTCGCTGGAACTGTTCAAAAATTCAGAGTCATCTTCATAAAATATATGACATGCACATTCTTCTGAATTATAGCAAGAACATTCAGATGATTCAGAATCAGTATACTGGCCCATATTAACTTGAAATTCTTCTTCTGAAGTGCTAAAAGAATCAAGAGACGATTCCTCTAATTGGTGCTGTTGAGCTGAGTCTTTGATAATAAGATTTGGGCACCTTTCTGTAGCATGGGTCTTTGATTTACATCTCAGACAAAAGCTTGGGCCTGAATGCTCTTTCTTAACCTGTTTAGCCTTTTGAGCATAAACAACTGTCTTTTTTCCCTTATTAAGCTTTGATTCTTCGCCTTGGGGACATCTTGAAGCTGTATGTCCAGTCTGGCCACACAACCAGCAAGTAATTTTGTTCCATTTTTCTTGCTTGGATGTATGCAGGTGGATGTCAGAAGGAGTATAATAATGGGTTTTTGGGATATATTTGTAGTGGCCCTTCTTTTTATGGCTTTTATCCCTTGTAGAATACTTCCTTTTATTTTTTGGATAATCCCTTCGATTTTTGTAGAAAGTCTCTTTGAATTCTCTTTTGGCCCTCTTCCTAGACTTTCTCTTTTTGACCAATGGGTCATCTATTGTCAGTCCATATTTGCTGCAAATGGACTTTCTATCTGGCAGTCTGGACAGTTTTTCCAAAGACTTATTTACCTTCGAGCTGGTACAAAGACTTACCAGTGTCTTTGTAATAAGGGAATAAATTTCTCCCCATGTATAAGACTCAAAAGGTAACTGAAAAATTTCTTGCAATCTAATATAGTCAACAAATCTAGAGGGTAGAGCAGCTAGATATACCTGCTTCCAGAGCAAGTTTTTGGAATCTTTTACCTCATAGATTCGCTGCATCCAATCTCTATGGAAATCATCAAATTGAGACATCTTATGACATTTGAGGTTCATCAAAATGACCTCATGTTTGTTGGCAATTTCTGTCTCACAGCCACACCAATGTTCTAGAATCATTGATGTTAGCGCACCAATCATATTGCTTATTACAGTACCATCAGGATTATGAATAACATCTCCTTTTTCATCCTTGAGCACTTCTGCTTCCATGGTCTCAATAAGTTTAGGAGAAGATTCAGTTTCCCACCATCTGAGAAGAGTACCTGTAAAACATTGGATGATGGTTCTGCAAGCATCTACCTCTGATTTTCCTCTAAGACACATGAGTTTATATTCAGTATACATTAAATCAATCATCTGGCGAATTTGGCCAATGCTCATGTTGTCTATGTTCCATTCTCTGTGGGAATCAGGGAAGAAAGTATGTGCTTCAGGCAATTTTCCCTTCCCTTCAATGTCAGGAGCAGAATATCTGGAAAATCTATGTTCAAGAGGCTCATAGATTGGGAGGATTTGTGTTTCCTGAGATTTTTGTTCTTCTGTTTCTGGTTCCCTGAATAAGGAAGCAATACTGATGTGTTCAGACTCATCAGTCTTTGAGATAGTTTCTTTGGGGAACAGCAGAGGGAATTTCTGTACATTCCTTATTGGATTCTCAATCTTTATATTTCTTTTTACCAGGAAAGAATTTGGAACTGGCTTTTCAACTTTTGTGACCTGCATCCTTTCAAATTTCTCATTTAAGCCAGTAAGGAGTGTCTTAGTTACATCAATATGTCCAACTAAGTTTTCTCCTATTTCTTCAATCTTATTCAATGATTCCTTGGTGTAAGAACAAGTCATGCTGGAATCAAATTGTAAATTATTCAAACAAGAATTTACACAATTGAGAGAAGACTGTACAATATCTACTTGCTTCTTTACATCTTCTGCTTTAGCCATACTCATTTCTAGACCCTTTAGAGCAGTATTGGTCCAATTTAACTGTTCACTAGCCTTTTGAATTCTACCATCAATTCCTAAGGCATTATCATCTTTTTGAACCAGGGGGATGGCTTTGGCTGCATTTGTTTTTTCTCCCAAGATGATTCCTTTATATGGGGGAAAAGTAGTAGGGGTTTCAACTGTGGATCCATCAATTGCAGTCCATCCATGCTTATCAGTCATACTGCTAGAAATAGCACCAGTTAAAACATTTATAGGAGCAATTTTATCTTTCCATGAGTAGAAGGATATCCAAACACTATTTACTTCCATATAGTGTTTCCAGTCTGTTGCTAACTTTCTTTTCTGATCTGGGGTATATCCTTGGTCAAATTCATCTGCTTGAGGATTTGTATACAAATCCCAATTCAACATTTCTTTCATCCATTTAGAACTGATTTGTGATTTTAAGCATCCATCCATAAGTGCAAAAAACTTATGCATTTCCATGACTGCAGGCTTTTTACAGTCAGAAGGAATCTGTTTGAATCTGCATTCTGGAATCAGTTCTGATTGTTCAAGTTTCCCCAACCCATACCTTGGCTTTGCTGGTCTCATTAAGCAAATCATCTGAGTAAGCCTAGGGTCTTCTTCTTCTATTGAATGGATCATGAGAACATGATCTGAATCGGGCTCAGGCTCATGTGGGAAAGGAATATCAGAACATTTAGGATTCGGGCATGAGCTGATAGAAGTGGATGGAGCATTCTGAAATAAAATGAGTATGCCATTCTGTTATTGAGTACCTCTGTGCATTTAAAAGTCTGCTGTGGTAGAAGTTTTCTCTGTGCTTTCATCCCAAGTTCGCAGGAAGTTCGCGAAAAGATCGAAGGGACACCAAGGCCATTTGAAGACGTGGACGCGTTGTTGAGGTCGTGAGAGTGTGAAAGATCCAAGTAGGTTCACCACTGGTTCATCAGGAGTTGGCTACCAGAGAAATACGAAGAGACACAGAGAAAGAGCAAGCTCTTGACAGGAGCCCCTGCTTGAAATTGGTATTAGAGCCAGTAACGTCTGGTTCTAAAGGTTGGTACTCAGATCCATATTGTTTTAAAGTAAGAATGGAGCCATTCAGAAAGTCTGTTTCTTATCGAGATCTTGAAGAAGATGATTCCCATTCAGAAGAAAATCCTCTTAAAGAAATGTTTGAAAATAGTTCAAGTAGAACCTTAAACTCTGCAGAACTTACTTATGAGGAATTTCAGCCTTCTGCAAGATGGGCTTTACCAGATATAACACCCTCTGAAGTCTATAGTGATTTAGCTCCTTTCCATCTAATTGCTGCATCTAGAATTAGCATTAAAGAGTCTGTTAGTCAAGTCCAGGAGAACTCTGAGAGTATTCAGACAATACCACTGCTAAATCCGCAGGCCTTACAAGCAGATTTACGACATTTGTACATTCTGGACATTTTACTTCTAGAGAAGAAAAATTAACAAGCTGAGCTAATTCGAAAAGCTGTGGGTGTTTACAAGAAGAAAAGGATGATGATGAACAGGCGGTATCGACAGTGGAAGGATCTCTGTAGTATTTGGATGTTTTACAAGCAGCGTCTATTCTTCTCCGATCAATAGTTGACCTGCGAGGAAAGGATATGACTGCATTGGAAGCATTTTCAGTTATGTTGGCAGAAGTGATATTTCGGGGAATTTGTGGCCTGGAGTAATTTACAACCCAATGTTCAGGGAATTGCAGATCTTCCCATTTTATCAATAGATGTTCAATCTTTTGGTTCTTTGTGTCAGTTTTGACTACCACACTTGATTTGGAATCTCGACTGGGAGTATGACGGATTGCTGGCCATAAAGTGTTGGTATGTCTGAAACAGGCTTTGGTCTGGATGGCTATATTGTTCCTCTTTCTCTTCATATCAAAACCCGTAGTATGGATTTGCAGCTGTAAGATATCTTTAATGGTTTCATCAAACACATATATGGAAAAGTTTGGGAAACAATCAAAGTATACAGGGCCATCAGACAAAGGGGCTACAATTCCACCGATTATTGAATCTGTATATCTGTTGTGCGTTAGGTCTCTAACAGTAGCAAGCACAAATGTTTTTAATCCTTTATGGACCAAAGGATTGATGCCAACTCGAATGCAACCAAGATGTAGATAATTTGTCTTTAACCTTTTTGCTTCTGCTTGTAAGGCCTGCGGATTTAGCAGTGGTATTGTCTGAATACTCTCAGAGTTCTCCTGGACTTGACTAACAGACTCTTTAATGCTAATTCTAGATGCAGCAATTAGATGGAAAGGAGCTAAATCACTATAGACTTCAGAGGGTGTTATATCTGGTAAAGCCCATCTTGCAGAAGGCTGAAATTCCTCATAAGTAAGTTCTGCAGAGTTTAAGGTTCTACTTGAACTATTTTCAAACATTTCTTTAAGAGGATTTTCTTCTGAATGGGAATCATCTTCTTCAAGATCTCGATAAGAAACAGACTTTCTGAATGGCTCCATTCTTACTTTAAAACAATATGGATCTGAGTACCAACCTTTAGAACCAGACGTTACTGGCTCTGATACCAATTTCAAGCAGGGGCTCCTGTCAAGAGCTTGCTCTTTCTCTGTGTCTCTTCGTATTTCTCTGGTAGCCAACTCCTGATGAACCAGTGGTGAACCTACTTGGATCTTTCACACTCTCACGACCTCAACAACGCGTCCACGTCTTCAAATGGCCTTGGTGTCCCTTCGATCTTTTCGCGAACTTCCTGCGAACTTGGGATGAAAGCACAGAGAAAACTTCTACCACAGCAGACTTTTAAATGCACAGAGGTACTCAATAACAGAATGGCATACTCATTTTATTTCAGAATGCTCCATCCACTTCTATCAGCTCATGCCCGAATCCTAAATGTTCTGATATTCCTTTCCCACATGAGCCTGAGCCCGATTCAGATCATGTTCTCATGATCCATTCAATAGAAGAAGAAGACCCTAGGCTTACTCAGATGATTTGCTTAATGAGACCAGCAAAGCCAAGGTATGGGTTGGGGAAACTTGAACAATCAGAACTGATTCCAGAATGCAGATTCAAACAGATTCCTTCTGACTGTAAAAAGCCTGCAGTCATGGAAATGCATAAGTTTTTTGCACTTATGGATGGATGCTTAAAATCACAAATCAGTTCTAAATGGATGAAAGAAATGTTGAATTGGGATTTGTATACAAATCCTCAAGCAGATGAATTTGACCAAGGATATACCCCAGATCAGAAAAGAAAGTTAGCAACAGACTGGAAACACTATATGGAAGTAAATAGTGTTTGGATATCCTTCTACTCATGGAAAGATAAAATTGCTCCTATAAATGTTTTAACTGGTGCTATTTCTAGCAGTATGACTGATAAGCATGGATGGACTGCAATTGATGGATCCACAGTTGAAACCCCTACTACTTTTCCCCCATATAAAGGAATCATCTTGGGAGAAAAAACAAATGCAGCCAAAGCCATCCCCCTGGTTCAAAAAGATGATAATGCCTTAGGAATTGATGGTAGAATTCAAAAGGCTAGTGAACAGTTAAATTGGACCAATACTGCTCTAAAGGGTCTAGAAATGAGTATGGCTAAAGCAGAAGATGTAAAGAAGCAAGTAGATATTGTACAGTCTTCTCTCAATTGTGTAAATTCTTGTTTGAATAATTTACAATTTGATTCCAGCATGACTTGTTCTTACACCAAGGAATCATTGAATAAGATTGAAGAAATAGGAGAAAACTTAGTTGGACATATTGATGTAACTAAGACACTCCTTACTGGCTTAAATGAGAAATTTGAAAGGATGCAGGTCACAAAAGTTGAAAAGCCAGTTCCAAATTCTTTCCTGGTAAAAAGAAATATAAAGATTGAGAATCCAATAAGGAATGTACAGAAATTCCCTCTGCTGTTCCCCAAAGAAACTATCTCAAAGACTGATGAGTCTGAACACATCAGTATTGCTTCCTTATTCAGGGAACCAGAAACAGAAGAACAAAAATCTCAGGAAACACAAATCCTCCCAATCTATGAGCCTCTTGAACATAGATTTTCCAGATATTCTGCTCCTGACATTGAAGGGAAGGGAAAATTGCCTGAAGCACATACTTTCTTCCCTGATTCCCACAGAGAATGGAACATAGACAACATGAGCATTGGCCAAATTCGCCAGATGATTGATTTAATGTATACTGAATATAAACTCATGTGTCTTAGAGGAAAATCAGAGGTAGATGCTTGCAGAACCATCATCCAATGTTTTACAGGTACTCTTCTCAGATGGTGGGAAACTGAATCTTCTCCTAAACTTATTGAGACCATGGAAGCAGAAGTGCTCAAGGATGAAAAAGGAGATGTTATTCATAATCCTGATGGTACTGTAATAAGCAATATGATTGGTGCGCTAACATCAATGATTCTAGAACATTGGTGTGGCTGTGAGACAGAAATTGCCAACAAACATGAGGTCATTTTGATGAACCTCAAATGTCATAATATGTCTCAATTTGATGATTTCCATAGAGATTGGATGCAGCGAATCTATGAGGTAAAAGATTCCAAAAACTTGCTCTGGAAGCAGGTATATCTAGCTGCTCTACCCTCTAGATTTGTTGACTATATTAGATTGCAAGAAATTTTTCAGTTACCTTTTGAGTCTTATACATGGGGAGAAATTTATTCCCTTATTACAAAGACACTGGTAAGTCTTTGTACCAGCTCGAAGGTAAATAAGTCTTTGGAAAAACTGTCCAGACTGCCAGATAGAAAGTCCATTTGCAGCAAATATGGACTGACAATAGATGACCCATTGGTCAAAAAGAGAAAGTCTAGGAAGAGGGCCAAAAGAGAATTCAAAGAGACTTTCTACAAAAATCGAAGGGATTATCCAAAAAATAAAAGGAAGTATTCTACAAGGGATAAAAGCCATAAAAAGAAGGGCCACTACAAATATATCCCAAAAACCCATTATTATACTCCTTCTGACATCCACCTGCATACATCCAAGCAAGAAAAATGGAACAAAATTACTTGCTGGTTGTGTGGCCAGACTGGACATACAGCTTCAAGATGTCCCCAAGGCGAAGAATCAAAGCTTAATAAGGGAAAAAAGACAGCTGTTTATGCTCAAAAGGCTAAACAGGTTAAGAAAGAGCATTCAGGCCCAAGCTTTTGTCTGAGATGTAAATCAAAGACCCATGCTACAGAAAGGTGCCCAAATCTTATTATCAAAGACTCAGCTCAACAGCACCAATTAGAGGAATCGTCTCTTGATTCTTTTAGCACTTCAGAAGAAGAATTTCAAGTTAATATGGGCCAATATACTGATTCTGAATCATCTGAATGTTCTTGCTATAATTCAGAAGAATGTGCGTGTCATATATTTTATGAAGATGACTCTGAATTTTTGAACAGTTCCAGCGAAGAAGAAGAAGAAAGAACAAAGCTTCCTAAAGAAAAAGTCCTAATGGCATCTGCTGAAGAAGAGGCAGAAATGAAGATTTTATCACATATTAGGACAATGGAAGAAGGACCCATGAAGAACCGCCTGATAGAAGCATTCACAGATCAGCTTAAATCAAAAGCCTCAAAAGAATCAGGTAAGAGACCTTTGTTTGTCGATGCATCCTATGAAAGGAACACTAAGTCTTTCCAAATGCATCACCAGAAACCAGGGAAAGTAAGATCCCTGACTTTGGGAGAAGTGAGTGGTGAAATTCACCAACTCAAAGCAGAGATTTCTGCAATCAAAGCTCAAATTGCAGAAATTAAGAAAGGCAAGGACATTCAAGAAGAAAAAGAAGAAGAATCCTGGAACACAACAGCCCATAGCCAAGAAATTCAAGTTGCTGAAGGAAGGTCAGACCCAAATTTTGGCTTTCAAGATATGAGATTGTTTACCATCACATATCAGCAACATCATGTCAAGGTAAAAATCTGTATCCAAGGCCAGATATTTATCACAAGTCTAGGGATACCTCTAATTTGTTCAGCTCTTTTGTTTACATAGAATCCATAGCAATTCCAGGGGCTAGTGGATTCTCTGATCAATCCTCTGTTGAGCAATTGCTGGATTTCTTTTTGGCATAATTTTCTGTATTCTTGGCTCATAGGGATTGCTCTGCTTTTACAGGGCTTTCCTGCATATCCTTCTTTATAGGGCAACTTAATGGTATGTTGCTTTTTGTGCCAAAAAGCATTTGGTTCTTCTGAACAACATTTTTCTTCTATCTTTTCTTTCAGTTCTTGGATTTTTCTTTTAATTTGAGGTAGTTTCAGCTGTTCTTCTACTCTCAATGTGCTTTTTAGATCTTTAAGATCTAATAGCAAAGATTCTGCTTTGTCTAATTTCTGCATGGCTTGAACCATTGTAGAAACTCTTGGTGTTGAAACATAAGGAAGCTCAATTCTTTTTCTTCTACCTTTAGATGTGGGTACAGAAATAAAATAACCAGCTTTACTTCCTTTCAACCTGGCTGACCCATGAGGTTCTACTGCAGCTAAAAAGACATTCCCTAATATACAATCAACAGGGATATCTGCTATGGCAAATTTCATGTATACACAGTGGGTATCAAAACATAGTGAAGCTCTAGGAATTTCATATTTGAGTTTCTTATTTCCTAGGCCTACAACTTCTCTTTCAGCAGAGACCCAATATTTTTCCGGAACATTTCTGACATTAAGAATATTAATATCTGCACCAGAATCTAATAATGCAGTCATGAAAAATATCTGGCCTTGGATACAGATTTTTACCTTGACATGATGTTGCTGATATGTGATGGTAAACAATCTCATATCTTGAAAGCCAAAATTTGGGTCTGACCTTCCTTCAGCAACTTGAATTTCTTGGCTATGGGCTGTAGGTGCTGAAAGATAATCTTATATTTTATAAAGAATTATATATTAAACTTTGAATTAATGATATGATTTTATATTTATAATTTATTTTAATTTAAGATTACGGTTTCACTTTCTAATTAATAAATAATTTATATAACATTTATTAAATTAAGATTCAATTTAAATATTAAATTAGATTTATATTTTAATTGATAATTTAAATTTAATAATGTTTGCGACTATTCACTTCAATATCAAGATATCTCAATTCTCTGAGGTGGAGGGAAATTTAAACTAGCTAAAATATGCATTGAATAATAATGGTTGCCACTATTCACTTCAATATCAAGATATCTCAATTTTTTGATGTGGAGGGAGATTTAAACTAGCTAGTTACCACTCTAACTATTGTGCTTTGACAAAATGTTTAAAGTATATATTAAAAGGTACACAAATATATAATTAAAGGATTAGTATTTATATGGGAAAAATTTCTACTTGATTGTCTAAATAATAAAGTTAAACGCCTATTTAGCAATTCTATTAATTTAAGAATATCTTAGGTTTAATCCTCAAGTTTACCCCTTTATAACCTTATAAGGTTGTTTTGAGAATTGTTCCCAATTTTCTATTTTTAGAATCTATCCTGCCTTTTTTAGTACAATTTAGATCACCATGCTTCTTATTAACATTTTGGTTAATATGATCATAGGTTCTCTCTTAAGTGCATCGTTGACCTCTTTCTCTAAACTATGTTGAACCTTTCTCTTTAATGAATGTGCTTCTTTCTTAAATTCAAGTCTCTCTTCATTAAGCATTTTTTCCTGTGCCCTATTTAGTAGATCCCCAAAGGAATCCAAAGAATAATCTTTGCCAATATCATTTTTGGATGTCTAGTTGACACAAAACAAAAAACTTAATACATCAAAGGGTGGCTTTCGATTCATGTAGATCAACTACACGAGTTTACCATGTTTTTTCAAGAATTTTTTTTTTTTGTTCACCCAATTTCAACTGAGGTTCCTTTATGTGAGTTATGTAATCTTCAATTCCTTCAAATAAGAGATGATACAAAGAGTTCAACTCATCAATCTCCATGCCTCATGTTCTTTAATGTTATCAAACATGATCTTCAACTTCTTTTAGATAACATTAGGATAGTCAATCCCACTAGTATCAAATCACATATTCGTAGAGGTGTAGGCTATTATGACTCATAAAATCTAGTATTTCTTCCATGATGCCAAATTTATATTAGTTAGCCATCAAGGCTAATGCCATGGTCTTTATAAACTACCAAATTTCTTTCTAAAAAGTATTTCCATATATTATATAGATAATTGATCCATAATGGATTATTATATAAGTTTTCATCTATCTTGGTACCTCCTAGGTAGAAAAAATGGAGGAACTAGCTTGCAAATCCCATTTCACTGGTGGATCTAATTGGAAAAATGGGATACAAAAGCTTCCATAGCATTTTAAATCGAATGACAATTGTTGGGTTAGAAATTTGTTAAGATAGATGCTATCATATCAAAGTTATTCTACACATCATGTTGTTTCCAACTATGAAAAAATCATCTCAATCAAATCTCATATGAAAAGGTTATGTCTCCCACAAGTTTGCCTACCTTCGTTACCACTATGATACCAAGTGGACACTACATCAACCCCATTAATCACACATGTGAGGCTAGAAACATGTGGAGTTTCAAAGAATCTAGAAGGTCCAAATTGTTATAAATAATTAAGGGTTTGGCTATCAAGTTTTGTTTAATACCAAACCACTAGGGAAATAGGGTGTCCCATTCTTAGAGCATTGTATTTGTTCAATAGTTGAGTGAAATATATAGGGGTGGGATTTGAGAGCATAACAAAGGAGGAATATTATTCTATAGTAGCCATTTTAGGCCACATTGTTATAAGAATATTCATAGTTAGTGTCCCTTTCCTTGTATTGAAGAAAAAAGAGCAAAGCAAAGGCCTCATCATCTAGTTATATTTTCTCTCATGTTGGGTTTATTTAGATACATCCTATGCTTATTTTTTTGGGTGATGTTATCGTTTTCTTTTTATTCCATTTTAATTTTAGTTATTTCATCAATTCAAGCACTAAGATGGTAATAATTACTCCACGAACAAAGGAAATCATTTGTGAAGATATGTTGTGACAAACTAATCCAAATGGAATATCCATGGCATCTTATGGATCATATTGGTATTAGAGGAATTTTCTTTGTATATTTTTGCAAAGATGTAGCATCTAGGAATTATATCAAGAAGGAAATTATAGAACACTAGCCATAATAGATGATTCCATAAGTAACAACCCTTAGCAACTAGGAAAGGAGATATTTCTATGTTTAGAAGAGAAAGGGACTCATATCTTTTGTAACATGGCCCTTCTCATGGTACCTCTTATAAGAAAGTGTGAACATTTTGGCAAGTTCAATGGCTCTAGCTTAGAAGTTGGATTGGATGAGAAATTACAAAATAGTGAGTGTTATAGCATAATGTACCACATTTGCACACAGTATGTCTTGACTTCATCATTTCTTAATTTTGCAAACATGCCTCCTTCTTATAACTCCATGAAAATAAGTTTTGAGTTCATATACACAACTTCTATAAAAATAAAATGTGTTGATCTGTAAACTGTAGTGGATATGTGGCTAGACAATCTGTCACAACAAATTTGATAAAACAATATTTAAAATATGAAATTCTATAGTATTACAGTTTATTTAGATTTCTGGATCTATAGATTTACTTGTAATAGGACATGTGTGCAAATAAAAATTATGCAAAAAATAGAGAAAAAAATATAAAAGATTGCACACAAATTTGACACCATATATGCTTTGGGAAACCCTTTCGAGAGAAAACCCCAACTAGAAGGTGAGGTCACTCCACTCTCTTTCTATGAATAGAAATATGGGTAAGAGTACAATGAAGTATGGCCTAAGGCCCGTGGGTTGCTACATTGCACAAATCCTCCTTGTGTGCTCTACCTCTTATCCCTCTTGGCTATTTCTGCTCAGCTATGGAACAAATGCACGGGAAAGAATAAAATCCATTTTCCTCATAGTAGCCTAGTTATAACACAACTCGATAGCTTACTAGTGGTTAGGTTTGACTACCTCAACTTTGAGCCAAAATTACAAGATATACTATTGTAGAGTATTCTACGTCATCATCATATGGCTAGTCTATTTTTCATGAATAATGGGGGCCAACGCACATCCTCTCAAACTATGGTGGTGAAAATAGGAAGGTCAACTTCTGAGTGACATAACTTTCACATACGAACTCTGATTGACATGGTTCTTGCATCGTTTGAAATTTATCTATGTGTAGAACAAGAAAAAAAATTGTGTTGTGCCAATGGATAAAATTTTTACCCCCAAAAAATGTCGTTTTATGCCTCAAAACACTCCCGAAAAGTTTCATACTTCGTTTTGCCAAATTAGGTCCCACTAGTACAAATGGTTTTGTGAGCCGATTCATCCACTTTTTCCATCTAAAATTATTGAGATGGATGAAAAAATAAATATAATTATATAATTTCGATCTTGATTACATATGTTACTCCTCTTCAAGCATAGCACATACATACAATTATTTCCCTCAAAAAACACATTTATATCTCCATTTTTCACTAAACAATTTAAATGTGGACATAGAATTATATTTTGAGGAATAGTTCATAGGTTTTATTGAAGATTCATCTCGTATAACCCATTCTCAATGACTTACACAAATTTTTAAGAGTATTTAATCAAGACCGTGGTGGAGGGGGAAGGGGGAGAAAATTGAAGTATCCTTATGCTAGTGAACTCATTTCTACAAGTCTATAAATTCTTCCTAAGTTTTTAATTTTCCAGTTCTCATAAAAAAACTCTATTTCATAACCATGTCCCTTAATATTCTTTCATAAAAAAGAGTTTCTTTAACTTTCATCTCCTTATGTGGATATAATTGATCTTAAGCTTCAGTAGCTAAGGCTAGAGGGATCTAGAAGGTGGTTCCATGTGGTAGTAGGTGACATAAACTCTTATTATTATATTTTAAATAATATTAGAGAACTCACATCATTCTTGCTCCAATTTCTACTTGTTATATCATTTCCTTATTTACTCAATTATATTGAATTAGTTTCATTTGCTTGTTTGGATCGAAGTGATTAGAGTAATTAGGATTTTTCACTTAGATTTCCTTCACTTGATTTATATTCTTTCTTTTGTGTAAGACTATGAACAAGGTTATGGAATAAGGATTTTGACTTAGAAGAATGTTGAAATTGCATATTCTCCAACCAATAGTATTCCAAGTAAGTCTTTGTTACCATTCAATCATTTATAATGATAAACATCTACATATTATTCTAGGATTGTTGTGAACTTTCTCTTTTTCCACTCTATTATGAATTCTAACCCTACTTGTAGGAACATTTTCCAAAAATGTGAGGACCTATAGAGGAAGTTGAAACAATAACCCAATAACGAGTAATCAAGTTCTAATGCCATCACTACTTCAAAACATATATTTCAAAAGGAAGTTAAAATGGACATCAAGTATGATCAAGGTGAGAATGATACTATCAATTTTAATCGTTGGTTGCAATATTTATAAGTGTATATTAGTGTCCAAAATACAAATAAAGAGGAAAAAAATCCATTTTACTAGATGAAACTAGAGGGCTAGAGGATGATCCATTAGTAAGCGAGAGCCTTTAAAATACTCATCAACTCCTGGTTATACTCTATTAGGCATGTAGAGGACCAATGAATTTGTTTGCATTACTTCAAGCAAAGGAAAGGGTAGAATGTGCAACAATAAACCACTAAATTCAAGAACATGTTATTGACATTGGGCATCTATCCTAAGAACCCAAACACACTCCTCAAGTATATGGGGTTCTACATAGTCATTTCTATGAGGAAGTGATACTTTTCAAACCTATGATCATTGTTGATGCATGTGTATAATCTTAGTACGTAGTGAATATAGGCCTTAAGAAATGACATGTTGGAAATATAATTATATTAGGGGGGTTGAATCAGTATAATGGGAATCTTAACCAATTAAAACACTTTAGCATTGTTATATCAGCAACATGAAAATTCACCAAATGTATATTTAAAAAGAAAAAAACTTATTTTATTATTGAATGATCGTAGAAGCACCAACCTACTATCACATCGATTTATTGGCTCTAACCCCTTGAAATGTTTTACTGGCACCAACCAAAAGGAGGAACCAACCCCCTGAAAATATTTGACTAGCACCAACCAGAAGGAAACATCATACCCCTAAGAAATGTAGGAAAAAACCCGAGCTTCTCATTAGGTCCCTTTTTCATAACATTTTAAAAATCATACACACGGGTGTTCTTATTTATACATATTTCTTGATTTTATTTCAATTTGTCTCTTGTCAAGTTATGCTCCACTTCTGCATATCAGTCCCTTCTATGTATCTTCATCTTTGTCTTATCTACAATCCTTATATGTTGCTCCCTTATTATGCACTTATATATTATGCTATCTTGGATGCCATACTATGTTATACTTATTTACAACTTAGAATTTAAAACAACATATCATGCTTATAAATTCCACAACATATTCCATACTCATATTGAACAACTACACATGTCTTCCTTGGATTTAATTTCTAGTAGACTTTTGTACTTTTGCATACAAGAACTAATATAGACAATTTTACTTTAGATTGGATGGATTTTCATGTATTTCTATACTAAAACTCTAACCTTTTTTGAGGATCATATGTCCTCCATTGAATTTGTTTCTCGAGATCCTTTTTCTTTCAATCACACACAAATCCTTTTTACTTTTCTTTCTCTCTCTCGTTATTTTCACAGCTAAATCGAATATATATTCAATTTTTGTATTGTAATACTACCCTAGTATTGATGCCATAATCACCACAACAACAATTCCAACTTTTTTTATTTAAGTATGCTTTACTACATCAATGGAACCTGGCAAGGATGACACTTCATGGAGGATGATAACTATTTTATTTATATTAATGGAAATTTGGTCTAGAGGAATCTGATTAATTTTTATATTTACTAGGCTCCTTGGGAACTTATCTACGTTGCCCTTTTAATGTAATCATGATTTTCAGAAATTTTAATATATATATATATATAGATCCATATCCACTTGGTTGTAATGTTTGTTGGACACTCAGACTCTTTACATAACTAGATTACTAATTCTAGGTTCAAGAGATTTAATATTATTTTTTAAGTTTTGTGACCACATGGCCAAACAATAAGACCATGTCCTTATAATGGTGCTTTTCAATTATATCTAGAAATTTAGCTCTTAGCACTAGTCAACATTGTTGTAAATGTAGATCCCCAGATGCCCAATAATTCAGATAACTTGCAACTAGGCTGAAATCATGTCTTAATGGAACTTTGACTTGTTACATTGATTACACTCAAATCTAGATCCAGTTCTTCATTAATTAACTTTTCACACACCCTTGGATGACTAGATGGCTAAATGGCCTAGAATTCGGGCCTTTCACCATTCTGGGGAAATTTTCCTTGTTTATCAGTATTTTGGCCAAAAACTAAATACATAGGAAACCTTCTCTAAACCCTTACTATGGTGCAAATACCAACATTTCCACATGGGCTACCATATCACTTCCATGTCATCTACAAAGGAAGTCACGCAAGAAACATGGTGTTCTTTCCACATCATCTCTACCATGTCACTCCCACATAATCCGCCATGGTGACTTTCTGTCGCCTCTCATTCCACAACACTACCATGTGTCAATCAATAAAGGGCTACTTGGTTACCCAAAAAGGTTAAATCCACGTAACACATTACTTGTTCACTAGCTTCCATGTGTACCTACCACTTGGTGTCCACATCAATACCAACTGGCATATATGTGGAGGTGCCACCTTTTCCTCCAACGGTTGTTGGTCACCACTTGCAGTTTGTCACTATGTTGTGCGCATATAAATTCTTCATCAATAATCCAATAGACACCTAGGTTCTTCGCACTAGGTTCCCTATGACAAGGTGTTATGACTAGTAGCCTTTCCACTCCATTTCTCATCACTCATCATGCTCATTTTGATAGACAAGCTTCTGTGCTTTATGTAGTCTGATAAATTCCTAGTTTGTTATGTCAATCTCCCTATAACTAGTGGTCTTAACGCTTCATCGCTCATTTCACATCATTCTCATTATAATATATGAGCTTCTATGCTTCAGACGGTTTGATAGATGCCTCAATGCTTATGCCAAGATCTCTGTGACTGAAGGTTTATTGACATCTACAAGTAAAGTGACCTTCATACTCACAATTGAAATAGAAGATAGATTAGACTACATCTTATTTCTCTTTCTAATTGGCGTCTACATCCATGATTAGTAAGAAAATGTCTTCTTTGGCATCACCTTTGTCTTTAATAAGTCCTCTTACGGTCGATTCCACTTCTTCATCTAATATATTGTTCGTACAATCACAGACATTGATATGATTTATCTTATTTTGGGATTAAATCTTATTACTCTTACTTTTATTGGCCATTATACTTGAAAGATATTCCTTCTAGTTGTTATGCTATTTATGAAGGAACCTTGCTCTGATCCCAATTTTTTCAAATACAATTATATTGAAAGAGGAGGATGATCAATTTAATGGGAATCTTAACCAATAAAAACACTTCAATGCATACATTATATCAATCATATCAGCGACATGAAGATTCACTAGATGTATATTAAGAAAAAAAAAATTGTATTATTGAATGATATTATAGACATCGACCTATTATTACATTGATTCACTAGAACCAAACCCATGAAATGTTTTATTAACACTAACCAGAAGGAGACATCAGTCCCCTGAGAAATGCAGACACTAACCTGAGTTTCCTGTTAGATTTGTTTTTCATAACATTTTCAAATCCATATCCATAGTATTCTTGTTTTTACAACTCTCTTGATTTTTTTATTCAATTTGTCTGTCCCAAGTTCTCCTCTACTTCTGCATATCAATCATTTCTTTGTATCTTTAGCTCCATCTTATCTACAATACTTATACATTGCTCCTATATTATGCACTTATATACTTTGTTCTCTTGGAGGCCATACTCTGTTCTACTTATTCACAACTCATAATTCAAAACAACATATCAAGCTTACACATTTTATAGCATACTCCATACTCGGATTGAATAGCTACACATGTGTTCCTTTTATCTCATTTCTAGAATTCTTTCAAACTTGTGCATCTAGAACTACTACAAATGGTCAAGTAGCCCAGAAGTTGGGCCTTTCACTATCTTGGGGCAATTTGCCTTGTTTACTGCCATTTTGGCCAAAAAATAAATAGATAGGAAGCCTTTGGTAAACCCTTACTCTCGTGCAAACACTAAGATTGTCGGAGGGGATGCTATGTCACTACCATGTCATCTACCAAATCAGCCACGTGGTCTTCTTGCCACATCATCTTTGCCATGTAGCTGCCATGTTGACATTCTGCCACTTCTCATGCCATGACACCGCCATGTGTCACTCAGAATAGGGCCACTTAACCACCGAAAACGGCTAAATCCACCTCCCATTTGTCATTCTCACTAGGTACTATAATACCCCTTCTTAACCCCTATATTGTAAATGTATGTATGTGGATATTGGGGTTGGGGTGTCTACGGAAGTATCCATATCATTAGGCTAGTGGGTCGAGTTATAAATGACTAATGTTGTAGTGTTCATGTAATGACCATAATATTAGGCTGGTGAGTTGGAGTCACATTATGAGAACTGCATGCCCATGCAGTGATATTAGATAGATATTAGGGTTGATCCCCAATATTTTATCCAAAATGAGTGACGATGAGGGGTCATTAGAGAGAAATAGCAGCACTAGTAAGTGGGTTTTTTGAGTAATTGACCAAAATTTCTCCCAAGGCCTTAGTGAAATCACTGACTCAATTGCCATAATAGTAGAGGACGAGAGAGAAGTAAATCCACCTCAAAAACCTTATGAAACCGTGGAGGGGAGACTAGACCCCCACAATCTATGAAAACCCTAAGCCTCGGCAACTTCAATGAATCAATATACCCTCTTTTATAAATATTTAATTATAAAATATATTCAAAATATGCATATACATGGAAAATTTTATTTCGAATGACCTAAGTTCTTATTTTAAATGAGGAAGCATACCGTTGTTCCTTGTGAATAATTGGTAAAGAGATATTCCCACATTCTAAGATTCCGGTTGGACAGATCTTTTGAGTCGATAAATGCAGGGGTGGGCCTATGCTTGGCCAATGAGTTCCACTTTTCTTTTCCGTTAATAAACTACTCGAGTATGCGCGAATCTATATTCAAACAGGGGCAATGGACCTAGAAGAAAGATAATTAAAGGGACTCTATCAACGTTCGATCAACTAATGAACGTTTTACGGAGGTGTTACCTATATCACGATGCATACTCGTCATAACCATGAGAACAGAAACGCAAGATAAAGGATTTGGACGAGTTTCTGTGCATTCTGATTCCATATATTGATTAATTTTTCGTATTACCGTTCTTATACTTGGTGTAAACACAACATTGGTTTTAGCATGGGGACGAAGGAGCACCTTCAACGATAACATTGGTTTTTACCATCGGGACAAAGCAACAGTTTCAACGATGTCATGATACGCCGAAAGAAAACCGGTTATCACCACGATAAGTGCCCATCTATATCAGTACGGTAGAGTTGTAAGTTTGTGTGGGCGCCTTTCTCATTCACTTAATTATTATGTACCTATTTCTTATTTCTTATTTTGCTATGGCGACCCTTGTTTTCGGGGAGTTTATGCTTATAGTTGAATCAAAACAAGTACATTATTTAGGGGTGGGCATACACTGTGTAGGCGTATCTATAAGTCTATAGCATAGCAAATAAGACTAACCTTTCGTTATGTGCAACACAATTTTCTTTATGTTTTTTCAAAAGCAGTGGTGTATCAAATGGAGTAGTTAACTAAACTGTTTTTTCTGTTTTGAAAATCATAGAAATTTGGGTAAGATTTTGATAAAATCTAGCATAGATTTTTTATTTTTGTAAATCTAAATTATAGTTATGAACTTTTTACAATTTTTCAGTGTTTCAAAGGTTATTTGAGTTGTCAAATCTACATATACAGTCAAAAACACACTTTAGATAACAAAATATTACAATGTAACCAAAAATTGTTTAAGAGTCGTCAAATCTACATATACAATAAAAACACACTTCAAATAATAAAAGATTACAATGTAACAAAAAATTGTTTAAATGAATTCCAACCAAAATTTCTAAAACTTCTAATAATCACACATCATCTTTATACAATTCTAATAGCTTTGTTAAAAAAAAATCCAATACTAAAAAAAAATCTTACCAATAATTTAAATCACATAATTAAATTCTAAACTTTATACAATTTTAATATTCCAAAAAAACTTTATTTATTTATACATTCAAAATACATTTTAATAAATAAAAAATTAAATCACATAATTAAATTCTAAATTTTATAGCATTCTAATATGCCCAAAAAACTTCATTTATTAATACTTTCAAAACCCATTTTAAATAACAAACAATCGCCCTCATTTATTTATACAATGAAAACACATTTTAAATAGCAAACCATCACCATTGTACTTAAAATTATTTTTTAAAGGCATTTGGTCACCATGTAGCCGGAGGAATTGCCCGGAAAGTTATGGAAATTCTGGTCATATTTAGAGAAAATCTGGCAAGGATTTTTGTAAATTTAAGTTATAGTTGTTAAACTTCAAATTTTTAGGTGTCTGAGACATTTTTGATGGTGCTGAATCCATTTCCACCATCAAAAATATGATTCAAACACTGTGACTACAAGATTTTTTGAAATTTTTTTTACCCAGATTCTAACAAATTTTGACCATCTGGACAATTCCTCCTCCGCCTCGGTAGACAACTCTACCGATTATTGCACACTTTGCGGATCAACCCATTATCAAATAAAAAATAAGGCCGCTATAGAGTTTTGCACGTGGACGATATTTGAAAACCATGCCAAATGGTAAAAGATTGTTATCGTTGGGAACAGGTCACCAGACTACATGACAAATTCTTTGTTTTTTCTTCGACATTGATATGGATAAGCTGTGCCGGTTTTTTGTTTTTTCTCTTCAATGGACTCCTCGTATGAAAGTTCGCAAGCGGTGATTAGATCTATGGAATATTATTTTAAGAACTTTATAGCATTACCATAATGACCAATTTCGTGCCTCATCATAGCGTTAGGGTAGTGGGTGTATAAAGTGTAAAAGAACCACCAAATTGCGTCCAAGTCATTTTTTGGATGAATTGAGAATGCTTTCTCCCATTTTATGGAAAAACATAATTTTATCAGTATCGAAGCATTTATATATTAATATAAAAAATTAGACATTGAAAGGAATGTCCTTTCAATAGAATATGTAATGTGATCTATTCACTCTCCGATAAAATTTAGTCAATATGGGGTTCTAATATAGTTAATAGCTTTATTATTTATTGAAGTATTTAATTAATTTTTTTAAAGCAACTTTTCCAAAATTTTTGAATTTCCAATTTAATAAATATTATATTATATTATTGGAATTATCTTTCAAAAATGTACTCATTATAGGTGAATAATAATTCAAAATATGTTTGCGTGAGGTTTCCAATATATGTGAATTATAAGTCAATTTCTTTGAGTGAGGCATGAAAGCCTCTCGCCATTTTTTTTGGGTACATATATATATATGAAAACTAATTATGATGTTGATAATATGTTTAATTTTAATTTGATACATGTTTTTTATGTTTGTATTTTTTAATAAAGATAAAATTATCTTTAAATTATATATTTTAGTTTTAATAAAACATTAGTAATATTGTTGATATTATAACGTGTTATGAATGAGAATTGATAAAAATATTTTATTTTCACTTTAAATAAGATAATTGTATATTAACTTTATATATATATATAATATTTTAATGGTTAAATTAAATATAATATCTTAATTTCAATTAAGTATTTATTATATCTTCTTAAAAATAAAATTTGTGTATATAATAAATAAAATAATAAAATATTTCAATGTATACCTTAAATATAATATTTTAATTTTAACTATGTATTTGTAATAGTTATCATGGTTATGAGACACTTATTCCAAGTTGAATGGTGGGAAAAACATCTTAGTGTGGGTGTTTAACGGTTTATTATAGCTAAAGGAATTTGGCAAAGGCTTTGGAAAGGAAAAATGACATTTTTGGCACATTTATTTATGAAACTAAAGGAAATTAGGAGAAAATGAAGGTGAAAGGTCACAAGTTGCATGTGAGGAGGAAAATGAAGGAAAGTAATGGAGAATGAGGAAAATATAGGCCTCATTGATAAAAAAGGCTTCAGGATCAGTGGACAGACTTGGTTAGTGTAGACTTTTGTCAGTTCAATTTTGGAGCTCTCTCTCTTACTCTTGGACACTTAGATTTTTCTTGGAGCACTCTCGGAGAGTGTGGCATACCTGGAGTTTTGGAGCAAGAAGTAAAAGGAAGAGCAGGAAAATGCAAAAGGACATCGAGATCAACAACTACAACGAATTTTTATTGCAGGTACCGAGTTGCATGTATGTTTCCTCATTAGTTTTGGTATGCATGGCATATGCATGTGGTTTATTGGTCATGATTTCTCATTGGCATGGAGCATTTCTTGGATTGACAGTGGATTTGCCTACCCTTGCCATTTCCTGGATAACCATGGTGTTGTGGGTTCATTTCTTTGTTTTTCTAGTTGGTTCTCATAGCTTGGGTTGAGTTACTAGTTCTTGGAAGCCCTGGTTGGACAAATTATTTGGAGCACTATAACAGTGTGGGTTGAGTTACTAGTCCTAGAGCCTTGGTTGGACAAATGTTCTTAGCCCTTGGTGGGTTGAGTCACTAGTCCTTGAGCCTTGGTTGGACAAACACTCTCGAGCTCGGAGACAGTTGTGGCTTGAGTTACTAGTCCTGGAGCCTTGGATGGAACAAACACTTTGGAGCCCTAGAAGGCTTGGGTTGAGACCAATTTGGTGATGGTTTTTGATGTTCGACCATGAGGAGGAATCATTGTTTGTTGGGTTGAGGTGGTTTGGCCTCTTGAAGCCCTTAATGGTTTTGATTGTTGTGTTTTATGAGATACCAAATTTATGATTGGAATATGGCATGGAGGTGACTGGCTGAAGAGAGATTTGGGTCAACCATGTCTATGCTTGGGTGGTTCATGGAAGTCTCGAACCTGGTTGGCCTTTACATCATTAATATGAGGTTATTTCACTTTGTTATTTCATGAGTATTGTATTGGTTTATATTTGGATTATATGGTTGTGGTTTCCTTGGTATTTATGTTGTTATTATGCTGGTTATGAACATGTATTATGGCAGTGGATATGTATGGCTCTCATTGTGTTTTTACTTGTAAATGAATGAACAATGTATCTATGGCCTAATAGATGAAATTGCAGTTAATGTGTTGAGACATCAATGCTTCTTAATGATTCTCAGATAAGTATGAGATCCCTATTCTCAGTTCTTCTATTAAGACCTGTAGCTTTCATATTTGTGATGCGTTTAATGAAATGCTTATCATGGCTAGTAGGGGTCTAGTTTATACCTTATCAATGTTTTTGAAAATGCATCATTGTTCTGTTGTGATAATTGATTTACGAACCTCCCATTGAGTTATGGACAGTGACCTGGGCTCTGGGCCTGAAAAGTGGCACCAATCCTAGATTCGGAGGCACATGTTTGAGGAGAAAATTCCCCAGACACATGAATGCCCATGCTGTGGGAACGCCTGGAGCCTCTTGGATCCATGCTTGTCCATATCAAGGGAGCATCTGGGGGTTTAATGGTCTAAAAACTCAGTGGGACCCAAGGGCTGGTTACTTGAGTGGTTGGGATGGCTCCTAGAGTTTTGTTGCTGATGTGGAAGGTATGTATGGTGTGTTTTCGTAGATTCCACTTCCTTAACTAACACATAGGGAGCCAAATCATATCATAGTAACTTCTCATCACATGTTTACCTTGGTTACGCGGTTACTTGAGTAGATGTGAGAGGAGTGTGTTACATTATTTATTATATAGGGCTAAAATAAAATTTGTGTATAAAATAAATGAAGAAACTGTAAAAAAATATTTTTAGGGTTAAAACATTTCAAAGTTTTATTAGTTTACATTTTGGATAAGTTCTTGGTCTTTTTGTTTAAAATTTAGTAAAGTTTCACGAAAATTGTAAATTTAAAATAATTTGGAATTTAAAAGATTTGATCCCTCTCAATACTTATTGTATTCATAATTAACATAAACCTATATTAATATCATCAAATTTTGATGTTTGAATTGTCTATTACCTATAACATAATATAAAAATGACAACTACCTATAACATAATATAAAAAATTTATTTTATGTACATTATTATTTACAAAATAAATAAAAATAAAAACTATATTACTTAAACATATTATCTTATATAAAATTCATATTAATTCAATACTTCATGTCATCATAACCCTTTGCTTCCATCCATTTTATTAATAATAAAAAACAACCTTACAATCTAAGTAATTGGCATTAAAGATGAACAATAGTAAATCATAGGCTCCATTAATATTATTACGTAGAAAACCGAAAAAATATTACCTAAACTTAGGTAGAAAGGAGAAAAGTAATATATTATAAATATAATAATTTTGAGTCTTGAATTTAAAGACAAAATTAATGAATTTCAATACGGGTTTTAAACAGGGCGATTTTAAGATAACAATGAAAGATTTTTTCTTAAATCATGAATCATAAAAGTCTCCAATATAATATAGAAGTGATGGTCAATTATTTATATTTTTATAATTTTTTTTTAAATTATATAAATTTTAATTTTTTTAATACCATACAAATGTAAAGTATATTTGTTTTTATAGATATCTTTATTTATCAAGTAAATTCTTTATTATAATTTATTATTTGAAACTATTTATCACATAATTTCTTATCTTATTAAAATGGTTTTATTTTGTAATTTTATCTATATTATTTATGATTATTAAATTTTGATTAATAAATGAATGGAAAGTAATTAATAAAAAACATTTATAATAATTTTGATTTTCAATGTGAAACCATCTAAAAAGAGGTTTGATGTGGATTTAAAAAGAGAATGAAATGAATACAAAATTAAACTCAAAATACAGAGGTACAGTGAAACTGAACTTCAGTTAAAAAATACAAATGTTAAAACTGTTTACAAGCAAAATGAAAGAAAACTAGTTCGAATGGTGTAGCTTATGAGAAGAGATGTAAATGCTAAGGGCCTTTTGAAATGTGTTACAATGAGGATGAAATAATTTTTTATCATGAAGAAACACAGAGAATCCATAAACGTCCAAAACCCTAACCTTAGGACATGAAGCGCCAAAGAGTTATGGGTTTTGATGGGAAAAGTTGGAATGTCAACTTCCCAAGGTCGTAACTTTGGCATACGATCTTTGTTTGGCAGGCATGATAACCTTTTAGAAAAGTCTATCCAAGGAGAACAACTTTTGACTAGTAATATTGACTAGTTTCCCCAAAAATTGTCATTTAGGGCTTCAAAACGACTTTGCTAGTTTAAGACCTAAAAGTGCAAAAAAAAAAAAAAAAAAATTATAAAAATAAGAAAATTATGTTGTGAGCCACTGAAATAGGTGAGTGGTGACCAATATCCACCTTTGTTATCATAAATTTTCATACTATTTAATAAATTGCAAGTGTGAAAAAAAATCATAACCCACTATTCTATCTTTGTAAATTTTTAAATATTTTTATAAATTTAAGAATTAACTAGTCATTAATAATAACATGTAGATTTTGAACTTATTGTATATGAAAAAAACCAATAACAAAAACCAATAACCATGGAATCCCAAACCTACATAGAGGCAACGGAGAAAATTGTCACTAAGCATGTGTGTGTTTGTCTATACATGACTTAAATAAAATATTAAAATATACTAACACTTTATATGATAAAATTCAATACTCCTCTCCTTAGTTAGTTTTGTGTTGCCATCCATGGCTATACTCATATCATTAGTTAGTTTTTTGTTTCCATCATAGGTGTAGTGAGGGGATGTACACAATAAATACACTTTTGGATAGGGTTAAAAGACAATAATTATCTAGTTTGTTGTGTAGTGGCAACATCTCTATATTATAAATCTTAAATTTATAATTTTTTAAAATTTTGTTTGTAAATTTATTAATTTAAATTTAATATAGATAATATTAATGTTTTAATTATAATTTAAATTTAAATTAAAAAAGTTTATGGGGTTTTGGATCAGTGTTTTAAAAATCAGTCGGTTTGAACCGGTAACTGGTTAAACTGGCTGATTCACTAGCCAACCGGGTCAAACCGGCAAAAAACCCTGGTTGGACCCTTCTCTTCGCCCAAAATTTAGAAAAACTGGTCTTAACTGGCCGGTTTAAGATGGAACTAGCTGGTTTATTGTCAAACCGGCTGGCTTAGGACGAAATCGACCGGTTTATGGTCAACCCAGCCAGTTCCGCCCTAAACCGTCCAATTAGCTTCCAAGGCCAATGCAAGTTAGAAATGCAATTAGAAAAATAATCACTTTTTATTAATGATATTACCCTATAGACAAAGGGCAAAGACTCTTTTTCAAGGAACTTCTCTACAAGGTGACAACTTGTCAAAAACATATCCATTTAAGATGGTCCAAAACAGATTCAAGGGTCGGACTATGATTGACTTACAACCTTCCAGCAAGATGATGACAACAGGAAATTTCTTGGCCTAAGGAGAAAGATCTTCAAATGAAATAGATGATAAGAATGCGAGATCTTTGCTACAAGAGGAGCTTGAAATCCAGTGATGAAAAGTCCTGCAAGTAAAGCTAGGCAATCACCTTATACCAATGATTGGAATGCCAAGGGGTTTTCTGAGTAGAAAAATGCAATAGGCCATCAATTCTCCTCCAAAGGTTCTGTTAAAAAGTATTAGTAGTTTAATTATGGAAGATGATGAAATCACAATTCTGGGACCAAAATAGACCACTCTAATAGGAAAATGAGCAATGTTGAATGGCTTGTACTTGCAACACGAGATAGGTCACTGAAACATTATAATATCATGTACCTTTGGCTAAAGTATTCTTTTACTCTAGAAAACAATGTCTAGGAACCAGTGAGATAACCCAAATAATTGAAATTTTCTAACAAGGAAGAAATGAATACCACCACTCAAATTAGCCAATTGTACCCACTTATTTCATTTTTTTGGACTTTAAAGGCCATTTAGAGCCTCATTGCTTATGTATTGTGTCGATGATATGTATTGCACTTGGTGCCATTTTGATATATTCACCTTTACATAATATATAAATGGGCAAACTTTGCATATTTTGTCTCTATTAGCTTGGAATCATAGTTTTAAATCTTAAAAATAGATTTTTTCATTAAAAATTAATTATTTAATGTATTTTTTTTAAAACCGGTTCATTTAGACCTGACCAGTCCCGGTTTGAACGGTTCCAGTTTGAAACTTGGTTTATTAGGTGGATCGGACCAATCACCAGTTTTGGTTTTTAAAACTATGTTTTGGATAAATGGTGATCGTGTGCTCTATTAAGGCACTCTTTGATGTGAAGTCACGGCTTCTTGATTTGAAGTCACTAGTTCAATTCCCAGCTCCTATCGGGGTGATATAATGGACATGTTGAAGATGTAGTTGTGCCAAGTTTACAAAAAAAAGGTTTAAATTAAAAAAAAAAAAATATAGTAATATATATATATATATATATATATTGATATTGCTAATTGAATTTATTTTGTACGGTGAGAAGAATAATGGTTATCCCATTCAAAGATTCAAATATAACCTAATTTTTAAATTTATTTAATTAACAGAATTTAACATTACAAAACAAAACAAATAAAATAAAAAGTTTACATAATTTTATCCATGTGACTAAATTTCATGAACATGAGTTAAAAGTTTTACAAATTTTTATCAGTGTGATTGAAATTCATGAACATAGGTTGATTCAACAATTATCCAACTTATTACATAGACACTTAATGCGCAACAACTATACAATTATGATCAGCCCTCTCTTAGCTAAGTTATATGGTAGTATTTTGGAAAAGAAGTTGAGCATATGGCTTGAAAGTGAAGGTAAGCAGGCTAAAAGCCAAGCGGGTTTTAGAAGGCATCACTCAACAACAGACCACCTCGTTACACTTAAGATCATTGTGGAGGAATGTCGTAATGATAAATCCAATCTCTTTTGTTGCTTTGTGGACTTTAGAAAGGCTTTCGATATGGTTCCTAGAAACAACCTTTGGAATAGATTAGAAGAGCTAAAGGTTCCTTTCGAGTTGAGAGCTGTCGCTATTAGATTATATGAGAATGTAATTGCCAAGCTAAAGAGCAATGAGGGGTGGTCGAAAGATATTAAGTGTAATATCAGAGTTAAACAAGGTTGCCCCCTCTCCCCTACCCTATTTGGCATTTACATTGACAAGCTCGAAGGTTATTTAGAGGAAGAAGGATGTGCTGGCACGATCTTAGCTGGGCTAGTCATCATCCTTCTTCTCTATGCTGATGATATTGTTCTCCTCGCAAGGTGTCCATCTGATCTTGATAAGCAACTTAGGCTTGTTAAGAATTTCTGCTCTACCATGGGTATGACTGTTAACACTGACAAAACAAAAGTTATGATCATCAAATCCAAGAAGGACACCTACACTAATTTTATGTATGACAATAATAACTTGGAGGAAGTGTATTCTTACAAGTACCTAGGAATTGATATTCATCACAAGCTCAATTGGGACTATAGCATTGAGTAAAGGATTAATGGGGGGTGGAAAGCTTACTTTGGTCTTGAAAATAATTGTAAAACGGCAAACCTCGTAATGTGGGATAAAAGGAACTTCCTCTTTGAAACTTTAGTCACTCCTGTTATCTTATATGGATGTGAGGTTTGGGGTTGCAACATCTCTAGAGAATCCTGGAGAAAGATTGAGAAAATACAGAAGCGCTTTATAACGTATAACCTGAAAATTAAAATTAATACCCCCTACCCTATTCTCCTTATAGAAGTAGGTCTTTCCCCTATCGAAAGCCTAGCTATGATTAGGCTTCTGTTGTACAAGCACAAGCTCAATAACATAGGAGATCATAGACTTCCTACGATAGCTTTAAATTCCAGCCAAAACCAACTAAGGCTCAAACGGGGTGGTATAGAGACATGACGGCCTGGTTAAACCATTGGGAGATCAATGAGAATGATGCATTGCAAAACATTAATAACATTAAAAATATTGTTACTTCTAAGTTCAAAGAAAAAATGTGGTGTGAGAAAGATTTAGCGGCTAAAAAAAAATTAAGTTATTATAAGAAGTTCATCAACCCCACCCTAGAAGATCAAAAGTATCTCTCTGTTTTAGCTAGCTCAAAGAAGAAAATTAATATAGCGAAGATTAGAACGAACTCTCATGAGCTCCATAGTGAAATAGGTCATTGGGAAGTTCTTAAAACACCATGGATGGAAAGAATCTGCCATCTCTGTGATAATAGGAACATTGAGGATGAAAACCACTTCCTCTTAGAGTGCCCTGCATACAACCACATTAGATCTCAGTTTCATAATCTTTATCGCAATACTGACCTTCCTAGCCTTTTACATTGTCAAAATTATAGTGAGCTTGGGAGGCTTCTCTCCAAGCTTTTTGAGCATAGAAATAAAATCTTAAATCAAACTAAATAATTTGTTTCTTTAGTTCTGAAAGACCAAAGTTTGGTCTCAGTGGACGTTAACCATCATCATCATCATCATCATGTGTGCATCCTTGGATCTAAGAAAGTGCATTTGTTGTGGAGATCCAACTATGGGCATATATAGTTCTTGATATTCACTGCCCTCAACAAACTAGATAATTGTTCCCTCAAAATTTAAAATTCTATGTCAACGTATATTTATGAATTTAAGTCACAATTATAAAATTATGCAAAACTTTTAACTTATGTTCATGGAATTCAGTCATATGGATAAAATTTTGTAATTTTTTTTTATTTGCTTTTTCAACTAATTAAATAAATTTAAAAATTAGGTTATAATTGAATCTTTGGATGAGATAACAATTACTATTTTCATCTTACAAAATAAATTCAATTAACATTATATTTATTTACTATTATTTTTTAAAATTTATATTTAAATATAATAAAAAATTTATATTATCTATATTAAATTTAAATTAATAAATTTAAAAACAAATTTAAAAAAACTACTAAAATTATAAATTTAAGATTTATAATTATCAACAATAATTTCGCTATAAGGTAAAGACCATTTATTAATTAATCAATTTCTATTTAAGTTTTTTTCAATAAAAAATGAGATATTTGATTATGGAAAAAAAAGAGAGTTTTTCATGGATGAGGCTTTTACAATTTTCTTATAAAGTTATTTCTTTTATCTTTTCGCATTTGATTGATTTAACTAGTTTGGTTATAAGATGAGTGTGTTGAGGGGTCCTCATTGTTTAAAATTATCAATATCTTGTTTGGAGCATTGAGCATTGTGCTTTAGACTCTTTAAAATTTGTTCCAAAATTGTATCGGAGATAATTTGTTTTTTTTTTTGAAAAAAAAAATTGCATTCACTATGATCTACCTAGATCCTACAATGGCATAAGTGTGACAAAAAAAAAATAAAAAAATTACAATCTTTTCCGCAAAAAAATGGTTAAGTATGTTGTCAACTAACCCAAGAAATAGATACAATCATTATGGAGTTAACCACCATTCATTATATAAAAGAAAAAAATTAAATTTATATGGCATAATATAAACTATGCTAATATAATATGCACTAATGCCCAAAAACTGAAAGCATAAAACAAAATGAAAGGACTCTAATCTCAAGGGAGCTTATGATGGAGGTCGTGAAGAGCACTAGGGTTTTCAACTTTCTCATATTTTGGATTGGTGGTGCCATTGTAGATTAGAATGTTGTAATTGGCACAGAGGAAGACATGATAGAGCAGAGGCCAAATCATCTCCCCTCCATGGTGATGGACATAGATGGTCAAAGTCTTTGAGGTCCGTATCCTCTCAAGCGATAGTCCTGCAAATGATTTGGGTGTCAGATTGGTCTGGCCACAAGCCGACATGATTGTCGAGGTTTTATATTGGCTAAGGGAACCCTACCACATTGGTTGGCAATGGAATTCCTTAGCAGGTCATGGAAAGCTTGATAGAATGGGTTTTCGTCCCTAATTACTCTTTTGAGGGAGAAATTGGTAAATGTGCTCGTGTGATTTCTATGGAACGCATTAAACTTGTTCTAGAAAATCTTGAATGAGTTGGTCACTCGGGGTATGGGAGGCATTTCAAGGTAGCTATCAAATATCCCCACACATACTCCGAATATGAAAATTTATTTTTTGCTCGTTGTAACAACCCCTGGTTGATTTTTGATGTAAATAAAAATAAGACCAAGGTCATGGGACACATATTCCAAACTAAATGTTGGGTAAAACATAGTAATGGGGTATCACTCGTGATTAATTAATGGCTATGGAAATTGGCAAAGAAAAAATGGAAATAATTGGAATTTTACCTATGAAAATAAAGGAAAATAGGAGAAAAGGGAGGTGAAGGGTCATATATATTCATGTGAGGAAAATTGAAGGAAAATGTAGAAAATAGAGGCCTCAATGATAAAAAGGCTTATAAGGATCAGTTCAAAACATTTTGTTAGTTTTATTTGAGAGCTCTCTTCTATTATCTCATTCTCTCTTACTCTTGCACACTTAGATTTTCCTTGGAGCATACTTGGAGCACTCTATTTTTCACTTGGATTAGAGAAAAAAAGGCAAAGGAAAGTAGGAAAGCATAAGGGAACAGGTGGATCAACAACTATAACTAGAATGCTTTGCAGGTAAAAGGTTTCATATATGATTTCCTTACTGATTTCTAGATGCATGATATATGCATGTGGTTTTCTAGTTATGTGTTGTCATTGTCATGGAGGATTTCCTGGATTGACAGTGGTTTTAGCCTTTCCTTTCCATTTCTTAGATAACCGTGGTGTTGTGGGGTTTTCCACTTTATTCTTTTCTGATTGGTAATCATAATTCCTTATGGTTGTGGATTGGAACAAACACTCTTGAAGCCCTGGAATAGCTTGGGTTGAGTTACTAGTCCTAGAGCCTAGGTTGGGACAAACGCTCTGGAGCCCTTGGTGGGTTGAGCTACTATTCCTTAGAGATAGGTTGCACAAACACTCTAGAGCCTCGGAAGGATATGGGTTGAGATACTAGTTCTTGGAGACCTAAACATCTTTCATAGAGACTGATATGGTCAGTGTTAGTGATGTCCAACCATTAGGTGGACTCACTGGTTGAGGGTTTAGGTGGATTTGCCTTTGGAAGCCTTGTTTTGTTTTATTCCATGAGATCCCACATTCATGATTCGAATATGGCGTGGGGGTAATTATATAAAAGAGAGATTTGGTTAAGCCCAATTTATTATTGGGTGGTACATTGAGGTTGGTGACTTGTTTGGTAATTTCATATGTTAATTAGAGTTATTCTTTTATTGTGATTCAAGTATATTTGTTGGCGATAATATGTTTGGGATGCCATGGTTTATATATTAGTTATTTTCTGGTTATACGTTGTTCATATAATGTGTATCCTCTATGGATCTAGATATTAATCGATTGATGAATGTATGAACTAATAAGTGTTGTTTCAACTATGTGGAGAGGGCATAGGGCCTTCTTGGTCATTCTCATATGAATCTCGGAATTTTATGATCAGATATGCATTTCTGACCTATATGTTATGTCCTAGGTCGTCTAGGTCTAGTTTTTGAGTTGATATTGAATATTTAGATCTGTTGCCATGCTAAATATGATTATGGAAAGTATTAAGCTATTTTGGGCAGTGGCTTGGAGGTAGGCCTGAAAAGGTGGCACTGATCCTGGGATCACATGCTTAGAATTGGAGAAAATATGATATAACTGCATGGAAGTAGTGTTGTGCATGGAGTAGAGGCCTATAACTACATTCATTCCTCATGTGTGTTTGTGGTTCCAAGGCAGAGAAAAGGGTTCCTTCCCAGGTTTTGGTTAGCTGGGTTGGTTTTTTAGCCTTTAAGTGACATGTAGCCCTTTAGGATGTTAGTATGTGGTCAGTTTGTCAGCTCTACTTCCTTAAGTGGATCTACGAGGTCGGGTAATGTCATAGTAACTCTTTGTCTCATGTTTACTCTGGCAGGCCGGTGAAACTAGGTAAAAGTGGGAGGGGTGGTTATAGATTGGTATTAGAGCTCCTAGGTTCAACACTTGGATTGGATGGGTGGAATGTGTTTGTCACGCATGCATGATAGTTGTCTGTGTGTTAGTTATGCATGCATTGTGATAGTCATTGTTGCGGTAATATCATCATGTAAAAGTTAATGATGTTGATGTTGGTATGATTGATATGTTGATTTCATTATATATACATATATTGTGCTACTCCAAATTGATTGTGCAGACGAGATAACCTCCCATGAAATTCACTGAGGTATGTTTGATCTATTTATATTTAGTTTATCTGACATGGTATGTTTGAAAAAAGTAAAAGATCAATATGATAAAAAAAATGGTGGACTACAATTCACGTGATTCTCCCCACAGATCAGATGAACAACATGGCTATGAGTACTCCCTTAACATAGAAGATACATTGAGAAATTTGAAAGCATAGATCATAAGTTGTAAGGTGGATAATGACAAGATCGTTTAGTCAGAGGAAGGACTTGTTGGAGCACAGGAAAAGCAAGAGAAAGTTAATGAAGTCATTGTTTAGAGTTTATGATATTTGTAGATACAGAGACTAGATAGGATCAGCTATGGGTAGGAGGATAGGACCAATGGGGCCTATGGTAGTAGGTATCAATCAAGATACAATTGTGATAGTGATGATACAGTCGGAGATGGTAGGTTCTTGGACACACTTGATAGGAGGGGTAATGACTGTGGGTTCTATTCTAGTTCTGGTTCAGAGAGATAGCATTGTCATCACCACCACCATCCATATAGGAGTGTGGTGAAGTAAAATTACAAGTGTGAACACGAACGAATTCCTCTAGCCCGATAATGGTCTAGCCACAACAATCAAGAGGACCTACCTCTTGGTCACTTATCCTATTTGATGATGTTCTCGCTTGATCATTCCAGCAATCTCTCGCTTCCTTCTTCAAGCTCCTGAAACAAGTAAACAACAACAACACACAAACATAATAATAGACAAATTGAAATTCAACCTACTTAATGAGTCAAGAAGCATTAAGACACAAATATGTAATATTACAAAACATGTAGGAAATCAATTGATAGTTTCATATATTAATATCAAAGAGAGATTACAACCATTCGTCTTGACATTGCAGTCTTCCTCTGACAAGACCGGGTTCCCACACACTTCTGCTAGCACTCCATCATGGCTTCAAAAAACAATAGTTTAAAGACTCTTCCCTTTAGGCTTCACTCCAAACCAAACACACTTTTCCCTCACACAACTAGATGGCTACAACTAGTAATAACTTGCTTGTCTAATCAAAATAGTATACTCACACTCGACCAACACTCTAACTAGCTTGTGCTTGGGAAGAAGGGAGGTTTATATAGGAAATATGGATGGGAGATGGATCCTCTTCTCATGGGAGAAGGACTTATCCCTTGAAGTAGTTCTATCATTATAGGGGAAAGGAGCCCAAACTATCATCCTCGACCCCATCCAGCCAAACCATTTACCAGACTTCCGTTACGGAGCTTCTAGAGATGGAAGCATTGGATCTAATTTAAAAAAATTTCCATAACAGGATCAGCACGACTGGAACAAAGATTAGTTGCATCGGTTAGTGCAGGAAATAGTGTTAATCTTTGCACATCGGCGCGGGGAAGACAAAGGTCATTAGCGCCGACCTTGTAAGCTGGGAAAAACAGAAGTTTCAGGGGAAATAGTGCAAAAGGGAAAAGATCTGTTCATGGAGAGGGACGTAATAGGAGTTTCTCCATGAAGGCAAAGCATGTGGGGTTCACTGTAGAGGTCCTCTAGGATCAAGGAATGGGGAGTACAGGGACAGTGAAAAAATGCTATGTAACAAGGAGTGAGAAGCAATACTTGCTAGAGGAGTTTAAGAAAGAAAATCCTACTACATCTGATGGAGAAATGAAGAAGTCACAAGATGTTGAAGCTTGATTTCTTGGTATGAATACGTTTTTCAGATTGCATGATTACTCAAAAGATATTAAAGTCAAGATAGTTACTTTCAGTCTTGAATTAAACGAAAAAATTTGGTGGGAAGATGTAAAGAATGTCAAAGGAATTTGAAAGGAGGAGTTGACTTGGAATAAGTTTGAGAGACTTTTAAGGAAGAAGTATCTATCTGAAAGATACAAGGATGATATTGAAAAAGAATTCTATCAGTTGAAGATGGTATCTATGACCGATGAGGAGTATACTAGATGATTCTTTGAGTTGTTGAGATATGTTCCTCATCTTAAGGAGGAGAAATCAAAGATTCAAATATTCATTAGTGGGTTGCTTGTATCATTCAAGGATGGGATTGAGTTTGATGAGCCTAGATAATTGGAGGAAACCATTAGAAATTTTAAGCACTATTATGAGCAACTGAGCCACAAGATTGAGTCTAAGCAAGATTGGAAAGGTAATTAGAAGAATAAAGGAAAGTGGGATAAGAAGAGAGGAAAACCTTAGGATACAGATGACAATGAGAATGCAACACCATACAAGAGATTCAATGCAGTTGATAGAGGACATGGATTTCAGTTTGAGGGGTAGAACAATGGTGATGACATGAAGCCCTTATAGTGTTGGATTTGTGGCAAGGATCATCATAGGATAGATTTCCCACAACATCAGGGTGGTAGACCGCAGATTTATAGTGCTCATGAGGCATAGACAATTGAGGATGTTGGACAAACTACTCCTTAGATTGATGCAACATTGGATAATATGAATTCTAATTATCAAGCATCTATTATCAAGATGGAAGGTAAGCTTTGTGATCCAGTTGTTTCTATTTTGATTGACCCTAGATCTAACTATAGTTATATCAATTCTGACCTCATGGATAAGTGTTTCTTGAATAAAGAAGTGCATGTAAAGTCTTGGTTGGTACAACTAGCTATAGGTACCCATGGGGGCTTCACTCAATAAACCTCTAACATATCATGTGTGTTCATGCAATACTAAACAATACCCCTAATTTGACTACATATTGGAAAATACCTCTAAAATTCACATTATTTAACCCCTTACCGATATGAACCCAGGATACCTTCCCAACTTAAAAAATCCCTACTTTCACTAGACATTGTAGGTATCCATTTTTACATTAGCAATTTTTATACTCCTTTATATTTTTGTCATTAACTTTGAGCTCCATTTTTTATACCTGTCAATATAAAAACACTTTACACCCTATATATCCCCCAATATATCATGTCATTTTTCCCTCAATATATATCCCCCAAATATGAATGCACGTGGTATGTTATTACTTTCCTAGTTAAGCCTTCATGTAGTTACCAAGAAAATAGTGTAACACCCTTATCCCACATCTACCGAAGTAACTGGCCAATAGGGGTAAATATGTGATGATAGGCCACTTTAATGGGATTACAACCTCCTAATTCACCTTAAGGAAGTGGAATCAATGGAAAAGAACTACACAGACCTTTCACATCATCAGCAAAACTCCTAGGAGCCATCCAAACCACTCATTTAACCATCCTCTAAGACCAAATGGAATTTTAGTGCATCAAAACCCTAGAAGCCCCCTTGATATGGACCAGGGTGTGTATAGGAGGCTCCAGACACTCCTACAACAAGGGAAAGTGAGTGTCCTGGGAAATTTTTCCTCAATCTTGTGCCTGCGACTCCAGGATTTGTGCCACTTTTTCAGGCCTAGAGCCCAGGTCACTGCCTAGAACTTAATGACAGGTTCATAAATGAAATTTCATAGCGAAACAAAGATACATTTGAAAAAAGATCAACAAGGACTAGACTGGATTCCTACTAGCCATGATAGGAATTTTGTCAAACATGTCGCAAATATGTAATCTATAGGTTTAAACAATGGATATGAGCATATGGCTCTCATACTTATTTGAGAATCCTTAAGAAGCATTTTCCCCATATATCATTAGATGCATTGCCATCTATTAGGTCATAGATACATTGTTCATTCATTTACAATTCAAAACATGAGGAGAGACATACATCATCACTGCCAAAATACATGCTTATAACCATCATAATAACAAAAAATTATCAAGGACGCGTCAGCCATAGTATTTGCATATAAACCAATACATTTAAACATAATATACCAAGGAAAGAACCTCTTATTAATGAATGCAAAATACAACCCGGTATGGGACTACCACGTTCCACCCGACCATAGATTGGTTGAGCCAAACCTCTCTTCAGCCAATCACCCCTGTGCCATATTCCAAGCATGAATGTGGGACTCAAACCAAAAGAAACAACCAGGGAATCACAAGGCTAAACCACTTCACCCTCATTAATAGAAACCAGGCTCTATCACAATCCACACTAGATCACTAGGCCAAAATAATAAACATGTAATAGTAGTATTTACCATGATCTTGTAGGTTTTAACCCAGTACAGAAATTACCTGCATATGAATTCTAAAAATAAAAAATAAACAATGGAGAGAGCATAACACATAAAACAAATATACACAGAGATTTTCCCCTCGATCCAAAAACCGGGACTACTAGATTGATTTTTCATTATGTTCCTTTCAATGTTATAATACATATATATACATGCTGAAGCATCCATAAACCCTAATCCATAAACCATGGATTAGAACATAACAGTAGTTCCATTGACCGGATCTACAAAATACCATGGATTGAAAACCATCGTGCCCAAAACCATGTGGAAAGAATATAACACAACCCAATATTCTCCCACTTGTTGTTTTCTTTCCACAAGGGGCCACCGGAGAGTTTAGTCATTGATCCAACACCACAATGCTCATTGTTTCTCTACACCAAGAGAACTTCTCAGTGCTCACAAACTTTGTCAATGCATTTGCATTATTCTTCAAAGTGTCCACATTTACCAGCAACACCTTTTTGTCTTCTATCATATCCCTCACAGAGTGATACTAAACATAAATGTGCATTGTCTTTGAATGATAAGTAGGGTTCTTTGCCAAGAAAATTTCACTTTGGCTATCACAGTCTATCCTTATAGCTTGCTGTACTAACCCCATACTTGAACACAACCTCTACAACCAAACTGCTTCCTTGCTTGCATGAGTGGCTTCCATGTATTCTGCCTATGTAGTTGAAGGTGCCACTACATATTGTCTCTTACTCATCCAACTGACTGCACCTCCAAATAGGTTAGACACATATCCACTTGTAGATCTTCTCTGATCCAGATCTCCAACCCAATCTGCATCAACAAATCCATAGATGTCCAAAACTCTGTCCAATCATAGTCTTCCTTAGTAGCACAAACCATAATCACTAGTGCCACGCAAATACCTGAAAACCCGCTTCACTGTTGTCCAATGCTCCTTCCCTGGTTTTGGCATAAACCTGCTCAATACTCTCACTGCATGTGAACTTTTTGGTCTAGTACAGACCATCACATACATCATGCTACCGACTGCACTTGCACATGGAACACGAGACATGTCCTCTTCCTCTTCTTGTGCCTTGGGAAACTGTTCAACATATAACTTTACACCTACAGGAATAGGAACCTTCACAATTTTACTATCCTGGATATTAAACCTCTGTAGTATTGTCTCGACATACTTCCTCCGGTTTAACCAAAGCTTCCAATTTGTCTGATCTCGTTTAATTTCCATGCCCAAAATATAGTTTGCACCACCAAGATCTTTCATGTCAAATTTGGAGGATAATTTGGTCTTCAAATCATGGATAATTTCTTTGTCATTTCCAACCAACAACATATCATCCACATACAAGACCAGATAAATAACACGATCGCCAGTTAATTTAAAATATAAGTGATATGCTTTGCTTTTGGTGAAGCCAAGTCCCCGTATAAATGTATCAAATTTCTGATAGCACATCCTTGGTCACTGTTTTAACCCATACAAAGAATTTTTTAACTTGCATACTAGTTCTTTCTTACCCTTCACTGCAAAGCCTTTAGGTATCTTCATGTAGGTCTCTTCTTCCAGATCCCTGTGAAGAAATGTTGTCTTCACATCCATCTGTTCTACCTCAAAATCAAAAGCAACAACAACAGATAAAAGTAATCTAATAGAAGCTAACTTGGAAACAAGAGAAAAAAAATATCATCAAAATCAATTCCCGACACCTGGGAATAACCTTTTTCTATGAAATGAGCTTTGTATTTATCCAGCTTTACTTCTACATTCATCATCTTCTTGAACACCCATTTGTTGCCAATGGGTTTCCTTCTAGCTGACAACTCCACCAGATCCCAAGCCTTATTTTTGTGCAAAGATGTCATTTCATCAACCATGGCCTCTTTCCAGAGTTTGATATCCTCTGAAACTACTGCTTCCTTCAAAGTTCTGGGATCATCATTAGTAATAGATAAAGCAAAATTTGAACAGAAAGTAGATGGACTATACCTTTCTGGCTGCCTTCTTTCTCAAACTGATCTTCTCACAACCGGAGTTTGTAGTTCTTCGTCTTCTGATTCCTCTTCTGTTGTAGAGTCTTATTCTTCCTCCTTTAGCTCAAACTCTATCTTCTTAGGTTCCTTTTGTAGGACTTCATGTTTTATAACATTTTTCACCTCTCTAAACACCACATCTTGGCTGTACACAACCTTCCTTGTTACTGAGTTCCAAATATTATAACCTTTTAAACCATCCTTATACCCAATAAGGATGCACTTTCCTAAGGTGGTTTTTGCCTCTGTAGAAGGAGCATCATTAGATCCCTTTCCTTTCTCAGGAGCTTTAGATTTACAGTCCCTTTTGTAGTGCCCTTCCTTTCCGCATTTCCAGCATAACTTTACACATTTTCCTAGAGATTTAGATCTCCCACTCGAGGACTTATTTTTGTTCCTGTTTTGGGACCGTCCTCATAAAGACAAGGCATCACCATTCTAGCACTCCATATTTTTCCATCTCATCTCCTCTGTCACTAAGGATGAGACTATGTTGTCAAACTGCAAGGTAGTTACATTGCTACCTATTGCAACAACTAGACTATCCCCCAAATCTAGTAGAGAACACAAAAAACTGATGCACTTATCTTCATTTGAAATTTTAATATCAACAGGTAATAACTCACTTACCACAGTATTAAATGCGTTCAAATTCTCTTTCACCAAGTCTCCATCTTTCATCATTAGGATATACAACTTTTTCCATAGGAACAATTTATTCACCAAAGAATTAGATTGGTACAAAGTCCCTAACTTGTCCCATAAATCCTTCACCGTAGCTTTCCCTAATACATTCAACAATATTGAATCTAAGACACACAATCGTATTGTGCTTTTTGCCTTTTGATCCAACTTCTTCCAGTCTTCATCGGATGTTGTCGTTGGTTTAGTACCTAGATCTACTACGATCCACGGATCTTTATCCACCAACAGATCCTCCATCTTGAGTTTCAACAACTGAAAACTCTAACCGTTAAATTTCTCGATCTCTATATTTCCACTGCTCGCCATATTCTTTCACCACAAGAATTGATCCCACAGATCTCCCACTGAACAGGGTCTACCACAGGCCCGAGCAAAACCCCTTAGCAGGAAAAGAATCCCCTTGAAGCGAAAACAACTCCATTACCAAATGTAGGTCTTAACCCCGTACAAAAATTACCAGCATAAAAATTCTAAAAACATAAAATAAACAATGGTGAGAGAATAACACATAAAACAAATATACACAGAGATTTTCCCCTGGATCCCAAAACTGGGACTACCAGATTGTTTTCATTATGTTCCTTTCAATGTTACAATACATACATACATACATATATATATATATATACATATATTTCGAAGCATCCATAAACCCCAATCCATTAACCCTGGATTAGAATATAACCGTAGTTCCCTTGACCGGATCTATAAAATACCATGGACCAAAAACCATCACTCCCAAAACCATGTGGAAAGAATATAACACAACTCAACAGATCTCCACAAGATCACTAGGCCAAAACAATCATGGATGCCATCTGATTTCTCCACCTACACAGTGAGGAATTTCCCTATCTCGTAGTCTCTAGGATTTAACGCAATCCAAATTTTGATCCAGGGATCACTAGGCCATAAATGAGACACAAGTCTCTGGAATTTATCACAATCCACACTAAATCACTAGGACCTAACAGAGACTCCACCCTATAGGATTTACCATATATCCCGCCATTCACTGGCAAGGATTCTTAGGCCTAATCAAGGGAAACCACCTCTAGGATTTACCATATATCCTGCCATTAACCAGACTAGGATTCCTAGGCCCACTGAGGCACAAATTACCTGGCTTTACTACAACCCAGAGTTTTTTTTAGAGGTCACTAGGCCAGTGGATTTATCGCAATCCATAGTATGGTTCAAGGATCACTAGGCCATGTGCTCTTTCTTTCAGATATCCACCTCACTTAGCTTTGAATCCATCTAGAAATCCAGCTCAACCAAAACATGATAACCCCATCATACCACGTCTATTCGGAAATGGCAAGGGTAGGTTGAAAACACTATCACACCTGGAAAAACCCATGCCATGACAACAAAGAACCAAATACAATACCAAGCATGCCAAATGTAGCAACCAAATCACACATGAAAATTGATACCTGCAAATAATCATGTCGTAGTTGCTTGATCCTGCTCTTCCTTGCTTCCTCCTTCCTTCATCTTGTCTTCTTTTCCTTTCTTGATCCAATCCTAAAGTGCTCCAAGAAAACTCTAAGTGTCCAAGAGTTAGAGAGAGAGAGAGAGAGAATAATGAGAGAGCTCCAAAACTGAACTAATAAAAGGTTATACTGACCAAGCCCGAGCATAAGTTTTCCAACTGATCCTCATAAATCATTTTATCAATGAGGCCTTTTTTTTCTTCATTTTCCTCCTCACATGCAACATGTGACCTTTCACCTTCATTTTCTCCTAATTTGCATTATTTTCATAAATATTTCCAATTAATGCCACTTTGCCTTTGTTGGTTTGAGGGTGCTTGACCCAGGTTCAGATTTTGTTGTGCACCCACAAAACCCTCAATTACTGGCCCTTTTGGAAACAACCTACAAGGAGATCATAGTCTCACCTGAAGTAGTTATGGGAGGTTAAAGAACCTGGCTTTTGCACCCGGAGGGATATCCGCGAAGTGGTGTCATGCATTTACTTCTATTATATATAAATTTTATAACTTCACATACATAATAACTTCGCGTAAATGATTAATATAAAAAACATATAAAATTCAACATATAATGGTATATCTTATGGTTCTTCATATAATTCAATAAAAAGCACACATGACCAGATAGAAAACAATAAATAAATAACAAGTACATAGGTTCAATACTTCACAAAACTTCTTCTTTATTAAACAAATATTTCAATTACATTCACTTCTCTGACCTGTGCACTCAGCTACACACTCTTCAAGGTCTCCATGCACTCAGCTGCGGACCCTTCTCCAAAGCTACAGACTACAAATATGAAAACAAAGATTCCCGTATGCTTCTATCATTAAGATCTTATTAGTTTTTAGACTATTCGATTACAAAGTATTACATATCCTTTTATACAATTCATCTATACAAAAACCATGGTCCACATACCATGGATCCATAAAAACAAGGACTACTACCCAATACCTATTACAAAATAAGGGCTTTATCCCATCCCTAAGGCCCTAAAAGTTTGCGTGATGAATATTTCTTCGCCAGCTCCATGTGGTCCACTCCTTCTTTTGCGGGGTCTTTTACCCAAAATTTGGACCAAGTTGGGCCGTGCCCAAGAGTTCCCCAACACTCACCCATGACTCGTCCTGAGTCACTCAGCTTCGACACCCTTGATCTTTGCTGCGATGTCATTGTATACTACATTGTACTGCTAGAGTGTTTCTGCCATCAACTTTTCTTCCTGCTACGCTTCCTTGAGCAAAGCTTCTGTAGTAGGGTCAACGGTCTTCTACAGTAGCTCCACTTCCCTTTTCTTCAATTCCTTTAGTCGTTCATCCACTTCTTGCGAAAGTTGCAGGGCTTCCTCCTGCCATGGCTGAGTCCTTTCCTGTAAGATCTGTGCTTTCCTCCATAGATCATCCATTTGTACCTAGAGGTTCTTCCCTTTAGAAATGTTGGAAAATCTCTGCAAGACTGGTAAGGTCTTCACAACTGCCAGGATCTCATCGCACCACTTCTTCTTGGCCTACAATTCCTCCCCAATCTTCATGATGTTTGGATCCTCCTACAGTGAGGTCCAAATTTGCATTGTATCATCAAGAAACTTCCCACATTCTGCCACTGTATCTTATATGCCTTTCATTGCTGTGCTAAGGTCCTTTTGTCTCTGCTCCCAAACCTCTAGTGGCATAGTTGGCTGCAATCTTATCATCAGCTCTGATATATGTACCTCATAATCAAAATTTAATTTGGCAATGTCATTCTTTCAGTCTTTAATCGCAAGTGCAAGCTTCGCGACCTTGCGTGTGGGTGCTTCATCATTATGGACCTTCACATCTGGAACTGCACTGCAGGTTTCAGAAATGGCCTTCTCCAATTGTTCTTGTTTCTGCCTTGCTTCCTCCATTTCCTTGGCCACTTGCTTCAACTCCTTTTGTATTTTTTATTTCTCTCACTCTGCATTTTCTTTTAGCAACGTTATATGTTTCTCTCGTTCCTACATCTCCGTGGTGATTCCTTGATGAAATTAGTGCAACACTTGAAGAGGTAACGCATCGACTTTCAATTGGATACTACACCACATCTTAGCTCGCTCTTTATTTATTTCCGCTTCAAACTTCAGTGCCCCGATTGGCACAAGTATAATCCTCAACCAGGAACTCGTTTCCAATCTTTTCTCTTGCTGCGATGACCAGGCTACCTTTTCTGTGGCAACGCTTTTAGCTCCACAATACCCTGCTACACTTTAGCCAATATCGCTTTGCAATGATCATCAATATTATCTTAGGTCTCTGTATTAATCTCCTGGATTTTCTCTGTTATCTCATCAATGTTCCCATCAATGAGGACAAGTGGCATTGTGCCCTTTCTCTTATCCTCCTTCTTCTTCTTTCTTGGCTGCATCTTTATCACATAGGGAAAATATTCTAATACTTTTTCATCGATGTGGTGTTCTTCATGTTCCTACCCTGTTCCTTCTATTTCTTTTAGATCTTTGACGACATGTTTCTTACTTTTACCCACACCTTGAGAGGTACCTCTTTCTGCACCATCTTCTCCAACCGCTCCATCAGGTTGAGTCATCCATTCCTCCTGCAAATGTGTGCATGGGGAGCTTGGTAAGTCTGCAGCTGAGTGCATGGGCCCCTACAACTGCATGCACAGGGTAGAAAGAGTCTGTAATTAAAAATATGAGCAGAATAAAGGTTATTTTGGAGCATTACTTATGTATCTGTGTGTTATTCTTTACTTTTTCATTTACTGTCTATTCACTCTGTTTACTAAATTTATCATGAAACGTACTTAATAGATGCATGAAATTGGTAGATTTGGTTAATTACATGATGTTATGAATATTCAGAGAAATTAGCGAAGAGTTTAGATCTGTTAATTGTAAGTTATTGTAATTTCTAGGTTTTAAGGGTTAAGGTTGGCGAAGGTCAGAATAAATCCCTAAAAGTAATAAAAACACATCACATATTCCTTTCGATGTAGAAACCTGGTTCTAGAATCCCCCAATACTGCCTTGGGAGAGACTATAGCCTGCGCTACATGGGTTATTTCCAAAAGGGCCGGTAGTGTAGGATTTTGTTGGTTAGCATAGGTAACTCTGAACCTGGGTCCAAGCCCCCCTAAGCCAAAAAATGGTTCTGTTGTCAGGACCGGGATCTATCTGATGATTATGTGATGAGAAATAAATGGATACCAAATAACAAGGAGATTGAAAAGTGGATTCATCAGAAGTTGCATGAGTTTGCAACCCAGGAAAACAAAAATCCGCGCCTGTCAGATGAAGAGTGGTTGAATAGAAACATGCATATAGAAGAACATAAAATTTTCTTCTTCTTTTTTCCATGTGAGTTATACGAATGATTGTCTAAATTAGCGGACGGTCAAGGTACGTGGAAGTTGGATAACCCTATTGTGTGGACTCCAGAGCTAGTGAGGGGCTTGGAAGGTTCAAAAAACAAGATCGTGAGAGCTGTCGATTATTGGATCGACAGTGTTATGGGTGGATTCATTATTGAGTTTGCAATCAACACATTTGTCAGCTATAGAGAAGTTGAACACCGATTTTTCGAAGGACCAAGAGGTAAGTATCTGAAGTCCCTAAAAAATTGGATTAAAATGTTATTGTGTGAGAAACGATTTATGCCATTGAATTGATGTTTAGTCAAGATTTTATGGGAGCTACGCAAAGCGAAAAGCCATTTAGAACAAATCTAGATTCAGGTGCCGAATACAGTCCTTTGTTGGGAGTGCCTAATAGTGACGAAGAAAGTAATAGTCTGGAGATGCCTCAAGGCACGCCACAGATGGTAAATTAGGGCATCGCAGGGATACCACATCCATCCACTCCACCTCCGCCGTCACCTCCACCTCACACACTTCCAACTCCACCTCCACCTCCACTATTCAATATGGTGAACACTATGAAGATGCCCATATTCAAGGGTTTGGGGATAGAAGACCTTGAACAATTTTGGTTTGTAGCAGATGTTGTATGGAAGTCACAACAGATAACAGATGATGACCTGAAGAAAGCGCAGCTGGTCAAAACATTGCAAGATAAAGCGCTGATATGTTATATTAAGTATTGTTCGACTCATCCATCTGTGACGCTGAAAGATACGAAGGATACGTTAAATAATGAATTCAAGAAGCCTAAATCGGAAGCCTAGTTATTAACAGAGGTCAAAGAGATCCAGCAGAAGGTAAATGCGTCTGCACGGGATTTCGATAAAACGCTGAAGTGCATGCTCCAATAGGCTAATATGAAAATCATGGATGAACAACACAAGGATTGGTATATTGCTTCACTATTACCCCATTTGTTGGGTAGCGAAGGTCCTGCGTAACGGTTTTGGGGCAGAAAGCCCAAAAAGTAGGATTAAATTATTGTAAAAACTCCAAAGTATGCAGAGTGCGAAATGTAAAAGATCGAGTCAAAGGGTTGTCCACCCAAGAAATAATGTAAAGTAATAGGAAGTAAGTCAGTCTGCGGACCATAGGAAGGTATAAATAGAGCGCAGCTCTATGGGGGAAAGGCAGTTCTTTTTGGGATATGATTTAGATCTAAATTGTAATGGGTTGCTGGGAAGAATAGTCTGAAAGCATCTGTAAGTCCAAGTCGAGGGGTTGGGTAGGGGATAGAGGCTCTACAGCTGTGTGCACAGAGGCCTGAAAGAGTCCACAACTGTGTGCGTAGACCCTTGCAGTTGAGTGCGTAGGGTAGATCTGGATGTATTGGTGAAGAATAATAATAAAGATAAGTTGCTTCTGTAATTTTGTGTTATCGCGCATCTGACTTTATGATTTACCTTTCTATATCTGTTTAAATATGAATGTGATGAATGTATGCGAATCTGGGTTCATTTTAAGTGTGTGAATGGTTAAACTTGTTAAATGTTTTCTTAAAGACCCTGCTAAGAAGATCTGATACACTCCATTAATTAGATTAGATCAGTAATCAACACGGTAATAGAAAGTGGAAGTTGCTCCGGGTTTGGATCTGCGCAACTGCAGAGCAGCGCGAAGCAGTAGAAGGGTGCACAAGTCCCCTAAACCACATCTTGACAGCCCAAGGGTGCAGAAACCTGGTTCCAGCACCCTCCCCTGCTACCTCAGGTGAGACCTCAGTCCGCACTCCCTGGGTTGTTACCGCAAGGGCCGGTAGCTGCGGGATTTGTTTGGCTAAATAACTCTTTCGAACTTGGTTCAGGCCCATATAAGCCAACAAATGGTTCCGTCGTCAGGACTGGGATCTGCCTAAGGGTTGTCTGGTGTGGAACGTGGGGACTCTATAGAAAAGAATGTTGAAAAATTGGAAGGATCAGGGACGGTAGTAGATCAAGGGTAACTATGGCAAACGCAATTCAGTTACCGGTGTTTAAAGGAGAAGGAGGCGAAGACCTGGAACAATTTTGGTTTGTGCTAACATCAGTATGGAATGTGTAGCAAATAGTGGATGATAATATCAAGAAAGCCATCTTAGTCAGTGCACTGTAGGACTGAGCGCTAACATTGTACATGAAGTATTCAAGCTTCAACCCAACGACGGGGATAGTGGACATCCATACTGAATTAAAAAAGGAGTTTTTCCAGCCAAAGTCAGAAGCGCATTCGATCGTAGGATTCAAAGAGATCACGATGATGCCTGGTGAGACCTCGTGGGATTTGGATCAGAGGTTGAAAAGCACCATTCGCGAGGCCAACATGACCCTGACGGATGCACAACACCGCGCTTGGTTCGTCGCATCATTAACGCCATATCTGAAGTCGACTTTGTCACAACAGAAGATCTCAACCCAAGCAGAAGCGCTGGAGGCAGCAATGCAGCTGCACGAAACCCCGGTATAGGACCCAGGGTTGGGAGTTCAACAAATCCAAGTGTAGGTCCAAAATTTGTGTTTGGAAATACAGAAGTTAAAACAAGAATAGACACCACGTTCAGAAGTCTAGGAGGAAGTATGGTGTATAAAGTGCAGGAGCCAGGGACACGATAAAGATCACTGTCTGGTCTCGGTGAATTTTGTGGTCACGGGGGGGACTGACACCATTGTGACTAGAGGCACAGGTAGGGCCGAGCACGATCGCCCTGCTCTGGTGCGCAATCTATCAGGTAGGAGGAAAGCACAACACTGATAACTATCATCTATTGCCAAAATACAACCAGACCCCCCAGCAGCTCTTTTGCAACTTTTGTAGATCGGTGGGTCACGAAGAAAGAGATTGCCGTAGCTATCGAATGTTGATGGACCAGGAACCTACCTACAGAATGCAAACTGAGGTGCGAGGTCAGGATCCAGCCGCGGTGATTGCGCGCGGTGGGTTTGTAGGATAGGGTCGAGGATGGGGCGGAATGGGACCAGGAAGGGGTCGCGGGCAGCTAATCTGTTACAACTATGGAGGACCAGGACATTACGCGCGAGATTGTACCAATCCAACCCGAATATCATGTCCTTATTGTGAGCAATTCGATCATGAGCTGCTAGATTGCCCCATGCTGATAGCACAAATTCGCGAAAAAAAGGCAGCGCCTCCTACAACAACGCAAAACATGCAGATGATGAGATCTGAACCACGCGATGACGAACCCATGGTAAACATGGTATTGCGGAGCGGCACAGCCACAGGAGAGGTCAATGGGGAGACCAATATGGAAGCTAGGGAAAGCTTCACGGGTGTCTCTACCCGAGGTAGTAGGGATTGGCCTAAGCTGGCTAGGGATCCCTCGATGTTGACTACCTTTTTAGAGACATGCATAAAACTGCTTCATGAAAACAGGGCAGTTAAAGGGTTACAGGAAGTGATTAATAGATGCGCAAGGTGAGGTGAACCTCGTGGAGTCTGAAAATTAGGAAGACACACATCGTGGATGGGTTGGGAGATGCGGTTAACAGTTGGCAACTATGAGATGGATCAGGTCATTCTGGACCTAGGTTCAGATGTAAACATATTTCTTAAACAGACTTGGGAGCGCGTGGGTAAGCCTACACTACAATTGTCTCCTATCCAATTGCGGATGTCCAATAAGCAGAAGATCTTGTCCATGGGAAGGCTGCAAGGAATTACAATAGATGTTGATGGCGCAACTACCTGGATGGACTTCGAAGTTATCAAAATTGTGGATGAAAATAGCCCGTACCTTGTGTTGCTAGGGATAGACTGGGCCACTGACATGAATGGGGTTATTAACCTCAAACAGAGGAAGATGATATTTGAGAAGAAGTCGCTCCGTGTAGTCGTTCTGCTAGATCCAATAGAAGGACCGCGCTACACAGAACTTGTGTGCAATGAAGAAAGGGACGATGCATTGGATTGTATCTACAAAATTGTTGCATAGAGGCTAGAGGAGGAGCGAGATTCTTGCGGGGCTACGCTGGCTCATGCACCAGAGATTCAAATGAAGAGAATGAGTGATGGCGAAATAGGGTGAATGGGGTAACCACGTTACACTGTAATATGATGATGAAATCCCTGTATTGCGTTAAAGCTCAGAACCGCGAGTTACTGATGTATGATGGGCTGACAGTAGTGGATGAATTCCTGGTTAAATTCAAAAGCGCGGTACCAGAGTACCAACGATTTGATGCGCTAAAATGGACATTGCGCGTGACACTGATGCGATGGTGGGATACCCATGAAGGAACCTTCGAATATTGGTGAAGCTACAGGCGCATGATGCAGATAAGATTTGGGAAGCCAGAGCTATGAATAACGGAGAAATATGATGGACGAGATGATCCGCGCATGCACCTGACCAAATGGACCAAAGCTTATGGTGTGGAGCCTCAACTAGAATGGGTGCACTTATTTTATCATACCTTGGATGTCATTCCAAGGAACTGGTATACAGAAATAGAGCTTCGACATGGCACCGGTGAGTGGGATATCCTGTGCGAAGGGTTTCTGTCGACATTTTTCTTTGAAGACCAATGGATGGATACCGTGCATGATGCATTACAGCTAGTAAGGACCGCCATCTTTAGAACATCGCAAGAACCAGAAGAAGTCGTGCTGTCAGACTGGTCGCGACAGTTGAGCCAGGCCTTAGCATGTTACAATGTACAAGTAGAAGATGGTGAGGATGGCCCGTGTAACATCAATATACCAGAATCCGAAGGGAGTCATGAGGTGCGCGGCCTCGAGATAGAAGATCCAGACATCATGGCGCCATTGAGAATGAAGTAAGCGAATATCGGAACAGAGGAAGAACCGTAGTATGCTAAGCTTGGGGACTACTCTAGCTGCTCTGAGAGTACTGAGATTTATTCCCTACAAAATTTACGGAGCTGAAAGGGATTCTAGGAGACCTAGGAATGATGAAGATAACTTTGAAGCTAGATGCGAAGCTAGTGAAGCAGTGACCCTACCGATTGAATCCAAAATACAAAGCAAAGGTCCACGAAGAATTGGACAAGATGCTCACAATAGGAATTATTGAACCAGTTGAGGAGTCCGATTGGGTAAGCCCTATGGTCGTGCAGGAGAAGAAATAGAAGGGTGAGATCCGCATTTGCGTAGATCTGCAGAAGCTCAATGATTCTTGTGTTAACGATCCATTTCCAACACCCTTTACAGATGAGGTACTAGAAAATGTGGGTGGGCAGGAAGCATACTCCTTCATAGACGAGTTCTCCAGGTACCATCAAATCAAGATTGCACCAGAGGATCGGAGCAAGACAACGTTTGCTACCGAATGGGGTTGTTTTCAGTATACGGTAATTCCCTTTGGGCTGGAGAATGTCCCAGCGATATTTTACCGTATTGTGGTAGCCGCATTCAACGAATTTATCCACAAGTTCTTAGAAGTCTACTTGGATGACTGGACCATATTTGGCTTGGTTAAGAAACATGTCACGAGCTTACGAATGATGCTGGATACCTACTGCCGGCACCAGATTGCACTCAACCTAAAGAAGTGTACTTTCCTTGTCCCTTTCGGGAACTTGCTCAGCCATGTGGTTTGTAAGCAAGGACTGATGGTGGATTCGGCAAAGATCGATGTCATACTAAATCTGCAAGCACCGCGAAGTGTAAAGTAGCTACGCGCTACACTATGACACACGGGCTACTACCGGAAGTTTATAAAATGTTATGCCCAGATCACGGCTCTAATGGAACAGTTACTGAAGAAGGATGCTACGTATTGCTAGAATGAGGAATGTAACAAAAACCTCAAGACACTTAAGGAAAAGATGGCATTTGCCCCTATCTTGGTCATTCCAAAGTGGGACATTGAATTTCATGTACATGTTGACGCGTCGTGTATCGCGTTGGGTATGGTACTCACTCAAGAAGGAGCAGAGGGAATTGATCACTCGATTGTGTTCGCAAGTCACAGGTTGTCCAAAGCAGAAAAGAATTACTCTACTACTGAGCGAGAGGGATTGGCGATGGTATACACACTCCAAAAGTTCCGTCACTATCTACTTGGAGGACATTTTAAGATGTATACTGATCACTCTACGCTCAAGTACCTAGTGAATAAGCCTATGTTGGGGGGGCGCATCTGTCGATGGTTGCTGTTGTTTCAAGAATATGACTTTGAGGTTGTTGTAAAGCCGGGATGTCTGAATGCAGGTCCAGATCACCTGTCCCGAATTGAGACCGGTGAAGAACCAACAAATCTAGAGGAGGGACTCCCGGATGCCCAATTATATGCCGTGCGCATTGCAGATGGCCACTTTGAAGATATAATCCACTTTTTAACTACGGGAATTGCGCCATAGGTGTATTCTGTCCAGCAGAAAAAGGAATTTGAGCGTGGACAGATCTTGGCCGAAGCACATGGAGGGGTTGCTGGTAGACATTATGCGAGTTGCGCCACAGCCCATAAGATTCTTCGCGCCGGATTATGGTGGCCCACTCTACATCAAGATTCGAAAGCATATTGTTGGGCCTGTGATGTATGTGAATGAATGGGAAAACCATCGCGAAGGGATGAAATGCCCCTTCAGCCACAAATGACGCTACAACCATTTGAGAAATGGGCGATCAACTTCGTCGGGCCTATTGAACCATGAGGAAAGACGGGCGCGTGCTATATCATCACTGCGACTGAATATTTGACCCGATGGGTAGAGGCATAGCCAGTTAAGGATTGCACAGCTGCGATAGCAGCAAAATTCTTGTTTGAGAACATACTGACCAGGTTTGGCTGCCCCAAAATTCTCATGAGTGATAGGGGAATGCATTTTCTGAATGAAACGATCAGTGCACTCACTGAGGAATTCCAGATATATCACCAACAGAGTACGCCCTACCATCCGCAAGCAAATGGGATTGTTGAGGCATTCAACAAAATTTTGGAGACCGCGTTGACTAAGGTCTGTAATGCACGACGAAATTACTAGGACTTGTGCATCCCTACTGTGTTATGGGCATACCGAACTATGTGCAAGAAGTTGATAGGCTAGACACCGTTTCGCTTAGTCTATGGAAAGGAGGCCATTATGCCTATGGAATATATTATGCCTAGTCTGCGGATCATGGCAATCACAGGTATGGAAGACTACAGAGCATTGGAAGAGAGGCTCGCACAGCTAGAAGAATTGGAGGAGGAACAGTTTCTGGCTAGATTCCATCAGTAGGTACAGAAACAACGCGAGAAAGCATGGCACGATCACTATCAAGGTGCGCACCTTCAAGGAGAATGATCTAGTATTGATTGGGACTCTGCATGCATTGGTTGGGACCCTATGTCATCAAAGAAGTTACCGATGGGGGCGCGGTTCAGCTGGCTAAACTCAATGGAGACCCCTTCCCAAGAAGAGTGAATGGCAGTCGCCTAAAGCTCTACACGGGCAGGCCGACCGCCTGACTAGCCATTCAGAAGATAGTCTCACTGCTCCAACTAGTTGAAAGAGAGTGTGGGATGATAAAGCAGCCTGGGGGACAGATGCACGAGTACCACGGTGCGTGTACATTTGACCAAACACAAGGGTCGCGGTTGCGCGAGAAGGATCATGCGGATGTGCTGATAAAAGGAATGATGACCGTTGATATCACTATTCATGACAAGATGTCTGCATTATGGCAAAAGGGAGCGGGTGACGGGCAATTAAGAGAAACAGTACGAGCTAGATATGGAATGAGTTGCCACAGATTTTACACGAGAAGTTTACATGAGCTGGAACAGGTGGCAATCAATGCATTTGAAATTCTCATGGCTTATAAATCACCGAGGGGAATCCACTGGGCGGCCTACACTTCGGAAACACATATGGAGCTGTTCATTATCTTTGCACAAGGCATGCACCCAAAGGTAGTGATCTGGCCGATGGAGAAGCAGGACTCTCTAAGGAGTATGGTGTTGACAACTGCAAGCATCCCACAGGCTGCAGCATCACCAGTAGGGGATGTACCAAAAAGGAGGGAACACGAAGCAGAATTGGTTCGGATGTCGTCACCTTTCCCAGGAGCAGGTCGGCGCACTACAATAGAACAACGAAAGGATGGATAGACAACAACCACAGGTAGATATGAATTTCATAAGTCGTCTTTGATGTCCCTCAAAAATTGGGATCTTGCGGACAATAGCCAGGGTCTTGCAAAATTGCAACACAAGCTGCAGCCGACGGTGCGAAGAGAAGGTACAAAGGTCGTAAGCGCCTGCGGTGGTACCAGGCGGTCCTATATGCGGCTCCCTCGCTTGCACTAAAATCCTTTGAGGGGGTATTCTGTGTTAACCGAGCATAGCAAAATGAGCATCATTAGTTGCGAGACGTGGTAGAAACACTGAAGGAGGAGCCGGACGAAGCGTTGCAGGAGACAATGAAGGAGTAGCAGGACGATGAGCGCCACTCAAAGGGAGGCGAACCATGAAGCTAAGGCAGAGCGTCTAGCCACGCCAATGAGTGACTCAGGATGAGTCACGATGATTGTGTTGGGGGACTATTGGGTAGTCGATGTCTCCGTAACGATTTTGGGGCAGAAAGCCCAAAAAGTAGGATTAAATTATTGTAAAAACTCCGAAGTATGCAGAGCATGAAATGTAAAAGATTGAGTCAAAGGGTTGTCCGCCCAAGAAATAATGTAAAGTAATAGGAAGTAAGTCGGTCCATGGACCATAGGAAGGTATAAATAGAGCGTGGCTCTATGAGGGAAAGGCAGTTCTTTTTGGGATATGATTCGGATCTAAATTGTAATGGGTTGCTGGGAAGAATATTTTGAAAGCATCTGTAAGTTCGAGTCGAGGGGTTGGGTAGGGGATAGAGGCTCTGCAGCTATGTGCGTAGAGGCCTGGAAGAGTCCGCAACTGTGTGTGTGGACCCCTGCAGCTAAGTGCATAGGGTAGATCTGGATGTATTGGTGAAGAATAATAATAAAGATAGGTTGCTTCTGTAATTCTATGTTATCGCGCATCTGACTTTATGATTTACCTTTCTATATCTGTTTAAATATGAATGTGATGAATGTATGCGAATCTGGATTCATTTTAAGTGCGCGAATGGTTAAACTTGTTAAATGTTTGCTTAAAGACGCTGCTAAGAAGATCTGATACACTTCATTAATTAGATTAGATTAGTAATCAGCACGGTAATAGAAAGTGGAAGTTGCTCCAGGTCCGGATCTACGTGACTGCAGAGCAGTAGAAGGGTGCGTGAGTCCCCTAGACCACATATTGACAGCCCAAGGGTGTGGAAACCTAGTTCCAACACCCTCCCTTACTACCTCGGGTGAGACCTCAATCCACGCTCCGCGGGCTGTTGTTACAAGGGTCGGTAGCTGCAGGATTTATTTGGCTAAATAACTCTTCCGAACCTAGGTAAGGCCCATATAAGCCAACACCATTTAATATTTCCATTGTCACAACAAAATATTGGAATGCAGGCTGAGGAATTGGAGATGTCTACGAAGTTGGAGGCCTCACCAATTCAAAATATGAATATGGGAGTGCAATAGATTCAGTCATAGTTGGCTAGCCTACATATGGAGTTGCATAGTCTCAACAAGGGATAAGAAGTCTAGGTTGAGATCTGCGTGGAAGTACGGTGTTTAAAATCTAAAGGCCATGGCCACGACAAGGAAAATTTCTTGGTGTATCAAAATTATCTAGTTGGGGGAGGTCCTGTTCCCCTAAAGCCTAAAAATACTGCTGGGATAAGTACAAGTGTGGTACCTTGGTGTGCTATCTGCAAGATTAGAGGAAAAAATATGATGGACAATTTTCATTTGTTACAGAAGTTTGTGTAGACTCCCTAGGAATTGTTTTGCAACTTTTGCAAGTCTTTTGGTCATGACGAGCGCAATTGCCAAAGTTATGAATTGATGATGGACAAAAAACCAACATATATAGTACAGATGAAGGCACGTCCTCAACAGGATCAAGGCACAACTGCAACACACAAAGGATTCCAGGGATGAGGAAGAGGGCGAGGAGGAGGAGCTTGAAGAGGTCAAGACCAGATCGTTTGTTACAATTGCAGAGAACCAGGTCACTTTGTGCGATATTGTCAGAATCCTACACACCCCTCACATCAATATTGTCATCAGTTTGATCATGTCATAGAATATTTCCTCATGCTCATCATGAAGATGCAAGAAAATAAGACCAAGACCCAAAAACCTATGCAGAACATCTAGATGATGAGATTAGAACCGCGTGAAGATGAACCAAGTGTTAATATTCTTATGCAAAGCAATATCACTACCGGGGACGATAAAGGAAAACAACCAGAGAAAAATGTATGGGTTTGCAAGGCTGCTGACAAGGAGGATGGATTTGATGTGAATAAAGTGAAGGAAACCTTCATGGAGGTGAAAAGGAGTTTTGTGGACATAAGAGCTTCTACATCAAAGGCTAAGAGTGCACGCACAGAGAAACATGCAGAAATCAGTATTGCGCAAGAAACAGATCCCTCATTGCTGACATCTTTCTTACAAACCTGCATGAAGATCTTAAGGGACCAAAAAGGAGTAGAGAGACTTTAGGAGTTGATAGATAACTGCACTGGCAAGGATAAGCCACTGCCGGAACAATGCACAATGCATATGGTTCATAAAGGCAAGAAAAGGATTGGTCGGGAAATGACGTTGACTAGAGAATTTGAAATACTTTGCCGAAGCAAACCTGGGAAATAATGGGAATACCAACACTACATTGGTCCCTGATCTAGCTGAGAGTGGTGAATCAACAAAATATTATTATTATGGGACACCTAAATTTAGTAACTGTGGATATTGAAGGGGCGCGCACTATAGCCAATTTTTAAGTGATTGAAATAGTGGAAGATAGTAATCCATACTCGACGCTACTTGGAATTGATTGGGCATTTGATATGAACACATTCATCAACCTCAAGAAGTGCAACATAAAATTTAAGAAGAAGGAACTAAGGGTTATTGTTCCATTGGATCCATCCAAGGGTGTGTGACATACTAAACCAGTAGGGGATTATTATGAAGAAGACGATATTGAGAAAATCTATAATCTTACTACGCAGGATGAGGATTGGATCAACCCTACGGTAGATAGGCAGATTTCTTGGGAGAAGGATAGCTCCCGTAATTCAGATTTAGATGAGGAGCTCGAACATTGACAGAACATATTGCATGAGGTATCGTCATTGCAATGCAACAGGCTCACTAACTCGCTTCGATATATATCCACTGAGGTACGCAACTTACCGTATTATGATGGTTTAGAATATGTCAGTTTATTTATGGATATATTTGAACAAGATGTACTGGAGGAAAATCGGTTCCACGAATTAGACATCGCACTAAGAGCTATGCCTACCAGATGGCGGGATACACATAAGAACAACTTTGCATATTGGAAGGAATATCGATGGATGATGAAGCTGTGGTTTGGATATGCCAATACTTGCATTAAAAAAAAATATACAGGAAATGATGATTCGCATGAGCATATCGCTCGATGGATGAAAGCATGGGGAGAAGAACCACAACCATAATGGGTTCACATATTCTGCCACACTTTGGATACTATTCCGATGAATTGGTATCTAGAAACAAAGCTGCGACATGGAACCATAGAATGCAACGTTCTGAAGGAAATTTCTCTGTTAACTTTTAGTTTTGAGGATGGATTTGAGTGTATGCAGTTGCACCATGCCTTGGAATGCTACAATGTGACTGCAGAGAAAGGTGAGGAAGATCCTAGGAACATCAATATTATTGATTCAAAAGCACAACACAAAGTCCCAGGTTCTAAGGCAGAAGTCCCTGATATCTCAAAGCCCTTGAATACCACAATGGTGAATATTGGGTCGGAAGCGCAGTCGAAGTTCGCAAACATAGGCGAGTATTGGGACGAGGACACAGTGGACAAAGTCACAAAGTTATTGCGGGAGTATCAGGACTTGTTTCCCACTAAGTTCTCTGATTTGAAGGGTATAGTAGGTGATCTGGGTGTCATGAAGATCACTCTGAAGCTAGATTGAAAGAAAGTGAAGCAGCCCCTGTACTGGTTGAATCCTAAGTACAAAGAAAAAGTGTGCGAAGAATTGGATAAGATGCTTGCAGGCCGGATTATTGAGCCTGTAGAGGAATTAGACTGGGTTGGTCTTATGGTGGCTTAGGAAAAGAAAACAAAGGGAAAAATTCAGATCTACGTAGATTTAAGAAAGTTAAATGATACTTGTGTCCATGATCCATTTCATATGCAATTCATAGATGAAGTATGGAGAATGTTGGAGGTCAGGAATCTTATTGGTTTATTGATGGGTTCTCAAGGTATCATCAGATCAAAATCACACTGGAGGATCAGATTAAGACTACCTTCGCTACTGAATGGGGTTGTTTTCATTATATAGTTATACCCTTTGGACTTAAGAATGCCCCTACAATCTTTTCTAGGGTGGTAGTCACAACTTTCAAAGAAATTATTCATAAGTTTTTGGAGGTTTACTTTGATGATTGGACAATGTTTCACTTAGTAAAGATAAATGTTGCCAGTCTTCGCCTCATGCTGGATAATTGTAAAAGGTATCAGATATCCCTTAATCTGAACAAGTGCATATTCTACATACCATATGGGATACTTTTGGGCCATGTTGTCTCCAAGTAGGGGTTGATGGTAGACCTTGCCAAAATTGTAGTTATTGTAAATTTTGAGCCTCTGAGGAATGTCAAGCAGTTGTGTGTGACGTTGGGCCATACAAGATATTATAGGAATTTTATCAAAGCCTATGCACAGATCACTGTGCCCATGGAAAGACTACTGAAGAAGGATGCGACGTTTTGCTGGGATGGTGATTGCTAGAAGAGTTTGGATGTCTTAAAGGAAAAAATTGTCACAACGCCTATTCTAATGTTCCCTGACTGGAAGAAGGAATTCCACGTACATGTGGATGAATCCTGTATAGCATTAAGAGTTGTGCTAACCCATCTAGGTGTAGGTGATATTGGCCATCTGATAGCATTTGCGAGCAGGAAGTTATCTAAAGAAAAAAAGAATTATTCAACCATAGAGCTTGAAAGATTGGCAATGGTGTATGTCCTCCAGAAGTTTAGGCACTATTTATTAGTTGCGCACTTCAAAATGTACACATACCATTATTCTTTGAAGTACTTGGTCAACAAGCGTTTGTTGGGTGGGGTGGATTTGTAGATGGTTGCTGCTCTTTCAAGAATATGACTTTGAAGTAATTGTGAAGCCAGGGAGGTTAAATATTGGACCCGATCACCTCTCTTAGATTGAGAATCATGACGAACCTACAAATTTGCAGGAAGGATTGCCTGATGCACAACTCTTTGTTGTGCACATCGTAGATGAATATTTTTCAAACATAATCCAGTTCTTGTCTATAGGTACAACTCCTGAAGGGTATATGACACAACAAAAGAAAGAATTGGTGGTCAGGGCTGCATATTTTTCTGTCATCGCAGGGCACTTTTATAGAATGGGATCGAACGAGGTGTTGTGTAGGTATGTCCCAGACTATGAACAACAAAGTATCCTCACTGAAGCACATGGAGGAGTTGTGGGAGGACATTATGTGGGAAGAGAAACTACGTAGAATATCCTACGAGCAGGACTCTGGTTGCCAACTGTGTAAGGGATTCGAAGGAGTATTGCAAGGCATGCGATGTCTGTCAGAGAATGGGGAGGTCATCGCGAAGTGATGAATTTCCTTTGAGACCACATGTATCATTACAAGAATTTGATAAATGGGCATTAGACTTCGTGGGACCAATTCAGCCACCAGGAAAGAAGAGTGGAGCAAGATACATTATTACAGTGACTGAATACTTGACTAGGTGGGCTAAGGAGCAGCTTGTGAAGGATTGTAGCGCGACTACAACTACAAAGTTAATCTTTGAACACATCTTGTCTTGGTTTGGCTGCCCTAAAATTTTGATGAGCAATAGGGGTTTGCACATCTTGAACGAAACAATTGATGCCTTGCTTGAGGAGTTCCAAGTGTATCATTAGAAAAGGATGTTGTATCATCCTCAAGCAAATGGAATAGTGGAAGCCTTTAATAAGATTCATGAGAATTCTTTAATGAATATTTGTAATGCCAAAACGAATGATTGGGATGTGCACATACCAGCTGTTCTATGGGCATATAGAACTACCTGTAAAAAGTTAACTAGACAAACATCGTTTAGATTGGTTTATGGAAAAGAAGTTGTGATGTCGATGGAGTACATCATGCCAACTTTGCAAATTGTTACAATTACAGACATGGCCGATCGGGATATCATGGAAGAACACCTCGTGCAGATAGTTTAACTGGAAGAAGATCACTTCTTGGATGGTTTTCATCAACAAGTGTGGAAGGATCACGAAAAGGCATGACATGACCACCATATTAAGCAGCACACCTTTAAGAGTTGAGATCTGGTATTGCTGTATGATAGTAAGTTTATGATTTTTCGAGAAAATTCCAAATTCACTAGTTAGGGCCATATATTGTTAAGTAGATTACAGATGGTGGTGCAGTTTAGCTTGTGAAGCTGAACGGTGAGATGTTTCCAGGAATGGTCAATGGGATTTGGTTAAAGTTGTACAGTGGTGACACCATCCCTGCGTAATGACTATATGGAAGCGAGAAAGTCTTAGTACTCCAAGAAGTTGCAAGGGAGTATGAGACTATAAATTACACTGCCACAAGGATAGTTTGGCGAAGTGAAGGGTTGTGTGACAAATAGAGGGAAGGCACAAAGGAGAGTTGCGACGAAGGAGCTGCACTATATTGGTGGGTCCCACAGAGTCTAGCCAAAAAGTTACCGTTGGAAGCATTGTAGCTGATTGGATGGAAATTGTTTCATTAAAGTGAGCGGGGGGGAGCATTTAAGACACATATCTTTGGAAATATGCTGCCAAAGGCACATTAATGACAGGGATTTGGAGGGAACAGATGGATTTGAATTCAAATTGGGCTATAAATACAACATCCCACTCCACATTCGAACATGTTTTCTCCTTGAGAATTTTCACTTTAGCTTGTGCCAAAAGAATTGTTCTATTTCTACAGAAGATTGGGAAATACTTAAAGAGAATATTTCACAACCATGATTTATGAATTTAACTGATTGGCAGCACGAAATATTCCTCAAGAGAATGACTACACCTAGGTCTTCGAGACCTAAATCATATGCTTCTGTGGTAGGAGAAAAGAAGAAAAAGAAGCCCCAACAAGCTCCGGTGTGACAACCGCCATGAAAAATCCAACGAAGGCCAGTCAAAAGGGTAAAATGGATAGAACCAAGCAGCCAACGGAACCTTTGGACCTAGATGAGGAAGAACTAACCATGAGAATTGAGGAGATTGATGTAGAGGAAGTTGAGTCGATAACTTGGCTATCGCCTTATATACCATCGAGGAAATCTATGGCCAAGGTTCCTAGAGACCCGGATTCAACAAAGTTCATGGTCTCTACACCATTCCTGCCAGAAAATGTACCTTTTGAGGGCAATCTGTTGGCCCAAATACCATACTTAAAAATGGAGGACTGGGACTTGGGGGATCATCCGAAGTTGCCGCAGTAGGCGCTAACCAAATACCTAAAGAAGGTCTACTATGAAGAATCAGAGGTTACATGGCTTGAGCCAATGAAATGGGTGGCTAGAGTTGGGTGCGCGAAGCTGTTAAACATGTTATGGGTGTCAGCGTAGCATCATTAATATTGTTTTTGTGCATTAATTATTGATGCTGGTTCATGATGGATGCCTTTGTTTGGGAGGGCCCATCCCAATCACGAATATGTTGATTCACCAGATAACACTCTTGTCGTATCAAGGAATAGACCCTGTGGATGCTTTCATAGGAAAATCACAGGAGAAGAAGTTAGCAGATCAGATGAAGAGTGACTTCGGGTTGGTGAAGAAGTCACGCAGTTATGTAATCAGTAACATCTCAGATGGCGCAGTGCAGTTCGCTGAACAAATATTGGCTGAAAAAATCATGAGAAAGTGTTGTGCTAATGAAGTGCCAACGCGAGTGGTATCTCTAGCTACGCAGTGCGCTAAAGGAGTCCAATATAATTGGGCTAAAATTTTTTGCCATGAATTTTTGCAATATTGTCAAGAGGCCTAGGATTACACTTTTTGATTGCATTGGTGGCATGGAGGACACCAGAGGAAAGTTATTTCCCTCAGCATGATCCATATTTATGCAAGGCCGTGAAGTTAGCCTCGTTGTAGGCAACCAACGACCCTGAGCGTGTCATGGAAACTAAAATATTTTGGGTCTTGTTTTAATCAGAGTTGAGGATGGTGATTAACCAACGACCATGATTATCACCTAGCTTGCATGCGTAGTATGCCAATGTTGCTGATTTAAAGGCAGATTTTCATAATCTACATATCCATGCAAAGAAGAATGTCATGGGCACATGGCACAAGTTGCCATACTTGGTCTCTAAAGATGATATTCTCGGGGTTGTCAGTAAATGGTTGACCAACTGGCTTAGCCATTTTGATGATGATGTTGGAAGAAGTAATGTTGCTGAAGGTGAAGCAAAGAAAACCACAGCTACGACAGTAATAATGAAAGAGAAGAAGAAGGAGGCACATAAGGCTTCTGTGAAGGAAAAGGCTGGAACAAAGGAAAATGTCGCGCAACAAAAGAAGGCTTCTGCAAAAGAGAAAGAAGCAACAAAAGAGAGGGTATATGCCAGGGAGATAGAAGCACCAAAGGAAAAAGCTGCTAGCACATCGTAGGCCACCATTGACCTCGGCGAGTCTGACACAGAGCACACCAATGTAGAGGGAGACATAGAGGGTGAAGAGGAAGGGGGCACAGGCTTGGAGTCCCCATTCATTGTCAAAAGGAGGTAGAAGCGGAGCTCCATGGGACCGCACAAGAAGTGGAAGTCTGACAAGTTTGCAAGTGTGACCCCTTTGGTCCTCATGGAGGGGCACCTAGACAAGATTAGTGATGTGGTTTGTGATGCAACAGAGAATATTTGGAATCACATTGAGAACCAGTACCATCAGACATTAGACAAGGTTTAGTAGGGCCTAAGCGAATTGTAGGTACAGACAGGTATTATTCAAACGAGTGTTAGACAGGCGAGCCTAAAGCAAGTGAGCGGGGCAACCTTAGTAGCAGAGCTCACAATGGACCTCCGCACCATGCAACTGCTAGAGGGGTCATTGCACGTTGAGACATCAGAGGATAGGGTGCACCTATTGCATTTGAAGCAATTGAGTCTAGACCTTGTGGCGCTCCCTATTCAGACACTGCATGAGCTACATCAAGGAGTATCAGATGATCTCTGGGTTCAAGAACAATGCGCACTGCTGGTCATCAATGAAGTAAAAACCAGCAACCGGCAAATGTTCAAGGAAAAGGTGTAGACCCTTAAGGAACATGAAAAATTTATCGTGTGTATTCAACAACTAGAAGCAACAATAGCATAGGCCTATAGTGAGATTCTTGAGCTCCAAATTCCAGCAGAAGCAGCCTCCATAGAAGATATTCAAAAGCTAGCTGCCACAGTAAAGGAATCAAAGGAGGAAATTGGTAAGGTTCATTTTAAGCTGTAGCTGTAGATATCTGAGCTCCAACTTAAGCTGCAGCCAACCACTCCTCTGGAAGTCAGAGAGTAGCACGAGGTTGCTATTAAAGCAATGATGGCCACATTAGAATCTGTAGTCAAGGGGTGCACCCATTTTTTTGAATAAGCCATGGAACTGTGGACCTCGTTGCAGGAGGGTCCAACTTTGCTGAAGCAGATATTTGAGACAACAAAAAACCAAAGCAGATATCTGAGACAAGCATAGGCAATTCGACGAGATCATATCTACAGCACGAACCTTAGCACCAGTGCAAAGGTTCACCAGATTATAGGAATGCAAGCTCATCTAGAGCAAGATTGATGAGCCGCGTCAGAAGGAATCCATCATATCTTCAAGGATGCAACCCTGGGAAGATGAAGCAAGTCATTTGACACTGTCAATGTAGAGCAAGCTGAAGGCCATGAAACAGAAGCAAAAAAACATGGGCCTTGTTGTCAAAGGTCCAACTATTGAAACTTTGGTTGAGGAAGTTCATCAGGCCGTTGCGTAGGGGACAACAGATCTTCAACTATTGAAGATAGAAATAAATGGTCTGTAGGCAAAGATCACGGCAACACCAGCAGAGTGACTCGAGGACGAGTCATGACTTTGTGTTGGGGGCTTGTTGGGACAGGGTCCCCTAGGGTAAATTTTTTAAACAATTTTGTGATTATTCTAAAGTCTTCGCATTTTGAGGAGCAGAGCGCGAAGGTCAATAGGAGTCAGAGGGGATTTAGGAATGTCAAAGCCCCTTAGTTTATTTAGGATTTAAGTTGTTTTGTGACCCACCCATGGTTCGTAGACAATGGTATTGTAATAGAAGATGATATAAAAAGGAATCATAGAGAGTCATGAAAGATATCTAAGTTTATTTATGTGTGAAGGATCTAAGTAAGAAGTCTATTTTCTGTACTTAGGCAAAGGGGAAGGCTCTTGTAGGTGCATGCGTGGAGACCTTTGTAAGTCTGCAACTAAGTGCGTGGGCCCTTGCAGCTATGTGCACAGGGTAGAAAGAGTCTGTAATTGAAAATATGAGCATAATAAAGGTTATTTTGGAGCATTACTTGTGTATCTATGTGTTATTATTTACTTCTGCATTTACTGTCTATTTGCTCTGTTTATTGAATTTATCATGAAAAGTACTTAATACATGTGCGAAAGTGGTAGATCTAGTTAACTACATGATATTATGAATGTTCATAGAAATTAGTCAAGAGTTTAGATATGTTAATTCTAAGTTACTGTAATTTCTAGGTTTTAAGGGTTAGGGTTCACGAAGGTAAGAATAAATCCCTAAAAGTAACAGAAACACATCACATAGTACTTTGGATGCAAAAACCTGGTTCTTGCATCCCCCAATATTACCTCGGCTGAGACTGCAGCTTGCGTTATGAAGGTTGTTGCCGAAAGGGCTGGTAGTGTAGGGTTTTGTTGGTTAGCGTAACTAACTTTGAACCTGGGTCCAACCCCCCTTAAGCCAACATGGTGATATTTGCAAGGTGTATTGAAATCTTTCAACATATTCTTCCAAAGAAACATCTTCTTTTGACATCATTTTAAATATTTGTTATCTTAAATCCCAAAATCGACAATAGTCCTGATATTTAGTAAATAAGGCCTCTTCCATTTTATCCCATGAGGTTATAGTATCAGCTCCTTGTCCCATGAACGAGCGTAATGATGCTCCATTTAAGGTAGAAGGAAACAATTTTGATTTTTGAGGGTCAGTAGAATAATCATAACCTCGGCATAAAACATTAAACTCAAACAAAAATGCATCAGGATCCTCAGAAGCCATTCCATGGAAATTTGGAAGATTTTGTAATGGGATAGCCTTCATTGGTGCATTAGCATGTGGATCAACAATAGGATATTCTATGGTTGAAGTTTGTGTTCCTACTACTGCATTTTCCATTTGGTTAAATATCTGCCAGTAATCTTCAAGAATCTCGTGACCATGAGGTACTATTCAGAAAATAATATGCGGTGGGGTTTTGGACCTTGACTAGGTATCACAACACTATTCAAATCAGGGACTTTAGGTTCTATGCTTACAACAAGTGTTGCAGGAAATTATGTCTTAGAAATTTGTGGGTATGGCTCACTCATCTCACCTCCCCCCTCTTTTGAATTGCAAGAATTCCCCTCAATTTTACTGAGATGCTTAACAGTTGTATCTTGAAATATTTGCTCAGATGCTATAGTTTTATCATGAATCACTATGTTAGCTACAGGAGATGACCCTGCTACTCGAGGGGCAATATTAGAACACTTCCCAGATATTGTTCGGGGACCTACCGATGCTTGAGAATCTGATTTACGAATGAATTTATCTATAAAGATCGTTCTTCTAGGGCCAAGTTGTCCTCGGGTTTTCATGGTTTTTGGGGTAATTTGTTTTATCTATAACTAACTAGTTTGTAGTCCTAGGCTTCTTCCTAGTCATACACACTAAAATATCTAAATGTATCGGCTAAGGGTACGCACTGGAAGAAGCTTTTTACTTAGTGCATGCGCATGTTCTTACCTTCCTTCTTGAATATCGAACCCTTCAGAGATACAGATAACACTTCTTTAACAACCTCCCCGGATGTTATAGACATTTTTGTGCCTTGCATCACTGAGCATGAAATGTCAATAATTAAGGGATCCAAAGTCCCTAAACATGTTGTTCCTACCCCTAGAGGAACAAGGCCAGCAAACCACAACAGTTTATAAAAGTTCTCCACCTGAAAACACTCAAAAACAAGCAATTTCTGGATCATGTCAACTGCTCCACTGAGCATCTGCGTTGAATGTCAAGTGCTCCACTCTGTACCTGCGCTGAATGTCAACTGCAAAGAAGGCCACCTGCGCTGAGCGTACTTGGACAAGTGGCAGACTCATTCCTCAAGGTGTCAATGCCTAGGAAGCTTCCAAAATGACACTTGGATCAAGGAATTCGACTGGTGATGAGTAAGAGGTTCTAAATCTCCAAGTGGAAGTAAGAATCTCCAAGTGGACTCAAGAACTGAAGTGGGAGAGGACACTAGTCAGCTTCATGCAAGCCTCAAGTTGACTCATCCTTTCTCCAAAACTCCTATATATAGAGCTCTCTCATGAGGTCTAGGGGGGTTGGATTGTATTGTAAAGAATTGTTGTTGGATTGTGGTTGGATCATTGGGTGTTTATGCTTTTGAAAGGGGCTGAAGAAGGAATTCCTTGCTGTTGGGAAGGAGATGCTGGGTTGGAACCCTATGGGTTGTATCTCTTCCTGAACCCTGTTTATCAATCAATAAAGCTTCTTGGTTCTTTCCTATATGTTGGTGTTTATTGTATGATTTGCATTAGTGTATTTGATTTACTTCTAATCCTGAATCATTTATGAATATGTATATTTGCCTTTGTATTGTGTCCTTCTCTTGTTGCATGTAGCTGCTCTCTTGTCACAGGTAGCTGTTCTCTTGTGATCTTGTGGGTGCAAAAGCGAGGAGGCAAGTAGCTGTGGACACACAAAGCGGAGAGGATCTAGATCGAGGGACAACCGAAAGATAACGGTAAGTCTACCAATCTCCTCTCTTTCATTTTCATAAAGGAAAGAAACTGAAGTAGCTGCATTCGTTTGTTGCTAAGGCACTATCACGCCTTAGGTGGATAGGATCGTCCTGCATAGGCATTTTTCCCCACAACACCGGAAATGACACCAAAATGTTGGGGTGTTTTGTTGTTCCTAAAGGAACAACTGACCTCTACACATTAAATCATAAACCCAAAGTTTCGTTTGTTTATTTCATGGTTGTCCACATAGTTTGTGCAAGAGACAGTGCTAATATCACCTAACTTGTATGCTTCTAATGGAAAGTAAAGGAATATCAATGAAATTAACAACTCACACTTACTAAAAGAAACAACTCACACTTGGCTTCTAGACTTCAATTTTAAACAATTACGACTGCTAAAGGAATCAAATAATTAAGTGTCCTGCCAAAAACAATAAACAAATCCAATTGAATACAAAGTTGTTTCTTAGGGAGTTTCATCTGTCAGAAAGGAACAACACTATAGCTAGAGATGAATTCACAAGAAATCATATGAAATCATAAGAATTAACAACTCTACATTAATTAACAGGAAACAAGAAGGAAAGATAACACTCCAAAGAACTAATTGCAGTAAATCTAACTCTATGATATTCAACTGTAGTTGTTGCAAAAACTCACACTTTAACAACGAATATAATTAACAACAACTATATCTAGAGAACAACTAAATAATTGAATAACAAGAATTGAAAGCAAAATACAAACTTAATAATACAAGAAAGGAAAATAGTCATTCAAGGACTGGGCCCAAAATCGTTGGAATTCAACTGCCTCATGGCTAACTCAACGCACTAAGTTAAATTCGAACCACAAAAGTATCAATTAAATTATAACGAGTAAATTACAATAAATATTTGTGGAAATTTACAATATAGATCAAAATGATTATATCTCAAAATCCTCCTCCCTTTTTTTACTGAGCTGCAATCCCTCATTCTTATATACGAATTGAACCTATTTTCAAATAGAGAGCGATCATGAGTCTAGATATTCTTAGGATGCTCTATTCAAATTACAAAAATCTCCATCGTTTCTCGGAATAACAGGGTTAGGATATCTTCTCCAACTGATTCATCCAGGATAGAATTGAATCTCATTCAACTGGATAGAATTAACCCAAAGAACCCCAAATAATATGTTCTTCCTTAACTATTCTAGGGAACAACACCTGGTATCAGATATCCATGTTCAAATAACAATTCAAATCGTAAGTAAACCATGCATTTCATAGTTTAAATCAATTCAAAAGAGATAAAATAATGAAAATCCATTGACTCCTTTCTAGAATATATATTCTACAAGTTATCACATTATGCACACACAAAAGTCTTAGAAAACAAACATAAAAACGAGAAATAAGATAAGAAATGTGTATCAATTACAAAGCCCAACACCATTATCGCACCAATTAAAACCCTAGAACAAAGTGCTCTTTCCATGACTACTATCTCGGTTCCATCATCATTACATACCAAATAATGTATTTAAACTTTTCCACAAGGTTCATTTGTATCATTTTTTTCTGGCCACTCTCCCATGATCCTTTTCTTAATATTGAAATTTTTTTAATTTGAATATGGTAATTTATGCAATTAATTTTAATTAAGATTTATTGTGGGGTACTCTCAAGCTATGGTGTCTCCAACTTTTTTACACTTGAACCCATAATGTGAGTGATTAAGGTTATTTTTTGTTTTAATGTAATAACTAAGGCCATGTGGTTGATGTTCTTACATCAACGTACCTATATTTATATGGATATTACGGTTGTTTTCTCTTCGTTATCTTGTGACTTTTTAATTTATAAATTACAAATTATCCTGTTTAGTTTAGGATAAATTTTTCATTCTTATAATGCAATTATAGCTAGGCCTATAATAAACTTTTTCTCCTTAGAGAATTATAATTACCATTTAATTGAATTATTCTATAATCCTAGCCCCTAATATTAGGTTTGTTAAAGGTCAACCTTTCAATGGACATTAAGGAATTTGTGTTTATCCTTGTATGAGCTAGGCTTATTGAATAACCTATCTACTACATTAATCTACCTGACACTTTACTTTAGTGTCAAGTATTTGAACAATGCATCTATGACTATTTAATCATGTTATAAGTTGATTATCTATTAGACCATCCCCGTTAGGTCCCCATACTACTAGTGTAACCCCTTATTGTTATTAGTCTAACCCCCTTCTTGTATTATTATGCCCATATAGTCCCCATGTTGTTATTATTATGCCCCATATAAGCCCACTATCGTTATTGTTGTGCCCCTAGAATATTATTGTTATGTAGGCTCTGATTGTATTGGGATCCCTAGACTCCTATATATAGAAATGAGGTATTGTCAGTTGTATCATCAAATAATTGTTCATTTTTATAATGTAAAGGACGTTTCCCCCTCTAAGAGGCTGATTTTGGAGTCGTTGATCTATCTTTTCTATATTTTTGTGAGTTGGTTTTATAACATTTGGTATCAAAGCCTTTGGATTCTAGGGTTTTTCTACTCCAAACAGGCCATCGTGGAATTTTCACTATAACACTTTTTCTACGATGTTTCAGAAGTTGAAATTAAAACCCATTTGTGAAGAAATCTATATGACCATCGGGTCCAAATTTCATATCTTTTATCACTATATGTTCGGAGATAGAATCCAAGGAAGTTAGGGTTTTTGTAGGCTCTTGAATTATATCTCAAACCGGTGACCTAGAGAAAATAGTCATAACTTTCTCTCTGAGCATCATATTTAAATTTCGTAAAAAATTATAGAAAGAGGATGGTAGGTAGTTTTCTTTGAATTGGTTTCAGGTCATATGGTCAAAACAATGACACATGGAACTTCAAACAAGTTACCTCTACTGAACCAGTCTATAATCAGGTCATCGTGGGAGATTTGGCATAATGCTTCCTTGGAGAATCCAATCTTGATCAGAATTGCGGGGTTGGAAAGAGGACTCAATGGTATACCACACGACACAATTTTAGACCTTTGAGATCCAAAATTATAGAGATACAACAAATTCAATATCGAGCTCCTACAAAGTGAAAAACAAGGTGTGTAGTTTTTTTAAAATTTTGCATAAGTTTGGTTTGAAAAATTAGTTTGAAGGAATTAAAAGGGCATGGTGAAGCATTATTATCATTAATTGATGCCCCAAAGAAAGAAAATGGAAATTCCTAGTAAGCAACATGAAATATCTAGCATGAATCATGAAGAAGAGGAAGAAATGCAACATGATATATCAAAATTACGAGACCAAGTGCAACAAAATTCACTCTCACAAAATGTAATAGAAGCTTAGATGGATGGTTTAAAGAAAGGCATGGAAGCTAAGATGGATGGCGTGGAAGCTACGATGGATGGTTTAAAGAAAGGTGTGGAAGCTAATATGAATGACATGGAAGCTAATATGGATGGTATAAAGAAAAATTTAAAGGCAACATGGAAGATTTGAAGACATATTTGACAAAGTTGCTACAAAAAATGCTTACTAATGGCGAAAGGGTAGTAAAGGAAACTCATGATGGGAAAAAAATGAATGTTAATCATGATTTCATAGACTCTAACATTTGATTGAAGACCCACCATGTTCCAAAGATTGATATGAGGACGTTTGATCGCAAGGATCCTGTAACATGGATACTATAGATGAGCAATATTTCGATCTCCATAATGTGCAAAACACACTAAAGGTACACATTGCAACTTTATATTTGGAACCAAATCAGTTTGTATGGTATCGATGACTTTTCTCTCATAAACAAATTCTCACTTGGGGAATTTTTATGGAAGAAATGATAGCACATTATGAGGATACAAAAAGAAACACCTTTTTTAGCCAATTGATAAATATCAAACAAAAGGGTTAAATGATGGAGCACATTGAGGACTTCCAAAAATTGAATATAAGGGTAAAAGATATTCCGGAGGAGCATAGGATTGATGTGTTCATAGGGACTTTAAAGGATAACATACAACATGAGCTTTGCCTTTGGGAACCTGATTCATTAGAGAGGGAATTCAGATTGGAAATAAAAATGTAAAGCAAAATTATGGAAACAAGGAAGCCTACCACTCATAAATAGAAATATGGAAGTGTTTTTTCTCCTAGCCTTTCACCACCTACAAGGTTGACACCACACAAATTGGAAGAAAAAAGAGAAAAAGGGCTTTGTTATAATTGTGATAAAAAATACACTAAAGATTAGAAGTGTGCCGAGAAGAAATTAATTTACATAAATGGGGAAGAGGAGCAAGAAAAGGAACAAGAAATGTCAAAAGAAGAGGATATACACCAGGAACCAATCCCAGAGAAAGAAGAAATGAATCTGGCCATATCTTGTAATGAATTGATAGGAATTAGCACTCCTCAAACTCTCAAGATAAAAGGGCATATCAAGAAGAAAAATGTAATAGTGTTGATTGATTCGGGTAGTACCCATAATTTTATTCATTGTAAGATAGCCAAGGAATTGAATTGCTTCATAAATCTAGCACCAGAGTGTCAAGTAATGGTTGCAAATGAGGAACCATAAATTTCTCTGGAAATTGCCATAATATCAAGCTATCCATTCCAATGGGTGGTGCGGATGTTATACTAGGAGTCTAATGGCTACAATCTTTGGGTATGATAGCTTTTAATTTTCAAGAAATTTTCTTGAAATTTTTTTGGGAAGGAAAGGAATTTGAATTAAGGGGTATCGCAGGGAAACCGAGAAATATAATCATCTCTAATAGCATGAGAAAGCTTCTAAAGAAAGAACAATGGGGCATAATTGCACAATTATGTTCAATAGAGGTTCCCACATTGAAATCATCTATTTCTCCAGATCTCCAAAAAGTTTTGGACAATCATTCCAAGGTATTTGAGACCCCCAAAGGCCTCCCACCTATTTGTGATCATGATCATGCTATTAATTTTATTTTAGGAAGTTTTCCCCCAAACATCAGGCCTTACAGATATCCATATCCCCAAAAGAGTGAAATTGAACGTATGGTTGTAGAAATGCTAGAGGTTGGTATAATTCAACCTAGTCAAAGTTCTTTCTCTGCTCCAATGGTATTGGTACACAATAAGGATGGATTATGGCGCATGTGTCTGGATTATAGGGAGCTCAACAAGCTTAATATTAAAGATAAATTTCCCATTCCTGTCATTGATGAATTATTGGATTAATTACATGGAGAAATTTACTTCACCAAGTTGGATCTTTGTTTAAGATATCATCAAATTAGAATGAAGACTAAAGATATTCCAAAAACAACATTTAGAACTCATTAGGGTCATTATGAGTTTTTCGTCATGCCTTTTGGCCTTACCAGTGCACCTTCTACATTTCAAGGATTGGTGAATTCCATTTTCAAACCCTTCCTTAGAAAATTTGTGTTAGTATTTTTGATGATACACTAATCTACAACAAGTCTTGGAAGGATCATATTCAACACATTGATAGGGTGTTCAAACTATTGGAGGAGAAACAATTATGCAAAAAGCTCCAAATGTTTCTTTGGAGTACAAGAGGTGGAATATTTGGGTACTCAGTTAGCTCATAGCTCATCTTATCATCCTCAACTTGATGGGAAAACTGTTATAGTGAACAAATGTTTGGAAGGATATATTCATTGCTTTGTATCTAATAAACATACACAATGGATCAAGTGGTTGCTTCTAGCTGAATGGTGGTATAACAGTTCCTTCCATACTGCAACAAAAATGACCCCACTTATGGAACTTTATGGATATCATCCATTGTCCATCACATCATCTTTAAAAGAAAATTCTAAGGTTCAAGCAGTGGAAGATCACATCGAGCATCAACAACAAGTTCTAAAACTCTTAAAGGATAACCTCACTTTGGTGTAGAATATAATGAAACAACAGTAAGATCAACATCATAGCGAAATAATTTTTGATGTAGGTGATTGGGTATTTCTACGACTACAACCATAAAAACAAATGTCCCTCAAGCAAGCTAATTAGGATAATAATTATCACCAAAGTATTATGGTCTGTACAAGGTGTTACAAAATATTGGTACTATGGCATATAAATTGGAGCTTCCTGCATCTTTCTAAGTGCACCCAGTTTTCCATGTTTCATGCTTAAAGAAGGTTATAGGTGAGAAGATCCCAGTTCAATCAATATTTCTAGAACTTGATGAGGAAGGAAAAATCATATTGGAACCTGAAGCAATCACAGAAACAAGAAATCGACAGCTACGAAGTCGATTAATTTCAGAGTATCTCATCAATTGGAAGAACTTACCCGCTGAAGATTCCACATGGGAGGACGATAATTTTATACAGAAGCATCCAAAACTACTCAAGCATTGAGGACAACACTTTTTGAAGGAGAGGGGCATGTTAGGTCCCTATACTACTAGTGTAACCCTTTATTGTTATTAGTGCAACCCCCTTATTGTATTATTGTGCCCATATAGTCCCCATGTTGTTATTATTATACCCCATAGAATCCCACTATTGTTATTTTTGTGCCCCTACAATAATTTTGTTATGTAAGATCTGATTGTATTTGGACCCCTTAGACCCCTATATGTAGAAAAGAGTTCTTGTCATTTGTATCATCCAGGAATTATTCATTTGTGTAATGTATAGAAGGTTTCCCCCTCGATTTTGGAGTCATTGATTGATATTTTCTATCTTTTTGTGAGCTGGTTTCATAACAATCCCACACAAATCCGTTGTTGTCTTAAAGCTCTCGATTCATCAAATGTAAGTGGAGATGGTTGTAAAATTGTGGTGAGGGAGAACAAAAATGTAGTTAAGGGAAATAATAATTAAAATCTAAAAGAATTTACCTATAATGTACTAGAAGTAGTTGGACCTCATAATTCTCTAGCCATGGTAGGATTTAAACATCCTTTAGCTTAACCTAACACAGGAGTGGTAAACATCCAGCTTTTTCTCCACAATTTCCTCAACTTACTCATTTTAAATAAGTTATTAATGATTATAACGACCAATCAAAAAATAGAGAAAAATTAAACTTGGTTGGAATCACTCTTTACTCATTGCTTCTATGAGCTTTGAACATAAATTTCATGATCTATGGATGATGAAAGCATGCAACTAGGATTTATGCAAATTGTTGGTACTATGTGGCAACACCTCAAAGTTATTTTTCTTACTCAACTAAGGGAAATCTAATTGGAAGTTACAAAAGAAATGATGATAATATACATGCTAAAAAAGATAATCCCACTTAATACATTTTTCACCAAGCTCTCACTGATTTGTTTTCAAATGTCCAAGTGCAAGGTTGAAAGGAATGTTTTTTTTTCTTTCTCTTTTCACAGTTTTTCCTTTTTTTTTCAACATATGCATAAAAGTGCACACCCCAAACTCATATTAAGGTTAAAATTGAATGCTTGAAAAAGGAGAGTTTATGTTTCCTCACTCCCCAACTTAATACAAGTTTATATTTTTAGTTTCATAAAAAAAAATCTTGCTATGCAAAAAGACATGAATTTTCCTTACTTGTACACAATGATAAAAGCTTCAAATATAGCTTAAAAAATAAGCTTTCACAACTTTTGAGTTTTTTAAATAAAATTTAGACATATTTACCTAAATGGCTATATTGGACACAAAACCCATATCTTGATTTTTCTTCAATCGGCATCAACTTCTTGAAAATGACATGCAAAAGGTGCCCTTTAAGTAGATTTTATTGTTCTAAATTAGTTTAGTAAACCATGTATTGACTGAAAAGTATTGATCATTTTTAGGGGGATTTGATGGGAACCAGACCATGCTATGAATATTGTGAACAACCTCCAAGTGGTATATTTGAATTTAAAGGGGCACTACTATGCAAAGGAGTGAAGGACTACAAAATTCTAGATTTTCCTATAATTGTAATTGTCATATGTGAGATAACTATTCATATCACCATTTTTCATAGGGTAATCTCTCAAGGAGTCACAAAGGAATCATGAGAATATGGGACATGTCATAGAATATGTCATGAATATGTTCTCCCCAAATAGAAGTTTTCTTTGTCCTTGGAAAATTTGATAATTAGGGAAGGTCATATAGAGTAACAAAAAGAGCACAATAAATTTTCCAAGTACACGTGTTCTATCATTGAATGAATTACTAATTAAAAATTAGAAAATAAATGTGCCTTCATCTACAATGATAGGTCCATGAAATTACATCCTAAAGGTAGAAGAGTTGAGCTAGTCCGTAATGGTAAGCTGAACTAAATTAGATGAGAAAGATCAATATAGAATCTTGACCATGTGGCAACTATAGTTTGTTTTCAACTAATATTTTGAATCTTGGAAGTTGTATCATAATGAACGATACTAATATCTTCTAATGGAGTAGAAAGTTTGAAAAATTGTGATATAAGGAGCAATGGAACTTAGAATGAATTTTAATTTCTCTTTCAGTATTTGCAAATATTGTCCATCAGCAAGATGGTTTTGAAAAAAGAAATCACGATAGTTCTCGAAAGGTTTTCAGAACAAAAATTTATTATGCTCAAGGAATTCCTTCCAACAAGCTAGTTTTCGGGCACTCCAAGGTTTGATGGCGCTTGGGATAGGTTTTCGCCATCAAATTTTATTTGGAGAAAAATATAGGGTTGTGAGGTACCTTAAAATAGTAAGTGAGCGGAGTTATGTTCATGTGTGGATTAGGAAGTACGACGGTATGGAAAATTCATGAAGGAAATCTAGGTTAAAGCCATAATTTGATAATAGTAGTATCATGAAATATTTGAGAATTGACTACATCAACAAACAAGAGTTTGGACTTCAACGTACATGGATTGTTAACCTCAAAAGAAGGAGATATATGAATTCATACCATAGTGAATAAGTAGGATGATAATGAATATATTTAGAAGATCTCATCTATAGAAATGGTATGGTGGGTGTAAAAATGGGCTTGACTTCTCCTAGATACTAGTCTTCACATGGCCATCATATCATTCTTCATTTTCAATGAGATCTATCCATGTTGGAAACTTATGGGGGTTGTTCATGTTATTGGTCAATAACTACATCACTTTGTAACAAGATCTAAGGAACATATGCTTCAAAATATCATGATGGAACATGTTCTTGGTTTAGATGTTTTCACATCACACCCTCATCTATAAGCCTTCAAATTTTTATTTTGAAAATCACATGTACATATTTTGACCTTTTCGATCCTTTTGGGACCTACAAAAACTTGGAACCTAGCCTACAATAAAATTTGAAATGGTCAAGAAATAAATTTGATCAAAATTCCTTCATCGAATAAATGCACAATGTAATAATAGATACTGTGTGGAAGATAAATTGAAGGAAAAATAAGAGAAAAAAGTCTATACCTTTACCTATTGATGAGTGGTGGCCTCCTAGACAACGCCATATTGAAACGATTTTAGAGGGACATGTCTAGTAGAAACAAAATGCAAAAGTAATTTGAATTGAAGTAAAACATATTGAAGAATATCTTACTTGATGAAGTTATTTGTGTATTTATGCTTAAGCCAATAAATAGTAATTCTAACCCTTATTTTTCATCTAATGGCATATTGATGTGGTTCCACTTAGATATTAAAGTATATTTGTTTGAGTAACCTCAATTACAAAAAGGTTATGATTTCGAATTTAACTCTTAGATATCAAATCTGATGAAGAATACTCTGCAAGGTATCATTGGTTGTGACTTATAGTTTATACCTATAGTAACACTTTTAAGTGTAACTTTTCCATATGAAGTATAACAAAAATGATTCTAGTGGAATATTAAAATGTGTTCATGTGAAATATCCCATCTAAATAGGTTTTGAAATTATCTTAATTCAATAGTTCAAAATTGTCAAAGATCAGTGAGGTGGGAATTTTTTATTAGGCTATTTCTAAGATAGGAAATCACTAATTTATGACTAACTTTTTCATGCAATGTCCAAATAAAGTTATTCAAATTCCGTTTTAAGCTATAATCAAATATATATGTCCCTTATAAATTGGTTTTGAATAGGAAATGTTCTGATATATGACAAATATACTAATGAACAATAAAGATGTAGATTTTCCACAATGCAAATTTTATGACCAACAATTAGTAATTTGAAAATAATGTTTTCATAAAATATCCATTGAGATGATTCAAATTGGGATGAAAACTAGATTCCAATGGATATATCCTTTAGAAACAACTTTAATAATTCCCTCTTTTATTCCATCAAATCTCGACTATCCCAAAATCTATTTTTAAGGGATTTTCAAATTCAATCTGCAACAAAAATAAAAAATTATGTGATTACCATAAAGTGAGGCATAAGGTATAGGAAATACTTACTCAAAATGTTTAAGATTATGTAAGTAATTTCTTTACCAAAATTGTTCAATAATTTATTTGTGGATTTTAGGACTTGAATTTAAGAAAAATTGTATTTAAATGTATTTGTAGCAAATATTTTACATTATCACTTCATTATACAAATTTGGACAAGAAAATATTCTAACTCATAACTTCGATGTCTTACCTTGAAGTATTTTATTGTCTTTTGAGAAGCTCCTTATTCTTCATTTGAAACCTCCTTTATATACATTCCTTCATCTCTAGATCTACATACTAATGGGTTAGTAAATGGAATGGTTCTTACTCTACCACAAATGGAAATGATTGAAACATGTTTATCAGAACTTCTATTTTTTATCCTAGGGTTTATTCATTCACATAGTACCAATGCAAAACTTCTTGTTAGGATATTCCAACACATAGGAAATAGTTAAGTATAACTTGGTCTAGTGTAGAGTTAGGTAAAGTGTTTTTATTGACTATGTACTTTTGTAGCTTACAATCCGACGGTCACAAGATGTTCTAGACATGAAGTGATCTGACGATTCATTCTCTCCTCGGTATTATCGACACTTGATCCATGGCTTAACTCCTGATTTTTCCATGATCTCTATTTAAAGAGCATGGAGGGTCATTTGTAAGGTGACTGTTCATGAGAGAATCTTATGTAAATTTTATTTCTCTTACATTAATAAATTTTCTAAAGTGGTCACGTTGGCTCAGGCCGTGGACTGTTTCCCTCTTTGAGGGTTTTAACGATGTCAATAATAGTGGTGTACTGATCTATGATCTGTTTGTGAGTAGTGTCCTTCAGTGTTCTATCTAAGGAACTTACCATGTAAATTTCTACATGGTATTAGAGCTATTTGAGGGTTTCATCTATTGGTGGTCAAAGTCCGAAGCCGATACAACTGCATCTGACTGCCATTTCCTAGATCTAATATTTCTGACCACTTTCAGGCCGAGAGGACAGGTCTATTGTGTTAGGATAATATATTTGAGTGAGGAACCCCTTTCGTTTCATGCGAAAAGGTTTCTGATAGCCCTAGCCACATAATTTTTAAGATTTGGAGGTATACAGTATTTATTTGCAGTTTTAGTTATTTATCTCTTTGTTTATTTCAGTTTATTTATCTCTCTATTTTTTATTACTAGATCTACACCTTTCATTTTTGCATATGCTCTTTGCCCCGCAACTCTGTGCAATCTGGGCAAATCAGAAATAAAAAGGAAGGATTTTTCTCATGTGTATGCTCTTTTCTGCTACACCTTAGTGTGATCTCGGAAAATCAGAAACATTGAGGAAAATATGTAATTTCTGGTGAAGGCTAACTTTAAGCCATAAGGTTTGGTGTTTTTTTCCATGTCTGTGTTGGGTTGTGTGGTTTTTGTTTTGTAGGCAAAAAGGGTTTTTTCGAGTAAGCACGCACTCCAAAGCTTCAATGACTAAAACAAAGAAAAAAAAACCCCTTCCTCTTTTCCAAAAATTACTAACCTTTTAAACTGTTGAGAAATGGCAACAAGAAATTCCAGTTTAATTTGTCCTTGAATTAAACTGTGAATTAAAATAGAATTATTTTCTCATAGAAATTTGAAAATAATTAATTAAGTTTAATTAACTTAACTAATTTAGGAAATTCGTATTGGAAGTCTTTTAGAAGACATGTATATGTTCTCCCTAACTTAGAGGAGTTCAGGATGAGTTATGAATGAGTTGTAATTAGTTAACTCAGTTTATTGAGTTAAGTCCAATTAAATTAGTTCCAATCAGTTTCAGGAACTAATAGTGAGTAGACAGTCAATTGGGACACTAGTGACCTAATTAGTGCTACTCTAGTTAACTGAAGATTCCACCATTTGAAACTTATGCATGTCGATTCTAAGAAAGGCCTAGTTGAGACTAGAGTGCAGGGACAATGTACTATTTGTTTTAAACTTTTCTGAGTTACATCGACAACGCATGCAATCAGGAACTGATCCTTAAGGGATTTCGCTATTTTTAGAGGCTTTATTTCCCTTTAAATGCAAGCTATCCTTCATAGGAATTACACATTGGAATAGAGACTTAGAGAGCTTGTGAATTGGCTAAGCTTTGGCCTTGAGCTTGCTTATGAGTTGAAGATTGAATTTTCTAAGTGCTAGGATTGTTCTAGAGAGAAAAAGCATCGTAATTTCATCTTGATTTTCCAGATTAATACAAAAAAGATAGTGGGGTTTTGAGCTACGACTTTCCTCGGATATTTATTGTGTTATGTGCCTTTGATTCTCTTCTTCTATTGATTATTGTTTCCTCGATGTTTATGGGCTTCCGCTGTAAAGAGTAGAAGTAGATTCTTGTCTCTGGTTTTAGTAGACTACATGAGCTTGTGAATCTACATGGTATCAGAACAAGATTGTTTTTTGGGTTGAGAGTTTTCAGAGAAGTTCTGAGAATTTCTGTGCAAATTTTTCATAAAAAAATTGCATATTTGGATTCCTTGGGAAAGGATAACCAAATTCAAAAAACAAATTGGTCAAATTGAAGTTCAAATGAGGGAGATATCGCTGATTTAAAATCAACTCTCTAGAGGAGATTTCGAAGTTTTGAGTTTCTAGGTTACAGGTGAAAGTCGAATTTGCATACATACTTCAGGATCGACAGATGGCATTTCATGGGTTGAGTCTTGAGTATGCTTTGGAAGGAAGCTCTAATTTTATAGCCTAGAGAGATAGGATAGAGGCTATGCTGGAAGATAATGGCTTGAAGGAATTCATTGATCAGAAAGTCCCCAAGCCAGCAACTACAGATGCACAGAACTTGGCCGAATAGAAGAAGTGTGTGGTGAATGCAAGGTGGATAATCCTTGAGGGAGTTTGAGACCACATTGTCTCAGGTATCCATGGCAAGGAAACTCCACATGCTATGTGGAAAACATTGATGGTCTTGTATCAAAATAGAAGTGATCAGGGGAAGTTGGCACTGAAGGATAAACTTCATAAAATCAAGATGGAGAAAGGCGAGATGATTCCAAAGTACTTGTCCAAGTTCGCTCAATGTCAGAATGAACTTGGAAGTGTTGCAATCATAGTGGACGAGGAGGATATGGTGAGCCTTTCTGTTGGGTCCCTATAATACTAGTGATTACCCCATTACTATTGTAGTTATACCCCTTATTAATATTGTTGTGCCCCTATTGCCCCCATATTGTTATTACTGTGCCCCATAGAATCCCTTTATTGTTATTTTTGTGGCTTTATATTATTATTGTTAGGTCGGCTGGATTATATTGTGACTCCTTAGACTCCTATATATAGAAAGGAGGTTTTGTCATTTGAATCATCCAAGAATTGTTCATTTATGTAATGTAAAGGAGGTTGCCCCCTCGAAGAGGCTGAATTCTAAGGCATTGATCTATCTTTTCTATCTTTTCTTGAGCTGGTTTCATAACATTTGGTATCAGAGCTTTGGATTCTAGGGTTTCGCTGCTCCAAACAGGTCATCGTGGCATTTTCACTATAACTTTTTTTGTGACGTTTCAGAAGTTGAAAAAAAAAACCCATTTGAGAAGAAATCGCGCTGAACCTTAGGTCCAAATTTCAGAGCTTTTCGTGCTATATTTGCGGAGATATGATCTGAGGAAGTTGGTCTTTTTGCAGACTCCTGAATTACATTCCAAACAGGTGACCTGGGGAAAATTGTCATAACTTTCTCTCTGGGGATCGGATTGAAATTTCGTAAGAAGGTATAGAAAGAGGACGGATTTTAGTTTCTTTTATGCATTTTTCAGATCCAAAGGTCGAAAAAGTGACTCGTGCCACGTCGTACAAGTTCGCTCTACTGAACTAGTCTATAATCAGGTCACTGTGGGAGATTTCCCATAACTCTTCCGTGGAGAATCCAATTTGGGTCAGACTTGTGGCATTGGAAAGAGGACACAGAGGGCTACTGCAGATCTCAAATTTAGAACTAGATGATCGAAAAGTATAGAGATACATCAGAGGCAATATCGAGCTCCTACGAAGTGAAAAAAGGTGTGTAGATTTTCTTAAATTTTTGCTTAAGATCGGTTTGAAAATTATTTTGAAGGAATTATTATCGGTAACTGATGCCCCGAGGAAAGAAAATGAAAACACCTAGTAAGGAACCTGAAAGCTCTAGCATGACTCATGAAGAAGAGGAAGAAATGCTACATGATATATCAAAATTACAAGAACAAGTGCAACAAATGTCACGCTCACAAAAGCTAACAGAAGCTAAGATAAATGGCATGGAATCTAAGATAAAGGGCATGGAAGCTAAGATGGATGATTGGAAGACAGATTTGAAGATAGACATGGAAGAATTGAAGATAGATTTGAACACAAACTTGAAGACAGGCATGACAGATATGAAGACAAATTTGACAAATTTTCTACAAGAAATACTTACTAATGGTGAAAAGGTAGTAAAGGAAACTCATGATGCGAACAAAAGAAATGTTAATCATGATATCATAGACTCTAATGTTGGATCGAAGACTCACCATATTCCAAAAATCGATATGAGGAAGTTTGATGGCAAGGATCCCGCCACATGGATATTACAGATGGAGCAATTCTTTGATCTCAATAATGTGCAAAACACACAAAAGGTACGTATGGCAACTTTATATTTGGAACCAAATCAGTTTGTATGGTATCAATGGCTTTGCTCTCGTAAACAATTTATCACTTGGGCAATTTTTACGGAAGAATTGATAGCACATTATGAGGATACAAAAAGCAACACTTTTTTTAGCCAATTGATAAGTCTCAAACAAAAGGGTTCAGTAATGGAGCACATTGAGGAGTTCCAAAAATTGAACATAAGGGTAAAAGATATTCCAGAGGAGCATAGGATTGATGTGTTCATAGGGTCTTTAAAGGATAATATCCAACATGATGTTCGCCTTTGGGAACCTGATTCATTAGAGAAGGCATTCAGGTTAGCAAGAAAAATGGAAAGCAAAATTATGGCAACCAGGAAGCATACCACTCACAACTATAAAGACGGAAGTGTTGTTGCCCCTAGTCTTCCACAACCTATAAGGTTGACACCACAACAATTGGAAGAAAAAAGAGCAAAAGGGCTTTGTTACAGTTGTGATAGCAAATACACTAAAGGTCATAAGTGTGCTGAGAAGAAATTATTCTACATAGATTGTGAAGAGGAAGAAGAAAAGGAGCAAGAAAGGTCAAAAGAAGAGGATATAATCCAGGAACAAAGCCTAGATGAAGAACAAATAAATCCGACCATATCTTGTAATGCATTGGCAGGAATTACCACTCCTCGGACCATCAAGATAGAAAGCACCCACAATTTTATTCATTGTAGGGTAGCAAAAGAATTGAATTGCTTCCTATATCCAGCACCAGAGTGTCAAGTTATGATTGCAAATGGAGGAACAATAAATTGCTCTGGAAAGTGCCATAATATCAAGCTATCCATGGGAGAATATGTATTGACTAGCCCAATGCTTTCCATTCCAATGGGAGGTGCTGATGTTGTACTAGGAGTCCAATGGCTACAATCCTTGGGTACAATAGCTTTTAATTTTCAAGAACTTTTCATCAAATTTTCTACGGAAGGAAAGGAAGTTGAATTAAGGGGTATTGCAGGGAAACCAGGAAAGATAATCAGCTCTAATGGTATGACAAAGCTTCTAAAAAAGGAGCAAAGAGGTGTAATTGCACAATTATGTTCGCTAGATGTTTCCACATTGGAATCATCTATTTCTCCAGATCTCCAAAAAGTCCTGGACAATCATTCCAAGGTATTTGAGACTCCCAAAGGTCTCCCACCTATGCGTGATCATGATCATGCTATTCATCTGATTCCAGGAAGTGTTCCTCCAAACATCAGGCCGTACAGATATCCCTATGTCCAAAAGAGTGAAATTGAACGTATGGTTGCAGAAATGCTAGAGGCTGGTATAATTCAACCGAGTCAAAGTTCTTTCTCTGCTCCAGTAGTATTGGTGCACAAGAAGGATGGATCATGGCGCATGTGTCCGGATTATAGGGAGCTCAACAAGCTCACTATTAAAGATAAGTTCCCCATTCCTGTCATTGATGAATTACTGGATGAATTGCATGGATCAATTTACTTCACCAAGTTGGATCTTCGTTCAGGATATCATCAAATCAGAATGAAGATTGAAGACATTCCGAAAACAGCATTTAGAACTCATGAGGGTCATTATGAATTTTTGGTCATGCCTTTTGGCCTTACCAATGCACCTTCAACATTTCAAGGTTTGATGAATTCAATTTTCAAACCATTCCTTAGAAAATTTGTGTTAGTATTTTTTGATGATATACTAATCTACAGCAAGTCTTGGAAGGATCATGTTGAACATGTTGACAGGGTGCTACAACTATTGGAGGAGAAACAATTATATGCAAAAAGATCCAAATGTTTCTTTGGAGTCCAGGAGGTGGAATATTTGGGTCATATTGTATCTCATGAAGGAGTTAAGGTAGACCCTAGCAAAATTAAAGCCATTAAGGAATGGAAAATCCCCACATCCATAAAGCATCTGCGAGGATTTCTTGGGTTGACAGGGTATTATCGCAAGTTTGTTAAGAATTATGGGAGAATAGCAGCACCTCTAACAACATTATTGAAGAAAGATGCATTTTCATGGACTCTGGAAGCAACAAAGGCCTTTGAACATCTTAAAGAGGCAATGTGCCAAGCACCGGTCTTAGCTACACCAGACTTCACAAAAACCTTTATTGTGGAATGTGATGCTTCAGGAAATGGAATTGGTGCTGTTCTAATGCAAGATGAAAGACCCATTGCTTTTGAAAGTCGTCCAATCAAGGGAAAGTTTTTAAGCAAAGCTATTTATGAGAAGGAAATGTTGGCAATACTCCATGCACTTAAGAAATGGCGACCCTACCTAATGGGAAGACACTTCAAGGTAAAAACGGATCATGATAGCCTTAAATACTTTTTAGAACAAAGATTATCCTCTGAAGAGCAACAAAAGTGGGTCACAAAGATGTTGGGTTATGACTTTGAAATCATCTACAAAAAAGGGAAGCAAAATGTGGTGGCAGATGCACTCTCAAGAAAGGATGAGGATGTGGAAGCATTGTTGTGCGCCATTTCTATTATCCAACCAGATTGGATAAACAAAGCAAGGGAGGAATGGAAGAATGACGAAGAAGTGTGGGCACTTATTCGAAAGCTACAACAAGATTCCAGTACGTCTGATACATTTAGCTGGAAAAATGATTCGTTATGGTACAAAGATCGCTTATACCTCTGTAAGAATTCCCAGCTAAAACAAAAGATTCTTATGGAATTGCACACTTCTCCCTTAGGAGGGCACTCAGGATTTTTAAAAACTTACCACAGGGTTAAGAAGGAATTTTTTTGGGATGGCCTTAAATCAGATATTCAAAAGTTTGTGGCGGAATGTTTGGTTTGCCAACAAAATAAAGTTGAAACAATTAAGACACCGGGTCTATTACAACCTTTATCCATTCCAAGCCAACGTTGGGAGGAGGTTTCAATGGATTTTTCACAGGTTTACCCAAGTCTGAGGGAAAGAGTGTCATCATGGTGGTAGTTGACAGACTTACCAAGTATGCACACTTTTGTGCATTATCACATCCATTTAAAGCCAGTACAGTTTCTACTGCATTTATGGAAACAATTCAAAAGCTACATGGAAACCCAAAGATTATTGTAAGTGACAGAGATCCCATTTTCACTGGAAATTTTTGGACAGAATTATTTTCTTGTCTTGGTACTTAGTTAGCTCATAGCTCATCTTATCATCCTCAATCTGATGGGCAAACTGAGATAGTAAACAAATGTTTGGAAGGATATCTTCGTTGCTTTGTATCTGATAAACAAACACAATGGGTCAAATGGTTGCCTCTGGCTGAATGGTGGTATAACACTTCCTTCCATACAACAACAAAAATGACCCCATTTATGGCACTTTATGGGTATCAACCACCATCCATCACATCATATTTAAGAGAAAGTTCTAAGGTTCAGGCAGTGGAACATCACATCGAACATCAACAACAAGTCCTCCAACTCTTAAAGGATAACCTCGTGTTGGCACAGAATAGAATGAAACAACAGGCAGATCAACATCGCAGTGAAAGAAGTTTTGATGTAGGTGATTGGGTATTCCTACGGCTACAACCATATAAGCAAATGTCTCTCAAGCAAGCTAAGAAGGATAATAAATTATCACCAAAGTATTATGGTCCGTACAAGGTGTTGCAAAAGATTGGTACTATGGCATACAAATTGGAGCTTCCTGCAGCTTCTCGATTGCACCCAATTTTCCATGTTTCATGTTTAAAGAAGGTTATAGGCGACAAGCTCCCAGTTCAAACAATATTGCCAGAACTTGACAAGGAAGGAAAAATTATATTGGAACCGGAAGCAGTCATAGAAACAAGAATTTGGCAGCTACGAAATCGATCAATTTCAGAGTATCTTATCAAGTGGAAGAACTTATCCGCTGAAGATTCCACATGGGAGGATGAGAATTTTATGCAGAAGTATCCAGAACTACTCAAGCGTTGAGGAAAATACTTTTTTGAAGGCGAGGCGCATGTTGGGTCCCTATAATACTAGTGATTACCCCATTACTATTGTAGTTATACCCCTTATTAATATTGTTGTGCCCCTATTGCCCCCATATTGTTATTACTGTGCCCCATAGAATCCCTCTATTGTTATTTTTGTGGCTTTATATTATTATTGTTAGGTCGGCTGGATTATATTGTGACTCCTTAGACTCCTATATATAGAAAGGAGGTTTTGTCATTTGAATCATCCAAGAATTGTTCATTTATGTAATGTAAAGGAGGTTTCCCCCTCGAAGAGGCTGAATTCTAAGGCGTTGATCTATCTTTTCTATCTTTTCTTGAGCTGGTTTCATAACACTTTCTCTTCTTGGACTCCCAAAGAGTTGGCATAGTTATCAGGACTTTGTAAATGGTGGGGAGAAACTGCCAGATTAGGAATGACTATGGTCGGATTTGATGCAGGATGAGATCAGGAGGAACACTAGGGATGGATCTTCATCTAAGGCTGATGATGAAGAGAACTGTGCCTTAGTGATTAAGGCAAGGAAGGGGAAAGGTAAAATTTCTCGTTCCAAATCAGATTCTGATCATGGAGGTAAGAAGAAGGACATGACAAAAGTTAAATGCTTTCATTGTCACAAGATGGGTCGCTTTGCTACAAATTTTCCATTGAAGAAGTCCAAGGAGAAGTCCTCAGGAGGAGTGGCGGGTGAGGTTTTGGCTTCCCAATTCGAATTGGACTTTTCCCTCATTTCATGCATGGTGTCTTCAATGGTGGGAAGTGTTTGGTACTTAGATAGTGGAGCTTCTTTCCACATGATTGGTGACAAAGAGTTATCCAGTGAACTAGAGGAGAAAGATCTCAAGATGCATATCGAGATGGGTGATGACGATAAGTATAGTGTTACTGGTGTGGGAATTATTACTTTTCAGAGGGAGCATGTGGCTCCACTCACCTTGATTAATGTTATGCATGTACCTGGATTGACGAAGAACTTGGTATTTGTTGCCATGCTTGAGGATAAAAGCTATGATGTGATATTTTCAAAAGGAAAGGCGTTCCTTCGACACATAGCCACGGGTCAAGTACGGAATATAGGGATTTGAGTTTAGAATCTCTATAAGATAGAGGTAGAGGATTGTGCTGCTTTGAGTTCAAAAGTGGAAAAGATGTTGAGCCGAGACATCGGCGAGTTGTGGCACAGGCGATTGGGCCACTTGCATCATGGGGCTTTGAAGGTATTGCAAGAAATCTCTACCAGACTTCCCAAAGGTACGCATGAGCAAGTTGATACATGCAAGGATTGTACTTTGGGAAAATACACCAAGTCTTCCTTTGGAGATAGAGACAGTCGAGCAAAGTTTATTTTGGAGAGAGACCATTTAGATGTGCGTGGACCATTCTCGACAGTATCCACCACCAAACACAGGTATTATGTTATATTTGTAGATGACTATTCTCATAAATGTTGGATACTTTTCATGCAGAGAAAGGATTAGACATTCACAAAGTTTTGTGAAGTCAAGGCATTGGTCGAGAAAGAGTCAGGCATGAAGATTAAAGCTCTACGGAGTGATAATGGTGGAGAATATGTCTCCAATGAATTTAAGAACTTCTGTGTAGTAGAAGGGATTAAATGAGAGTTGACGGAACCTCATAACCCTCAATAGAATGGGGTCGCCGAGAGGAAGAATAGGAGCATAGTAGGGGAAGTAAGGGCGATTTTGCATGATTAGGGCCTACCACTACACTTGTGGGTTGAGGCATGTGACAAAATGGTTTATGTTCAAAACCGTAGTCCACATCAGATACTTGAGAGTAAAACACTAGAGGAAGCTTATTCTGGTAAGAGGCCAGATGTTGGTCACTTCAGGATTTTTGGGTAATCGTTTTATTGCCATGTGACCAAGTATGCATGGAAGAAGCTTGAGCCAACAACAGAGTTGGGGATCTTTGTGGGGTGCATTGATACTCCCCACAACTATCGGGTGTACATGCAAACCAGTCGGATGACAGTGGTTCACAGGGATGTCAAGTTTGATGAGCAGAAGGCCATGCGAGTATCCCTTGAGAGGGAGCTTGAGCTACATGAGGAGGAGGAACTTTTAGTTCCTAAGGTTGAGGAGCCTCAGATTAATGTGGAGTAGCCACATGTAGAGGTTCCGGGAGTGGAGACATCCACTCAGGCAGAGTCTTCCAAAGATGGAAGAAAGCACACAAGAGAGGCTGACAAATTGTTGGATGATGCACGGGAGAATGTGGGAGCACCCTCTTCTCAGCGCAGACAGAGGAGGTCACTAGAGAGGTACACTGGATACATGGAACTTATGGGTGCATGTATTGTGATAGAGCCATCTTCATTTCAGGAAGCAGTGCAACAACTGGTTTGGGTTGATGCGATGGTGGAAGCGTATGACTCCATAGTTCAAAATAGTGTTTGGTATGTGGTCCTAAGACGGGAGGACAAGTCAGTTGTGAGCTCCCGTTGGCTTTACAAGGTAAAGCATGCTTCAGATGGTATTGTTGAGAAGCATAAGGCCAGATTTGTGTCCCGTGGCTTTTCACGAGTAGAGGGGATTGACTATGATGAGACCTTTTCTCATGTTGTAAGGTACTCATCTATCAGTTCTATTTTGGCACTATATGCACAGATGGGTTAGAGTATCAATTAGATGGATGTGAAGACTGCCTTCCTCAATGGCATGATTGAGGAAGAGGTGTACAATGAGCAGCCTGAAGATTTTGAAACCTTGGAATGTGAGTCGCATGTGTGCCAACTCAAGAGAGTGTTGTATGGGATGAAGCAAGCACCCATGCTTAGTACACCAAGATATATAGCTACTTCACTAGGTTGGGCTTCACAAAGGGGGATGCAGATGCGAACCTGTATCACATAATGGTGGCAGGTAAGCTTTTGATCATTGTACTTTATGTAGATGATCTCATATTGACAGGTGATGAGAAGCTCATCAAATCTTGCAAGGAGGACCTTGCAAGAGAGTTTGAGATGAAGGACATGGGGCTCATGCATTACTTTCTTAGCATGGAGGTATGGCAGGGAGATGGGGAGTTGTTTGTTTCTCAAGGCAAGTATGTCAATGAGATAATTAGGATATTTTGCATGGAGAGTAGTAAACCCATGGAGACTCCTCTAGCTAGTAATTGGAGGAAGGAGGATGCTACTTCAGGAGAAGTAGTGGAAGCTACTATTTACAAACAGCTTGTGGGTTCACTCGTGTATTTGGTTAACACACGGCTAGATATGTGTTATGCAATTAACTAGCTTAGTCAAGCGATGGTTAGGCCTACCAAGCAGTATTGGAAGGTGACAAATCATGTATTGAGATATGTCAGAGGCACTACTCAGTTTCGGTTATGGTACATACAGACATAGGGAGTGAAGCTTCCAGGCTTCACTAATGCAAATTGGGTAGGGAGTACATCTGAAAGGAAGAGCACATCAGGAGGGATCTTTATTATTGGGTTAGCTACAGTTTCTTGCTACAACAGGAAACAAAGATCGGTTGCACTCAGTTCGGCAGAGGCAGAGTACATGCTTGCAAGTCAAGAAACATGTGAGGATATCTGTATGAGGAAGATCTTGGTTTGTTTGTTTGGTCAACAAATGCATCCGACAATGTTGTGATAATCAAAGTTGTATCAAACTCTCTGAAAATCTAATTTTTCATGATCGGTCCAAGCATCTAGATATCCAGTATCATCATCTCAGAGATTGTGTATTGAGATGAATCACATTATTAGATTACATTCCCATGGAGGAGAAAGACACCGACATCTTGACAAAGGCATTGTCAATATGTAAATTCGAGTTTCATAGAGATAGGATCGGGGTAGTGGATAATCCATTTGTTATTGAGAGGGAGTGTTGAGAAATGGCAACAAGAAATTCCTTGAATTAAACTGTGAATTAAAATAGAATTCTTTTTTGATAGCAATTTGAAAATAATTAATTAATTTTAATTAACTTAATTAATTTAGGAAATTTGAATTGGAAGTCTTTTAGAAGACATGTATATGTTCTCCCTAACTTATAGGAGTTTAGGATGAGTTATGAATGATTTGTAATTATCTAACTCAATTTATTGAGTTAAGTTCAGTTAATTCAGTTCCAATCAATTCCAATCAGTTTCAGGAACTAATAGTGAGTAAATAGTTAGTTGGGACACTAGTGACCTAATTAAACTAAAGATTCCACCATCAGAAACTCATGTATGTCGACTCTGAGAAAGACCCAGTTGAGACTAGAGTGCGGGGACAACGTGCCATTTGTTTTAGATTTTTCTGAGTTGCATTGACAGTGCATGCAATTAGGAACTTATCCTTGATGGATTGCATTATTTTTAGAGGCTTTATTTCGCTTGAAATACAAGCTATCCTTCATAGGAATTACACATTGGAATAGAGACTTGGAGAGCTTGTGAATTAGCTAATATTTGGCATCTTGCTCATGAGTTAGAGATTGAATTTTCTGAGTGTTGTGATTGTTGTAGAGAGAACAAGCATTGTAATTTCATCTTGATTTTATGGATTAATACAAAATAGATAGTGGGGTTTTGAGTTGTGGCTTTCCCTAGATATTTATTGTGTTATGTGCCTTTGATTCTCTTCCTCTATTGATTATTGTTTGCTTGATGTTTATGGGCTTCCGCTGTAAAGAGTAGAAGTAGATTCTTGTCTCTTGTTTTAGTAGATTACACGAGCTTGTGAATCTACATGTTTTTCTACATAAACTAGCTCACTTGGTCCAAAGTTACTTTATGAGAATAGAGGTCTTGGGTTCAAGTCTTTCATTTTGTTGAGATACTTTTTCAGAAAGCACATGTAACTTATGTTTTAAAGTTATTTTATGTAAAATTATTCTCATCCATTATAAAAAGTGAGTCACTTATAACTCTAAAGTCAATTTATCTTTTATTTAAGTTACAATTTAGTGGGTAGCTCATAAAGTACCATTGTAAAAGTGATTTTCACTTATTTATAAAAGTGAGTCACATAAAATCTTTTTTTAAAGTGAGCTAATTAGATTAAGTTTGGAAATGGGTGGGAGTGTGGCGGGTGGGGGGTGGGATTGTTTTAAAATATAGCATTATCATTCACTTTCGAACATTCACATACTTCATCGGCATCTTTAACAACTTTTCTTTTAAAAGCCATAACTTCTTCATCCCAAAGCCATTTTCAGAGCCGTCTTTTTTTAATCGGCCTAATTTTTCTAAATCTTTCCATTGGAACACTTAGTTTCAACATCTATAGCTTCAGTTTCTGTTAAAATGGAAATTCCATGCCAAGTTATTCTTGACAACACCAACTACTTCCAATGGGTGCCCTACATGGAGGATTTACTTAGACGTAAAGGTCTTTATAAAATAGCCTCAGGCCAAGAGTCTAAATCTAAAGATGAAGATAAGCAAGCCAAATGGGGAAATAGGAATGATCAAGCATGTGGGTTGATAGGGATGCCTATTTCTCTAGACCTTAGATTCCATATCGCAGAACTTGATACCCCTGATGAAGCAATGAAACAACTCAATAAAGTTTTTGGAATTGAAAATGAAATTAGAGCCCATCAACTCGAAAATGAGTTGCTTATGTTGGACCCCAATAATTTTTCTTCCATTGAAGATTTTTTATCCAAGTTCGAGACCATTAGGCTTCTATTGGAATGTGTTAAGGTTAAGAAATAAGATGGTAGCCTTATCTATTCCATTCTTACTAAGTTGGGACTAGCTTACTCTATGTTTGTTTCTACCTTCCATTCTACTAGAGAAGCCTTTATTTCTCAAGGACAAGACTACAAATCCCCCTCTTTTGATGCCTTTTGTGATTCTTTAATAAGAGAACAAGAAAAACTCTTACATATTGGTCTTATTAATCATTGAAACTCTTATAAGAAAGCCTTAGCTACCCAGCAAAAACCAAGTTCAAAGAATCCTAAAAAAGAATGGTCCTAAACCAACCAAGGGTCCTAAGCAGTTTCAGTCTCAAAATGAAAATCAATTCAACAAAAAGATAAGGCAAATAAAAAAAGGGAATAAGACTGATAGACATTGCAAATTTTGTAATCGAGATGGCCACTTAGAATCCAAATGCTTTAAGAAGATGAAAGCCTTGGAAGCAGCAATGAAGAAGCATAACATTCATTTGGATCACTCTTCAACTTCAACTTCATCTTCAAGAATACCACTTTATGCATGTGGTTGTCAAGCATATTGGTATGGTTATGCACTAAATGTATCTTCTTCTTCTCATTCTCATGAGTGTCTCATTGATTCTGGAGCTTCTTATCACATTGCCAAAACCAAAGCGATCTTTTCTTCTTTAAATGATTATAACACCAAAAATATATATGTTGGTGATGATAGATCTCTTAGTGTTGTAGGGAATGGAACTATTCATCTAGACAACAGTCAATTTAATGATGTATTATGTGTTCCTACCTTATCTTGCAACCTTCTACCTATATATCAGATAACTCATTCAGGTGAAGGTAAAACCGTTGAATTTTCACCTCATGATGTTGTAATTAAGGACCGAAGAGATCCTAGACATATTTTAGCTACTCGCATTGCTAATGATTCTACAAGGTTGTATAAGTTTAACAAATTTGGGTAATCAACTCTTCTCTCGGAATTTGTTGCTCATAATGATGAAGTGAGCAAACTTTGGCATGAGTGATTTGGTCACTTAAACTATCGCTCCCTTCAAAATCTTTGTAAGGAAAATATGGTGACAGGTCTTCCTATGGTATCTTACAGAGATGGTGTTTGTTTCGGATGTGTACTCGGAAAACATGATCAGGATAGTTTTGAAAAACGTGCCTCTTAGCACGCCTCAGCCCCTTTACAGCTTGTGCATAGTGATTTATGTGGTCCACTTCTAGTTGTTTCATTCTTTGGCTACAAGTATTTCTTAACTTTAATTGATGATTTCTCAGGATGCACTTGAGTATACTTCTTAAAACTCAAGGGTGAAGTCTTTAACATGTTCTTAGCCTTTAACGCCTCTGTTGAGAAACAATCTTGACATCAAATTCTTAAGCTAAGATCTGATAATGGTGGATAATATGTTAACAACAAATTTATTAACTTTTTCACTAAGCATGGAATTCAAATGCAACATACCGTTCCATATACTCCACAACAAAATGGTGTATTTGAAAGGAAGAATCACACCCTAAAGGAAATGGCTAATTTTATGCTTTAATCTAAAGGACTTAGTCTCAATTTTTGGGTAGAAGCAATTAACTATGCAAATTACATATTAAATCGCACTCCTACTAAGGTTTTAAAGAATATCACTCTATAAGAAGCATGGAGCTCAATTAAACCAGATGTAAGTCGCTTTCACGTTTTTGGAAGTGAAGCATGGACCTATATTCCCGATGAGAAACATAAAGCCTTAGAACCTAAGAGTAAAAAATGTATTTTTGTTGGATATTTCAAAGATGTCAAGGATATAGACTTCTTCCACCTAAATCCAAAAATGTTATCATTAGAAGAGATGTAAAGTTTACTGAAAATATATTGGTCTACGAGCCTAGTTCGACAGATGTGCCACCTCTCCCTATCCCTTCTACTACTAAAGATATTTCTTCTTCAGATGATGACAGTGAGGATGAAAATCCTCCCCCACCTTCTCAGGATCCTCCTTTAGCTCTTCAGCTTCCAAAATGGGTCCGCGCTACTCGGGATGCAGTAGGTGCTCTTGTAGGTGATCCTATAGATCATCGACGTACATGTTCTCATTTTGATACAGCCTCTTCTTTACTGGCTCAAGCTTCAAAAAATTATAATCCTAACACCTTTGCAGAAGCTTTAGGTCATCCAGATTGGGATGCAACTATGAATGAGGAATATCTTTCATTATTGGCAAATGATACATGGGATCTTGTTCCTCTTCCGAAGGGACAAAAACATGTTAGATGTAAATGGGTTTACAGAACCAAGTTTGGACCAAATGGAAAAGTTAATAAACATAAAGCTCATCTTGTTGCTAAAGGTTTTTCACAAGTTGAAAGAATTAACTATACTGAAACCTTCTCCCTTGTTTCCAAAATGAACTCTATCCACCTTATTCTTTCCCTTTCTGACTGTTTCAAATGGGAAGTCCATCAGATGGATGTTAAATCTGTCTTCTTGCATGGGGACTTGCATGAAGAAATCTATATGGAAAAACCTCCTTGCTTTATACAAACAAACTCCAGCCTTGTATGTCAGCTTAAGAAATCCCTTTATGGTCTCAAGAAATCCCCTCGGGCTTGGTATGCCAAAATGGATAACTTTCTTTTCGATACTTTCTTTTCTAGGTGTCATTCTGATAATACTATCTACACCAAGAAAGTGGGTAAGTCTTTTATCATTCTTATTATTTGTATTGATGATCTTATCCTTATTGGTAGTGATCCCAACCTTATAAACCATGTGAATTCTAGCCTTAAAAATAAGTTTGAAATAATAGACTTAGGACACTTGCATTATTTTCTTGGTCTTCAAGTCTTGCAATCCAAGGAAGGTATTTCCCTTTCCCAGTCCAAGTATGTCTGTGATCTTCTACACCACTTTCACATGGAAGACTGTAAGCCATCCCCTTCTCCCTTTCAGTCTAGATCCAAAGTTTCAGTCACTTGTACTTCCCCTGAAGTTGATGCTACCTTATATCATCATCTTGTAGGAAAAATTTTGTATCTGACCCATACCTGTCCTAACCTTTCCTTTGTTATTGGCCTTATTTCTCGATTTATGAAAAACCCACATGAAAGTCATTGGAAATAAGATAAAATAATATTCATTATATTCGAGGTACAGTGCAGTTTGGGATTCATTACAGTGCAAAAGCATCTCCCCTATCAATTGGTTTCATTGATTCTGATTGGGCTGGTGACCTTGATGATTGGAAGTCTACTGCAGGTTATGTATTCACTCTTGGTTCTGGACCTATTGCATGGGCTTGCAAGAAACAAAGTGCCATTTCTCTTTCTTCAAAAGAAGCAGAGTATCATGGCGATGTAGAAGCTAGTAAGGAAGCCCTGTGGCTTCGTAAGATCTTGTTAGAGATGGGCTTTTAGTAGCAGCATCCGACTACACTTTGGTGTGATAATCAAATTTCCATTCAACTATGCAAAGCTCTAGTCTAATATCAATGCAGCAAACACATTGAACTACACATGCACTTCATCATAAAGCTCATTCATGACCATGTTCTTGAAGTGCAATATTTTTCAACTGATGAGCAAGTTGCAGAAATATTTACAAAGGCTCACATAGAGGCGAAGTTTACTAAACTTTGATTTATGGTTGGAGTTCAGGAAGTTGTCACTAAGGGGGGATAGGATCTAATGTCTCCTTCCTTCTCCTATTGTGTCATATTTGTACATCCTTCAATCATATCCTAAGTTGTTCTTAAGGGGGGATTAAGGATATTATGACACATAGGAAATAGTTAAGTATAACTTGTTCTAGTGTAGAGTTAGGTTAAGTGTGTTTCTTTACTTTGTACTTTTGTAACTTACAATCTGACAGTCACAATATGTTCTAGACATGAAGTGATCTGAAAGTTCATTCTCTCCTCGGTATTACCGACACTTGATCTGTGGCTTAACCCCTGATTGGTCCATGATCTCTATTTAAAGAGTGTGGAGGGTCATTTGTAAGGTGACCGTTCATGATATAAGCTTATGTAAATTTTCTTTCCTTTACATTAATAAATTTCCTGAAGTGGCCGCGTTGGCTCATGCCATGGACTGTTTCCCTCTTTGAGGGTTTTAACCACGTCAAGAATACTGGTGTACTGATCTGTGATCTGTTTGTGAGCAGTGTCCTTTGGTGTTCTATCTAAGGAACTTACCTTAAATAAGCCTAGATCTATTTTACGAGCATAAAATGGTCTTGGAGAAGCTCACTAAAGTGAATGGATAGGTTATGGCATATCAACTTATTTTCACAAATTTCCAAATTAATTTGGTGTTTCCCTTGCAAAAGTGCCAAAATGTATAGTATTATTAGTCTAGAGATCATAAATTTGTGAAATGAAAACATTATATATGAAATACTAGATTGTTTGGAATAATATCTATTTAGAGTACTTAATTCTCATCATACTTCTGAAATCAATTACATGAAACAAACCACACTTCAAAATCAATATTAATCAATCATGGAAATGTGAATGTACTTGGAACCTATCATGTTAATTAGTGGGGATCCTTCATAAGGTTATTTCCTTGCATCATTCTCTATGGAATATTTCTCTTGTTGTTAGAAATATTTGATAAAATTATAAACTAGCAATGTAACTTTTAAGGAAAAGCAAAAACTAATATTTCCAATTTGGGACTACGAAATTTTTCAATAGGTAGAAAAATGGGTTGTAAGATGTCATTCCTTAGGTGGATCCCACAAGAATAGTTTTTCCACTTGGGGAGTTTTTTTATTGAAAAAAATTTCTAACATTCATACATAAAATAAAAATATTATTTTTAAATCAAATCGAATGAAAGAAACTTGGTCAAGTATAGCTAGTTCATTAACATCCATTACAGTCTCAATGAGTGGAAAAATAAGTTTTGTATCTATTCAAATCTTTAGGTTAGAAGAGGCTTGCAATTATACCTCGTAAAACACTCTAATCATTTCCAAGAAGCATGTTTAAACTTGGTTCTAAAGAAAACTTTACTTAGTTAAATAAAATTGTTGTTTCAATCAATTAATATATATATATATATATATATATATATATATATAGTAGATTTATATAGACATATATAACATAGGTTAAATAAAGAAAAGAGAAGTATTTACAAGGAAATAAAGCATAGAAAATGAGATTTCATAAAATAAATAAGAAAATATAAAATGAAATAAAATGTGATCATGATCTACATGGAGTGGCATCAATTCTCCCAAGAAAAAACTAGCAAACTATTCTATAACATCATTAAGTACATGAAAACATAGTATATCTAAAACTAGAGAATGAAAATATATGTCTAAGGAAATATTAAGAAGCTTTATTCTATTCCATCATAAGTTGGACATATGCTCCAAGAGCCCTCCCTTTGGAATGGAGTGAGCACTCTTATTATGCAAGAACTAAGATAACCAATAATATATCCAAATCCAAGTATCTCTCATGTGGTTACAATTGTTTGCTAATAATTAGCAAGTAATATCTCTAAAATTATTCACACAAATATCTTTAAAATATTTGATAAAATACTATCCATGATTCTTCTCCATAGAAGATACTTGAGTGATCCTCCTAGATCCTCACCAAACATTGAAGGATTGAAGAGGAAGTTCGACTATGGACCTTAATCATAAAGTTTTTTGTTTTTGGAATCTCCAAATACACTTGTAACCATCACGAAATTCACTCAACTTTCAAAGATAAGCAAAAACATGTTATTTTTCTAATATTTAACCATAAACTCACTTAAAATACTATAATAATTTTGGAAAAGAATGAACCTAATCCCACATATAAGCATAAAAATGGTGTAAAATGAGGTTATGGAAGAGTGAAAAATGATAAAAGTCAAGGAAAAGGTTGTGGAAACACAATAAAAAGGATGTGAAAAGTTGGTCATTTCCATGACTCAACACTATGTCCAATACAACTTTATTTTCCTCTATGAAAAACATTTTCTCTTTCACCTTATGATAGTGGCCATAGACAAGCCCCATATCATATAGTCCATAGAATCCTTCCTAGAAGGATATTTTAAAATAAATTCAAAACACAAGGACTTATTATGGGAACTATACTGTCATGACATCATTTTTCACCATGATAGAGAGTAGAACCATAATCATTTTGTTGGAGATATATAATCGAAGGGTTTTATGTCTTACTTAAGTATTCACACTGAGTGGATATATTCCCAACTCATTTCTAAGAAAAACCAACAATATTGTAGCCTATGAGTAAGGGGGAAACTTCATAATCCTCGATTTGTCCTCTGGTTTCACTATGTATTGTTGAACTCAACACCACATGCTGAAATCATGTATGTAAACCAAAAGGAAGAAAATTTCTAGTATGTTATGATAATTGATACCAAGAGAGAGGATTCCCTACTAAGATGTCAAAATTTATGGGATAATTAAGTTAAGGAAATGAGGCGAAAAGACACCATTAATCCTATCAACCTTGTGATAGCTTTGTAGAGGTTGGACATATATGTCCAAGGCATGTGGAGATGTGGACCAAGGAATATTTGTTTGAGACATTAATACCATTTTATATGGCTTCCCTCACCAAAGTAAAATTTTTATTATATTTTGGTACCAATAGCATTGCTTCCCTCACCAAAGTAAAAATTTTATTATATTTTGGTACCAATAGCATTGTTGGTAAGAGATTGAAACCAAATTAAGGTATTAGCTGACCATAGGTCAAGGACACATTGATTCCAGTGTTAACAATCACCACTATAAAAATTGAAATGGGATATTAGAATCAAATTGATCAAATTGATTGCATGAGGTCATGCAGCATATGTGGTTGGAGAAAGACGTTGTGTAGTAGAAATGCCATCTTTTCCATATCAATTTTCTACCTCTTTATCAATTGTTGTCATCTTTCATAACCCTTTATGAGCCCATCATTACCCATAACATTGTAGGTTTTCATTAGGTATGTGTTTCCATATTTTGTGTGTCTATGGTGAATTATCCTTATATATGAGGGAAATTAACCTTTATCACACATATTCACAAGAATGGTTGCAAGTTGTTGGTTATACACGATGTTGCTATAAGTTGTTATTGCAGCGTTGTTACACCAAGCATGCTTCTATGATGTTGTTACTCTCACCTTGTCATGTTTTTCATACTCTTGACTTGTCGTGTTGTTGTTACTCCTGGCTTGTCATGATATTGTTACTTCTAGGTAGCCCTAGTGTTTTTACGCATGTTTTGTTGCAGTGTAGTTACTCTTAGTTGGATGAATTAGTGTTACTCTAGTTTTTGGTGGTTTTGTCACTACTCCAATAAAAACCGATGGTTTTCCATGATACCATGATTCCAAAAGGATGTGACATAGCCATAACCTTTTTTTTCTAAAAGAATATTGGAACGATTGTCTCCCTAGTTTGGAATTTGGCATCCTAACCTAGAGTGCCTCGCGAGGTCTTGTAAAAGACATCCAAGAGCTATTTCTGCACAACTTCATCAACTGACATCTGTATTGCAATGAAAAGTAAATTATATCTTATTTTGGATTGGTTGTTGAAGCAAGGTTGTAATATTAGTTAAGTAGGTTAGAACATTGTAAGAATTAGAGATTCTTATCGTTTCTCTTTGAACCATTTCTTAGAAGAAGTATAAAACCATCCTCCCATGATGAGGGAAATATGTTGGATAATATTATGCAATGCTATCAACCTATAAAATGATTTCTAGTTAACAAAACATTATGCTTGATTTCTATGCATTTATGTTGTGTGAATGATTATTTAACTAATGTAGCCCTAGTTTGTTCCTACTAGTATATTTCCAAAGGATGCATGGCCCCCCCTTCGAAAGGTAATATTTTATTTTTAATTAGATTTATTATTTTTATTTAAGATTCATTTATCTATTTTTCCTAATGTTGGGTGAAATTATTTTGTAGAGTTAGAAGTACATAATAGATCATATTTTCTCTCTTATTTGTAGGAATTTTATAAATTCAACAAACAACCATGGATATCCACATGTGTGTGAATAGTTACAACAAATTTGTAGATCTAATAGATTAAATTGGGTTACCAGTTGGGTTGGAAATATTAAAGACAATATCATATTATTGTTTCATGTTATATGTTAAGTTTTGATTGCATGAAATTACAATATAGGAGTCTATCAATTATTGAAGGGAAAGGTCATATAATATATTCCCTTCGATTGAGTGTTGTTTCTTTTCAATAATTTTCTATGAATAGATAAAATTTCATTTCTTCCAACTAATCAAGTAATTTATTTTCAAGAAGTGAGAATGGTCTTTTCTACAACTAGAACTATGTTTTTTAATCCATGAACAATGTAGTTTATTTGTTGTATCTTACAAGTTTGATTCCATTGCTTAATTGAATAGTTATTTAGAAATTGTATAAGAATGAACCCTTTCTTATCGCAATTGAGTTCATCTTCACAAGTTTTCTTATTTCATTTAGTTAGTCTTATTTTTAATTGAACTTGTTGGAACATATAAACACTCTTTTCTTGTGATCATCACTATTCCTCCCATAACTACAACACAATAACTAAAGCAATGTTTGAATAGTTGTCGTGACACATGAAATGCATGATAGTTTGTAAGTAAGATAGATAGTCGATAATTAATTTCACAAGTATTCTAGTTAATTTTTGAATAAATTAGGAATTTAATTAAAAGACCCGTTAGTTTCCTTATGGTTTCATGGTAGGAATGCCCATATTTTAGTATTTCCATATTATCCCTATTACATGGAATTTATTTCCTATTAGTCCCAGGACATTCATCGAATGATCACTTTGAATCTTAAAGACAACATCCCCTTAAGAAATAATTACAATAGTACCCTTTATCTGGGTCTAAAATTTAGGAATATATTTTAATGCCAATAATGCACCACGTGGGTTCCTAAGAACCCCATGTATCTCACTTGGAAACTAATCCCAAGGTTGATATGAATTAGGATAAAATACGATAAGGATTAGGCATAGAATAGTTATAAAAATGGTTCCAGAGGCTTAGGAATAAAAAATTATTATTTCTTTTTAGCCCCCTTTAAGACTCTTAATACATCTTTTCTTCGTATCTTATGGAGTCAAATCCAAACAATTATGTCATCCTTCTCCATATACATGCAATGATGTGTTTTATTATTATCCATTATACATGTATGTATTACATTTATTGTTTCTCGACCTTTCATTTATTCATTATTTCTTCTTGCATATCTAACTCATGGTATTGTAAGTTTCGCCACTCTAACTTACTAATGCAATTTTCATCTTCGTAACCATCACAATATTCCTGGGTAGATTTCTCCTTAGTCTTGAGTTCAATAGTCAATATTGTAGCACATTGTAATCATACATTTATGTCTTCTTTTTTAACTTCATATAGAATCTTCTAGAGCATTTTTGATTTCCCACCCGTCTATAAATTCAACTAAAACTTCTAGCATTTTATAGAATTACAATTAATCCCCTTTCATATTTATATAATCTCCTTTCAAATTAGATATATTTTGTGAACAATGCCTAACACACATACATACTTTCCTTTTGATGTTCTTCCTTAATATTTCCATTTTCGAAATCACTACACTATTTATGTTCTTTTTAAATTTGGCACTAAATTCCAAGCTTGGGATACACTCAACACCCATGGAATCAAATCAACATTCCCTACTTACATTTCTCATAAATTATTTTCATTTAGTGATGGAATTATTTCCTTAGTGCTATAATAGTTTGTAATAGGTTAAGTATTTTCAATATGGCATCTTTTGACACTCTCTTTATTTGTCCATCCACTTTGTTCAATTCTATAAATTTCTCTTCCCTTCATTGAATAATTCTTTGTTAAGTCTATTTATCTCCATAAAATTCAATCTACAAAAAAATGAAATGATTTTATTCCTTTGGTTGTACTTTAAAAGTGAATGAATTCTCATTATTCTAGCCAGTAAAATCATTTCACTTTGTACCATGCTTTTACTATGAACTTTGATGCAACAATTAAATGTATTTCCTTAAATTCATTAGATATAAGTTGTTCGTTCACAATTCACAATTCTTCCACATCTTCATATACTATCCTATAGAAATGAAAAACACATCCCATGAGCAACATGTAATCTTAGAATGTCCTTTTTCTCCTCTCTTAGCAAATTTTCTTGACCATATTATTCTCCATCACTTTTTTCCTTGCAACATAATTTGAAACCATTATTACTTAATTTATGTTCTTTAAATTTAGGGTTAAGAAACACATGTTATAATTTTATACATATTGATAACATTATTCACCCATTCACTTGTTTCATGCCTCTTAATCTTGGCATGATTGGTTGTCTATACACATTTATGAACTGCAATGGTCATTGTCCTCATAATTATTTTCTCTACACTTTGATGCCTTTTTTACCTTAACCAAATGTTCTCTTGTAGCATTGAATATTCAAATTCAATATCAAAGGTATTTTATATCTCTTCATACCTATTTTTATATCTTTCTTTCATGAAATATTTAACTACAATGACTTGGTCCTTCTTTATCATTCCTCTATAATATTATTGATATATACAATAAATATTTTTATGTATTCATTTTTTTTTTTTCTTTCGTGGCATCAACTTCTTGGTTTCTTTATTCTTCCCAATTGAACTTAGAATTATATTTGAATAATACGTTAATGATCCCCATATCTTGTATTTGGTCACCTTATTAGAATACTTTTATATAACAATCTATTGAGCATCCCCTACTCATCAACATCACTATGTAATTACTAAGAAGTCAATCCATTTTCCATTTCCATACTACTACACTTCCAAATCGGCCTCCAAATCATTTCAGGGGAATCATCATGAAATGTTTGAAGCCTTCCTTTTCAAACATTCACATTTGGTATGAACTTGTATCATCTGAAGCTCATTTTCCAAAACTACAACTACTTTGGTAATCTTTCCCATTCAGCAGGTGCATTATTCGCCTAGGCCCAAAGATCCTATTCATATAACTTTATTGAACAAATAGATTCTTCCTTGGATAAATTGAAACATTTTGTCATACCCTCTTATGAATTATGTCTTCAAATATACTCATGTTTCAATATGAGAGATAAAAGTTATGGCCTTCTAAACTTTCCATTCTACGCAATTCATGCACTTTTCACACTACTCTAAACAAGTTTAGAGGCTAAAATCAACCACCTATAAAAGTAAATCTATGGAGAACTAGGAAAAAAATTGTATTGGGTGTACATAATGGTAGTGATGTTGAGTACAGGAAAACCTCCATATTGGAAATATGATTATCCAAGCAAATGATGCGTCAATGTGGAATCTCTAACTTTCTCATTTATACACTTAGATAAAACAACTCTCTCAAATGGAGAAAAATTGGGAAATCTTCATAAGACAAAGTTGTTTACATTCCTGAGAAGGTAAAATGTTGATAAGGATCATTTTTCCTATACTAGCAATTGCACCACATGTTGCAATGGGAACACTGTAAGGCAAGAGTGTAAGAAAGAGTAGGATAGAATATGGAGGTAAAATTTGTATGCAATTTTATTTATTTATCGCCTTTTGTGTGAGAGACAAATTTAAATTTAAATTTTGCAAAATTGAGTTATATTATGGATTCTAATTGCAAGATGGGTTCATTACTAAAAATACCATTTGTAGAATTAATAGACTATTTTATTGAATGTTTCATCATTTTAATATACATGATTTATTTTAATTTTGAACTAATAATGTCAATACATATTTTGTGTCAAATTTTAATGATTGAATAATGAAATTTCTATTGAGTTTAATATCGAAATTGAAACTCATAATGAGCTTTCATCTACGTTCGAACTATCTCAATTATAGCACCTACAACATTTGTATCATGAACACCAATTTACTTAAATATAGCCAAGCAAGTAGCCAAGTGATTTTCAACCAGATAATTCAAAGTGTGTAAATAAGGGGAGGATTAGTGTAATATCACAATTGAAACTCATAATGCCAAGCAGGTAGCGAAATGATTTTGAACCAGATAATTCAAAATGTTCAAAGTGTGTAAATCAGGGGAGGGTTGAGTGTAATATTGAAATTGAAACTCATAATGAGTTTTCATCTACATTCAAACTATCTCAATTATAACACCTATAACATTTTATTCACGAACATCGATTTACTTAAATATAGACAAACATGTAGCCAAGTGATTTTGAGCCAGATAATTCAAAGTGTGTAAATTAGGGGAGGATGATGTAGAGTATCAGACAAGTTAAGAATAAAGGATGAAATTTGACGTGTGATAGGGGTAAGAAGACAAACTCTATAGTAAGTATTCAATAAAATGCAAATTCCATTTTTTCATGGAAGATTCATACTTGTATAATTCTATGAAGAAGCATATTTCTTACCCCATAAGCATTCATTCAATTAAGTCATCGATATCATTCAAAAATCAAAATAATATGTATTATATCAGATGGAAAATAGAATTGAATGAATTGTGGGGAGGCATGATCTACGAGTAATGTAAACAACCAATTTCATGGTAGGATGATTCTATAACACAAAACGTTGACCTACAGTTAACCGCAAGATGAAAAATTTCTACCAAAATGGAAAAAATAGGGGCATCAATGCTCATGTGATTTATCCGAGTCAATTTCCTTAACAATATTGTTCCTACCTTTATTTAAACTAATAGATTCAAATTACAGAAGTTTCTCCATTGGTGAAGTAAAACATAAAATTAGATGAAAAATAATAGAATATCTCTAGAATAATCCATGTAATAGTCTCATCCAGTTCATTATTACTTCGGGGAGTAATTGAGACTTTTTCCTGTGGTTCAAGAGTGAAGTTTTTTCACTTGAAAGTGGAATGAATATATTCTCTGTTTCTGCAATTTTCATTATGGCTCACAACACTTGAGTTTGTAAAGTTCATTATGTCACCGCAATTCATTTTTTTCATCTTAATCGAGATGGGCAACAACTCATCAAATATTGTCATATTGTTTGGTGTATTTACCACTTTCTCATATCGAGTGATCTCTGTGATAAAATTGTGAGGGTTACTCAAGTCTGAGGAGATGGGCATCTTAACAGTAAGAGTACAAACATTTTCAAAATTTTGTAGGAGATATTCATTCTAAATTCAAAAACCAAAAGGATTTCATGAGCTATGTACTTTACCTCTACTAAATCTTAACTTTAATACCAAAAGTGTAGATGTGAATAAAATATCAAAATTGACTAAGACCTATTCAAAATGGGCATAGAAAAAAATATGTGAGTCCCTCAAAATTTTATGAGAAATAGTTTAGTTAGTACTAGATGGAAATGTAATAAATAAGGGATAGGAGTTGTAATCACTACTGAATTAATGAAACACAATAAAAAAAATCAATTCAAACAAAATTTTCATTTAAAATAAGTAATTAAACATTATACATCACTCTAATATAGATAGAAAATGGTTGCATTAAAAGATGAAAGTTGACCCAAATTTGTCTAAAATAGCTCATGAAAAATTCAATAAACATGTAAGATTCATACATGTATGAGTCTATGAAGAAACAAATTGTGGCACCCCATAGGCATTGATTCAATTAAATCATACAAGCCATTAAAAAATTAGAATAATATGTATTCAATGTATATCTATTTAGAGAGCGGGGGAGAGACTATGTCTTTACTATTACATATATTATATAAAAAAGGAGATATGTAAAAAAAAATATTCATGGTAAATATCTACCCCGTGAAAGAGATCTATGTTGGTATAAAAACACAATTCATCTTTTAAAGGAGTTATCACTAACCACTTTTAAATCAGCTGAAGTTTGAAACTACTAGATAAAAATTACCTTTACAGCCTCATTAAATAAGAATATAAAACATAATTTTTTCTTTTCATTGAAATATGTGGCTACAAATATTATTTTAAAAAAATATCCATTACAACCACGTAAATGTAATTTAAAATAATATTATATGTGTTTGCAAGGATAAAATCACAAACACTCCCATGTTTACAAGTCAACATCAGCTACACAAGTATGTACAATAATAACAACGCCATCTGAATCATCCAGAATATAATTCTATGGAGAAGGTGCTCTATGTTGTATAAGTGAACTTCAACATAATATTAGATACAACCTAAGATGAGTTCCAACTTAGGTAACTAAAATTCCTCTTCCACATTTTGCTTTCTTTCTGCCTAACAATTGGAAGACATAAATATTTAAAAGCATTTGAGAATCTTATTCATTGGACATGACCAGTCCTACCCATTCTAAGAACAATAATAAGAGATAATTCGTGCATGTTGTTATTTATTTTCTAGTGATAATTCACATTCATTCACTTCATATACGAATCATAATGAGAATCATAAACATAAAACAACCTATATGGGATTATAAGTGGCAAATTATCAATGCAATTAAATAGCCTTTTTAAGTTCTCTCTGGCCGATGTTTCCATGTCAGAAACCTCTTCACTACTTGTAAAAATCCACAAGTCTATTGAGTTGGTACCAATCGTAGCTTAGGTTGAGGCCTCAAGGAACCAAATCTTTATGGAGCATGCATAAGGAGCCTAGTTAAACAGCTAGACTCGTCTAGAAAGCATGTAAATCCTAGGTGCTTGTACCCCCCATCCAAAAATTTGGGAAAAAAGGCTTCTAATATTCACAAATGTGCTCAAGCTCCAACACAAATTGATCAAGGAAATGGCAAGATGATGAAGTTTTCATCCAACCTAGATGAACAAGCTAGAAACTGCTAGAAACTGTTCGTTGATAAGTTATAACTTTTACTCTACTTAAAAGACAAGGAGAAAATGATGATAATCATTAGAACAAGAAGAACTGAAATCTAACTACGTGACTATCCCTACATGCAACAAGACTAATAAAAAACTTAATAGTCAACCCCTACCTCCAGATTAACTCTCTCAGTGTAGATTTTCAGTATTTATAACAAAAGGTGGGTATATTGCTCGGGGTGAAGCAAAGTATCATGAAAAACTCTAGATGGTTCTAGGTTCCTCTTAGAATTTGCATTATCCTTTGACCAATTTGTTTTTGACTTAGTTATATTCTTTCTCAACTTATGTAAACAACATTTTTCTTTTCCATCTAGCGCTTGGGAATTTTGTTGGATTTTATTCAACTACTGGAAAAGGTTGCTCAACCTTCCCATCTTTGGCTTGCTTCCATTCCCTTTTGAGTCTGCTAATACTCTAATTTATCTATTCATTGTCCCTAATTCGTTGATGAGTTGATTTCATGTTGGCATGAAAGATCTCCCGTGAGGAATAATCCAGAATGCATTTCTGATCTTCTTGGTTCACTAGGTGTGGAGCCTAATTGTGAACATGTCAGACTTCACGAAGGACTTCTACTGAATAATTTTCTACTTATTTTCTCTTCTGAAGGCAATCTAAGTTTCTCTTGTGTTAAATCTTATGCACTTTCCTCGTGATTGGACTTCTGTACTCCTCATCACAGATTGGCTAATCATTCAATTTTATGTGACTCATGGTCAAAGTCTTCAAGATGCAAACTTTCTATGGAAGTAACCCTTGATGAGAAGTCAAAAATAAGTCTTCCAAAATGCATCCCTGATATTGTTGAGTCACTTAGTGTCAATTACAACATGATGGCACCTATCAGAGTTGAGCATGAGTCCAACTGTGAACAAGTCAGAGTTTGCCACAAACTTCTATTGAATACTTTTCTATTTATTTTCTCTTCTGAAGGTAGACTAAATTTTTGTTGCATAACTCTTATGCACTTTCCTCATCATAGAGGGACTAACTATTCGAGTTTATGCCTCAAGTCATGGTTGGAGTCTTCAGGATGTAGACTTCCTATGAAAGTTGACTCCAATGAAGAATCAAATTCAATTATGATGAAGGTGGAGTTCGATGAGGAGTTGGGCTCAATTCTAATGAATGCAAACATTGGACTTCTAAATAAAGGTAGACTCTTCTAACTTGGGTATTTATTTTCTCTTCTAAAGGCACACTGAATTTATCCTTTGGTGTGATAATATTGGACAACAATTCAATTCCAACTTTCATTAATTGAATAAAATATTGCAAGAGAAGAACATGAAAATGGATACAAACAACAACAAATCAAACCCTTTACAATCCCAGGGAGAAGTATAAATAATCTAGCTAAAGGAATACAAACACTTTTTCTTCCATATTTTCATATTCTCTAAATTATGTGGTGTACAAAATCTTGGGAAGAGGAAGAAAAAGGCAAGGAATATCAACCACTGTGACTACTAATCTTGTGCACATGAGTGGTTGAAGTCCATTCTGCCTACATTGTTTTGTTGTATTGATATGACAAGTATTAGTGCATCAAGTGTTGGGCACAAACCAACTTGACCAGATTTTGGGCAAGAAACCTGAGTTTTGTGGAGCGCGCAATAGAATAGATGCTGCGGAGTATGACGTGGACCACATAGCAGAGCAACGAAGCACAACATAGATCACGCAACAAAGTCACTTCACAACATAAGGGATTCACGGTGAAGCCCCTTACTTTTTGTAAATACATATAATATTGTATAAGTTGATGGTTTTGGACCATAATGCCTTGTATTTCAGAAACCATGGTATCGGGTCCATGGTAATGCGGTGGTGTAATCTCTCATGTAATAGTATATATATGGATGAATAATAAAGGAGGAAGGCATCCATCGATTCATATCTATGTTTATGTGATATTTTTGTGATCTGTACTTCAAAGAAAATGCGAGGATCCATAGTTATGTGCGTAGAGGCCTGGTTCTACATCTGAGTGAGCAAACCATCTGCAACTTAGTGCACAGACACCCTGCAGTTGTGTGCGCAGTGGAGAACAATTTGTTGTACAAATTCTATATTATAAGTAACAGTTCTTGTGGACATAGTCCCACATTGGATGAACGACGGTAAAATCTATGTCTACCTGTGTTTATTTGTTTAATATCTACACTTATATTTTAGTGCTGCACATTTTGTGAATGTTTATGATATGTTTAAATGATAAATGTAATTCTAGGAAGTAAATAATAAGTGTGAAGTATTTTTTGAATGTGAAGTAATAAGAAAGTGTTAAAGTATAAAGAAAATACAAAATTTCCAGATCCCAGCATCCCTTTGGCTGCAGCAACCTGGTTCTGCAACCTCCCATAATCACTTCGGGTGAGACTGTGACTTCCTTGCAAGTCGTTGTGAGAGGGCCAATGGTTTAGAGTTTTGTTGGTGCACAATAAACTTTGAACCTGAGTCAGCCCAACGTAAACCAACAAATGGTTCCGTTGTCGGGACTGGGATATTTTTGAGGGGTGTTTGTGTGGCACCCTTCGTAGAAAGAAATTCAAGATTGGGTAGAACATAAGGAACGAGAATTCACAGAAAAATAAAATAGAAACCCTTGTTTTTCAACTAGGAGGTGGTTGGAGAAGTATATTTTCGAATATCAATATGAAATATTCTTCAGTCCATTTCATGTCCGGCTATACAAGTGGATATCAAGGTTGATTGAGAGAAAGGCTGCTTTAAAGGAGATGAACCTAATGAGTGGAATCCCGAACTTATACAGCGACTCAAGAACACCGACATCAGGATCTTAAGAGTTATTTACTTTTGGATTGACAACATCTTGGGAGGATTCATTACTGAGTTTGCAGTAGACTCAATCGTGTCCTATAGCAAAGGAGAATGAAATTTTTTCAAAGGACCGCAAGGTAAGTTCTTAAAATCTTTGAACCTTTGGATTAAGATTCTTTTGTGTGAAAAGGGGATTTTGCGAATGCAAACAGACTATTAGTTACTTATGTTTGGGAGAAGATCCGAAGAAGAAATTGGAACAACGTGAAGTGGAAAAAGATGTAGAATAAACACTATAAAGAGATCTTGTGGCCAAGATCCAAAGACTTTTATAGAAACTAACTATAGCCCTTTGTTAAGTGAGTATGAAAGTGAAGAAAACCATCCTGAAGTAACTCCGTTGTATTCATCCTTCAAACCTGAAAGTTCGCCGATGCGAGAATGAAGTAATAATCAGGGTAATTTTAGTTTTCCCCATCCCCCTACTCCTTTTACCCCCCTACCCCTAATCCCCCTCCACTTACGAATCCCCCTCCCCCTCCCCCTCCCCTTCCCCACCATGAAGAAATATGGCTGATGATATTAAGTTTCCTATTTTAAAGCGACTCGATCAGAGGATCCTAACCAATTCTAGTTCTTATGCGTAGTATGGAGAGCGAAGTAGGTCCATGATGAAAATATGAAGAAATCACATCTTGTTACAACATTTCAAGATAGAGTGTTGACATGGTACATGAAGTATTCGAGCAATCAGAACATACCATTTTCAGACATTAAAACAACGCTGATAAAAAAATTCAAGAAGTCGAAGTCTGAGTCGTAGTGCATCATGTTAGAGTCCCATTTGAAATTTTTATCATCCCAACTAGATCATCATGCAAAAATTTACTCATTGATGGTAGCCCGAAATCAAAAATCACACTCCCCTCTCAAAAAGTTTTATTTGCTGGCCCACCTTCATGTGTCTGGCTGAGCATCCATTGACTATAAAGGCTCATTTCATCATGTTTTATATCATTCAAGTCCACCTAAAGTTTAGTCATTCAAGGTTCCATTAGGTCACCTAGGTTTCGATTTCCCAAGGTCCAATAAATCACCATGTCACTGCATAAGGTCAGCAAAGTATGAGAGTGAAACAAATAATATCCCCTTTTCAGTTAAATAAGGGTTTACAAGTATGTAACCATGGTTACTGAACTTCCAAATTTGATTTCAAGTAAGGAATTTATTCCAGTTTGTAAATTTTATTTCAAAAGAGATGTAATAATTTTTATTTCATTTATGTAATTTTATGTCTATTATATGTAATAAGTCACCATTTTAGCTGTCTACTCAATTCCATTACCAATAGCATCCAAACAAAAGTCAAAATGAAGATTGCCAAAGCATCATCCACCTGTCAAAGGAAAAAGTCAGAAAGTCAAAGAGCATTAGTGTGAAAATTTGAAAAGTGACATGAAACATTAGAAAATGGGTTTTCAAAGCATAAATCAAAACCCATTCAAGTATAAAATCCCTCAAAGACATCAATTCAAAATTCATTTGCACTCCTACACTCTCAAAGCCTCCTCGGCAAAAGAGAATTTTCGAATTTCAGGTGAAATTTGGAAAAACATGGCCAGAGGGCGCATTTAGAAATTGGAGGGTGCATTCAGAACTGGTGCGACGTGTTTTCCATAAAACTAAGTGTATTTTCTAAGGGCTTTGCGCACTTGTAAGGAGAGGGCGCATTTGACCATTTTTTTGCACCTTTGCCCAAGAACATCCAGAAATTTCCCAAAATGCACTACATTGCTCCAAGCATCAAAATTTGCTGCCAAGGTGCTGCAGCAAGCAAATAGGTTATAATTACATTATTCCTCTCCTTCACAATTGATTTATATGGTGTTTCACTTTGTTTTGGAGACCTACTGAGTTAAAAACCCTAGTAACATAATTCCACTCCTAAATCTTATTTCCTAGCATCCCACTACCATTCCTACACTTTAAAACTACCCCCTGTCACCTGCCTCACATCATTCCATACTCTCTACACCTATATTCCATTTCATCATCTCCCTAGGGTTTGACTCCAATAACTCATGGCAGAAGAAGAGAATAGAAGTCAGAGTGAGGAAGAAAGACAGGAGAGGAGGCTACCTAAGAAAGGAGAGGGAATCATTAGACATGAGCCAACCAATACCAGAGAACTCATGGCATCTCCCATCACTATGACAAGCTTTAATCATATGGGATGTTTTGAGTTTTGTGAGAAAGTAGAAAGGATCCAACATCGTCCTGTGTTGACCAGATTATTTGTCACCAACCTCCATGAAAACCAGGTAACCCTTGTTGGTGTCACCTTCACTATATCTCTTGCTATCATATTAGAAGCCTCTGGGATCCCAAATGTTGGGGAAAAATGGTTTAAACAATGAGAATTGGATCATTTTTGTTATGAGCCATATCTTAAACCAAGGTATAAGAATGAAAGAAAGAGGACTTTTCCTTTCTCTTACCTCCTAGACAGATATGTTCCCATGATGAAAATCATCATGAAGTACTTCACATGTGAGGGTAGGTTTTCTAGGCTCTATTCCTATCATATTCGGCTACTCATGCATTTCACAAGAGTCAAAATGCGCAATATGCCCTACTATGTTTATCTGGACATTGGCAAGATGTCCTTCATTTCCCAAAGGAAAGATTATGATCATCAAATGCAAAGTATATTTGACCACTCCCTCATCAAGATGATAGTCCTACACCACTTTGATCAGCTTAACATTGCATGGGACACTTTCATATCCAATGAGATTTTCATAGTCCCACATATTCAGCATGGCCAAGAAGTACCTTCATCATCTCATCCATCCACCTCCATTCATCCACCTCAGCCCATACATCATCCATCTTCATCCGATGAGTTAGCCACACCATCACCTTCATCATCACCATCTCATTAGACTATTCATGCGCCTGGCAGAGATGAAGGTAGTGAGCAAGAACACATTGAGCATGGTGAAAGAAGCAAGCCTAAAGGGGTTGGTTTAGGTACCTTGACACATACCTATCAGAGAGGGCACAAGCAAGTGTTTGCCCCACAAATTGTGGGAGGGGGCTTGCCTTCTTCATCGGCAAAGAAGGTACAAAACGGTAAGGAAAAGGTGCCAGAGGTAGAGATTTAGCAACAGGAGGAGGACCTCCATGAGACAGAGCATGATTTTCAGTTAGTTGACCCAAATGAGCATGATGACAGTGATAACACAACCATTGTCATCAAGGAGAAGAATTCACTCATAGGAGAGCTCCAGGTCAACTTGCAAAGGGCCAAATACATTATTTCTTACTATGAGTAGGAGAACAGGCAATTTGAGGTCAAAAATGAGCTCATGGAGATTCAGCTCATCAAGGCAAAGAGAGATGCTGAAAAGGCTAAGGCCTTACTTGATGAGGCATATGAACAATATGGTGAACAACTTGATGAATAGATACCAAGAAGAAGGCCAAGGATTAGAGGCCTAAAGAGAGCTTTGGAGCTAGAAAGGCAAAGGGAGGCAAAATTAGCCAATAAGCTCACCCTAAATGAACAATTTACCAAAATGGTATGAACCGGGAACATTGGCTCGAGAGGGTGAACACCCATCTTGAGAGCCTCTTAGACAAGGCCAAAAGGGATATTGATATTTAGAGAAGGATGGCAAAGTACTATGCCATGAGAAACAAAATTACAAGAGCCAAACTCAAAAGAACTCATGCAAAAATTGAAGCCTTGACCAAGCAAGAGGAGAAAAGAATGCTAGACATTATTGCCGAGGCATCACTCCATGCATCAAACATATGATTAGTCATGAGCCCATCAATTTTGACAATTTTTAAGCAAGTTTTTCTAGTTATGATTTTTTGTGTTTTTCAAAGCATTTTAACACAGTCAAAAGGTCAAACGTGCAACACCTAGGGTGCTGCGCTCTTTTTTTAGGAATCTGATGAGCAAAAGGCCAGCATATTTAGATTTAGAGTGATGAGGATAGGCAACCTGTGCATTTTCTAAGCATTTGGAGGCAAACAAGTCAGCCAAAAGGGTAAAAAACCACCAAAAAACCACCTTTCTGCCTCATTTCTAGCTTGGGCGGCACATTTACCAGTCTTGGGAGATTGAGTTTTTGACAGGGAAAGTGAGCTCTAACTTGAAAACTGAAGGCATATCTGGAAATTAGACTTGAAGGTATTTCCAAAGAGCTATCTTGGAGCACATTTGGACACCGGGAAGGCACCCAAAAGAAGCTTTGAACTTGGAGGGCGCGTTTGACACTGAAAGGGCGCGTTTGACAGTCTTCTCCAATTTTCACTGTTCTCTCCAAATTGATTTTCACCTAATGGAATTCATGTTTTACTAATGTAATTGATAAGGATGATGTAATTATGATTTTTTTTACTATTATCTAGGGTAAATACATTAGTTAAATGGCCTACATGACTTGTAATGAATCAGTTTGCTTAAGTTAGGGATGAGTCACTTTGACCACCCTATACTCCAGATACCAGTTCAGCCTTTCTTGAAACTTCTCCTCCTCTCATGGATTCAACCCTAAGGCTAGGATGAGTTGGTTTGAGGCCTATATTATGTATTCTCTTATTCATTTTATAGGTTGGACTCTCTTCGATGTTGTAATAGCTTTCAGACTTTGGCATGGAATATATTGGATGAAGTTGCAACTATTTTGGTGGGATTCTTGTGGCATGGTATTTTGATCTTGTTTCTTCTTCAGTTTCATATGTGTGAATGTTTTGTTCCTTTCATGATCCATTTCACTCTAATTATGTTTGATTTTCAAGGTGTGATAAGCAAAATTCATCTTTGTATGCTCTGTTTTGGGAAAATCATCATATATTGTTTCATTTCTTCAGTTTAAAAATAATTCATGACCCTCATGCTCTTTTTAGCATCTCACTAGTCTAAACCATCTCATCACTATACTACGAAGTTTAAAGTACCTTGCCTACCTTGCCCCATCATATGTCTGCAATTCAGATTCACTTTTCCCTGACCTAGTTCATTCTCTGACCTAATTAACTCATCCTTGTGACTACCCAACCGAAATCAAATAAAACAACCCTCTGCACTTTACATCTAGCCTAAAACCCTAATATATCCAACCCTCTTGGTTCTAATCCTTTGGAGAGAGCTCTCTCCGACTTGGTAGGGATAGCTACCAAGTCAAAAGATTGGTCTGTGGTTACCTCAGCTAGACTCTTCCTCAGCCTTGGAGATCCGAAGGAGTGATAACACATCACAAAGCTAAAAGAAATCAAATGAAAAAATACTGAGTCTAATTGGGAAGTTGATCAAAGATTCAAGATACGATTGGATCAGGTTAGCTTCGAAATAGCTCTGCAACAACATAAAGAGTTGTTTATAATTGTGCTACTTCCACATATAAGATTGCCTTTGTCACAACAAAAGATAGAAACTCAAGCCTAAGCCTTAGAAATTGTGATGAAGTGAGAAGCTTCACCAATAGGGGATACCAATGCAGGTATGCAACAGATCTAGAGTCAGCTATCAAATTTTACTCTACAGATACAAGATATGAAGAAAAGTAAAGAAGTTCAAGAAGAAGTATGGTGCACAAAGTGTAAAGGAGAAGGCGATTCTAAGGAACAATGTCCTCTCTTCAAAACCTACATGGCTATTGGAGCATTGAATCCTTTGAATCTCGGATCTAGTTTTGGTGCGAGATATGTACAAATAGAGGTGAACATCACACTAAAGACTATTATCTATTGCAAAAGTATGTACAGACTCCAAGGAACCTGTATTGCAAGTTCTTCAAATTAGTGGGACATGATGAAAATAATTATCGAGCTTATGAACTAAGGATGGATCGAAGTGATGATGCATATAGGATGCAAGCTAAAGAACATGGACAATGTAGTGGTCGAGGTGGTTATCAAGGTCGAGGTTGAGGTACTGGTCGAGGTAGTGGAGTTGGTCGAGGATGAGGACAAACTATTTGCTATAACTATGGCCAGGTAGGACACTTCGTGAGAGAGAGTCAGAATCCTACCATGACATGTAAGTATTTCAAATATTTTGATCGTGTAATTGAAGAATGTCTGATACTTATGGAAAAAATGCAAGAAAAAAGTAACCAGAAGCTGACACAAAACATCCAAATGATGACTGCGGAACCAAGGACTGATGAACCTCCCATAAATATTTTAACAAGAAGTGGAGTTGCAATTGAGAATGATAAAGTAGATGGGAAGAAAGAAGTCGAAACTACATGGATAAGAAAGACTACGGAAAAATTCCCTGGGTTTTATATTGAAAAGGAAAAAGAATTCTTTATGGAATCGAAGCAAAGCTTTATGGATGCAGGAGCTTCGACATCCAACACGTAGCAGAATCAGAAGAATAGTTGTGATCTATCATCTTCGACACAAGGCCAAGATCTGACAATATAGGAACAAGATGTAGCATATCAGGTAGATACTCTAAAATATTTTCTTCAAACTTGTATGAAATTTTTGCGAGATCAAAGAGTTGTAGAAGGACTTCAGGAATTAATAAATTCCTACGCATCTAAAGAAGTACCATGGAGTGAGATGCACGAAGTTACCAATTTACATAGACAAAAGAGAACTAGAAAAGAAATGAGGATTATTGCAAAAATAGGAGAATATGACATGGACCAAGTTATTTTAGATCTGGGATCTGAAGCTAATGTCCTGACAAAGAAAACATGGGAATTAATGGGTAAACCAAAGTTGCAATGGTCACCTATTCAACTAAGAATGGTGAACTAGCCAAAGATTGCCCCTCTAGGAAGATTATCAGGCATTATAGTAGACATTGAAGGGGTGTGCACTACTACTGACTTTGAAGTGATAGAAATTATGGAATATGATTTTGAAGTTATTGTTAAGCCAGGAAGACTAAATGCTAGACCTAATCATTTGTCAAGGTTAGAGACATGAGAAGAACCAATGAATATAGAGGATAATATTTTTGATATGCAGTCGTTTGCAGTCAGGATAACAAATGATCACTTCACTGATATTATTCAGTTATTAACCATAAGGATGTATCCTTCATAATACACTACGTAGAAGAAGAAACAATTGGTGGTTAAGGCAACATATTTTTCACTGATAGTGGGACATTTGTATAAAATGGTACCAGATGAAATACTGTGCAGGTATGTTCTTAAGCACAAAAGACATATAATTTTAACAGAACCTCATAGTGGCGCAGATGGTGGATATTATGTAGGGAAAGCTACTACGCAGAAAATTTTAAGAGTAGGACTATAGTGGCCTACACTACACAAAGATGCAAAGGAAGACCATCGAGCTTGTGATACCTTCCAAAAATGAGGAAAACCTTCAAGGAGAGATGAGATGCTACTAGTGCCACAAGTAACTTTGCAACCTTTTAACAAATGGGCTATTAATTTTTTCGGACCTCTCAATCCACCAAGGAAAATTCATGGTGCGAGGTATATAATCACTGTAACTGATTATTTGACAAGGTGGGACGAAGCACAACCAATGAAGGATTGTAGCGCATAAATTGCTGTGAAGTTCATATTTGAATACATATTGTCCAGATTTTGGTATCCAAAGATATTGATGAGTGACCAAGGGCCACATTTCTTGAATAAGACCATTGAAGCATTAACTAAGGAATTTCAAGTTTACCACCAAAAATGCACTCCTTATCATCCTCAGGAAAATGGAACTATGGAGGAACTCAATAAAATTTTGGAGAATGCACTAACCAAGGTATGTAATGTGAATAGGGATGACTGGTATCTTACAATTCCAGAAGTATTATGGGATTATAGGACTACATGAAAAGAGTGGACAGGTCAGACACCCTTTAGGTTGGTTTATGGGCAAGAAGTTGTGATTCCCATGGAATACATTGTTACTAGCCTAAGAATTGCAGCTTTTACAAATATGAAAGACCTTGAAATAATGGAAGAAAGGATGTTGCACTTACTTGCTTTGGAAGAAGACGGGTTTATAACAGGATTTCATCAACATGTGCAGAAAGCAAGAGAAAATGCTTGGCATGACAGGCACATTAAGCGAAAGAAGTTTCAGGTAGGAGACCTTGTTCTCCTCTATGACACTAAATCTGTGAAATTCACAGGGAAATTCAAAACACATTGCTTAGGCCCGTATGTTATTAAGTATATCACTGATGGAGGTGTGATGCGGTTAGAAAAGCTAAATGGAGAATTAATTCAAGGAAAAGTAAATGGCAGTAGATTGAAGTTGTACAGGGACAACTGTGTCCCTACAGCCTCGCCTTGAAGAAGAAAGAAGGAAATTATTAATGTCACATGTAGTTGAAAGTGGACATTGGACAATAAACTACGCTGTAGAGAGAGCATCGACAAAGAAAGTACTTCACTACAATCAGGAACATGTTGAAGTTCACAGGATGCTGCGACGTAAGACAAAGGTGCGCTACAATAGGGGACGTGTCGAAGTTACCAGAAAAGTGGAAATATGATTGTTAAAAGGAAAAGACACGAGTCAAGTTGCATTTAAGATGACATTTGGCATAATTTAATGATAGATACGCATTTAGTTACCCAATCTGAACAAAATCGGGAAAAATGAAATCTAATGATGAGGTCCAAAGGATAGAATTGTTATAAATAGCCAAATCCCACTTAGATTAAGAACTCTTCTAAATCAAGAGTTTGAGAGATAGTGTGAAGCAATTGCAGAGATTTCTTGCATGAAGATCCTGTCAACTAAAGAATTTGTGCGAATTTTTAACGAGAAAGGTATACAAGGAGTTATGGAAGAAGTCGTCACAGCGACAACTGATACACTCGTAGCATCACTAGTCACAGCAACCGTAGCAGCAACACTTACAGTAGAAGCACTTCCGCAACAAAAGTTGTGGACTTTGCTGAGGCAAAATACACGAAAGGAAGTTAGAACCAAGAAAAAGAATGACAAGAAGTCTGCCAAACCTATGAAGCCATAGAAGAAACCTCAGTAGGTCGACATTGAAGAAGAAGTGGAGGAAATTCAGGTGGAGGAAGGTGGCACAATGTTCATCTCACCTCTTCCCACATATATCCCGCCAAGGAATCTGAATGCTAAGCCTATAAAGGACGCTAAAGATGCAAAGTATGGGATGTTCACACCTCTATTTCCGGAGGAAGTTCCATTTGAAGGAGAGACTTTAGGAAAAATCCTGCAGTTGAAATTCACAGATAATGAATTTAGTGACCGGAGGAAGTACCCGGGAGTTCGCACTAGGCCGGTACTTGTAGCAAGCTAACTACCAAGATAGCGGAATGAAAATATTAGAACCACAATGATGGGGAAATGGGTTGGAGCAGTCAGGGTTGCTCAACATGCTAAATGTGTCGTACTTTGGCAAAAATTCGTCCAACACAATGTGTGTTCAACAATTGTTGATGTTAGTACATGACATACACCTATGGATGGGGAATAAAATACCCATAGACCAAATTTTGATATGGAGGATCACGAGATTATAGTAGCAAGGGTGAAACCTCGCGGAGGAGTTCGTCGGGAAGGACCAGGACCATGCCTTGGCAGAAAGCATGAAGGAGAAGTATGGATTCATGAAAGGAAACATGGACTATGACATAAACTCATTCAGTGACCAAGCAGTCTAGTTTTCTTTCTAATTGGGAAAATTATGAGGAAGTGCTGAGCAAATGAAGTTCCTATGCTGGTGGTGGCTTTAGTCATGCAGTGTGCAAATGGAGTCCAGTATAACTGGGTTGCATATTTGTTAAGCCCCTGTACTACTAGTGTAACCCCTTATTGTTATTAGTACAACCCCATTATTATATTGTTGTACCCATGCAGTCCCATATTGTTACTATTGTGCCCCATAGAAGCCCACTATTGTTATTACTATGCCCTTACATTATTATTCTTATGTCGGCTCTGATTATATTATGACCCCTTAGACTCCTATATATAGAAAGGAGGTCATGTCATTTGTATCATCCAAGAATTGTTCATTTGTGTAATGTAAAGGAGGTTTCCCCCACGAAGAGGCTGAATTCTAAGGCGTTGATCTATCTTTTCTATCTTTTTGTGAGCTGGTTTCATAACATTTAGTATTAGAGCTTTGGATTCTAGGGTTTCGCTGCTCCAAACAGATCATCGTGCCATTTTTGCTATATATTTTTTTCTGCAGCATTTCAGAAGCTAAAACAAAAACCCATTTGAGCAAAAATTGTGTTGAATCTCACGTCCAAATTTCAGAGCTTATCTCTTTACATTTTCAGATATATGATCTGAGGAAGTTAGGGTTTTTGCAGACTCTCGAATTACATTCAAAACAGGTGACCTAGGGAAAATCATCATAACCTTGGTTCTGAGCATCAGATTTAAATTATGTAAGAAGTTTCGGAAAAAGGAAGGACTATAGTTTCCTGTGTATATTTTTCAGATCTGAAGGTCAACACAGTGACATGTGGAACTTACTACAAGTTCACTCTTCTAAAAAGGTCTATAATCAAGTCACTGTGGGAGATTTGACATAACACTTCCGTGGAGAATCCAATTGCGATTAGACTTGTGGAGTTAGAAAGAGGACTCAGAGGGCTATTATAGGCCGAAATTGCAAAACCTAAGGAGCCAAAATTACAGAGTTACAGTCATTTCAAGATCAAGCTCCTAAAATCAAGAAAAAGCAAGATGAGGAAGTTTGATGGCAAGGATCTGGTAAATTGGATACTACAGATGGAGAAACATTTTGATCTACATGGTGTACCACTATTACGAAAGGTATGTATTGCATCTTCATATTTAGAACCGGATCAATTTTTATGGTATAAAGGGCTTTGTTCTCGTAAACAACTTGTTAAATGGTCAATTTTCATGGAGGAAATGATAGCACATTATGAGGATACAAAGAGCAACACCTTCTTAGAGAAACACCACAACAATTGGAAGAAAAAGAGAAAAGGGGCTTTGTTACAAAGTGGAAATAAAAATTATGGCAACAAGGAAGTCTACCCCTCACAACTATAAAGATGGAAGTGTTGTTTCTCCTAGCCTTCCACAACCTACAAAGGTTACACCACAACAATTGGAAGAAAACAGAGAAAAAGGGCTTTGTTACAATTGTGATAAAAAATACATTAAAGGTCATAAGTGTGTTGAGAAGAAATTATTTTACATTGATTGTGGAGAGGAGGAAGAAAAGGATCAAGAAACATCAAAAGAAGAGTATATACACCAGGAACCAACCCTAGAGAAAGAAGAAATGAATCCGACCACATCTTGTAAAGCATTGGAAATAATTACTACTCCTCAAACTCTTAAGATAGAAGGACATATCAAGAAGAAAAAGGTTCAAGAAGTGAAAGATCACATCGCAAAAGAAGAAATGAATCCAATGATATCTTGTAATGCATTGGCTAGAATTACCACTCCTCAAACTATCAAGATAGAAGGACATATCAAGAAGAAAAATGTTCAAGAAGTGAAAGATCACATCGAGCATCAAGAAATGAATCCGACCATATCTTGTAAAGCATTGGAAGAGATTACGACTCCTCAAACTCTACAGATAGAAGTACATATCAAGAAGAAAAAGGTTCAAGCAGTGAAAGATCACATCGAGCATCAACAACAAGTTCTCTAACTTTTAAAGGATAACGCCACTTTGGTGCAGAATCGAATGAAACAATAGGTAGATCAACATCGCAGTGAAAAATGTTTTGATGTAGGTGATTGGGTATTTTTACGGCTACATCTCAAGCAAGCTATTTATGAGAAGGAAATGTTGGCAATACTCCATGCACTTAAGAAACGGTGACCTTACCCAATGGGAAGACACTTCAAGGTAAAAATGGATCATGATAGTCTTAAATACTTTTTAGAACAAATATTATCTTTAGAAGAATAGAAAAAATGGGTCATAAATATGTTGGGTTATGACTTTGACATCATCTATAGAAAAGGGAAGAACAATTTTGTTGCAGATGCACTCTCAAGAAAGGATGAGGATGTGGAAGCATTGTTTTGTGCTATTTCTATTATCCAACCAGATTGGATAAACGAAGCAAGGGATGAATGGAAGAACGATGAAGAAGTGTGGCCACTCATTCAAAAGTTGTAGAAGATCCCAATTCAAACAATATTGCGAGAACTTGAAGAGGAAGGAAAAGTCATATTAGAACTTGGAGCAGTCACAGAAACAAGAACCCGACAGCTACGAAATCGATCAATTTTAGAGTATCCCATCAAGTGGAAGACCTTTCCCGCTGAAGATTCCACATGGGAGGAAAAGAATTTTATACAGAAACATCAATAACTACTCAAGCATTGAGGACAACACTTTTTGAAGGAGAGGGGCATGTTAGGCCCCTGTACTACTAGTGTAACCCCTTATTGTTATTAGTACAACCCCGTTATTATATTGATGTACCGATGCCGTCCCCATATTGTTACTATCGTGCCCCATAGAAGCCCACTATTGTTATTATTGTGCCCTTACATTATTATTGTTATGTTGGTTTTGATTATATTATGACCCCTTAGACTCCTTGTAGTGTTCTAGCTAGGGTACTAGGCTAGACTATATTTAATATCGACCAGGGTGCGTAAGCTTAGAGGCATGCGTCTAAAGTATATAGACATAAAAGATTGTTGGCTAAGTGATTATGATGTAGGTCACAAGGCTTCTTTACGGAAGGCTGGGATATGTCACCTATCATTCAAACACTCAGATTATCCTACTAATATACCCGATTACAATGCTTGTCATTAGATGTATTTACCAAATTAAACACTGAACCTAAGCACTGTGTATGACTGTAACAACGATCTTAATCTCCTTACAAAGATATTACCCAGAAAACCCTTGTTCAGTAAACACACAGCATTCAATGATATTTACACTATATCAAACTATATAGAGATCATAAATGAATTGTGAAACAAAAACAGAGTTTATGATGGTGCTTTTAAAAGACACACAGGGATCGAATCCCTTACAGGACGCACTTCCAGATCTCAGTGATGACTGTTCAGCATAACCATAAACGCAAACCAACCATAAGCACAAACCATATACATTCAATGGAAATCAAAAGCTATGGAAATCGAAACCCAAGTAATTGTAACTGTTATGCAAACCATACAAAACCTATTGAAATTGAAATTGAATCAATACCACTGTGCAACCATACGATAACCGAAATGCAAATGAAATAAATGGACAGTATACCGATTGAACGCAGGGCCCGTCCGCGTTCCAGGGGTACACTGGCTTATAATCGACCGGCTACCAAATCAATGCACGAGACACACAAGTCGTAACTGTGAATAGGTCTTAGTATTAAACTTAAAAACTCTGTTCTGGAACGATTCAACGATAAAAACAAAAACCATTAACCAGACTGTATTTACATATGTATATCCACAGCCATGTCATTTCGACAATGAATGTACATTCGGCTGTTGCCGCTTTTATTACATCAAGCTTTTTCAAAATGTTTCTATCCTAAGTGTTTTCAAAAAGAACAAAAACTAAATAAAAATAGAACGAGTTGTTGTTGCTGCTTTTGTCTGCCAGTGTGCCATGCTTTGACCTGAGTTGACCGCGCATATAGGAGGATCGATTCGGCTGGGAGATAGGTGTTTGTCCATGCTTGGACATTCTGTTTTTCATCCATGCCTTTCGTTCTAGCCCAACTGTTGCGCCACATGTCAAACGATAAGCTTATTACAGGATGTTGGAACTTCATGTAACCAGTTCATCAAAAACTTCTAATTCTTCAACATAAAATCCCTAAATCAATTTCTATGCAATTTAATAACTATAAGACTATTAATAATCAATTTTCAAGGATTCTAAGGGATATATGATGAAAATTAATGGACAAATGATATGTTTTTGAGGAGGAAAGAGGGGTCTTGGGATGATACCAACATCTCTCCCCGACTTAAGGATTTAGCATGTCCTCATGCTATCCCCAAAGTGCTTCCCTTGAACTCTGTCCCTGCATGGATCTCTGCTGCCTTGAGCAAGGTGTCCACATTCTTTTTCACCTGGTTATCTTTCTGTCCCTTGAGCTCCTGCTTTAACTTTTTGTATTTTTCTTTGAGGGTCTTCTTCTGATTGTACCACTTAGTGGCCCAGTTAGAAATCTCAGTTTGCTCGGCCTCCCATTCACTGATTCTTTCCTTTAACTTTTCTTTCTTCTTCTGAGTTTCTTTGCTTTGCGCCCAGAGCATTTCATTTTCTCTCTTAATAACTTTTTCCAACATGTTAGCCTCCATGAGCTCTTCCTTCAATTCTTCAATTTGTTTTTCTAATTTCTTCTGTCTTTTAATGGGAGGTGGTGAACATTTTTCCTGTTTGTTATTGCTCTCTACCTCCATATCAACTTCTGGTGCTGGTAATGAATGGTCACCACTCTCAACATCCATTTGTGCAGGTGCATTAGATTCAAACTGGTCTTCTTGTAACTGGGCTCTTGGTGTCCTCCTTGTTCTTCGTGAGTAAGTGGTAAAAATTTTACCTTTCTCGACCCTCTTATTATCTTCCTTTTTCATGTTCCTGGTCCTTATTCTGCCCACAGGTAAAGGTGCTTTGCTGGCTTTGGATACTGGAATTTCTTCATCAATGTCCTTCATAAACCCTGAGTCCTCTTGCACTTCTTCTTTTTCTTCCTCATCTCTGATTTGATTGACAGCTAGGAATTCTTTCCATGGTTTCCCTCTTCTTTGCAATTCATGTTCAATGAGGATTTTAATTAAGCCAAAATGATACAGGCTCTTGTCTTCATTCCCCTTCTGCTTCTGGATAGTCTTGGACATCTTGGTTAAGCTTTGTAGCAGAAAATATGGTATACTGATGACACATTGTTTCTTCAAGTGGAGGAGTAGTTTGATGTGGTATAGATAAACAATACTGTATCGACCTTCACAGGTTATGAATTTTTGAAGGATGTAAACCATCTCATCCCAAGGATGCATCAACCAACTTCTTGGAACACCCTTCTTCCAGTTTACTGAGGAGACTCTAGATCTAGACATGAACTGTGTCCATGATTTCTCTTTAAATTGCTTGGTTTTAAAATACTTCTCCCCTTCTGGACTAATCCCTATTGCCTGAGCTATAGTATCCTCTGAAACCCTAAAGGAGAAGTTACCTATCAGGGCTTTTTCTCCATTGAAGGTGAAAGCAAATTGCTTGGTAACTTCCTCATTACTTCCATGAAATTTTTCTAGAAATGGTAACCACTGTATTTCTCTAAGAATTTCGATGCAATCCTCATGATATTGTGCACTGTCGAACACACTCAGTTCGACCCTATTAGTCATGGTGGCAGAGGGTTGTGCTTCTAACCCTTCTCTGTTTATACTCTTACAATTTTAACAAAGAAATTTCGAGTTGGTTACCTGGTGTATCGCTTCCTTAGTCTTCAATATGATGCTCGGCCGGTCAATATGACTGTGATGGTAGTCAAAATAGAGTGGTGATACTTCCCTCTTCCGGCGCTCACTGCTTGCAATCTTCACTATGTAAATCGACCCAAATGGTAATACTCCCTTCGGCGCTCCTTGCTTCTGATTCCACTTTGAAAGTTATGGGAATCGAAGGTGGAAATGATGGTGAGATAACCCTGTACTCACTTCACAACGTATCCATTCATTTAAAAAAAAACAGAGGAGTGTTGTACGCTTACATGGATGTCACTATAAGAGCGCTGGTAGCGTATCTATAATGCTGGGTATGATTTCGGAGAGCCCCTTGGATCATTGGGTACGTTGGGTGGTGAATTTATGATTTGGCTATGTGGAGTGAAATAGATAGGCCGCTTTACATCTGTCTCTCTCTTTGTATTTAAAAACACAACTCACCACGTGCCCTTTTTCAGTTGGTATTCGGTCATATAGAGGATGTTGGTATGGCTGTAGGATGTATGACAAGGTTGATGTGTTGATAATGGGTTTTAGAGATATGAATAAGTTGATGTATGGGAATGATGAGAATCGGTGGGATAAGGGATGATAGGAGATTGATGTAGGTGTCCTTGAAATTAATCATAACAGTTCATAGTCATTAAAGTTACATTAAAAATCAATCTAGGAAATTAAATGTTTAAGAACAGAAACACATTACTCTTTTGTTGGTCGCTATTGTATTGACATGCTGAGTTGCTAATCCCTTTTTTTTTTTGACTGCCCTTTTTCTTGTTGTAACAGGTCCTCTGAGGAAGATTAAGTGCACAGGTGTTTTGAGAAAAATTGAAGATGTAACAGGTCCCTTTGAGAAAATTTGAATGTAACAGGTCCCTTAGAAAATTTTTGAAAATGTTCATGCAGCTCCTTATACTGTTACAGGTTCACTGAGCTTGGGCATTTGATGGAGTGTTGGTGCCCAAATCCTTGTAGAAACTTGATGAAATTCTGTTGAAGTAGCCCTCGGTGTTAATTTCTTTAACAGGTCCCTTCTGAATGTCTTAAACAGGTCCCATTACTGCTGGTGTTGGTAGCATAGTTGTCTGGACAAAACAGGTCCCCCTACATAATGTTTATAACCAGGTCCCTCTGAGATAAAACAATGACAAAACAGCTTACTTATTGAAGTCTGGAATGCTGGAACAAGTTGCTGTTGGAAATTACAGTGAAAATATAGAATAAGAAATCTTGAAGAATTTACAAGGGAGAGATAAAAGTAACAAAATGTTGATGCCTCTCTCCCCGACTAAAAGTTTGACTTGTCCTCAAGTCAGGATTCAGCTGAGAAATCAAACAGTGAACAAAAGAAAGAGAATTCATACCCGCCAACGAATTGGTTTTCAAGTAGGAATTCGGGGTTAGATTGTGCCAGATGCTGGTTTTCACATCTAATCCATGATTTTATTTTATTTTATTTTTTTGAGTTTCTTTTTTGAGTTTTTGTTTTATAATTTTATTTCATTTATTTATTTTTTTTTTCTTTTTGACTTTGAAATTGAAAGGAAATGGAACTAAGGCAGTGATACTGCAGCTGAGGGCTGCAGTATCTCAACCTCTCTTTGCTGAGATAGTGTATGGAGAAAATCTTGCTTGCTGATGGGCTTGGTGTACAGTTTCAGGCGATGACCATTGACTGTGAAGAAATGACCTTCTCCATCAATAGTTTTGAGCTTGACTGAACCATTGTCATAAGCCTGAATAATTTCATAGGGGCCCATCCAATGGGTGGTGAACTTGGCTTTATGATCCTTGAATTTTGAATCAAAAAGTAAAGACCAATCACCTTCCTTGAAGTGCTTCTCCTTAATGTGTGAATCATGCCATTGCTTCCTGTGTTTTTGCATGACGATGGTGGTTTGTTCTGCTTGCTGCCTCATCTCATCCAGCTGGTTCAACTGCTGGATTCTTTCTTTTTGTGCTTGTTCCAAATCAATTTGTAAATCTGCAGCCAGTTTAAAAGTGTGTATTTGGAATTCAATAGGAAGCATGACCTCCTTACCGTACACCAATTGGTATGGTGTAAATCCTGTGGTATCTTTCCAAGTAATCCTGTAAGCCCAGAGTGCATCTTTGAGCTTTTCTTCCCAATTTTTCCGGTTCATTGCAACAGTTTTGGTAATGATCCCCTCCAAAGTTTTGTTTGTTGATTCCACCTGCCCATTGGCCTGTGGATGGTAAGGGGTACTTTTCCTATGCTTTATTTGGTACTTGTCTGTGATGTCCTTCATGAGCTTTGAGGTGAATTGAGTACCTTGATCAGTTACAATTTCCCTTGGTACTCCGTACCTCACAAAAATCTCCTCAAAAAGGAAATTGACTACTGTGTGTTCGGTTGCTCTCACCAGTGCTTTTGCTTCAGCCCACTTTGTGACGTAATTAGTACATACTAAGATGTACTTCTTACCATTGGAGGTTGGGTTAATGGGTCCTATGAAGTCCAGAGCCCACTTATCAAATGGCTCTAAGTGAACTTGGGGCTGAATGGGCATCTCATCGGTAGCTGTTGGTCTGCCCATTCTTTGGCAGCTGTCACAACTCCTTACATACTTCTTGGCATCCTTGAAAATGGATGGCCAGTAGTATCCAAGAGTAAGAACTTTGAAGGCTGTCCGCTTCGCTGCAAAATGCCCACCACACGGTTCATCATGGCAAGATTTTAAAATGTCAATTACCTCATCATTTCTTACACATCTCCTAATGATAATATCAAAACCAGTGTAAAATAAATCGCCATTAAGCCATGAATATCTAGCACTTTGTTTGATTAGTCTTTTCCTTTCCTTTGCAGTGAAGTGTGGAGGTGTCCTTCCTGTAGACAAATAATTTGCCAAATCAGCATACCAAGGAGTTACTATGGAAATTGCAAATAAGTTTTCATCCGGAAAAGAATCTTCAACTGGAACAACCTCACTTGGATTTTGCAGTCTAGAGAGAAAATCTGCCACCTGGTTCTCTTTGCCTGGTCTATCTAACACTGTGATGTTAAATTCCTGTAACAATATTAACCATCTGGTAACTCTGCCACTAGTTATTGGCTTATTCATTAGATGTCGAATGGCAGAATGATCAGTATGTACAAAGACTTCATAACCAGTTATGTAATGTCGGAATTTATTCACGGCATAAATGATGGCAAGTGTTTCCTTTTCTATAACTGTATAGTTTAACTCTACAGGTGTTAGATTTTTACTAATGAAATAAATGGCATAAGTACAAGATTCCTCTTTTTGGCCTAATGATGCACCTACTCCAGTGTCAGATGCATCGGTAAAAATATGAAATGGTAAACTCCAATTAGGCCCTCTCAAGACTGGTGCGGTAGATAGTTTCTTTTTAAGTTGTTCAAATGCATGTTGACAGTTCTCAGTCCAGTTGAAAAGTACATCTTTGGTTAGAAGTTTAAACAAAGGTAAAGCTATCTTGCTAAAATGTTCAATGAATCTGCGGTAATAGCTTGCATACCCAAGAAAACTTCTTACCTCTCTCTGATTCTGTGGAATAGGCAAATCAGCAATAATCTGGATCTTGGCTGGGTCAACCTGGATGCCTTGAAAAGAAATATAATGGCCCAACACTATCCCTTCATTTAACATCATAAAGCACTTTTCGTTGCTGAGGGACATGTTAGCTTCAATACATCTTTTCAAAACTCTCTCAAGATTTTCTAATGCATGTTCAAATGAATTGCCATATACTGAAAAATCATCCATATACACTTCAACACAATCATGAATTAAATCGGCGAAAATAGCTAACACAGCTCGGTGAAATGTAGCTGGAGCGTTACAAAGTCCAAATGGCAAAACATTGTAGGCATAGGTGCCCCAAGGACAGGTGAATGTGGTTTTGTCCTGGTCTTTAGAGGCAATCCTGATCTGGTTGTAGCCACTGAAACCATCAAGAAAAGAAAATGATGATTTGCCAGCTAGGGTGTCTAACACTTGGTCAATAAATGGCAGTGGGAAGTAATCTTTGAGCATTGCTTTATTCAGCTGTCTGTAATCAACACAGATGTGCCACTTACCATTTTTCTTGGGCACGATAACCAATGGGGATACCCACTGACTGTCAGAAATAGGATATATAAAGTTGACTCTCAAAAGTTTCTGCAATTCCTCTCTGACAATGTCTTGGAGCATGGGGTTCATTCTTCTCTGGGGTTGCCTCACTGGTTTAATGGTGCTATCTGTGTAGATATGGTGAGTGCATGTGTCGGGGTGAATCCCATGCATGTCAGTGTAATCCCAAGCAAAGGCTTTTTGGTACTTCTTCAAGAGTCTAATCAATTTCTCTTACTGAGATGAGTCTAGGTGGTTGCCTATGTTCAAAGTTTTCCCTGGACTGATATCTATGACCTGACTCTGTGTATTGGTGATGGATTGAACTGGAAAGATGTCGTGAAATGTAGATTGCAAAGAGTGGATAGTGCATGTTTCTTGAAAGTTTTGAGCCAAAAGTACATCTGTAGCATTATATTGTTCATTTCTCAAATTTTCAGACACATCAGGTTGAGAAAGAAATAATTCTACCAAATCATTATTGTCTTCGTGGAAATCATAGATCTGGTCAATGCTAAAAACAGATTGTACTTCTTCTTTATCATTAAATTTATCATCAAGCCACAAGTTATGTGTTACTGCTGGTGATTGTGCCGATGGATAGAGGGTGAGTTGTTTTCTTTCGGTCCCTCTGGAAATGATCATGTTGCCTGATCGACATCCGATGAATGCATCAGCAGTCGCTAACCATGGTCTACCTAGGATGATAGGGTGTCCTCCTAAATTGGATTTGGGTTGAAGGACTAGGAAATCCACTGGATACTCCCAAGAGTCCAGTGAGACAATGATGTCTTCCAAAATCCCTTCAGGAATGACTTTGGACCTATCAGCTAATTCAAGAACAATTGTGGTATGTTGCAAATTCATGAGCTGGAGTGTTCTCATGGTTTCAAGGGTCATGACATTGATTGCAGCTCCAAGATCTATCAAAGTGTTTGGAATCCGTATGTTGTTAATGATGGTGGTCACTTTGGGAATGCCAGGATCAACATACTTCTCCATGGAGATGGTATTGGTCATAAGGCCTGCTAAATTTCCTAAAACATGAATGGTCTGAGGATCAATCCTTTTCCTAGCAGGCTTCTTAAGACACATGTCTTTGATGGCTTTGGTATAGATAGGAATGTCCTTTATAGCTTGCAGTAGTGGGATTTTTATGTAGACATTTTTAAGTTCATCCAAGACATCAAATTGTGGTGGAGGCAGTGGTGGTTTTACTTGGACCAATCGGTCTGGAAAAGGTGGATGCAGTGATTGCATCTGTTTATCTTTGGTATCACTGCTTGGTTTTGTTTTATTTGTCATTTCATTGTCTTTTTCTGAGTTTTCTTCTTGCTGATCTGTTATTGGAGAATCCTTTTGGAGCACCCTACCAGACCTCAGATTAATGTTTTGCAAAGGCAGTGTGGAGTATGAAGTTCCCTCCTGTACATTATAGGCTGGCCTCTCTGCTCTATTATTCGGATTTGGGACAGTTTGAGCAGGTATTTGAGTGGGTCTGGGAGGTTGTAGGTTAGTTGGAAATTGCAGTTGTGATGCATTTATTGGTGGAGGAGCAGGCAGTGCTTGTTGAGAAGGTTGGGGCTAATAAACAACTTGCTGAGGGTGATGCTGATATGTTTGAGAATGTGATGGATATGGCTGTTGGTACTGTTGATATGGCTGTGAGTAAGGTGGGTATGATTGAGGATATGGATGATAGGATTGGGAATACTGTTGAGACGGTCTCCATTGATTTTGTGGTTGGTTTTGATGCTGCCATGGCATGGGTACATTCCATGAGTTTTGTGCATACATCTGATCATTCATAGGAAATTGCAGATTTTGATTAGGAAACATACCTTGGGGTGCTTGCCTTGGCTGCCATGGTCGCTTTGCACCCATGTAATACACGTTTTCCATCTCTGTACTGGCTGCCATATTACAGTTCTGCAAAATTTTAACTTTAGGACAGTTAAACATATCATGATGCTCAGTACAGAAAGCATAAACTTGGATATTTTCTAGAGGGCAGTCTTTTAATGCATGTTTCTTGCGGCATTTGGGGCAGAAAATAGCCATGATATTATCTTCTTCTTCCTGTTTCTTTTTGGCTTTTAAGGTATCAATTTGGTTCCCTAGAGTGCTCAACAAATCTGTTTTAAACTCTTCTAAAAGATTACCAATTTCAGCCCGGGTGACACTTGCAGAGGCAGTTTTTGTGACCCTTGATGACAAGGTTCTCTTTCCCATTTTAGCTTTACTCCTTGAATATTTTTCACACAGTTCAGCTATTTCTTCAAAGGGTAAGGCAGAAATGTCACCTTTGCCCATTAAGTTGAGATCATCCATGTATTCTTCCCGGATACCTTTCAAGAATATTGTGCGGACTAGATCAGGAGGCATTGTTCGGTGTTTAGATTTCTGCAAGTTGTAGAGAAACCATTCTAAATATTCTTCTAAGGTTTCATCCTCCTGCTGACTCATTCTAAAGATATCATCTTTAGAGTCTTTGGATCTGCAATAAGGCTGATATTTCCTTAGAAATATCCTCCTCATGCCATCCCAATCAACTATGGCATGCTCACCTAGCCCCATAAACCATTTTAAGGCTGATGCCTTTAATGTGGCTGGGAACAATCTAAGTCTATGAGCATCATCTGTATAGCCATAAGTTCGACATACAATGTCAAACTCGAACAAGAACGAGTCCGGATCCTCTGAAGCCATACCATAGAAATTGGGTAGCACGGATGGGGGTATATTTTTCATTTTGATCTCCTCATCCTCCTGTGGTTCTTGTATAGGGAATTTAAAAGTTGACTCCTCCTCCTCTTGGTGGGGTACTGATCCAGATCCTTCCTCAGCCATTCTAATTGGAAAAAGGAGAAAAGAAGATGGTTCGGTAACTGTACTACTTTTTCCTTGTGTGGAAGATCTAGGAAAGGGCTTCTGCTGTGATTTATGTGCAAATAGAGTTTCCCTTTCAGCAAGAGTAAGTTGCTGTCCTGAATAAAATCTTTCTTTCAATGTTTGGATATCCTCCTCAGCTGGTGTTGTATTCCCTAGAGAGTCTGCTCCTGATGATGATGGGTTAGTTTTTAGATGGTGGGGGGTTTTTACAAATCTCCCTTGATTGTCTCTAAGTCTAGGCATAAATGAACATGATTTCTAACTATGTTTTTGTTTATTTTTGTGTATTGAAATTTTTTTCTTTTTGTTTGAATCCTTTAAGTACGCCTCCCCGGCAACGGCGCCAAAATGTAGTGTTCTAGCTAGGGTACTAGGCTAGACTATATTTAATATCGACCAGGGTGCGTAAGCTTAGAGGCATGCGTCTAAAGTATATAGACATAAAGGATTGTTGGCTAAGTGATTATGATGTAGGTCACAAGGCTTCTTTACGGAAGGCTGGGATATGTCACCTATCATTCAAACACTCAGATTATCCTACTAATATACCCGATTACAATGCTTGTCATTAGATGTATTTACCAAATTAAACACTGAACCTAAGCACTGTGTATGACTGTAACAACGATCTTAATCTCCTTACAAAGATATTACCCAGAAAACCCTTGTTCAGTAAACACACAGCATTCAATGATATTTACACTATATCAAACTATATAGAGATCATAAATGAATTGTGAAACAAAAACAGAGTTTATGATGGTGCTTTTAAAAGACACACAGGGATCAAATCCCTTACAGGACGCACTTCCAGATCTCAGTGATGACTGTTCAGCATAACCATAAACGCAAACCAACCATAAGCGCAAACCATATACATTCAATGGAAATCAAAAGCTATGGAAATCGAAACCAAAGTAATTGTAACTGTTATGCAAACCATACAAAACCTATTGAAATCGAAATTGAATCAATACCACTGTGCAACCATACGATAACCGAAATGCAAATGAAATAAATGGACAGTATACCGATTGAACGCAGGGCCCGTCCGCGTTCCAGGGGTACACTGGCTTATAATCGACCGGCTACCAAATCAATGCACGAGACACACAAGTCGTAACTGTGAATAGGTCTTAGTATTAAACATAAAAACTCTGTTCTGGAACGATTCAACGATAAAAACAAAAACCATTAACCGGACTGTATTTACATATGTATATCCACAGCCATGTCATTTCGACAATGAATGTACATTCGGCTGTTGCCGCTTTTATTACATCAAGCTTTTTCAAAATGTTTCTATCCTAAGTGTTTTCAAAAAGAACAAAAACTAAATAAAAATAGAACGAGCTGCTGTTGCTGCTTTTGTCTGCCAGTGTGCCATGCTTTGACCTGAGTTGACCGCGCATATAGGAGGATCGATTCGGCTGGGAGATAGGTGTTTGTCCATGCTTGGACATTCTGCTTTTCATCCATGCCTTTCGTTCTAGCCCAACTGTTGCGCCACATGTCAAACGATAAGCTTATTACAGGATGTTGGAACTTCCTGTAACCATTTCATCAAAAACTTCTAATTCTTCAACATAAAATCCCTAGATCAATTTCTATGCAATTTAATAACTATAAGACTATTAATAATCAATTTTCAAGGATTCTAAGGGATATATGATGAAAAGGAATGGACAAATGATATGTTTTTGAGGAGGAAAAAGGGGTCTTGGGATGATACCAACACTCCTATATATAGAAAGGAGGTCATGTCATTTGTATCATCCAAGAATTGTTCATTTGTGTAATGTAAAGGAGGTTGCCCCCTCAAAGAGGCTGAATTCTAAGGCGTTGATCTATCTTTTCTATCTTTTTGTGAGCTGGTTTCATAACAATATTTATGCAAGGAATTCCTAGACGACTGTCGCGAGGTCCAGGAGAAAGGTACATATTTTCATTATGCCTGGTTACTATTGATCATTTCTATGTTGACATAGAAGGAACCAGAGGATACATAGTTTCCTTCGACAGAAGAAGATGCATGTGAGTTCGCGAGGTATGCTTTGCTGTGGCATACCACTGAAACATCACGTGCATAGGAAAACATAATCTTTTTTATATTCTATCAAATGGATTTGCACATGTTGGTAAACTAGTATCCCCGTCTCTCACCAAGTTTATACAAACAATATAGCCCCGTGGCGAGGTTCAAGGTGGATTTTCATAGATTTTACATACAAGCGCGTCGGGAAGTGAAGAAGCAATTGAATGCGTTGTCATATATGGTTAAAGAGGATGACCTACTAGAAGTAGTGTAGACATGGTCCACAGATTGGATGACTCTACTAAAAGAGGCAAGAGACAACGCAACAAAAGAAGAAGAGTTGGACACTTTTCACCATGGAGAAGGTAGTGGAAAAGAAAAAGAGAAGGAAGCAGAGGAAGGGGAAGAGGAAGAATAACACCATGACGAAGAGGAACATCATGGGGAAGACCATAAAGGAGGCGAGGATATGACGAAGCAGACAAAGAAGGCAAAAACAGAGAAATCTGTCGTAGAGAAAAGGAAGAGCTAAGGCGAAGCTTCCAAGACCAGAAAGAAGCATAAGGTAAGTCAAAGGAGGTCACACCAATGATTCTCACTGAGGGAGACTTGGACCAAATTGGGGACAAGGTTCAGGAGATCACAACTGAATCTTGGAACAGGGTGGAAGATCACTATAGTGAGCTTATCACAGGTGTACAAGAAAGGATCGCGGAGTTGAATCTTTTTCCATTGTCAATTAGACAACATGTACAGATACATGAAAGGATTATAGAAGGAAGGTAGATCGTGCCTACCCTTGCAGTGAGGCTGACACAGATACCTATAGGGGATCTACAGTTTGAATCAACATAAATTCAACAGTAGGCCAAGGAGTGGACACACATAAATATGAAAATTGCAATAGTTACGCTACCAATGTTACATAAGATGCATGAAAAGATTACAGAGGAATTAAAGCTAAGGGAAGAACGTACATCACAACTCAACATACAGGTGGAAAAGGAGCGGGTTGCGTTGTCACAGAATCTTGACCAGACAATACAAGAGAGAGATCAGATAACAAAATAATATCAGTAGCTGAAGACATAGCAGAAACAACATGCAAAGGAATTCTGGACATGGAGGTTTGCGAAGAAGAATTAGCAGAAGAAAAGGTCGTGAAGCTCAGCCTTGTAATGAAGGTGTAGAAAGACAAAGTTGTTTTGGTATAGCTTGAATACGAAGTCAAAATAAATGAGATGCAATTGAAGCTATAGCCAGCTACACCACAGGATCTAATAGACCAGAGGGAGGTTGACCTAAAGTTAGTCATGGTTAGCATCTTCAAAGCATTGGAGGATTAGATAAAACTATTGGATGAGAGAATGTAGATTTAGACTACACTGCAAGAATATCCAAATGTTTAGAAGCTGCGGGAGGAGATACAACAAAAGCGGTAGGAGTTAGAGGAAGGTCAAGCAGCTGGGAAGACATTGCCTATATCACAGAAGCTCGCAAAGATCAATGAATTTAAGGTGTTGTAGAAGAGGATCGAAGAGATGAAGAGGGAAGAGCAGATATTGATAGAAAGAACTCAGCCTTAATAGAATGAGGCCCTTCATCTCTCGTAGACAGTAGATGAGAAGCTTTAGGAGCTTCAGCAGAAGGAGGCATCATTGCTACAGAAGGTTGCAGAGCATGTAACAGAAGCATTATTGGAGGAAGAATGTTGTGAGGATAAACAGATAACAAAAGTGCTCCAATATTTCAACCAGGCCTATAACAACATTGCAAAAAAGATTAGAGGCACAACATCTAAATGAATTGGGACGAGTCACAGGTGAGTGTTGGGGGTTTGTTGGGCACAACCCAACCTGGCCATATTTTGGGAAGATTTTGGGCAAGAAACCTGAGCTTTGTGGAGCGCGCAGTAAGAATGATGTTGTGCAGTATGAAGTGGACCATGCAACAGAGTAGTGGAGAACAATAAAGACCGCACAACAAAGTCACTACACATCATAAGTGCTTTGTTTAGAATCCCCTTCCTTCTTGTAAAAACATATAATATTGTATAAGTTGATGGTTTTGGACCATAGTCCCTTGTATTTAGGAAACCATGGTATCGGTTCCAAGGTAATGTAGCGATGTAATCCCTCATGTAATAGTATATATAGGGATGAATAATAAAAGAGGAAGGCATCTATTGATCTATAGTAATGCTTATGTGATATTTTTGTGATCTGTACTTCGAAGAAAGGGCGAGGCTCTGCAACTGTGTGCACAGAGTCCTGGGTCTGTAGCTGAGTGCATGGACCACCTGCAGTTTAGTGCGCGGAGTCTTGGGTCTGTAGTTGAGTGCGCAGACCATATACAGCTTAGTGCGCAATGTCCTAGGTCTGCACCTGAGAATGCAGACTGTCTGCAGCTTAATGCGTAGAGTCTTGAGTCAATAGTTGAGTGTGCAAACCGTGTGCAGCTTAGTGCACAGATACCCTGCAATTGTGTGTGCAGGGAAGAACTGTTTATTGTAAAAATTCCATATTATAAGCAATAGTCCTTGTGTAAGTAATCCTACATTAGGATGAACCACGGTAAAATATGTGTCTACATGTGTTTATTTTCTTAATATCTGCACTTTATTTCAGTAATGCACAGTTTGTGAATGTTTATGATATGTTTAAATGATAAATGTAATTCTAGGAAGTAAAGAATAAGTGTGAAGTATTTTGTGAATGTGAAGTAATAATCAAGTGTTAAAGCATAAATAAAATACAAAATTTCCACATCACAACATTCCTCTGGCTACAAAAACTTGGTTCTACAACCTCCCATAATCACTTCGGTTGAGACTGCGTCTCTCTTGCAGGTTGTTGCTGAGAGGGCAAGTGGTTGAGGGTTTTGTTGGTACGCAGTAAAATTTGAACCTGGGTTAGCCCAACCTAAGCCAACATCAAGCTAATATAACAAATATTTTTGCAACCAAAATATATGCTTGTGACACTCGATCACAATACTAAAACTACCCAACAAGTAATATCAGCACGTCTGTGAGAAATTAACAATTAACACTCTAATCCTTGTCAGAACTTGACACTTGGTCACAATACTAAAACTATGCAACAAGTAATATTAGCAAGTTTGTGACACCCCTAATCTTCATATATTATGCATATAAATTTATTAGTTAAAATGTATTAATGTATGGCCAAGATGGTGTTGAAAATAGCAACAAGAAATGCTAAAAATAGCAGTTTAGGTACCAGTGTTGGACATAGCAGCAAGGAATAATAAAATGGAAGTGCTAAAAATAGGTTTGCTATAAATAGTATTTCGGGATAGATTCCAAGTTTAGTTAGTCCCTGAACTAAAATTGAGAAGTAAAATTCGAATTGGTCTTAGCAGTGGTTTGTAAAATAATTAATTAATTCACCTTGAGTTAATTAGTTGTAAAAAATCAAACATGAAGTCTATGTGGGGACATGCAACAGTTTCACCATTGATTGAGGAATTTATCCATTAGTTAAAGAGATAAGGATGAGTTGTAATTTGAGTTGTAATTAGTTAGCTCATTTAACTGAGTTAAGTCCAGTTAGATTAGTTCCAACAGTTTTTGGAATTAATTGTGAGTTCAGTTAGTTTGTGCTTGCATGCATGTAACTGTTGTTCTCCAGATAACTAAATATTCTCTCATAAATAACTCATGCATGTCAGTTTAGTCAGAGACCCAGTTGAGATCAGAGGAAGGGACAATGTTCTATCAGTTGGAGGAATTTTACTATATAGGAAACTCATCCATGTAGAAGGAAGTAATCTCTTTCAGGTTTGTGCAGTTATTTCTGAGCCAAGTTAGCAGTGTGAGGTGGGAATTCACACAAGTGGAAGCACTAGACCCCAAGAAAAACTATGCAAGGAAATAGGAGGCTTGGAGGGTAGAGGAGAAGGTTTGTGAGAAGCCTTTGACTGTCTATGAGCAGCAGAGGGATTGTACTGAGATTTGGATAGCTTGTGAGCTAAAGCTTTGTGTAATCCGGACATATTTCCACTTGTATGATAATACAGAGATCGGGGTTTTTAGTTGAGGCTTTCCCCAGAGTATTCTTTTGTGTTTCATGTGTATGATTTCTTATTCTCTGTTATATGTGTTTTGATTGATCTAGCTCAAATTGATTAAGCTTCCGTAAATTTGTTGTAGAAGTAGATCTTGTATTTTGCTTTAGTATATTGCATAATTTGTTGATCTACAGTGGGGATTTCTATAGATGGGAATGAGAACAATCATAGGATCTCTTGGTGATGAGCCCCATAAATGGGTAATTATATGCACTCATTTTGCTTCATAACTTAGCTTAATCCACCATTCTCATTAGTTTATTGCATGTTTTTTATTATATTTATGCTAACAGAGTGAGCTGGGTTGGTCATTATGCCATGGAGTCTAATGTGTGCTTAATGCAGATTTTTCGTCAATTTTGGGGACCAAGTCAAAGATTTAATGGACATTTGGCAGAAAATATTCATAGAAGACAAGGGAGAGGAGTTATAGGAGGGTATACCCCTCATTTATGACTCCCCACTTCAAATTCTCCATCATGCAGCTCGGAGCACAAGCAGCCACATCAATGCACCAAAGAGGCAGCTGAGCAAGTGGAGGATAACTTCTGTTTATCTCAAGTTTTGGGAGCCAAGCCTCCCTGATTTTAAGGAAGCTATTGGGAGCTTCAGTTGTATAAGTAGAGAGGCTTAGGGCCTCATTAGGTTGTTGAAATTTAGTCAAATTTTTGAATTTTTGTTGCAGCTTTTCTCTGCTCAACTTCGAGCTTACTTTGTTGATAGTTTCATGTAATCCTATTATTATTTTGATAATGAAGATGAGATCTTGTTCGAGCTAGCACTGAGTTACCTCAGAGGGCTGAAGCTCTTGGGTTAGGGCCCAATCCAAGTAGCCAAGCTCCTCTTGTTTTGTATTTATATGCTTTGTTTCAGTTTATGAATGAGTTGTTGTTAGATAGATTTCTTTCTTAGTTAAGAATAGGGTGCTTTTGGTGATTTAAAAGGTTGTTTCCATTTTATTTTACTGTAACAGGTTGAACAGTGATAGAAGAAGATACAAAAATTCCATCAACAGAGCCTTGGCCTCCTTTCTCCCCTTTGGGACCATGAACTGAGGCCAAGACCCTCTTGCTGCCACAAAAAACACAGATTTGTCTTTCCCATAGGATTTATAGTGTTGCAGTTTGTTAGAAGGTTAATGCTTTTGCTGTAGATCTATTTTACCATGTTCATTTCTGTCTTTGCAATAAATTTCCTTCCATGCTTTCTTTCCATGTAGCATTTTTTTCAGCATTTACTTTTCTAGATCAGAATTTGGACTAGCTTGATGCAAAGTTCTGTTTTTTTTATGTAGCTAGTTTCCTTTCTTGCTTAATCTCATGATGTGAGTTTCAGTTATCTGGCAAAAATTCTCTTTTCAAAATAATTCAGCTAATCAGCCATCACCATTTATCTTTGATCTATGTTCCACAGGTCACCCAAAGTCCCTCACAAATCTTCCTTAAGTTTTTGCACTTTTCTCATGAACTTTCCTCTCTTTCCTTGAACAAGTCCAACCATATTTCTCTTTCCTGATCCTTCTTGATGAACCCTAGACACCTTAACACATCACCGTAGCCTTCAGCTACCCTTTCCACCCGCTTTCCCACCTTCAAAACCTCCAAAACTGCTCTTGGCATCCTCCTATAAACCTCCTGTAGATCCCTTGCAGCCTCCTATAGATTTTCCTGTAGGTGTCTTTTTGAAGTCCGATTGTAGGAAAAGCCTCCAGAAGGCCACCTGGGACATCCTAGGACCCATCCACACCTTCCTACACCTCTAAAAACTCCAAAGTCACCCTCCATCACCACCTAATCGTTGCCATATTCACAAACAAATAAATTACATGCATGACAATTTCACTTAAAAATACATAAAAATCCAAAAAGATGTTTTTCTCTCATTTCCTTCTAGAAATAACTTGAGTATATGTTGTTTACTTCCTAGATTGATTAATGGCATTCATTTCCTGTTTTTTATCTCTCTTTCTGCAAAAGTAGGATTAATTGGTTAATTAGGGTTTGCTAGGTTTACTTCACATTTCAGTCTTCTTTTCCTTTCTGCAAGTAGAGTAGCCTCTGTAAAGTAAGCCTTCCTTTATTTCATCACATATATAGCTTCTTCTGGAATCCATAGAAGTTGGCTTGAACTCCTAGTGATCTTGCACCAGCTGACCAAGTGACAACCTGTAGTAAGAACTAGTACTTGTGCATACATCACCGTCACTTCTAAGTTTGTTACGAACTACTGGGTTGATAAAAGTAAAGTAGGAAACCCAGGAATTGCAGAATTATTTCTACAATACTGGTGCTCACCACTTTTTGGTGTCGTTACCAGGGAAGCATCAGAGTATTTTGTGATTACTGCTTTTCTTCTATTTTCTATTGCAGCATTCTGCTAAGTAGGTTATTTCAGCGAAAGTAGAGTAGTTGTTCCTTTCAGTTTCTGCATCTCCTTTTCAATTCTGCAATTTCCATTTCAACAAAAGTAGATTAGTCATTTCCCTGCTTTCCTTTCAATTCTGCAATTTCCATTTCAGTAAAAGTAGATTAGTCATTTCCCTGCTTTCCTTTTTGCATCTCATTTGCTTTTCTTTTTGGTTATGCAATTTCATTTCAGCAACTTCATTTCAGTTAGTTGCAATTTGTTTGTTCAATCAATTTTAGTTTTGCAAGTACAAGAAAAAAAAATCAACCAAAAGATTTCTTTTCATGTCTCGTAGGAATAGAGATAATTCAGGAAAATGTTTGGCCAACACCCCCACTACTTCACACAGCCAACGTTCTCTCTTCTTTGGTGGCTGCAATCAAGAAAAACCCTTAGGTAACAGCTAGACATATTTGAAGAACCTATAGGGGAAGAAGAAGAAGAAAACATTCCTCTGGAGCCAATGGCTGAAAACAGAAATGTTGGGAGCAGTACATTTTCTTCTAATTCATCCATTAAAGGTGAAATTGGAAGCATGCTGGAAGACCTCAAGAGTGAAATGTTGTAGATTCTTGCCATAAAAATTGATGCTGTACAAATCAAAAGGAAACAAGAGGAAGCAGAGAGGGCTTTGGCCATTTTTTGCCCTAGATGCACCAGGAGGCATCCTAGGAATGAATGCCCATTCAACTCTATAAGTGTTTGTTCAGTTTGCGAACAAGGTCATTCTACAGATAAGTGCCCTTCCTTGCCCAGACTTAAAGCTGTATACCAAGGGGTTGCAAGAGTCATTGAACAGATCTATTACATAAACCAAAGGGGGCCACATGGACCTAGACCATACCAGCAGGGGATACAAGGGACATCTCAGGCATACTACAACCCCAACCAAGTCACATCCATACCTTTTTGGGGCCCCCCTGCTCATCCTTCCTGGTCCACATCTCCTCCTTGGTCATTCACATCTCCATATCATGCTCAACCAGCCACCCATTCATTTCAACCCTATGCGTAGCCGAAACTTCAGTGGAATTCATCTCATCAGGGGTGGAGGCCCCAATACATCTCTCTTCCCACTCTTCTACCTCCACCACCTACCCAACCACAACCCCATCCACATCCATCTCAAATATACACTCCCACTCAACTACCCATACCACCATTTCCAAACCCGCACATTGAAGTAGTTCAACCCAATTACAATGCTGAGGTACAACACTTCCAAACAACTCCTCTCGAGCTCAATGATATTCACCATAGCTCAGGAAGAGTATTGCAAAAAAGAGATTATAGTGATATCATTGAAGGACCACATCCAACAGAAAAAGATTCAAAAGAGAAGATCAAAGAACCATGGGCTACACTTGATGAAGAGAAGACATCAAAATCAGAGATCGAGAGAGCTCCCTCATGGTTACCATTAAATCCTCCATGTATTCAAGAGAAAAATCAGCAAAAAGAGGAACATATGAAGGTCATGGTAGAAGAAGACATGAAGAATGATCCAGATCAGCAGAAGGGACAAGGACATCACAAATATATTGAGATATGGTTCCAGACACTAAGTTGCAATATCACTCTCTTCCTCAACTATGCTTGATCCCTTCAAAGTCAAATCATTTGGTCTCTGAAATCCGGATATATGTCAAAGCATACATTTCTAGCCTCCACATCATTTTGTCTATCATCTCGATGTGCACATGGCTCCATTGGAAGTATTCTTATACTTGAAAATGATTTTTTTTTCAAGTAGGGTAGGGTAGAGAGAAAAAATGAAAAATAAGAGAAAAAAATAAAAATCTAAGGTGAAAACCTCCTTGGAGGCGCCTCAGATTGGCTCATTGATTGAAAACCTCCATGAGGCAGTCAATGGGTTGGAAAGAAGAAAAAATAGGAAAAAGAATAAGATCCCTGGGTGAAAACCTCCCTTGGAGGCACCCAGGGCAGGCAATTAGGGTGAAAACCTCTCTGAGGTGCCCTAGTTGTTTTCAAAAAAAAAAAAATAGAGAAAAAGAAAAAGAAAAATGAATTTCCAGTTGTATTGCAGGTGCAGGAGGACTATAGGAAGCAGAAACAGGTGCTAAGGGAGCTCTGAAACCAATAATAGCACCTATCCTACCTTCCCTCACCTTTCTCCATCATTTTTGACATTCTTTTCACCTCACTGTGCTTCTTTTTCGAAAACTGTGTTTTCTACAGGAGGCCCTATATTTTCTAAAGGAGGCTCCTGTAGAGATTACAGAGAGCTAGAAATGGATTTTAAAGGCAGTTTGGGGAATAGGGAAGATTCATAAAAGATTTATAAATCCTCCTGCAATCTTCAAACCTCTCTTCCATCATTTTCAAGCCTGCGTCACACCCCAAGCTCATTTTCTTTGTTGTCCAAAAACTACAGGATGCAAAAATACATAGAGCAGAAATTTATTTTTTTCATAACTTGAAAACCGTGCATCCATTTAAAAAACTATTTCATGAAGAGTCGCATATGGATGATGGTAACATGCTCAAGCAATTTCAGCAACTTCTAGTGCACGGTTACCAAGAAATTGGCCTCTATCACCTTCAGCCATTTTTGCATTTTCTCAATATCCATGCATCCATTTAAAAAATTGTTTCATGGGGAGATGCATATGGATGATGGTAACATTCCCAAGCAATTTCAGCCAATTCCAATGCACGGTTTCCAAGAAATCGACCTCCATCACCTTCAGCCATTTTCAAGTTTTCTCAAAATCTATGCATCCATTGACCAAAATGTTTCTATGGGAGGTGCATAATGATGATAGAAACATGCTCAAAAAATTTCAGGTCAATCCAGTCAACCGTTTGGGAGATATGGACAAAACAAGTCACTATCCCATTAAAATCTAGCATCAGCAGCATGAGGGTGCAAATCTGAAGGTTGAAGCAGACATCTGAAGTTAGACCCAGCCAGAGGATACCTACACAAAGAAAAAAAGCCACACATCAGGGAGCAGAGAGCATACATCAGAGGAGATATAGGCATGCAACAACTGAAATATGAGCATGCAGTAGCAAAGGAACCAAAATGCACCACAACACGAACATTCGACTTGTAGGTAAGTGTCTAACCCTCTCCTCTGTTGCATCTGTGTAATTGAAAATATGTATAAGCGAATGAGATGGTTAGGGTTGAACGATAAAGGTGGCCAATTAGCTGGCCACCCTCATCTAGTTGACTGTGCTCCTCTGGAGATGCCACCACACGTGTGCCTAGTCAACTCATAGAAAATCCAAAGGATAGGTAGTGGAGGGTATACAAACTCCGATGCAATGATGGGAAGTGATTGCGGGAAGGAGTCATGAGGATTCATGATGACAAGGAAATGGGGACCAACGGTCCAAATTTGGCAACGTACATTTTTTCCAGCTCACCCCATCACCAGAAATATCTCAAAGAAAACATAAGTACTCCTCGTCGAAACTCCTTCACTACCTTTTCTTCCATTTCATCCTCGTCCACTTAACTGCAACAAGCTCTATACCACCTCCATAGCCTCGAAACCATCATTCTCTATCGTTTTCAGTCATCCTCCTACTATCGACGTTCTACAGGAGTAGTAACAGGTTCTACAGGAGCACCTACAGCTAGTTCTACTGGAGGGGCAGTAAGCAGTTTTTGAGGAGAAAACATGGGATTTTTGCTCGATTTATGGCTTGAGGAGGTAGGTTCTGTGCATATCCACCTTGATTATCAATATTTGCAAGGAATGATACAGTTTTAAGGAGGAATTGAGCTTGTAGGGGAAGAGGAATTCCATAAAAAAAATTCTACCCGTTTTCTTAAAAAAAAACACAATTTTTCTCTGTTTTCCTGTTTCCTTAAAATTCTTGTCTCCATCTCCATTTTGGGTGTTCAAAGGGGGTATAAGCAAAATGACAAGGGGATTCATGAGGAAGAAGTCCACAAATTCAGCAAGGATCCATGAACATCCCGAAGTAGTAGCCATTTTTACCAGAGAAAATTGGATGCCATTCTTTGAAAAATTCCAAGGGTTTGATGAAGAAGTGGCTCAGGAGTTTGCCCTTTGTTTCGTCCCTCACTCAAGGACCCATGCCACTCTTACTTTGAGGGGTCTCTCCATGGAAATCACCCCAGAATTTATCAGTATAGTTACCAGCCTTCCCCATGGATTACCTTGGAGCAAAGATGAAAAGCGAATTGGGCAATCTACCAAGAAAAACTTCTTCCAACCAAATGAACATCTTGTAGAAGACAAAAATGGCATTAGGAGAACAAGCATACCTTACCCTTGGGATGAGGTCAGTTACCAAATTATCAAGTATATTTCCTATGAAGGAAGGTATAGCATAGTTTATGGCTACCATTTCAGACTACTCCATGAGCTAAGATATGGTATGGACACTCCAACACCCCAGAAACTTAGCAATCCCTATTTTCTCCTGCAGTCTCTTATAGACTCCAGCGTTATGTTGAAGGCAGGAGGTCCAGATTAGTTGGCTCACCATGGGTTGATTAAACTATTAGTGGAAGAAGGCCTCCATACCTTCACAATCCCCATAGCATGGGAAATCTTCAGAAATATGACAAGAGAAGATGATATAAAGGCCCTCACATATGACCACAGTCCTTCTGAAAGTGAGGGGGAAGAGAAGCAAGGGGAAGAAGGGGAGGAAACTGAAGAACAAACAGAGGAGGAAGACACCAAAACAGAGAAGGAGGAAACTAAACCAGAGGAGGAAGAAACCAAAATAGAGCAAGAGGAAACAAAACCAGCAGAGATAGAGAAGACAAAAGGAGAGGAACAAGGGGAAAAAAAGACAGAAGTGTCTCTTGAGACCCTAGAAAGGGAGGCAGCAGCTGCTCTTGTTGCCCTCAGCACCCCAGTTAAACCCAAACAAAAGAGGAAGAGGCGAACATCAATGTACTTCAGGGCTCAGAAAAGCACAAGGATAAAAACAGGAAAACCACAACCATCTTCAACAATGCCTATTGTAATTGAAGATTCACCCACTATCAAAGGGGAAGAATCTCCCTCTAAAACCCCCATCACATATGAAAGAGGAAGTCCCAGATCTTCCACCTGGAAGGAAAGAGTGCAACTACAGGACTCAAAAACAGCTCTACAGGAGGCACAAGTTGTTCTACAAGAGACCCTAACTAAGCTACAGGAAACCGAAAAACTTGAAAAAAGGGTAGAAGAATAGCCAAAGGGGAAGGAGGAAACAACATAGACTCAAGAACCTGACCCCCAGCCTAGTTTGGGCTCTTACTACAATCGTCTTGAGGGGGTGAAAATCATTCCATAGAAATTTGCAGTCCCAATTTTCTTTGAGCTAGAGAAAGAAAGGATAAGGAGCCATAGATGGATGCAAACTGCCAAATCCAAGGGGGTAGAGGATATTGGCCACATGGAGAACAAGCTTAGAGAAATGGGCAGGGAGTTAAGTGTTGTAAGACATAGAGAGGTAATCACAAGAACTCACTTGGAATCAAAAAATGAGTTGCTAAGAAGACAGTTGCAAGAAAAGGAGACACAATGGGCATGCATGGCCAGTCGGTCTATGGAGGCACTATAGTGCAGAACACTAGCAAAATCATATGGAGTATACCTCAAAGACCAATGGCTGTAGTTTCAGATCAAGACTTTGGCACAGAGAGGCACCACGCCTTTCCAAGATTATAAACAATTTATAGACCTATGTGACCAAAGTTCCGTAGAAGACAAGGCAAAGATAGTGGAGTTCTATTTGCATAACATGGCCCTCACCAATATGAACCTATGCGACCCCAATTTTAGGCTAGCAGACTTGCAACTGATGGCTATGGCATCATGGATGAATCATGAGGAGAAAAGGGCAACAGAAATCAAAAAGTTGATGGCAAAAGAGCAAGATGAACTCTTAATGATCAGAGTTGAGTGTTGGGTCCCTATAATACTAGTGATTACCCCATTACTATTGTAGTTATACCCCTTATTAATATTTTTGTGCCCCTATTGCCCCCATATTGTTATTACTGTGCCCCATAGAATCCCTCTATTGTTATTTTTGTGGCTTTATATTATTATTGTTAGGTCGGCTGGATTATATTGTGACTCCTTAGACTCCTATATATAGAAAGGAGGTTTTGTCATTTGAATCATCCAAGAATTGTTCATTTATGTAATGTAAAGGAGGTTGCTCCCTCGAAGAGGCTGAATTCTAAGGCGTTGATCTATCTTTTCTATATTTTCTTGAGCTGGTTTCATAACATTTGGTATCAGAGCTTTGGATTCTAGGGTTTCGCTGCTCTAAACAGGTCATCGTGGAATTTTCGCTATAACGTTTTTTCTGTGACGTTTCAGAAGTCGCAAAAAAAACCATTTGAGAAGAAATCGCGCTGAACCTTGGGTCCGAATTTCAGAGATTTTTGTGCTATATTTGCGGAGATATGATCTGGGGAAGTTGGTCTTTTTGCAGACGCCTGAATTACATTCCAAACAGGTGACCTGGGAAAAATTGTCATAACTTTCTCTCTAGGGATCAGATTGAAATTTCATAAGAAGGTATAGAAAGAGGACGGACTGTAGTTTCTTGTATGTATTTTTCAGATCCAAAGGTCGAAACAGTGACTCGTGGCATGTCGTACAAGTTCGCTCTATTGAACTAGTCTATAATCAAGTCACTGTGGGAGATTTCGCATAACGCTTCCTTGGAGAATCCAATTTGGGTCAGACTTGTGGCATTGGAAAGAGGACACAGAGGGCTAATATAGGTCACAAATTTAGAACTAGATGATCGGAAAGTACAGAGATACATCAGAGGCAATATCGAGCTCCTACAAAGTGAAAAAAGGTGTGTAGATTTTCTTAAATTTTTGCTAAAGCTTGGTTTGAAAATTTATTTTGAAGGAATTCAAAGGGCATAGTAGAGAATTATTATTGATAACTGATGCCTCGAGGAAAGAAAATGCAAACACCTAGTAAGTAACCTGAAATCTCTAGCATGACTCATGAAGAAGAGGAAGAAATGCAACATGATATATCAAAATTACAAGACCAAGTGCAACAACTGTCCCTTACACAAAAAGGAACAGAATCTAAGATGGATGGTTTAAAGAAAGATGTAGAAGCTAAGATGGATGGTTTAAAGAAAGGTGTAGAAGCTAAGATGGATTGTTTAAAGAAATGCGTAGAAGCTAAGATGATTGACGTGGAATCTAAGATGGATGATTTGAAGATAGATTTGAAGACAGACATGGACGAATTGAAGATAAATATGAATAAGTTGCTACAAAAAATGGGCACTAAGGGTGAAAGGGTACTAAAGGAAAATCATGATGAGAATAAAAGAAATGTTAATCATGATTCCATAGACGCTAATGTTGGATCGAAGACTCACCATATTCCAAAAATTGATATGAGGAAGTTTGATGGCAAGGATCCTGCCACATGGATATTACAGATGGAGCAATTCTTCGATCTCAATAATGTGCAAAACACACAAAAGGTACGTATGGCAACTTTATATTTGGAACCAAATCAGTTTGTATGGTATCAATGGCTTTGCTCTCGTAAACAATTTATCACTTGGGCAATTTTTACGGAAGAATTGATAGCACATTATGAGGATACAAGAAACAACACTTTTTTTAGCCAATTGATAAGTCTCAAACAAAAGGGTTCAATAATGGAGCACATTGAGGAGTTCCAAAAATTGAACATAAGGGTAAAAGATATTCCAGAGGAGCATAGGATTGATGTGTTCATAGGGTCTTTAAAGGATAATATCCAACATGATGTTCGCCTTTGGGAACCTGATTCATTAGAGAAGGCATTCAGGTTAGCAAGAAAAATGGAAAGCAAAATTATGGCAACCAGGAAGCATACCACTCACAACTATAAAGACGGAAGTGTTGTTGCCCCTAGTCTTCCACAACCTATAAGGTTGACACCACAACAATTGGAAGAAAAAAGAGCAAAAGGGCTTTGTTACAGTTGTGATAGCAAATACACTAAAGGTCATAAGTGTGCTGAGAAGAAATTATTCTACATAGATTGTGAAGAGGAAGAAGAAAAGGAGCAAGAAAGGTCAAAAGAAGAGGATATACTCCAGGAACAAAGCCTAGATGAAGAACAAATAAATCCGACCATATCTTGTAATGCATTGGCGGGAATTACCACTCCTCAAACCATCAAGATAGAAGGACAAATCAAGAAGAAAAAGGTAATAGTTTTGATTGATTCAGGAAGCACCCACAATTTTATTCATTGTAAGGTAGCAAAAGAATTGAATTGCTTCCTATATCCAGCACCAGAGTGTCAAGTGATGATTGCAAATGGAGGAACAATAAATTGCTCTGGAAAGTGCCATAATATCAAGCTATCCATGGGAGAATATGTATTGACTAGCCCAATGCTTTCCATTCCAATGGGAGGTGCTGATGTTGTACTAGGAGTCCAATGGCTACAATCCTGGGTACAATAGCTTTTAATTTTCAAGAACTTTTCATGAAATTTTCTACGGAAGGAAAGGAAGTTGAATTAAGGGGTATTGCAGGGAAACCAGGAAAGATAATCAGCTCTAATGGTATGACAAAGCTTCTAAAAAAGGAGCAAAGAGGTGTAATTGCACAATTATGTTCGCTAGATGTTTCCACATCGGAATCATCTATTTCTCCAGATCTCCAAAAAGTCTTGGACAATCATTCCAAGGTATTTGAGACTCCCAAAGGTCTCCCACCTATGCGTGATCATGATCATGCTATTCATCTGATTCCAGGAAGTGTTCCTCCAAACATCAGGCCGTACAGATATCCCTATGTCCAAAAGAGTGAAATTGAACGTATGGTTGCAGAAATGCTAGAGGCTGGTATAATTCAACCGAGTCAAAGTTCTTTCTCTGCTCCAGTAGTATTGGTGCACAAGAAGGATGGATCATGGCACATGTGTCCAGATTATAGGGAGCTCAACAAGCTCACTATTAAAGATAAGTTCCCCATTCCTGTCATTGATGAATTACTGGATGAATTGCATGGATCAATTTACTTCACCAAGTTGGATCTTAATTTAGGATATCATCAAATCAGAATGAAGATTGAAGACATTCCAAAATAGCATTTAGAACTCATGAGGGTCATTATGAATTTTTGGTCATGCCTTTTGGCCTTACCAATGCACCTTCAACATTTCAAGGTTTGATGAATTCAATTTTCAAACCATTCCTTAGAAAATTTGTGTTAGTATTTTTTGATGATATACTAATCTACAGCAAGTCTTGGAAGGATCATGTTGAACATGTTGACAAGGTGCTACAACTATTGAAGGAGAAACAATTATATGCAAAAAGATCCAAATGTTTCTTTGGAGTCCAGGAGGTGGAATATTTGGGTCATATTGTATCTCATGAAGGAGTTAAGGTAGACCCTAGCAAAATTAAAGCCATTAAGGAATGGAAAATCCCCACATCCATAAAGCATCTGCGAGGATTTCTTGGGTTGACAGGGTATTATCGCAAGTTTGTTAAGAATTATGGGAGAATAGCAGCACCTCTAACAACATTATTGAAGAAAGATGCATTTTCATGGACTCCGGAAGCAACAAAGGCCTTTGAACATCTTAAAGAGGCAATGTGCCAAGCACCGGTCTTAGCTACACCGGACTTCACAAAAACCTTTATTGTGGAATGTGATGCTTCAGGAAATGGAATTGGTGTTGTTCTAATGCAAGATGAAAGACCCATTGCTTTTGAAAGTCGTCCAATCAAGGGAAAGTTTTTAAGCAAAGCTATTTATGAGAAGGAAATGTTGGCAATACTCCATGCACTTAAGAAATGGCGACCCTACCTAATGGGAAGACACTTCAAGGTAAAAACGGATCATGATAGCCTTAAATACTTTTTAGAACAAAGATTATCCTCTGAAGAGCAACAAAAGTGGGTCACAAAGATGTTGGGTTATGACTTTGAAATCATCTACAAAAAAGGGAAGCAAAATGTGGTGGCAGATGCACTCTCAAGAAAGGATGAGGATGTGGAAGCATTGTTGTGCGCCATTTCTATTATCCAACCAGATTGGATAAACGAAGCAAGGGAGGAATGGAAGAATGACGAAGAAGTGTGGGCACTTATTCGAAAGTTACAACAAGATTCCAGTACGTCTGATACATTTAGCTGGAAAAATGATTCGTTATGGTACAAAGATCGCTTATACCTCTGTAAGAATTCCCAGCTAAAACAAAAGATTCTTATGGAATTGCACACTTCTCCCTTAGGAGGGCACTCAGGATTTTTAAAAACTTACCACAGGGTTAAGAAGGAATTTTTTTGGGATGGCCTTAAATCAGATATTCAAAAGTTTGTGGCGGAATGTTTGGTTTTCCAACAAAATAAAGTTGAAACAATTAAGACACCGGGTCTATTACAACCTTTATCCATTCCAAGCCAACGTTGGGAGGAGGTTTCAATGGATTTTATCACAGGTTTACCCAAGTCTGAGGGAAAGAGTGTCATCATGGTGGTAGTTGACAGACTTACCAAGTATGCACACTTTTGTGCATTATCACATCCATTTAAAGCCAGTACAGTTTCTACTGCATTTATGGAAACAATTCAAAAGCTACATGGAAACCCAAAGATTATTGTAAGTGACAAAGATCCCATTTTCACTGGAAATTTTTGGACAGAATTATTTTCTTGTCTTGGTACTCAGTTAGCTCATAGCTCATCTTATCATCCTCAATCTGATGGGAAAACTGAGATAGTAAACAAATGTTTGGAAGGATATCTTCGTTGCTTTGTATCTGATAAACAGACACAATGGGTCAAATGGTTGCCTTTGGCTGAATGGTGGTATAACACTTCCTTCCATACAGCAACAAAAATGACCCCATTTATGGCACTTTATGGGTATCAACCACCATCCATCACATCATATTTAAGAGAAAATTCTAAGGTTCAGGCAGTGGAACATCACATCGAACATCAACAACAAGTCCTCCAACTCTTAAAGGATAACCTCGTGTTGGCACAGAATAGAATGAAACAACAGGCAGATCAACATCATAGTGAAAGAAGTTTTGATGTAGGTGATTGGGTATTCCTACGGCTACAACCATATAAACAAATGTCCCTCAAGCAAGCTAAGAAGGATAATAAATTATCACCAAAGTATTATGGTCCGTACAAGGTGTTGCAAAAGATTGGTACTATGGCATACAAATTGGAGCTTCTTGCAGCTTCTCGATTGCACCCAGTTTTCCATGTTTCATGTTTAAAGAAGGTTATAGGCAACAAGCTCCCAGTTCAAACAATATTGCCAGAACTTGACGAGGAAGGAAAAATTATATTGGAACCGGAAGCAGTCACAGAAACAAGAACTCGACAACTACGAAATCGTTCAATTTCAGAGTATCTTATCAAGTGGAAGAACTTATCTGTTGAAGATTCCACATAGGAGGATGAGAATTTTATGCAGAAGTATCCAGAACTACTCAAGCGTTGAGGACAACACTTTTTTGAAGGAGAGGGGCATGTTGGGTCCCTATAATACTAGTGATTACCCCATTACTATTGTAGTTATACCCCTTATTAATATTGTTGTGCCCCTATTGCCCCCATATTGTTATTACTGTGCCCCATAGAATCCCTCTATTGTTATTTTTGTGGCTTTATATTATTATTGTTAGGTCGGCTGGATTATATTGTGACTCCTTAGACTCCTATACATAGAAAGGAGGTTTTGTCATTTGAATCACCCAAGAATTGTTCATTTATGTAATGTAAAGGAGGTTGCCCCCTCGAAGAGGCTGAATTCTAAGGCGTTTTCTTGAGCTGGTTTCATAACATTGAGCCATCAGACTCCATGGCTCTCATCAGCACACACCAGCTGCTTGCAAATAATCCTCAAAGTGCCCCTAAGTATATCAATGATTAGGCATAGGACATTGCACATTTTGAGGACATGAAAAAATTACTTGGGGAAGATTGTATTCATTCTTATATGAGGAGGTGGAACACTCTTCCACACAGTCTGCAAATCAGGGAGTATCACTCCCCAACCAAGATGAAAGAAGCATTAAGGAGAGTGCCCCTGTACAAGTGCTCTATGCAGAGTTTGAAGGCCAATTGGATTGGCCTCAAATTGAGTCCCCCACTGCTGCTAGGCCTACTGGAAGGTAGAAAAGAGGAAGAAGAACAACAACAGTGGGAAGAGGTGGACAGAAAGGCAGGATTCCATGACAAAGAAGAGGACCTCACATCAGAAACATGGGATGTCAGGGAGGCCATCAGGGCCATCAAAGATGAGGAGATGGACTAGTTGCTCAGAGGATAAGCAACACATTCAGTAGGGGGGTGATGATGAGCCCCATAAATGGGTAATTATATGGGCTCATTTTGCCTCCTAACTTAGCTTAATCTAGCATTCTCATTAGTTTATTGCATGTTTTTTATTATATTTATGCTAGTAGAGTGAGTTGGGTTGGTCATTATGCCATGGAGTCTAATGTGTGCTTAATGTAGATTTTTGGTCAATTTTGGAGACAAAGTCAAAGATTTAATGGACATTTGGTACCAAATATTCGTAGAAGACAAGGGAGAGGATTTATAGGAGGGTATCCCCCTCATTTATGACTCCCCACTTCGAATTCTCCATCATGCAGCTCGAAGCACAAGCAGCCACATCAATGCACCAAAGAGGCAGCTGAGCAAGTGGAGGATAACTTTTGTTTATCTCAAGTTTTGGGAGCCAAGCCTCCCCGATTTTAAGGAAGCTATTGGGAGCTTCAGTTGTATAAGTAGAAAGGCCTAGGGCCTCATTAGGTTGTTGGAAGTTAGTCAAATTTTCGAATTTTTGTTGCAGCTTTGCTCTGCTCAACTTCGAGCTTACTTTTGTTGACAGTTTCATGTAATCCTATTATTATTTTGATAATGAAGATGAGATCTTGTTCGAGCTAGCACTGAGTTACCTCATAGGGCTGAAGCTCTTGGGTTAGGTCCCAATCCAAGCAGCCAAGCTCCTTTTGTTTTGTATTTATATGCTTTGTTTCAATTTATGAATGAGTTGTTGTTAGATAGATTTCTTTCTTAGTTAAGAATAGGGTGCTTTTGGTGATTTAAAAGGTTGTTTCCATTTCAGTTTGTTGTAGCAGGTTGAACAGTGATAGAAGAAGATACAAAAAGGCCATCAATAGAGCCTTGGCCTCCTTTCTCCCCTTTGGGACCATGAACTGAGGCCAAGACCCTCCTGCTGCTACAAAAAACATAGATTTGTCTTTCCCATAGGATTTCTAGTGTTGCAATTTGTTAGAAGGTTAATGCTTTTGCTGTAGATCTATTTCACCATGTTCATTTCTGTCTTTGCAATAAATTTCTTTCCATGTAGCATTTTTTTCAGCATTTATTTTCCTAGATCATAATTTGGACTAGCTTGATGCAAAGTTCTGTTTTTTTTATGTAGCTAAGTTCTTTGCTTGCTTAATCTCATGATGTGAGTTTCAGTTATCTGGCAGCAATCCTCTTTTCACAATAATTCAGCCAATCAGCCCTCACCATTTCTCTTTGATCTATGTTCCACAGGTCACCCAAAGTCCCTCACAAATCTGCCTTAAGTTTCTACACTTTTCTCATGAACTTTCCTCTCTTTCCTTGAACAAGTCCAACCATATTTCTCTTTCCTGATCCTTCTTGATGAACCCTAGACACCTTAACACATCACCCTAGCCTTCAGCTACCCTTTCCACCCACTTTCTCACCTTCAAAACCTCCAAAACTGCTCTCGGCATCCTCCTGTAGACTTCTTGTAGACCTCCTGTAAATCCCCTGCAGCATTCTGTAGATTTTCCTATAGGTGTCTTTTTGAAGTCCGATTGTAGGAAAAGCCTCCAGAAGGTCACCTGGGACCTCGTAGGACCCATCCACACCTTCCTAAACCTCTGCAAAATCCAAAGTCGCCCTCCATCGCCACCTAATCGATGCCACATTCACAAAAAAATAAATTACATGCATGACAATTTCACCTAAAAATACATAAAAATCCAAAAAGATGTTTTTTTCTCATTTCCTTCTAGAAATAGCTTGAGTAGATGTTGTTTACTTCCTAGATTGAGTAATGGAATTCATTTCATGTTTTTTATCTCTCTTTATGCAAAAGTAGGATTAGTTGGTTAATTAGGGTTTGCTAGGTTTACTTCACATTTCAGTCTTCTTTTCCTTTTTGCAAGTAGAGTAGCCTCTATAGAGTAAGCTTTCCTTTCTTTCATCACATATAGAGCTTCTTCTAGAATCCATAGAAGTTGGCTTGAGCTCCTAGTGATCTTGCGCCAGCTGACCAAGTGACAACCTGCAGTAAGAACTAGTACTTGTGCATACAGCACCGTCGCTTCCAAATTTGTTACGAACTACCAGGTTGATAAAAGTAAAGTAGGCAACCCAGGAGTTGCGGCATTATTGCTACAATACTAGTGCTCATCACCTGGTGAGGTTGCTTGTAGCATATGACAAAGGCCAATACATTAGCATAGCATAGTGCCTTGCCATTTGTTTCTTTGTATAATCTAAGATAGGTAAATGAAGCATTCATTTACTTATTATCATTTCGCGTGACTCTAGTATGGATACATAGGTGGAAACTTGAGGATGTGAATGAGATTTGGGATCTTGCTAACTTGCTCAACCTATGTGTCAAGTCTTGGATAGATGAAAAAGACGACTTGAGGCAGGTTTTGCCACAAATTAAAAAGGGAGAAAAGACCTTTCCAACTTTGCATCTTGAACTAAGTGAAAGGGGATTTTGTGAGATATCAAAATGTAAGCCCCTCCTTAGCATACAAAGGCTCTAAGAAATACCCTGATTTACTTGAACATCAACACAGGAACTGACCATAACTACAGGAAGTGTCACTTGAAATTTTGCAGATTGGAATCTTGATTTAGAACTTGAAAATTGTTCTCGAATGTTAAGATTCCCTGGCATAATGTGTCTCATTGAATTGTTTCTTAAGACCTTATATAGTGTGAATGAGCTTAAAATCTTATTGGTATGTTTATTCTCATTCACAAAATATGCATTTCAAGACACTTCTTCATGAGATGGTAAATATTGGAACCCACACAAAATATGCAAAATATCTAATAGTCACCCTTGATTAATTTTACGGTAGATAAATTTAGTTTTCTTCTGTAAAACCAGGAGGATAAGCACACATCAATTTTTTTTCTAACAACTGATAAAACATATTCAACTTCAGAAAGGGAATTTTTTATTTTAATCAGATCACATCTATACTTCAACTTCACTGTGTTTTAATGTAGTTTTCGTATTTAACTTCACTGGATACTAAGACGCCATAGTGTTTGGTATTCAACATTAATTATGAATAAAGAAAACAAAATAACCACAAAAAGGTAATAATAGAAAGCACAATGAATGAAGAGTCCACAGGACTAGTGAAAGAGGGATGACATACAAATTTCAATCAGAATCACTAAGACTTGCATCGCTCGGAGAGGGTCGCCAGAAACATTGATAACAACCATATTAGGAAACTCCATCCAAAGGAATCTAAAACATTATGCACGCCCTTTGACACCATATTCATCCTCATGGGATTCCATAGCATTTGGCATTCAACTTCAATTATGAATAAAGAAAACAAAATAACCACAAAAAGGAAATAATAGAAAGCACAATGAAAGAAGATTCCATATGACTAGTGAAAGAGGGATGACCTACCAAATTTCAATCAGAATCATTGAGACTTGCATGGCCTAGAGAGAGTCACCAGAAACACTGATAACATCCATATTAGGAAACTCCTTCTGAAGGAAATCTAAAACATTCTGCACGCCCTTCGACACCATATTCATCCTCATGGGACACCATAGCATTTGATATTCAACTTTAATTATGAATAAAGAAAACAAAATAAACACAAAAAGGAAATAATAAAAAGCACAATGAACGAAGAGTCCACAGAACTAGTGAAAGAGTGATGACCTACCAAATTTTGATTAGAATCACTCAGACTTGGATAGCCCAGAGAGAGTCACCAGAAACGCTGATAACATCCATATTAGGAAACTCCTTCTCAAAGAATCTAAAACATTATGCATGCCCTTCGACACCATATTCATCCTCATGGCATCTCCAGTGGAGCAACAAAACCTTATGTACAAATTCCTCCCTACAATTGTGCACTTGTTAACCTGGAAAACCCACTGGTGCTATTATTGTATGCATAATAACATTAGATCAACGAGAAAGAGTCAATTTATATTACTCACAAAATGCTTACTTGCTCATATGCAACAATCTGATTCTCTTGAATGATTGATAGATTGATCATAGCATTAAGGGATTTTACATCGATAAAACTAATAAAGTGTGTATGCACGTGATCAAAAAGAACAAAAACTAAATTTAATTACCAAACCCGTTGAATATGAGAGACAAATTTTCATAGTCATTGGGATTTTCCAAGTAAAACTTGAGTTGTGCACCTCTCCTTGCGGTAGGGAATCAAACGACAGGAGCCCTTCTCATGCCATATCTAAGAACAATGCATGTAGCATGCTCAGACATATGAATGTCCATACAACATACGTTATGCTGACCACCAAGAAGCCCTCGATAGTGGCCATGGGAACCATGTTTTCAAAGCCATCGAGCAGAAGAGGCCCTGCAACACGCACAGGAGTCTGCACATACCCAACAAGCAGTTCATAGCATTGGCCAATAATAGATCCATAATTAAATCCATCCAAGAGAAACCTATCCATACATCTCCATCTATCAACTAAAGAGGTGAGTTAAGGAAGTCGATTCAGTCTAGAATCCAACGACCCAATATTTTTCAATCGCCTGACACTGAATCAAATTGTGTTGAACATTCCAAAGTGGAAATTGAGGTGATTTCTTCCCAAATGAACACCTTACGACATAATTATTGGTATGGGGTCCCTTTCCCTCCTCTAAAGGTTTTGAAATATTATATAAACTCATGTAGAATAGTGGATTTTGGCCTATTTTTGCTTCTCCATTCCAAAACCTTTGGAAAATTCCCAAATGCTTGATGAGTTATTTAAGTGCCCTATAATTAGTAATAGGTGTAATCAAAGATAATATTGTTAAGTTGTGAGAAATGGGATGGTAAGCTTGTTAGCATTTTAAAGTATCTTTCAAATCAACTAGATAGTTCTGTTATCTCAAAATCAGGCCCTGGAAGGCTGCAGACCAGGAAGACTTCAAGTAACTATTTCAAACCAACTTTTGGCTGAGGCTTAGCTTCCTCAACCTGAGAGGGCTCTCTCAAAGGTTAATGATTTTGATAAAGATTAGATGGCTAACTCTATGAAACAAGTATGAAAAATATGAATGGTGGAAACACATTAAACAAAACTATCCATTGGGCTTATGGAGTCAACAACCCCTCAATATAACAATGAACTCAACCTTACATGGAAGTCAGGGCATTCAGCGTTTAAATATTCAGAACATAAACTCATATGGGACACACAGTTTATGCATGTATACAGGAAGTCAGAGCACATTCAGTGAATTCTGAGTGATTATACATCCATACCACTGTAAGAATTAAGAAAAAGGACAAAATCACATATTCTGAACATGAAAAACCCTTCATGAATCCTGAGAAGCAAAGTCAAGCATCTATTATTGAAAATGAGTCATACATATGCCAAATACAAGCTTTTCCATAAAGATTTCCAACCCTTTGTACATCAGCTCTTCTGCTATATATAGAGCTCTTTACACAACTTAGATTCCTCCTCCAGCATGAGGGGAATTCGAATTTGCCATCAGTGACACCTATTCTAACCATAAAACAAGACTTTAAATGCATTTGACAACTAACTAGTAGTCCTAGAGACCTAATACAACTAGGAGTGTAACTCCTTATTATGATTACAACAAACTTATCTAAACATTTAAAACACTCTTTGACACCTAAAACTCCATGAATTCGAACTTGATGAAGCCTCCCACGTGGTCACCCAACCGCTGATGACAAACCCTAGAAATTAGGGAACATGTTTCCCTGTTTTTAGGTTTAGATCCTTGAAAATTGGCACGTGGGACAGAGCCTTTATCTATTCATCCATGACACATTTTACGAAACTGAAAGAGGTTTTTGTAGCCCATGTTGTCCAGAACAAAAACCTCTCCTGGTTTTTTAAAACATTTCTCCAGCTGTCCAAAAACTATCCTTGAAAAACACGTGGCAAACAGGAAAAATCCGTTTTCTGAAAGTAGGGTTTCAATGAAGGCTTATTATCTCCCAACTGAAAATACTTATGAAGAAGTTGAGATAGGTTATTGTAGTAGGAGAGTTGATGAAGATAAACCTCCTTCAGAATTCCAAAATACCCTTTCATGTGACCAGAAACTGATCTTGAAAAAGACTGCTAAAACCAGAAAACAAAGCTTGACTTTCAGCAGTTTCGTAGCGCAAGTTTAACCATAAATTTCTCCCACCTCAGAATGGAATTGAAGAAAATGAAAGAGGTTTTTGTAGTTTGGTATGTTAGGAATAAAAGCCTCTTTCAGTTTTCAAAATTTTGTTTTCAGCTGCTCAGAACCCCTTCTGGAAATTTACTAGTAAACGCAGAAAACAGAGTTTTTTCTGCTAAAACAGGCTGCTACAGGGGTTTCGTAGCGCGCTACGAAAACTCCTAGTTCAGTGATTTCGTAGCTACTTTCAAAATTTCTCCAAAATGATGTGAGATATGACTTCCAAACTCATGGTGAGGCTTCTAGGACATGGAATGAGGCTGTCAAACTTTGATGGAAAAGAGATATGACCTTGAAAGACTTCTAACCTTATGACGTAACTCTTAAAGCATGAAATGACTTAGAGACCCTTTAACACCATGACTAAAAGAAGGGTTTGTAAATGAGAATGACACTAATTGTGATGAGCTGACTTAAAACTTATAAGACTATGATTAGAAACAAGGCAACTTACCAAAGCTTAGAGACAAAGATTTTAAGGTGATAACAAGTTCTTTGGGAGTGTTTGAAATATATTAAAGTTGATACTAAGTTGGGTTTAGGTAGGCCCTAGAGTCCAAAAGGAAAATTCATAAGATGTTCTTTTGAAATGGTCTGATTTTTCATTGAAAACATTCAAAAGAAGTGAATTAGATCTTTCGGAGGAGCTCAATACTTCATTAACAATATTTAGAAGATGTTCTTTAAGAGGATCCTAATAGTTCAGTGAGATTGTTACAAAGATGTTTCTTTAGAGGAGCCCCATAATTCATAGTTCTTTGGGGACTTTTAAAAGGAATGAGCTTAATCTTTTAAAAAGCCCTAATGAATTTGGAAGATATTACATTTGAATCTTTTAAAGATCCACAATGATTCATTTGGTCATATCACAAATATTCCTTTGACTATCAAATTAGCTTTGGGTTTTAAAATAAACACTATATGTGGTCTTTAACCTATAAAGCATAGAAATCAAATTGATAAAAAAATATCAAAAATAAAATACAATAACAAAGACAAGCAAATATGCTTCCTCTTCAAATGTGAAATGTGATAATAGAGATATAGATATGTGACATCACCATATTACACATCACTATTTCATTATCTACCTAGTAGATTTAGAGTTTTTGATATGAGAATCAAATCTATGTTTATGAAAAGTGCCCTAGTGTATGGGTTTCTTTAGTTGGAATAACAAAGCTATGATTCATCAAAAATACAATTAAATATTTACAACAATAATTATTTACCACAACTTCTTCATTTTTAACGTATAATTTTTATTTTTCATTTTAATAATAATTTCATAAAAAAAAAAACCTTTAAATTAATTCTGACCAAAATATTTCAGAATTAAATTTTCCTGATTTCATTTATGGGATAACATTTCACTTATTTTCTTTCTCACTCCTTTCATCTTAAAGTTTCTCGAACCTTTCATCTTAAAGTTTCTCGAATTTACCTAAAACCAAGTGAGTCTCTGCCCTCTGCTTCTTCCTCGTAATAAGTTGAGGCGCAACCGGAAAAGAAGAGCAAGAGAGGAAAATAAAATAATTCAGGAGGTAAGTATAAATTTATGCATAGTTGAGATTTTACTAACATTAAATATCTCAGGATTTTGTAATTTTTACCCATTTTGGTTATTATTGCTTAATTTAACTCGATTGTTTAACTATTTTAAATCATTTCTTTTTGAATTATTCCCACTAATTTATACCATATCTTATCCCTTAACTATCTCTTTCTTATGGATATTAATAATAATTATGTATTTCGTAAAAGCTCGTACTTACGGAGTGTCTGGAAAACAAACAACCCAAATTAACACTTAATAAAAAAATAAAACCAAAGGAACACTTATCCTCCCAGGTAAGAAGGAGGATAAAAAGAGTGTACAATTTCTAATTATATGTTGTCGACGGATTGTGGATGATGGGATATTAGGAGGCCCGTTCAAATATTCCTTATACCTCCATTCCGGCGCAAAAAAATAAGACCTATAGTGGGTGCCGAAAGGGAATCAAATATATATTTTACACATTGTAAAAAAATTTAAAAATTCATGTTCTTTATTTATGGTATATAAGCAAAATTTATATATATATATATATATATAATTTTCTGGTGTAAATTTATTTTAGATTACAAAAAACAATGTATAATTTTTGTGTTGTTTAGATTGTATTTTTGAATGTTATAGAAATTACATAACATGTGTATTGAGTCATTTATCAAAGCATATTAAATTGGATTTTTTTGTTATTAATATATTTCTAAATATAAGTCAATATTAACTCATATTAAAATATTGTATTCATAACCCATAATGTATATTTTATTTTATACATTTTTTTCTATATATAGATATATATGAAATTGATATCACATGTTCAAATAATTTTGAAAAGTATAAGGTTTAAACATCATATATATATATATATATATATATATATATATATATATATATAAGCTTATAACTACTTTACATGAAATTATATTAGGTCATATGAACAACTAATTAAATATCTATAACATTGTATTATTATTATTATAACCAACATTGTTTTTCTATATAGAGAATATTTTATCTTTATTTTAAGAGGAACCAACATAGTTACACATGGCTTTCACATTGGGTTATAGAATGAGCCTCTAGACTCAATAAGCCTCAAGGCTCAATAAACCATTATTTTGTTTAGTTTTTATATTTAGTTATATGGATATAATTAACTATTTTGATTTGTTTAGTATTTAATGTCTTTAGTTTTACTTTGGATAAAAAATATAATTTTATATTTATATTTCATTTTAATTTAAAATTTAGGTTTCTTATGTATTTATTAAATTAAGATATATGAAATATTTGTTAAATCAAGATTCAATTTATATAATTTATATAAATGTTAGATTAGGTTTATATTTTAATTGATAATTTAGATTTATTAATAAGAAATTAAAGGTATATTTTGAATCATAGCACTTCCCACTATTTACTTCAATATCAAGATATTTAAATTTTCTAGTGTAGAAGGGAATTAAGCCAATTATTTACTACTCGAGCCATTGTCTTTTCACAAGAGGATTTTCTTTTAACAAAAAGTTTGAAGTATAGATTAAAATGTACAAAACTAATTAAAAGATTAGTATTTTTATGGGAAAAAATCTACCTCATTCTCTAAATAATAAAGATAACCTCATATTTAGCAATTATAATGTTTAAAGAATAACTTAGGTTTCATCCTAAATTTGAAGTCTTTATAACCTTATAAGATTGTTTAGACAATTGTTCTCAATTTTCTATTTTCCTAATCTACCTTACCTTTCTTAATTACTTATTAACATTTTGGTCGATATAGGCATGGGTTTTCTCTTAAGTGCATTCTTGACTTATTTCTCCATAATTATGGTGAACCATTCCCTTTAATGAATGTGCTTCTTTCTTAAATTCAAGTCTCCCCGGCATTAAATATTTTCTCATGTTTCCTAATTAGTAGATCACTAAAAAGTTCCATAAAATAATCCTTACCAACGTCTTTCTTGGATGTCTAGTTGGCACAAAACATAAAGGGTGTCTTTAGATTTATAGAGATGAACTCTATGAGTTGACCATGTTTTTTCAAGAAAAGCATGTTTTCATTAACCCAATTTCAACTAAAGTCCTTTTATGTTGTAATGTCCATGGCCCCTAGTCAAGTGACACTATGAACAACCATAATCATTAATTGCAATTTTCACAACAGAGGTATAAAAATTATGGTACATTCTCAAACCCTAGATCACAACCAAAGGCATTGTGACCACAGCATCCCACAAATAGTCCTTTGAGGCCAATTAAGACCCTATGTAAAGGTTAATTTAATTTTACTATTGTTTCCATGGTATGTACATGTACATGGGATTAATTCATTAAAAGATACCATGCATGAATACACATATAAGTCATGCAATACCCAACAAACATGCATTAGACATTAATCAACAACTATTTAATCATTAATTCATATTAATTATGCATGAAAGAATCATAAGCACATAAATACTAAACCTAGACTAGGGTTTACAAGAAAACAACATATAATTATAACACATGATAGGAAAATATAATTCATTGCACATTGAAACATATCTAAAATAAAATACCAACTGGCTATGAGCCTTCCACATTCCACCCAGCCATATGCCACATGGTTCATAATATTTCAATCGCAAGTCACCCTTGAGTTGGGGCTTCAACTCCATGGGAAACAGTCAATAGAAGTATCAAACCACATACTCCGCCAAAGGTACCTACCCCAACAATCTTATTCTCCAACCATAGTCTCACACTCTCTCCATCCTACACACAAGTGGAGTAGCCCTTCTCTACACCCCACAATCCCTTGGTGTTGCTTACGTTCCAGGGCACCTTACAACTAATCATGGATGATCTTAGCCTTACGACTTCCAGGAGATCTTGATACTCTCTCGGGTTTCTAGGTACTCTTCCAGGGCAAACTTAAACAAATCCTAGTTAGTTATAGATTCCAAGCATAGGGTTCACTGACTTGTCACAAAAGCCAAGTTACAATAGAACTCCATGGTTGTCAGAATCATGAAGCAAAACCCCCTATGGTTCACACCAGAATAACCATCCATAACTAATCACTAAAAAGTCTAGAGTGCCCCCCCCCCCCCCGCCCCCTCTCTTTTTCCTCATTAGAAAAACTCTCGTGCTTTATATATGCATGACTATATCTTGCCATGCAGAACTCTCCAAACCCATGTGGGCCTTAGTTCCTTTTTACCCAAAAAACTACCCAACTATGTTTCCCCTTTTTGGTGGAGTATCTCCCCCCATACTCTTCTTTGTGGAGTTTGTCTATAGTCAGTTGTTTATTTTATTAATATGTGTACATTGTTTACATAATGATTACAATTCTAGGCTTTCCTACCTCACAACCATTAGAGGCATGTATCATCAGGTACAATGGCATATATATGTAGGCCCCCAAAATAGACCTCATGTCACCAACCTAAATATCATTTTTACATATATTTACATTAACTGGGTGAGGCAAGGGTATTATATTCCTCCGCCTATTTAGGCATTGTCCTCACTACATCGTATATACACACATATATATTGTGTCCCATAAAATATATGATGGTATTCCTCCCTCATCACATCTTCCTGATCCCAGGTAAGGAATGAGAATGGTCGATTGGACCTTTACCATACTAATGGCTTGGTTTTGATGCACTTTGATGTTTTTGTCCAAAATTTGAATTGGTTGGACCTAGAAGTCTCCCACAGCATCCACCTAAATAATATACCAATAAATTACATTCTTAGTACCAAGAACATACCTTTTAAGCAAAGAAAAACGAAACACATCATGAACATGCATAGATGAAGGAAAGGAAAGTGTATATGCAATTGGGTTGGTCCTCCCTAGGATCTTGAATGGCCCACAATATCTTGCTACTAAGATGAAACAACTAGCCAATTTCATTGAGCTCTTCTTTTCCTTTTCTTTTAAGAATATGTTTCCCAATTTTGAATTCCATGTTAATTAATTTTCTACCTGCCTAATTTTTTTTCCTATCCTAGGAGTTTCCAAGTTCTACTTAATCCTCATCGCTTGCTCCTCCATATCCGCAAGAAATTCTAGAGAAAGCATGATCTTTGATTACTCCAACTCACTGGAGTATTACACCGTCTACCATATAAGGTTTCAAACAAGCTCATATTCAATGATTCCTGATACTCATTGTCATAAACAAACTCTACCAAATGTCGGTATTCCTCTAATATCGATGGCTTATCTATCACATACATTCATAGCATATCCTCAATTACTTTGTTAACTCTCTCAATTTGTCCATAAAACTTTGGATGGTATGTTGTACTAAAGTTCAAACAAGTACCTAACACTTTAAATAAACCCATCCAAAAATTGTAGGTAAACTTTGGATATATATTTGAAATAATTTCTTTAGGCACTTCATGAAGCCTAGCAACTTACCACATATAAATCTTATCTATGTTATCTTCCTTATGCACTAAGTTTATTGGAATAAAATGGGAAAATTTGGTGAGTTTATCCACCACCATCACTATAGAATCATGCTTCTTTGATATTATGGGAAAATTGGCAAAGAAGTCAACTGATACTTGTTGACAAAACTAGGGGCATGACATGTAGGTGATTTATCTTTCAATGATAACGGCTTGTGAATAATTTTTACTTTTCTTAATTAGGTTCTTATTTATCTTAATTTATGTTGTGTTCACTTCATCAAAATATAAATACCAATGATACAAAGGACACAAGATATAGGAGACCAGTGAGGGCCAAAACCTCTCCACTATGGAGAGGAAAACCCACAAAATTTTGCTTCTTATATAATCTTCAGTTGATGAATCCCAAGACCTAGATCCTTGACCAAGAACCTCTCCAAGACCAAGTCACAATTCTTCCTTGAACAACTCTTCTCCCTTTTAAGTCAACACTGGTCAAACTAGCTACTACACCACTGATTTTTGTTTCTCTTTAATTTTTGGCTTCTTATTATAGGCCTACAACCACATAAATCTAGCACGTGTGAAATTATTAGGGAATATTGGTGAGACTTCTCTCCTTCGATTGACTTGGACACTTCTTCTTATTAATTCGGCTATCAAGAATACTTATTTTCTGAACTTTATATCGAATTCTTCAAGGTCTTCTCAAAACCATACTGTAGAAACCCTAGCTGTAGCCACATGTGTGAGATAAATGGCCTCAAAAATATCTTTTAAAAACTCCGCTCTTTTCCTTCTTCCCTTTGCTTCTCAAGAGGCTTTCTTAGTTTCTTATTCACACTTATTTTCTTGACTTGAATGCTTGCTTGCTACTTGAATGAGGCTGAGTTCTCTCATATATATAGGCTCCTAACCCATGCAATAAGGTTGAGTTGACATCATCCTAGGCTGACATGTCATCTTGTGTAGGTTGATTGCTCCTTTTTAAGCTGACTTGTTTGTAGCATTTGGACAAGGTCTTGGAGGGTCATTTGAATCTAACATAGACTCAAATAAATTTCTGTACAATATGTAGCATGCCCTAAATGGGTCTTTCATACATAACAATGACACATAAGCTTTAGAAGTTGTTAATGGTAGCTTGACCTATAAAATAAATTCCTCTCAAGCATGAAACCCATACCTCAAGAAAACAATAAATAAATTTTTTTTTTTCTCATTACAACAAAAACATAAAATCATGATTACTTATGTCATTATGAATATCGAAACTAGTTACATATTTCAACACTCCCTATTAACTAGGGATGTATTCATAATCCATAAAAGGTACTTGGACATTCTCAATCTAAAGAATTCTCATAAAGAGAGTAAGATTGGTTACCCATTTGTATAACATCATATCATCCAACATTGTCACATAGAAATTCCTTGACTAACAACTCTAACTCTCCAAAAGATCATAACACAATGCTAGAGAGACTAGTGATTTATAGACACCTTCATAATTGTCTCACAAGGAGCATACCCCACCCAGGTTCTCTCACGGTATGTCCTTCTAGGACTATTCTTATTGTGGATTCCTAGTCCTCAAAGAATACTAGTCCTCTACAACTACTCTTATCTTGGATGTCCTACCACATCCTCAAAAGGTATCGGATTCCAGATGCTTACCCAATCCTCCATTCTTTATTCTCAAGTGAAGACCAGAATGATGTGTCTATCTCTCCCTCTCAGCTAGGCAGGATATATCCGTTACTATGAAGGAATATAAGCATTCCTATAGAAGGAATGTACCCAAGTTCTTAACCAGGGACTTGCCCAAGCTCCCTCTTAGCTTAGGGACTTGCTTCCAAGTTTATTCTTAATTAGAAACTTGCTTCTGGGCTCCCTCTTAACTAGGGACCTGTTTCTAGTAGCAACTCTTCATTGGTGGATATCATGGGACTTTCAACTGCTTGCAACACTCCTTCATTCGATGTCATGAATTTCATCTTGAACATTGTGGAGTCTTCATCTTTGGTACTTGTTCATATGGCATCGATCGTTTCTCACTTTCATTTATGAATCATGTCAGTCATGTCATCCTTTTCATTGGAAAGTGCTCCACTAGTCCATATCATGCTTTCCTTCATACAACTACCTTCTCCACATCATGTTTCCTTCAATATATTTTATCCTAGCACATGAATACCAGTTGTAGGTGACATTCAAAACTCTTCCTTTGGTAGCCTTTTATTAACCCATCCATATATTTTCTCAAAAATAAAAAATGAACATCAAATTAACATTACCTTTGTGATTGTCTTACATCATGACACCTGCGTGTTTCCACATCAACATCCTGCATACATATTAACACATGTCCAAGATATACAATGTTAAGGGTCTCCTTCTTTTCCAGACTGCATCAGAGTATTTTTACCTTTTCCATGGAAATACCATAGTCATTATAGTCATTAGATGTTGATTTCCTTTTCCATGTGACCATAACTACAATTATCTCTTCTTTTCTTTCTTCACATATTGCTTCCTAGGTAATAGTTCCTTCATCTTTGTCAACCACCTCATATTCCATACGAGGACATATTATGTTCATTTCATCTCAACAATATGTGATCCATTGCTTCGTGCATTATCTAAATGAAAGAGATCCATTTTGTGAGGTAGAGTATTTATCCCTATTATCTACAACTATATGACATGACTCAGTTTTTTATCAAATACATGAACACATACCTAATTTGTTCCTTTTGGTCATCCAGACTTCCTTTGACAACTTCCTTTATTGAAATTTCTTCAATCATATTGATGTACTTCATTTCTTTATCATCACACCATCATCAAATGAATCCCATATAATGTGGAATTCTCAGCGAGACACTTGCTTCTTCCAATAGGTGAATCTTCCAATGAAGATTTTAATAGAGGATATTGCTCATCTTCATCCTACAAACACTCCTTTTTTAATGATGTATGATGGTTTCTACACTACATGAATTTCTTTTACCTATAAGTACTACTTATGTTTCCTATGAGGTTTACAAGAGCTACTTCCTTCTAATTATGACTATCATAGACTTCTACTTCAACCATCTTTCAAGCTTCTTATGTTGATGTCATGAGCTCTTGCTTCAATGGTATGTAATAATGATTCCATCTTCTAAACGATGCATCATGTCATAATGATTTTCCTTTTTGATTGCCAAGGTGAAGTCCTTTTTCATCCTTCTCTCCATCTTTCTAGGATTAGACATCCATAGTTCTACAAGTTCCTTATTCAATTGACATGTTTTCAAAGTTTTAGCCCATCCATCTTTACTTCTTGTACCTACAATATTTATTGACAAACAATCCAAGTAAAGTATACCAAAAAATAATGCCAATATTTGTAGGTTTTTCATGCAATCAACAGGTGATCCTAGGGCATCTAAATTTCAAACCATAGATCAGATTTTATTCCCTCTTTATGTCATGCTAGGGTTTATCCCTTCCATGGATTTTTAACAAACCCTAGAATCATATTTTCAACCCTAAAACATAAAATATACCATACATACCTTATGATTACTTACCTTTGATGAAATGACTTGTAATTGTGGATACCATATTCATTGATGTGAGATATTCTTCATTGTAGTCATTTGTTCCTTCATTCAAGTATATGATTGTCATAGAACCCTTGTTTATTAACCTTGGATCTTTGTTCTTACAACTTCACAAGTATTCACTCAAAATTGATAGTTATAGGTGTAAATATGTCTCTAGTGATGGTATAGTTCCAACATTTGCTTGATGACTTCGGCTACTTCAGGTTTGCTTCCTTAGATCTTTCCAATTTCAGAGAATATATATGAGGTTGGTTACTACATATTTTGTGCCACATGAAATCGGTCACCACAGGATTTAAACTTATAAGTAGAGTAGAGTAATGATGTCACAAGGATACATCTTGAAGATGACATCTATGCTATCACAGAGATAGAGAAATCTCAGAATCTCAAATTTGCAGTTGTTACTGTAGGTTTGAATTCATGGAGTGGTGCAAATAATCTAAACTTTTTATTTTCTAATGAATTATTATTTCAAAGGATATTGATGGTAGACTTCAAGATTTGTGTTTGCAACCTTGACCTTCCCTCCAACAATTTGACTAAGATTTACGACCCTTTATGTTGCTGCAAGAGTGACAGGAATATGGTAAGGAATGATTATAATTTTATTTGCTTGGACAATAAATATCCCTTCAAGATCTTGGGTTGATTATTAGTGCTTCTCTTATCCCTTTTGTAGATTCTTGATATGACTATTACTTGGTCTTGCTGTAGGTGAAATGATTCCCTATATGTATGCATGTCTTTATGGAATATATCCTAGTAATTTGTTTTATCTCATAGTTAATCATGGAAGCTTCACTGGGGGGCCAATACCATACCATGAGGGTTCATACTAGTGGATATATATTGAGGAAAAAAATGACATAATATATTCGGGGTAAAGGGTTTTTATATTGACAGGTATAAAAAACAGAGCTCAAAATTAATAAAAATATATAAAAGGGTATAAAAAATGTTAATGAAAAAATGCATACCTATAATATCAAGTTAAATTAGGGGTTTCTTAAACTGGGAATGTGAATTGGGTTCATATTGCTAGGGGGTTAAATAATGTGATTTTTATAGGTATTTTCCAATATGTATTCAAATTAGGGTTATTGTTTAGTATGCCACAAACACACACGATATGTCGGAGGTTCATTGAGTGAAGCCACCATGTATTTAATTCATCATTTAAAAGGTATTTTTAAGGTTAGACTTATTCGTTGCCTTTATAATGGATCTAGCAAAGGAATAGAGCCTATAATTTGATCAAGTCTTCTTGGGGATGTTTTTATTATTATTTGAATTCAGCCCTTGATTAGCACTTCTTGAGGATTCAATGTTCTCCTTGATGTCTTGTCCTTCTCTTTTATTCTTTTTTCAGTGCTTCAATCCTTAACTATCCTTTAGTAAGATGACCTTCCTTTCCTTGGCTTGTTACCTTAGCTCTGATACCATGTTGAGAAATCTAGGGACAACAAGTGTAGGTGATTTCTCTTTCAATGATAATTACTTGCGAAGACTTTTCACTTTTCTTAATTAGGTTCTTCTTTAGCTTAATTAATTCTTAGGGACAACAAGTGCAGGTGATTTCTCTTTCAATGATAATTACTTGTGAAGACTTTTTACTTTTCTTAATTAGGTTCTTCTTTAGCTTAATTAATTCTATGTTCTCTTCATAAAAAATCCATAAAAATATAAAGACGAATGAGACAAAGGACACAAGATATAGGTGATCCTCCAGGTCCAAAACCTCTCAAATCTTGAGAGGAAAACCTACAAAACTATTCTTCTTACAGAATCTTTTATTGACGAATTCCAAGACCTAGACCCTTGACCAAGAACGTCCCCAAGTCAAAGTCACAACTCTTCCTTGAATAACTCTTCTTCCTCATAAGTCAACGTCCGTCAAACTGACTACTACACCACCGATTTGAGCTTCTCTTTAATTTTCGGCCTCTTATTATACGTCCACAATTTCAACTTACCTACAATCACATAAATCCCCCACGTGTGAGATGATTGGAGTAGATTGGTGAGACTTGTCTACTTCTCTTGACCTTGACACTTCTTCTTGTGAATTAACCTAAAAATTACACTTATTTTATGAACTTTATCACAACTTCTTCAAGGTCTACTAAAAATCCTATAGTAGAAACTCTAGATGTAGTCACATGTGTGATTGAAATGGCCCAAGAATTGTCTTTTAAGAACTTCGCTCTTCTCCTTCTTCCCTTCAATGCTCAATACACTTTCTTACTTGCTTATTCAAACTTATTTTCTTGACTTCAATTCTTGCCTCCTTTCTACTTGAATTAGGTACAATTCTATCATATATATATATATATATATATATATATATATATATATAGGCTCCTCACCCATGCAAAGAGGTCGACTTGACATCATCCTAGGCTGACATGTCATATTTTGTAGGTTGATTGCTCTTTTTTAAGGCCGACTTATTTATAACACTTGGTGTTGGCATTATGATACAAGTGTTGTACTTGATGACAACTCACTCACAAGTCAATTTATTTTTGATACAAGGAAACTCACAGTACAACAGGAATATTCAAAGGTAACAGGGTAGTGGTACAGAAGAACAGGAAGATGGAACTAAGGTCTACTGATCAGAATAAAGATTGCGAAGGAAAAGGTTGATGTAAAGTAGTTTAAGACGTATACATAGGTCCACTTAGTCAAAATGGTGTATACATGCTGGTACATACAAGAAAAAGAGCATATACATATACACACACTCTCACAAGAGGAAAAGCGTGTACAGGTTGGAAAATCAAGGTTTTGGTCCAAGGTTCAAGGTATTTAGTCTGAGGTATTATCCAAGGTATTGGTCCTAAGGGGTTTTGGTTCGAGGTATTGAGAAAGGCCTAAAACTATATAAGGAGGAGAAGATCATTAGGCCAGTGTGTGCAAGTGAATGGGTTTCTAATGAACACTTCTATCTGAAGTATATTTTATGTTGTAGGGGCTATGTTGATGATTTGATTGGAAATATTTTGTTCACCTTGAATTCAATGTTGGATCAAGATCATGAGACCTGAAATGACTTATCATTGAATGATCTGATATTGGTTGGGCCAAATCTAATTGTGTACACCTTTTTTATTCTTTAAAGGTCACGATCTGGGTTTTCTTAAGTTCAAAATAACACCGAAGTTATGAGTTAATATTTACAGATCTGTACGCTGGTTCGTCTCGATAAAAGCACATGTACATGCAGGTTATACTCTTCCAAGTAGCATATACAAAAGAAAATACTTGTCTTCAGGTCTGACTGATCTATCGGATTAGTTTTGTTGTTTTACTTTTGTCTGTCAATGAATTCTTCTTAGATCTAAAAGTAAAACTGAATGCATAAGGAGTTTGATATCTGATTAATTGATTGTATAAGTAGGGTGATCTCTGCTACTACCTATGTGAAGCTCTATAAATTGACAATAGATGTTTAGTATATTGTTGGTTGGTATAGACTTGATTCAGAAGTTTCAAGTTTCAATAGTTTTGAAGGTATACACAGGTTTGATTGAAGGAAGTAGCGTATACACGGAGATTGGGTTCAATAAAGTAGCATACACATTCTGACACATGATTTTCGAGGTTGTAGCTAGTTCTAAATGATGATGCAGTTTTCTGGGTTCAGCACAGTGTTTTGCTGACAGTGATTTGACTAATTAGATTAACTGATTATTGGTTGATGTAGTTTGAAAGTTCTGATAGGTCAAGTATGAAAATTTGATGAAACGAGGCCTTCATGTGTATAGTTGTGTACCAGGAGCATCTAGTTTGAAAATTTATGAAACATGGTCCCTGGAGGAAGAGAGAAGGTCGTAACCTTTTGTAGGCTGGAGCCTGCGTACTAGTAAACACATTGGCTGGTACAAGAGCTAGGGGGTTGTAGCTCCCTTCTAGCAAAAGCTGGAAACTGAGATAAGGTTGTAGCCTTCTACAGGTGGGTGCCTATATACTGGTATGAGTTTGCGCCAGTATAAGATTGTAAACAAATTTTCTTATTATTAAAAGAAGATAGAGACGAAAGTAGCAAGTGGTTTTCACCCACATTGGGTTTCCACCTTAAACCTTTGTGTTCATGTGTGTTGCTTATGTGTCATGGTTTATTCTGTTTTTACTACACTATTTAATAAGTTACTGATGCACTAGTTGTAGATCAACACATGATAAATTAACTAAATCACAAGTGCTCTGGGTATATGTTGGTTTCTCTAATCATAGTAGTGTGTACACGCTAGTTCACTTTACAAAATTAGTGTATATAAATTTATGAAACATGGTCCCTGGAGGAAGAGAGAAGGTCGTAGCCTTCTGTAGGCCAGCGCCTGCATACTAGTAAACACATTGGCTGGTACAAGAGCTAGGGGGTTGTAGCTCCCTTCTAGTAGAAGCTAGAAATCGAGATAAGGTTGTAGCCTTTTGCAGGTGGGTGCCTGCGTACTGGTATGAGTTTGCACCACTACAAGATTGTAAACAGATTTTCTTATTATTAAAAGAAGATAGAGACAATAGTAGCAGGTGGTTTTCACCCACATTGGGTTTCCACCTTAAACCTTGGTGTTCTTGTGTGTTGCTTATGTGTGATGGTTTATTCTATTTTTACTGCACTATTTAATAAGTTATTTATGCACTGGTTATAGATCAACACATGATAAATTAACTAAATCACAAGTTCTCTGGGTATATGTTGGTTTCTCTAATCACAATAGCGTGTACACGCTAGTTCACTTTATAGAAGTAGCGTATATCAATCTGTTTGGGAAATGAAAAAGTGTTGATCTGATAATACTGATTCACCCCCCTCTCAGTATTACTTCCAACAATTGGTATCAGAGCAGGTCCTTCAAAAGAAGCTTGATCGCTTGAAGGAAGAGCTTTCAAGATGAATAATCACAAAGGCATGGGATCCATCAGACCACCAATCTTCAATGGGAGCAACTTAGTATATTGGAAAATAAGAACCAGAGCCTATCTACAATCGCTTGGAGTCGATGTTTGGGAAACTGTGGAAGGAGGATATCAATTTCCAGTGACAATTCCTATAGACTCTGCAGGTAAGAAGTTATACGAAACCAATGCCAAAGTTGTCAATACGTTATTAGGAAGTCTATCAGAATCAGAATTTTTCAAAGTCATGTAGCTCAAAATAGCCAAAGAGATATGGGACAAAATCATTCAGAGCTACGAAGGAGACTCTCAGGTAAAACGTGCTAAGCTTCAAACTCTCAAAATTTAGTATGAAACTCTTAAGATGCATAGTGATGTAAGTCCTACTAGTTACTGTTTACGTATAGATGAGATTGTTAATTGTATGAAGAATCTGGGTGAAGAGATAAAGGAAGTTACTTTAGTTGAGAAAATTTTGAGATCTTTGTCTTTTAAATTTGAGTCAAAAGTATCTGCCATAGAAGAAAATCAAGATCTTCAGACTATCACTATGACTCAACTTCATGGAATCCTAACTTCCTTTGAAATGAGAAAAGGAGGTCCATCAGATATGAGAGAAGCTGCATTTAAAGAATCAGTAAAGGGAAAAGAAAAGGAAAAGCACAATGCATCAGGACACATTTCAGAAGAAGAAGATGAGATAAATTTTGTCAAGAAGCTTCAACAGGATTCCAAAAGATTCAGAGGTAAGCTACCTTTCAAATGCTTTTCTTGTGGTAGAGTCAATCACTATGCTTCCAAATGTCCTCATAAAGATAAATATGAAAAGGGGAAGGAATATGAAAGAGGCAATAGAAAACAGGTTGTGAATAAAAGGAGTTACCATACGCATGAAGATAGTGATGGTTTATCTAATAGTGATGAAGATGAAATTGAATAAGATTATAGGCTACTCATGGCTTATGACAATGATGATTTTTTGGATGCATTAGAAGAGGAAGATTTTATTGAAGAAATCACTAAACTCAAAATCTATGTAGAAGAAAAGAATATGATCATAGATACTTTGATACACCAACTTGTTGAAAGAGAAAAACATAATGAAAATCTAGAATGTGAAATTATGGGTCTAAGAAAAGATCTTGAGAAGACAAAATTTCTTAATCTTAGATTTGATAAAGGATCATAAACTTTAAATGAAATCATCAATGTTTAGTGTTCTCCTCTGACAAAGACAGGTCTTGGATATACTGAAGATTCAGCTCAATCACAGAAGTCGTTAGCCTCCACCAGAAGCTATCTTGATGTAACAAAGACCAATGGACAGTATGTCAATTGTCAACAAAAGTCTAAAATTACTCATCAGGCAAATCATACTCAATTTACTCCAAGGATGAATATCAGTAGAATCCAAAATCAACAGGTAAACAATACCAAAAGATACTATGATCGCAGAAATTTCTTTAATGGGCAATGTTTTTCATGTCATAACTTTGGGCACAAGGCTGCTCAATGTGTTGCTTACAAAACCATCATGACTAGAGAAGCACGAAATCAAAGGAGTGTGACAGGAGTCATGAAATTTTACAATAATAACTTTTCTCCTCTTGAAAATGAAACAAAATGTTCGATTTGTAACAACTTTGGTCATGAAGAATCTGAATGCAGGAGCAAATTTCGGCCAACACTTCAAAAGGAGCGAACACCATTAAATCCCAAGATATGGAGAAGAAAGCAATCTCAATCAGAAAGATGTGGCATAACTCTATATGCAGAAGGACAAGAAAATCAGTGGTACATTGACATCAGATGTTCCAAACACATGACAGTTGATAAAGAGAAACTACATTCATATAACTCTTTAGAAAAAGAAAAGAATGTCTCATTTGGAAATGGCACTCCTACTGTCATTAGAGGTAAAGGCTCTATTTTCTTGAAAGAAAAGGTTAAAGTTGGAAATGTCATGTATGTAGATGGTTTAAAGAATAATTTGTTGAGTGTCAGTCAAATGTGTGATCAAGGAAATGAAGTGGTATTTCGATCAAACAGATGTGTGGTTCATGAGCTTGATATAGGAAAGGCCATGATCAAGGGGAAAAGAACTCCAAACAACTTATATATACTTAAAGGAGAACAAAAACAATGTTATCTAAGAAAAATAGATGAAAATTGGCTATGGCATAGAAGATTGGGACATCTAAGCTTTTCTCAAATAAGAAAAGCATGCAGGCTCAAGGCAGTTTGTGATCTTCCAGAGATCAGCATCCCAGAAAATACCATATGTAAACCATGTCAAATAGGTAAGCAAACTAGAGTTCACTTCATTGAAAAAGAAGGGTCAGCAAGTAAACCTATTGAACTCATCCATACTGATTTATGTGGACCAACAAGGAAAAATTAACCTTGTGGAGAAGAATACCTTATTTTATTTATTAGTGATTTTTCCAGGATGTGTTGGATGTGTCTATTAAAGCACAAAGATGAAGCATTTGAAAATTTTAAAGCTTCAAAGCTTTAGTTGAAAATGAAGGAGATTGAAAAATCAAATTTCTCAAATCTAATTGAGGGGGAGAATTCATATCAGATGAATTCTTTGACTTTTGTGAACAACATGGAATAAAAAGGCAATTCTCTGTCTCAAGAACTCCTCAGAAAAATGGTGTGGTAGAAAGGATGAATAGAAAAATTAAACAAATGGCTCAAGCTATGCTAGATGAATCTGGAACTCCTACAACCTTCTCGAGTGAAGCAGCATTTTCTGTCGTAACTATTCTCAACAAAGAGAATGTTCGGGTAAATAGCAATCAAACTCCATATGAACTTTGGTATGGTAAGCCTCCTATTGTACAACACTTTATAGTTTTTGGAATTAATTGTTTTATCAAAAGGACTGATGAAAAACTTGGTAAGTTTGAACGCAGAGAAGATGAGGGAATTCTTCTTGTTTATTCATCCAGAAGTTAAGGATACAAATGTTATAATAAAAGACTTCGAAAATTTGTTGAAAGCATTGATGTTGTAATTGATGAAGCATGCAGAAATCTGGAACAAATGAAATCAACAGAAGAATATTACAGTGAGGAAGTTGTGGAATGCTTTCCCACATCAAATCAAACTGATATAGAAGAAGAAACCAATGAAGCACCAGAATAAGATACAACAGATAGGGAAAAGACTCCATCCAGGTATGTTTAGAAGAATCATCTAGAATCTCAAATTCTAGGTGAAAAGGGGGCTGGTGTATAGACAAGAAGAACTCTTACAAGGACCTCAAGCTATTTAGCATTACTATCTTCCACGAAACCTCAGAATGTAAATGAAGCCTGCAAAGATGAATGTTGGGTCAAGGCCATGGATGAAAAACTTGACCAAATTGAAAAGCATGATACTTGGGAGTTAGTTCCTAGACCTCATGATAAAAATGTTATAGGAACAAAATCCATATTTAAGAACAAGTTGAATGAAAATGGAGAAGTTATTAGAAATAAAGCCAGACTTATTTGTAAAGGGTGTGCTCAACAAGAAGGCATAGATTTTGAAGAAACTTTTGCACTTGTTGCTAGACTTGAAGCCATAAGGATGTTTCTTGCTCTTTCTAGTTTTCAAAAATTCAAAGTATATCAAATGGATGTAAAATCAACCTTCCTTAATGAAGACTTAGCAGAAGAAGTTTATATTGAACATCCAGAAGGATTCATTCTTGGAAATGATTCAAAACTCGTATGCAAGCTTAAAAGTTCTCTCTATGGTCTGAAACAGGCTCCAAGGGCTTGGTATTACCGCCTTGAAAAATATCTACAACAACAAGGTTTAACAAAAGGTTCTGCAGATAAAAATTTATGCAAAAAGGTTGGAAATGATAAACTACTAATTATTGTTGTTTATGCTGATGATATCATCTTTGGTAGCAATGAAGAATCCATGAGTCAGAATTTTGCTTCAGTAATGTAGCAAGAATTTGAAATGTCCGTACTTGGTGAACTTACTTATTTTCTTGGTCTACATGTACAACAAACCAAAGATGGTATATTTCTTTCGCAAACCAAATAAGCAGATATTGAAGAAGTACGGAATGGAAGATTCTAAAACAGTATGTACTCCAATGGTAACAGGATGCACTCTTAGTTTTAATGATGAATTAGCAGTAGTAAGCCAACCAACTTATAGATCTATGATTAGAAGTTTGCTTTATCTAATAGGTACCAGACCTGATATCATGCATGCAGTAAGAATTGTTGGAAGATTCCAAGAAAATCCAAAGGGATCACATATCCAGGAAGTCAAAAGAATTTTCAAATATCTTCAAGGAACTCAAGACTTTGGACTATGGTATCCTAAAGATATAGACCTTACTCTTCATGCATATACAGATGCAAATTGGGCAGGAAATGTTGATGATAGAAAGAGCACTAGTGGAGGTGAATTCTATATGAGTTCTCGGTTAGTGTCATGGTTCAATAAGAACAAAGTTCGATTGCCTTATCTACAGCGAAAGCAGAATATGTGGCTACTGAATCTTGTTGCACACAACTACTTTGGATGATGCAAACATTGAAAGACATTTAGATCACATGTACTCCACCCATCTCCATTCTATGTGAAAATACAAGTGCCATTAGTATTTCAAAAAATCCAGTCATGCACTCCAAGACCAAGCACATACCCATTAACTACAAATTTCTTCGAGAAAAAGTGCTTAAACAAAAGGTTAAATTGGAGTATGTTCCCTCCAAAGAACATGTTGCTGATATATTCACTAAACCACTTCCCAAAGAAACATTTGAATATCTCAGACAAAAGCTGGGAGTAGTTGCTACATCATCCTACTCTTAAATCTAGTTTTGAGAGGAAGGTTATTATACGATGGTTTCATGAAGTATAGTCAGTATACATGCGGGTTTCTATGGCCAAAGGAGCGTATATGTTTTTCTGACAGAAAAATAGTGGGTCAGACTCTAATATGGGTACTCTGTCTAATACTGATGATTACAATATGACGATATGCTTTGTTCCTTGATTTTTATCTGATTGACAAGGATGCCTTAATGAATTACTTGTTGAAAATGCATAGGTAGCACAGGTTTAGGGGGAGCATTAGCCTTCACATACATTCTGCATTGTTGGCATTTTGGTTGCTAAATTTAGCTATGATTTGTTGTTTAAGTCATAGGGTCTGATATGACTTCTTTTGTCATAGTCTATATTTGAATGTGTCTTATTGGACAAATGATGTAATTTGTATCCCCACTTTGCATGGCATGGATGATGTAATATTTGTTGTATTTTTTTCATGTATAAACAATTGGTATATCCCCACTTAGTTGGGTGGATGAGTCAAATGTGGTGTATCCCCACTTGGTTGGGTGATTAATATATGTATGATTCATTGGCCATAAGGAGGTCATACTCACTTATTTTAGTTATAGAGTCATGATATTCCTTTGAATCATATCTCTGCAGACTCTGCATGTACTCAGGGGGAGTATGGACAACATAATGGATATCAAAGGAGGAAAGTTGCTTGGTCCGCCCTTTGCCCTTGATGTCAAAGGGGGAGAGTATTTTGGTGTTGGATGTTATCTCTAATAGTTTCTATAGCTTGCAGTAATCAAGACCATCATGGTTGCCATCAAGGCCAAAGGGGGAGATTGTTGGCATTATGATACAAGTGTTGTCCTTGATGGCAACTCACTCACATGTCAATTCATTTTGACAAAAGGCAACTCACAGTACAAGAGGAATATTCAGAGGTAACAGGGCAGTGGTTCAGAAGAACAGGAAGATGGAACTAAGGTCTACTAATCAGAATAAATAAGGTGAAGGAAAAGGTTTATGTAAAGTAGTTTAATATGTATATGTAGGTCCACTTAGTCAAAACAACGTATACATGCTGGTACATAGAACAAAAAGAGTGTATACTTATACACGCACTCTCACAAGAGGAAAAGCATGTACAAGTTGTAAAATCAAGGTTTTGGTCCAAGGTATTTGGTCTGAGGTATTGATCCGAAGTATTTGGTCCAAGGTATTGGTCCTAAGTGGTTTTGGTCTGAGGTATTGAGAAAGGCCTAAAACTATACAAGGAGGAGAAGATCATTAGACCAGTGTGTGCAAGTGAATGGGTTTCTAATGAATACTTCTATCTGAAGTATATTTTATGTTGTAGGGTTACATTTGGTGATTTCGTCTGAAATATTTTGTGCACCTTCAATTCAATGTTGGATCAGGGTCATGAGACCCTAAATGACTTATCATTGAATGATCTGATATTGGTTGGTCCAGATCTAATTGTGTACACCTGTTTTATTCTTTAAAGGTCATGATCTGGGTATGTCTGAAGTCCAAAATAACAGAGAAGTTATGATTTAATATTTACAAATCTCTACATTGGTTCATCTCAGTAAAAGTGTGTGTACATGCAGGTTATACTCTTCCAAGTAGCGTGTACAAAAGAAAATCCTTGTCTTCAGGTCTGACTGGTCTATCAGATCAGTTATGTTGTTTTACTGCTGTCTGTCAATGAAGTCTTCTTATATCTGAAAGTAAAACTGAATGCATAAGGAGTTTGATATTGGATTGATTGATTTTATAAGTAGGGTGATCTCTGCTACTGCCTGTGTGAAGCTCTGTAAATTGACAATAGATGTTCAATATATTGCCAATTGGTACAGAGATGATTCAGAAGTTTTAGGTTTTAGTAGTTTTGAAGGTATACATGGGTTTGATTGAAGGAAGTAGTGTATACACGAAGGTTGGGTTCACTATAGTAGCGTACACATTCTGATGCATGATTTTTGAGGTTGCAACTAGTTCTGAATGATGATGTAGGTTTCTGGGTTCAACGTAGTGTTCTGGTGACAACGATTTGACTGATCAGATTAACTGATTATTGGTTGATGCAGTTTGAAAGTTCTGATAGGTCCAGTATGAAAACTTGATGAAACGAGGCATTCATGTGTATAGTTGTGTACCAAGAGCATCGAATCTGAAAATTTATGAAACATGGTCCCTGGAGAAAGAGAGAAGGTCGTAGCCTTTTGTAGGCTAGCGCCTGCATACTAGTAAAGAAATTGGCTGGTACAAGAGCTAGGGGGTTGTAGCTCCCTTCTAACAGAAGCTGGAAAATGAAAGAAGGTTGTAGCCTTCTGTAGGTGGGTGCTTGCGTACTGGTATGAGTCTGCACCAGTACAAGATTGTAAACAAATTTTCTTATTCTTAAAAGAAGACAAAGATGACAGCAATAGGTGGTTTTTACCAACATTGGGTTTCCACCTTAAACCTTGGTGTTCAAGTGTGTTGCTTATGTGTGATAATTTATTCTGTTTTTACTGCACTATTTAATAAGTTACTAATGCACTGGTTATAGATCAACACATGATAATTAACTAAATCACAAGTTCTTTGGGTATACGTTGGCTTCTATAATCATAGTAGCGTGTACACACTAGTTCACTTTACAAAAGTAGAGTATATAAATCTGTTTCAGAAATGAAAAATTATTGATTTGATAATACTGATTCACCCCCCTCTCAGTATTATTTCCAACACTTGGACAAGGTCTTGGAGGGTCTTTTGACTCTAACATAGACTGAAATAAATTTCTTTACAATATGTAACATGCCCCAAATGGGTCTTTCATAGATAAAAAGGACACATAAGCCCTAGAATCTCTCAATGGGAGATTGACCTATAAAATAAACCCCTCTTGAGCATGAAAACCATGCCTCAAGAAAACAATAACATTTTCTTTTCTCATTACATCAAATACATAAAATCATGATTACATATGTCATTATGGAGACTGAAGCTAGTTATATATGTCAATAATACCACAACACATTTCCACTCACGAATGGGTATTGGCTGTAGCAAGCCAGCTTGGTGCTTATTCTCAACCTTAACCCTTTGAAAGTCTAGGCATATGGCTGTATAATTAGTGTTGAACCCCAAAATTGCTTCTTTTTGAAAACCCGTTTTCACTGTAATCCTTCATTTTTTACCTTCATAACTACAAATTGGGTATCAAATTACAAGGCTGAAATCATAGCAGGTACATAATCATCTTATATTTCATAAATGTCATTTGTCTTTTTTATTTAACTTAATATCTACAGGAGCTATCAAATTACATTGATTCTATGGCTAATGAATGTTTCTGCAGCTATGTCCAAGGTTCGATAGATTGCAAAGCCTTAACCGAGAAAGAGGGCACAAGGGTAATTGACAATTAAATATGACAATGATTTGTTCCTATTTGTAGAAGCTAGCTCGATGAAGAAGGCACTCTATCATTTCGGTCAAAGGATAAGTCAACTATCGTGAAAGGCAAATCAAGTGAGTGAGATGTAGACTTTTTGTCTCATGATTTGCTGTGTTGATAGAAAATCATGAGAAAGATTACGATATCTTATCTCTTCAGTTAATTATAACCAATGTTAATTAGCATATGTGTAAATATCTAAAAACATTCATTCATAAGGGTTTTAAAAATATGCCTCTCAGCATGGCTAAAATAGACTTGAATTTTATTTATAACTACTATGTTTTGTTATATATAAAAAAAATTATTTCGATTCCATTTTTCTATGCGAAATCGATGTGTGGATAATTAACATGTGAAATCTTGATAATACTAGATGCTTCTCATAGGAGGGCCCCTTTGAGAGAGTACGGTCTTCGTTTGTTAACAATTAGTATTTCAATTTATATTTGCTGTAGATTTCTGTCAATTCATTTGAGGCATTGAGTTTTGATTCTTAGATATAGGTTTGAGATTGTTTCTGCTAATCATTTTATTGTTCAGGTGAAGAGAGATTTCAGATGCACATGGATAGAGTACAATCTAACATGGCAGTAAGAGTATAAGCTTCACATTGTAGTGATTTTCAATTACATAACTAATCCTTCTTTAAGTTAGAACATATTCGTTTTTAAGTGTGATTTTATTGCAGAGAGTGATTTGATTTGAGTGCAAGTGTGATTCATATTGAAGCAAATGAGGTTTTGAGAGTAATTTACATTTAAGTAGTTATGGTTTTCAAGAGTGATTTTTCATATTTAAGAAAGTGTGATTTTAAGGGCAAGAGTGATTTTATTTTAAAGCAAGTGTGAGTATGATCATTATTCAAGCAAGTAAAGTAGAATTGATTTCATTTTGTATAAGTTACATAGCTAGAGAAAAACATGTGTGTTTCAATAACTCAGATTGACTTAGCAATTGAATGAGTGACAAAGACTCTTAACACATACAATGCACATACACTTCATCTGTTTACTAGCCCTAGTTGACAATTGATATAAGTAATGTAACATCAATTAAATTACTAAACATTTTGGCGTCATTGCCTGGGAAGTGTATATAGGAGTATTTTTCTTTTTATTTTTATTTTTATTAAAAAATAATAAAAATGATATGCTAATTCAAGTGAATATTGGTGGCCACCTACCTATTCCACTTGGACCCCCACCATTGTTTCTTTTAATTTTTCATTTTCCTTATTTGCAACACAATTTACTATTTTTAGCAGTTTTTCCGGTCCTGAACTTCCAGAGCCATTTTCAGGCCATAAATGATGTTTTTTTTGGGAAAACTGAGACTACCAAGGGTCCATAATTGATGTTGTTCATTCAAAAGTTGTAGTCCTCAAATAGATCTTTCTAATAAGGTATTATACATGTCAAACGGAGATCGTATGCCAAAGTTACAACCCCAGGAAGTTGATGTACCAATTTACACAAACAAGGCCCATAGTTTGGCACTTCATCTCCTAGGGTTAGGTTTTTGGATGTTTAGCATTTTCCATTGTTTCTCAATAATAAATAGGCCTTTGAGCCTCATTTTAACACAGTTCAGAGGCATGTAGCCGCCACATATCTTCTTAGAGATAAGCTACCATCGCCTGAGCTAATCTTATTTCCATTATGTTTGTAAGCATATTTCGGTATTTGATATTAATGAAATGAAGTGTTATTTCTACTGCATCTTTGTACTTATGGTTATATCTGTAATTTGTTGTGTTCATGTTTAAATATGGATCAGTGGTATTAGAGTGATCTTCTCTTTCTCTATTTTTCTTTGCATGTCCCCAACAAGGTTGGGATATAAGTAGTTAGGGCTCAATCTGGTTGAACCTTTGCAAGATCAACCTCGTAAACCCCGACAGATGCCCATGGGGGAAGAAAAGAAAGACAAGGGCGTAGGAGATCCTATCAAAATATTTCTCGAGGAGGCCCTCGAGAAATAAAGGATTGCGATGAGGGATAACTTTGCCCAGATCCTTCAATGGTTTCCCACCGGTGGCGCATCCACATCCAACAACCACTCTAGAGGCTCCACTCATTTTAAGATACAAGTAAACTTTGACATTACCATATTTGAGGGCAAAATAGATTGTTAGGTCCCTATAATACTAGTGATGCCCCAATTAATATTGTAATTGTATCCCTTATTAATATTGTTGTGCCCTTATTGTCACCATATTGTTATTATTGTGTCCCATAGAATCTCTCTATTGTTATTTGTGTGCCTTTATATTATTATTGTTCGGTCGACTTGGTTATATTGTGACCTCGTAGACTCCTATATATAGAAAGGAGGTTTTGTCATTTGAATCATCCAAGAATTATTCATTTGTGTAATGTAAAGGAGGTTGCCCCCTCGAAGAGGCTGAATTCTAAAGCGTTCAACTATCTTTTCTATCTTTTTGTGAGCTGGTTTCATAACATTCGGTATCAAAGCTTTGGATTCTAGGGTTTCGCTGCTCCAAATAGGTCATTGTGGCATTTTCTCTATAACTTTTTTTCTGCGACGTTTCAGAAGTGAAAAGAAAAAAAACATTTGAGATGAAATGACACTGAACATCGGGTCCGAATTTCAAAGCTTTTCGCGCTATATTTGCCGAGATATGATCTGAGGAAGTTGGTATTTTTTCTGACTCCTGAATTACATTCAAAATAGGTGACCTGGGGAAAATAAATTTCTCTGAGCATGAGATTGAAATTTTGTAGGAAGGTACAGAAAGAGGATGGATTGTAGTTTCTTTATATATTTTTCAAAGCCAAAGGTAGAAACAGTGACATGTGGCACTTCATACAAGTTCGCTCTTCTGGAAAGGTCTATAATCAGGTCATCTTGAGAGATTATGCATAACTCTTCCTTGGAGAATCCAATTTGGATTAGATTGGTGGCATTGGAAAGAGGATGCGGATGGCTACTACAGATCGCAATTTCAGAACTAGATGATCCGAAATTACAGAGATACATCAGATTCAATATCAAGCTCCTACAAAGTGAAAAAAGGTGTGTAGTTTTTTTAAATTTTTGCATAAGCTTGGTTTGAAAAATTAGTCTGAAGGAATTCAAAGGGCATAGTAAAGCATTATTATTGATAATTGATGCCATGAGGAAAGAAAATGCAAACACCTAGTAAGCAACCTGAAAGCTCTATCATGACTCATGAAGAAGAGGAAGAAATGCAACATGATATATCAAAATTACGAGACCAAGTGAAACAAGTGTCACTTGCACAAAAAGGTGTAGAAGCTAAGATGGATGGTTTATAGAAAGGCATGGAAGCTAAGATGAATGGCATGGATGCTAAAATGGATAGCATGGATGACAAGATGGAAGAATTAAAGATAAAATTGAATAATTTGCTACAAGAAATGGTCACTAATGGTGAAAGGGTAGTAAAGGAAACTCATGATGAGAACAAAATAAATGTTAATCATGATTCCATAGACTCTAATGTTGGATCGAAGACCCACCATATTCCAAAAAACGATATGAGGAAGTTTGATGGCAAAGATCCCGCAACATGGATATTACAGATGGAGCAATTTTTCGATCTCAATAATGTGCAAAACACACAAAAGGTACGTATTGAAACTTTATATTTTGAACCAAATCAGTTTGTATGGTATCAATGGCTTTGCTCTTGTAAACAAATTATCACTTGGGAAATTTTTACGGAAGAATTGACAACACATTATGAGAATACAAAAAGCAACACTTTTTTTAGCCAATTGATAAGTCTCAAACAAAAGGGTTCAATAATGGAGCACATTGAGGAGTTCCAAAAATTGAACATAAGGGTAAAAAAATATTCCAGAGGAGGAGAGGATTTCATAGGGAATTTAAAGGATAATATCCAACATGATGTTCGCCTTTGGGAATCTGATTCACTAGAGAAGGCATTCAGGTTAGCAAGAGAAATGGAAAGCAAAATTATGGCAACCAGGAAGCATACCACTCACAACTATAAAGATGGAAGTGTTGTTGCCCCTAGCCTTCCATAACCTATAAGGTTGACACCACAACAATTGGAAGAAAAAGAGAAAAAGGGCTTTCTTACAGTTGTGATAGCAAATACACTAGAGGTCATAAGTGTGCTGAGAAGAAATTATTCTACATAGATTATGAAGAGGAAGAAGAAAAGGAGCAAGAAAGGTCAAAAGAAGAGGATATACTCCAGGAACAAAGCCTAGATAAAGAAGAAATGAATTTGACCATATCTTGTAATGCATTGGCTAGAATTACCACTCCTCAAACCATTAAGATATAAGGACAAATCAAGAAGAAAAAGGTAACAATGTTGATTGATTCAGGAAGTACCCACAATTTTATTCATTGTAAGATAGCAAAAGAATTGAATTGATTCCTATATCCAGCACCAGAGTGTCAAGTGATGGTTGCAAATGGAGGAATGTTAAATTGCTCTAGAAAGTGCCATAATATCAAGCTATCCATGGGAGAATATGTATTGAAAAGCCCAATGCTTTCCATCCCAATGGGAGGTGCTGATGTTGTACTAGGAATCCAATGGCAACAATCCTTCGGTACAGTAGCTTTTAACTTTCAAGAACTTTTCATGAAATTTTATGCAAAAGGAAAGGAAGTTGAATTAAGAGGTATTGCAGGGAAGCCGAGAAAGATAATAAGCTCTAACGGTATGACAAAGCTTCTAAAAAAGGAACAATGAGGTGTAATTGAACAATTATGTTCGCTAGATGTTTCCACATCGAAATCATCTATTTCTCTAGATCTCCAAAAAGTCTCGGACAATCATTCCAAGATATTTGAGACTCCCAAAGGTCTCCCACCTATTCGTGATCATGATCATGCTATTCATTTGATTCCAGGAAGTGTTCCTCCAAACATCAGGCCATACAGATATCCCTATGCCCAAAAGAGTGAAATTGAACGTATGGTTGTAGAAATGCTTGAGGCTAGTATAATTCAACCTAGCCAAAGTTCTTTCTCTGCTCCAATAGTATTGGTGCACAAGAAGGATGGATCATGGCACATGTGTTCAGATTATAGAGAGCTCAACAAGCTCACTATTAAAGATAAGTTTCCCATTCCTGTCATTGATGAATTATTGGATGAATTGCATGGATCAAGTTATTTCACCAAGTTAGATCTTCATTCAGGATATCATCAAATCAGAATGAAGACTCAAGACATTCTGAAAATAGCATTTAGAACTCATGAGGGTCACTATGAGTTTTTGGTCATGCCTTTTGGCCTTACCAATGCACCTTCTACATTTCAAGATTTGATGAATTCCATTTTCAAACCCTTCCTTAGAAAATTTGTGTTATTATTTTTTGATGATATACTAATCTACAGCAAGTCATGGAAGGATCATGTTGAACACGTTGACAGGGTGCTACAACTATTGGAGGAGAAAAAATTATATGCAAAAAGATCCAAATGTTTCTTTGGAGTACAAGAGGTGGAATATCTGAGTCATATTGTATCTCATGAAGGAGTTAAGGTAGACCCTAGCAAAATTAAAGCCATTAAGGAATGGGAAATCCCCACATCCATAAAGAATTTGCGAGGATTTCTCGGGTTGAGAGGGTATTATCGCAAGTTTGTTAAGAATTATGGGAAAATAGCAGCAACTCTAGCAACATTTGTTGAAGAAAGATGCATTTTCATGGACTCTAGAAGCAACAAAGGCCTTTGAATATCTTAAAGAGGAAATATGCCAAGCACCGGTCTTAGCTACACCAGACTTCACAAAAACCTTTATTGTGGAATGTGATGCTTCCGGAAATGGAATTGGTGTTGTTTTAATGCAAGATGAAAGACCCATTGCTTTCAAAAGTCGTCCAATCAAGGGAAAGTATTTACACAAAGCTATTTATGAGAAGGAAATGTTGGCAATACTACATGCACTTAAGAAATGGTGACCCTACCTAATGGGAAGAAACTTCAAGGTCAAAACGGATCATGATAGCCTTAAATACTTTTTAGAACAAAGATTATCTTCTAAAGAACAACAAAAATGGGTCACAAAGATGTTGGGTTATGACTTTGAAATTATATACAAAAAAGGGAAGGAAAATGTTGTGGCAGCTGCACTCTCAAGAAAGGATGAGGATGTGGAAGCATTGTTGTGTGCCATTTCTATTATCCAACGAAATTGGATAAATGAAGCAAGAGAGGAATGGAAGAATGACGAAGAAGTGTGGGAACTTATTCGAAAGTTACAACAATATTCCAATACATTTGATACATTTAGTTGGAAAAATGATTCGTTATGGTACAAAGATCGCTTATACCTCTGTAAGAATTCCCAACTCAAACAAAAGATCCTTCTAGAATTGCACGCTTCTCCCTTAGGAGAGCACTCATGATTTTTAAAAACTTACCACAGGGTTAAGAAGGAATTTTTTTGGGATGGCCTTAAATCGGATATTCAAAAGTTTGTGGTGGAATGTTTGGTATGCCAACAAAATAAAGCTGAAACAATTAAGACACCAAGTCTATTACAACCTTTATCCATTCCAAGCCAACGTTGGGAGGAGGTTTCAATGGATTTTATCACAGGTTTACCCAAGTCTGAGGGAAAGAGTGTCATCATGGTGGTAGTTGACAGACTTACCAAGTATGCACACTTTTGTGCATTATCACATCCATTTAAAGCTAGTACAGTTTCTACGACATTTATGGAAACAATTCAAAAGCTACATGGAAACCCAAAGATTATTGTAAGTGACAGAGATCCCATTTTTATAGGAAATTTTTGGACAAAATTATTTTCTTGTCTTGGTACTCAGTTAGCTCATAGCTCATCTTATCATCCGCAATCTGATGGGCAAATGGAGATAGTAAACAAATGTTTGGAAGGATATCTTCATTGCTTTGTATCTAATAAACAGACACAATGGGTCAAATGGTTGCCTCTGGCTGAATGGTGGTATAACACTTCCTTCCATACTGCAACAAAAATGACCCCATTTATAGCACTTTATGGATATCAGCCACCATCCATCACATCATATTTAAGAGAAAATTCTAAGGTTCAAGCAGTGGAACATCACATCGACCATCAACAACAAGTTCTCCAACTCTTAAAGGATAACCTCATGTTGGCACAGAATAGAATGAAACAACAGGTAGATCAACATCACAGTGAAAGAAGTTTTGATGTAGGTGATTGGGTATTCCTACGACTACAACCATATAAACAAGTGTCCCTCAAGCAAGCTAAGAAGAATAACAAATTGTGACCAAAGTATTATGGTCCGTACAAGGTGTTACAAAAGATTGGTACTATGGCATACAAATTGGAGCTACCTGCAGCTTCTCGAGTGCGCCTAGTTTTCCATGTTTCATGTTTAAAGAAAGTTATAGGTGACAAGCTCCCAATTCAAACAATATTCCTAGAACTTGATGAGGGAGGAAAAATTATTTTGGAACCAGAAGCAGTCATAGAAACAAGAACTCGACAACTACGAAATCGATCCATTTCAGAGTGTCTCATCAAGTGGAAGAACTTATCCACTGAAGATTCCACATGGGAGGATGAGAATTTTATACAGAAGCATCCAAAACTACTCGAGCGTTGAGGACAACACTTTTTTGAAGGAGAGGGGCATGTTAGGTCTCTATAATACTAGTGATGCCCCCATTAATATTGTAGTTGTATCCCTTATTAATATTGTTGTGTTGTTATTGTCCCCATATTGTTATTACTGTGCCCCATAGAATCTCTCTATTGTTATTTTTGTGCCTTTATATTATCATTGTTAGGTCGGCTTGGTTATATTGTGACCCCTTAGACTCCTATATATAGAAAGGAGATTTTGTCATTTGAATCATCCAAGAATTATTCATTTGCGTAATGTAAAAGGAGGTTGCCCCCTTGAAGAGGCTGAATTCTAAAGCGTTCAACTATCTTTTCTATCTTTTTGTGAGCTAGTTTCATAACATAGATGTAGACATCGCAGATAACTGGTTAAATCTCCTAGAAGGATATTTTTATGTGCATGATTTTTCCAGCCAAGAAAAGATTACTTTGGTCTTTTCAAAGCCGCCATGCATGTTAAGGACTGGTGGGAAACCTATTGTGAGCATAAGGATGAAAGTACAACCTCACTATTTTTAGTTGCAACCACTTAGAATTCGTTCCGAGATGCCATCAAGGAGCAATACTACCCTATCAGGAGCTATGAGGATAAATACATAAAGTGGACAACATTGTGGTAGTGAAGGGACCAAGATGTGCCAGAATTTACTAATGTTTTTTATACCCTTTGCATGAAGTTGGGTATCAAGGATTCTTAGAAACATTTGGTAATCAAGTACCGTAGCTACCTACATAGGTACATCGAGGATGAGATGGAGTTCTTGGACATCTCCTCACTCGGCACGGCATACCGATACGCCATCAAGATAGAGCAGAAGTTTAAATAGAAGAAGCAAGACTTTGGATCTATGAATCTGAAGTAAGGGAAAGGTTCCCCCAAAACAGAGAACAAAGGACAAAGCCAAGGCGGGGCGGCCCAGGACAACCCGCCAAAGCCACAATCAAATAACAACACCACGAAGCTGAAGAAGGACACAAGAAAGTGGTGTGAGTTCCATAAGATATCCGCTCACAACACAAGTGAGTTTCAGGCCAGGGAATCACTGGTGGTCGAGCTGAAGACTTCGGATTGAGATGCATGTTCCGACTCTAACTCAGAACCCGACAAGGGGAATGACAAAGGGAAGTATATTATCGATGCAAAGCCCAATGCCATTGTTGCCACCACAAAGATCGAGAAGGAGGAACCTGAAGATCTATAGGAGGAGTGCCTCTTCCACTCCCAGATGTGGGTAAAGGGTTCCCCACTACAGTTCATTATCAACATCGGGAGCCAAAAGAACCTCATTTCGGCAGAGGTCGTGAAGTGGTTGGGCTTATCGACCACATCACACCCACAACTATACACCATCGGGTGGCTTCACCAACGACGGGATCTTCGCGTGAGCCAACAGTACCACCTTCCATATAGAATCAAGCCCTTCACGGATGAGGTATTATGTGACGTTACTCCCCTTGATGTTTGTGATGTAGTATTAGGTCAACCATACTTGTGGAAGTGACATGTTGTGTATGAGTGAAGGCCTCACACTATTATTGTTACTTTGGGAAATAAGTTGTATAGGATATCGGAGGTAGCACCACCTACTACCATCTCTTTGGTTACTGCAAAACAATGCAGTAAGCTCATTTCCAAAACCAGGAAATTTGTTTTCCTAATGATACGCCCTCAGGGAAAGATGAAGATAGTGGCCACAACCTCGAGACATGGCCCCTATGCATGACAAAAAAAGATGGACAAGGTCATGGAGGAGTATGCGGACATCTTCACCTCCCCCGCAGGGGTGCCTCTCCACTGTCAGGTTAAGCACTCCATCGATCTGATCCCAGGTGCATCATTTCCCAATGGACCAATCTATCAACGATATGTTATAGAGAACAACAAAATAAAGAGGTAGATTCAGGAGTTGCTTCATAAATGTCACATCCAGCCGAGTTCATCGCCCTATGGAAACCTGATCATGTTGGTACAAAAGAAGAATGGGACTTCGAGACTCTGTATTGACTATCAGGTAGTGAAAAAGATCACTATCTAGAAGGTACCAAATCCCATGGATTGATGACCTTCTGGACCAAATCAAGGGGGGAAAATATTTCAGCAAGATCGACTTGAAGTCTAGATATCACCATGTACCAATCGAACCCTTCGATGTCTGGAAGATTTCCTTCAAAGCCAAGGAGGGTCTTTTCAAGTGGTTGCTTATGCCTTTTGGGTTGATGAATGTTCCTGCAACACTCATGAGGCTAATGGATGATATCTTACGATGATTCACCAACTCATTTGCAGTGGTATACTTTGATGACATCCTAATCTTCAGCCAGAGTTGGGAAGAGCACCTCCACCACATCTGATAGATTCTCCAAACAATGGGACAAAAGGAGTGTGCCAATTTGGAGAAATGCACTTTTTGCATGACCCAGGTTTAATATCTGGGATATATTATTGATGAACGGGGGGTGCATGTGGATCCATCCAAGATCAAAGTCATTCAGGATTGGCTAGTGCCAACCACTCTGACAGAGCTCTGCAAATTTCTGGGTCTTGACAATTTCTACCACAGGTTTGTGTTGGGATTCTCTCATATCACTTGGCCCTTGAGTTAAGTCACCAAGGGAGGAGTGAAAGGAAAATTATTTTGGTCTGAATCTCAATAGAAGGCATTTGGAGAGTTGAAACATTGCCTCTGTTCTACACTAGTTCTCACATTACTAGACTTGCAACAACCATTTGAGATCTAGATAGATGCCTGTGACTATGCTATTGGGGTAGTCCTTACTCAACAGGGGCATCCAATGGCATATCATAGTGAGACACTTTCAGACACAGTCTAGAAGTATCCCACTTATAAAAAAGAGATGTATTCCATTATGTAGGCCTGCAAAGAATGAAAGCATTAAATTTTGGGGAAGGAAATGGTCATCCACATAGACCACCAACCCCTAAAGTTCATACAGATGTAAGCGAAGTTGCAGAGTGATCGCCATCAGAATTCGTCCACATACCTACAACAGTTCCATTTGAATATCAAGTATAAGAAGGGCATCACCAATAATGTTGTAGCCTGCCTCATCCGATCACCGATCATGGCGTTAACCATCGTGCTCAACTCTTGTGGGAACGAGACTTCTGATTGGCCACTTCTCTACAAAAGTGACCCATAATTCAGCCACACATACCAGACGCTCTTGGAGGGTCAACAAGTTCCATATTTTCACCTCCAGGATGCCATGTTATGCCACCTGGGACACCTTTGTGTTCCTTCTAGTGAGTGTACCAAGATTCTTTGGGAAGCGCACTACAGTCAGGCCGCTGGGCATTTCAGGGTCGAGAAAATGGTGGCAGTACTGCAGAAGTATTTCTATTGGCCAAATCTTTGACAGGATGTCGGGAAGTAAATCAAATCCAACACTGCCTATGCCATTGCTAAACCGGCCATCAAGAAGCAAGGCCTCTATACTCCGATGCATACCCCTAGTTGACCTTGGGAATCCATCTCCATGGATTACATGTCGGGCCTTCCTTCTACTAAGCATGGAAATGACTGTGTTTTTGTGGTTGTTGACAACTTCTCAAAGATGGCCATTATGGCGACCTGCAAGAAGAATATCACAACAGAAGCCACTGCTAAACTCTTCTTTGAACGAGTGTGGGTACACTTTAGGATCCCACAGTCTATCATCTCAGATCAGGACAATAAGTTCCTGAGTACATTTTGGTCCAGTCTCTGATCCATGTTGGACACCAAGCTCACTGAGTCCACAACTCTCCATCCCCAAACTGATGGCCAGACAAAGGTCTCTAACACGATGATCGTACACATTCTGCACATGTACAACTCAAAGCATCCATGCACAGGGGATGAGAGCCTTGTTGGAAATAATACTAAGAGGGGGGGGGGGGTGATTCAGTATTATCAGATCAATAATGTTATTTCTCAAATAGATTTATATATGCTACTTCAGTGAAGTGAACTAGCGTGTACACGCAACTGTGATTAGAGAATCCAGCGTATATCCAGGGAACTTGTGATTTAGACAATTTATCATGTGTTGATCTTAAACCAGTACATTAGTAACTTATTAGACAGTCCATTAAAAGCAGAATAAAGCATCACACATAAGCAACACACATGAACACCAAGATTTAAGGTGGAAACCCAATGTGGGTGAAAACCATCTGCTATTGTCGTCTCCGTCTTCTTTTAATAATAAGAAAATCTGTTTACAATCTTGTACTAGTGCAGACTCATACTAGTACGAAGGCTTCTACCTGCAGAAGGTTACAACCTTCTCTCGTTCTCTAGATTCTACTAGAAGGGAGCTACAACCCTCTAGCTCTTGTACTAGCCAATATGTTTGCTAGTACGTAGGTGTCAGCCTACAGAAAACTCCACTCTTCCACCAGGGACCACATTTCATGAATTTTCAGACTAGATGCTTCTAGCACATATCAAGACATATGAAGACCTTGACTCATCAATGACCCATCAGAAACTTTGAAACTCAAGCTTAATCAACCAACATGCAGTTAATCTAAAACAATCAAATCACTGTCACCAAAACACTGTGCTGAACCCAGGACCTGCATCATCATTTAGAACCAGTTGTAACCTCAAAAACCATGCATCAAACTATATATGCTACTTGGATGAACCAAAACTGCGTGTATATGCTACTTCCGTTAATCAAACCTGTGTATACCTCCAAAGCTACTACAAACATAAATTTTTGAATCAAGTCTGTACCAACCAGCAATATACTGAACATCTACTGTCAACTTACAGAGCTTTATGCAGTGAACAATGGATATAACTTCTTCTTACTTATATAATCAATCTATAAAATATCAAATTCCTTATTCATTCAATTTTAAATTCAGATCTAAGAAGACTTCATTGAAAGACAACAGTAAAACAACAACACTAATTTGATAGATTAGTCATTCTTGAACATCAAGTTTTTCTTTTTCATACGCTACTTGGAAGAGCCGAACCAGCATTTATGTGCACCTTCACCAAAGTGAACTAGCGTACAGATCTGAAAATACTTACTTCATAACTTCGTTGCACCTCTGGACTTCAGATATACCCATATCAGAACATTTACAATGTAAATCATGCATTAGCATTCAAATCGAGACTATCCATGATCAAACCATATAATAATAATTCATTTTAGGTCTCATGATCTTGATACATCATTAGATCTCATCCCCATCAACCGCTGAGGTTCATCCTTAGTTCAGATCAAGCAAAGCACCATAAACCCATAACATGCATATTTTCTTTTGATCTCACTCTTCATAAGATATTGATTACTTGTGTACACTGGCCTAATGATCTTCTCCTCCTTATATAGTTTTAGGCCTTTCTCAATACCTTGGTGTTCCAGATCCATTTGGGCACATCAACCCCAACTTACAGATCAATACTATTAGGGCCCATCAAACCCTAATTTAGTTGTTAGATACCCTAAAGAAGTCAACCATCAGAATGCCTAGCTTCCCAAGAAGTTCCATAACTGAAATCATCCAGAAACTGCCTCTAAGAAGATCAACTCAGGCAGGCCTTCAATGGGGTGCGCTGAAATGTAGTTCATACACTAATAGGGTGCTATGCAGCACACTTGAGCCCTCTTTGGCCTGTGTTGGGAAAATTTGAGCGAAATTGCATTGGGGTTTTGGAATATTCATATCCATTGGATAAATCTAGAATTTTCTTAAGTTTATCTACTCCTTTGAGCTCATATTTGGATGAGGTAGGGAGTTAAGGAACATCAATCCCTTTATCCCTTCCTACATGGAACTAAATCCTAAGTTTGGGAGGGCATTCATTATCACCATTTATGGCATAACCTCCTTCATTCACCAATAAAAAGACCACTCATCTAAGTGATGAGGGGATGGAAATCATTGAATTATAGGGAGATGTTGTTAGTATGAGATTTGAGTTGATTTCAAGTATTGTAATGATTAGATATCATTTTGGGATTCAACTGCGTTAAATAAGTCATTCACATATGACCATTTCCATGAGAGGTAGTCGTAACTAACTAATTTATCATGATTTTTGAATAGTTCACTTAGCACTCATTGCATCGGGTGATGCTCATAGGGGTGAAGAAGTGGGATTGAAACTAGTGAAATGAATCACATAGCGTCAATCATCACTTCCGGGGCTTGCACTGCGTAAACCCCCTAATACTTAAATTCAAAAAGAGTGAAGGGATCTCTTCTTGAATGGTTCATGACGCACAATACTTGCAAAGGTTTTGCAAAGGGTAGCAAGCTAAGTGGGCTTGATTGAGGGGAAAACTCCATAATTAAGCACACCTGAGCCAGAGGCGATCTGGGATGGCTGACCTCCCAGGAAGTCCTAGTTACCAGGTGCAAGCCCCGGAAGTGATGATTAACGCTATGTGATTCATTTCACTAGTTTCAATCCCACTTGTTCACCCCTGTGAGCATCACCCAATGCAATGAGTGCTAAGTGAACTATTCAAAAATAATAAGAAATTAGTCAGTTACGACTACCACTCATGGAAATGGTTGTACATGAATGACTTACTTAATGTAGTTGAATCCCAAAATTATATCTAACATAATACACTCCGTAAACCCCCTAATACTTATATTGTAATGATGTCAAAATGTCTTGCTTGTTATGAGGAGAGGATGGGATCGAACTAGAGGAGTGATGCTGAATCGAGCAAATCGGGTTGTAACTCTTCCTTTTACTAATAAAGTGTTCAAAGCTTTTTCCATATGCTTGTGTTATTCATTTATGCTTTCATATGTGTATCATATACTTGATTCCATGCCATGTTTAATCAATAGATCATTATCATATGCTTTGATCAGTTTTTTGTCTTCTGTCTGTGTGCAGGTACTCTTCAAGCAGATTAAGTACGGAGAGGAGTGACATAATTGGTCAAGGGAGATAAGGAGATAAGGAGTTGGCTTCTCTACCTCTTATTTAATCTATTGGTCATAGAAAAAGTAGAGAATTCTTTGCACTGTTGTTCTATACTTAGCTACTAGTATAGGGGTTTAAGCGTTTATCCGTAGACACTAAAACTTCCCAAAACACATGGACCAAAACCACTTAGGACCAATACATTGGACCAAATACTTAGGGTGAATACCTCAAACCAAATACCTCGGACCAAATACCTTGGACCAAAATACCTTGGTTTTCCAACATGTACACGCTTTTCCTCCTATGAAAGTGTGTGTATATGTATACGCTCCTTTTGTTCTGTTAACCCGCATCTATACACTACTTGGACAAGGTGAACTAGCGTATACTTCTTAAACTACTCACTTTCTTCAATCTCTGGAGTCTGATCTGTGATCCTTTGATGTTAACCTACTGCACTGTGAACTGTCATCTGAGTGAGTTGCCATATTCCTTTTGGAATGATTCCTTTGAACTGACATGCATTTTGTCACATCTATAAACACAACTGCCATGCATTCTGTCACTTCTGATATCTCTCCTCTAGATTCATCTAGTTACCATATACAAGTGAGTTGTTCTACTACAAGTGGGTTGCCATCAAGTACAACACATACATCATAATGCCAACAATCTCCCCCTTTGGACTTGATGGCAACCATGTTGGTGTTTATTACTGCAAGCTATAGAAACTGTTAGAGATAACAACCAACACCAAAAATACGCTCCCCCTTTGACATCAAGGGCAAAGGGCAGACCAAGATATTCTCCCCCTTTGATATCAAAGGAAAAAGGGGTGACCAAAGTGAAGGCATTCATATCCGAACAACTGAATATAAACATTGATCATGCTTCCCCTAGGAACATTCTGAATTTGCTGATGCTGTGATGCACTAAACCATCCATGCTCCCCCTGAGCACATGCAAAATCTGCAAAAATATTTTCCAAAAGAATAACATGACTCTCTAACTCACCTATGTGAGTTTGACCTTCCTATCACCAATGAATCATACATACATCAATCTCCCAACCAAGTGGGGATATACCAATTGTTTATACATGATAAAAATGCAATAAACATTACCTCATCCATCCCATGCAAAGTGGGGATACAAATTACATCATTTGTCCAATAAGACTCATTCAAATCTATGATAAGTCATATCACACCCTAGACTTTTACATGACTTAAGCAACAAATTGTATCAATATCTGAAGCCATAGGTAGACTTAGCAACCACAATGCGAACAATGCAAAATGTGTTTGGAGGCTAATGTTCCCCCTGAACCCATGCTACATGTGCATTGTTAACAAGTCATTAATCAAGGCATCTTTGTCAGTCTGATAAAAAATAATGAACAAAACTTATTGTTACTCTGTAATCATCAACATCAGACATAGCACCCTTATCAGAGTCTGACCCACTGTTTTTCCTGTCAGAAAAACATATATGCTTCTTTAGCCACAGAAACTCACGTGTATACGTGACTATACTTCATGAAACCCACATATAATAACCTTCCTTTGAAAAACTGGATTTAACAATAGGATGATGCAGAAACTACTCCCATCTTTTGTCTGAGATATTAAAATGTTTCTCTGGGCAGTGGTTTAGTGAATATATCAGCAACCTGTTCTTTGGAGGGGACATACTCCAATTTGACCTTTTGTTCAAGCACTTTTTCTCGTAAAAAATGGTACTTGATAGGTATGTGCTTGGTCTTGGAGTGCATGACTGGATTCTTTGAAATACTGATGGCACTTGTATTATCACATAGAATGGAGATGGGTGGAGTACATGTGATCTGAATGCCTTGCAAAATTTGCATCATCCAAGGTAGTTATCTGCAGCAAGATGCAGTAGCCACATATTCTGCTATAGCTGTAGATAAAGCAATTGAACTTTGTTTCTGGCTGAACCAAGACACTAGTCTGGAACCCATATAGAATGCACCACCACTAGTGTTTTTTCTATCATCAACACTTCCTGCCCAATCTGCATCTCTAGGATACCATAGCCCAAAGTCCTGAGTTCCTTGAAGATATTTGAAAATTCTTTTGGCTGCCTGAAGGTGTGATTCCTTTGGATTTGCTTGGAATCTTCCAACTATTCCTACTACATGCATGATGTCAGGTTGGGTACCTGTCAGATAAAGCAGACTGCTAATCGTGGGTTTGTAAGTTGGTTGATGTACTGCTGTTGATTCATCATTTGAGCTGAGACTGCATCCTGTTACCATTACGGTACATACTGGTTTAGAATCTTCCATTCCATATTTTTTCAAGATCTGCTTGAGATATTTGGTTTGTGAAAGAAAAATACTATCTTCAGTTTGCTGAACTTGTAGACCAAGAAAATAGGTAAGTTCACTAAGCAAGGACATTTCAAATTCTTATTGCATTACTAAAGCAAAATTCTGACTTGTGGATTCTTCATTGCTACCAAAAATGATATCGTCAACATAAACAATAATAATTAGCAATTTATCATTTTCAATCTTTGTATATAAATTGCTATCTGCAGAACCTTTTATAAAACCTTGTTGTTGTAGATATTTGTCAAGGTGGTAATACCAAGCCCTTGGAGCCTGTTTCAGACCATAAAGAGCCTTTTTGAGTCTACATACAGGTTTTGCATCATTTCCAAGAATGAATCCTTCTAGCTATTCAATATAAACTTCTTCCAAAAACTGGAAAGAGCAAGAAACATTCTTATGGCTTCAAGTCTGGCAACAAGTGCAAAAGTTTCTTCAAAATCTATACCTTCTTGTTGAGCATACCCTTTACAAACAAGTTTGGCCTTATTTCTAATGAATTCTCCATTTTCATTCAACTTGTTCTTGAATATCCATTTAGTTCCTATAATATTTTTATCATGAGGTCTAGGAACTAATTCCCAAGTGTCATTTTTTTCAATTTGCTCAATTTCTTCATCCATGGCCTTGACCCAACATTCATCTTTGCATGCTTCATTTACATTTTGAGGTTCGGTGGAGGATAGTAATGCTAGATAGCTTGAGGTCCCAATAATAGTTCTTCTTGTCTGTACACGAGCCTCCTTTTCTCCTCGAATTTGAGTTTCTAGATGATTTTTCTGAACATACCTGGACGAAGTCTTTTCTTTTACCATTATATCTTCTTATGGTGCTTCATTGGTTTCTTCTTCAATATAATTTTGATTTGATGTGGGATAATAATCCCGATCTTCCTCATTGTCATAATCTTCTATTGATTTTATCTATTTTGGATTTATGCATGCTTCGTCAACTACAACATCAATGCTTTCAACAATTTTTCCAAGTCTTTTTTATAACATTTATATCCTTTACTTCTGGAAGAATAGCCAAGAAGAATCCCTTCATCTGCTCTAGGTTCAAACTTACCAAGTTTTTCATCAGTCCTTTTGATAAAACATTTGCTTTCAAAAACTTTAAAATATTTTATAGTAGGAGTCTTACCATACCAAAGTTCATGTGGAGTTTGAGTGCTATTTACCTGAACATTTGCTTTGTTGAGAATAGTTACGGTAGCAAATGCAGCTTCACCCCAGAAGGTTGCAAGAGTTGCAGATTCATCTAGCATAGTTCGAGCCATTTGTTGAACTGTTATGTTCATCATTTCTACCACACCAATTTGCTGAGGAGTTCTTGCGGTGGAGAATTGCCTTTTTATTCCATGTTGCTCACAAAAGTCAAAGAATTCATCTCATATAAATTCCCCTCCTCGATCAGATTTGAGGCATTTGATTTTTTTATCTCATTCATTTTCAACCAAAGCTTCTAAGGCTTAAAACTTTTCAAATGCTTCATCTTTATGCTTTAGAAAACCTATCCAACACATTCTGGAAAAATCATCAATGAACAAAATAAAGTATTCTTCTCCACGAGGTGACTTTTTCCTTGTGGGTCCACATAAGTCAGTATGGATAAGTTCAAGAGGCTTACTAGCTGACTCTTCTTTTTTCATGAAGTGAACTCTGGTTTGCTTTCCAATTTGATATGGTTTGCATATTGTATTTTATGGGATGCTGATATCTAGAAGATCATGAACAACCTTGAGTCTGCATTCTTTTCTTATTTGAGAAAATCTTAAATGTCCCAAACTTCTATGAATGCCACAACGAGTTTTCATCATTTTTTCTTAGATAGAACTGTTGTTGTCCTCCTTTGAGTATGTATAAGTTGTTTGGAGTTCTTGTACCTTTGATCATGGTCTCTCCTTTATCAAGCTCATGAAAAACACATCCATTTGATCGAAACACCACTTCATTTCCTTGATCACACATTTGACTGACACTCAACAGGTTATGCTTTAAACCATCTACATACATAACATTTCCTACTTTAACATTTTCTTTCAAGAAAATAGAACCTTTACCTTTTATGACAACTGGAGTGTCATTTCCAAATGAGACGTTCTTTTCTTTTTCTAAGGCATTATATGAGTGAAGTTTCTCTTTGTCACCTATCATATGTTTGGAGCATCCGCCGTCAATGTACCACTGATTTTCTTGTCCTTCTGCATACAAGGCTATACCACATCTTTCTACTTGAGATTCTTTCCTTCTCCATATCTTGGGATTTAATGGAATTTTCTCCTTTTGAGGTGTTTTCCGAAATTTTCTCCTGCATTCAGATTCTTCATGACCAAAGTTGTTACAAATTGAGCATTCTATTTCGTTTTCAAGAGGAGAAAAGTTATTATAGGAATTTCTCTTGATCCCTGTTACATTCCTTTGATTTCATGCTTCTCTAGTCATGGTGGTTTTGTAAGCAACGCATTGAGCAGCTTTGTGCCCAAAATTATGACATGAAAAACATTGCTCATTAAAGAATTTTCTGCGCCTATCGAATCTATTTACTTGTTGATTGTAGTTTCTATTGATATTCATCTTTGGAGAAAGTTGAGTATGACTTGTCTGAGGTTGGTTGTGGCTTCCATTGATAGTCATCCTTAGAGAAAATTGAGTATGGTTTACCTGGCGATCAACTTTATGCCTTTGCTGACAATTGTCACGTTGTTTACTGGTCTTTGCTACATCAAGATAGCTTTTGGTGGAGGTTGACGGCTTCTGTGATTGAGATGCTTCTCCAGTATATCCAAGACTTGTCTTTATCAGAGGAGAATGCTGAACTTTGATAATTTCATTTAAAGTTTATGATCCTTTAGCAAATCTAAGATTCAAAGATTTTTCTTTCTCAAGATCTTTTCTTAGACCCACAATTTCACATTCTAGTTTTTCATTGTGTTTTTCTTTTTCAACAAGTTGGTATGTCAAGGTATCTATGATCATATTCTTTTCTTCTAAACAGATTTTGAGTTTAGAGATTTCTTCATAAAAGTTTTCCTCTTCTAAAGCATCCCAAAAATCATCATTGTCATAAGCCATGAGAAGTCTATAATCATCACTATTAGATAAACCATCACTATCCTCTTCTAAACTGTCCCAAAAATCATTGCTATCATAAGCCATGAGAAGTCTGTAATCTTGACTAGTTTCGTCTTCATCACTATTAGATAAACCATTGCTATCTTCATGAGTATAGTAACTCCTTCTATTCACAACTTGTTTCCTATTCCCTTTTGCATATTCCTTTCCTTTTTCATATTTATCTTTATGAGGACATATGGCAGCATAATGACCAACTCTACCACAAGAAAAGCATTTGAAAGGTAGCTTACCTCTAAACCTTCCAGAACCCCGTTGAAGTTTCTTGACAAAATTTACCTCATCTTATTCATCTGAAATGTGTCCTGATTCATTATGTTCTTCCTATTCTTTTCCTTTGCTGAAGCTTTAAATGTGGCTTCTCTCATATCTGATGGACCTCCTTTTCTCATCTTAAAAGCAGTTAGGATTCCGTGAAGCTGTGTCATAGTGATATTCTGTAGATCCTATTTTTCTTCTATGGCAGACACTTTTGATTCAAATTTAGCAGAAAAGGATCTCAAAATTTTCTCAACCAAGGTAACTTCCTTTATTTCTTCACCCAGATTCTTCATACAATTAACAACCTCATCTATACATAAGAAGTAACTAGCTATAATCTCATCACTATTCATCTTAAGAGTTTCATATTGAATTCTGAGAGTTTTAAGTTTAGCATGTTTTACCTGAGAGTCTCCTTCGTAGCTCTAAACGATTTTTTCCCATATCTCTTTGGTTGATTTGAGCTACATGACTTTGACAAACTCTGATTGTGACAAAATTCCCAATAAAGTATTGTCAGCTTTGGCATTTGTTTCATATTTCTTTTTACCTACCGTGTCTATAGGAATTGGTGTTGGAAATTTATATCCTCCTTCTAGAATTTCCCAAACATCTGTTCCAGGAGATTGTAGATAGGTTTTGGTTCTTATTTTCCAATAAACAAAGTTGCTCCCATTGAATATTGGCGGTCTGATGGATCCCTTACTTTCGTAATTATTCATTTTGATGGATCTTCCTTCAAGTGATCAAGCTTCTTCTGAAGGACCTGCTCTGATACCAATTGTTGGAAATAATACTAAGAGGGGGGGTGAATCAATATTATCAGATCAATAATTTTATTTCTCAAACAAATTTATATATGCTACTTTAGTTAAGTGAACTAGCGTGTACATGCAACTGTGATTAGAGAAACCAACATATATCCAGAGAACTTGTGATTTAGACAATTTATCATGTATTGATCTTAAATCAGTACATCAGTAACTTATTAGACAATGCAGTAAAAGTAGAATAAAGAATCACACATAAGCAACACACATGAACACCAAGATTTAAGGTGGAAACCCAATGTGGGTGAAAACCACCTGCTGTTGTCATCTCTATCTTCTTTTAATAATAAGAAAATATGTTTACAATCTTGTATTGGTGCAGACTCATACTAGTACACAGGCTTCTACCTACAGAAGGTTACAACCTTCTCTCATTCTCTAGCTTCTACTGGAAGGGAGCTACAACTCCCTAGCTCTTGTACTAGCCAATATGTTTACTAGTACATAGGTGCCAGCCTACAGAAAACTCCACTCTTCCACCAGGGACCACGTTTCATGAATTTTCAAACTGGATGCTCCTGGCACATATCAAGACATATGAAGACCTTGACTCATCAATGACCCATCAAAAATTTAGAAACTCAAACTTCATCAAAGAACATGCAGTTAATATTAAACAAACGGATCACTGTCACCAGAACACGGTGTTGAACCCAGAAACTTGCATCATCTTTTAGAGCCAGCTGTAACCTCAGAAACCATGCATCAGATTATATACACTACTTGGCTAAACCCAAACTGCGTGTATATGCTACTTTCATTAATCAAACCTGCATATACCTACAAAGCTACTGCAAACATAAATTTTTGATTCAAGTTTGTACCAACTAGCAATATACTAAACATCTACTGTCAACTTACAAAGCTTTACATAGGCAACAACAAAGATCACTTATTCTCACTTATAATCAATCTATCAAATATCAAACTCCTTATTCATTCAAGTTTACATTCAGATCTAAGAAGACTTCATTGACAGACAGCAGTAAAACAACAACACTAATCTGATAGATCAATCATCCTTGAACATCAATCTTTCTTTTGCATACGCTACTTGAAAGAGCCGAACCAACATGTATATGCACCTTCACCAAAGCGAACCAACATATAAATATGCAAATACTTACTTCATAACTTCGCTGCACCTCTGGACTTCAAACATACCCAAATCATAACATTTACAGTGTAAATCATGCGTTAGAATTCAGATCTAGACTATCAATGATCAAACTATATAATAATAATTCATTTTAGGTCTCATGATCCTGATCCAACATTAGATCTGATCCCCATCAACTGCTAAGGTTCATCCTTAGTTTAGATCAAGCAAAGCACCATAAACCCATAACATGCATATTTTCTTTTGATCTCACTCTTCATAAGATATTCATTACTTGTGTACACTAGCCTAATAATCTTCTCCTCCTTATATAGTTTTAGGCCTTTCTTAATACCTTGGACCAAAACCACTTAGGACCAATACCTTGGACCAAATACCTAGGGTCAATACCTCAGACCAGATACCTTGGATCAATACCTTGGACCAAAATACCTTGGTTTTCCAACATGTATGCGCTTTTCCTCCTGCGAAAGTGTGTGTATACGTATATGTTCCTTTTGTTCAGTTAACCGGCATGTATACGTTGCTTGGATAATGTGAACCAGTGTATACTTCTTAAACTACTCTCTTTCTTCAATCTCTGGAGTCTGATCTATGATCCTTTATTGTTAACCTGCTGCACTGTGAACTGTCATTTGAGTGAGTTGCCATATTCCTTATGGAATTATTCCTTTGAAATACCCTACATTTTGTCACATCTGTAAACACAACTGCCATGCATTCTATCACTTCTGATATCTCTCCTCTAGATTCATCTAGTTACGTAGATTCATCTAGTTACCATATACAAGTGAGTTGTTCTACTACAAGTGGGTTGCCATCAAGTACAACACAGACATCATAATGCCAACAAGCCTCCCTTATGTCCAGCACAACTATAACCAATCTATCCACAACTCGACTAGCCACTTCTCTTTTTTAGTGGGCTTGGGATTCCAGCCACTATGTCCCATTGATGCGACCATACCATTTTCATCTACTGAGGCAGATTTTGCTCATGTCTAGTCCGAAGTTGATAAGGCAAACAAATTCATGAGCACATCCAACATATCCACCAGCAAGTCCACAACATTGTGGAGAATTCAAATGCTAGGTACAAGCAGTGACATGATCAACATTGGGTGCCGCACAAGTTTCAGGTGGGCGACAAAGTTTGGTTGCATTTGCAGAAGGAATGCCTTGCCGATGCCTATCAGAAACTTAGAGCACTCTGTTATGGTCCTTACACCATTACCAAGGCTATTGGAGACTATGAATTTGAGCTCAGCATTCCCCCATTCCTTGGCCTGCACCCAGTGTTCAATGTGGACTGCCTTCGACCATAATTCCCACTATTACTGGACACATCAGACATTGCAGAACAACTCACACCTACAAAGTAAAATCTAGATTGCATGGAACAAGACACAGCTAATCGGATCACGGACATGTAGATCAAGAACACCTAATAGCAAAGGATCCAACTATATCGATTTGTCAAAGAAGGACATCTCCCTCACTAGGGAAAGTGGCTCACCAAGGACCAAGTTCAACAGAAGTTTCCTCACCGCATGGAGGAACTCAATGCAATGGGGACCATTGCTTCCTAATGTGGGAGGAATGATCCAAGTGGATATTGGTGGCCACCCACCTATTCCACTTGGACCCCCACCATTGTTTCTTTTAGTTTTTTAGTTTCCTTATTTTCATCACAATTTACTATTTTTGGAAATTTTTGGGGTCCTCAACTTCCGGAGCCATTTTGAGGCCCTAAATGACGTTTTTTTTGGGGAAAACGAGATCAACATGGATTGTACATTGATGTTGGTCATTTAAAAGTTGTAGTCCTCGGATAGATCTTTCTAATGAGGTATTGTGTGCGACAAACAGAGATCGTATGCCAAAGACCCCGGGAAGTTGATGTGCCAATTTACCTAAACGGGGCACATAGTTTGGCACTTCACCTCCTAGGGTTAGGTTTTTGGATGTTTAGGGTTTTTTTTATTGTTTCTCAATAATAAATTGGCCTTTGAGCCTCATTGTAACATAGTTCAGAGGAATGTAGCTGCCACATCGTTTCTCAGAGATAAGCTACCATCGCCCGAGCTATTCTTATTTCCATTCTATTTGTAAGCATATTTCAGTATTTGATATTAATGAAATGAAGTGTTATTTATATTGCATATTTTTATTTATGGTTATATCTATAATTTTTTGTGTTCATGTTTAAATCTGGATCATATGCATAGGGAAAGATATTCTAGAGGTAGATCTGTAGGTAGAGGTAGAACTTTTATTCCAACATCATTACTCACCCCACCACAACCTCGTAGTGCCACACCATCCACCCAAACTCATATTCCATCTATTGCAGGTAGACACAAACTTCCTGAGGTACTTAGATCTAAAATCCAACTTAGAGATTCACCAACTTCATCAAATGAAGCCATAATAGAAGAAGAGGATTCTGCATCCCCAATAGAAGGAGTAATTTTTCTATCTTCAATTGGAGAACAAATTCTAGGAGAAGAACTAGAAATCCCTAGTGAAGAGGAAGAAGAAGGAACCTATTTTAATATTCCATTGATATAAGAATAAGAGGAGCTAGAAGAGGAACTAGAAAATCCAATTTTAGAACCTTACATTAGTTCTGAGGAATCTACAATGGCAGGCGAAGGGGAAGGAGAACGGCATAATGTGAATGGTGAACTACCTAGGATTGGAGGTGGAAGAGGAGGAAACAGAGGAGTTGGACGAGGTGGAGGTAGATGAAGAGGAGGAGGTAAAGGAGATCCAAAACCCTTTGTATTTTCCATCCTTGATGAAGTTACCACGGCTACAATGAAAAACATCTCACCCTTCATCCTTCCTAATTTTCATGGATTAAGGAATGAGTATCCTAAAACATTTCTCTTTGAATTTCAAGTCTTGTGTAGATCCTATGACTACCTACTTAATTCCCAGAAGTTGAAATTATTTCCATCCACTCTTAAAGATGAAATATTAAAATGGTTTATGGGCTTAGGTTTACATTCCATAAGAACATGAGAACAAATGAAAACTACATTCTTAGAGAAATACAAGGATTACTATATTTCTCATAATATTAAAGATGAAGTCTTTAAAATGATGCAAAAAGAAGAAGAAAATCTTGAAGACTTCATTGAAAGATTTTCTTATAATGTTAAAAGGGACAAAATGCATAATCTAGATGAAACAACTTTGAAAGATCTCTTACTAAAATCTATTAGAGATAACTTATTTATCTTCTCAATATGATGGGTAAAGGAGATATTTCTCAGTTATAATTTGGAGATATTTGTGAATTATGCATACACATTTCAAGAGGTAAAGCAAGAATTGGGAAAAATCCAAGAGATCCTGTTATGTCTAGGATTAATAAATCTGTAGTTGGGATAGTAAGTTGGGTTGGAATAAGCAATTTGCTTGACAACTTTAAAACAAGTATTTTGGGGTGTCTTAGTGAGAAAATAGATACCCTTAAAGTAAAAAACAAGGAAAGGCTGAAAATGTTGCATTATCTACCTTTTGTCCAAAATGTAGAAAGAAACATGCCCTAAGAGAATGCCCTCTTGACTTAAAAGGTGTAGAAACCTATGTTATATGTGTAGAAGATCATGATACAAAGGAGTGCCCTTCAATGCCAAATATTAAAGTTGTCTATAAAGAGGAAGTATTACTAAATCAAGTAGAACCCCTCTGTTTTATTGCTAAGATACCATGCAAAAATCCACAATCAAATATGACTCAGGGTTTCAATACTCCAGCATATGCACAACCATCACAATTAATTGGACTGCACCCATGCCTTGGAAACCTTGGCCTCAAACTTGGGCACAAGGATGGAAAAATCCTTATGGAAAGTATCCTCAATGTCCTCAATTTCAACAACCTTGTCCTGCTTTTCCACCACAATATTTTCCTCAACTTATTTAACCATCTCAACCTCAAAATTCGAATCCATAACTTTCATTACCATTTCCAAAAAGACCAAATCAACTACCTTCCCAGCCACTTCCAAATCCAAATAATAATAAAAGTTCACAGCCTGTTTATAATATGGAAGAGCAGAATTTCCAAACTTACATGATAACTCCATTAGATCTAAATATTGTTCAACTTAGATCTAGTAGAGTATTGGAAAAGAAGTCACCATCTAGTCTTATTCATGAATTTGAAAAAGGAAAATCTCTCTGAGGAAGAAACATCTCCTTGTCAAGAGGAAAATTATCAAAAACAGACCACCCCTGCATATTCTGATGATGTCCCAATAAACTCAACTCCCATCATATAACAACCTTGATTTTCTATTCAAACACCACCTTTTCCTAAAAGATTGAAAAATGATCAAGGGGTAGAAAAAATTATTGTGTTTCTTGATTATGATATGATAGATGAACTAAAGAATGTTTGCATAAAAGTTCTGCAAAGACAATTAGGGATTTAAGTATTAAAAAACCTAGAAGAAAAAGAATTCAGTTAGTCAGAAAAATGTTTAGATAATCTTCGGCAAAATCACATAACCAATCTTTTGTCGACGCGTTTCGAACCAACCAGTGTGGTTCATCGTCAGGACAAGTTGAAGAACCAATCCGGCTTAGCTTGAATAAATAGAGTGTGCAGAGACTCAAACGGCTAATTTTGACCTAATGATCCTAGTCAAACAACCAATTTAATTATTAACATTCTTAGAAATAGCTAAAACAGGTAAATGATTATGTATATCTAAAAACCAATAAATAAAATTCATTATTATTAGCTCATATAATAAGAGAATTCATTTGATAATTAAAATATCCATATTTATTATTTAATTATAATGGTCATTATATAATCTATATTTATTATTATTCCAATATTATTTAAATACAAATAAATGGTATTAAATTACTATTATTTTTAGAATTTAGTCACATTAGGTAATAGTGTATATATCTAATAATAATTATTTAATGGTCCATTGGTAAGTTAGATCTTCTATATTTGTTCTTTAAAATATATCATTTTTATTTATTATTTAAATATAATGGTCCATTCGTAATTAAAATAATAAGTTACATCCAATACTATATGTTTAATAAATAATCTATATTTACTTAATAATTTATAATACCAATATTATTAAAAACAAACAAATAGTATTCTTGTTAAATCATTATTATTCTTAGAATTTAGTTACATTAGGTAATTACCATAATTGAGGGTTGTTAGAGTCCATGTTTATTAATAATAGTATAACTAATAATATCGGTATATCATATATTTATTTATAATACTTTCTTATTTATCCTTTAAACCTAAGGTCATTTAGTCAACCAGATCTCCTCTTATAATTAGATTAATAATTTATATTCATTAAATAATCAATAATTATTCATTAATCTGTTATTCCAATAAAATTATTAAAGTTAACTCTGTCATTAGGTAATTATATTATTACTTATACGGTTTACAAAGAGTTTTTCAGACAATAGTTAAAGGGAATTTCAATTCTAAAGCTATAGTAGAATTAAATATAAAGGCATAAATAATTGAAATTAAGGAAGCAAAAAATCTAATCTAATTATAATATACCCAATAGTATCATAAACATGATAAGGTTAATACAATAATTAGCCCGAAATTAATTAATAACTTAATAATAACTCAAACACTCCATAATAATAGGACTAACCCGCCAAAAACAAAACTTAAGGAGAGGGAGGACAGAAACCCTAAGACCTAACAAAAGGGGAATGAGGAGGCTAGGAAGACAAGGCTGGGACCCAGCAACTGCTAATCCTCCAGCCATCATCCCTATTAAGATTGTTCGGTCTTTTCTCAATCTCCAGGGCCTCTCTAAATTTGCGATGGTGAAACTGCGCAACTTTGGCAATGACTTGAGCCTCCTCTATACACACATGATGCATAGTCTTCTCTGCATGCTCAGCCAGGGCTAAGGACTTGGTCCTACCATGTCTTAAGTCAGCCGAATTCTCGCTAATCCGCTGATTGATAGAGCGACCAGTCTCACCAATATAAGGTGTCCCACAGGAACAGGGAATGACATAGACGCCGTTCATGTCCTTAGGGTCAATCGGGTCTTTCACCGACTTGAGGGAGCCACGAATAGTGTTGAGAGGTCTAAAAGTTGCGGGCACATCGTACTTCCTCAAAATCCTCGCAATCCTGTCCGTGGTCCCCTGGATGTAAGGAAGGTTCACACCCATGATATGATCTTTAGGAACCCTTCGGATTGAAGGCTCCTTCTTGGCCCTGAGGAAGGCTTTTTGACCGAGGTGCCTATTGTAACCATTCTTCTCAAAAACATCTAGGAGATGAGCCTTCTCCATTTCCAGGCTCTCCTCATCCGAAATTCTTACAGCACGGGTGGCAAGCGTGCTAAGAACCCCTAACTTCTGAGCGGGGAAATGATGCGAAGAAGCATGCAAGTATTGCTCAGTATGCGTCTTCTTTCTAAAAACCTGATGAGAAAAGGAACCATCCACCTTCTTAGAGATGAGAACATCCAAGAACGGAAGACAACCATTATCTTCTTTTTCCATCGTGAATTTAATGGCGGTGGATTGGTTATTGAGGTGATTGAAGAAACGATCCAGCTCGTCAGGACCATGAGACCAGACAACACCAGTGTCATCAACAAAGATTGTTGTCTGGTCTCATGGTCCTGACGAGCTGGATCGTTTCTTCAGTCACCTCAATAACCAATCCACCGCCATTAAATTCACGATGGAAAAAGAAGATAATGGTTGTCTTCCGTTCTTGGATGTTCTCATCTCTAAGAAGGTGGATGGTTCCTTTTCTCATCAGGTTTTTAGAAAGAAGACGCATATTGAGCAATACTTGCATGCTTCTTCGCATCATTTCCCCGCTCAGAAGTTAGGGGTTCTTAGCACGCTTGCCACCCATGCTGTAATAATTTCGGATGAGGAGAGCCTGGAAACGGAGAAGGCTCATCTCCTAGATGTTTTTGAGAAGAATGGTTACAATAGGCACCTCGGTCAAAAAGCCTTCCTCAGGGCCAAGAAGGAGCCTTCAATCCGAAGGGTTCCTAAAGATCATATCATGGGTGTGAACCTTCCTTACATCCAGGGGACCACGGACAGGATTGCGAGGATTCTGAGGAAGTACGATGTGCCCGCAACTTTTAGACCTCTCAACACTATCCGTGGCTCCCTCAGGTCGGTGAAAGACCCGATTGACCCTAAGGACATGAAGGGCGTCTATGTCATTCCCTGTTCCTGTGGGACCCCTTATATTGGTGAGACTGGTCGCTCTATCAATCAGTGGATTAGCGAGCATTCGGCTGACTTAAGACATGGTAGGACCAAGTCCTCAGCCCTGGCTGAGCATGCAGAGAAGAATATGCATCGTGTGTGTATAGAGGAGGCTCAAGTCATTGCCAAAGTTGCGCAGTTTCACCATCGCAAATTTAGAGAGGCCCTGGAGATTGAGAAAAGACCGAACAATCTTAATAGGGATGATGGCTGGAGGATTAGCAGTTGCTGGGTCCTAGCCTTGTCTTCCTAGCCTCCTCATTCCCCTTTTGTTAGGTCTTAGGGTTTTTGTCCTCCCTCTCCTTAAGTTTTGTTTTTGGCGTGTTAGTCCTATTATTATGGAGTGTTTGAGTTATTATTAAGTTATTAATTAATTTCGGGCTAATTATTGTATTAACCTTATCCCGTTTATGATACTATTGGGTATATTATAATTAGATTAGATTTTTTTCTTCCTTAATTTCAATTATTTATGCCTTTATATTTAATTCTACTATAGCTTTAGAATTGAAATTCCCTTTAACTATTGTCTGAAAAACTCTTTGTAAACCGTATAAGTAATAATATAATTACCTAATGACAGAGTTAACTTTAATAATTTTATTGGAATAACAGATTAATGAATAATTATTGATTATTTAATGAATATAAATTATTAATCTAATTATAAGAGGAGATCTAGTTGACTAAATGACCTTAGGTTTAAAGGATAAATAAGAAAGTATTATAAATAAATATATGATATACCGATATTATTAGTTATACTATTATTAATAAACATGGACTCTAACAACCCTCAATTATGGTAATTACCTAATGTAACTGTATTCTAAGAATAATAATGATTTAACAAGAATACTATTTTTTTGTTTTTAATAATATTGGTATTATAAATTATTAAGTAAATATAGATTATTTATTAAACATATAGTATTGGATGTAACTTATTATTTTAATTACGAATGGACCATTATATTTAAATAATAAATAAAAATGATATATTTTAAAGAACAAATATAGAAGATCTAACTTACCAATGGACCATTAAATAATTATTATTAAATATATACACTATTACCTAATGTGACTAAATTCTAAAAATAATAGTAATTTAATACCATTTATTTGTATTTAAATAATATTGGAATAATAATAAATATAGATTATATAATGACCATTATAATTAAATAATAAATATGGATATTTTAATTATCAAATGAATTCTCTTATTATATGAGCTAATCATAATGAATTTTATTTATTTGTTTTTAGATATACATAATCATTTCCTGTTTTAGCTATTTCTAAGAATGTTAATAATTAAATTGGTTGTTTGACTAGGATCATTAGGTCAAAATTAGTCGTTTGAGTCTCTGCACACTCTATTTATTCAAGCTAAGCCGGATTGGTTCTTCAACTTGTCCTGACGATGAACCACACTGGTTGGTTCGAAACGCGTCGACAAAAGATTGGTTATGTGATTTTGCTGAGGATTATCTAAACAATGTTATGGATCACAGAAGTCTAAATTCCTTAATAGTCAGAAAAATTGCAGATATTATGATGGGAAAAACAACAATTCAGAAATATCCTGATCCTAGAAGTCCCATTATGAAAACACACATCAATGGTATTGAAATTCAAAACACATTGATTCATTTAGGAGCACCCATAAACATCATGAGTAAACAAACTATGAATCAATTGAAACTCCCTAATCTTCAATATACGCCTACATTATTGCAATTAGCAGATAAATCTGTTATCAAACGTGATGGTTTGTTAGAATATATATTTATATCCTCAAATTCTTGGGAATATCCTATTGATTTTATGATCTTGACACCTAAGAATAATTTAGGAGGACACCCATTGATTCTAGGAAGATCATGGTTAGCTACAATTGATGCTTTTATAAGTTGTAGATCCAGTGATATGTTTATCTCTGATGGAAGTTCAACAAAGAAATTCATGTTATATCCTCCTGCAAAAACAATAATAGAGGTAGAAAGTTAAGAATGGATAGATGATGATATTGATATATGACAAATCTTTTCTACTTCACAAATAGATGAAGAAGATCATATTTTAAATCTAATGGAAAGTAATGAATCTTCTTCATATTGTGAATCTAGTCAAAGTTTTCAAGAACAATGTAATATTAAATATCTATCATCTCGTCAAATGTCTTTACATTCTATGGAAAAATTTGGCAATTATTTAATAGAAATTTTTCTAGGGAAAATTTTAAATATTAATGATAATATGGAAGAATCTCAAAAGGAATAATTGATAAAGATGTTACAAGAACATTTCTTTGTTTATGCATGGGAATACACTTATATGAAAGGAAATGCTCCTAACACTTGTATACATCATATCTATATTGAAGAAAATGCCAAACCAATGTGACAACCTTATAGAAGAATGAATCCAAATTTAAGGGAAATTATTAAAGAGGAATTACAAACATTGTTAAATGTGTATTCCATTTATCCAATATCAAATAGCTAGTGGGTTTCACCATTGGTAATTGTTCCAAAAAACGAATGGAAAATGGAGAATATGCATTGATTACATGGAATTGAATAAAGCTACTTTAAAAGATCATTTTCCACTTCCTTTTATAGATCATGTTTTAGATACATTGGTAGGAAAAAAATATTTTTCATTCTTGGATGGTTTTAGTGGATATAACCAGATCCAAGTAGCTCTAGAAGATCAAGATAAAACCACATTTACCTATCCATGGGGAACCTATGCTTACCAAGTATTTCCTTTTAGGTTATGTAATGCACTTGTAATATTCCAAAGGGCAATTTTAGGCATTTTCTCTTATCTTATTAAGGATTGTGTAGAAGTTTACATGGATGATTTTATTGTCTATGGAAATTCTTTTGAAGAAGCTATTAAAAATTTGGAAAAATTTCTCACTCAATGTGAAGAAAAAAATCTCTCATTAAGTCATGAAAAACGTTTTATGATGTTTACTGAGGGAATTATTTCAGGACACCATATTTCAGGAAATGGAATTAGAGTGGATACATCTAAAGTTGAAGTTATTTATAAATTATTAGTTCCAACCTACAAAAGAGATTAGAAGCTTTCTTGGTTTTACTAGTTATTATAGAATATTCATAGAAAACTTTACAAAAATAGCCTCTCCACTTTTCAAATTTCTCACAAAAGATTGTGAATTCATCTAGAATTCTAACTACCAAAAATCTTTTGAAACCTTGAAAGAAAAGATCTTTGAAGCACCCATTTTAAGAGGATCAAATTGGAAAATACCTTTTCACATTTCAACTGATTCCTTAGATACATCTTTAGAAAATGTATTAGGAATGAAGGATTTAACTGATTATGCCATTTACTATACGAGTAAAAATTTGACTCCTGCAGAGTTAAATTACATTGTAACAGAAAAGGAGTTCTTAGCTGTTGTACATGCCATCAATAAATTCAGACATTACATCACTGGTTATGAAAAAATCATAGACACATCATTCTGCAATTAGATATCTAATGAATAAACCAATTACCAATGGCAGAATTACAAGATGGATATTGTTATTACAAGAATTCAATATTAATATTTTGGATAGAACTGGAAAACAAAACACAGTTGTTGACTTTATATCTAGAATCCAAAAAGATAATAATGATGTTCCTGTAGAGGATAATTTTCCTGATGAATATTTTTTGTAGTATCTATTAAATCTCCTTGGTTTGCATATATTGCTAATTATTTGGCTACAAGGAAGTTACGATCATATTTGTCTCCTTGAGAGAAAAAGAAGGTTATTCAAACTAGTGCAACGTATTCCTGGATAAATGAAGAATTGTACAAGACAGGACTTGACTTAATCATTCAAAGATGTGTTAGAGAAGATGAAGTACAAGAAATATTGAAGGCTTGTCATGATGAACCATGTAGAGGGCATTTTGCTGATAAAAGAACTGATTATAAAGTCCTTCTCTTAGTATATTACTGGCCTTCTCTTTTTAAGGATGCCAAGGAATATGTTAAGAGATGTGACAGTTGTCACAAAATGGGAAAACCTGTTCCATTAGATGAAAGGCCTTTACAGCCGTAGGTACTTATTAAACCTTTTGAAAAATGGGCTCTAGATTGTTTTGGTCCAATCAATCCGTCATCGAGACAAAAAATGTATATTCTTGTTTTTACAGATTATGTCACAAAATGGGTAGAAGCTAAAGCACTTTCTTCTGCTACTGAAAATGTTGTAGTTTCATTTACTTTCAAGGATATTTTCACTCGTTTTGGTGTTCCAAGGGAAATTGTGACAGATCAAGGCACTCAATTCACATCCAAGATGGTACAAAAGACAATGGAGGAATACAAAATCAAACATAGAAGGTCATCTCCATATCATACACAAGCCAATGGACAAGTTGAATCTAATAACAAAGTAATTAAAGCAATTCTTACCAAAACTATGCATTTTCATAGAAGGGATTGGGCGGAAAATCTTCCAGAAGCCTTGTGGGCATATCATACCACATGGACAAATACAACTGGACACACTCCTTGTGAACTTGTTTATGGCAAAAAAGTATTGTTTCCTATCGAGTTCAAGATAAATACTTTTAACACAACAACCAAATTGGGTCTTGATTTATCAAAAGCTCAAAGACAAAGAATGGAGAAACCGAATGAACTTGATGAGATGTGACAAGATGATATTCAAAGAACCAATATAATCCAGCAACAAAGATCTAGGGGGCATGATAAGTTTATCAAAGAAAGAAAATTTCATCCTGGTGATTGGGTATTGCTTTTTGATTCAAAATTTAAATATTTTCAAGGAAAATTTCAAACCCCTTGGCTTGGTCCATATGAGATTGAAACTATCTTTGATAATTGAGCAGATAGAATCAGAATTATTGATGAAGAAAAGGAGACCTTCCTTGTAAATGGTCATAGATTACGAATATATCATAAACCATTAACAATGAAGGAATTGACAAGAAATATGCAAGATAATTTTGATTTGGAGTTGGTCAAGGAAGACTCTTCTTCCCCTCCAGCTTGGTATTTTACTTTATTTTTCAATATATATATAATAAAATTGTATAAACATGGAAACCAACATTGTTGGCATGTTTATACGGAAAATCCAAGTTGAAAACCAAGAGTTCTTGGCAACTTAGATTTTATTTTCCCTATTCTAGTCCCATTTTCTTTTTATTCCTCTTTTTCTCCTTTGAAATAATGTACCTACGGAATTCTGCACAATATGAAGCTGAATTGGCAAATTGTGATGAGAGTGAATGGAAATGATGATAAACGAAAAATCCAATGATGATTGTAGCTGAAGCGACTAGACAACCTATAAAAGACAAATCAAAAGCAGTAAGATAAAGGAGCAAAGATATGTAAATATTGAGTTGTATAATAAAGGCAGAACATTTGAATTATGAAATAAAAAGATGAGTAACCATTGCTACCACCATATTGAATAATGATTACCCCTAATTATTTTCACACGACTTTGGTTTAATGGAAATATAAATTTATTTTCAACCAAGTTGGGGTTTAACTGTGATATAATCACCCTCAACTCTCCATTCATCATTCTTCTGCGTGCCAAATAATTCCATTTCACTCAACCCTATGTTAGCATTGAGACCACTCTCACCTAAACTCTTTTTCCTAACTTGTTTCATACTCAAATTCCTTGCCATTCCTTAAACCTCTCAAAAGAGCGATTGTGGCTTAGACTTCCTCTACCATGGGGGAAAGGTCAAAGCAAAATTGAATTAGGTTTCTAGATGGATATCCATAGGTCAAACAAATGTTGCAACAAGCTTGGTGGCTTGAATATGTGGAGAAATTTGATGGCCATGACAAGGAGGTAACACAATATTTTGCTAGGGCATATGGTGACATCGAAGTAGAAATTGAGGATGTGAAGTTGGTGCTGACAAAATCCTTCATAGAAGAAGCAACATGATTTCCAATAATTGGCGAAAGTTGCTTTAAGAACAGAGGAATTGAAGATAGAGAATGGAGGTTTTTTCTCAAGAATCTAGGTATGAATATTTCTGAGTTTAAAAATGGAATACCAATCACGACTTTGAAGAATAAATGGAGAAACCTGATGCTAATCATTCAAAAGTTTATAACTTATGAAGGAAGATTTGGTAATATGTTATTTTATCATGCAAGATTAATGATGGATTTTCTAGATGGAAATGAAATTAACCTAACATATTTTCTACTTCAAAGCTTAAGAAAAATGGTTGGTAGAATTCAAAGAAAAAATCAATCTATTGATAGTGCTCTATATCATCATGGTCTAGTAAAAATCTTGATCCAAGCACATGTTAGAAAAAATGGAGACAATTGGGAAGATTTCTTTGGTAAAAATCATTTCAAGGAAGCAGAAATAGAAGAGCCCAATGGTAAAATAAAGATAAGTAGAAGGAATATGCCCGTAAAAGATAATTCACCTCCAAAACAAGAGAAACATTCAGAAGATGAGACTCCTCTCACAGATATGCTAATAAATCTTAAAAAGCCAAATCTTAAGAGAATGGTAACTAGCACTAAAAAAGGAAGTTCGTCCAAAGAGAAAATAGAGCAAGAGAAAACAGAGCAAGGAAAGGTTAAGAAGAAACCCCTTATTACTAAATTTTCATCCAAAGCATCATCTTCCATAAGAAGAAGTGCAAGGATCAATAAGAAATTGCATGAACAACCTCGAAAGTCCCCATAATGTGTTGATTTAGAAAAATAAGAAATGGAACCTACAGTTCCATCATCACTAATGCCATCACCCACAGTTTCCCGTCCAGTTAGAAGAACCCCAAAGATTGATCTTATGCAACAGGAAATTTATGAGTATATAGAGTGTTTGGAAAGAAAATATACAGGCAAAAACATTACATCGTCCTCAAATCAAGGAGAAAATGAAGCAATCCATTTTACTATCTCAAAAGGACATCCAGTTGAATAAACCCTCAAACAACAAATTTATGAATTAGAAATACTGAATAGACATCTAAAGCAGGAGAATGAAGCAATAAAATCATAGAATGAAATCCACATAACTCAGAATGACAACATCCTGCTACACCTTGGTATCTAGTATAAGAAAAACAAGAAATTGACAACTCTGAACAAATTTCTTCAGAGGAAGATTATGGGCCTACAACATAGAATTTTGATGAAAAAGCCGAGGATGACAATCAATGTAAAGAAATCAAAGAGTAACTTGGATGTCCTTTCTCAAGTATATGAGGAGGTTCAATAACAAGAAGGACTCACAAGTTTTGAAGTTTTGCATGAGGACATGCAATTTCTTCTGTGTGGGGGAATTTTGAACCCCAAAATTGCTTCTTTTTTACAACCCTTTCTCACTCTAATCCTTCCTTTTCAACCTTCATAACTAGAATTTGGGTATAAAATTACAAGGTTCAAAACATAGTAGGTACATAATCATATTATATTTCATAAATGCCATTTGTCTTTATTATTTAACTTAATATCTACTTGAGCTACCAAATTACAATGATTTTGCAGCTGATGAATGTTTCTGCAACTAAGTCCAAGGTTCGATAGGCTGTGGAGCCTCAACCAAGAAATAGGGCACATGGATAGTTGAAAATTAACTGCGAAAACAATTTTTTCCTCTTTGTAGAAGTTGGATCGATGAAGAAGGCACTCTATGAGTTCAGTGAAAGGATAAGCCAACTATCATGAAAGGTGAATCAAGCAAGCAAGATGCAAATTTTCGGCCTCATGATTTGCTACGTTGATAGCAAATCATGAGAAATATTACGATATCTTATCTCTTCAGTTAATTATAGCTAATTTCAATTAGCATAGGCATAAAGCTATGAAAACATTTATTGTGTAAGGGTTTTATAAATATGCCTCTCGACCTAGCTAAAACAGACTTGAATTTTATTTGCAAGCACTTCGTTTTGTTATATATAAAAAACTCAGTTTTGATTCCCTTTTGTTGTGTGATCTGAATGTGTGGATAATTAACTTGTGAAATCTTGATAACACTACCTTCTTCTCGTATGAGGGCCCCCTTGAGATAGTAAGGTCTTCTTTGATTAAAATTTAGTATTTCAGTTTATATTTCCTGTAGATTTATGTTAATTCATTTGAGTCAATGAGTTTTTATTCTTAGATATAAGTTTGAGATTGCTTCTGCTAATCATTTTATTGTTTAAGTGGAGAGATTTCATATGCACATGGATAGAGTACAATCTAACATAGAAGTACGAGTATAAGCTTTACATTGTAGTGAATTTCAATTACAGAACTAATCCTTCTTTAAGTTAGAACATATTTGTTTGTAAGTGTGATTATATTATAGAGAGTGATTTGATTTGAGTGCAAGGGTGATTCACATTTAAGAAAGTGTGGATTTCTAATTTTCATTCAAGCAAGTGTGATTCATATCTAAGCAATTGTAGTTTTGAGATTAATTTACATTTAAGCAGTTATGGTTTTCAAGAGTGATTTTTCATATTTAAGAAAGTGTGATTTTAAGAGCAAGAGTGATTTTATTTTAAAGCGAGTGTGATCATTATTCAAGCAAGTAAAGAAGAATTGATTTCAATTTGTATAAGTTACATAGTTATAGAAAAACATGTGCATTTTAATAACTTAGATTAACTTAGGAATTGAATGAGTGACAAAGGCTCTTAGCACATACAGTGCATATACACTTCATCAGTTTACCAACCCTAGTTGATAATTCATGTAAGTAATTTAACATCAATTAAATTACAAAACAATTAGTGACATCCTTCTTCAATCCTAGCAAAAAATATTTCTTTTTAATTGTTTTAATAGTCTTTTGGTAACTTGGGATCCCATAATAAGGCACTTTGTGTATTTTTTTTTAAATTTAAATTTTTTAGCTCATGTACATTTGCCAAATAAATTTTTCCCTTATACAAAAGAATCTCATCTCTTCCCATTTAATATCAATTGTATTTTGGTTGCAAATTTCCCTGTTGTAGGTTACTCTTAATTTCCACATATGGTCGGTCTAAATTCCCAAAGTCTAAAATTTTGATTATTAAATTATACATGTAAACACTTATAGTTGTAGCACACAAATCCCACACCCTTTTGTTGAATGTATCAACTACTTTATTCTCCTTCCCCTTTATGTGCTTAATCTCAAAGTCATATTCAGCCAACATTTCTACCTATATAATTTTCCTAGCATTTAAATTTTGGTTATTCAAACAAATGTCTCAAACCCTTGTGATTAGTCCACAATTCAAATCTCCTACCCATGGCAAAATTCCTCTGCATTTTTAGAGAATGCATGATAGCTACCATCTCCAAATCATGGGTGACATAGTTATTTTCGTGCTCTTTTAATTTTCTAGACTCATAGCATATTACATGCCCATTCTACATGAGGGATCCTCACAATCCTTCCTTATAAGAATTTTTGTATAAAAGGAAATCCTTATTTGGATCTGTTAGCTTTGTTGGCGTTTGGCCCAAAAATGGATCCAAAATACTCCCAAAGTCTCCAAAGTTTGCTTAAAATTATGCAAAGGGATCCAAAAATTCTCTTCGAATCTTCAAAAGTGCTTAAGATCATCCCAAGATCGAAACAAGCAAGGGAGGAGAGCCCTTGGAACGGCAAAAATGCACTATCGAGAGGCCAAAACATTGAAAAATCAGTGAAAAACTACATATCAGAGGCTCTAACAGTCGAGGCACAGCAGCCATTAGATCTGGCCGATCAACGGCCCAGATCTAAGTGGCTAATCGCAATCGGCGCTATCACAGAGGAGGACTTATGGAGAGGTGCAGGACACCACCGATCAACAATCTCTGATGATCGGATCGACGGGTTGCATCGACGGTCACATCGATGGGAAACATATGTTGTGTTATATATATATCTATATATATATATATATATATATATATATATATATATATATATATATATATATATATATATATATATATATATATATAAGGCCCGAGCATTGAGCGATCAGCAATTGCGATCAGATCGCATCGTTGTATGGCATCAACACTATACCATGGGGCGGGGCCTAGGCACGGGCATGTGTGTGACCCGATGGGCTAGACCCGATAGAACTATATGCGACAATTGATAAATTTTGAAGTTCGTGTGAAGGCCTACTTTTAATGCTTTTTAATGTATTTCGTTGTTTAAATGAAATACAAAGGAACACATGATAGTGTCGATAGTGATACAACCTGGACCCGAAAGGGTTCTGGAATGATATTATATCATATTTCAAGTTCGGGAATGCCATATTTTAGTGTTTTTGTGTATTTTCATTGTTATAACGAAATAAAAAAGGGAATCTAGTAGCGCCGATAGCGATATAGCCCAGACCCGAAAGGGTTTCAGAGTTAAAATATATACTGTTTCAGGTCCGCCAAAGTTGATTTCACATGTTTTTCAGTGTTTTTTGCGGATTTCCAAATACAAGGAAAACACACAAGAGCAGGCTTTTGCGAATTGTGATGGCGACAAGGGCGGACCCAAGAGAAGAATAAACCAGTGTTGAAGACCTTTGAAGTCCAAAAGGATAGAGAAGGCAGGATTTAGCAATGATGGCTGTGTTTTCTATTTACAACATAAATATACATTGTTTTCAACAGAGGTCCACCACAGGGGCAGCGTTGTTCTGCTATAACAGAAGCATGCATTGTTAAATCATTGGAAGGGCCACAGCACGCTGCAACACGAATCAAACAAGATCAGGGAGCATCAATAGCACAAACAGTACAACAGCCACACCAACAAACATTATGGAGCATCTCTGGCACAGGAAAACTCCTAGACATTGTAGCAGACTATCCAAAATATCCGAATGCAGTTATTCCTTTGTCAGAAGGGGAAAAACCTCCAAGCCACGCTTGTCTTCAGGGAATCAAACAATTAAACAAGATGGAGTGATTGATTAAGACCTCTCAAGCCTTAGAAGGCTGAGTATGATTGTAAAGGCTATAAATAGCTGAAAGTAAGATGTAACAGAGGTTCAACTTCTAGAGACTAATGAGACTTTGCTACTCAAGCTTCTCATCTTCATTCATTAGTAATAAAAGCTTCTTTTGATGTTATATGTTCAATATTCCATTTTCTCTTATGTTCTAAGCTTGCACATGAATAGTTTGTTCATGTTTTCTTCTGTGTCTAAGGCCATATAACTATCATCTTATCTCTGCTTTGAAGAATTAGATTTTTAAGCTTCTTTACTGCTTGTATGTAGCCATTCATAGGTGGCCATATATGCATCTGCTGGTACAGTGATTATTCTCTTTTACTGCCTGTAGCTAGCCATTCATTTATGTTTATGTGTGCAATCTACTGGTACAATTAGTATTCTCCATCCTTTCATTGAATCTACAAATTATTGAGCATTAGTGGTCTAAAGCCTTGTAAGCTGAGGGTGTTCATGCATGTCTTGAGTTAAAACGTAGTCAAAATGGTTGTCTAGCTTGATCCAAACTATCATTTATTCCAATAGTTCAAAGAACAATATTGAAGATTATATGTTACCAGGCATATCCGAGCTACAACCTAGGAGAGTTTCTTGGAGTGATAACAGGATCTACGATTTTTAATATTGCAGCACTAGTGAACAATGTTGGGTGTGGAGCCTGATTATCTTTTGTATTCAAAGGTATCGCCACATTGGACCCCAGTTCGAAATGAGGTGGCAACGCCGCCCGTAAAATATTCGCTACAGGGGGGTCCAGGGGGGGCGCCAACCCCTCGCTATATATGAGGGAATTGTATTGCGTCTATGTATATCTGTAGAACTGTACTCTGAGTGAGGAAGAGAGAGGAGATTGAGAATGAAGAGGGAGTTACAGCGGATCTACTGTAGGTTGTATCTCTTCAGTTTGTTGGATAATATAATAAAATAAGGACTGGCTATTTCTCCATGGATGTAGCCCAAACTAGGTGAACCATCTATATCTGTGTCTCTCTTTTTTTATGCGGTTTTTGTGTTTATATTTCTGCAATATATTATGTGTTCCATTGCTCTGTAATATATAATTTTCTAACAATTAGTATCAGAGCCAGGTTTATTTGGCTGATAAAATCGCAGGAGAGAAGGGTTCCTGGTTCGAGTGGGAGCAATGGTGGAAGATGGTAGGTTTAGGGTCGAAAAATTCAATGGCCAAAACTACCAGCTGTGGAAGATGCAGATGGAAGATTATCTGTATCAAAGAGATCTGTACCTACCATTGAGCGAAAAGACAAAGAAGCCGACGAGTATGATAGACACAGAATGGGATATTCTTGATAAAAAGGCACTTGGAACAATATGGTTGTGCCTAGCGGCATCGGTAGTGTTTAATATTTCAAAGGAAACAACAATAGATGGTTTAATGTCGGCATTGGCCAAACTACATGAAAAACTCTAGGCCTCAAATAAGGTATTTCTTATGAAGCGTTTACTTAATATGAAGATGTCAGAAGGTGGATCTGTTGCAGACCATTTAAATGATTTTAATACAGTTACAAGTCAATCAAGTTCTGTAGGGGTAAATTTTGATGATGAAGTTATGGCTCTGTTATTTCTATGCTCATTACTAGAAAGTTGGAATGGTTTAGTTATGGCCATTAGTAACTCTGTCTTTGGATCTAGTACTTTAAAGTTTAATGATGTTGTCGGTGCAATCCTTAGTGAGGAAATGTGACTGAAAAGCTCCTGTGAGACATCAGGTAATTCTTTGTCTATAGAGACTAGGGGAAGAAAAATGGAAAGAGGAAAGATCCCAGGATATCTTAGTAAGTCAAGAAAAGGCATATCCAAGCCCAAATCAGGGATAGTGTGCTGGAAATGCAAAAATAAAGGACACCTAAAGAAAGACTGTAGATCTCGGAAGGGAAAAGAAGGAGATGCACAACAAGAAAACAATCATGAAGCAAATGTGATAGGTGAGGTGTTACAAGATGCTTTGATTCTTTCTTTTGAAAATATTACTGATTCTTGGGTGGTAGATTCAGGGGCCTCATTCTACACCGCACCTGCTAAGAAATATTTTCATGACTATGTTTAAGGAGATTTTGGACAAGTCCATTTGGGTGATGATAAACCCTGTAAAATTGTTGGAATGGGTAAGGTTCTTGTAAAATAGCAGAATGGAAACCAATGGTTACTAAAGGAGGTAAGGCATGTTCTAGATTTGAAGAAAAATCTGATTTCAACAGGGCAGTTAGGTAGTGAAGGTTGTGTGACAACTTTCACAAATAAAGCTTGGAAGGTCACCAAAGGAGCCCTGGTAATAGCAAAAGGTGAAAAGGTTGGTACATTGTATTTATGCAATGGTATTTCTAATTTTGTTAATGCTTTAACCTCTATAGGAGAAGGTACAACATTATGGCATCATAGACTCGGGCACATGAGTGAGAAGGGGATGCAGATTCTTCACTCAAGAAATTTGTTGCTAGGTTTGAAGCATGTTGATTTAAAATTATGTGAGAATTGTGTCTATGGAAAATAGAAGAGAGTCAGATTCCTTAGAGTTGGGAAAGAAAATAAAATCGAAAAATTAGAGCTTGTGCATACAGATGTATGGGGACCTGCTCAGGTATCATCTCTTGGTGGCTCTCGTTATTATGTTACATCTATTGATGATGCAACCAGAAAACCCTGGATTTATTGTATTCTTAATAAATCTGATGTATTTGATACTTTCAAGAAATGGAAAGCTTTGGTTGAAAATGAAACAGGAAAAAGGTTGAAGTGTCTCAGATCAGACAGTGAAGGTGAATATTGCAGCAAAGAGTTTGATAGGTATTGTTATGAGAATGGAATTCACAGAGAGAAGACAGTTCCAGGAACACCACAAGAAAATGGTGTTCCAGAAAGGACGAACAGGACAATCATGGAGCGTGCAAGGTGCATGAGATTGCATGTAGGATTTCCTTTACAATTTTGGGCAGATGATGTAGATACTAATGTTTATCTAATAAACATAGGGCCTTCAAGTTCCTTGGATGGTGGTATTCCAAAGGAGGCATGGACAAGTAAAAAGGTAAACTACCCTTTTTTAAAGACTTTTGGTTGTGAAGCCTTTGTCCACATTAAGAAAGAAAATAGAACAAAGCTTGAGGAAAAATCAAAGAAATGTACCTTTGTTGGATATGGTGTTAATGATTTTGGTTGTCGCTTTTGTGATTATGAAAAACATAAAATCATTAGGAGTAGAGATCTAATATTCAATGAAAAGGTTTTGTATAAGGATCAACTGCATGAAAAGAATCAGGAAAAAGAAAACAGAGAATACACAGTACTTGACGAGATCACAAAAAAAGTGATGGTGCCTGAAAATCATAATGATCAACAACTAGAACAACAACCACAACAGCAACAAGCACTTCAAACACCAGAAAGTGGTGTTAGATGATCTACCAGGATAAGTAGACCCTGTGAATGATACTCTCCTTCGTTATATTATGTGTTGACTGATTCTGGTGAACCAGAATGTTATGAAGAAGCAGTGCAGGTAGAAATCAGGAAGAAGTGGGAGCAAGCCATGAAAGAAGAGATGGACTCCTTAGCACATAACCAGACTTGGGAGTTATTCAGGTTGCCTGCAGATAAAACAACATTGCAGAATAAATGGGTTTACAAGTTGAAGGAAGAAGATGGAGGTAGGAAAAGGTATAAAGCTATACCTGTGGTGAAAGGGTTTGCACAAAAAAAGGTATTGATTTTGATGAAATATTTTCTCTTGTTGTTAAAATGACTTCAATCATAATTATTTTAAGTCTAGTAGCAATTGAAGATTTTCATCTTGAGTAGTTAGAGGTAAAGCCAACCTTTCTCCATGGGGATTTGGAGGAAGAAATATATATGCAGCAACCACAAGGATATGAGGTAAAAGGGAAGGAGAAACTAGTGTGCAGGTTGAAGAAGAGTTTGTACGGCCTAAAACAAGCTCCAAGGCAGTGGTTTCTAAAATTTGACAAGTTTATGTCCAAACAAGGTTATACTAGATGTCACTCTAATCATTGTGTTTATCTGAAAAAGCAAAATGATGGAATCTATATTATATTGTAATTGTATGTATATGACATGCTTGTTGCAGGATCTAACATGCAGGAAATAAATGTGCTCAAAAGAAAATTGGCAAACTCATTTGCAATGAAGGATTTGGTAGCTACAAAACAAATCCTTGGTATGAGAATAACTAGAGATAGGAAGAATAGAAAATTAACATTGTCTCAAAGTGAGTACATAGAAAAGGTATTGAAAAGGTTTAATATGCAGAATGCAAAACCAGTTAGTATACCTTTGGCTAGCCATTTCAAATTAAGTAAGGAGGTGTGTCCCAAGACTCAAGAAGAAATGGCTCAAATGTCTAAAGTTCCATATGCATCAGCAGTTGGAAGCTTAATGTATGTAATGGTCTTCACAAGGCCTGATATTGCACATGCAGTGGGAGTTGTAAGTAGGTATATGAACAATCCAGGAAAAGAACATTGGATGGTGATGAAGTGGATTTTCAGGTATTTGAGAGGTACCACAAATCAAGCATTATGCTTTAGTGGTTCAAATGTTGCTTTACAGGGATATGTTGATGTAGATATGGTGCGTGATAGAGATAACAGGAGGAGCACAACAGGGTATGTGTTTACTATAGGTGGAACAACTGCCAGTTGGGTCTCAAAACTACAAAGTATTGTTGCACTCTCAACAATAGAAGCAGAGTATGTTGCAGCTACAGAGGCTAGTAAAGAAATGATTTGGTTACAAAGGTTTCTGGATGAATTAGGTAAGAAGTAGGAGTTGGGCAGGTTATACAGTGATAGCTAGAGTGCCATACATCTTGCAAAGAACTCTGCATTTCATTCCAATACTAAGCATATACAACTCAAGTACCATTTCATATGGTCAGCGTTGGAAGATGAATAGTTGAAGCTGGAAAAGATACACACTAGCCATAATCCTACAAATATGTTAACAAAAGTTGTAACCAGGGAGAAACTAAGAATTTGCTCAGTTTCAATTAGTCTTCAAGTATGATGAAGAATATGAGAAACAACCAGATCCAAAGTGGACTCATTGTCTAGCAAATGAAGCAGTGGTGGAGTTTCTATAATCAGTCTCCAAGTGTGAGATTGTTGTGTGTGCAGCTGGTTTATCTTTTGTATTCAAAGGTATCACCGCATTGGACCCCAGTTCAAAATGGGGCAACAACGCCGCCCATAAAATATTTGCTGTAGGGGGGGTCCAGGGGGGGCCAGCTACGACCTCTTGGGAGGCCCCCCCCCCCCTCGTGGGGGGTTTCAGGGGTAGCGTCCCCGAAGCTAAGAATAGATTTAAAATTACCTTGTAAAAATATAGTAATTTCTAGTCAATCTGGGTCGTTCATTAGGTGGATGATCTGACGGTATAAGTTATGTTTAATTTAGGGTTTTTTGCCCTAGAAGGCAACCCCTCGCTATATATAAAGGAATTGTATTACGTCTATGTATATCTGTATATCTATACTTTGAGTGAGGAAGAGAGAGGAGATTGAGAGTGAAGACGAAGTTACAGTGGATCTGTTGTAGGTTGTATCTCTTTAGTTTGTTGGATAATATAATAAAAGAAGGACTGGCTGTTTCTCCGTGGATGTAGCCCAAACTGGGTGAACCACGTATATCTATGTCTCTCTTGTTTTATGTAGTTTCTGTTTTTATATTTCTGCAATATATTATGTGTTCCATTGCTCTATAATATATAATATTCTAACAAACAAAGCCTTTAAATGCTAAAAGGCGTCTTCACATTTAGGAGTCCATTCAAATTTTACACCTTTCTTTCACAACGAAGTAATGGGATGGGCTATTCTGGAAAAACCTTCAATAAATCTTTTGTAAGATCTAGGTAAGCCCATAAAATACCTTTCCTTTGTTATATTATTAGTTTCTAGCCATTCTCAAATGGCATTAATCATTTCTCAGTCCACAACTATTGCATCCTCAAAAATAATATGATCTAAGTAATGTACTTTCCTTTGGTAAAATGAGCATTTACTAAACTCAGAATATAGCTAATGATTTGTGAGTACCTATAGAACCAACCTCAAATGTTTCTCATGATCTTATTCAAAATTGGAATATACCAAAATATCATCCAAGAAAACAATGAAATTTTTTTCTAAATAATTTCTAAAGATGTCATCCATTGAACACATAAAAACTCTCACTGCATTGGATAATCCAAAAGGAACCACTATGAACTCGTAATTACCATAACAAGTTCGAAATGTATTTTTTATGATATTTTCCTGTTTAATTAATAGCTAATGATACCTTGATCTCAAATCAATTTTGGAAAATATTTTAGATCCCCAAAACTGATCAAATAAATCATCTATTTTTATTAATAAATTATTTATTTTTTTAACAATAACTTTATTCAATTGTCGAAAATCTACACACAACAGTAATGTTCCATCTTTTGTTTTTGACAGAAATAACCAAAGCACCCCAAGGTGACACACTGGGGCATATGCGTTATTTTTTAATAGCTTCTCCATCTATATCTACAATTCCTTGAGTTTTGGAGTAATTATTGTTGAAAATAGAAACAAGAAATGTTAAAATAGCATCTAGAAATTCTAATTTAATTTTTCCTTGAACTAAATTGTGAATCAAATCGAAATTATATTCTCATAGCAACATGGAATAGTTAATTAAGTTAAAACGACTTAATTAACTTAGGAAATTTGAGTTGGAAGTCTATCTAGAGTCATGTACAGTGATCCCTAAATTTTAGGTGTCAAGTTGAGTTCTTTTGAGTTGTAATTGGATAACTCAGTCTAGTTGAATTATAGTCAGTTAAACTAGTTGTAACTATTGGAGGAACTAGTAGAGGTCTAGTAGTGGAGTAGTGCACTAGTGCATCACGAGTACCACACCAATTAACATAAGATTCACTCATAAATAACGCATGCATGTTAATTCAGAGGAAGTCCCATTTGTATAGATGGTTCATGAAATTAGTTTAGGACCTATTTTTGGATTGCATTTATGGAGAGTGGATTTCACAATTAAATACGGGCTAATTCTCTCAAGAACTGTGCAAGGAATTAGGGGCTTGGTAGGCAGCATAATTAGCTAAGTGTTGGCTTGAGCTAGCTTGTGAGGCAAAGAGTTAGATTGCACTAGTGTAGGAATTGTTTGGGCTGAACAAGAATTGGATTTTCTTCTCAGATATTTTGGTTAATGCAATATAGATAGTCAGTGTTTTTAGTAGTTTCTTTCCCTAGATAAATATTGTGTTATATGCAATTGATATTCTTCCTTTTCTGCTTATTTTTTTCATCGATCAATTATAGTTTTCGCTGAAGAGTAGAGTAGATTCTTGTATTGTGTTTTAGAAAATCACATAAGCTGTTGAATATATAGTAAAAATATACATGGTATCATTGCTAAAGATAGTATAGAAAAGGAGAATTCAAGTTTGTTGTGCAGGTGAAATCGAACTTGCAAGTTCATACTTCAAAATCAACAATATGGCTTTCTATTGTTTGAGACTTGAGTATGCGTTGGAGGGAAACTTGAATTACATATATTGGAAGGACATGAGGGAGGTAGTGTTGAATGACAATGACTTCAAGGAATTTATAGATAATGACATTCCTAAGCCTCCAGCATCAGATGCTAAAGATCTGGCTGAATGGAGAAAGTGTGTGGCAAAAGCGAAAAGAATTATCCTCGAAGGAGTTAGAGACCACATTGTCTCGATTCTCCATGGTAAGGATACTCCATAGTCAATGTGGAAGGCATTGAAAGACTTTTTTCAAAAGAGCAATGACTATAGAAAAATGGAACTGAATGACAAACTCAGAAAAATCAATATGGAGAAGGGTGAATCAATTCTAAATAAATTGACAAAGTTCACCCATTGTGAGGATGAGCTTGGAAGTGTCGGAATTACTATTGCTGAAGACGATATGGTGAGCCTAGCACTTCTAAGACTTCCCAAGAGTTGGCATAGTCACCAGGACTCTGTTAATGGGAGGGAGAAGCTACTAGATTGGGAGTGGTTGTGGTCGGATTTGGTACAGGAAGAGATATGCTGGAATAGTAGAGATGGGACATCTTCCAAAGAAGTGGAAGAGGACATTGCATTAGTCAACAAAGAAATTAAATCCAAGGGAAATAATTCCCAAGGCAAGGTAGGAAAAAAGAAGAAGGGTTTGCCAAAAGTCAAGTGTTTTCACTGTCACGAGTACACGAACTATTCCATGAATTGCCCCTAGAAGAAATAAAACAAGAAGGAGCCAGGAGTATCAACAACAGGTGAAGCTCTAGTTTCATAATTCAAACTTGATTTCACTTGTAGAGCTTTTGAATAATATGACACTTATTCATAGAGATTATCCTGATTATACACTATTTGCGGAATCATGCATAATAAATAACCTCCTCTACGTTGATCATAAATTTTGCAGTATTAAGAAACAATCGCATGCGCACATTGAAGCATCAATCACACATATCAACACAGTATATCACGGGGAAAGCATACAACTGAAAACCCCAAACTATCTGTATATTATATTGATTGATAACATGTAACAATACATAGTACAATACTCCTCACAAGTACTCAGTACTATCTCCACGTGTTACACACAAACTAGCTCAGATCTGAATCAATCACTGGCTCAAATCTCCTCCGCTGCTTGCCTGCCTCCACTGCGCAATCCTGCATAGAGAATACTGATGAGAATGACTGATCCAAATTTGTATTTCCCTTGGATATACCACGCAATCCTCATTGGCAATACTCAATCCATTGATTGTGCAAATCACATGCACAACTATAGTCACAACTGATAGCTGTCTTTCCCTTTCACTCACCTCTAACACTTGTCTGCACTGAACTGTCCATGCACTGAGTTAACTGATGTATTCTTTAGTTGATTTATGAGTTAATAATTAGTGAATTAATTAATAATTAATTCACACCACTCATCATTAGTCTATTTGTCAGTTAGACTAACTACAACTAGTTCAACTAAGTCAAACTGAACACAACTCCATCAACTCCTCATTCAACTCCACCAAACTCAATCACTTGAGTTCTAACTGAATTCCTTCATGCAATAGCTCAAATAACCCATAAGAAAAGCGTCTTTCCTTTTGGCAGTTGCATGTGCCACATTTGTAGCTCAAACTGAAGTGTTGCAAGAGGATAAGATAATGTTTATAGTCCAAATATTATTAAGAGCTAATAATATTCGACTGTTCTATTTTTAGACTGACAGTCTAAAAATAGACTCCGCCCATATGTCTAAAAATAGAAGTCCATCTATTTTTACCAACATGACCAATCATCCATAAATAGCATCCTGAAACTCATAGACCATGATCCATATGTCTAAAAATAGACTTTGCGCCAAAAATAGCCTGCGGGCACACTTAGTGAAGGCGACTTCTTTTCACTAAGCTCCATCATCTTGTTGCATTTTCAACATCACTCTCATTACATGCATGTCCAACACTGTAATGAGAAGCGTGTGGTATCTCAACAGAAGTGCCTCATTCCATATGATGGGAAATAGATATCTCTTCAATCACTTTAAGGAGAAAGAACTCAAGAAGAACATAGATTTTGGAGATGACGAGAGATATAGCACTACCAGGATTAGTACAGTTTCCTTTCAGAGGGAGTCTAGATCCTCTCTCAAAATCATAGATGTGATGTATGTTCTAGGACTAAATGAGAATATTGGTTCCTTCACAGTAATGGAAGACCGTCGATATTATGAGTTTCTAGTAAGCGAAAGGTTTTCCTTAGACACATTACCATGAGATAGGTGAAACAGATTAGTGTGCGAGTCAAGAAAATTTATGTTCTCGAGGTCAAAGATGCATCTAAATCCTTGAGAAGAAAGGAAAAGGTCAGAAACTTGGTGGTTGAGAGGAAGTATGAGTTACCTCTCAACATGCAGCCCCAGAAGCAGCCTTAGAAGAAATCTCAGAAATTTGTGGAGCAGCCACAATTAGAGAAGCAGAGAGGAGACCGAGGGAAGAGATCCATGCAAGTAGAGAAGAAGTAGCCTAAGAAAGTTGTGGAGCAGCCACAATTGGAGAAGCAGAGAGGAGACTGAGTGGAGACATCCACTCAAGCAGACAACTCTAATAGGTGGAAATTTCAAGCCAAATGAGTAGTGGGATCACATGCATCCATGCCTCTAGGTGAGAGGTGGGGCGATGTGATGTATTAGTCCCAAGTGTGCAAAAATTTGGGTAGAGTCCATAGAGAGGTTTTGTCTCATGGATCATTACCTTGCTACGGGAGCCCATAGTCAACAATAGCAGGATAGATCAATGGTGGTTGATGTAGTCAGATATCAAAGTGACAGAAGCAGAGGCTAGCAATAGTCAGATATTGGGGAGCGCAGAGTAGATTTGACAGAAGTGCAGATGGCATAGAGGCAAGGTCAGCATAAGCGTAAAGTTTTTAGTCAACAGAGATAGAGCTAGTAGCAATCAAAGACAGAGCTAGTAGCAATCAGAGACTCTGGTGACAGATGCATCATATTGATTCAGTTTGGATGCGTTTTAGTTGTAGATGTTGTAGTAGCAACAACAACAGTGACAAGTGTTGCATGTAGAACATTCCAAAGGTACCAGATCAGGATAGAGTTGAATTCCTTTTTTGTTGAGAGGGAGTGTTGAAAATATCAACAAGAAATGTAAAAAATAACATCTAGAAATTCCAATTTAATTTGTCCTTGAATTAAATTGGGAATTAAATTGAAATTCTATTCTCATAGCAACTTGTAATAGTTAGTTAAGCTAGAATGACTTAATTAACTTAGGAAATTTGAGTTGGAAGTCTATCTAGAGTCATGTAGAGTGACCCCTAAATTTTAGGGGCCCGGGTTGAGTTCTTTTGAGTTATAATTAGATAACTCGGTCTAACTGAGTTATAGTCTGTTAGACTAGTTCTAACTGTTGAAGGAACTAGTAGAGTTCTAGTAGTGGAATAGTGCACTAGTGCATCACCAGTAACGCACTAATTAACTAAAGATTCAGTCATAAATAACTCATTCATGTCAGTTCATAGGAATACCTAGCTAAGATCAGAGTTCAAGGACAATGTACTATCAATTGTATAATTTTCCGAGTTGGACAGATGGTGCATGCAATTAGTTGCGGACCTATGTTTGGATTGCAAATTTATGGAGAGTGGATTTCCCAATTAAATACAGGTTAATTCTCTCAAGAATTCTTCAAGGAAGTAGTGGCTTGGCGGGCAGTAGAATTTGCTAAGTGTTGGCTTGAGCTAGCTTGTGAGGCCGAGAGTTACATTGTACTAGTGCATGAATTTTTTAGGGTGAAAAAGCATTGCATTTTCTTCTCATATCTTTTGGTTAATTCAATATAGATAGTCGATGTAATTTAGCAGTTACTTTCCCCAGAGAAATATTGTGTTATGTGCAATTGATATTCTTCCATTTCTTCTTATTGTTTTCATCGATCAATTTTAGTTTCCACTGAAGTGTAGAGAGGATTCTTGTCTTGTGTTTTAGAAAATCATCACTAGCAGTTGAATCTATAGTAAAAATATACAATCATTTTGGAAGGTTCTTTAGATACCGAAGTAACCCCATGTACAAAATCAATGGAGAAATTTATATCCCTCCTTCGAGGTAATCTTTGAATTCCAATAAAAAATGTATGCAAATTCTTATAATATTGGGTAATATTCCAAACTATATTTTTGATCCATATTTTCTTCCTCCAAGTGAGCTGCAAAAATGTGACACCCTTTTCTAAAAAAATTCTTCAACTGCATAGCTAATATTTCCCTAATGGAAATCGACCTTGGTATCCCTTGGACTTTCCTCTATTGTCCCTCATCATCAAGAAAATTAAAACATTTGTTGTAGCATTCTAAATATGCATGGTGCTTTTCCAACTACTCCATGCCAATTAGGAAATAATAAGAACCCAATGTCATTACATTCAATTATACTCTTGTATTCAATCCATTTGTGATTTTCCTCTTTGGTTATATAGTTAATTGTACCAACATTCCTTGTGTTGATTTCTTATCTTTAAACTATATTTCTCAACCAATTTTGGATCAATGTAATTATGACTAATGCTAGAGTTAATTAAAATAGAAATAGGATGATTGTTTAGATCACCTTCAATTCCAATCATATGTGCCTAGTGCTCAGACTATTTGTTATCCAAAACTACATAAATTTTGGGCATGCCTCTACCCACATCGTCCACTATCTTTGCTTCCTATATGTTGCGCACAACCTTGATCTCCTCTGTTATGTGATGACGAATCCTATATCATGTGTTTGATAATTTAATTGTTCTTAATTTACGTCATTAATTGTCAACGAGGATTCATGTACTTATGAAATGTATGTGCACTATATATGATAGGATTCTTTCTGTGAATTGATTGATTCTACAAATGAAACTAATTCTAAGTATGGACAATTTCTTTTCACACAAATTGGAGAATAATTACACAGGATTTTTCAATCCAAAGTTATATTAAATCCTCATTGAAATTCACTACTTTGTAGAATTTGAAAATCTATCTAAATTGTAGAATTCAAACTTTCGTCTAATTGTTTGAAAGGAAAATGTTTAGAAACCAAATTTAAACAAAGAAACAATATAGTTTGATTTTGTAGAAATAAAAACATTCTACACTAACCTATAGAAAGAAACTTCTATATTGAATTGCAGTAAGGAAATTCTATACTAATTCCATGAAAGAGAAATTGCAATAAAAAGGATCTAATTCCTACTGGCAAAAAATGAATTGAAAATCTTTACAAATTTAGAATGATTACTTGTGTGCATATTTAGCCTCTAAAGAGGGTTTCATCAGCGTTTAAGAAATTGAATTAATCTACGAAGTAATTAAGTGTTGGAAAGAAGATGCACTCAATAATTGAAATCTTTTAGTGTTTTTCTCTTTATGAGTACTCTGCAATCAAAACGAGAATCATCAAAAATGTAATTATGATTGAAACAAATCACTGAAAGAAACTATAATACTAAAAACAAGTAATGCAAAACAAAACTATAAACAAAACCTCACAGCTCGATAGGGATCCCTCCCATGAGTGCAGGTCAGCTAGTAATGACAACATCTTCACGCACACATTGAGAGAAAATTAACTTATATTAAGTTGGAACAAAGTATCATCGGTCTTCACAGTAGAAGAATTATAAACGTAATATTTGAGAAAAACTTATGTCTCAGGTCTCAGCTTACAACCTTTATACAAATTTCATAAAATGATTTTAAGAGTTTTAAGCCGACACGACATGAGCTATTTTGACATCTATGAGATAGATTCAATTTGAAACTCAATCTCTTTATGACTTTCTACTGAAAGAGAAAGTCATAGGAGATTCATCTTGATCCAAAATATAACAACTAAACAAGTCTTCAATCTCACTCGCTTGATGTTGTTCTATTCCTATGCTGCTTTTACTTGATCACGACATGTCATTATCAGAGTTTGCCTCTGAAATTGACTTCTATATTTCTCAATCCTCATAGATTGCCAAGTTATACTGATAGTTGGTTACCCGTATGGTGGAGATTTGTCATCTCCAAGAAATTTTCATCCTTCTATTGAAGTGTTGCAACCTGTCTAACAATGAATATTGTTGCAGAAACCAATATTAGTTGCAAATTGTTTATGATTATGTCATTGTAAAAATATTTTCATTATAATTCATTAAGAAACACAGTTTCTAACTATGGATGATGAATACCTTTTCAAGAGTTGAAATTGACCTTGAACATGCTAAGATTGCTATAAAATGGTGATAGAAAGGTGAAATGGGGTGGTAAAAAGGAAGTAAAAATAAAACAATTCAGGACTTGAACATTCACCCACACCAAAGGTTTTGCATGTCCTCATGCACCAAAAATTCCAAATTGTGTCTTCTTTTCTCCTTTATTTAATAATCTTTGAATCCTATGCAAGCACATCCAAACTAGTGCTTTCTTTCTTCTTTTTAATGTTGAAAGTTGTCCTTGGTTTCATGATCCGGATTTAAACAAGAATGCAACAAATTACAAAGATAACCATAAATAAATAGATGCAACGAAAATAATACTTCATTTCATTATTGTAAAATACTGAAATATGCTTACAAACATAAATGGAAATAAACCAGCTAGGGTGATGGTAGCTTACCTCTAAGAAGAGATGTGGCGGATACATGCCTCTAAACTGTGTTACAATGAGGCTCGAAGGCCTATTTATTGTTAACAGTGAAAAACCCTAAACATCCAAAAACCTAACCCTAAAAGATGAAATGCCAAATTGTGGGCCCCGTTTGGGTAAATTGGTACATCAACTTCCTGGGGTCGTAACTTTGGCATATGATCTTTGTTTGACGTGCACAATATCTCATTAGAAATATCTATCCGAGAACTACAACTTTAGCTAAAGCAACATTCGTCCATGGACCCATGTTGCTTGCAGTTTTACCAAAAAACGTCATTTAGGGCCTCAAAACAGCTCCAGAAGTTTAGGACCTGAAAATTTGCTAAAAATAGTAAACTATGCTACAATTAAGGAAACTAAAAAGCTGAAAGAAACAATGGTGGGGGTCCAAGTGGACTTGGTGGGTGGCCACCAATATCCACCTGGATCATCCCTCCTCCCTTAGGAAGAAATAGCCCCCATTGCATCGAGTTCCTTCATGAGATGAGGAAACTTCTGCTAAAATTGGTCCTTGGTGAGCCACTTGCCCTGGTGAAGGAGTTGGCCTGCTTTGAAAATTTGATACAGTTGGATATTCTGCTGGCAAGTGTGCTTGATTTGTGTGTCCATGATCTAATTATTTATAGCTTGTTCCATGTAATTTGGATTTAACTCTGTGGGTGTGAGTTGTTCTGCAATGTCGAATGTGTCTAGTAATGGTGGAAAGTATGGCCAAAGGTGATCCACATTGAACGCTGGGTGCAGGCCAAGGAATGGGGGAATGCTGAGCTCAAATGCATTGTCTCCCACAACCTTGGTAATGGTGTAAGGACCATATCAAAGTGGTCTGGGTTTCTGATAGGCTCCGGTAAGGCATTCCTTTTACAAATGCAACCAGACTTTGTCGCCCACCTAAAACTTGTGTGGCACCTGATGTTGATAATATCACTGCCTGTACTTGGCATTTGATTTCTCTAAAATTTCATGGACCAGCTGGAAAATATGTTGGATGTGCTCAATGAAGTTGTTTGCCTTATTTGTTTCGGACTGGACATAAGCTGAATCTGCTTGAGTAGCTGCAAATGGCATGGCCACATCAATGGGACATAGTGGCTGGAATCCCAAGCCCATCTGAAAAAGGTTGTGGCCAGTAAAGCTATGGAGAGCTCGATTGTAGTTGTACTAAACATAGGGGAGGGTCTCATCCCATGTGTTTTGATGCTTTGAGTTGTACATGCGTAGAATGTGTACGATCATCCTGTTCACAACCTTTGTCTAGCCATCAGTTTGAGGATGGAAGGTTGTGGACTTAGTGAGTTTGGTGTCCAGCATCGACCAGAGGCTGGACCAAAATGTACTAAGGAACTTACTGTCCTGATCTAAGATGATAGATTGTGGGATCCCAAAGTGTACCCACACTCATTCAAAGAAGAGTTTAGTAGTGGCTTCTATTGTGATATTCTTCTTACAGGCTGCCATAATGGCCATCTTCGAGAACCTGTCGATGACCACAAAAAAATAGTCGTTTCCATGCTTAGTAGAAGGAAGGCCCGACATGTAATCCATGGAGATGGATTCCCAAGTTCGACTAGGGGTAGGCAATGGGGTATATAGGCCTTGCTTCTTGATGGTCAGTTTGGCAATGGCACAAGAAGTGTATGATTTGATGTACTTCTCGACATCCCATTGAAGATTCAGCCAATAGAAATACTTTTGCAGTACTACCACCGTTTTCTCGACCCCGAAATGCCCAACAACCCGACTATAGTGTGCTTCCCAAATCATCTTGGCACGCTCGCTTCAAGGAACACAAAGGTGACCCAGGTAGCATAACAGGGCATTCTGGAGATGAAAATCTAGAACATGCTAACCCTCCAAGAGTGTCTGGTATGTTTGGCTGAATTCTGGGTCGCTTTTGTAAAGAAGTGGCCAATCAGAAGTCTCATGCCCACAAGAGTTGAGCATGGTGATTAACGCCATTATGGGTGGTTGACTGAGGCAATCTGCAACATTATTGGTGCTGCCCTTCTTATACTTGATATTCAAATGGAACTGTTGCAGGTATGTGGACCATTTCTGATGGTGATCATTTTGCAATTTCCCTTGGGTTTGTATGAACTGCAGGGGTCGATGGTCTATGTGGATGACTATTTCCTTGCCCAAAATTTAATGCTTCCATTGTCGGCATGCCTGCACAATGGAATACATCTCTTTGTCATAAGTGGATACTTCCAGACTGTATCTGCAAGTGTCTCACTGTGATATGCCACTGGATGCCTATGTTAAGTAAGAATTTCCCCAATAGCATAGTCAGAGGCATTTGTCTCGACCTCAAATGGTTGTTGCAAGTCTGGTAATGCGAGCATTGGTGTCGAGCAGAGGCGATCTTTCAACTCTATGAATGCCTTCTATTGAGACTCAGACCAAAAGAATTTTGCTTTTGCTCCTCCCTTGGTGACTTGACTCAAGGGCCAAGTAATATGAGAAAATCCCAACACGAACCTGCGGTAGAAGTTGGCAAGACCTAGAAAGTTGCGGAGCTTTGTGAGAGTGGTTGGAGATGGCCAATCCTGAATGACTTGGATCTTGGTTGGTGTTATGAAACCAGCTCACAAAAAGATAGAGAAGATAGATCAATGCCTTAGAATTCAGCCTCTTCGAGGGGGCAACCTCCTTCACATTACATAATGAAAATTCTTGGATGATTCAAATGAAAAAACCTCCTTTCTATATATAGGAGTCTAAGGGGTCACAATATAACCAAGCCAACCTAACAATAATAATATAAAGGCACAAAAATAACAATAGAGGGATTCTATGGGGCACAGTAATAACAATATGGGGACAATAGGGGCACAACAATATTAATAAGGGATACAACTACAATATTAATGGGGGCATCACTAGTATTATAGGGACCTAACATGCCCCTCTCCTTCAAAAAAGTGTTGCCTTCAACACTTGAGTAGTTCTAGATGCTTCTATATAAAATTCTTATCCTCCCATGGGGAATCTTCAGCGGATAAGTTCTCCCACTTGAGGACATACTCTGAAATGGATCAATTTCGTAGTTGTCAAGTTCTTGTTTCTATGACTACTTCCGGTTCCAATATAATTTTTCCTTCCTCATCAAGTTCTGGCAATATTGTTTGAAATAGGAGCTTATCGCCTATAACCTTCTTTAAACATGAAACATGGAAAACTGGGTGCACTCAAGAAACAACAGGAAGCTCCAATTTGTATGCCATAGTACCAATATTTTGCAACACCTTGTACAAACCATTATACTTTGGTGACAATTTGTTATCCTTCTTAGCTTGCTTGAGGGACATTTGTTTATATGGTTGTAGCCGTATGAATACCCAATCACCTACATCAAAACTTCTTTCACTGCGATGTTGATCTGCCTGTTGTTTCATTCTATTTTGCACCAACACGAGGTTATCCTTTAAGAGTTGGAGAACTTGTTGTTGATGCTTGATGTGATGTTCCACTGCTTAAATGTTAGAATTTTCTCTTAAATATGATGTGATGGATGGTGGCTGATATCCATAAAGTGCCATAAATGGGGTCATTTTTGTTGCAGTATGGAAGGAAGTGTTATACCATCCTTATGATCTTTAGTGTATTCGTTATCACAACTATAACAAAGCCCTTTTGCTCTTTTTTCTACCAATTGTTGTGGTGTCAACCTTATAGGTTGTGGAAGGCTAGGGGCAACAACACTTCCATCTTTACAGTTTTGAGTGGTATGCTTCCTGGTTGCCATAATTTTGCTTTCCATTTTTCTTGCTAAATTGAATGCCTTCTCTAATGAATCAAGTTCCCAAAGGTGAACATCATGTTGGATATTATCCTTTAAAGTCTTTATGAACACCTCAATCCTATGCTCCTCTAGAATATTTTTTACCCTTATGTTCAATTTTTGGAACTCCTCAATGTGCTCCATTATTGAACCCGTTTGTTTGAGACTTATCAATTGGCTAAAAAAAGTGTTGCTTTTTGTATCCTCATCATGTGCCGTCAATTATTCCGTAAAAATTTCCCAAGTGATAATTTGTTTATGAGAGCAAAGCCATTGATACCATACAAACTGATTTGGTTCCAAATATAAAGTTGCAATACCTATGTTTTGTGTGTTTTGTGTGTTTTGCACATTATTGAGATCGAAAAATTGCTCCATCTGTAATATCCATGTTGCGGGATCCTTGCCATCAAACTTCCTCATATCGATTTTTGGAATATGGTGGGTCTTCGATCCATCATTAGAGTCTATGGAATCATGATTAACATTTCTTTTGTTCTCATCATGAGTTTCCTTTACTACCCTTTCACCATTAGTGACAATTTCTTGTAGCAACTTATTCAAATTTATCTTTAATTCTTCCATCTTATCATCCATGCCATCCATTTTAGCATCCATTCCATCCATTTTAGCATCCATTCCATTCATCTTAGCATCCATGCCATTCATCTTAGCTTCCATTCCATCCATCTTAGCTTCTATGCTTTTCTTTAAACAATCCATCTTAGCTTCTACACCTTTCTTTAAACCATCCATCTTAGCTTCTACATCTTTCTTTAAACCATCTGTCTTAGATTCTGTTACTTTTTGTGCAAGTGACACTTGTTGCACTTGGTCTCGTAATTTTGATATATCATGTTGCATTTCTTCCTCTTCTTCATGAGTCATGCTAGAGATTTTAGGTTTCTTACTAGGTGTTTGCATTTTCTTTCTTCGGGGCATCAATTACTGATAATAATGCTTTACTATGCCCTTTGAATTCCTTTAGACTAATTTTTCAAACCAAGCTTATGCAAAAATAAAAAAAAAAACTACACACCTTTTTTCACTTTGCAGGAGCTTGATATTGAATCTGATGTATCTTTGTAATTTCAGATCATCCAGTTCTGAAATTGCGACCTATAGTAGCCCTCTGTGTTCTCTTTCCAATGCCACTAGTCTAATCCCAATTGGATTCTCCAAGGAAACATTATGCACAATCTCCCAAGATAACCTGATTATAGACCTTTCCAGAAGAGTGAACTTGTATGAAGTGCGACGTGTCACTGTTTCGACATTTGGCTCTAGAAAATATATACAAGAAACTATAGTCCGTCCTCTTTCTTTACCTTCTTACAAATTTTCAATCCGATACTGAGGGAGAAAGTTATGATGATTTTCCCCAGGTCACTTGTTTGGAATGTAATTTATGAATCTGCAAAAAGACCAACTTCCTCAGATCATATCTCCGCAACTATAGTGTGAAAAGCTCTGCAATTTGGATCTGAGGTTCAGTGCCATTTTTTCTCAAATGGGCTTTTTTTTTGGCTTCTGAAATGTCACAGAAAAGAATTTATAGTGAAAATTCCACGATGACCTATTTGGAGCAGCGAAACCCTAGAATCCAAAGCTCTGATACCAAATGTTATGAAACTAGCTCACAAAAAGATAGAAAAGATAGATCAATGCCTTAGAATTCAGCCTCTTCAAGGGGGCAACCACCTTTACATTACACAAATGAATAATTCTTCGATGATTCAAATGAAAAAACCTCCTTTCTATATATAGGAGCCTAAGGGGTCACAATATAACCAAGCCAACCTAACAATAATAATATAAAGGCACAAAAATAACAATAGAGGGATTCTATGGGGCACAATAATAACAATATGGGGACAATAGGGCACAACAATATTAATAAGGGATACAATTACAATATTAATGTGGGCATCACTAGTATTATAGGGACCTAATAGTTGGATCCACATGCGCCCCCATTCATCAATAATGTATCCCAAATACTGAACCTAGGTCACGCCAAAAGTGCATTTCTCCAAATTGGCACATAACTTGTGTTGCCACAATGTTTGGAGAACCTGTCGAATGTGGTGGAGATTCTCTTACCAACTCTAGCTGAAGATCAAGATGTCATCCAAGTATACCACTACAAATGAGTTGGTGAATGGCCACAAGATGTCATCCATTAGCCTCATGAAGGTTGCAGGAGCATTCGTCAATCCGAAAGGCATAACCAACCATTCTAAAAGGCCCTTCTTGGCTTCGAAGGCAGTCTTCACACATCGAAGGGTTCGATTGTTTCCTAGTGATATCTTGACTTCAAATCGATCTTACTGAAATATTTTTCCCCCTTTAGTTGGTCCACGGTCACCAATCCATGAGATCAGGTACCTAATATGGACAGTGATCTTGTTCAATGCCCAATAGTCAATACATAGTCTCCAAGTCCCATCCTTCTTCTGTACCAACACGATCGGGCTTCCACAAGGTGATGGACTCGAACGGATGTGACCTTTCCACAACAACTCTTGAATTTGCCTCTTGATTTCATCATTCTCCATAACAAAGTGCCAATAGATTGGTCCATTGGGCTGCGGTGCACTTGGGGTCATATTGATGTAGTGCTTGACCTGACATTGCAGAGGAACCCCTACAGGGGGGGTGAAGATATCCTCATAATCCTCCATGACCTTGTCCATCTATAATTGTCGTGCGGAGGGGCCCTGTCTAGAGGTTGTGGTCAACGTCTTCTTCTTTCCTTGAGGGCGTATCATCAGGAAAACAAATTTTCTGCTTTTGGAAATGAGCTTACTCATTTTTTTGTAGTAACCAAAGAGATGGAGGTAGGTGGTGCTACCTCCGGTATCCTATACAACTTATTTCCCAAAGTAACAATACAGCATGGGGCCTTGATTCATACATATCATGTTGCTTCCACAAGTATGGTTGTCCTAATAATACATCACAAACATCAAGGGGAGAAATGTCACACAGTACCTCATCCGTGAAGGGCTTGATGTTGTATGGAAGGTGACACTGCTGGCTTACATGAAAATCTCGTCCTTGGTGAAGCCACCTGATGGTGTACAGTTGTCAATGTGCTGTGGTCGGTAAGCCTAGCTGCTTCACGACCTCTGTTGAAATGAGGTTATTTTGTCTCCTGCTGTCGAAAATGAACTGTAGTGAGGAGCCCTTTACCCACATCTGGGAGTGGAAGAGAAGTTGCTCCTCCTCTGCATATTTGGGTTCCTCCTTCTGAATCTTCGTGGTGGCAACGGTGGCGTTGGGCTCCACATCGATAATCTGCTTCCCTTTGTCATTCCCCTTGCCAAGTTCTGACTCAGAGTTAGAGCATGCATCTCATTCTGAAACCCTTAGCTTGGCCACCAGTGATTGCTTAGCCCGACACTCACTTGTGTTGTGAGTGGAGCTTTTATGGAACTCACACCACTTTCCAGTGTCTTTTTCAGCTTCACAGCGTTGTTCTTTGCTTGCATTTTTGGCGGGTTGTCTTGGGCTGCCCTGCCTTGTCTTTGTCCTTTGTTCAGTGGTTTGGGGGCACCTTTCCCTTGCTTGGGATTCACAGATCCAAAGTCTCGCTTATTTTGTTTAAAATTTTGCTCGACCTTAACGGCATATCGGTATGTCGTGTCGAGTGAGGAGATCTTCAGGAATTCTATTTCTTCCTCGATGTACTTGTGCAAGAAACCACAGTATTTGAGTACCAAATTCTTCTCTGAAACCTTGATCCCAACATTGTGCGAGGGGTATAGAAAATATTGGTAAACTCTAGCACGTCTTGGTCCCTTCCCTACCGCAGCGTGGTCCACTTTATGTATTGATCCTCATAGCTCCCGACAGGGTAGTATTGCTCCTTGATGGCAATCCGGAATGAATTCCAAGTGGGTGCGGCTGAAAATAGTGAGCCCATACTTTCATCCTTCTGCTTGCAGTAGGTTTCCCACTAGTCCTTGATGTGGGGGGCTACTTTGAGAAGAGCAAAAATAATATTTTTCCAACTTGAAAAATCATGAACAAAAAATTACCCTTCTAGCAAATTTAACCATTTATCTATGACATCTGCATCTATTTGACCCTTGAAGATGGGGATTTCAAAATTAACTTGTACCTTAAAGGGTGTGGCATTTCCAGAGTAGCTGTTGGAAGCCAATGCATCACCTCTAGGTAGCCGCTAAAGGATCTAGGAAAAGTTGTCTATCATCGCATTCCTTTACCGCTCGAGGGCTTCTTAGAGAAATAATTTGATAGGATCTCCTACCCCCTCGTCTTTCTTTTCATCTGCCATGGCAGGCCATTGGGATTTGTGAGGCTGGTCTTGGAAAGTTTTGACCAGTTCAAGCCCTAACTCCTTATATCCCGACCTTGTTGGGGACATGCAAAGAAAAACAGAGAAAAGGCAAACCTGCTCTAATACCACTGATCCAGATTTAAACAGGAATGCAACAAATTATAGAGATAACCATAAATACAGAGATGCAGTGGAAATAATACTACATTTCATTACTGTAAAATACTGTAATATGCTTACAAACAGAAATGGAAATAAACTAGCTAGGGCGATGGTAGCTTATCTCTAAGAAGAGATGTGGTGGCTACATGCCTCTGAACTGTGTTACAATGAGGCCCGAAGGCCTATTTATTGTTGAGAAACAATGGAAAACCCTAAACATCCAAAAACCTAACCCTAGAAGATGAAATGCCAAACTATGGGCCCCGTTTGGGTAAATTGGTACATCAACTTCCCGGGGTCATAACTTTGGCATATGATCTCCGTTTGACATGCACAATATCTCGTTAGAAAGATCTATTTGAGAAATACAACTTTAGAAAGAGAAACATCAGTCCATGAACCCATGTTGCTCCCATTTTTCCCAAAAAACGTCATTTAGGGCCTCAAAAGAGCTTTAGAAGTTCAAGACCCAAAAAACTGCTAAAAATAGTAAACTGTGCTACAATTAAGGAAACTGAAAAGATTAAAGAAACAATGGTGGCGGCACAAGTGGACTTGGTGGGTGGCCACCAATATCCACCTGGATCATTTCTTCATCATAATTTTACCCTGTAATGCTCTGATTATGTTCTTGAGAAATTTATTTTGAACCTTAATTTTCTTGTTCGTCTTATACCAATGACAGAGGTGTAGAAGTATATTATCATTTTGGATTCTGAGTATCTCACTCTAAACTTTTATTGCTTCCCTTTCATGAATTAAGTATTTGTTAAGAACCTCCAACTCATATAAGTCTTGCTTTAGATTTTCTTCAATTCTATGTTCATGCTCTACATTTTGTTTTGTTGCTGAAGTTTCAACCATTTCATATTGAGAAAGTTTTACCTTTTGTTGTGCCTTTCTCTCTAAGGATTCTACATAGTCATAAATCTCTTGCTGGACTAGATCAATTTCTGGAGATTGTCTTGTTGAACTAACTATGTGAGGTGGTTTATTATCCTCTGTTTTCTTCCTTTGTCTAAAGAAATTTTAGGCTCAAGCTAGCTTTCTTTATTCTAAGGCCCTGTTTTCCATTTTTTCTGTTTAAATTTCTCAAGATACTGGGATAGGGGGTATCATCTTCAAATAGATATTTTGGTGTTTCGGTTACACTCTACTCTCAAATTTCTTCTTTAATTCTCTCTTTTCCATGGTCAGGGTTTGACTTTCTTTGATTTCTTTTAATCCTACCATTTGTTTCTTCCTTTCGGACTTCTACAAAATGGTTTATCACTAAGAAATCTTGTCAACTATATCCTTTAGAATCCAAATGTGCTTCTATAATAATATTGATGACTCCATGATGGTAAAGAGAGTTATTAATGGACCTAGACTCTCTCTTTATGCTAAATTCTGTTTTCTTTTAACTTTGAAGAAGGAAGTAAGGCAAATTAATCTCATTTCCATCAACAAAATTCATCATAAGCCTCACATGGTAGAAAAACATTGTCCCAAATCTACCTTCACGTGTTACAAATTTCTGAATAACTAGCAAGATATTTCTCCATTTTCCTTTTAATGAAGTGACTGGAATACCCTTTTTGAAAATGGATAAACCCATACCTGGTTCTTTGAGGAAATGGACCAAGTTATTCTCTTTAATTCTCCTATTCTTGCAACAACTTTTTGCTTTTCTTGGTAGTCATGTTGCTTCTGCTACAATAGATTCTATGAGGATGAGCTTAATATCTCCTATCTCTGCTTCTACTCCATCAAATGCTCGGGTGAAGGCTTTGGTAACTTCTGTTTCATACCTGTTGAATTTCTCGAAAAATTGGAGCCATCCCACTTGTTGCAATTGGTATTTAACCCTTGGATATGCCTAGAGAAATTTTACTCCATTTGGTTCATAACGAACAAGCATTCCCATGGTGAGGAGAAGTCTCGGCCTTGATTGTTTTCTTTCGACTGGGATAATGGAAGCTTTGAAAGAGGGAATGAACAAAATGTGAATTGGAAATGAGTGGAATGGATATGAAACTGGGTTAAATTATAGAATGGTAAGGCATTGATGTAAGAGGTTGTGTTTTGTCTAGATTGTACCGTCGCAATTTCTAGAATTTGATTTCAAAGGACTGGTGTCATGTGTTTAATTCCGATCAGACTTGATGTGACTAGTGGTGTAATGATGAGTAGATATGGTATAATGGTTATGAATATGATAGAAAATGTATAAGGTCCTCAACTTGTTAATACAATCATCCATAAATTAAAGCATAAGCTCCTAGATGAAATGTAATTTTAACATTCTTACATGCCTTTGTTTCTGTGTTCCCTAATATTCTTTTGTTGTAGAATTTGAATTTGGTTGCAGAATTGAAGATCGACTCTAGAATGACAGGAATTTTGTTCTATGGTTATCATTTCTCATATTTTCTTTATCTGATCAGGAGAAGACTTCTTTATTGTTGTTGTTGCTTTTGATGGTCAGTGAAAATATTGATCCTTATGAATATGGCTTTGCACCTGAAAATTTATTAGAAAAGGAAGGATAAAAAGAAATAGGGACAAGAAAGAGGGTGTTTTGAAAATCTAAATTACCAACAAATCTTGATTTTCAATTAATATTTTTTGTATAAACATGCCAACGTAGTTGGTTTTCATGTTTATACTTTTATTATTATTGTTATTATTATTTTATATTATTTTTTGATATATTTTTTATATTTTATTTGAAAAATTACAATAAAGTTGAAGAGTGAGGAGAAGAATCCCCTTCCTTGACCAACTTGAATTCAGAATTCTGTTACAAATATTTGACAAATTGTTCCATTGTTAGTGGTTTATGATACAACTGTTTTCTATGACCATTAACAAGTAATTTGTTCATCATAAATAGTTTTGATTTTGACTGCTCCATTATCAAAAATAGTATCAATCTCATAAGGACCAAGCCAATGAGTGTGAAATTTTCCTTTAAAGTATTTGAACTTGGAATAAAAAATAAGAGCTCGATCACCTTCCTTTAACTTTTTATCTTTGATGAATTTGTCATGCCACTTAGATCTTTGCTACTGAACTATGTTAATTTTTTGAATAACATCTTATTGGATCTCATCTAGCTCATTCAATTGTGCTAATCTTTCTTTCTAAGCTTCTGATAAATCAAGGAAAAATATAGTTCTTGTTCTGAATGTCCTCTTGGAATTCAATTGGAAGAAAAATTTTATTTCCACAGACAAACTCGTAAGGAGTATGTCTAGTTGTATTCCTCCATGTAGTTCAATATGCCCATAATGCTTCTGGAAGCTTTTATGCCCAATCCTTTCTATGTAAATTCATAGTTTTGGTAAGAATTTCTTCAAGAATTTTGTTGGTAGATACGATGTGTCCATTGGCTTGTAGATGATATGGAGTAGACTTCTAATGCTTTATTTTATATTTCTCCATGATCTTTTGCACCTACTTGGATGTGAATTGGGTACCTTTATCTATTACAATTTCTCTTGGAACACCAAAACATGTAAAGATATCCTAAAAAATAAATGTAACTACAAAAAAATTTAGTTGCAAATAAAATAGGTTTAGCTTCTACCCGTTTTGTAACATATATTTTGCAAACAAGTACGTACATTTTCTCTTTAGATGGAGAATTTATTGGTCCAACAAAATCTAGAGCCCACTTCTCAAAGGGTTCTAAAAGTGCCTATGGTTATAGAGTCATTTCATCTAATCGAATGGGCTTCCCCATTCTTTGACAACTATCACATCTTTTGACATATTCTTTGGCATCCTTGAAAATGGGCGGCTGATAATATCCCAAAAGAAGGATTTTGTAAGCAGTTCTTTTACCAAAAAATGGTCCTCCACGTGGCTCATCATGGCAACCTTTCAAGATTTCAGGTACTTCATCTTCTCAAACACATCTTTGAATAATAAAATTAGGTCCAGTTTTGTACAATTCTCCATCTATCCAAGAATAAGGTGCATTGGTTTTGATCACTTTTTTCTTTTCTCTGGTTGATAGTTGTGGAGGTAATTTTCCCATAGCCAAATAATTAGCAATATCTGCAAACCAAGGTGTTTTAGTAGACACTACAAAAAGATATTCATTAGGAAAGTTATCTTTTATAGGAACATCCTCATTATTATTTTGCACTCTATAAAGAAATTAGCAATTGTATTTTCTTTTCCTGGTCTATCAAGAATGGTAATGTTGAATTCTTGTAACAATAGCAACCATCTTTTAATTCTACCATTAGTGACTTTTTTGTTCATTAGATATCTAATAGCAGAATGATTTATATGAATGAATGTTTCATAACCAGTAATATAAATACGAAATTTATTAATGGCATGCACAATAGCTAAAAACACCTTTTTTGTTACAGTGTAATTTAACTCTATGGGAGTCAAAATTTTGCTTGTATAATAGATAGGAGAAGGAGTTAAATATTTTTGTCCCAGCACAACTCCTATATCTATATCTCAAGAAAGAGCCCAATTAGGTCCTCTTAAAATTGGTGCTTCAGTGATCTTTTGTTTCAATGTTCAAATGCTTTCTAACAATCAAAATTCCAAACAAATTCACAATATTTTGTAAGGAGTTTGAAAAGTGGAGATGTTATTTTTGTGAAATTTTCTATGAATTTTCTATAATATCTAGTAAATCCAAGAAAATTTCTAACATATTTTTGACAAACAGGGATCAAAATTTTAAAAACTATTTCTACTGTAGATGTATCCACCTTAATTCTATAACTAAAAATATGGTGACCTAAAATAATCCCTTCATTGAACATCATAAAACATTTCTCATGGCTTAATGAAAGGTTTGCCTCTTTACATCTAAAAAGAAGTTTTTCCAAATTCTCAATAGCCTGTTCAAAAGTATCATCATACACAATAAAGTCATCCATTGGAGGAAATTTCATCCTAAAACTGACCTCCTAAGGAAAAATAATAAAATAATAGTTAAAATAATAAATTAAGAGTTATGAGAAAACTACTTTTTTTAATTGTATTTTTGGCTTATAGCCTTATAGGTTTACTCAAATATCAAGTGTAGACATTCATTGGATGTGGAATTAAATTATGCATCCAACGAGTACCCATTATGAAAACTTTTGAGAAGACCCAAATAAATAAAAATTGAAGATACATTAAAAAAGTGTGTTCAACATGCTTTTTTAATGTATCTTCATTTTTTATCAATGTGGGTCTTTTGAAAGGTATGCATAATGGGTATTTGTTGGATGCAAAATTTTATTCCGCATCCAACGAGTGTATACACTTGAAATTTGAGTAAAGCTATAAGGAGATAAGGCAACAATCCAATTAAAAAAAAAAAGGTAGTTTTTCTTAGTTTCCCTCCAAAATATCTACATGTACCTCTTTTTAAATTTAAAGGATTTTGTTTGGTTTACATATTATGACATGGAATTTACATGAAATTTTCATGGGAACTTTTAGGCTAAATTTTCCTCTAATGCATGTATACTTCCACACAATCATGAATTAGATCAGAAAAAATACTTAAGACTACTATCTGAAATGTAGCACATGCATTACATAATCCAAAGGGAAGAAACCTATAGGAATATGCTCCCCATGGACATTTAAAAGTAGTTTTATCTTGATCTGCTAATGCTATTTGGATTTGGTTATATCCACTAGAACCATCTAAAAATGAAGTATATTTTGTTCCCGCCAAAGTATCTAATACTTGATCTATAAAAGGTACTGGAAAATGATATTTCAAAGTAACTTTGTTTAATTCCCTATAGTCAATGCACACTCTCCATTTTCCATTTTTCTTAGGAATAATCACTAAATGTGACACCCATTGACTATCTAATATTGGATAGATGAAATTCACGTTAAGTAACTTTTGTAATTCCTCCTTAACAATTTCTCTCAGATTAGGATTCATCCTTCTCCGAGGTTATCTAATTGGTTTGGCATTTTCTTGAATATAAATATGATGCATACAATTTCTAAGATCAATCCTTTTCATGTCAGTGCACTCCCATGCATAAGAAAAAGAGTGTTTTTGTAGCATCTGTATCAATTTTATCTTCTGAAATTCTTCCAAATTATTGTTAATATTGAATGTTTTATTTGAAAAAAAATCTACTTGAGAATTGCCAAATTTTTCATAGAATGTAAATCCATTTGGTGAGATGATAAATATTCAATAATGCATTGTTGTTGAAAACTTTGATCTTTCTCACAGTATGAAGAAGAATCATTATTATTCATTAAATATATCAATTGGTCTTCTTCTTCTAATTGTGAAAGAGTATAAAATGGTTGTAAATAATTAAAGTCTTAATTATCATCATCTATCCAAATCTCACTTTTTACTTTAGTTATCGTTTTTGCAGGAGGATACAATGTAAATTTTATAGTGGAACTTTTGTAAGAGATATAAATATCACTAGATCTACAACTTATGAATGCATCAGCTGTAGCTAGCCAAGTTACTTGAAGGATCAATGGATGACCTCCTAAATTATTCTTCGGGGTTAAATTCATGAAATCTACAGGATATTCCCAAGAATCTAGAGAAACAAACACATCTTCTAATACTCCATCTAGTATGATAACAAGTCTCTATGCTAATTATAATAATGTAGGAGTATATTGAAGATTGGGAAGCTTAAGTTGGTCCATTTTTTGTTTACTCATAATGTTAATAGTTGCTCCTAGATCAATCAAAGTGTTTGGAATCTCAATACCATTGATATGATTTTTCACAATGGGACTACCAAGATCTAGATATTTTTGAACAATAAGTTTTCCCATCATGATATCAATGATTTTTCCTACCAATTAAATATTTTTAATATCTTTTCTTTTTCTTCCTAGTTTTGTAATGCATATCTCCTTAATAGCTTTTTAAAATATTGGTTTTTCGTTTATAGGTTGTAATAAATGAATTGTAATGAAAATATTCTTAAGTTCATCTAGCATATCATAATCTGGTAAAACAATTTTCCTTTCTATTCCTTTATCAATTTTGAGCCTTTCAAGAAAAGGTGGATCTTACAGCTAAATAGAAGTTTGTTCTACTATAGGACTGTAGGAGCTTGCTTTATTTTCTCATCCTTTAATGGTATAGGAACATCTTCCTTTAGAGGAATATTTTCTTGATCAAGATTTGCATCTTTATCATGAACTTCATCCTCTTTATATTTTTGGATGCCATTTGTTGGTGACTTCTTTTGCAAAACCCTACCAGATCTAAGTTGAACATCATTTAGACCTAATAAGGTAATCATATAAGCTTGAAATTTTTGTCCTTCGACATTATAAATAGCTTGTTGATTTTTATCAGTTGGGTTTGGAAGTGGTTCTGAAATTAGTTTATTGGGATTTTGAGGAAATGTAATGAAATTTGTTGATTTCAATTTTGAAATGGAGGTTGAGTTGGTTGAGGAGGATAATATTGTGGTGGAAAAGAAGGTTATGGGTGTTGGAATTGAGGATATTGAAGATATTTTCCATATGGATTTTTCCAACCTTATGCCCAAGATGGATTTTGAGATTTTGGGGACCAAGGTTGCCATGGCATGGGTGCAGTCCAATTGTTTTGTGGTTGTGCATATGATTGAGTATTGAAACCTTGAGTCATATTTAATTTTTGGATTTTCCATTGCCTTTTAGCAATAAAACAAAGAGATTCATCTTGGCTTGTTCCAGCTTCATCTTGAAAAACAACTTTAAAACCAAGTATTGAAGGGAATTCCATTGTGTTATTATTTTTTGCACATTTCACACAAATTTCTATACTATCAAGGGGACATTCTCTTAGGCATGTTTCTTCCTACACTTGGGATAGAAAATAGATAATGCAACATTCTCTACTTTTTGTTTGTTTTGTATCTAAAGGGTATCTAGTTTTTCACTAAGACTCCGTAGGATATCTGTTTTGAAATTATCAATAAATTTTCCTATTTCAACTCTACTTAGTGTTCTAGTTGCATATTTATTAAATTTCATCATCACAGGATCACTCGAGTTTTGCTAGTTCTAGCCTTACCCCTTAAGATATGTTTAAATAAATCATAGATTTCTCCAAATGAAAGTTGTGAAACATATCCCTTACCCATTAAATTAAGAATATCAATACATTCATCTCTGATGGATTTGAACAAAAGAGAGTTTAGTGTTTCATCATCCAAATTATACATCTTATCCCTTTTGATGTTGTACGAAGATATTTCACTAGATCTTCAAGGCTTTCATCCTATTTTTGAATCATCTTAAAGACTTCATCTTTAAGGTTATGGGGCATACAATAATACATTTATTTTTCTAAGAGAACATTTTTCATTTCTTCCCATGTTCTAATTATATTTGTTCCTAATCGCGTAAACCATTTAAGTGCTCCATCTTTAAGAGTTGCTTGGAATAATTTAAATTTTGGCGGATCAAGAACATAGTCATAGTTTCTAAATAGAACTTCAAACTCAAAAAGAAATGTTTTAGAGTCCTCATGTATTAAACCATGGAAATTAGGGAGGATGGAGGGTGAATCGTTCTTCATTGTGGCTATGGTATCTTCATCAAATATGGGAAATCCATAAGGATTCGACTCTCCCCTACCATCTCTACTACCTCTACCACCTCTACCTCCACATCCTCCTCTATCTCCTCCTCTTCCTCTTCCACCTCCAATCCTAATTTCACCATTTACATTATGTACTTCTACTTCTCCTTCTCCTTCCCCTGCCATTGTAGATTCCTCATAGCTAATATATGGTTCTATGATAGGATTATCTATCTCTTCTTCTTGTTAGTATACTAATGGTATGTTAAAATAAGTTTCATATTCTTCTTTTTCACTAGGAACCTCTATTTGTTGTCCTAGAAGTTGTTATCGTGTCAAAGATAGGAAGATTACTCCTTCTATTAGATATGTAGGTTCTTCAACTACAACTTGGGTAGAGGAAGTTGGTGAATCTCTAGGTTGGATTTCAGATCTATGCACCTCAGGAAGTCTATTTCTATCTGCCAATGATGGGATGTGAGTATGGGTGGATGGTGTGGCACTACGAGGCCTCAGTGGAGTGAGTGGTGACGTTGGAATTGAACTTCTGTTAGGCCCCTATACTACTAGTGTAACCCCTTATTGTTATTAGTATCACCCACTTATTATATTGGTGTACCCATGTAGTGCCCATATTGTTACTATTGTGCCCCATAGAAGCCCACTATTGTTATTATTGTGCCCTTACATTATTATTGTTATGTCGGCTCTAATTATGTTATGACCCCTTAGACTCCTATATATAGAAAGGAGGTATTTTCATTTGTATCATCCAAGAATTGTTCATTTATGTAATGTAAAGGAGGTTTCCCCCTTGAAGAGGCTGAATTATAAGGCGTGGATCTCTCTTTTCTATCTTTTTGTGAGCTGGTTTCATAACATTTGGTATCAAAGCTTTGGATTCTAGGGTTTCGCTGCTCCAAACAGGTCATCGTGGCATTTTCACTATAAATTTTTTTCTGTGATGTTTCAGAAGTCGCACAAAAAAACCCATTTGAGAAGAAATCACGTTGAACCTTGGGTCCGAATTTCAGAGATTTTCGTGTGATATTTGCGGAGATATGATCTGAGGAAGTTGGTCTTTTTTCAGACTCCTGAATTACATTCAAAATAGGTGACCTGGGGAAAATCGTCATAACTTTCTCTCTGGGAATCAGATTGAAATTTTGTAAGAAGGTACAGAAAGAGGACGGACTGTAGTTTCTTGTATATCTTTTTCAGAACCAAAGATCGAAAATTGTACACGTGGCACTTCATACAAGTTCGCTCTTCTGGAAAGGTCTATAATCAGGTCATCTTGGGAGATTGTGCATAACGTTTTCTTAGAGAATCCAATTTGAATCAGACTAGTGGCATTGGAAATAGGACACAGAGGGTTACTATAGGTTGTAATTTCAGAACTTAAAGATCTGAAAGTACATAGTTACAGTCGTTTCAAGGTCGAGCTCCTAAAATCAAGAAAAAGCAAGATGAGGAAGTTTGATGGCAAGGATCCGGTAAATTGGATACTTCAGATGGAGCAATATTTTGATCTACATGGTGTACAACTGTTACAAAAGGTATGTATTGCATCTTCATATTTAGAACCAGATCAATTTTTATGGTACGAAGGGCTTTGTTCTCGTAAACAACTTGTTACGTGGTCAATTTTCACGGAGGAAATGATAGCACATTATGAGGATACAAAGTGCAACACCTTCTTTAGAGCAACACCACAACAATTGGAAAGAGTAAAAGGGCTTTGTGACATAGTGGAAAGCAAAATTATGGAAACCAGGAAGCATACCCCTCACAACTATAAAGATGGAAGTGTTGTTTCTCCTAGCCTTCCACAACCTACAAGGGTTACACCACAACAATTGGAAGAAAAAAGAGAAAAAGGGATTTGTTACAATTGTGATAGAAAATGCACTAAAGGTCATAAGTGTGTTGAGAAGAAATTATTTTACATAGAATATGAAGAGGAGGAAGAAAACGATCAAGAAACATCAAAAGAAGAAGATATACGCCAGGACCGCACCCCAGAGAAAGAAGAAATGAATTAGACCATATCTTGTAAAGCATTGGCAAGAATTACCACTCCTCAAACTCTCAAGATAGAAGGACATATCAAGAAGAAAAAGGTACAAAATCACATCGAGAAAGCAGAAATGAATCCAACCATATCTTGTAATTCATTGTTCGAAATTACCACTCCTCAAACTATCAAGATAGAAGGACGTATCAAGAAGAAAAATGTTCAAGAAGTGAAAGATCACATCGAGCATCAACAAATGAATCCGACCATATCTTGTAAAGGATTGGAAGAAATTACCACTCCTCAAGCTCTATAGATAGAAGGACATATCAAGAAGAAAAAGGTTCAAGCAGTGAAAGATCACATTGAGCATCAACAACAAGTTCTCCAACTTTTAAAGGATAATGCCACTTCCGTGCAAAATCAAACGAAACAACAGGTAGATCAACATCATAGTGAAAAATGTTTTGATGTAGGTGATTGGGTATTTTTACTGCTACATCTCAAGCAAGCTATTTATGAGAAGGAAATGTTGGCAATACTACATGCACTTAAAAAATGGCGACCTTACCGAATGGGAAGACTCTTCAAGGATGAGGATGTGGAAGCATTGTTTTGTGCTATTTATATTATCCAACCAGATTGGATAAATGAAGCAAAGGATGAATGGAAGAAGGACGAAGAAGTATGGCCACTTATTCAAAAGTTGCAAAAGATCCCAATTCAAACAATATTGCCAGAAATTGAAGAGGAAGGAAAAATCATATTGGAACCTGGAGCAGTCACAGAAACAAGAACCCGACAGCTATGAAATCAATCAATTTCAGAGTATCTCATCAAGTGGAAGAACTTACCCACTGAATATTCCAAATGGGAGGACAAGAATTTTATACAGAAGCATCAAGAACTACTCAAGCGTTGAGGACAACGCTTTTTGAAGTAGAGGGGCATGTTAGGCCCCTATACTACTAGTGTAACCCCTTATTGTTATTAGTATAACCCACTTATTATATTGGTGTACCCATGTAGTGCCCATATTGTTACTATTGTGCCCCATAGAAGCCCACTACTGTTATTATTGTGCCCTTACATTATTATTGTTATGTCGGCTCTAATTATGTTATGACCCCTTAGACTCCTATATATAGAAAGGAGGTATTTTCATTTGTATCATCCAAGAATTGTTCATTTATGTAATGTAAAGGAGGTTGCCCCCTCGAAGAGGCTGAATTCTAAGGCGTGGATCTCTCTTTTCTATCTTTTTGTGAGCTGGTTTCATAAAAACTTCTACCTCTACTTGCAAATCTACCTATAGAATCCCTTTCTCTATGCATACATGCTTTTTATCATTTTTCAATTTATTAACATTAAAAGCTCATAAAGATGATATGCAAGAATGGAATTCTATATAGACTTCCTTGGAAACAACACCAAAATGTTTGGTAAATTAATTGTTCTTAATTTACTTGATTAATTTTCAACGAGGATTCGTGTACTTATGAAATGTATGTGTACTATATATTATAGGATTCTTTCTGTGAATTGCCTGATTCTAGAAATGAAACTATTGCTAAGTATGGAGTCTAGAAAAAAAAAAAATTCACACAAATTGGAGAATAATTATGCACATGTTCTTTCAATCCAAAGTTATATTAAATCCTAATTGGAATTCACTACTTTGTAGAATTTGAAAAGCTATCTAAATTACATAATTCAAACTTTCTTCTAATTGTTTGAATGGAAAATGATTTGAAACCAAATTTCAATAAAGAAACAATCTAGTTCTATTTTGTAGAATTAAAACATTCTACACTAAATTACAGAAAGAAACTTCTATACTAAATTGCAGTAAGGAATTCTATACTAATTGCATGAAAGAGAAATTTCAATTAAAATGATCTAATTCCTACTTGCAAAAAATGAAATGAAAATATTTACAACTTGAGAATGATTACCTGTGTGCGTATTTAGCCTCTAAAGAGTGTGTCATCAGTATTTAAGAAATTGAATTAATACAAAGTAATTAAGTGTTTGAAAGAAGAAGCATTCAATAATTGAAATATTTTTAGTGTTTTTCTGTTTATGAGTGCTATAATCAAAATGAGAATCATCAGAAATGTAATTATGATGGAAACAAATCATTGAAAGAAACTATAATACTAAAAACAAAACTATAAAGAAAACCTCATAGCTCGACAGGGGGCCCTCCCGTGAGTGTAGGTCAACTATTAATCAAAAAATCTCCACGCACACATTGAGAGAAAAGTAACCTATATTAAGTTTGAACAAAGTATCATCGGTCTTCACAGTAGAACAATTATAAAATTAATATTAGAGGAAAACTTATGTGTTAGGTATCAACTTACAACCTTTATACAAATTTCATAAAACAATTTTAAGAGTTTTAAGCCAACACAACATGAGATATTTTGACATCTATGAGATATATTCAATTTGAAACTCAATCTCTTTATGACCTGCTAGTGAAATAGCAAGTCATAGGAGATTCATCCTGATCCAAAATCTAACAACTAAATAGGTCTTCAATATCTCTCACTTGATGTTGTTCTATTCCTCTGCTGCTTTTACTTGATCGCTACATGCCGTTTTCAGAGTTTGACTCTGAATTTGAGTTCTAGATCACTCAATCCTCGTAGCTTGCCAAGTTATGCAGATAGGTGGTTATCCATATGGTGGACATTTGTCAACTCCAGGTAGTCTTCATCCTATTAAAGTGTTGCAACCTGTCTAACAATGAATATTTATGTGGAAACCAATATTAGCTGCATAATGTTTATTATTTTTTCATTGTAAGAATATTTTCATTATAATTCATTAAGAAATAGAGATTCTAATTATGGATGATGAATACTTTTTTAAGATTTTAACTTGACCTTGAACATGCTGAGATTTCTATAAAATGGTTATAAAAAGGTGAAATGGGATAGTAAAAAAGAAATAATTCCAAACTTCAACATTGTGATCTCTTTCATTTCCCCAACATTTAATGGGTTGGAACTTGGGTTTCTAATTTGAAAGATCACCCCCTCTTGGCTCATTAAGGGTTGGTGATTTTATTGGAATGTGAGGGATTAAACCCTTTTTTCCCTTGTTCCATCAAATTCCTCTTCTTGTTGTCCATTGCCCTTTAAAGGCCTAGTTTGTTCTTCCTCTATTTATACAACTAATATGCCTTCTTGATGGTTGCATCTAGGGTTTTGGCATCATCAAATTTAATCAGGTCACCATAGAAAGATGGCAACCCATTGACATATCTTTGTATCTTAACTTTCTCATAATTGACGAAATACACATACCTCAACAACTCAGTAAAATTTTGACCATACTCCTCCATGGTCATGTTCCCCAACTTGAGCTCAAATAATTATTACATCTTTCTTTCATAATAGAATTTTGATAAATATTTATTTTGGAAATATTACTTAAACTTTATCTATGTAATTTTCCTCTCATCCAAGTGTTTCACCTCCTTGATTTGTTCCCACCATAAATTGGACTTGGCCTTCAAGTGGTAAGTGGAAATTTTGGTTTCTAGATTTAAGGAAATAGAAATTCTGTGAAAATTCCTTGAATGCTACAACTGGAGTTTAATCTTCTAACAACTAGTAGTTTATTTGTCTTTTGAATTATTATTCCACAAATAACCATTAAATTACTATTGAATTATACATAGCTAAAACATGTTGCAGAAATATAGAAAATGAAATTGAAAAATAGATGCACGCACACAAAATTGACACCATTATTTTTGGACAATTGTCCCTAAAAAAACCTCGAAGGAAAAATTAATGTAGCAGATGAGAGTTTTATTATTATGCAATAATTTGAGAGAAATATTAGAACTGGTTTCCTAACTGGAAAACCTCTAGCAATCTACCAGAAAAATATCTAGAAGACACTCTTGTCCTCCTCTTCAACTGATATGGCTCTCTCTGATTAACTCACACTCTCCCAGACTATTTGCATTGCCTATGGGAAATGTGCATTATTTCTTCAGATAAATTTTTACATCCTTGTATCTACCTCTAGGTGGGACGTCTATCCCCCCTGTACCTCTAGAATCAACCCGCTCTACCTCAGGGACCTTTATCCAAAAACTAGCTGAAACAAGTCTCTTCTTGCAACTCACACTAGTGTTTCTGGCTATTCACACTGATCTATATGACATCCTCTGTAGATAATTTGGCCTCCCTCTTTCTTGTCTCGCAAACAATGGAAATATTGAGGAATTATTCCTCCAAAATATTTTCTTCCAAATCTCCAATTCTCCCTCACTCTAATGCTTTCCATAGCTTGAACTGCAACCTTGTTGAATACTACAAACTGGGTAAGTTGAACTGCTCAAACTCATGTGATTTATTTTCTCGAAGCCATTGAATTGCTCCTATAATATTCTATTGGGAAATCAATGACCAAGATCTAATCCTGATCAATAGCTTAGATCACTTTGACTCCATAAACAGAAGTCTCTAGAGAAATGTTGGATTACCTTAATTAACTAACTTAGGAAATATTTTAATTATGGGAAATTAACTTAATTAAGGTGTTTCTAAGTCTTATCTCCTAAAACTTTTATGGTTTTTGGAGTTCTCGTGTTTCTTGATATCTTAAACACCATAAATACTAGAAAAATTATTCATTGCTACCATAAACTAACACTCCCTCTTACCAAGGAAGGTGTTCTCCATTATAGCCATATGTTCTCTAAAATAGATGAACTTTTCCCTCCCTAGGGCCTTCGTGAATATATGAGCCACTTGCAGGTTTGTGGGAACATGCTGTAGTTAAACTGCTCCATGTTGCACACAATCTTTGATGAAGTGCTACCGTATGTTTATATATTTTGGCCTATCATGAAACACTAGATTCTCAAAGAGCCTAATGCAACTTTGATTATCACAATAGATACTAGTCGCCTTCGTGCTTTGACTGAAAAAACTCACTAGAATATTTCGTAGACAAATAGCTTCACATGTGGCCATCCTAGGTACCATGTACTCTACCTTTACAGAGCTCAGTGCTATGTACTTATGATTCCTGCTACACCAAGATAAAACCCCTGATACAATGTTGAAGCAACACCGAGAAGTCATTTTCCTATCTACTAAATTGCCTTCCTATTCTGCATCCATATAACCACATAACTTGAAACCATCACCTTGAGTATACTTCAACCCATACTCGATTGTGTCATGAAAGTCCCTAAGTATATTCCTTGGCACCATCTAGTGCATTCTCTTAGACCCCACCATGTACTAACTGAGAGTGTTCACCATGAAGCAGATATCTAGCCTAGTGTTCACTAGATAGATCAATGACATGGTGAGTTGTCTATACAAGGTTGGGTCCATGTCCTTGTCCTCTGATGCATATATCTTCCTCCAGTTAGTAATAAAAGGCATGGACATAGGCCTACAATCATGCATCCTAAACCTTTTCAAGATCTCTATAGTAGATTTCCCTTAATCAAGGAAGATCTCATCCTCCCTCTATCATACCTCTAGGCCTATGAAGTAATGTACTAGTCCTAAATCTTTCATCTCAAATTATACGTCCAAGTTCCTCTTGCAATCCTCTATGAGACTTGATGTCCCTATCAAGAAGGGGTGATCCACATACAACACTAGGATGAGTGGCTCACCCTCTACCATCGGATAGTAAAGGTTGGAATCCACATCACTCTTCACTAATCCCATTTCCTGCAAGTAGTTGTTAATACAACCATACCATGCCTTGGGAGCTTGTTTGAGCATGTATAATGCTTTCTTTAGCCTGCACATGTTTGTGCCCCTATCATGCGTCTTGAAGCACTATCATTGTTAAATGTATACCTCCTCCTCTATCACCCCATTCAAGAAAGTAGTTTTGACATCCATCTGGTGAATTTTCCATCTAGGGAAAATTTTAGTGGTAAAAGTTTGCTAATCAACTATCTTTTGGACATTTTTTGAAGAAACAAATTCCTATTTGGTTAAAATTCATGTATTGTTTACGTATATATGATTAAATGGATGATATTCGTCAAAATATTACCAATTTTAATAATAAATTACTTATTTTTTTATTGAATATTCCAATATATTCTATATGTATGAATTTTCAAACAAAAATATTTGACTATAAGACTATACATAGGAAAATAATTAAATCCTTCAAAAAACCCTGCTCCCATCCCATTTTCGCTACTAGATATATTACTAACTAGATTGAAGTATATCTAACAATTGGGGAAAATATCTCCTCATAGTCTATGCCTTCCTTCTGCGTATACCCCTTTGCCACAAACCTAGCGTTGTACTTCTCCACGCAACTGTCTGCAATGTACTTGAGCTTATAGAACCACTAAGAGCCCACAACTGACCTATCCATGGGTCTTTACACTACCTCCAACACAACATTTATCATGATGGAGCTATAATCCTCCAACATGGTATCCTACCATACATAATGTTGTGCAACCTCTTGATAGCTAGAAGGTTCCACAGCCTGTGCCACCAGACCTTGCTACCTTTCTAGTTGTCTTCTTTCTCTCTTACCCGTCTTAGGATCCCTTATAAATCTTGCACATCCTTTAGTGTCTGATGAACTTCTATGCTAGTTCGACTACTAGTGGTGGTTGGTTCAACCAAATCCTCATCTAACCTTATTGCTTGATCTACTGTGAACTCACTAGATCCAATGAACCTAAGCTAGAGCTCATATTGATAATTGTACTAGAACCCTGCAAATTTTCCTTTGACTATCCCTACTATTGGACTAATGGAGCTTTTGTTGGCTTACTATGATCATGTGTTGGCATCTCGTGAAACCTACTGAAGGCCCTATCCTCCATGAACTTGACGTCCTGTCTCATGATAATATTTTTCTCTCTGGGAATGTAGGTCATGTAATCCTTTGAGGTTTTTCTATACCCTGTGAAGAACCCCTTCTCTGTAGTGTGATCTAGCTTAGTGAAATTTTCATCTAGTACATGAGAGTAAGCTATACAACCAAATATTCTGAAGTGGTTGACCTTTGATATCTTCCCTAAGAAAACCTCCTTTGGTGTTATCTTCCTCAACACCCTGTGATAAACTCTATTATGTATACACATCATTGTGATACACACCTCTACCCATAGAAACTTGGGCATGTCTTGATCATATAACATAGTCTTTGCTACCTGAACCATATAGCTATTTTTCTACTTCGCTACTCCACTCTACCGTGGATTGTTTTGTAACATGCTTTATTTTTTATAAGTTAGTTTTTACTTATAAAATAGGGTATGAAAAAATAAAGAATAAAAATGAAAATATGAAAAACTAGAGAAAAAAAAAAAAAAGATGAAATGAAACCGCACCAAAAGAAAATCAAAATTTGTATAAGTGAGCATGTTTAAATGCCACGTCATAGAAATTTGTTTCATTGCAATAAATTAAGGTTTTGTGTGCAGATTGTTTAAATGCCACAACCTTTTGTTTGATTTGAATCATATTTTTTAATCATGATCAAGTCATTTAAATTTATGTTTTAGAATAGAGAATAATTTCACCAATTTGTTTAATCTTGGTAGAACATTATTAGATAGTATAGAATAGAATAAAATTGGTCTAACATTCTCAAAATTTGGCCAAAAGATATATTAGTTTATGGTTGGATTTATTAGTTCTTAATTACTTCTTAAGGGTGATTAATTTTTGTACATATTGAAAACTTTATTATGTTATGAGATAAAGTCATAAAACGACAAACTCACTTTGTTGGAAAGCGCTAAGTACTAGACACTTTTGGATGGTGTTCCGCTTCCCCACCCAGATCAATGGTGGGGAAGCCATTTCACACCCCCTCCCATCATTGCACAATAATGGCAAGGGGGGGTGGGGGGGGGTCCAAGTGGTTTCATCACTCGCGGGCCCCTCGCAACATGGAATCTCCTCTGCACTTTGCCCCCCAGCCCGCACATTACCACTTAACACCACCCCCCATCCGAAATCTGCTTATCCTTTCATGCACCTTTTGTTATCATGCCAACGATAACTCCCTTCCTACAACTTCTATTGCCAATCATTACATGACATGTGTCATATCTGTTATGCACCATCCATTATACGTTTTTCTTGTTGTTGTAGTTCTTCCTTTTTCCATTAATGAAAATATTTCCGTTTAGCTACGACTTTTCCGTAATGGTAATCCATCCCTTTTATAAATAATCCCTTCATCCCTATTACATGATTTCACTAAATTTGTCTTATATCCCGATTTATTGGTTTTCCAAGTTTAACTATTTCCTGTTCTTTCTTAACGCCACTGCTGAACTTACCACCAAAATGACAGACCTTAAGGTATTTTTCTCCATATCCTTTGTTATCTCTTCATCTTAATTCTGCAAATTATGGCTCCTAAGAGAAAAGACCAGCCCTCTACTAGTCAATATTCATTAGAGGAAAACCCTAAAGTCTCTGATGCCCTAGACCTTGATCACATTCCATTAGTTGACCAACTCTTAACAATCACAGACACAAAGTGCGAATTCAACATGTTTGAATTGCACTATTGGTTAAACTAGACTTACCAGGACTCTAAAGATGAAATCAACTTATGGGAATCCCTATTGCCCATGTATATGTTTCCTTAAACCCATCCTTTTCCTAACTTAGTCATGTGGTGTCAGGATAAGTATAGTCCCCTACAGAGGACTATGGTAGCTTAGAATGGAGACATTCTGATATCTATCACCCCTGAAACTATCAACAAGATGCTTATGATCCCTGAAAACAATTCCCTTAGCTTTTTCTCCACTATTGTTTTAATGGACTTATACCATAAGCTAACTTTCCCCCAAAGAGCTCAAATTTTGGAGATCATCCTCCTAGAAGATGTTGAACTTCCTACAAAGAACCCTCCCTATCCAACATCCATGTTCCTTGAGAGATCTAAACACATCATTTCCCTAGTTGGTTGCTTGTTAGGCTAAAAAATAGATCAATGGGCAGATGAATCTATCTTAGGTTATCTATCCATTTTCTCTAAAGAAAACGAACCTGATTTCATGTATAATTACAGTCAAATTTTGGCTAAACGTATGCATGAACAACTAATGAAAATTACTAGTGAAGGAGTGTTTAAATATTCCTCTGTGTTAGTAAATATGATTATTTTTCAATAGGGAGACATGTTACCTATTGTTTTACGCAAGAAGAATTATCAACAAGTGATTCAAGCAGTCACACAATGGACTTCATTGGTTAGGAGTAACTCAACCAAGTTCAAGTTTTCATACTTTATTGACTATTTTATTCATCCAGTTGCACAAATTCTCAGTAGCTAGAGCGAGCCTAGGATCAGTCCAGAAATCAAAAGGATCCTGCACCTGAGTTACTAAGCCAAGATAGGATACTGGTATCTTTACCAGAAATATACATAGATTAGAGTGTATGGTTGTGAACTATATCCATACAAATTGCCCAAATATGTTCTAATGAGAATTTTCTCTCTGGAATATATTAGGCAAATGATTAATATGGATGAACTTCATTTCATTTCAGGGAAGAGGAAATCTCAGTTTAAAATCAAGTCATGAGTAGGATAAATTATTTGTAATACCATATCAGCAGGTATTGAAGTAGATTCAATCCGTAAACAGATGGGTTTCCAACCAAGTTTCACTTGGGCTTATGACCCATTCATTATTGTCTCCAACTTAAGGGTGGAACTCAAAATGACACCTTACAATCATACTCCAAGACCGGAGATTGAGAAGTACAAAAATCAAGAACAGTGGGAGGAGAATACACTTCAGGAAGTAGAAGAACCGACTTTACCTCCTTCTACCCTCCAGACTCCCACTTCTCAAAGTAGGCGGGACAAGAGGCCTAGAGAAGAGTCTTCATCATTAGCAAAAGGTGAAAAAGAATTCATTCATTACCAGAATAAATCAAGGACTACCTCCAAAGGAACTACTACTCTAGGTCAGAAAGAGACTATAATCATCAATTTGGATGATTCATAGGTTTCTACAGGGATAGAAGAAACTACAACCACTCCTCCATCTTCCCCTTCAGTTGCACATAATTTGTTGGAGATCACCCAGTCTGCAGGAGTAAGTGAGAAAGAGGAGGCCAAACATCTTCACTAATTTCCTTGAAATTAAATAGAAGAATGAACCTTTGAAGGAAAATGTATATGCTCAATTTTGGAAATAGACACCAACTTCACAACACAGGGTATTGAAAACTTTTGACAGTGAAAAAGGCAGGATGCAGATGGCATTCCTACAAGCCCAAGTGCATTTTCCAAAGGCTTCTTCAGGTTATAAGAAGATTGTATTTTATTTTGATGCCAACCAGATACATCCAATCGATCAGATGGCTATGCATAGGCAATCTAGTGAGATGATTTTCTCTACCGTGACCAACACTGCTATGGAATTATAAAAACTCAAGACAACTCTTTCAAATATACAGTCACAATTGAAGATAGAAAGGTATCATCTTTGGCAAAGGATAATAGGGTAAAATCATTAGAATATTTAGTGATTAAAATTGGGTATGATCCCACTGATGTTAAAGATGCAGTGGAAATTATTAGAAAGAAGAATGTAGACATTTAAACATTAAGGAAGCAACTCAAACTACCTTCTACAAAGGATCCTCAAACCAAGGAGATAGCAGAAAGTGAGCAGCACAAAGAAGAGATTCTCAAGTTGATCATTGAAAAAAATGTACAAATAAAGACAATGGAAGAGCAAATTGAGAAATTTCTTAAAGAAAAAGAGGAATCTTCTCAACTAGCCATAGCTCCAATTACAGCTATACCTATTACAGTGTCAAGGACAGCAGGGGAATTGAAATCAGCAACAATAGAGTCTACATCAACTGCAGGATATTTGAACAAAGTCATACAGGAGTTGACTCACTAGAAACAAGAGAATGAAAGGCTTCACAAGAAATTTAAGAATATGGAGACTCATAAGATTAAAAATGACACTCTTCATGATGAAGAGATGCAGAAGACCCATAGATTGACCAAAAGGATAGAAAAGTTGGAAGGTGAGTCATTAATGGCTCAAACCTTGGCCCGAGCCAAGGAAAATATTTGGGTAGATATCAATGAGGCTATAACTGAAGTTTGGCTTTCCATACAAATTATTTTTGAACATGAAGAGCTCATAGATAGGTGCCAAACAACTATAGAAGAAGTTAGATAAATTCTTAAGGATAAACCAAGTGAAGGACATGATTAAAGTTCTAAATTCAAAAACCAAAGCCAAGTTGGACCAGATACAAATTGTGGACAGGAATGAAACTATTTTGGAGATTAAGAAGGTTTTGCGAAAAGAGAATCTCATGACTCAGTTGGAGGCCAAGTGCCAAGATTTGAAGACTGATGTCCAAAGGTTTCATTTCGAGTTTAACTTACTCAACCAAAGAGGACTACCAGGATTAGTCACACGAGATGATGGGTTGATGAGTTTGGAGGAATATTGTTAAAAGCTTTATTCAATTGCAACTGATAAAGCTAGTTTTGCAAGTATAAAGGGTCACATTATAGGGAAACAAATGTTAGAGGCTTTAGATTTTGATTTAACAATCAAGCATGAAATTAAACACATTTTTGTTAATAAGCCTAATTTTGAAAAGTATACTGAGGTTGATGAAGTTTATAGGAAATTGATTAATCTTTCTATATCAAGTCAAGATAGGTGGGATCACTTATGTGAAACCATCAAGTAGCTTTCATCACCAATTGACAAACAACTGGGTAGCACTTTTTGGGGACCAGATCATCAACAAATTCCTAAAAGATAGTGCTAGCACTTAGTAGTTTTAATATGCCTATAGTTTTGTACTATTTTTGTATTTTTTTTTTAAAAGTCTCTAGAAGATCTTTTATTATTGTATAAATAAATCTTCCTTTGAGTTATTAATGGTTGAACCCTTGGATGAGATTTCAAAGTAGAATTGTAATCGAGCTGGAGATTTGCTTCAAATTAATGAAAGGATTATGAATTTGCCTCCTATAGTTTGTCTCCTTGTGAGTTTTTCTTATGTGCTTATTTCATTATGTTTCTCTTCATGTATTTAAGCCTTTATGCAGAAATTTGGGTAAGATGAAACTAAGTAGCAGTCCATCTTAAATCCCCTATGAATTTATAAACAATAATTAGAGAATAGCTTATAAAATTGTATGTTATTATAAACGCCTCTATATCAGTTAATTTTCACACCCATCTGCATTAGATTAAATATATTTTTTTGACCAGGGAAAAATTGTTTACATGCTTTCCTTCTTATAATTAATTTAATATTATGTTTGAATATTTAGAAAATCTTAATTCCTTAAGACTGTTATTGACTCAATTTAAATCAATTAACTATTTTAGGCAAATAGACAACGCATTCATTTTATTTGGCAATTGTTAAATTTTAAGCACATGTTTTCAAACTGTTCATAACATTGGTCATCTAAAAACTTTAAAAACAAACAAAACATTTTAGATGCTTTGGCATGATTAATAAACCTAGAATTATCTCAGAGGACAACAGATTGTATGGAGTTTTCCACTTGCTCCTAATTCCCTCCTTCACATAGAAACTTGTGAAGTCACTATCTGTGTACTCTCTTTTGTTATCTATGCAAAGAACCTTGATCTTCTTCCTAGTCACATTTTCCACTAGAGTCTTAAAATCTTGGAATCGACTGAAGACTTCATCCTTGGTCTTCAAAAAATAGATCTAGCTCTTCTTGGAACATTCATCTATGATGGTGATGAAATAATCATACCCTCAAAGAGATGTGGTTGACATTGGGCCACAAATATATGAATGTATAATATGCAACACACCATCTAATATATTTTCATTTCTTGGGAATGCTTCTTTAGCATATTTCCCAAGTACACACCTCTTGAACACATCATCATGTTCTGTGCTCAATTATGGAATACCTATGATTGTCTCCTTGAGCATCCTTAGTGCTCCATAGTGTAAATTTGTATAGTCCCAAATATTCCTCCCTCTACCTCTAGAATCAACTCACTTTGCCTCTGGGACCTTGATCCAACAACTCACAATTGAAACAAGTCTCTTCCTACAAATCGCATTGGGTTTCTAGCTATTTGCACTACTCTATATGACCTCCTCTACAAATACTTTTTCCTCTCTCTTTCCTATCCCCTAGACACTTGAAATAATAAGGAATTATTCCTCCATAATATTTTCTCCCAAACCTCTGATGCTCCCTCACTCTGATGCTTTCCCTAGCTTCAATTGCGCCCTCATTGAACACTGTAAATTGGGTAAGTCGAATTCCTCAAACTCACGCAATGTCTATTCTCCAAGCATTTGACATTCTCTTATAATGTTTTATTGGGTAACAAACGACCATGATCTAATCCTAGTCAATGGTTTATATCACTTTGACTCCAACAGAAGTCTCTAGAGAAAAATCAATTTACCTTAATTAATTGACTTAGGAAATATTTTAATTATGGAAAATTAATTTTAATTTAGGTGTTTCTAAGTCTTAGCTTGTGATACCTTTGCTGGGTTTTGGAGATCTCATGTTCCTTAGTCTCTTAAACACCATAGAGACTAGAATACATGTTTGTTGCTACCATAAACTAACAAGATCCCCTTGTAAACTATCCATGTATGATATTTTCTTTGACTTTATGACTGGTGATACTCTTGGGTTGCTACCTAATTCCAAGGTAGTGTAAACTCTCTTTCTTGACCTCCCTATTGAGTGATAAGCTTTTGGAAAGAACTCTTGGAATGCCTTGAGCTTCCAAGACCTCATTCCTTGATTCTAGCATCATACCCATGTGCTTCCTTGGACTCAATTTGGTCCTCCAATTCTTTCTAAATTTTGTTCAGAATTTGTAAGAATTGGTTATTAATTTGTTTGTGCATCTTCACTATACTCTCATTGTCATCTTTGAAGTTGAATACCTCCATTCCAAAAATTCTCATTTTCTCTTCTAAATCTCTATTCTTGAGCCTATCCACCCCTTTCCCATTTGACTTTGTCTCAGCATTTCCCATGCCGACATTTACAACCCTCACCTCTTCTTCCTCACTCTAAGGTCTTTGAGCATCTTTTGCACTTCTGGTCCTCCTTTTGAATTTTCACCTTTTTAACCCTATAGGTTTTTTGAGGAATTTTCTCCAAATTCTCACCCAATTTTAGAATTTTAGGTCTTCGAATGTGTTCTCCTTGTCAATTTCTTACTATTTCCTCTCTGTTTGTGAAATTATAATATTTTTATTGAGATTTATCACTTCAGAAACTTTTGGTATATTTACCCAAAATTTCCTATGTTATCACATCACAATACTTTCACTTTTTTTAGAAATAACATATTAAAATTTCAAATTTTACTCCACGGTTGGAATGTATAGTCCCATAGATTTCAATTGACTACTTCTATGCACCAATATAAGTCCTGCTTTCCAAGTTGTTCCCTCTTAAAGATCTAATTCACCCCTTTTTTATTTTTACTATCCCAGTCATAAATCCTTCATATCGACTCTAATCAGAAATTGTAATATATTATTAGAAACGTCGCTTCGATTTTTTTCTCCTTACACTATAACTACTTTTAATTGCCAACTAAAAACATCTTTTAGGGCCTCAAAAATTTCCTTCAAGAAAATGACCCAAAAAATTAGCAAATTTTGGACAAACTAACAAAGATTTTGATTGCTTCACTTCCCTAATCCAATAAAATATTCTTGTAATGATGTTCTGTGACTTTTTTTTCAAACATACAAACTTTACCTATGTGCCTATGTTTCCATTCCCCTATAACAAATCCTTTCCTTAGTTCATATTAAGTGTGAACTAGTTTAGTCAGGGTTTCCTTAACACCTAGCATGGATGAATTTACCCTTCTTTAGCATGTTGGCCCTAGTTAGGCCAGCCATGTAGCTTGTGATGCGACATTTTAACATTATAAAGAATTTTCTAAGATCCATCCATTCTTCTATTTTTATTTCCTAAGTCGAGGTATGAAACTCAGACCCTCAAACCATTCTTCATCACATGAAAAATATGGGGTTTCCCCACATCTGACCCTAACTACCCCCATTTATTCACATTCCACTGGAGTTCATAGACCTCTAGACCTCTGCACTATCATTGTTGAGGTTTTCCCAAACCTGTCCTCCATTTCGGACTACAAACTACTTATGTTCGTGTGCTAGTCTAGGCTTGGCCCACATCTGAACCTTTGAACTGGTGAATTCACACATTCCACAAGAGATCATATTGCCTTGAACCTCCACACTAAATTATACTACAATGCACCCAAGCATCCCACAATATACTCGATTGTTAAAAACCCTGGGCTCCCAAGCCCCTGATTTTGCATGGTCACACATCCAAGTCCACTTGTAATATATATAAAGCCAAGTGCAACCCAAGCAAGGTCTAGTCCAATGGCAATAACAATCTCACCATTCACCTTGAACTCCTAGACTCTCTGAATTACCTGAACTAAGCCAATTCTAGCCACAAAATACAAGAATTTTCTTCCTTATTGAACCAGAACAAAGTTATGAGTTTTCCCTGAGTTATTATAGGGAATTAAATAGGAATTTTTCCAACACTTTGTTCTTCCCTAACTCACATAATTACCATATTTTCACCTTGTAACACAATTTAATCCTTATATTTAGTGTTCATGTGGATCTCATCTTGAATTGTGAGATTTAACCATTTCGACCCCTATGAATTATGTCAAATATGCTTGAAAAATGACTTGCAAAATTTCCATATAAGCATTCTTCTATCCCATTCAGTCCCAGTGCTACAACTTGAGCTTTAATACCACTCTATGAAGTCCTTGGCCACCATCTAGGAAATGCTACAAACAACCACAACTAGGTGCTACAATTTTCTTAGTAGAAGCAAAAAATACCTAGTACATTCTCAAACCCCAAATGACTGCCAAATCCCTTGTGACCATGCCAACCCATGGCTAGTCCTTTAAGTCCAATTAATGCACTATGTAAGGTTAATTTAATTGTACCAGTGCTTCCATGGTATGTAACTGTACCTGGCATTAATTCATTAAAATATACAATGCCTAACTACATGCATAATTCATGCAATACCCAACAAACATGCATTACAAATTAATAAAAAATCATTCAATCATTCATTTCTATTAATTATACACAACAAAATCATAAGAACATAAATACTAGACCTAGACTTTTGTTTACAAGAAATTAGCATATAAATATAAGATGTGGCACACAAATATAATTCTCTACACATAGATGCTTAATTGAAATAGAAGACTAACTAGATGGGGGCTTCCATGTTCCACCCAACTATAATAGACCACATAGTTCATAATATTTCAACTACAGGTCACCCTTGAGATGGGATTCAACTCCATGGGAAACATCCTATACATCAAGTATCAAACCACATACTTTAGCTAAGGTACTAGCCCTAGGAGCCTTAGTCTCCAACCGTAGGCTCATGCTCCCTCAAACCTACACCCAAGTGGGGCAGCCGTTCTCTCCACCTAGTAGTCTCTTGACAATTCCCACCTTCTAGGGTTCCTTATAGTCATCCAAGGATCAACGTTGTAGCTTCTAGAAGTTCTTTTTTCTCTCCAATGCTTCCATGTACCCTTCCGTCTAAACCAAAACAATTCCCTGTTAGTTATAGAATCCAAGCACATGGCTCATTGATTGGTCACCAGAACCGAGTTACACCAAAACTCCATGGCTGCCAGACCCATAAACTAGTGTCTAAGGGCTCAAACCAGAATAACCATCCATAATTGATCACTGAAAATTCCACTGAATTCCCCGCCCTATTTCCCCATAGGAAACAATTTCCTTTATATATGCAAGGATCTATCCTTCCATGTGGCACACTGCAAATCCATGGGGACCTTCTTGCCTTTTCACCAAAAACATCACCCATCCCTACTACTCCTTTTTCCATTGAGTATCATC